>OU426917.1:12382054-14782054 GCA_911387795.2 Apamea monoglypha
TCAGTGTGTAAAGGTCTTGAAAGCTGGGCACTTCGTAGTGTTTCGTAAGTATTTTGTACCTCTCAATAAGCTACCAAGGTTCACTTTGTTTGGCTAGGTATAGATCTGCTGAATCAACAAGTCCTAATTAAGTCCTTATTTATTTAGATTTGTTTATTAGACGAGTATGATATTTTCCTATTATTATGGGAAATATTTATTTAAATAGGAATTAAGTATTTACATTATATAAGCTAAAATTTAAAATAATGATATGTACATGAAAAAAAAAAAAATAAGCAAAATAATCATAGGGCATCAAAAAATTCGTCCGCATCGCTGTCAACAGGAACAGTGCCCAAAAGGCTGGCAGCATTGCCACGTTGTATGGCGATGCTAATTCTTTGGCCAAGAAACAGGCCAGCCCTCTGGTCACGTGAAGAGTCGATTAACCGCTTGGCGATATCTCGAAAAACCAAGTGGGCACTCGGACCCCATGGCCCTAGTGTTTCAACCCCAAACGGCTCGAACATATAACTCCCAATCAGGTTGGAATATTTTCGCCGTTTGAGGTTTTCTGCACCAGCAGCAGCCGCTCCAGCACAGCCCACCGTGCTAGGAAGATGGGATGGCGCAAGGGTGTCGACACACGTTGCATCCCACACCAAAGGTCTACCTAACTTCCAGGGCATTATGGTCATTCCGTCTGGTCTCTTCCCATCGTCGCGTGCCAGGCCGATGGGTTCTAAAACAGCTGGCACCCCGGCGGTAACAAGAGCACGACGGATGATGTCATTAATGCTGGCGTGCCGTGCTATCCGACCTGCGCTCCTACTGCAGGATAGGCCATGGTGTCCGAGGCAGTCGACAGCTTCACCGCACTGACAGCGATGCGGAGCCCCACAAGGAGCGCCCAAACGCAAACAGGTAGCGAGCCGGAAGGTGGTGTCACCCAGCATAGTGCCTATGTTGGGTGACGGGAGTGCTTGAAGCCAGAGGCCTGACTCCCACTCACCCACAGCCAGCAGGCGGGCACGCTCAGCAGTATTGGTGGACGTATTGATAAGATTATTCCGTACCAACCTGCAGAGCGGCTCATCCCACTGTCTCTGGGAAGATGGGTTTACGGGCTGATCTGTATCCGGGCAAGCCGCTTTCCAGGCGTTCACCGCGTCTGTCAAGCAAGGCACTTCAGAGTCAACCAGGCAGGGGGCTAAAATTTTCCCGGTCAACTTTTCGGTGCTGTGGACAGAGGACAGAAACGCCGGTAAGCTAATACTGGTAATTTTGCGGACGCCGAGGCCACCAAAACGGATGGGTAGTGTGGCTTGAAGCCACGCTCGGTCGTCCAAGGCCACATTTAAAATGGTTGTTAGTGTGCTGCGAATAATATGGTCAATTTTGTAATGAAGAGTATGATAATGAATATATGCAATGTTACGAAATATTTTTGCGTAGAGCCCAAAGTCTTTGTTTTTTATGTAAATCAAAGGACTAATTACGTAACCTCTAACTAAACTTTCTACTCGGCAATCAATTTATTTAATTACTCAATGTCGAACTGTCATTCGAATGTCGGTAGTATTGTCTATTAGTCCGGAACTTCGCGGCGCATTTGAATAATTCTTTGAAAGTTTTTGCATGGAGCAATCATTTCTGTTTAATCTTTTTCCATATAAAATTGGTATTCCCACCATTACCATCAACAATAGTTCATTTGTCAACAAAACATTTGTTTTGCAAACTTCATCTTCTTTGAAATTAAACATTCAAATACTGTGCAATAGTTGATTCGTGACATTTAATTCAGTTTTTGCCAGGTTTATCATTCGTAATGAAATATTTTAATATTTCGTTTTGTTTTGTTTTGATTAGACATAAATATGTAGGGTCCATAAAAATTAACTTTTTTTCTGCAATTATGTCATCCAAAAATATCAACATGTTTTCGTTAATGACCCCAATGATTATATTATCTATGTCAAAGTTTGAAGGAATTATTAATTTTCGTTGATTGATTTATGGTTTGAATGTGTGTAAAAATGGTATCAGGCTTATGCATCTCCTAACTTATCATCATCTGCCTAACCTTTTCCCAACTATTTAACTAACAATGATAATTAATAATTATCTGATAACTGTCTTTGATAACAGCATGCGTGAACACAGTTTCAGTTATTCTTGAACAACTTTTCTGAACACCGTAGACCAGGTAAAAACCCCGGTAAAAACTTTTTTTGCGTGGAGCAGTAATTCTGACTCACACTTCTATTTTATTTTTAGCATCATAGCATTTAAGTAAAACCAAAACAAAACGAGCGTTGCTAAAGCTCGTTGGCCACACTGACGAGTTTGCGTGTTTGAAATCACAAGTGCTGTGATGTCATGAAATGTATCGCTGTCTTAGTATTATCTAAGCCAAAGAGATCACACAATCTTTCTCTTCCTCATGGCTATCGAGGAGTGACGTCATGTATCATTTAAATGTAAGATAGATCGTCGTAACAAGTACATACAATTAGTAGGCGTTCTAATAATAGACGTACGTTTGTCTAAACCACCCACTATGAGCATTACAATTTGAATAAGCACTAAACTCCGCCCCTGTGTGCCCCTGTGTCGCCTCTTTAATATTACATTGGCGAATGTATATCGTTACATAATTCAAAAATTATACAATAAGTCCATGACTATAGAGTATTCAAACTGAATTTTTAGAGTAAGCGATCGCCTAGAGCTGATGTATAACGAAATTGTCTTGCCAGTAAAGGTCATGCCCCGTAATCAAGGGAAACAATGCGTAGACGTTTATCTAGGGTACATCATTTATCAAACATCAAAAGAATTTGATTTGAATTGTTGTTATTCTGACGTTGTTTATCTGTAATCAATCAATAAACTTGATGATCGCGATCCTAAGCATACTTTGAAAAGAAGTTCATGTCAATCATAGCAGCCATACCTACTTGATTTGTAGGTAATAAGCTCAGAAAAGTTATAATAAAGTAGGTAACATACAGGGTGGCAGGGCCATCGGCGAACAGCCTGTTATCGTGGATTCAGTACTTAAATGAATATGAACCTGCGTTAAAAAATTTCGTCGGTTATTAAAAAAAATTGCTGAAAGAAAAAAAGAGCAATACCTACGCGGTGAAAATGTACTGAAACATTTTGACCGCGTAGGTGCTCTTTTCTATGAAACAGCAGCTTTTTTTTTTGTTGATAACCCATGAATAATTTTTACGCTAGTGCGCGAATTCAGTGTTACAGTTTGCGCGTCGATGTCTGCCATCCTGTATTACGTTCTAAATTGTAACAACTAAAGCTCAACAACAATTCAACTCAACTCAAAAGTTGATCAATTAACAGATATCCAATTAGCAGGTAAGATAGTAGACAGGTATCAGTAGGTGTATCTCCTCACACTTGCAACATCTTTATTTTGATTACTAAATGATACCTTTTGCATAATCTAATATATCGTAACTCATTAGAGAAAATTACACAAGAAAACTGTGATAAATTGGTGGAAAATATTAGATTATGAAAGGCATAAAGGCAACAGACATCGTAATTAACCATAGATCGCAGTGCATATGATAATCTCAACGAGAAATTATTAAACAATGATCCATAAGATTACAAAGACTAATTAAAAGAATTGTGTAAAATAACTCTTAGAAATTACGAACAAAGTAATATCAAGTAAGATTATGTGAAATATTGTTTAGAGTCGTTCATCTATTAGCTTTCACTGTCCCACGGTCAAAAGTAAAGAGTGAGCCACGAAACGGCATTGTGACGATTCAGCATATCGGACAGATCTTAGTCGACTCGAAAGATAAATTCCTCATAGATGTAGTCTGCCATGATAGATATCAACTACTTTTACTACTTTCTGCCCAAAAAACTATAAAATAAGTTATGGTTTAAAAATTACACAAATTGTCTTTAGACTGTAGGCAATATCAAGCGATTGATGCCATGGATTTTTAGCATATAGATTTATCGTTTATTTGTAATACCTATTAGCACTGTATTTAGAATACCTATCAATTTTGTAAAAAAGTTTTTTGCAATTGTTAGAATCATCAATTCTTGGAGTGTCTTTGCACTATAGCTATATTTCTATATATTGCGTGGGCTGTGTGATGCGTCTACGCTTCGAAGACGCTGCGTAGGCGCGCATAGGCCGCATAAGCCCGGTCGTTTCGGTGACCCGAGTGTTTGTCAACGAAGACAGTAATGCCCTATTTTTGTTTCATACTTTTAATTTGCCTTGACTGTAATCCTGTACCTGTAACTTTCATATTGTTGTTCAAACTTTAAACTCTGTATCTGTATTTTTATCATGCATGCGTATTCGTATCGTGCATTTCGTAATTTGGAATAAATATCAATATAGTGATGGATATTTAAATCACGCAAACTTTTTTATTGGAAAGATTTTGTGAAAAACATATAATATGTTAATTTTAGTTTCGTGTTTTATGAGGTGACACCACTCATAAGCCTCATCGCTGCTTACTTCATTAAATATGTCTGCGAGCTAACGATGACCAAGTTTTGCTTTTGCATATTAGGCTAAGGACAGATTTTATTAGTATAGTAAAAATTTCCTATGATATCATAATCTGCTTCTTAGAGTGTCGATGACAAAAATAACACGATAAAGTATAAGTATGTCGTTATTTTTAATTTTTTTGTCGCAAAATTCAGCAACGCTGATACCGTTCGCTGACGCAGCCATTACGAGATAAGGTCCTCACGTGTGCAGGTGACAGGGTGTGCGGTGCAAGATGGGAGGTGAGCCATTGTCTGTGGAGAGACGCCGCAGATACACCGGAGGTCTGAGCCTTGCATGAACTTCTACTTGTGGAGGTTGTCCTTGCCGCGGCTTACTTGGGTACGAAGTCTATTTACGGTTTTCCAAGTATGCCGCGGTAACTTGTGCCCGGATTGAGGCTCTCTGATCCATAAAGAAATCAGATCAATCAAATCATCTAAAGATTACATCTTTCTGTGGAGAAACGAAGAGCAATTCCAGTTGTTCGCAAGACTTGAGTCGATGCCCTCTATATGGTGGATGTTAGGCGACGAAGTAAGTTGTTTCTGGTATGCGCTTTCTGTTTGACATTTGCGCAGTGTCTCCAAAAGTTATCCAAAGTGATACCGAGATATTAGGTTGTGAGTACTGTGGATGAGTGGAACCACTTGGCATGAAATATTAATATACCTTCGTAAAGTACCGCTTCCGACTGCGTTTTAGAGGGATATGGTTTCAGGGTGTTGTAAGCATAATAATGACTGAGATTTGAGAGGGCGGTTATTCTTCTTCTTCTTCGCGTCGCTGGCACGACTGTATTTTAAATGTTACTTTCCCAAAACTTTGGATGGTTATTTATTTATATATACTTGATTGTACGCCAGAAAATAATCACACTCTCTGTACTTTTTCATTAGTAAACGATATTTTCTTAACTTCTCTAACTGTTTAGCCTGTAACGGCTAAGTAAGTACTGCTGGATGCAGCTAGTTTCAAATTATAGAATTCGTAAATAATAAAGAAGAACCACACAAGGAAATACCATCGTAGTGGATACACAAATATTTTAACAGGGCAGTTTATTTTATAACCTACTTAGATTATACAAGATGAATTCAACGTTAGCGTGAAATGGCATTTTAACAGCCAGTTTAACAGCAGTTCGTACAAGTGGAAAGTTTAACATAAACAAAAGCTACGCGCCTCAAGTCACAGCTCAAGTCATCTGTCGGTCGTTCGCTCTCGAGTCTCGGTCTAGACGTAGAAACTGGAAATGATGTGAAATGATTCAAAATTTCACCGATAAGCGGCTGCAGTCGTAACACGTGTGGCTCGGCAACGGATGATGAATCCTTAATAGCCATCATTCTCTGCCGACGATTCATGTAAACGAGCGCACCGCATCATCACGCACCAGTTACGTCACACGGGGAAAGTGCATTGATGAATTTATTGTTTTAACATTATATTTAAACAAATTCGCACGCTGCGGGATATAGAATATTCTAGATGGTAACGCCTCGTTTATACGTAATTTGAGTTGAAACGCTTTATTATTCACAGTCATACGCGAGAGAGTAAACTTGATTTTAACAGCTTTTAACTTGCACACACTGCTGGTGGGGTTGTGCATCGCTCAGATAAATGGAAGATATATTTACCTACTACAGTATGTAAAATATAATCAGAAAATCAGACCCAGAAGGAACTGGTATCAATCAAATGTCTAAAGGCACCACCACCAGGCCGTAATCGTATCTAATAGTAGATTGAGAGAAAGGGGCAATAAGTAAGGACTATTAAGGCAATGGAATTTGCAATGATGTGTCCCATAGGTACCTACTTAGGTAGAGTAACTGCATGCTTTGAAACTGTTGCACGTTAGGGATAATAACCGTAAACAATAAGACAGACTCAACTTAAAGTCTATTACTTCACATAAACATAAATATTCAAACGGTGTGAGCGCCGCATGCAAATTTCCGCATTACAGTCTTCTTTGAATACATTGAAGAGCGCTTGCATAGGCACGCAGTCGTTTACATGACAGATGACCATCTTAGTAATACAGAGATAAAGAACATAGACGTAACTACAGCCTCATTTTTATACGAACTCAGTCGTTAGTTAATCGCAATGTAGCTTTTACTTGACATGAAGAATAGTAATAGAAAATCGTGCTGTGCAATATGGTGAAAGGTTATGTTCACATTATAAAGATCATCAATGTGATTTTCACATTTTAGAGAAAACAATTTATGGATCGTATGGTTACGTAATTTATGTTAAATTAAATTGATGGAGACTTTCAATTTGTGAATTGTTTTATTAATGGAGGTAAAGAGAAAATAATTTTTGAATTAAAATATCTTGCATTCTGAAGTAAATATAATATAGTTAAGTAATTATAATTTTCTTTTCACCAGTCTTACCAAGGGGTATCGTATTACCCAGTAACTGGGTTGTGGAGGTCAGATAGGTAGTCGCTCCATGTAAAATACTGGTATTCAGCTGAATCCGGTTAGACTGGAAGCCGACCCCAACATAGTTGGGAAAAGGCTAGGCAGATGATGAATTATAATTATTTAATTGCGAAGTTTTAGGTGAAAATATTTATCCTAATTTCATACAAACGTCATACCCACATCCTTAAATAAGCAAAGTCCTTTTATCACTCAAAATCAATAAAGTGGAAATTTACTTATATCAGTGAGGGGTTAATTAGGGAAATCCAAAAACATTAAAAAAATACTCCTTCATGCATAAAATTCACGCATCCACTCATAAAGTTCACGCACAATTACGGCCTAATTTGAACAACACTGCTTAACGTATAATAGGTGAACACCAGTACTCACTGGGCGCATCTTGCCGGCTCTTGAAGAACACTTGTAGCACTATGTTACAGCAACGTGTGTGTCGAAGACGGCGGCAAGGTGGTTGTCGCACGTGTGAATGCGGCCCGGTATCTGCGTGCACTGCGCCTGCGTAAGAACACCGCGCTCTGTCGACCACCGCTGCTGTTGCGCCCGCGAAGCGACCAAACAGCCACCGATTGTATATAATATGACATCCGATATGCCACAAGGATGTTGTCACTATGGCATTATGTATACATGGAAACACTACCTGTCTAGATGTAGCATCGAATTTACGGAACAACGGGAAATAAAAGAGTTGATAAACATTTTCACTGGGTCATAATTAAGTGGTTCGTTTATCAATAGTTCACTAGTCGTTCCACGAGGAGTAATGTAACAGTCGCCTGAAGCTATGCGAGGTAACAACTAGTATCTAAGTGTCTAATGTTTGGAATTGTAGTAATCCACACGAGTACCTAGTGATTAGCCCACGGCCTACGATCAACATAGTAACCTATTACCCTCACTTGGTTATTGCAACTTTCATGGGAAAATTAGTAGCTAATAGTAAAAAGCAAGTAGGTGCTATTTTCGTAGTTCCCAGATTATCGTGGATAATAATTTACTTGCAGGTAAAAAAATCTTTCGTCAGAAATCATTGTCAGAGTATCTCACCACACAGTTAGATTGAGGAACCGGTGCTTACATGGTACTTGCCTCCTGGACCATGGGTTTGCAAAAACAAACACAATGCTTTAGTTGTGCTATTTCATACATAATCAGCCTATAATGTTCCCACTGCTGGGACACAGGCCTCCTCTCTGTGAGAGGGAGTGGCCCGTAATCCACGGTGACATGCCGGTTTCCTCACTATGTTTTCCTTAACCGTTTTGAGAGCAGTGGTGATGAAATAATTTACACAGAGTCCTGTCTGGGTTCGAACCTACGACCTACAACTCGTAAGACGTGGCCGTTGGGGGCTGGCACTGGGCCACCACTGCTCTCGCTGTTGCATAAACCTGTTAAAATCTTAATTCCATAACACCTATTAAAGCTCTGACCTGCTTATAAAGCATCCTTAGAGTCCACACGCGCTGTGACATCATATGACGAGTGTGCATAACGAAATAGGCGATACGCTCCATAGCAATTAGGTAGAGCATGGCGTCAACGCAGGTTTATCTCAGTGATTGCACAATATCGGGATCTTAAATTGCACAAACGTTAGGTAAACACGGTAACAGAAGTCGACACTACCGCATGAAATGAACATGTTGTACCTAACTTAGGGTAAGGATCTAACACGTTAGCCCGGTAAGTATTATTGCTTTGTAAACGAATTTGGTCAGCGAGTCGTTTTTATGACGGAATTGTAGGAGTTGGAGTATACGCTTACAGGGCAGTATGAAAAAAAATTTTTTTTTGTATCAATAAAATGTCTTATATTTTTTTTTCGTTCGTGTTTATTCAGTGTGTGAAAACATCAACGCGCACTAGATTATTACGACTAACCACCTGTAAATCTTAAGTGCAAACAAGAGCGCAAACATACGCAATCCTCGTCAAGTGAATTCGGCACGGCTATGTAACATAGTTAATGCATTTTCTCGTGTAACCCCACTGAACAGTACAAAGACAGTGCTAAAGATGTGTGACTAATACGAGTAGAATGAGTGTGAAGCTAAATTATGTCAAATGCGAAATAAACGCTACTTTGTCGAACTGTTATGCATATCTAAGAAATAACAATAAAGTATTTTGCGTTTAGAATAACGGAATATAGACTTGGCTTGGATAATGAACTTCGCACCGATCGTAACTGAAAGCTAGAAAGTGGTTTTAAACGGCCCTATAACCTTGTCACTTCCCAGCTTTCATTCCCTATTGAGTGGCTCTATCTTCACCACTACTCGGTTCTGTGCATCCTCAGTGGCGGCTTTGTAAGCTTCGCCATCAGTCGATGTTATGGGTATACATGGTCAAATTAAATTAGCTAGCGAAACTCCGCAGATGTGATGGGCATCTCTATCTAAACATGATACAACACGGTCAACGATCGCTGGTACTATACATATTAACTTGAAATATGAGTTGAGAAGAACATTTTTTTTTTTCGTGTTGAAATCACGATACCCATCATGTTGGTGAAGTTTACACAAAAAAAAAACTGATTTGTAAACTTATATCTCCAGTAACTATAGCACCTACGGTCGTTGGCCCCAAAAATAATGTCATCAATTTTTTTTTCTTGTTTATTATGTCGTAGAGATATCGATGCCTAACATGTCTGCGGAGTTTCGCTAGCTTATTTACCCCGTAGAGGAACATATGGCATTGTAGTGTGTAAGACTTATGTATGTGTGCTCTTGTATTCTAATATTAAGAATCTATATGTTTATTAAGGATAGTACTCTATGATTGACCAGTAATACACGAGATATCAATGGAGTCACTTGTTTTACTCATCTTCCCGGACTGGCAACCTTACATGGCGACCCTGCCATCTGAGACGACTGCCGAGTTAGGTCGCGTAACTTCATTTATTGAAAGACATTAATGGACTGTGGTACAAGTGATTTTCTTAAGTCTTAAAGTGGATTTTATTTTGGTTAAAATGTGCCTTCAAATATAGAAAAAGAGGACGTTTTTATATCACAAATTCCAATTCGGCTTCTATGCAGGTGTACCACTTATCAAATATTTGCACCTTACTTGGAATCCGGCGACTTTATGCAGTATATAAACTGTACTGAAATTGCCATCAGGCGTGGATAAGTAATGAGGCATAGTGATGTTTGTTCTCACCCAAAATTACAAAACAGACGTAACTATTATGTATTTGATAATAATAATAAGAGACCCAGTTAGCTACTTTCTCTGCAGCATACCGTTTAACGAATATAAATACAACAGTGGTACATGAATAAACTACAGAATTATTTTTAATTCTGCAATGTCGATTACATTTTAATTTTGCGAAAAATGTAGTGGAATAAAATGTTTAGTTGTATTTATTCGGGGTCAAAGCGCAGCGACCGAGGGGCGCGGCGCGTCGGCCGCGGGTTTGCGATGTATGGACTTTCTTTTCCGTAACCTTAAACCGGGTCCTCACAGCACAGGCGGGGCGAGAGCGACTCTTTACGCGACAATCGAGATTTGTTTGAAAGTTCTAGCGGTTCGAAAGGATCTCATTTTGTTGATCTAGACTCGGAAGTGATTCCGGTCCTATTTAAATGTCTCCGACGAACCGGTTCTCAAAACGATGACATAATTTATAGGAATGTCGAAATCACTCTTTACAATTCTCAACCAAAACATCTCATATGAAATTAAATATTGACAATAAGTAAGAGTTGTACTTATCCTAATATCCTACTAAAAGTTTGTATGGATGGATGTTTGTTACTCTTCCACGCAAAAACCACTGAACGGATTTGGATGAAATTTGCTACACAGATAGTTTATAACCAGGATCAACACATAGGATACTTTTTATCCCGATATTCCCACGGGATCGAAACTTATGCGGGTGAAACCGCGGGACCGCGGGGCGCAGCTAGTAATAACATAAAATTAGGGTGCGTTACTGTGACAAGAATTTCTATAACAAGTAATTGTGATGTCACAATCAATTTAAACAATGTATTTGTTTCAATCATCATCATAATTCTCCTGCCCTTAACCTAATTTATTTACGGTCGGTGCAATATGTATTTTTTCTATACTTTCTCTATTAGTCGTCATCTCGATAGCCACTCCTTTTCTAGTCATACCTATCATCTTCCACACAGTCCATCCACCGTTTCTTGATGTATTTGTTTCAATGTACAAAATAATTGGTGCGAGTATTCTATGCCTTGTAAGGATGTAGCGCGATATCTGGCTGGAACGCTCTCTATACTACTTAAGCCTTGTCTGCCCACTAAAAACGTGCAGGCTGTATATCTGTAAAGCCTGAGCGGGCAGATTCTACAAGCTCGAAGACCTGATATCTCTGTTCTGGCATCATTAATTTCCTTAAACAATTGCCGGTTACGTTAACTTTACCAAAACCGGAATGTATGTTGCTACTTGCTTGGCTCAAAGTAGTAGGCGAAATCGAGTGAGTAGTAGATAAATTAAAAATCACTTAGCCTACCTAATTGTTCCTTAACCTACATAACATACGTTAAAGGGAATTACCTATCATTAGCATAGTCAGCCTAAAATGTTCCAATTGCTGGGAAACAGGTCTCCTCTCTGTGAGAGGGAGTGGGCCGTAATCCACCACGCGGACCCAGTGCAGGTTGGCAGATGTCACATATCATCGAATTTTTGGTTCTAGGACATGCCGGTTTCCTCACGATGTTTTCCTTGACCGTTTTGAGAGTGGTGTTGAGGAAATAATTTACACAAAGTAAAAGCCCTGTCTGTGTACGAACCTACGACCTACAATTAGCATTATAAACATCCTTTATTGATACCAAGTTCACTAAGCATAGTACGCATTGTACAGACGCCAGCAGGTCAAGCTACCCGAAACTGTCAAATTTTCCCAATCAATCTTGAACCTTAATGCTTTAGCGATAAAGTTGAAAATCAATTAAAGCAATTTGGCAGATTGTAGTAGCTTGAGGTGCTGGCGTCTGTACATCAGCTTTCTTATTATTGACATTCCGTCAGATGAACATAGGTGGATGTAAGCGAGTAAAATTACATTTCTTTGAGTGTTCGTTTCCAAAAAACATAAATGAATTACTTAGGTATTTTATTTGTCATTTAAATATTTTGAGAAAGTATACTCTGTCAATAAAGTATACTTTCTTGAAAAATGATAAGTAAACATGGCACTTACAAATGCCATGTTTTCTTGTCATTTTGTTTAGATTTTAAAATACAAACATTATTTATTTAGATTATAAATTACTTACATGGTTTCGTGACATTAGCAATTTAAACCAAATGACAACGTAAACACAGGAAACTCAATCGATGGGACAGAACACTAATGACTAAATCAAAAGTGACCTTTAGGTGAAGTTTTCTGGTGAGTTCTTCTTCTTCTTCTCCAACTATTGAATGTTAAAAGACTGTAAAAGGGCTTTGAAGGTCCGTGGCATACTTACCGGTCCGCCATTTTGTTTTTTTTTCAAAATGGGGCCAAAAATCTTCAATCTTCTTTATGCAAAAATGCTTCAAATATTCACATAGGTAAGATTATGTTTAAATAATTGAAATTTATTGAAGGATTTTAAAGAAAAGCGCACAAACCATTGTTTTGGTTGAATAGAAATCAAGAGAGAGTTTGTTTGGCGCAAATGTTTCGTCATATTTCATTATCAAGAAGTAGGTACCAATCAACGAATGACAAATTGAAGTGTAAAATTATTTGTTAACTCACGTTCCTATCAATAGAGATATCACATAACAATTAATCATTCGTTTGATGGGCTCGCCGCAAACTGCCTTTTATCTTGATGTCACTTGTGTGAAAATGTTTACTGAATTTTTCGATTTGTCACTTAAAAGCTTAGTTTACATGTTCATTGTTGTTGTTCGTGCGTGTTTTTTGTTTCATTTTTGTTTATTTAAATAAAACCTTAGGTCAATCATTTATTATTCCTTTAAGAAATCTTAGATAATATTTACGTAGGTAGGATTCTACCTGAACTAGGTATAAACCTGTATACCTAGTTCAGGTAGAATTCTACCTCTAGTTTAAGGCCCCATTTTGTAAATCAATTATTTCAATAAATAATTTATTATAACTTCCCTAATTAATAGACAAAACTGAGATGTAAAATGATATGTTTATTGGTGAGTATCATTTATTTATTGCTTGTGTCTCCAATAAACATATCGTTTTACATTTTATTCGGATCCCATTATCTCAGTCGAAAAATAATGGCATCACAATTTCTCGTAGGCCCAAATGCATTAAATTACAGCCCATCTGCCACAATGTTGGAGGCATTGAATGCAATAAATATAAGTTGACATAAGATAATACCATTATTTGTGTGTAGCCTGAATGTTTTTCGACAACGCTTTATTAATCTTCTTTACCAACATTTCATGTAGATAAGTAAGTATAAATCATCACCTGCCTAGCCTTTTCCCAACTATGTTGGGGTCGGCTTCCAGTCTAACCGGATGCAGCTGAATACCAGTATGTTACATGGACCGAAGTCTTGGCACAGAGGTAATAAACTAAAAGAATCAATTTAACAACGGCCAATGTTAAACAGTATATTTTATGAAGGAATTCTTAGTCGATTCATTCTTTTCTTTTATAGCAGACCCACTTGACGGAGGTGTCGGTGTTTTTACGGTTTTATTGTAATTTCGTCATAGTACGAGGCTTTCTCCGGGTGTGTCATTTAAATACATGCGCACATTTTTGTTTGCTTTACAGATTTCACCATAAGTCGCACGTACCTACCCACGCGAGACCCGCCGACTCGAGGGTATAAGAACAATTAGAGGCTCATTAATGAACTGTTTACATTGCACTTAGTATCACGTAGTACTCGACACAATCGCAGGGTTGCGAAATATTTATAAAGTGTAATGCCCGAAGGGCTGCTGACATTCCAATTGCAGTATAATAATAATGTGTGTCATGATATTATAGGTGTCGGTTTTGCAAACTGTTTTTGTATATGAGTTAATGATAGGCGTTAAATCAAGATTTATTAACGGTAAATTAAATAAAACTTGAGGCATTTAACCTTTATAGTTTAATTAGGGAGTTAGTATCTATTTCATTTAATCTTCGGGAATTTTGTAACAGTTATCTTACCAACAATAAATGCATGCTTGATCAGCATAGTAATTAAACCACCAATAAAGGAAATTATATGTTAACGCTATGTTCCAGTTGACGTAGAAATAAATTCTAATGCGATGCTCTACCAGCTCTATTTTGTCATAATCATTCATAACAAAGTTAATGTGCCTACTTGTTCAAATTACGCATGAATTTGTAATATTAACAATAAAGTATGTAATAACAATTTACCTACATAGCCAAGAGATAAAACTACGAAATGCTTGAGAATGAGATGACTGCTCATCGTTACCGCATACTGAGATGTTATAGGCTAATAAATAGCTTTTAACATTATAGAATCTACCTTCATAATAAGTACCTGCGTCTTCAGTTATTCAACTATTGTTTTCTTGACTATTCACATCGGAGTTTTATATTAATCATTATATCAGCCCTTTGCTGATCGCTTGCAATGTGCCCCAGGGACCCACGTTTGACGTTGCATCGGTTTACCTATGATGATTGCAGTAAGATGCTAAGCGCACATAATACCGAATGCATTAGCTAGACGATATTGTAACATAATCAGCCTATAATGTTCCCACTGCTGGGACACAGGCATCCTCTCAATGAGAGGGAGTGGGTACCGTAATCCACCACGCGGGCCCAGTGCGAATTGATGATTGATAGATGTCACATGTCATGTCTTCAATTTTTTTGGGTCTAGGTCATGCCGGTTTAGTTTAGTTTATTTATCACTCCTAACATTACACATTTCTGTTAGTCTATGTACAAAATCATGGCAATGAATACATATTTATAAGAGATTACGTTGACGACTATACTAGTATAAACTGTGTCAAAGTCTTCAGCGTCTTCCACACTTATTTATTAAAACCACAATTCATTGTTATCTGTAATATTGATGAAATGGAACGATTGTAAAATGAAACTAATAAAATTTTACAGGGAAAACAAACTATTTAAAATAAGTAGGTACGGACGACAGCAGGTCAAGCTACCCGAAACTGTCAAATTTTCCCAATCAACCTTGAACCTTAATGCTTTAGCGATAAAGTTGAAAATCTATTAAAGAGATTTGACAGATTGTAGTAGCTTGATGTGCTGGCGTCTGTACCACAATGATGAGTGAAGAATGTGTGTCTAGTGTGATAAGGAGTGAAGGTGTGTAATGTATGTGAGGGTGTGCATGTAAGAAGTTTGCTCATGCCGATGTTGTAAAATGTTAATTAATAGAATATATTAAGCACAAAAACTTATAAATAAAACGTTTCCTAATCAATAGGTACATCAGTATCGTCGATTCCACACAGGTGGATCACCAAATGTATTGGGTATATATGTATAAATATATGTAGGCAAGTATCGTGAACCTGTTCTTTGTTGAAAGTTCATCGTAATACAATGGGTGCATCTGCAGTTATTACATAAGTGGCGCGCGTGGCCGATGAAATGTATTGTGTAATATTTTGATTGTATTCAAAATGTCTAAAAGAGAATATAGTAATTAATCTGAATGTTTAACAACTTCGACCAAGGACAAGTTCGAGATATATTGGATTGGTTGTTAATTTTGACAAATTATGGTGGCACTTAATGTAAAAGTTACAGTTAATTTAAATTTATTTAATTATGTCTTGGCTTTAAATAGTAGGTAGTTGTATTGCATTGAGCAATTTTTCTATAGGTAATGGTGTCACTAAATCAACAGCGAGAAAATGTATCCAACCAGTTTGTCCCATTAAAATATCCCATTTCTACTTCGAAGGGCTATTAAATGGTTAAATAAAAATGTGGATACAGGTTTAAATTAATATAATTTAGGTTGTAAGTGATATATCACAAGAAAACACTTAGTAGCAATCATTTTAAAACACTTTATTTATTCATCCTTTCACAGTGCAAGGTTCACTTACCAACAAATTAATATAAGACTAAAATTCGTGAAATAGTCATTTTCTTAAGTTATTACAATTTGCGGTTTTTTAATTATTTTTTACCAACTTGATAAGTACTTCCTTTAATTCAAACTTTTTACGACATAATGAAACGAAATTCTCAAAAAGTTACAGAATCTACTTAGGTTCTAGGTTTTTTTTATATCATTATGAATTATAATAAATAGGGAAAGAGCAGCGACTAGAAGCTTCGACTTTTCACCTAGATTTAATACAAAATCAGAAAGATTGAAATAATTACTGCTAATTATAATAGGAATACACAATAATTGGCCCTTGTTTCAAGGTCATTTCAGGTAGACAGAAATAAGTTTAATAAAGAAGGTCAAGGTAAAATTACATTTACAGATAAAAGTTAACAAATGTTTGATTGATTGTTCATGCAAGCTAATCTTAATTATATGGTAATATAATCATTTAGTTGGGATGATGATAAAGATAAGACAAAAGAAACGGTGGATGGACTGTGTGAATGATGATATGGTTAGAAAAGGGGTGACTGTTGAGATCGCGGCTAATAGAGGAGTATGGAAGAAAAAGACATGTTGCGCCGACCCCAAATAAATTGGGATAAGGGCAGGAGAATGATGAGTTGGGATAATGATTCTTATAGTAATTTTATCATTTACGACCAAACACCAGAAAACACACTCTCCACAGCATTTTTTACTATTATTAGACATGATAATTTTATGTCATTGTATTTTATTGGTTGGCACTAATATTATTTATGTCCACTACCCTATTTCATATCAAATTCATAAATACTAGGTATCTAAGTGAGAAATAAAACATAAGTAAAATTACTGGATAGGTACGAACGGCTACATATCAAGCTATACATAACCAGTATAAGCTGACTTCTGGTTGTACGTAAAACCTTTACAATGCGAGGTCAGCTAAAACTGGAAATGTATAGCATGATATGTCACCGTGTGTACTCTAGATAGAAGTTCTGTAGTTATAAATTAATGACACTTTCGATGTTTTTCAAAGCGTCATCATCTATTAGTAATAATTGCATACTGATCTATTTCCCTTAGACTTGTGGGAAAATCATTTTCTTGAGTTTTCATTCTCATTTCAGAACTCATCAATTTTATCTTAAAAACCTCTTCCACGATCGTCATTCGTTTTCCTATCCCTAGTCATTTCGAAAGGTATCTGGCGAGAAAGAGGGGTGACTACCGAGATGACGACTAATAGAGAAGATCAAGAGTGCGTGTTGCGCCGACCCCAAATAAATTGGGATAAGGGCTAGAGAATGATGACAGGGTCATCAAAACAAAGTTCTAAGTGGAAAGAAAGTAACTTACAGTTAGAGTATTTATCGACAGGGTGTTTACTACGTGTATAACCTATAGGTATCTATTGAGCATTCGTCAGGGGTGCTACGTAGAGTAGCTGCGCCAGGTTGTTTCTTGCGTACTTGCCCCGCAGTGGGGCCCCGTGTCCTTGCCTTCCCCAGAGAGACTCCCACGTCTCATGATGCTTACGGACGCTTTCTGCTGAATTAAGACGATGTTCCTGCAAAACCATTAAGGGAATATTAAGGAAAATAATTGCACATCATCCTGTTATTTCGGGATTCTTTAAGCTGTGCCGCTTGTAAATTTTTACCTCCCGTTGAATACACTTTACTTTCATTTGATTCTTCAGTTCCCTCAAGTAGTCCATATTGACCGAATCGCGCCATCTGCAAAAAGTGCGCACGAATATCTGTATATACCTATATTTTTATTACAACCGCAAGCTTATAAAAATAAAACCGCCTATCAGCTCTAAGCAAAACCGGCCTACAACTATTTTCTTATCAAAATTAAAGATCAGTATAACTTAGACCTATTGTGAAGAGGTCACGGTTCAAAGGCAACGTGAAATACATTACCATTTATCTGAATTACGTAGTTACTCGTTGATATCTATGCCGAGGTGTCAACGAACATTATTATCAACAACTGACGGTCTTGAGGCCCACGTCACCGCTCTAATGAAAGCCGTTAATCTTGGTGTCGTATGGACCCCAACCGGTAGAAAGCCGTGATGCAACCTCTGCCTTACCGGATTTGTGACCAAACATTGCCTACCGTTAGATATTTAACTCGAATCAACGCAACGGAAACGTATTCGTTAAATATTTATGATAAACACGGAATGTTCAAGATCAAACATCAACTTAGAGTTCGCAGGTGGTGCAGTATCTAAGAGTTATTTGAAAAAACCTTCATTTTGCTGAAAGCATTGGTAAAAAAATAGAGCAGCAGTTTTGTTTCGTGCGTACGGTATTACATATACGTATTAACGAGCAATAATTCAGTAGTATTCGTTTTTCCTCAGAATTGCACTAATAAATACATATCTACCTAACAAATTGCACTAATCAATTCTCATAAAAAAACATCAGGCACCACACAATTATACCTAAGTAAACAGGCAATGGAATTTCCGAATCGCGTCTCATGATTCAATATTACAATATGATTTACGAAAAAAAGTGTTACGACATCCGCTGACATTTTACACGCGAATAAATTTACGATACGGGAAAACGTGTCACGCAACTCCGTAAGCCTTCGGCAAATTACTTACCTACATTAATAAAAAGTCTGTAAGCAATGCTTGGGACTTTATGAACCCAGTGAATCTAATCGATTTGATAAACGAGTCAGATGCCGTGATCTTTAAATTGAATTCTATTATTTCTTTGACCTTGGTTAGCTATTATGCGCAAAGAGTCTTAAAGAACTTTAAATCTATCGATGAAATCAAACTGCGAGTTCATACCACGTTCGGTCATGTCATAGAGAATAGGTTCCTAATCATCACTATAATACTGACAATGGTATTTATTAGTTTCATACGCACTGACACGATTGATCCGCTTGTCTTGTGACGTCGCTCGACGGTAGTGTGCGTGCGCCGACGCGACGTCTCCTAGCCAAAAGCGGCACTAGTTCCACTCCCCCTGTTACGCGTAAAATAGCAGTCTCAGGCGTAGGCTTTTTCTCAGCTACAACTACAGTTTCTCCACTGTCATAACTATCATCAATGATTAATTTTGTCACTTTATCGCCATTAGTTAATCTCTTAACAAATCTAGTTTTCTTTGGACTTCGTCTGCCTTGTCCATTACCACCACCGTAAGAAACTTCGTGTTTAACTTTTACGTCTAGGCTAAATCTCCTTTGTTCTGGAGATTTTGGCCTGGCAGTGTGTTTAATATTTGGTAACTTTTCAACGTTTGGCGGTTTTACATTTTCCTTACTAGGCATATCTTCTCTAAAATCATCGTCTCCCTTTACTTTGGGTAAAGTTAGCGAAGATTTGTCATTGCGCCTGTTATCTCCATCCATTTTCGTAAAAGTTTCATTATCTGTCCAACCCTGAAGTAAAATCGTAAAAAAAAAATTATAAAATGTCTTTTAAGAATATGTTTATCTTTATTTCAATACGGACCATAGACTTAGAGAAATTTAGCCCAACATTTCGGGGGTTCCTCCATATAGTGCCTCCTGGCCCTGGTTTACCCCAAGGCCCTTCCATAGCATGCTGAAAATATTAAATATATTGTATAATATCTACTATACATTTTTAATTTTAAAATAATGCTGTTACCATTTTGCGTTCATCTTCCAAATTCTTTTTCTTTTCTTCTCTTACGGCTTTCTTTTTTTTAGTAACCATCTCATCTGAAACATCAATGTTATGTGATAAGACTATAAAACTTTGACTGTCATCTAATTAACGTAGATCAGACTTCTATATGGCATAGACTTTCTCATGATTTATGTAACAAACCAATCTTCCATCTTTAGTTATTTATACAAGGTTTTCCTAAGCGTAGACCTAGAAATATGTATCATAATTTATTATAATGATGTAGGAGTGAAAGCAGATGAGATTATCTTTTTATATTTAAATTTCTTAATAACTTAAAAGACAATTTTTTCGTTTTGCAAGTTTGGAGACTTAAGGTATAGTGAATTAAACTAACTACTCAGATCCTTACCATTGAAGTTCTGTGTATATATTTAAAACGTAAAGTACTACATACTATAGTGTGACACCATAGTAGCATAATCAGCCTATAATGTTCCCACTGCTGGGACACAGGCCTCCTCTCGGTGAGAGGGAGTGGGGCCGTACCTAATCCACCACGCGGGCCAAAGACATTAAATTTATCTTAAATATCTTTGACGCGGGCCCAGTGCGTGTTGGTAGATGTCACATGTCTTCGACTTTGCATGCTAAGTACAATTCTAGCAAAACATGTAAGCTCTTTATTGTAACTATTTAAACACCATGTATACCATGTTTTTTGCAAATAAATACTTTATTATTATTATTATTCGAATATTTGGTTCTAGGACATGCCGGTTTCCTCACGATGTTTTCTTTCACCGTTTTGAGAGTAGTGGTGATAAAATAATTTACACAAAGTAAAGCGCCTGTCAGGGTTCGAACCTACGACCTACAACTCGTAAGTCGCGGCCGTTTCCTCTGTGAAACCACTGCTCACCGCTCTCACGATAGTAAATATACCTAATATCTGTTTGTAGTTCTTTTGCTCGCGCGGTGACTGTTTGTATCGTATGTCGTTGTCGACACTCTTGCGCAGCGGCTCGGAGTAACACAGCTGCGGGTCCTCTCGCAGCTTCACCGGCGTCTGCCTCTGTCTGCGGAGGGGCGACGTGTTCCACCTGCGACACGCCTCGTACAATGATACCCCCTGGAAAAGAACATACATAATATTGTATTATGATCATGATGCGGAATGGCCTGGTAGCAGCGCTCCTCAGAAAATTTCTAGTCCTGCATAGAAAATCATACATACAAAATTACAATGTTTAAAACAAAGACAAACCTACTAACAGAAAGCCTTATTACAATTTACAAGCTAACACTCAAGCAAACAATATATATGTATGTATATTATATACTCGTACAAGTATATAATAGAAAAATAAAGAAAAAGGCAGGAGCTCATTGGGCAACAAAAAATTCGTCCGCATCGCTGTCAATGAGATAAGTGCCCAAAAGACTGGCAGCATTACCACGTTGGATGGCAATGCTGATTCTTTGGGCTAAAAATAGGCCAACCCTCTGGTCACGTGAAGAGTCAAAATAAAATAATTTTCATCCAAACGTAACCATTCATCCGTATAAGGTATGTCTTTTGTGACCTACAAAATCAAAAAGCCTATGTTTAAATAACCATCCCAATCAGCTATGGTGTCGATATTTTGTCAATTAGACTTGATCACTTCGCCATAACAAAGGCAATCGAATGATTTTTTTATATAGAAAATGAATGGAAACTATGGACAAACAAAATTTGCATGTTTGATACCATGATTAACCTGCCAGCCAGCAATCAGTTTTGTAATAAAATTGTGTCGTATAATTATGTCGATTACATTAAAGGAACGCGGACAAGTTTTAAAAGAGAGGAAATTACTGATGACGAAAATACAAAATACCTTAAATGTATGTCAACAAATTTCATATCCTCGATACGGCAGAAGCAGTCGTTCGCACATTTTTTATACATCTTCGTTTCGTAACGCTACGGTGTGGTCCCGCCTTGATAACATTCAAGTAATGAATGACCCTTTACCTTATATAGATTTATTGCCATCGGTCAATCGCCATATGCGACTATTTTTATGTACCGATTAATTAAGTAAGTAACCAGATAACCTGTACTATTACTGAGATTAAGAAATGATGTCAACTACCCATAAATGTTTATTACACGGGTAGTTTTCTATGAAATTCGTGGGATTCAGAGCATGCGTCGTAGTTGTACACGTGTATCAATGACTAGAGGTCACGAAACAAAATAGGTCATTCAAATGGTTTTTCGCCTTCACCTTTCGTTATGAATGATTCGTCGATTTACTACTTTTGCATAATTTCACAAACCGACTAAAATCTTCCACCTAATTAAGCAACATTTGTTGACAACATAATAATTCGTCATAAGATTAACGAGACGCGTTTAAGAAATTGCATGTTAGTTCAAAATGTTGAGCGAGACTTATGAAAGCAATTTGCATTAAGTAAGATTTAAATACAGATCTCATAATCATTAATAGACAAATAATTGTTTCAATTACACGCTTGTTTTGATCAGTCAGGCATGCAGTTATCATCACTACAATGAGTTAGTTCAGAGATAGTCAACGTTCTTTTTCTCGGACTGCAACCAACATGCGGCACTGCAATTTTTGCGTTACATTACTTACTACGCACTACGCTACAGTGCGTGCTACGCGCTACGCTACATTGCTTGCTACGCGCTACGGTACATAATTTCTGGCTACGCGCTACGCTACTGTGCGAGCTACGCGTTACGCTACATTGCTTGCTACGCGGTAAGGTACATAATTTCTGGCTACGCGCTACGCTAACAGTGCTTGCTACGCGCTACAGTACACTGCTTGCTACGCGTTACGCTATTCGCCTCGTCGAGTCAAGACCTAGCCCAACACACCGATCGTTACTTACGCAGATATAATACGAATTACGAGTCGCATTATTTTATAATACTTTTCGATTTAAATATTGTGAGTAAGCTACAATATATAAACCTAAAAGTATTATAAAATCAATAATCTTGCTTAGATAGCATTAAAAATAAATCTTGAGGTTGAACACCTCTGGCAGGGGCGTTAGCTGATGGAGGTGTAGTGCTGTAGGCATTGCCATTTCAATGTCGTAGACACTTTCTCTAAACATACTCGTATGTAATTAAAACGTTAACTGTAAATCACAAACATTGTTAGGCAAACCCATTGGAAGTTAAAGAAAGATGTTATTAACGCATAGATTTAAGCCGCATACGTATAATCTGTTCTTCTATAATACAAACATTCGAAACATAAAAACCTAAGTTGGACCAGGTATCTGATATCTATACTTGTAGCTAACGCATAGGGGAATATCGTGCTACTGCTACCGCAAAGCTTTCAAAACTACTGTTCAACGTATACTTCTCCCAATTTAGGAGTCGCAGATCTTAATTGGCTGTAAATATACTGCGCCTGTAAGACTACTAAGACTATTGTAGGAAGTTATCTCGTACTACTGACTCTGCAGTTCGGACTGCAAATCCTACAAATGCAGACGTATACGGGGTGGCTGGGACATCGACGCGCAACCTGTTAAGTACCATACATGGTTCTGAAACCTACGGCGTTGTAATTTTTCGTCTATTAATAAAAAAAACATTGCTGTTTCATACATTTTGACCGCGTAAGTATTGCACTTTTTATGGAAAAGTTTTTTTTTATAACCAACGAAAATTTCTACGCTAGAGGGAGTTGTGATATGTGGTGCGTCGATAACCCTGCCACCCTGTATTGTAGAGATTCGATCATGTTAATATTGCATATACCCTTAATTCGTCTTCGGGAAAGATTCCTTTGTCTCGGAGGTTGGTAAATCGTACGCCTCGAGCGTTTGGAGCGCCGCCGCCCGCACGACCCCACGGCTGGTACGTCGCCAGCTCTTGACGAGCCTGTAGTTAAATATAATAGGTTTGTTCCACTTAAAATAAATTGTATTCGAAAACACTGTCTAAGGTACATTAACAGACAGCTGTGCTGCTGGGGAGTTTGTTGCGCCACTTCTTTTTCCTAGCGAAAGCACTAGAAAGAGGTGAAGGGCGGGCGTTTTGGGAACTGTCTTTTGTAATTTTGTCGTTCGAAAAGTGCTGATTCTCAGCCTAATTTGAATATATGACTTTTGATATTGATTGGTTTTCTTTCATAGTTAAAAGAGTAACCGTGGAGTTTCTTGTCGGCTCTTCTCTATAGGAAACGCTCAGTTGGAACCGTGCACCTAGCTTCTGACGTTTCAAACTGTCCATATACTTTTATGTGAAATAAAATGTTTTGATTTTGCTATAAGCATATAATTAACGACAGATTCATAACAACCGTGCTTTACTTTACAATGATGCTGTTGTATTTATTTCAATGCAATATGAATCGCCCATATTCTTACGCATTTTGTGAACATTCCTAGGATCTGAACTCAGTCACCTTTCGATCAATCACGTTAGCCTTTAAGCTATTGTCGCATAAACATTAATAGTAGGCATTTAAAACATTATATCATTAATATGATGTTATGAAGAGGCTGGTGGCGCACCTTCTATTTCATCAGTCGGGTGGGAGGCACAGATATAAATCTTATGGTAGAGGTGTCATCATTTTTACCGCGTTATCGTGTTACTTGGGAAAATTTGCTATATTTAGAAATATTTGCAACAAAAATGTTTGCCTTTGTCAACCATTCTATAAATTACAACATCTGGCTGGATTACACACAGGACACACATTATCATTAACCATACTAGTCAATAGGGAGATTAGATCATACCAAATGATATTGTGTAACTGTTAAGGGCAAAGATCAAAACCACAAAAGGTTGGACGAGTAACGAATACGTTTATTAAATGAGCCTATTATAACGGAGTAAGTACCTATTATTTACTTGCAACCGAAGATAATTAAATGTTAAACTTCCCATATCGAAAGCTGTTTAGTGTTCTGTATTATAATTTCGAATGAGTGAGCTATAGAAATAATTATTTATTAGCACTTAAAGCGAACAGATGATCAGCAGGACAGTTGCTGTTACTGTTACCTCATTATCATAACCAGCCTATAACGTTCCCACTACTGGGACACAGGCCTCCAGTGCGGGTTAGTGGATACCTACGGCTGTAATTTTTGGGCATAGGTTTATGTAAAAAGTAGGTTGGCTACAATATTCCATTACAGCTTTTTATTAGTATCACTGTAAAGCCCTAATAACTGTTAATTTTCTCTTTTAAAAAACTACATATGTCTATTAATAATAATAATTATTAGTAGACAGATGTAGCTTTGTGACAGAACAAAGGCCTATTATTAAGCAGAGAAGACAAGAACATTGATCACCATGCTTGCTCAAGCCGGGTTGGCGTTTTCAGACTTATATTTAATATAAGTCCAGGAGTCCTCGCGATGTTTTTCTTCACCAGTGGCAGTAATGACCAAGACAAACTCAGAAAGTACATATGCATTGAAAAACTCACATTGGTATCACGTCTAATTAGGCTTACCTTCCGCTGTTGTTCGAGATGGTCCCGTGCCCTCCGTTCCCTCGTCTCGCGAGCGATCTTCTCTCCCTCCGCCCTCGTCTGCTCGGCACGACGTCGCTCTCGCGCTCGACGTCGGAGTGACCCTGACGTCGGAACGCTTAGCCTCCTATACACAACCTTTTATTTAGACTTGCTGAACAGTCAGTGAAACTTAGCCAAACTTTTGCTGACACTACTTACAACATATTTCAAAAGCCTGAAATCTCTCGCCTCGTATTTATTCAGCCACGAAGGGATTTGTAGAATTTTTATATGATAGGCAATAGTTGTATTTTCGCTGGCCGGGTACTAAGATGGTCATGTGCCCTCATAATCTTTTTGCTTTAATATGCTTTAGTGCGATTTTAATTTGAATGTTTTGTTCCTATTATTTCCAAATTATAAAGTTGGTCAGTTACGCACGATTATAAAACATGATATATGTTTTTCCGTATTCTGTAATTCCTTACTTAGGTATTTAGAAAGCACAAGATTTGTCTACAGAACATAAAACGATATCTTACCTACGCAATCTTCGAGAGTGCAAAGCAAACATTTAAACTATAGTTTCACTAAACCCAACAACTAATTTCGTATCACATAATGAGCACGCAACAGATTCTGAGAAGAATGAACGCAGGGAGGAATGTGCACACACTGATGATGATCATTTCAGGTGTCCGATAGTCACTGAACGGCTTTCCGCGAACCACTGAAAGCGTCTCGCGAAGTCGCCGCCGTTTCAACTGAAACTGTGCATTGTCGTGAACGTTTCCATTGAGTTATGGTATCGATGCGTGATAAGTATAAATTATGATACCAATTTTTCAGTATGAAATCATTTGCGGAATTTATTTTCTTTTGTTGTAGACTGTTTTGTTTTACCTAGGTAAATATCACTAAACAAATTAACGAAAAACGAATACATAAATAAAACAATTAGAAGTGGTACAGTCCGCAACTAAACTTGAATAACACTGTAAGGTTTACCAATCATATAAATTGATACAAAACGATTCGATACATAGCTTTTCTGTCTTAAGCTATGTAATAGTTTAGAGTCAATATTTTTAAAATGTAATATCAGTAAATATGAGATATTTCATGTTTTTTTCACAATAATTTTTAAAATAACTACAACTGCCAAGTCCTAGTAGGTACCTACGAGTACATGACAGTATAATACATAGATACTTAGATAAAGTCTGTGTTCAATAACGATGCAGTTTTATCAAAACATGCTGGTGTGTTAACGGACACTTGCATTAACGACTTCCATGGTCATGTAAAATTCAACTCTAATTTTCTACCTACATGCAACCTTCTTCATGGTTTTAATTATTCAGCCGTGACGTGCTCCTTAATGTCAGCTAACTATGCCAGCTGTAGGGCTCTGGAAAGTTAAGTACGAACGATTTTATTACCTACTAAATAAGTACCTAACTTACGAATGCATGTAAATTCTTAAAAGCTTTTATAACTCTACCTAAGTACCTATCTACTTAAAGGTAGGAGTTAAAATCAAACGTGGACTGTAATATTATAAACACGAAAGTTTGTATGGTTGGATAGATGGATGGATGGATGTTCGTTACTCTTTCACGCAAAAACTAGATAATGAACCGATTTGGCATACAGACAGTTTATAACCAGGATTAACATTATAGGATACTTTTTATCCCGATATTCCCACGGGATCGAAACTTATGCGGGTAAAACCGCGGACCGCAGCTAGTATCATAAATGTGACGTTTGTATGGATAAATGGATATTTGTTACTCTTTCACGCCAAAACTACTGAAAGGATTTGGATGAAATTTGGCATACAGATAGTTTATAACCAGGATTAACATATAGGATACTTTTTATCCCGATATTCCCACGGGATCGAAACTTATGCGGGTGAAACTGCGGGGCGCAGCTAGTACATACATAAATAAATAAGCATCAGGAAAATCGCACCCGCGCTACGTAAGGGCAGTGTAGCAACATTTAAAAAGGTTTTATCATCAACAGATAGACGAAACTCATTATTTTCAGGGTGCTATTCGCTGGACTATTACCAAAGTACCTAGATATTAAAATCATCATCAGTCTCTTGCCCTTATCCCAATTTATTTGGGGTCGGCGCAACATGTCTTTTTCTTCCATACTTCTCTATTAGTCTTCATTTCAGTAGTCCTCCTATTTCTAGCCATTATCATCTTTCACACAGTCCATCCATCATTTCCTTGGTCTTCCTCTACTCTTATAGACATACACATTCATATCTAGACATTAAAACAAATATCCACTTACCTAGAATTGTTGGTTAATAATAACCGTAACTACCACTTTGGTACCGGGTACGCACAACAAGTTTCCAGTTAGGCGCGTGGAATATTACTGATTCTTGATAGGTTTTGAGTTTGGACTAGAATATTCTTGCAAATCACCAATTGTGACTTTGTGAAAAGCGCTTTGTTGTACCTTGAACTTAATATTAATAGGCTTCAAGTAGGTCGTTTCATTGTTAAACTCTCTACTGGTGAACGATTTTTAATCATGAAAAGCTTTTTAACGACTTGTAGATACTATCCAAAAATCAGACGCAAACTAAACCAAGACTGGCGACTTCGAATGAAGTAGAAGTGATCAAAACACGAGTACCTAAGCATTATACATGGCCTTCGCAAAAAGTTACTGAAACAAAGATATGGCTACTAATCGTTAATCAATAAGAAAACGACTGAAAACCTATGCGAATTTTGCAAATTTACATATCGCGATATCACGTTTGTCTCCTATGTCTAATATACGAGCAATATTTCTTTGAAGGTAATCAAATTACACGAAGTTAAGGCGCACGTCAAAAAATACTTGCAAAAAATAACGAACCTACCGCACATACCATACCCGTAGTCGTATCTACTAATTTGCTATCTTTAAAACAAGTAAAATAAAAGCTGGTCTAACTACGTGATACTTACACTTGCTTGATCCATTAAGAACGTCGACACTCTGTAATTAACTCGCCGCGGTTAGGGGTGTCCTACCCATCAGAGTTGTTAGAATTGCATCTTTGTTGCGTTTCAATAGGGTTTATTTTTGGGTTTGTAACCATAGTTACTTTTCGCCATGTATTATTGGGGTACTTTGTATAGTGCAGTAGGTCATATACATTTTTCATGTCATTTAGAGCTGGCATTCGGTTCGTCCTGGCGGTGCCGGGCGCGGACCGATCGATTGCCGCAAACACGCGGCTACGAATCCTATTGCATTCATTCTTAAACGTAGCTTGCAAGCAGAAAAGTGGCAAAGGTGCCGTGGAAATAGGTCACCAATAAAATTGTCAGTTAAACTATGCTGATCATTTTACGACTTTGTCAAGGACGCCACTGCTATTAACGTTTGCGTGCGTCCTTGCAAGTATCGATGTTGCGTAATGTTTAGAAGGGTAAGATGTAAACAAAAGTTTTGCATTGTTATTTGCAAAATTCAATGTCCTTTAGTGTAAATTATAAAAAAAATAATTAAAATAAAACAGTATTTTGTAACTAATGTTTATATTAAAAATTATTCATGATTTACCATTTTACAGAATAATAATATTTACAAACGTATGTCCTATGAAAGTATGTCTACATACATATAAATAAACTTCATTGACTCCCATTTTTAATGTACAAAAAAACATACACCTCCATTTCCATTTATTGGATTGGCTGACACAGCCACCAAGGTATGAAATAAGTTCGTCCATTCCAGTGCGTTTACGCAATTAACTGAATCGCTTGCATCTCCACGCTCCGTGGTTCCGCTTAAAAAGCATTTCCACAGCAATTAAAAGTAATAAAGAGTTGCTTGTGTACCTTTATTTAAAACGAATTATCACGCACAAATTTTATTAAATCAGTGGGGTGACTAATCGTATATTGGACGGCATAAACTCACAAAGGAAACGCATGCTTCATTTGTCCGATGATAATGTGTAATCGCTTTCCCCTTGGATTCTGTATATCTGCTGAAGACCTTTACATAATAATTTAGAAAGGTGCTTTTGTCGGAGCTTATTTCATGTAGTTTCAGTCGTTATGTCAGCCTTACTAATTTACCTTATTAATGACTAATATTTTTGTTAAATATTAATAATTTCAAGAAAAAAGTTTTAAGAATACTGCGCTTAAGGTGCATAATTTTTGCGGTACTTCATTTGTCTATATAAACCACTGTTACATTGAATATATTTAGTTGTTAGTATTATTTACAATTGTAACGTACTAATTGGCTAACCGATGTTTACATTCTGCCTCAATATGTAGTGTGGCCTCGTAAAATACTTACAATTTAATACTAGGTCAGAATATAACATACACCTCTAGTATGCAACGTGTACTCTAAAGAAATTGAGGTAATTGGTTTTGAAGATAAAACACGGGTAACTTATCCAATGACTCTCAGTATTTACACATCATAAAATACATACAGTAAGAAACAAACGAACACCAACTCATGAAATCAAAGTGCAAGCAATTTTGTGATGATCCTCAATAGCGTCTTTGTGCACAAACACAGGTACTTTCTATCTCTATACTACATAAAGATTGCACGATACAAAACAACAGTTGAGCATATTTATATAAGCAGTACACGTATGTACAGACGCTAGCACATCACGTTACTACAATCTGTCAAATTTCTTTAATAGATTTTCAACTTTATCGCTGAAGTATTAAGGTTCAAGGTTGATTGGGAAAATTTGACAGTTTCGGGTAGCTTGGCCTGCTGGCGTCTGTACGTGTAGCGTACAGTATTTGGTAACGAGTAGTCATACACGCTCCCTGGCAGCAACAGCTTCGCGCTAGTCGTGGAAACTTCGTGGTGTCACAAAACTCACAGAAAATTATCTTAAAATAAATCAGGTCACACAAGTGAAGGACACAAAGTACAAATATGTATATAATATCAATACCAATAAAATATATATACTTTAACATTATGTAATATATAATTACTTGACAATCAGTTCTACTGATTACAATAATATAACAACAATCTACATAGTGTTTTATATAGTGTATAGTAGAAATTATTATGTTTATTTTATCAGGGCACATGGTATAGCTTGACGTATAATATCTACGATATATGTCGCCGTGTTGGCTCAATTCACTCGCATATACACAAACGTTCACTCGCGACCAGCCCCGGCGGCGGCGACCGGGCCGGCTCAACACCGATCACTCATACATTACTAAGAATTAATTGTCCATCGCCTCTATATCCCTTACAAAAAGGTATCCAGAATTCTGTGGGTGTCGCGTGAACCTTTAAGTTAATATTAAAGGAGGCGCTCGACGTGAAAGTGAACTCTTTCAAAGTACTCTTAGGATCACGTGTAGCTTTACAACGTGAACGAAAAACTACTTCGACGATCGGTTTCGAAACCTCACCACGAGTGGGAGGCGGTAGAACTGTGGATGCCTTTCATGGAATATATTAGAGTTATTTTGGTGCGCGTACTGTGGTAGAGGAGTACTATTTGATCCTGTTGAGCACGAGGTCGGTGGTGACGACGAGTCCCTTCTGGTAGGGCGAGTCCAGCAGCTCGGCGGCCAGGCGCGCGGCCTCGGCGCCGTGCTTGCGCGCCAGGAAGCGCGTCTGCTCCAGGCCGCGCGACTTGTGCACCAGCTCGTACGCCTTCTCCACGTCACCGGGCTCTTGGAACCGCCTCATTATCATCGGGTTCAGTTCTGGATACTGGAATGGAACGGAAATTATTCAATCAAATGCAAACATCACTATAGCAAATACATGATAAAGTGGACTGTGACAATTAATTTGAAAAATATTGGATACTGTTCATTAAACCTGCCAAAGAACATTGCTTCAATCGTTCTATTAACCAACAATCAACACATATAAATCCTTTACGATTATTACTAATTTATTTTATGCTTTAAATATCAATTATTATAAACGCACGGAGACTTAAAAATCTAGTAAACATTATTAAGAGTCGTATTACGATTTTATTTTAGATCATATATCCCGGCGCCGCATTTGGACGAAACCGATAACAATAAAAAAACTCAGCACTTACAGAGCTTCTTTTATGACTTAGTTTTTTTTTATTGTTGCAAACAGATGCATGTTTCGCTAAAGCGCTCGATAGCACTGAGTGAAGTTATTACGAGTGACACTAGCCTAGGACTATCCTTCAAGCCTACTGCATGGAAATATTCAGTACTCTCGTACTTATTGAAGCTCGAATAAAGCACGACAGTACTTAATAATTCTATCCACTAGCTTGACCGTTGATGTCGGTGACGGATGACATTTTGCTTTTATTCTTATGGCGAGAATAGTCGACATCGGCTTAGTTGAAAAAAGGAAAAAAAAAACAGCCTTAAAATCAGAAATTATTATGGATAACTATGAGGATGGACGGAAAAAGGAGAGGCCTTTGCCCAGCAGTGGGACATAATATAGACTAACAAAAAAAAAAATATCTGAAGGCCAATTCTCGTAATTTAAAACGTTCAAAATCAAGTCGCAGTCTCATCTCGGCGACAAACAAACGTCAAAAACTTGTCAAAATGTAGGGAAATTAGTCAGATCAGACTGAACGTTCTTAAAATTACAAGAATTGCCCCTCAGGTGTGTCCGTTGTTCTAATTTAATTTCAGTTTATTTATTTAGGGACAACAAACATAGTTAATGTTGTTGTTTTCGTGTGTAATTTGGTGTTGTTGTTTTAGTTGAATGTAGTCATAACTAAAAACACAAAAAAATAATTTTATGAGAATGTTGCTTCTTAGGATAACAATGTATGGCAGCAGAGCAATGTCCGTTTACCAAAATAATGTCTTATAATAGATGCATAACCGATGCATGATGATGCTAGACCGAGAATATAAAAATAAAGCTTCAAAACACTTTCATAACTTTCATTTTTATTATTTTTCTATGACGTGCGAATAAATAATTTCGTCTCCATTTCGCGTCGTGTTCGTCACAACTCATAACCGGCTGTCGTAGTGGTTTAAACGAGTAAATTTTTGCAATATGGTGCAAATGGTTCGGCTGTGACCCAACGTGTGTATTGCGAAAACGAATATTTTTGCGCAAGTGTGTGTTTGAACACCCGCTATGGTCGCGAGTGTGTAAAGTTGGGGCAGGGCAACCGGTTTCACATTATTAAGCCGAATTTAAACACGGTCACATCTCGCACTGAGATATTCTAAATATTTATTATGTCAATCTCAAATCATTGGAAATAGGTATGTAGGTCTAGTACTCGCATAATCAAGGTAATTAAAAACTTAGATTTATCCTTATATTTTTAGTAACTGACGACGTTGTCTAATCTATATTCAACTGATGGGAAACTGGTCGGTCATTCAACATTATTATTATTTATTTAATCATATATTTCGAGCAACAAGACTCATAGTGTTAGTGACAAATACAGATTGCGACATCATCATTAACAGAAACCCGAAAAATTAATAAGAACTCTTATTAATTTTTCGGGTTTTTGAGTCGCTATTCTTAATCGAACATTTCCACACAGAACGAATATTTGTATGGCCCATACATACGTAGTTGTCTATAGATTAGAGATTTTTTAAATTTAGAGATTTTTTTTAATATGAAACACTTCTGCAACAGGCTTGCTAGCGACGTTAAATTCTTAAACAATTTTATCATTTATTTTTTGGAAAACCACGTGCGGGACCATACATTATTAAAAAAAAAAAATTGCAAAATTTGAAATTTCACTTCAAAAACATAAGATTCAGAAACAAAATAAAAAAAAAACAAAATACCTTTTCACAGGCAAACAGCACGGGTGCGGTCGCCAGTCCAAGTTTGAGGTCAGCGGCGGTGGGTTTGCCCATAGCCTGCGCTGAAGACACGAAGTCCAGCAGATCGTCCACCAGTTGGAAGGACAGGCCGAGGTTGCGGCCATATTGGAACGCTAGCTCGCACGTACTCTCGTCGGCGCCGCTTAGTAGGGCCACCTAGAAATTGGGATAATTTTAATACTAGAGACCAGTACGTATGCATTACTTAGCCGATGGCGTTTCCCTGCATAGAGGAAGAATTCAGTGCAGTCGTCGTGGTAAGTCACGGATTGAGTGCAGCGGCACATGCGGCAGCTGAGAGATATGAACATAACGTAATTAGAAATAAATAAAGTAAAAAACAATATTGGGACTCGCACAGGAAGAGCACAAACTAAATAGAATGACACAATCATAAAAAAAACAGAAAGTACTGTAAAAATTCCGTTGGTTATTTACGGATTTTTTTTTTGGCTTGTTGGATAACCCTTTGAATCTGTGTTTTGAATGCACTGGGGGTCTACTACGAAGTGCAAAGTGCGAATGATCGGATCGGACCAACACATGGCCGAACCGAATATTATTGAAAATGCGTAAAAAGTTCGGATCGACTCAGTTGGGTCGGGACCATAGACAATATTCGAAAGAGTGTAGGAGTGTAGGATCGGGACCGACCGAACCAAATAGTAACTTTGTAGCAGGAAACGGCCGAACGTTCGGCCGATACCACTTCGGAGTAGACCCCTGAGTAGACATTTAGCGTCAGTATTCTTTACAGCATCTTATTGAATATTACCATTTTACAGTGTCAGGTTAAACTCTAACGGACGCTCTATTCAAAATCTTCTAATCCCTCTTGCAACTTTTTGTTTATTATTTATAGAATAAGATAGATATTCTTAAATCCTCTGTTAGATACACTCAGTAAAGTAGTAATAACGAAATATTGCAAAACTATAAATGACGAATATTTGGTTAAAATTTTGATACACGTTATTTGATTCTATGCAATTTTGCGCAAACGATATCGAAAACAACGAATAGTTACTTTAGCTTATTAAAAACTTAGAATAATATTCATCATCATCTGCCTAGCCTTTTCCCAACTATGTTGTGGTCGGCTTCCAGTCTAACCGGATGCAGCTGAGTACCAGTATTTTACATGGAGTGACTTCCAGACTAAATTTGGTTCATATAAATTATTGTATATGTTATTGACGATGTGGGATAACAACTGTAGATCCCATTTAAATTGGCTAGTTGACTAATCTTTTTTTTTATTATTTAAATTGAAGCTTTTTTACCTCACCAGTAGCTTGGTATAACCAGTTTTTTAATATCTTCGGAAATTAAAAAGATATAAGCGTTCAAAACTCTCAATTAGACAGAGAGGGAAATACTGAATTGTGACATCATAGTTCAGTATCGCCATATAAATTACATGCAAAACTTCGTTTTGCGAGAAAGAGATAGACAAAAAACTTTTATAAGTTATAAGTTTTTTATTTTTCGACCGATTTCAAATTTGATTTCGAATTCTGTTATCGTATCACGCATGTGAATATATTATCTACTAGAATATATAGTAGGTATTCAATATCATGCAACTACCCAATTGTGCTTCCTTGATTTATATTTTTAATTGTAATGTGCCACGAAGTTGCAGTTTTTCAAGCTTAGGTACTGCAGCTAATAAAGCTAATAGGAAAACAAAACAACAAGTGACGGGTGCAATAATTTCTAACGTCTCCATTCATATAATATTCTTCACATTTGCAAACGAGGCTTGCTTCCTTATAAGTTCTAATAAGCATAATTCCGTAATTAGAATAACATTACACATGACTAATGAGAATATTACCGCTTTGACTGAGTTGGCGATGAGCGAAGCCGTCTTCCTGTAAGTCTTGGTGAGGTAATGCGCGAACCGTTCGTTCTCAGTCTCCTTGCTGCCCAGCTGCATGAACTCGCCCTGTACGAGGTCTGTCACCACCTGGAAATAAACAACACACCACTGTTGTAACTGATCATAAAATTTAAGGCGAAAGCGTCAGGGTAGCCCGTGAAATTAAAATGTGTTGCAATTTGTAGGCCAATCTTGTTGTGTGTTGATCTAAATATGATTCGCAGCCGTAACAAATATTTATTTATACAATTAAAATCATAATAATCATCAATACAACATTTGGTTCTTGCGTAGTTACCAGCCCGTTATACAATACAATGCAACGTACATTTTAAGCTAAGCTAAATCTGAATGGTTCGGAATCATATCATTGCTTGGTCTAGCATAAATTGTCAACTAAACAACATGTATTGTTATGAGCAAGGTCGTTCGCTATCGATTAGTTGTTCCATTTTACGGATGCGCCGTGTGACATTTGTACAGTAGTAGTGCAAATTGAATAATGCAACAAAATTGATTAAAAAAATAAATAAAATAAAAGGGCATTTAAGGACGTATCCTTGAATGCCCTTTAATTTTATTTATTTTTACTCCGGCTTGCGGGTAAAGACCCGTAGGTCTTTACCCGCAAGCCGGAGTAAGGACAGACCATGTTAATTAACAGATCCGTCATACAAAAGTAATATCTTGCACCTAATGTATAATTATGTTGCGCTACGTTTTGCAGATGATATGATAAAAGTAAACTGTTTGATAATACTGTAAAACAATAAAACTGTTGTCATAATCATCAGTATTAAAGTATTGCCTTGGCCACGTATTAGGATAATTGCGAGAACCTAGGTCGTCGTGTTTTTAGGTCGTGCGCACATCATAAACGATGGAAAGATTTTTTCATCCATGCAAAGCAAATAAAAATCACCTTTATTATCTTCTAGGTATGTATATAAATAAATAAAATTGAAGTATCTGTTTCTAATGTCAAAATAACAGCTTTTTACTAAATGCTTAGGAAAGTATATACAGTACTTATGACAAATATAATTTTTTTAATTTTTTTTTTCTTTATTTCCGTCTGTCTGTTCCGGTTAATCTCCGAAACGGCTAGACGGATTTTAACGGGACTTTCACTGGCAGATAGCTGATGTAATAAGGAGTAACTACGTACGAGTATGTTAGAAAAAGAAATAGGATTCCGCGCAAAAAAAAAAACCCATGAAATTCAATTGATTTTCCGATATCCGATTTTCCCATAATTGATTTTCGCGAACGAAGTCGCAGGCACAGCTAGTTTAATTGGGAAATTTATTTAATTGGGAAGAATTATTTGTACTTTATAGTTTGTTTACTGTACTGTGCGTACTTTGTACTTAATTTCATACATCAATTTGTTTCTATTATTTTTACAAGATGCATGATTATTCAAACGCTAATAGCACTCATTAGTACTTGAATACTGTCATTATTCACATGCTATTATTATTCAAGAACTCAAATTCTAGTACAAATGTCAACATTGCAAATATATCAAAATATTTCGAAATAGTGATTATAAAATTTCCAAAATGCTAATAATAGTCAAAGAGAGATACAAATTCAACTGATTTTTTTTATAAGATGACGTCTGTTGAATAGTTACTCTTGCATTTCACTTTTTAGATTATTATAATACTAAAAAGTAATAGCTATACTGTATTATAGGCAACATTATACAACTTCACAATGAGATTTCATTCAATACATTTCGATCATCATTATAAAAGTGTTACTATTATACAAGGTGAAGACGACAATACGACAATAAATTAAACTTCGTCTATCTAATAAATAGTAATAAATCTTACTAATATTATAAATGTGAAAGTTTGTATGGATGGGTTATAACCAGGATTAACATATAGGATACTTTTTATCCCGATAATCCCACGGGATCGAAACTTATACGTGTGAAACCGCGGGGCGCAGCTAGTAAATAATAAATAAATAAATTTATTTCAGGTAAATAAAACCCATTCATTGTACACATATAACATCAAATCAAATAAAATCAGATAAAATTAAAATTCAGATAAAATCGATACAAATCAAATTAGACGGAAAGAATAAATCAAATTAAAATAAATAATCAAAACAATAAAATTAATATAAAAATAAGAATTAATTAATAAATAATCACCTAATGATGTTCTCAGCCAGTATAAAAAAAATGCAATGAAATATATGTAAAAGATTGGCAAATCGGACTGGTATTTTGTTTGTATGAAAAACACACTTTTTTAGGTGTTAGAATTTATTGGATAGATCCAAAATACTCCTACGCATTAGTATTGCCATAGTTTTCATTTATTGTCGTATTGTTGTCTCCACATTGTATAAGAGCAAAAATTGAAAATAAACTTCGTTCAGCAAAAAGATTTATTTTACAAAAAAATAATCAGTGTTAGTAAAGTTGCTTATTGAAACAATAAAATTCATTGAAACATGGAACAGCGTTATTACCATAGCACTTAAGAAGGCCGACAGGATGAATCGTTTTAATGAATATTCTAACCGAACATTCGACCCCAATTGAGCATGCGTGTGCGCACGAACACTCAAAAGGTTGTATTAAAGTAATGGTTGTGCTACTACTTGAGACTTTGAATGGGAGTAGTCAATATTATGATGAAACGCAATACTAATGTTACATGTAAGTAAATGTTTTATCGCATCAAGCGCATCGGCGTTTATTGTATGGTGCGACATTAAATATTAAGAAATTTCATTATTGCTCAATTTGCATCACTAAATGTCTTTGTCAGAATTTTTGAGGTAATCTATAACTGATTTACATAATCAGCCTATAATGTTCCCACCGCTGGGACACAGGCCTCTCTGTGAGAGGGAGTGAGTCGTAATCAACCACGCGGGCCCAGTTCGGGTTGGTAGATGTCACATGCTTCGTTTTTTTTTTTTTCTGGGACATACCTGTTTCCTCACTATGTTTCCTTCACCGTTTTTGAGAGCATGTGGTCATGAAATAATTTACACAAAGTAAAGCACCTGTTTGGAATCGAAACTACGACCTACAACTCGTAAGTCGCGGCCGTTATCACTGGACCACAATTGCTCTTAACTGTCCTAACTGTTTTAATCATCCAAAAATAGGTTATAAATGGCATAAATGAACTGATCCTGTATAGATGTACGCTATGATGCCTATATTTAATAACATCCCGAACCTGGAAAAGTGTTTTTGAGCCTTTAGTATCAACAGGCTTTGGAAAGGTCCTTCAAAGGCATCATTGAAATCTTATTGAAATATTCTATTTTGTGAAGCTTCCTTATTTAAACATCAGCAGTAACTAAGTAAATGCAGGATACAAAACCTTTACAATAAAATAATGGGTGCCATCTCAGATTCCTTCAACACTAGTGCACCGGCCCTTGAATATTAATTAGATCGGTATGAATTGCGTAAGAGCTGCATTATGTCCAGTAACATAATGTTAAGGCACATATTACATATTGTACAGATACTATGTATTGATCGATCGATCAGCAATGAGCGGTGCATCCGCAATGTGCAATATTCGTGTATTATGAATGGATTTAACTTTTCTCAGAATTTGAGTAAACCCACGCTGGATTGTACAGATGCCAGCACATCGAGCTACTACAATCTGTTAAATGTCTTTAATAGATTTTCAACTTTATCGCTAAAGCATTAGGTTCAAGGTTGATTGGAAAATTTTTACAGTTTCGGGTAGCTTGAGCTGCTGGCGCGTCTGTACCATGTACGAACAACTCATTTATAAAGCAATGAAGCAAGTAGTATAACAGTGCATTCGTTAAATTTTAATAATTATCTCTAAAGCGACAAAATCGAGCGAATACTATGCATTTGCCTCCCTCCACAAAATTAATAATTAGTAAAGGATCTGCACAGATCTGCAAAGAAAGATTAGTTTTTGAATTGAATTTTCTGATTGCTTGTACTGTGATGCCTGTTCTAGATATTTGACGGGCCGACCTAGTCTATAAAGTACTCTATAAAACAGTGACCCACCAAGACGATGGGCTATCGTTGCCAAACCTCATTTAGCTAGGAGCCTCGCGAATTTGTATAGTAGCTAATGTGTGATAATGAAGTAGTTACCTGGCTGAGCACGAGTGTGACGTCATCGCTGCGCAAGCGAGCTATCATCATCGACGCCACGGCGAGGATGAAGTCGCCGGCCATCGCCACCTGAAAACGCAGATGTTAATTTATGTAAGTACATCCAAAAATACACATTTACAAGGAAAACAAAATAAAATAGATAAGTATGTAAATATACTTTAATTTCCATCTAAAAAAGATGAAGCCGGCGTTGCCCGACTTCTCAAGACAACAAAAGAATCGCCGATATAAACTCAAAGGATTCTCTTGAAGTCTAGACAATGTGGCGCTGATTAATGAGATTATATCACGGTAACTTTATCAAACACCCACATCACACTTATAAAGACACATTATTATCAGCCTCATTCAGATATAAACCTCTCCTGTAATCTCGCAACAAAATGGCTTTCAATATTCTTTCTAACATTGACAGAACATGAGTGATCAATCTACTCAGCCTATCGCAGTTCTGTCCAGTATAGGCCTCAAGTTGCGCCACAATACATTACTGCTATACGTACGCTTAATTAATAATAATTTAAACTATATCTACACACGTCGCGTGAGTAGAGTTTGAAACGTACGTGTGCAGGGGAAAGTGAGTGACATTATCGCATATAGCATGTATTAATAATTATAATATTACTGCAATGCACGCAGGGAAAACATATTGCTTGGGAAAACTTTTGGAGAAAATGAGTTATTCACTTCTGAGTTATAGCAGTTGTTATGTCAAATAATTGCGTGAATGATCAATCATATTTTTGATTGAAACCAATACATAATTTAGAGTTACAATAAACTGTAAAAACTTAGCATCTAACAACAATACTTATAGTTTTTTCCTACTCGCACGAGTAAATTGTACCTACATTTCAAATCCAACAATATTGTTTGGGTTTTCCTCCATACCTGCTTATATCCTCTTGTGATGAGAGTTTGAATAAATACAAAGTGTGATTCACATATTAAAACATCTATGTTGACTTTGTTTAGTATATGCCGCAATAAATTTGATGGTACTGATCTTGTGAACAGTTTGTGCTTCCTGATCCTTCGTACTGTAAGCGGTCGAGAAGCTCGTTCGAGACGCCTATTTGCTACTTCATTTTGTCGAACTAACTCAGGCGCTCGCTCGCCGTTACATTGCCTGGTTGAAAACTACAATAAACAGTTTGGCTTTACTGATATTATGTTTCTCAGCAAAGCTGTATTTAAGAGTGAAATTACGACTGTTTTAAGAGATCATAACCCTGGTAATTAGCTAATAAGTGCTTTTTAATTTGTTCTGCTATCAGCTAGCTATTTTGTATAGTAATCTGTGGATAACGTCTTGAGTAGTGTATTTGTTACTTCTATTGTAAGTTTTTATATTGTGTGCCTACTATGTAATATACTGCTGTTTGTTATTCCTATCAAATAAAATAAAATAAAAATAGGTATTACATAAAAACATGCTGGTCTAGTCACTAATCTTGTCATTTTTATTTTGGAATGTCCCACACCTGGAAATCTTTGTAAGCCGATTAAGTAATCTGAGCAGATGACGAATGACGAATAAACACTCTTATGAACTATTACGTTTTTCGTGGTGACGAATGCCACTGAAACCAACAAATAGAGCTGCAAAACAGCATTATTGGCTACAAGCCCATCCAAGCACAGCTGCTGTAAATAACATAGATTGTAATAAATGTATCGATGGCGCTCATTTCTCCAGTTGTTGGCAAGAATGTCGAGAAAGTTGTGATGCGGTGTTCGGTCGCATACTAATGGCAGCGCGGACGTTTCGCCGGCGGCGCGCGCGCTGCTTCCGACTGTGGGCGCGCGGGACCTCGCGGCCGACGGGGACCGACCACAAACCGCCTCTCATTAAACCACTGGACACTTGTTAGCCTACATCCAGTGGCCAGGCTTAATACGCCGACTTACCCACTATATGGGATTCGATAATATGAGCGACATTCATTCGATGCAACACATAATAATATGTAAGTATAGAAAAACAAAAGAAAGATTTTTCAATGGCCTATAACTAGTTACTAAAACATCACTTTAGATGGGTACGTATTACATATTCTATATTGAATACTTTTCACTTTAATCCAACAATTACAGTAAAGTGGCTCATTACGGCTGAACAGTATAATTACGTTGATCAATAGCAAGCACAGACTTCGATTTAGCTCATGCGAATTTCTTTTCTAATGATTGGTAATAAAAACGTAATATACGATCATAAAGCTTGTGAAACCGACGACGGACGCTAACATTTTATCATAATTAATTAAACAATGGGCTTGAGTGATTACAATTTTATTTGGTTAAAACACGTCTATTATAATCAAACGTTTGATAGATATATTATAACAAATTAACAGCATGATTGTGATAGAATTGAAATTGCTAGAAATCGTGTAGCTTGGTTCGATAAAATAAATTGAAAACTGGTAACAGTAAACTATACCACAACATCTCCTAACTGTACCTAAAATAAAAATATTTGTTGGAAAGCCTATATTGGCAGACCTAATTATGAGTGACGGATGTCCTTGACCAACCAATAATATTCGTCGCACAACAGCTCATTGCCATCCAAGTGGAGGAAATCAAAAAATGTGAAAGTGGTCGGACGATGACGCGATGCGTATTTCCATAAGGTGGTATGAATGAAGGTATCCGGCGACGGGTCCGGTTTAAAGTCGATGACATACAAATATCACAATCAAATGTTAGTTAATTAAATATCGGTGTAATTAGGTACCCATCACTATTTGAACCGACAAACGCACGTTACTGAATTAATGTGGGACGTATAAATAAAATTCGTCTCTACATTTTTAGCAGCGTTTTTAAGATCGAAAGACTGATCGCTGGTGTGATCACACACTGGCTGACCGTAACGTAACCCCACGCAACTGTTCAATTATAAATTGAAACTTGTTTATTCAATATTATCATTAATAAAAATATTTTATAAATAAGGGTTTAGAGTTTACCATGATTTTTGTAATCCCGTAGATAAATGCCGAAACATTGTATTGGATACTATTCAAATCTATTCAAATATTAGCCAGGATTTTCACATATTACGTGCACACCCATGCACCATGGAATGTTGGAAGTAATTTTACGTAACGTTAAGGTGTGACACGGAGATAAGTTTGTTGGGCGGAAAAAGGACGGCCCGTTCAAGCATTTTCAAAATTAAATTACCGTAATTATCACTCGAAACTTAATCTTATTTGTGCTGGCCGGTATTACGCTCATAGTTATCACGCCCATGATCATTCTCCTACCCTTATCCTTATTATATTATTTGGGGTCGGCGCAATAGTTATCTTGCCCAACATTTTATAAATTTGTATATCTAAACTGTCAATTTTTGGTCCTCAATAATAGAATGCATTAAAATTAAAATATTGATTTCATCTAGTTTTATGTAATTTGACCTAATTTTATGATTGTAAGTTGGTTGTTAATGCATAAATAAATTAAATAAAATAAGTAGCAGAGGCTAATTTAAAAGTTTCGAAATTATTATGATCTACATAGTTAGTCATACGACTGCATTCATTTTTTCCAGTCTAGTTTACAAGTTGGTTGCAGTATCGTTGCATTTATTCGTGCGTTTCAAGGTGAACGCAAATAAGCTTCGGAGTGTACATTGTAAAATTAGGATTTGAATATTATATTGCTTAAATAAGACTAGTTTTACAATAAATGATGTAAAGTGTAGATCAGTAACATAAGCAACGGGACTACATACGGGAGTGGCCGCGCGTATCGTACGCGCTTGGTTGCGCAAATCGGTGCACGCGTTAGCATACTTTCTGTACGCTAACCGGGCTAAAAACGCATCCGTTACGTGCGCGAGCCGGACCGCCACAACTGCATTGACGATACGCTCGCGATGTGTCATGACACTCACATCCGTGAACTAGTTCCATGTTTCATTAATTACAGGAAAATATTCACTGTAATTCTTAATATCGTGACTGGACATAAAAAAATTTTGCAGTCCAGAATGGGTACGGGCAAAAAGCAGCTACCTTACCAGTTCTTTTGACAATTTCAATGTAGGTGCATGTTCAATAAACACATCGCGCGCCGTATTTTCTGAGAAAATGAGTGGCATATACATTGTATTCAAAACTACGATTTAAATGTTCAAAAATATATGCAACTCCCATGATAAGAGTGAAAGGCTTTCACAAGAACGCCGTTGAAAGTCTGCCCAACGTGAGCCACATGAATAATTTACCAGAAAAATCTCTACGATTTCACGCCAACTTAATTCCGAATGCGTTGTAGTTTCTATTCTGTAATTCATTTACACCCATACATTGTAATGCAAGTTCGCACCTCTCTTGAATCACTAAACTATTGAACCAAGCACTTGATATTGTTCTCATGTTCCTGAAAGTACGAGATGCGAGCGATAAAGTGCGAGTAGTAACTGCTTTCAACCTGAACATTCCAGGGTCGAATGCAAAATTAATAACATAATATTAAATCCCTTTTCAAGGCGACTCGGTGTCAGTCACCCCGGCAACAACAAAAGTTTTCCTTATTGGATGCAAAAAATAAATAAAGCCATTTACTTCGTGGTGAAAAAGGTTCCGCATTTTCATAACTCGTAAATGAAGCGCTCCGTGTAGGGAATGATGATGTATCATCAGCGGGGAATACCGGGGCAGATAAGGTAAAAGCTAGTTTCGTCAATATTAATGGAACGCGGAACTCTTCGCCATGGGGGTAATATTGGTAATTTACTTTTTACTCGTAGGATTGCAATTGTCCTGCGCGACAGCCGAAGGCCGTCATCAGAGCCTGTCGGCTAATTGCGAAATGATTTCTTGAAGCGGATCTCGTATAACTGGATGTATGCAGTCGGCTGCATTTCGCAAGGCAGCCTTGACAGTGGGCAGGTGGTGGTGGCGACGGCGGCGGCCGACGGACGGAAGGTGAATGTGGCGGGATCTATGTCACGCGGCCGGCCTTGACTCCCCCCTCATCCTTCTCACAACACCAGCCATTTGGAGATCGGCTACCGAAACAGCCGCGCCGCGCAACGTTCCGTAACACGACTCTATCCGTTTTGTACCACTCAGCTGAAATTAATAAATACGTCTCTAAAGACATTGAAGTCCCAGATAAGTTTCATTACTAGTAACATAGAAGTCACACGTGTTTTCCATGACAGATTAGGCAAGTGAGTCCTACGACTACCCAGGTGGTACATTGTTGGTTTGAATATAGGTAACATTTTATGAAACTAAATCGTAGCCATAGACGACGTAACTATGTAAACGTAAATTCCTATATTATGAGCCCACAGTATAATAACATACAACGAGTTATGATTAAGATAAATCTAATTTAGTACGCTAGCAATCAATGTGATCGATACACGTTCGTATTACAGGTGTACGAGGTATTTCGTATCGAGTGAGTGGAAGGTCCGCCGGTTGCGACACCGGCGGCCATCTAGTGGTCGTGGCGATTAGTGGTCGACGAGTGGGCCATCGTTTCAACATACGTCGGATTGTGGGCACGTGTATCCGTCAAAAACCGGTTTTTGTAATAATGGCTGAGTGTGTAATCTGCGTGTCATCAACCGCACCGTAAAGGACGTAACAATTGACTGTTGCCAAAAGTAATGCGTCGTTCACCGTCATCTCCTCATACACTCAACTACAGAGCTATAATGGAATAAATAATATAAATGTATAAAATAATATAAATAATATATAAATAAATCATGGATAAATGTCCTCGATTTACCGGTTTAATCTGGCATTCAGTTGTACCCCACACTAGTTAGTTTAGTAATTCCACTTAGACGTGTACTACACAATTATCCCTACGTAAACACTGTCAATAAACCAAAGTAAACTCAATGCTCAAAGATATGGGGACAAACGCTGTGACCTTGACTCAGAACCATCAAGGCTGTTGGCTCTCGAAGCGGGCTATACTTGTTTGAAAATAAATCTATTCACTAATAATAAAATTGCATCATTCTTTTCTCTAGTATCTACTACGTTGATTTTGAAGTTGTATTTGCTTTGTTTCGTTAGGCTTGAAATAATGGAATTGCCTAAACACCGATACAAAGGTCTAATCACGAGTCGGTTGGGTTCGTAGCGCGCGGGCCGCGGCGTGGTCGCGCGTCCGACCTACATCCCCCCGCACCTACTTACGACTCCCCGCAAACTACAGTTACAAAGACCAGTTTTTACTTTACACTCTTTAATACACACCGCGGTAGGTCACTTAAGGAAAGTGTTGGACGATTTTGCTTTCAACGGATCATTCGGTCATAATATCAATCTATAGAAAGTAATAGTTCACAGACTTTTGAATCATGTACATTAATTTAATAATGTTGTAGATATGAAAACATGTCTCATACGACGGCGTCTAGACTACGTTTGACCGCGTAACGTATGTAAATAGTGTAGCAAGTGAGCGTTGTCATTGCAGGTGCGCTGCGCTCTACGAAAGACATCAACGCGTGTCCTGCGTATGGCTTTTATTTATTCCACTTCATATCTAATCTAATTCCATTTATAATTTATTAATGCTTTTTAGTTACAGTAATTCATAAATAATTATATTTATTATAATATATTCATTTGTTTATGGCGATTGAAAATAATTCAATTTCGATGTGACCTATTGCTACATTCTTGCGTGACTTATGTGTGAAAAATTGTCATTTCAAATCAATGCCTTCGAATACACCATACAACAAAAGTATTGGACAGCAGCATCTCCGAGCATCATCTCATTGGGAAATATTCACTGGAACAAATACCTTACAACACTGTATATGGGGAAATTTCTTGACACAAATGTTAAGATAAAACAAAAAATAATTACATAATTGCCCAGACCTTACAAAGGCAATAAGAAATTGGGGATACAAAAACTTGCATGAAAACATTGTTTTATTTCTCACTTGGTTATGGAAAAGACCTGTCACACGAAGAAACTGAGATGCAGTTTGTGAGAATTATGAACCTAAGTTGACTGACCTTTAGTACCTATAACTTAATAGCAGGAGAAGATATAAATGCATAAATTATACATGAAGACTTTACCTTCCATTTATTTGCAGGTTTAATTATCGTTAAATTGGAAGTCGTGACATTTCAGTAAGTGCTGTCATTATGATGGAGCATCGCCTCACGTTTACTTCCTTAACAATTTAACAGACAAAGAGAGAACTGAAGTAACAACATATTCTTCTGTCTACGAAAATTCAATTTGTATCTTTTGTTTAACATTTTTGAGGTTTTAGTTGCAATGAATGATAATACTCTGACACGATGTGTTTATATTGAATTGCTAATCAATCAATTGACCCCGAAACATCAGATTTTATACAATTACTATATTCTGCGGAGTCGTAGTACCTATTTATTTTGGCATTCAAACGGTGGAACTACAAATGGAAAATATTCGACAGAACAAAGGCGTGTTGGAAGTTCCGCAAAAAGAATAACTCTTTAGAAAAATAGTGCGTAGCGTTCTATTGTCAAGTTTCTCGTTAGCCTATTTTCCATCTTTTAAAACCAGCAATTCGCTACGTTACGTTACGGTTTCGAACTGTTACAGAAGCCATTAATCGCCCCACACATTAAAGGCCTGTACTGTGTAACGCATAAAACCTTTACTCTGTTTAAATAAACTGGTTTTAATATTTTAATAATATGAGAAATGGCTACGTAAATTTTTCATGACATTCGATGATTTAAAAGTACAACTTCATTTAAATGTTTCAGTCAAGTAATAACCACCTTCAGTATTGATTGGTTGGTGAAGATCATTTAATTAATCCTACTATCCTTTTTCCTACTATCCTACTATTATTGGATGGATGGATGGATGTTTGTTACTTTATCACGCAAAAACCACTTAACGGATTAGAGTGAAATTTGGCACACAGATGGTTTATAACCAGGATTAACATATACTTTTTATCCCGATATTCCCACGGGATCGAAACTTATGCGGGTGAAACCGCTGGGCGCAGCTAGTATGTTCATAAATCAATTATGATGTTAGCTTGTCGTTATACCTAGCTACACCTACAATATTATGGACAATGTACACAGGCTGGCAGGGACATCGGCGCGCAACCTGTAACTATGGATTTAATACATGATTCTGCGGGTTTAAATTTTTCGTCGGTTATAATAAAAAATCTGCTATTCCATACATTTTGACCGCGTAGGTATTGCACTTTTCTATGAAACAGGTGATTTATTTTTGATAACCGACGAAAAATTCCTATGATTCTTCAGAATCGTGTGCCAAATTCATAGTTACAGTGGGTGTGCCGACGTTTCCTGCCGCCCTGTATGTTATTATAGGATTTATTTTTTGTCCGCTCATTAATCAAGAGACATTTTATATCCACAGTAATACAATAATTATGTTAAATTCTTCGTGTTGAAGAGTTCAACGTAATTTCGTATTACAGTAAGTGAAAGGTTTTTATGTTCCAAGTAAGATATAAAGTTGAAGACCTTGGTCTTCAACTTTTCCTCCAAGTCTTTTTTTTTTTTTGAGGAAAATGAGTTTGAATGATACTTGTGATATTTTGATTATAAATACCGGGCCCCAATTCTGTACCAGCTAGGTGCCAGAGTTTCTCTAAGAGATTTTTTGTTAAAGATATTGGTATTCTCACGGTTGCATCACAATTCATCTTCGCCAACATCTTATATATTAGTAAAAATTTACACTTGTACACTAAAAACAGTGATATTCACAGTGTTAGCACTAGAAATAAGGACAAACTACGTGCCCCCTTTCACCGGCTTCATAAGGTTCATTACTCATTTGTTGGGCTTGGTGGTATAAACTTTTATAACAAGATACCCTCTCCTTTGCTAGACTTGCCTTTTAATGCGTTTAAAGCTCAAGTAAAATCCAACCTCTGTTAAAAGCATACTATTCCATCAACGACTACTTACACGATAATGATAGTTGGTTGCCTAAGTTAACGCAAGACAATGTTTATGTTCTTTCTCCAGAATTAGCTTACTGACAGGTTATGTTTTCAGTTTGTTGCGCCACTTCTTCCCAGAGATAGCACTAGGAAGTGGTGAAGGGCGGGCGTTTTTGGGGACTGTCTTTTGTAATTTTGACGTTCGAAAAGTGCTGATTCTCAGCCTAATAAATGACTTTTGATTTTGATTTTGTATTATCCCCCGCGAAATCTTACCACGTGCAAACCACGTCAATATCGTGTCTTGTTTACGGCAAGGAATCGAAATATCAACCGTACAGACAACATGTATTTTGACAGTTCAAACCACGCCATTGTGTCATAGATAATACGTTAATAGCAGATGTGCAGACGGGATAAGGTAAGGAATTGACGTGGTTTCGAAGTAAGGAATCAATAAGTGGTCTTAGTGAATTACGGCCCTTTTCCAAGTCAAGATAATATTTTTGTTTATCGAAAAGGAACCGCCTCATATTTTCGTTTTCCTTATTGAGAGGGTCGGCATTGTGTACCCATTAGCAATGCCAATAAGGCACACGACCAGTTTTCTTTGCATATATACTATGGGCAATTTCTAGTTTCCTACGGACGGAATGTCGCTTGGCCTTCGTAAACCCTAGGGAAACTACTCGTAGATTTCCACAGTATGATAGTCTTCATTACGTAGAAGGGATTACGCTTATATCTCATGTTACAAGGGCGAGATTGTATGTATATTTGTACAGGTGTAGTATAGGTACATAACACTCTAATTCTCACTAACAACTTATGCAAATTCTGCTATTATTTACCTAATTTGTGATTAATACTTGTTGCTAATCTATAGTACTAATTAATTATATTTTTTCTAACATAAACCATACATCGGAAAGTATGATGGGGTGACTGTCAAAAATAGTAGCATGATTTCATCTAATATCTAAAATCAAGTGAATGTTACGCTAGCACACATTAGAACACCTGACATCCGCTGGTGTTGATAGATGACGGAGTTAAATTGAGCCCCGCGTCCCGCACCCCACGCCTTCCTCCCCGGTGAAAGCTACCAAGAGACCCCGCGCCCCAAAGCCCACGTTCACACGAGTCCTTCCAACAGCATTTCGTCGATCAACTAATCATTTAGATTTATTCGAGTTCTCAGTTAACAAATCTAAACTTTGACCTCGCCGATTTACTTAATATCAATCTACTTGAGAATTTCTTCATCATTAAAGTGATAATTATACTTAATTACGTACTGATGAATGAAACTCAACTTTGACCTCGCCGATTTTCTTGAATTCTTTTAATAACCTAATATGTAGCAAATGCTTTGGGTTAATTTACATTATTAAAGCCTTGTAAATTCATGGATTGGTTTGAACTCTACACTTTAGGAATGTAGTAGGTAATCATGTGAATTAAAACTACCTTTGCTAGGCCAACTCTGAAATATGAAAAATTATAGGCAAATAACTAAATAAGTTTAATTTAATGTGATTATCGAACTCCAAATCCAGCCATATTAAATAGTAAATGTCAGATAGTCAATACAAAAGCGGTGTTGCATCAGACTACGAGTTTGGGCGCAGGTGAGATTACAGAGAAACAGGTGTCGCTGCCGCCGCACGACATATCGGTCGAATCTTACCACGAGAGCCCCGCCTACATAGGTTATCATTATCTTATAAATGTCACACAAGCAGTGGGCTACTATAGGAGTTACCCAGACGTTTTGGAATGTCCAATATTTTACATAAATTCCAAGCGCGTACGCTCTGCATTTAAACTCGTCATTCCATGGCAATGCTCAGACAAGGTGAACAATAAGGTCCGCGACATATTCTGAACAATGGTCGCAGATACGATAGGAATCGGAAATTCGCTACTGACGTTGTTGAAGACTCCTACCTATTGTCGTACAACACTATACAATACCATTCTTTTATAGAGCAGGAATACATACATATTTGAAACGCACCGCGGTTGCAGCGGTCGTTGACCGAATAAGGACCTTTGTCGTAGAGGTATTCGATTGGATAAGTCTTAAACCCTTAATCGTAATACCCATTGACACACAGAGGCCGCAACCAAACGAATTAAGAGATTTTGTCCACGTAACAGCAATGTAAATATTCTACATTCGTGGACAGCGACATGGTCGTCAATGAGTTAAATACAAACAGACGCGCCCTGTTACCATGATAACATATTTACACAAAACGTATGAATACATACGCATATGGTAGGTACATTCAGACGGTACTAACACCAACATTTTGGTGTTTGAATTATATAACTCAAATACAGGTTAGTAGAACCCAAATTAGTATTAGCGAACTGTGACAACATCCGCTAGTGCCCACCTAACAACACAGCGGGTTAATTGAACTTAGGTTAGGATTTTTAGAACTTTTCTTAGAAGTATTGTTTGAAATAAATAACTATTGTTTGGAAAGTATAACTTGTTTAGGTACTAATAAACTACGGTTATACGATAACTTCATAATTCAATTTAATTAAAATCGATGCAATACTAATATTTGATAAAGATGTTAAAATTATACACATTAATTATCAATTTAAAAGAATCGATGCGATACTAATATTTGATTATGATGTTAAAATTATACATTTATTAATTCCATCATTCTGTTATAAATATAATAAATCTCAATAATGAATTTGACTATAAAGTCCGTGAATAAAAGGCAAAGGTCGTGTCGACCTAAATTGCACAACATTCAACGTGTTTAATGGGACATTCTCAACACCATGCCATTAGATGAAGAACACAACGTACGATCAAATGCATTGTCGATTCATAAAACGTTTCACACTGAAGATTACACCGCCGGAAGATGTAATCGCAGGATAGGCATTTGTTCGTGAAGGACGAACGCAAACGCAAACTGCTTACAAGTAGATATTAACAGATAACGAGTAATTTACAATGCAATAAAAGCATTCAGCACCTTTAGCTAACACGAGATTCGTAGCAATAACTAAATCGAGTTAAATGCTTTGTTCTACACTAATTTCTATTCAAACCACATCGATACTTTATTAAGACATCTCGACCATAAGGAACTATGTAGGAATATATTTCTATAATACAAAGATTTCAAACCATAGGACGGTTTTGTTCAAAACCTATCCTAATATTGGTTGTTCTGTTGTGACAATACTTACGAAAATTGCCTTGACCAATCTAACAGCTATAATAGCTTCAACAAATATATTCATTTAAAGAGGGAAATATTACACAATAATCGTGTCACAAACGTCATTCAACGCGCCGAGCTTCTGTTTACGGTCATTCAATACTCTGAATACACATAACACGATAACAATGATTTGAGTATATTATTTGATAACGTGGAGAGAATAAGTAGGCTTTATATAAACATATATGTAAAGATAAAAATACTGTGATTCATAGCGTTTATTAACAAAATTATGAGTAAGGTAGGTTCTATTTTTTTTTATTATGGCAAGCAAAGCCGATGTCGACCATTCTGTCAATGTGTGAATGTGTAAATCTGTGAATTGGAAAAGCAAGTGTGCATTGTTGTAAATTAAAAAAAAAAATAAGTAGGACGATAAAAATATTTGATGATACATTAATTGGTCTTGTGGGGAAGGTAGGTTAATGATACTGAAATTATTTTTGACAAGCGTTAAGTTATAGGTTCTAGAAATGGTTAAATTATAAATTATGTTGGACTGTCAATTTCTAATTATAAATGTAAAATACTCCGAGTCGTCAAAAAAATAAGCCGGTATCAACATTTTATCGGTGCGATGAGGCCGCGAGGTACTTTCACCGAGGGTCGCTCGCCTTTTGGCCCAGTGCGAGTAGGTGAGGCTTGTCTGACACAGCCACTTGCCACTAACAACACGACTATTACGCGGCTGAATCGATGCTGCCTTATAGCTACGTCTCACCCATTCATAAAGTGAAAGAAAAGAATAGCCGTACACGTGATAGCAATCATTATTTTGATTGTCCCGTCGACGCAGATGTCTCGCACTACTTCCCACCGATTATATTTATATTTTATCACTAGGGCAACAACCTGGACTTGGTGAAGTTTATTAACTTTGGTAAAACACAAAGTGGGTCAAGACGAGAACAGGTTTACTTAAGTATGTAGGTATATTCATTGATTGAATTATAAAACGAGTGTTTATCTAAACATAGAAACCAAACTTGAATAAAGTAAAATATTGTGCTACGGTTCTGTACATTTAATTAAGCTTAGATCACCTTAGGTTCTTTGCTCAACTGTTAAATAACTTAGTCGCGAATCTATAAATAAAATATCGTAGGAATTAATTTTTCAAACGTGATTTATAGAATAATTATTACAAGCAGGTCGTCCCAAAACCAGCTTTCTACAGTCACGTTGAAAACGAAATTGAATATGACGAACGTGTATCTACCAAGTTCAATATTTGCACAACAAATGGGTAAATAATGCGTGCCGACTTTAAACTTAAACTAATATTGCTAAAGACAACACGCGTTTATTTTTTCTGGCTGGTATGTCCGTCCTATGCTATTATTAATGGTTCAGTGAAAATGGGCGACACTGTAGAGTGTAGAATATTAAACTATACAATTTTGAATACACATATTCATTGAAATTTGGGTTATGATTTTGACCTTGACTATATCTATGTATATATGCGTGAGTGTTTTTTAGAATATGATTTAATGGAACGCGTAATGAATAGCGTGAATCGTGATCGTAACCCAGATTTAGCTGACAAGCAGCAAACCAAAACTCAATACGATTGTATCAAGGCGCTCGAATGTATTCTTTACGCACAGCTAGTAAAAATGACCGTTGGTGTTTTTTTATGTAGCCATTTCGCGAACCAGTTAAGCATTGATTTATAGTGACGCACGTAATCGATCAGAAATTCGGCACCGCCTTAGCAACAGACATAATGACAGACAAGACACAGCCGCTCCTTATTTATGTACTTAGCCCATTTGCACTTTCCATTCGGCTCGTGATCGAGAAGACATGGCACACATATTAATCAGTGTTCGGTTTATCCCAATACAATAGGCTACCTACTAACATAGAGCACAACTAGTACTACTTATTCGTTCTATTTACAGTATCGTATACAATGACAAGGTTATATGTTAGGTACTTCAAATTGGCATGCAACAGGTCTGTCAAGCATTAAAATAATCATCTTACTAATCACTGATTGTGATTCGCATCACGCTTGGAATTTCATGATGAATTCGATTCTAAACTCTTGATAAAATACCTATGTCTTAAAAACTAAAACTGTTTTAATAATAGTTTTTGTCAATTTCCTGAATTTGTATATCGGAACGAAGTGTGGATTGCCAGTATTGGCACTTTTATTTATTTTCCAATATTTCTAACTGCTCAAACCTCTTTTCAAGGCAGTTAAAATGCTTATTTAGGTCGGGTCGTTATAACTCTTTTGCACATTTGGCGTGAATTCTAAAAATATAGGTAATCTGAATAATGTTTAACTCATCGCAAATATAATAAAACATGTTTGCAAAGTGCAATATCACAAATATGATTGATGTGTTGAGCAATCCCTTGTGTATACTAATTAAGTTAATTTAAATGTACACACACGTAGTTACCAGAGAATTTGCGTCAAACTACATAAGATAACCACAAGAACCGCTGTCATAAGACGATCACTTCCATAAATATAAATTCATTAGTATTCTAAATGAACAATTCTGAAGACATGCCTACGTGCTATTTTTATAAACTTGCACACTTTTATGGATACTACATTACATAAAGTGATCAATGTTGGATAACGATATATTCATTGTCTTGAGAATAAGCGCGTCGTGTCGCTTTAAAGCGATTTCTGTAAAATATCCTCAGCACGTTGGAACAATGTTTACTGCCCTGTCCAGGAGATGGATTGAAGTTGAATGTCACGGTGTAATAACGTTACAAAGGAAAATCGACCGTACGAGTATATTCTAAAACTGTACGTTCTATTGAATTAACCCTATAAAATACCCAATTAATATTATTTAAAGAAAGCTTTTTGTGTATGTAATATTTTCGTTTTTGGTCATTTAAAATTCCCATGACATAAAGGTGATAATCGAATTATCTACCCTTCGTCTGTTAGGCAGACTTATTAAGTTCGGTTACAATAGAAAAAGTAATTGTGTGTCATTACTCATTAGTGACAGTTGAGCTCATAAATTATCCGTATAATCTACACGTGTTAAGATAACAAGTGTACTTAATTGAAATTCGTTTTTAATCATTTTGAATTGACAAGAGATAAATCTGTTAATCGATTTAAATCAGATACATCACTATTGTATTACTACAACCTGGGAACAAGACGTAAGTTTCTTGTTGGTAGGTACGGCATTAAAAGTTAAGAAATAGAGAAAAAGGTCTTTAGCCTCTTTACACACAGCTAGCGTATCTGGCACAATCTCAGTGCAACGTTGGCAATACCGATGATTAAATTAAAAAAATATTTACCTTCTTGTGATTCCAGAGCACGTTGACGGAGGGTTTCCCGCGGCGGAAGTCGCTCTGGTCAATGACGTCATCGTGTATAAGCGACGCCGAGTGGATCATCTCGCTGATCATCGCCACTTGCCGCTGTGACGGCTGCAATGCACTGCGCCACAACATAGCACATTAACATAATGGATGTCACACACATTCCCAAAGATTACAGTGTGAAATAATAGTCAAGTCAAAGTCATGCGAGAAAACTGCCCTGCCTGAAAACTTAAGGACTATTTGGTATGTGAAAACAAAGGTCGCCATTTAGCAGTAAAAGAGTTCAATTGCTACATAATATGAAGATTACAAAGGGCTGTATCATTGATCATCATTAATTTCAGCCAAAAGACGTCCACTGCCTTCCCCAAGCACCGCCACTTCGACCGGTATGTGCTTCCCACATCTAACAGGATTCCTGCGGCCTTCACAAGGACATCGGTCTATCTTGTGGGAGGCCTTTCTACGCTACGTCTTCCGGTAGGCGGTGGCCACTCCAGAATCTTTCGGCCCCGTCGGCCATCTGTTCTGCGAGGAAGGGCTGTATGGGACGGATCAATTCTGTCGAATATCCAATCACATCAAGCTCTAGATGTAAGATGAAGAAGTTTTAACAATTTTTTTTTTTTATGAAACAATGTAACAAAACCAAGTTTACTCAAACAGGGCCTTCAGATTCTTTCAACAGTTTGACTTGGATCATCGAACTACGGACAGATGTATACCAAACACGTTTTGCTAATAAAAAGCTGATCGTTAAGTTTTTCCAACTAGTTTGACGTGAATGTAATACTTCAGACTATGTAATGCTTCACGCTCTTCGCAACAGTAGTGACGTGGAGTATTGGATATAAGATACATTATTTATTACTTTGACGAGAATAATACAAATACTTTGCAGAAGCTTGCGGTTGCGGACTTGGGACTGTAACTATTGGTAAAGAGAAATCTAGTCTTTGATTGAAAGTTTATTCAGCACATTCACATATAACAACGAACTATGAATTGTATTATTTCATTTTACTGCATCTATACATATTATAAACTAGCTGCGCCCCGCGGTTTTACCCGCATAAGTTTCGATTCCGTGGGAAAATCGGGATTAAAAGTATCCTGTGTTAATCCTGATTATTAACTATCTGTATGCCAAATTTCATCTAAATCCGTGTAGTAGTTTTTGCGTGAAAGAGTAACCATCATCCATCCATCCATCCACCCATACAAACTTTCGCGTTTATAATATTAAGTAGGATTAAAGTCGCTTTTTGTGTCTGTCCGCCGCACCGCAGTTTTCACCATCATTTAGAAAATGTATTCCGGAAGATAACATTAAATTTACAAATAATAAAAAAATCATAATGTTTTGTCAAGTCGTAAAAAGCTGTGATATGAACAGTCAATAAATAGCTTTATTAATTTGTCGAAATTAATAAAACAAAAATGAATTCAAGGATATAAGGGATAAGGGCAGGAGAATGATGATGATGAATTCAAATCATGCTCTAGCGGCGGAAAAAGCTAGACTCGTGTAATAACAATACAATGAAAAGAACATTTTTACTCAGTACCTAGCAAATATGTGCAAACAGTACCTGATACTTATTGCCTACGTGGTTACGAATCAAACAGTAGCGTTGCACCGTTAGTCATGAATGCACCCCAAACCGGACAATTACGTATGTTAAACCTACTCAAGCGAGATTTTGTTACAACATTTACTTACATACGTTAACTGACATGGAACTAGTGCCAATTGTAACTTGAATACAATATTGCTCTTTGTTTTATTATTTATTGTAAAGAACTGTCTGTTTCTGAGAATATGTTGCTTCTTACATCTATGATTTTTCGTAAGAGAATTTATTTCAGTATTGCACAATTTCATCATAGAATGGCCACGTAATAGCTAATAAAGAAGCTCTTGGGTGTTTTTTTTAATCTAGCTATTCCAGAAAGATATTGCCTATTTACCTTTTCGATATTTCAATTCCAATAGAAAGAGCACTTTCAGTTTCTCCCGAATTTTCCAATACCCGAGCAATTTTTTCAAATGTTTGTCCCAAAAACCTTTTTCAGACTATTACGAATATTTTAAAATAAAAAATAGCCAAATGGGTCCAGCTGTTCTGTAGTGTTTCGCTTACCAACGAACAGCATTAATTTTTATAGAAGAATAGTCTATACTGAACTTATGTCTTAAAATCATGTTGCTGCTTATGATTGATGTTCGCAGTCTGTAACAGAAACTTACCTTTTTCGAATGTAATCATTTAGCTCTCTGAACAGTCCATAATTTTTATGAATATATCATGAAAATTATGGACTGTTCAGAGACCACATTACCAGCACCACCTTTATTATACTAGCAAACACCATGCAGAAACTCTCTACTCTTTTGCTATTATCTCTTTTCTCATTTTACTTGCTAACAATTTATAAACTTTATTGTATAAATACCTACATCAAGTTCGTGATATTTAAACTTTTAATGGGTTAAGAAAATAATAAAGACAGCTATTGCATCAATAAGTTAAAAAAGCCTTGGTTAGCGGTTCGGTTGCGCTTGCGCATACCACGCGATGTGCGAGATAGTTCGTCTGAAGGCTTCGGAAGATATGTAGTAGATAACACGCCTTCACCCATCCATACTTACTGTATAAACAAAGTATACACTAAGTATTCAATAACGCGCGTTTTTTTTTTTTAATTTGGGCTGCTATTTTTTATTCGTGTGAAGGTATCTTGTAACTATTAATTACCTCTCTTAGCTAGATCACGGTCAGCTAGTCTAATTATTCGTAGGTAAGTTAATCGACCAGTAGTTCGTGTTACGTGTGTAAATATTTAACACATTCTCGTCATTTAAGGGCAGATCGCGGCAAACCACAGGGAGCACGTGAACTCAATGCCTGAATAGGACATTTACTATTCATTTATTGTAATTATTTGCACTGAATGCAAAAATAAGACGTCCAGATTTTCCTTAAGATAGAAATGTATTCTTACACGTCTTCACGTCACGACTCTTTTAGAACAAAGGAAATCTGAATATTTAACCAGATTTAAACAAACCGAAAGATAAAGGTCTTAATTCGAGTCTTTTTTACTTTTTACTTTATTTACAAGCAACTATTTTCTGCAACAATTGCTTGAATTTAAACTGATTAATAAACCACAATGAATATAATAGCACGTTTGTTTTCAAGAACAATACAATGCGTACCCATTATTATGCAATTACAAAGTTACTGATTAGAATATTACACGAAGAATCAGACTAATTGTTATGCTAATGAGAATCTACTACGTTTTAATCATCTTCACCATAAATATATCTGACCGTTGAGCAACCTTCGATTTAATGCAATAAATGGTCTCGCGATATGTGACGACATAAAGACCTTTGAAAAATCGTTTGTTCAAGGTCCCCGGCGAGACATTGAACTATGGAGCGTACGGTCTGATGACCGAACGCAATCTCAAAGTGTTGGCAAACAGATACTGTTAGGCAACAAGTTCAATGAATTAAGCGAAAGGCTAGGAAATAAAAGTATAGATATCAGTCTCGGTCGAACTTCCACTTTATAAACAATGGTTCATTTTGTCTTGTTTAACACTTCTAATATAGAATAAAGTTCATAGATTATTTCAGATCGTAAACGTATGTTCACTGCTGAACATGAATCTTTCCTTTAAACACCTCGTGCGCAACTAGTAATGAGAATAATTTTAGGAAAATCTGGTATCATAATATTGTTGTGGGCAGGCTTTTCGCAACATTCATTCATATTATAACACGGAATACTATGCCGTTGTATGTAACCCCAGACGATGGGTGTGGTCAACATTTTTAACTTCAATCACGTGGGAGACTTTTGAACTTTGGCTCCTACATTTCAAAGTCCATCAAGGTTAGATTTGTACATAAAAAAGGTGGCTAAATTATCACTGAAACAATAAATTTGACGCACAACGTGATAGTACATTGTTTACGCTCATAATGCTTGCGGTTATTATTACAAAGAAACATTGCGGGTTGACCTCAGGCTTTTCTAACTTTCTTTACTGTCTTACCACTACCCATGTTCGTGATGCAGCACATTGTTTCATAAAGAATTTAGTTTTATTTAGTAGCATACAAATTATTTTAACAATGATACAGAATAGATGAAATGATAATACATTTTATTTACTGAGACGACTGACTGTCGCGTATTTTTGCGGCTATTATATAGCTATGTATATCCAAGATTAGATCCTTAGATAAAATATTACAGAAAGCCTTGACTCATAGTTGTCAATAAGATAAATGTATATTTCAAGAGCTCGTAAGTAAGAACACATACCTGTTTTCTCCATAGACGTGGTAGTTGACGGCTCTCGCCATAAGTATCGCGACCATCGGCCTGAGCGCCTTGCCCTGGCCATCGAAGTAGTATGTGGCTATGGTGTTCAGTTCTGGTTGGTTGGTGTTACGCTCCAGCTCCTGTCGGGCAGAGGGGCTACAGTCGAGTTGGGATCACATCTAACAAAAATATCACAATAGTGAGATAATATTTTAAACAAGAGAGCGCATACTTGTTTGCTTGAATTTTAAATTCCATTCAATAACGGGGTTGATCCAATATTATATTGTCAAAAAACCAAATTATTTCGGTTAGTCCCTGACTAAAATTTAAGGTTACCTACATTTATTTGCACAGTTGTCAATCATGACAGGCGGAAAATAGAAAACACATAAACTATTCAATGAAATCATGTTTCAAATTACGTATTTGGCTCAAGTTTATAACAACATCACTGATAACGTTACGAGCACAGATAAGAAAACTGTAAGGCGTGCCATGCACCATGATGCGCAAGACCATATTCTGTTAGCTGCATAATATAGGTACCTATAGTATAACGCATACTAATAAGAAATCCGTTTTGTGTAACGACTTAATTAATCTACAATCGCCACGCTGATAAATATATCTAGGTTAAAATATGATCGTGTTTAATACTAACTGATTAGAATTGACAAACAAGATAGCCGACTGAACCAGCACTGTGCATTGATATCCATTTACTGTCATACAGATTACGATAATTTCTTACATAAATTGTACACTTTCTTGAAGCTAATATTAGATTTCAAGAAACCGTATAGGTTCTATTGACAATTTCACTACGTAGACGAATGAGTCATCTGATAAAGTGAGACATTTCTCTTTCACTTTCTATATTCACTAAATATCACAAACCTGCTAATAAGCGCACATTCATACATTTCAACAATGTCCTAACTAATATAATGAAGCATAATTACATGTGCTACGCTTTCGTAGCAGTTGCTACGAAAAATTCAAAACATTTCATTAAGTATTTGTGTCATATTTTATCAGTCAATCGTTCTATTTTCTTATCAGTAATCTTTCAAAATACGTACTTAGATCGCGTACAACTTAATTATACTATTTCGTATATACAAGAATAAGCTAAGAAAGGATTCTTGGCGTACGAAACGGTTGATTACGCATCGTATCGATTAAAAGAGAATCAGGCTTCTTCTGACAAATAATTATATGATTAAAAATATATGTTTTAGAAGTGTAAAGAATGTTACAAAACACGTAAGTAGCATTTCCGTATACCCATAACTAATAAGTTTTCTAGCCTGACTGCGTAGCTCTTTATATGCCTCTAATTGCTGTCTATGCAACAATAAAACAAATGAAACCTAATTGCGTTCATTAGCTTGGTAAACATTACAAAAATGAAACATCTAATACCTGGAAAACACAATGAGAACCCATGTATTGCTTCGCCGTAACCTAGTATTAGAAACACTTAATTAGAAACACTTTTGTTACTTAGTTGTAGTGAATTCACGCTCTTGATTTTATCGGTCGCAATGAAGCCAGATTCTTTAACGGTCTGAATAGTAAGTACGACATACGAGTATATCTTATTACAGTACAGCTACTTAAATTATCTACAAAGTACTGCAACGTGAACCTTCAGTTTCTCCTAATTTATACAATGACTTGCGACGAATGATGTGCTAATAGGCTACTTGACACTTATCTAATTTCATACAATAAATGAGTATTTCTTACAGTATTTAGCTTACGAAAACGAAATATATCGATTTTAATAACAAAAAGCGTAAGATTAATTTATAAATTCAATTTAAAAAATGTGTTTTTTTTTTTTTAATTTGAATCGCCGAAAACGCTGTCGTCCATGATGTGACGTCATACAAATTGTAAACAAAACGAGTAGGTACTCGTGATTTGACGTGGTGTTATTACAAGTATAAATATTTCGATAAAAACTCCTTAACACGTTCTTAATTTATTTGCTTTATTGAAAAACAATAATAAATTCATTATGGACGTTGGTTTCACAAAAGCAGACAGCACAAATTTGCCAAAAATTGAAACATTAATGGTTGGTAATTTCTTTGCCTTGAATGATTTAAATAACCTAAAAAAGTATTTCAAAAGTAACTAAAAGTTTCTGTACTTTGGCAGGTACTTACTGATCTTCGCAAAAATAAATTTGAGTTACAGTTGATAATGATTCAGGATCCCTTTGAGCAAGTCTTAGCCATGTTTTGCGAATATTTGTTTCACTAGACACTCTAATCCACAACTTTCCTGGGGTCTTTATCGATGTGTTTTTGCATTCTCGGACGATAATTACTGTATTTTTCATGTAAATTAGTTGAAATCATGTTTTTAAAGTAAAGTAAACTGGAAAATTGTCCACGTTTAAATGTGTGTCAAATGTTTGTTTACAATACGTATGACGTCAGAGCACAGATAATCTATGGACTAAAATGGCGGACAGCGTTTTCGCACCTGCATGAAGAGTTTGTTTTTAAATTACAGTTTTGTAGTTTCATAGGTGTTGAAAAAATTTAGTAATATTTTTTTTACCTTAGTAGAACAAATATGAACTATTTAGGACCTAGTTTAAAAAAGAGTCAACTAGCCTATTGTTATGATACGTATTTGTTGAGATCGTAAAAGGCAGTGTAAACGGTGTTACAAACTTACAACAGAGACAATTTACAACTACCTGAAGGACTCGGTGGTAGTTTTCAGCTAGCGGTGTGCTAACCACCATCGACTGCATATTGACGCAAGCTTGACGCAAGTGTCCTCTAACTACAGCGGATAATGCGACTTTTGCCATCGCCTTTCAATTACGATTGTTGAACGTCATTTTAATTGTTTCGCTGACGAAGAATGTTTGCAAAGCCATATCAATTTAAATTCGGATGACTTATATTTGCAGTAAACGTCTATTATGAAATAAAAACTGGATTTTATAAATATATAGCCGCTTTTGAGCTGGTATTACGTACTTGTTTAATAATGTTGTAAGGTAAGGATCGTCGTTGTAAGTCACTGACAATTTCTGTGATTATCATAATAGGCTATGATACAAGCCTACATATTCATAAATTTATAACTACATAGTAAAATCGCCGGATTAACATAAAGAGTTTTGTAAGTTTTATCAAATATTCATGTAGGCGCACCCACCATTGCAAACTTCCTTCGATAAATAACATAAGACTCCGCTTTGGTAATACTGGAAACAGTCACGGACATAACAATACATAATAGAAAGTATGTACCAATGTAACTACCATACATAAATTTTGCGTAAGACAACAAAATTAAATCACACCTACCAAGTTTTTTCAATACGATACCATTAAATTATAATCACATAATGTTGGTATGGCCTATGGGCGTGTCGCAAAATATTCAAAATCATATCCCCACTAAGAGTTTTCAACTCTTTTGCAAGAAATATCTATTCTGACATCGAGGTTCGTTGGCAAATATATTAAAAATTCAGTGAAATATAACCTCGTTAAATTAAGATTAATCTTCTAAAATATACCTCCTGAAATAATCGTAAACGTGTCGCGTTAAGTAATTAACAGTAAGGTTTTGAATACGCTAAACGTAGTAGTAAATATTGGATGAATGGATCCTTCACCATCCGTTGTTGACCGAACACATTCAAAACGTCACGCAGTCAGTCTGTTGCGAAATCCGAGGACGACGGTACTGACGTATCTACGAGCTACGCACCTACATAGTGAGATTCACCTTCTACTAGAGTGCTGAGTATGCGTAGTAGCACCAATAGTTAATGACAAAACAAAGATATACAAACCCTGGCACATTCAAATAATGTGCATGGTGTATTTTAATCTATTCGAACTCTGTCGAGGCCAGAGTAAAACGCCCCTAAACTGAACTTGGAAGTTTCCGCAGTCCGGGGCAAACGTAACTGGACCGACTAACCTACAATTTTGTATTTACATCTGCATGGCGAGTTGAAGTAATCTGTTTGGGCTTAATTTTGCCAATGAACTTCCCATTGCCATTGCTAATAGTTGTAGATCCATATTAGAGTAATTTGTTGCATTGAAAATAATGCTATCAGGATAATTATAATTGAATTGACCTTTCAAGACATTATGACGAAAATTTCGACCCAACTCGATCTGTATAGAATGTTCGAACTCACAAAAGTTAAAATAAGTATGTGATGAGTGTGACCCGGTCAAGGTCATTCCCTTTCTTATATTAATCGCATAGGTAGCTACGGAATTTTATGATATTCTACAATTTAGTAAAAATTAAAACCTGTTTATTACTGAAAAAGAGTGTTACAAATCAGGGGGTCTACTCCGAAGTAGTATCGGCCGAATGTCCGGCCGTTTCCTGCTACGAACTTACTATTTGGTTCGGTCGGTCCCGATCCTACACTCCTACACTCTTTCGAATATTGACTACGGTTCTGACCCAATTGAGCCGATCCGAACTTTTTTCGCATTTTTCAATAATATTCGGTTCGGCCATGTGTCGGTCCGATCCGATCATTTGCACTTTGCACTTCGTAGTAGACCCCCTGAACTGAAAATCTTCCGACTCCCACGTTAATGTTGATAACTCAGGAATATGACGTAGAACAGTGACGTTCGCCATTAGCGTCACTCACTATTGGGCTGTCTAGGTAAACATATATAAACTTCTGTATCAGTCTGTGTATAAATGTTTGAACTAGACAACATTTAATACCTAAACAATGAATTGTGTAAATGACGAGTCAGTGTCGTATTTCACATAACGTTTTTGTGTTTAGAGTACCCATATTAAGTTTATTTACACTTAATACAACAGCCTTGCTACCGTTAACCAACAGAGACATGTTATATTCTATTGATCGGGAACCCCAGATGTTGTGAGACATTGAATGTAACAGGGACGATCTAATTAGACTTGTTTAACATATAACTTTAAGGCGCAAAATGATATCAGTATGACGTGTAATTCTCCGCTAATCCTATCCTACTAATAATATTATAAACGCGAAAGTTTGGATGGATGGATGTTTGTTACTCTTTCACGCAAAAACTACTGAACGGATTTGAATGAAATTTGGCACACAGATGGTTTATAACCAGGATTAACATATAGGATACTTTTCATCCCGATATTCCCACGGGATCGAAGCTTATGCGGGTGAAACCGCGGGGCGCAGCTAGTATTGTATAAAGATGGAGCCATTGTTTTGTGGAAACTCCGAACTAAAACCGACAAGTAGCACAATCAATTTATGAAATCCTGGATGCCAAAAACATTTCACATCTCGAAAATAGCACTCTTGAATACCTGTTTAGTATTTTCCTATATTTTAATTGAGTAAAACTACAGCCAGTAACGGAAACAAAGTAATAAGAATACTTGTTAGTTGTTTTTGCGCACCGGGCCTGGAAACAAGGTCAATGTTCAAGTTTAGCGCTGTTCCACGCCACACTTTCCATTTCCCACTCATTGCTTAGCACTGCGAGACCCATTAATTATGAAAATGACTATACTCGAGGCCAAGTCATTTTGAAAATAATGTAAACAAGACGCCATAACAATTTGTGGTAAGTTTGACACTCTTAGTTGGCAGTTTTAAACTCTAGGAACACAATTTGAAGTACAATAACATTTTCTGGTAAATGAACCTACCCGTTTTGTTAAGATTTCAAGTTTATCATAGCTTATTTTTGTACTAAACATGAGTACAGTTACCGATTTTAATGGAATTTGGGAGAATTAGGCTAACTCGGAGTCTGACTGGCAGTTTGGATGAATGAAATTCTGTCTGGTGGACTGTTACGTAATTTTAAACGTACTTACGTGCAAAATCTTGATCAGACTATAGGACAGGTTTGGTGAGTTTCCTAACATGAACAGAAAAGTCACTAACTTGCAAATCATAAATCGCCGGTATTTGCGACAACCTAAATCCTACTTTTGCGTGTCTAATATTTTCATAACACAAACAAACAAGATCTTCTTCGTATCTCTAACCAGAAGGTTTATCGTTATCTGTACTTTTACTCCTAGTTGAAAGATCTTACCCAAGATGGATTTATAACTAGAAATCAGCCTATATGGCCACAGACGTGAAGGAAATGATCGTGTAGAAATATACAGCTTGCCAGTACAGCATTCACACAGGGGCCTAGTTTTAGACGAGTTTTCCAAACAGAAAGTAGGCAAACGAGCACTGGCATCACAAACAGCGATGATACGGTAAGACCGATGTCGCTAAACCTTACTGATCAACATTCTTTATTCTTTACATAACAATAAGTTTTTTTGCAAGTATTTAATGATTCTGTCAACAATACGGTCTTACAACATCTGAGTACCTGCATAAGTACCTAAGCACTAAAGTTTCTTACATTAATATTTAGAATAAACAAAATGAACCAGGAAGACTGATTTCCACGCAACACCAATGCAAAAGAGGGATATCGAATCGCTATTGAGTTCGCCAACGTAAATACACTTTGACTTTAGTGCATTGCAACGTTTTGCAATATCGTTGTCAAAAGTTCAGTTGAGCCAAATGCGCAACCATACAACACCGCCGAGGTTGCCTGCTTCGAGCACAATGCAGAGGATGTCATTAATTTTTGTGTTTATTAACTGCTTCAAGGTCAGTTTCTGCCATTACAGTCTAGCACTTTCATGCTCCAGTGCACATAAACTCACTTAAACATAATTTATGTGTGTCATTTTTTGACAACAGGAAGGTCTCTGCTTGTGATCATAACTTGCAAAGTATTACAATAATGAAAAAGACCAAATCTTCTGTTGAATAATAATTCTGCAATAGAAACAAACGAAGGAAAAATGGTATGAGCCGGTGTTACATTTGCCAAACAATTCGTAGTGGGGATCTCCGGTTTCAGTCGCAATGCATTCATTACGACTAGGTTAAACGCACTGGAATCTAGCAAATGTGTAATTCAGCGCGTAATTCACGTTACGGTTAGCAGTATTGTGTACCACAGATCTCAATTACCACCGATGCGCGAATTGCACAACCCGAACTGACCAACGTGCTAACACGTCGTGACTTTGACACAATTGTCGATCAATGGACACAGTGCCGACCAATAGGCTCGTAAACTGTTCCCTTTTTATATCACGGCCTATGATACAATGAATGACACATTGATCAGTCTACTTTGGTCGGTTACTCGTTGTTTATGATAATTACAAAGTCAATCAGATGCTACTCTAGTGAATACAGTCACCACATGTGTCATCGTCTATAATTCAGTATTTTTTATTATCTTTAAACTTATCTACTTACAGATATAATTAATATTTTGAATGGGTTTATTACAACCATAAATGCAAAATTTCGGAGTAGTAGTAAAAACAGTAGTAGTAGTAGTAACTGGTATTATGAAAAATTAAATTATGGTAATTATTAAATAAAGTATGCGCAATCTTGAAAAATACTATTAACTTTATAAAAAATGTGTTAATTGTGTTGTTACTGAATTTTCGACGCAATAAAAACAGGCAAGAACAAAGTTGCATTCGCGAGTCCATTAATCATAAACTTTTTTGGTAATTCAATTTCAGACAATGGCTATAAATTACTTTGTACTTACGGATCTGATGTCTTCATATATTCCGTTGAGGTCGTCTTCCAGTAAGCGGTAGGGGTCGACGATCTGTGTGCCGTAGTCTGGTAGCGAGCCTGTGCTTGTGCTCTGTAGGCTGGAGGCAAGGCGGCGCACCAGCCCGCCAGTGGCGGCAGCACTGAAGCCGCCTGACCCGCATGCGGGCCCGCATGTTGTGACTCTCTGTAATAAACAAATGTTCTGTTAATACAAGAAAGAAAGTACCTACTAACATAATACTTATGCTATGTGGCTAGATCTCAACTAAAGCTTAGAAGAGAATTTTACCAGAGGTAAAGAAAAAAACTATGCAAGAATTTTTCTTTAACCTTTAGTTCTTCCAGAACTAAAGATTAAATCATCAGGTATTGTGGATTATTAAGCATAAGCGTATTTTTATTACGTTAAAACAAAACGCATTGTGACATTATTTGCGTTCTAGAGACTCGTGGAGATGAACCTCAAAACCTCACAATACTTATTCGTCCTTACACTAACTCCCTATTATAACTGTCTTTGTCATCGGTTGCAGACTTGTGCTGCGTTCAAACAGCAAGGAGTGGGCGAGTCTCCGACAAGGCACGAAGGGTGCGCCAGGTGCCCTTAACTAAGTGGTAGCGTCGACGGCGGCAGTGACCGCGATACGCGGGTTTCGCAATTCCGTTTATGCAACTGCAAGCGAGTGCAGTTCGCGCCCGATGGGCTACGACCGGCCGCGCGTTGCAAAACCACCACACGTTCAACCGCCGCACGTATGTGCCCGCAAGTACCAGCCCATAGATGGACGCGTTTGCGGTTATAAATTAAGAGAAAACAATTAGCTAAACCATATTTTAGACTTCATTACGTCATACCGATTTTCAAGTTCTATTCTGCCAGTTAGAGTTTGTACGCAGTTGTTCATTGCGGCATTGCGTGTGTCGCTGTTTATGACAGTTACTGTTTTTGTTCTTCAACAGAAATCTCGATAAATTATTATCCATCATTACTTCGACCGTGGACCCTTGTTTGTAGCTACTTTCATGTTATTGCTTGGTTACATAAAATTAAATACTAAACCGTGCGCAGCTAACTGGACGTGTGCAAATTAATGTTAACCGAACTCGTATTTTTTACAGAATTGAGTTTAAATACTGGAATTACAGACAGGTCTGAGCTATATTTAAGAAATAGCGAATGACTAAGCGTGAATTGAACGTTAATCTCAGAGCCATTCTCCGGTTGCAAGGCTCGTGATGGCGCTGGCGGGAGGTAGGATCAATGTTGCAATTTTAAAATCTAATGCATTATTAGTAAACGTAGTTCGAGCTGTGAATATACACTTCAAGGTTCTTGTGCTAATATTTATCTTGCCACAGAAGCAACAAAAAGGCGTAGCGGTTTGGTTCATGTCGTCATTTTATAAACTGTCTTTTTTTTTTAAGGAGGCTGAGAACTTGCGTTTAATGTAGCCTACATTATTCTCATTACCATACTCAGAATAGACTAAATATTTGTAGTCAAATTACAAATCTTCATACTTTTAATAGATAAGCTCTATTAATCTGCCAGATTAACGACGGTAAACTCGTTTGATATCATGTGTACTTTGACAAAACTGCCTGGGATAACATGGAGAAAATAAATCATTTTCATTTACAAAGATTTTCACAGAGCCAAGTTCAAAATTATGGGGACTAAATGCCGACAAGTGTAATCCTGATCAGAAATTATATAACGCAATATGTAACATGGAATTAAAAATAAACGTATTAGTGGAGCCGTTTCGACAACATCCTTAATTCGCAGCGACGTTTGATGCGTAGCATAATAATTACTTCCATACGATTTCACACACGTTAGCACGGTAAAGGACGGCTTCATTGAAGACTTCAGGGAACTTGAGTCGACATGAGTAGACACTATATTTAGAGGGTATAATATAGGCAATATTCTGGCAAATGAACTATTTCTTTGAACCTGATCCTATGCTGATTTCAAATCTAAAATTTTAGATGCCGCCAATCATATTGAGATCAACATATAACCTAAAGGCCAATTCTCTTAATCTATAACGTTCAAAGTCGCAGTCTCATCTCGGCGACAAACAAATGTCAAAAACTTGTCAAATAGTAGAAAAGTTACAGAATTTTTGACAAATTGAGACTGAGATCAGACAGTGAACGTTCTTAAAATTACGAGAATTGCCCCTCTGACACTGACCTGCAAACTGCAAAAAACGTAAGAAAATTTAAATTCGCGGGCTACCCTTTTTTTTTTCTGGGTGGGAAATCATCATATGACTTCTCCCGCTCTGGGCGGAGCAGGAGGGCGTGTTCCTTCAGTTGCCTGTGCCAGGGGCCACGGTATCTCTTTCGAACAACCCGCGGCCCTGGCAGGCATCGGCCCTAGCGGACCCCGTCAGTTTGTGCTGACATCACTTGCCGGGCGGCGAGCTGCCCATTGCTCGCCGCCCGCAAACCCGCGCCTGCGGTGGCCGGGAGTCGCTGGTGCAGGGAGCAGCTGGTGACTCCCGACGTCCAGGGCGTCTCCTGCGACGACTAGGGGCGTGAGGGCGCAGAGATTGCCTCTCCCTCACGCGCTCCGCCTCCTCCTTTGCGAGCATTACTGCTTCGCAGAAGGAGGTGACGGCTTCCCATGCACTCTCGCTCAGTACCATGGCCTGGACCAGGGCCGGACGCGAGAGATCGCCGCCGCCGATCGCAGCCACGAGGACGCGGCGGTGCTCCGCCCAAGCCGGGCAGACCTCCACCGTTCGCGGGCTACCTTGACGCTTTCACCTTTATGGATCGACATGACTATAGAAAACAACCAGCTACACTACTATTTACTACCTCAATTTGTTCTAAGTCAGGATTGCAGTGCTACGACGTAGCAGGCCAACTGAGTTTTGTTTTCAGAAGTAATTGTGAAGGCTGCAGATTATTTCTATTATTAATTCCTGTCACAGCGTAATTACTTAATGTATTAAAGTCAATAATATTAATGATTATTATAAAAAACTTATGCCTGAAAAATAAATGCCTAAATAATGTAAGAACTTACTTGTATGCATAAATTACTGAAGTTTCAACAGAACACATTAGCAAATGTTTCAAGAAAAAACTACGTAGGTATATATTTATTTCAAGAATTTTATTAATGTAGTCAAAAGCCCTTCTGAATAACATCGTAGTAGCTATTATTATACTGAAATATTTAAATCTTGACCTACGGCCACAGGTAATAAACAAAATGAAATACAATTTATCACAATAATGACCATTTCCTAGTAAATAAAATAAAAAATACGGATAACCACAGTTGACCTTAAGGCTAAGGTAGCTTTCAATTCTTTTCAGGAAGGCGATTTACGTACGTCACAAAAAAATAAATGGCAGTGTATATTCCAAAACCTTGGCAAAGCTGTTGATTCACTGGTGTCCTTCCCCTATCCCATGTTACTTATGAACCCGGAACAGACAAAACATAATTCATACTTTCCATGTTGCTTACAATTTCAACAACAACCCGTAATGTCAAATATTTTATGTACCTATACGGTTTTACTGATTAATTATACTAAGAAACCCTGTTTAATTAAATTAACGACAATGTACTTAATGACGTCAATGCTTACAGGTATGAAGACGCGACAATTCTAGGTATTTTTACGCTTACGTGTAATGTCAATATTTGTGAACTTCTTTTAATTAACAAGGAAAATCTCATTAAAAACGCCTACCTCATTTTATGCGTGATTTTCATTATTTCCGAATAAACATTACATAAAACTTGTCTAAAGGCTACGTAAATGACACTCGACCATAATTATGATGACCGTCGATACTTGAGTATGGACGCTGGTGATGGTGCCAAACAAGTGGCCGAATTCTGGGCCGAGCCCATTTAGATTGCTATCGACACGCTAAGAAGAAGATTGAGTATTGTTTCTCAATGGAACCTAATAAAATAGACTGAATACAGACAGCTATCTAAAAAATTAAATACAAAATGCTTGATATCCGCGTTCAATGTAAATGATGAACAACATTGTCGCACGTAAAATTGCATGTGGTACTGGGCGCACATAACAATTAAAACACGATAGAAAGTGAGCGTTTCGAACACTCTTGCGCATCGATCGACACTGTTCTTAAAATAGAAGTGAACACCAATTGACACGTACATTAGATTGATATATAGCAGTGACGTGGACAATCCGACACATTATGTCGACCTAAAGGGAGCGCTTCATTAGAAGTCTTATTAGGATATTAATAACTTACAAAAATTGTGCTTATTATCATTTAGACTTTCTTAAACCCAAAGAGATTTAAGATAGGTACAATAGAGAGGCTATGCAAAGAAATGTCATAGAAAAACTGTGATCCCATGTCTCAGTGACGCCATCTAGTATAATATAGCAAAATTAGAGCGACAGTTGGGAACAAATTGCAAAAATGAATTAAATTTAGTAAAATATATTCAGCTATTGCACGGTAGGTGGCCAGTGTGGTCAGTGTTGCCAGATCCGATTTTCAATCCGTGGAGTAAGCCCGAAAAACCTTATATACTTAGTTCAAATGGTAAATAAATATAAAAAAAAACTAAACAAATTAAACAAAACTTGTCTCAAACAGTAAAAACGATTTTAGAATTGTATTCGCTACTATCCATTGTCCGTGTCGCCGTCTATGACTAGGTATCAGTTTCAGTGTGTGTTTATGTACAGACGCCAGCAGGTCAAGCTACACGAAACTGTCAAATTTTCCCAATCAACCTTGAACCTTTAGCTTTAGCGATAAAGTTGAAAATCTATTAAAGAAATTTGACAGATTGTAGTAGCTTGATGTGCTGGCGTCCGTACATTTTAAAATAAAATCATTTCAAATGTGCCTGCTTTGCAGGTTATTTCGCTTTTTGTGTAAAGTAGAGCTATTACATCACAAAGCGCATATTTTCTTTGCAATATTGTCGGTTGTGTTTCGGTTTTAGTAAAATATATTTTTTTCACGTATGTTTGAAAATATTTGTAAATCTTGTATCCGTATGTATACGTACATCCGAGGCGAGGTCCAAAATCCGTAGATCTATGAAAAAATCCGTAGGTCTGGCAATACAGGGTGACACTAAGTAGAAAGTATAAAACCTGTGGTAGGGATTTTACCATTTCGATATAAATGTATCGATAATATTGAAAAAAGTTACTAAGACTTTTTTTTTCGCATTTGAATAGATTGAAACAAGTGCCAAAAAATTAGGAAAGCAATAAAATGATTAGCAGTTTCAATGTTTACAAATTATTTATTTATAAAATTATTTTTACATACAAATTACTAATTACCGTTATTATGATCTAGTGATCCAAGTGTCAGACTGCAGCTGATGACGAGGACATGAATGCGATTCCCACAGGACACAAATATTTTTGTGATGAATATAAGTGATTGTGTTGGTCCGGCTGTTTCTTATGTTTATAAGTAGTATTTCTTTTGTAAATAATTATTTATTTACAAAAGAAAGTATTTAAGTATTATATCCATTGCGTAGTATCCATAGTATAAGCTCTGCTCTGCGGTTTGAAGCAAACAGGTCAGTCGACCATGCGTACGTACAAAATATAAAAGTCAAAAACACTCATACCGCTAATATTGAGGAAACTACGGACGTTCAATTTAAAAATGTTATGCCTGACGATCGATAGAATAATGATAGCGACTACCACCACCACATCAGAGCATGGGCTACCTGTGTCCCCAACGTCAGACCTACCATCCATTGACGAACTTTTAAAAGTGGTTAACAAACTCCCACTTACTAAAGGATCAATAAAATAAAATTTTAACCGGTTTACATCGCGTTCAGTTTTTAATTTCTTGACGTTCTGAATACCTTGCACGTCCACTCAAATCTGTGCGGTTATTTCCTCAAAAGACAATTTCAGACCACTTCACTTCTAGTACAGGGTACCGATCCTTTTTTTTAATTGATCGACCAGTCTTTCCGAAGTAGATGTTCTCTCTTTTATAATGCTTCGAGCATAATTTTGACGAAGCAGATGGAAACCAATTTTCTTCTCTACGGTCTGTCTGAACAAATCGTATCCACTTTTCACCTACATGAATTAATAGTACTTGTTCATTTATTGACATTTAAATAAAATGACATGATTATCTTCAAACAGTATTATATTTTAAGTGTTATTTATTATTTACCTTAATAAATATTATCGATAACAAAATCGATAAACAACATCACATCTCAACGAGGCAGTAGTAAAACTACTCCGCAATAGAGGGCGTTTATAACAAAATTAGCAAATTTTCTAGATCTATTTAGGAAAATTGTTTAATTTTAATTACTGAGTAAATATAAATAATTCACACGAAAATAAACCGAAGTTAGGTCCAGCCGTTTTACTATAACCAGATTTACAATATCGCAATGCGCAACTTGGCATATTTGCTTAGAAAATATTTGTTTTTGGTGGACACAAATACGTCTTGACACGCAAGCGTACCACACTAGACTGAGCGACTTTTGACCACTAGGACAAATGTATTGGATTACGATTTTGTTCGCAATGTCCCGTCTATTGTCAAGTAAATAATTTAATGTCTTTGCTTAAACCTATTTAATTTCAAACGGACAGCATTTACTACATAGTTATCATCACCTGCCTAGCCTTTTCCGAAATATGTTGTGGTCGGCTTCCAGTCTAACCGGATGCAGCGGGATACCAGGATTTTACATGAAGCCATTGCCTATATGACCACAACCCAGTAGCTGGGTAACATGATACCCAAAACTGCAAGACTGTGTAGTGTATTATAGTATAAAGATAAAATTACTTAATCTGATCTAGCACAACATCAACAAGTTTCCTCGGTCGAATTCTTATCAACAAAATATATGGTCGACAGTTAGATTTGAAAATTAATTGAACTGCTTATGCAGTACGCCTACGCTGTAGTAACATTTTGTTTCTTTTGTCGGAAAATGGTATTGATTTAGGAGGTAGGTGTACCTAACTTTTAACCGCAAAAACACAGAATAGTCTGTCATTTAGGGAATAACAATAAATGTTTCCTTTATGACAAGGGCGTGATTCTACGCGTCATTCTAAACAACTTTCGCTATGAAATACATGCACCGAAATAATTCTGTCTACTGTTCTATAGATATTTATTTTTTTCATGAATCGGATAAGAATTTCGTAGTGACAGCTGTTTAAAATGAAATGAGGGGTAGAATCACTACCTTGACGGATGCAGGTGACTATGTAAATACCCACTCTGTTAAGCCATGTGTCGTAATCTGAATAACAGTAGGTATGCTTTTATAGAATTTTCCTAATGTGTATTTTATGATGCCCAAGTATAGCAGAACTATCGTTAAAATGTGCTTCATTTTGTAATCAATCACTTGGATTACAAGTAATTGATTACAAAATTAAGTACATTTTCATTTCATGCTAATAATTGCCTACAAATTAGTAGATTATACGTTCTAAGGACTTTAAGGACGAAGATCAGTTCAAATAACAATAAAACCTGTAAGTACGTGTGAAGAATTCACATATTATTTTTATGAGTAAATTATTCAATGTCTAATTATTTACCCAATCAGATAATAAGGAAAAAAGCGAGACACAATAGAAGTTTTATTATTATAACTTCTAGGGGCGTCCCAAAAGTGTTAATTTAAGATTTTTATCTGTTCAGTACTATTTCTTTTTCTCAAAAATAAATAATATATATAAAGTAATAGTTAATTAGTTGAAGTAGTAGCTAAATAGTTGAATACTACGCTGATGAATCAACTGCAGGCCACAGCTGCATTAGATTATGTGAGATCATTGTGTTCCCAGCATGGCTGCTGAACCAAAGTAAACTAAATTATTAGCTTTTATGACGAGACTAGCTTTTGTCCGCGTGGATGTCGGAAAAATATCCCACGGGAACGTACTACTGGGATTAAAAGTACCCTTTGTGTTAATCCAGGTAAACAATGTATTAATTCCGTAATACATTGTTTTCATATAACTATTGGTTTACGCGTAAAGTCGGGATGACTTTTTCTGACATCATTGCAACAATCATCGTCATATTTCAGCCAATTTACACAAAACTTTAATGAATTATACACCTAAACCTTCCTCATGAATCACTCCGTCCATTTCTGAAAACCGAATGAAAATCCATTTGGTAGTTTTCGAGTTGGCGTACAGACAGACTGACACGGACGGAGGGACTTTGTTTTATAATATGTAGTGATAAGTACCTACATGAATTCTGATATATCTCTTGGTATACTACAAAACCTTCGTTATAACAGTGTACTGCTCTTTTCGAAAGAGTAATCCTAGATTTCTATCGGTTTTTTACTTTAACAATAATGTAAGTATTGGTATTTAGTCGTTATCATAATTAATCACATAATTTATCTATAAGAACTGTCACTAATGAGACACAATTACTTTTTCTATTGTTACCAAACTTAATAAGCTTGCCTAACAGACGAGGGGATAAGCAAGAATGTTATGGGTTATTTAGTAATATTTCATGAATACATCTACTTTTTTATTAGACTTCGTTTTAAGTCATCCACAGAAAAATAAGCATAATTTATAACGAAACTTTGACGTTACTTACATGAACTTTCATGAACAATAATAATAATATAACCTAACATGAATTTGTCATACCTTAATAGCTTAGCAAAAGCACATAATCGGACTTGCGAACGTAGTTGCGCATGTTTACGCGTGTAAAAGACATCAACGCGTCACTTGCGCTGGCGCAAACTTATCGTGAGGCTTGTGTTAGTGTTTAAGTTTAAACATGCTATTATCTAGACATTTTATGATCTTCACATTGCAAATAGATAAAAGGGTGTTTAACACAAATATCAAGTACACTTGGAACATGGATTTTCTCATGAAATCATCGATCGAACTCCATCATTTAACCACAGTGTGGCAAGTCAATAATATATCTATTTGACTGGGATTACCCAAGCTGTGGACGTGTTAGCTACTAGATTCTTCATAAAACACCTACTTAATCATCTCTTAACAAATTGAATAGTGCAAGCGACCACCTTCGCCTGGGTCGAAAAGGGTCAATATCATTCTCAATGACAGCTCCAAGCGAAATTACTTCTATGCATGCGATGTTATTGCGTAACATGACCGCAATCTGTCTAGACATTTGAAAACATGTACTTTTAGCATCCTTTGTTCTTCCAAGATTTAGGATCTTAGATTCTAGACATCTGTCTCGCCAGGCAGAAAAGAATAATAATTTCTTTAACGGCTCTTTTCTCGCCGGAGACAATGCTATTCTAAGGGATGTTGCTAAAATTGAGACTACCATAAACATAACGAGGAGCTTAGTAGTTCAGTTCACAAGCTGTGTCCCATTTTATTTAAATAACAATTTTAGTTGGCGTACGTTCAAATTAATTGTAACCTTATTTGTATTACGTGTCAACAATCGACAGTATATTGGACACTATTCATACCGACCTCGACAGTATGCGTGTTTGTCAGTTGGTAAGGTTGGTACCAGCCACAGAACAGATAAAAGAGGTTAGAAGGGCCTTGTGGGCGGGGCAGGCGCGCCGCACTTTTGAGCAGACGCTCAAAAGTCAACCGAAATTTGAATCACCGGTCAACAATCGCGCTCTTGTTGTGACAGCGTTCGGAGCTCCGCGGCAAAAAAGAATTATGCCGTCTTGCGCTATTATAACGTGTCGGAAAAGAAGTCAGGAGTGTAATGTGGCCTGAGGAGGGATTTCTTTTCACCGGTTACTCCAAAAACCTTAAAATACGAGTGATATTTGTAATTATTACAAAAGTATTATGTAGTTTGTAGACAAAAACGATAAAATCGCATTCAGATGCAAAATTATACATTGCTTGCAATACATGGGTACGATCTTGTACGTCATGAGGGGTCGCGCAATGTATTGCGTTCACTGCGAACATCGCGTGCGTCGAGCCAAAATGCGCGTCGATAGTGTTGTACCAAATTGTAAACAATGTCGATATTAAGTAAGTGTATACGAATAATTATGTTCAGAAATATGTATTACAATTAAAATAACTTTGTTGTTATTAACACCAATTATTGTGTAATGTGAATTATTAATTTAATTTCTTAGTTGGTTTTTCGTCTAAAATTTGGTTTGAGGTTAGTAATTTACGATGTAAAATATTTTTTTTAGTTTTCCAAGAGATAAAAAGAGACAAGAAAACTGTGGATTGAGGCAACTGGTAGAATTGAATCGCAACATTTTTCAGAAAATTATTATGTAATTAAAAAGTTGAAATTGAGTCTAAATTATTGTTCAATATTAAAATATTCTTGTATTTTTACTTGTGTCATTTATTTGCTCACTTACTTACTTTAGTCCATCTCTTTGTACGCTTGAATGACGTTAATCACGGACACAGACAGCCCACAAGGCCAATTCTTGTAATTAAAAAAAATCAAAATCTAGTAGCAGTTTCATCTCAGCGACAAAAAAAAATGTCAAAAACTGGTCAGAAATGTAGGGAAATTAAAGGTGTTTTTGACAGATTGAAACTGAGTTAAGACTGTGAACGTTCTTAAAATAAAGAGAATTGCCCCTCGTAATTAATCCTTTCCAAATAAATACGTTACTCATCACAAGTATTTAATTTTGAAAAAAATTGCCCTTGACGTCATTGGATTTCAATGAATATCTTAGGAGATATCATGGTTTTAAAATAACTCCGCAAAGCGGCCGGTCATTAGCTTCCTATAGTAATGTACTAAGTGATAATCGTAAGTAATACTCTTAAAGTAATGGAATATATGTATTATTTTAGTAGGATTTTTCCTAAAATTAATGCGAGTGAAACCGGCGGGCATAGCTATTATTCATAAATTAACATGATAAAGTTAACAAATACATTTTTCACAGAGTAATTCACAATAAATTAATTAGATTATAATTATGTTAATTCGACTTAGCATTCGATATGGCCGTGAAATTGAAAATTTATTTTTAGTTTTATTGCAAATTGTAGCTTTGTTTTCCATTTTATGTTATTCAAAATGTTATTTTTCTTTCTTTCTATTATTATGACGTAAAACAGAGCTGCAACTAGCATAAAACGAAAGAAAATTTAAATTTCGCAGCAGTATTGGATGTTCCCCCTTAATTTCACTTTGATTTAATTTAATTTATATGTAATTAGGAAGTCCACATTATTTGTACCGTACCCGCAACTTAAAAAATTGCAAAACTTTAATTACCAAAATTACAGTAATTTTATCGATATGATCAATCGACCTTTTGGTCGCCGTAAAATATTTGAGAAACAAAATTGCTTTTACACGTGTGTGAGTGTACGTCCAGAGCAGAATTTGCGGTAGTGTGACAACCAATAGCAAACACGCGATCTAAGTGCATGTGGTTTATTTGTGTGCGTAATGCGCGTACGTATTGATCTCTTGCTTGTAGTGGAGAGTGAGAGTGGGAGACATGCGGCGACAGGCGTTCTAATACAAATCAGGAACTATTTCCTTTCTATCCTCTTTTATCTGTTCTGTGGTACCAGCAATAAGTGCAGCCACAAAGTAAGGTATACCAAGGTCGTTACTGCACCCACTGGCAGTAATGATCACAAGTGCAATTAGCCTCCACCGGTCTGTGGCGAGAGGCATGTCGGTCGAAGACTCCCCGCCCCGCTAGGTTATGAATCAAGGACGTATTTAACGGGAACAACTGGTTATGAATGCCTGTAGTCATAATGTGTGTAGGCAGGTTGTACAGTTGGACTTTGGGATACAATATTAAAATACTTTATGACATAAGATAGCTGGAATTCGATTGGAACACTTGAAATGATTAGAAAATGCTGCACGATCAAGTTAAAAAGTTGAGGAATTTCGGAGAGCTTATGCCAACGTGAACTGTGAGAAGCAGCGTTTTATAATGGAATCAGATCAGATAAATAAACTCACTTCGACGAGTGCAGCTAAACTTGATTAGGTACGGTAGAGGAGAACTCGTTAATTTGGGCGAAATATTTATTATTATTTATTTATTTATTCACCCCAATAAGTACAACATCTTACAGTACATCAGTAGTCCAAGACGATGTTATACACACTTAACAAACCATTTATAAACTATACAAACATAAAATATAGAAGAAGAAGTATCGCATTTAGAAGATGCCTCTATCTATTATTTTTGGTCTGCAATAAAAAGGCATGGTTATAGCTGTTTTTCGAATACATATAACATAATCTTACATTCCTAAATGTTCATACTCCTGTAGAATTTAAGGTACGGCGGGTTGTTGTCTGCACATTATGGTTCATGAGTCATGTGGACGTGAAACCATTCTAGAAGATCTTAACAGAGCTGATAACATCCGAACTTGCAAACTGTTGATTTAATTGGTTAATAGAGATTTTGTTTTCCTAACAGTTTTAATTTTTAAATAATCTTATTACTTTATTACATGAGAATAGATGACGATATTTTAGTACAGACAATCAGTTAATCAAACGTTTTTATTCAATAGGTGTTGCGTCTTAATAGTTAATTATGTAATAGATACGAGTACCTAATATCCACGATTTAAGTGGATTTGCAACGCAAAAGTAATTAAAGGTCAATAAATTAGGTAATATTAATAAACCTACCAACAACAAATGAATTTGAAACAATTAAATGTGCGCTTAAAATGCTGTAACAAATTCTAGAAAATTAGTTTTGTTTTGGTGTCAACTACCTAAAACTTAGTTGGACAACTCTTGAACAAAAATAACTAAAAACTGAATATTATGTATAGATAGTATAGTAAATACTATGTACATATATGTATATAGATAGGCTTCGTTAGACTAGATAGTATCTGCTTAGATACCTAGATGGTGAACGTACACGTGTCTTCCAAGAGCTTTGTACGTAAACATTGGTAATTTTTTGGCAACCCAAACAAAATTAAAAGCCGTTGGTAAAAATAGCAATAGATAATATTCTATGTAAGTCTTTATGTCACAATCGTGTTGTAACTAGACGAGTAGGTACTTTTATAAATTCCATCTGTCGAAATGTGATCACGCGATATAAACCTCAGCTTTACTGCTTATTGATTTAATAACATTATCTTATCTCATTTCCTATGCTGTGGAGCTTGTTGCGCCACTTCTTCCCAGCGATAGCACTAGGAAGTTGTGAAGGGCGGGCGTTTTTGGGGGACTGCCTTTCGTAATTTTGACGTTCGAAAAGTGCTGATTCTCAGCCTAATTTGAATAAATGAGTTTTGATTTTGATTTCATAATAGAATGATTCGATACAAAAAATATACCCGTCGACTTGAGAACATCATCCTTTTAACCGACAGGGATTGTCCCTTACGACATTTGAAATGTCCAAAGTCGAAAAGAGTAAGATTCAATTTGAAAAGGAATAAATCAACTCCTATTTGAAATCGTAGATGGATAGTGTGCAAGATGAATTTATTATATTTACGTTTAGAAAGGAAGTGAATTCTGAGATTGCGGCGGATTGAATAAAAAGGACATGCTGCGCAGACCCCAAATATATGTATTAGGATAAGGACAGGAGGATGATGAAACCCCTAGAAAATCTACACTAACTAAAATATTCTCGAAAACAACCCAAGTTGGATTAACTTCGAGATTTTTTTTTTAATTATTTATCTAACGGAACATACACAGTATTTAGACAGCACAAAGATTACACACATCGACCCTGAGTTTATCTGAAGAATGCCATGAGTAGTCATGATATGACGATTATACACTTTCGGACGTAATTGCCTGTGCTTATAGATAGCAATCAACGTTAACGTACGCAACAAGGACGCGGCGACTATGCTTCAAAATTATAATCTTCTATCACAAAAGTTTATGCTATTCATCTCTGCATCAAAACTTCCAAACAATTTGATTATTTTGTTCTTTTAAGACGAACACTTCGGCTTACAACACTTTGTGATGGAGTAACCCCAGAAATTGCAACTCAAAGTGAGTGTTAAACAAGGGTACTGGTAATTAATAAAACAGACCTTGTAGTGTTACATGTTGTGAAGGGTTTTAATAAAAAGGCAAAATACCCTTGAAAACTTATTATGTACGTGTAAATTTCGACCAAATAGATACCTATCTTTATGAAAATGAACTTCATTTTGTGAGTTAAATATAGCGTTAGTTTCATAACGAATAACTTGTTTCATTTTCGTTTTATGAATCGATATTAAATTGCCTATACGAAAACAATGTTACTGGTTACTATTAAGTTTCTCCTCTTCACTGTAATAGCTAAAGGTTGGCATTGGTTTACGATTTCGCGGATCCATCGGAAATATCGCGGATGCAAATTATAAAGCACCTCCAATTTACTCTAGCAAACATTTCAGGCTATCATTCTACATTTCTAATTATGCAGACACGTTCACGAGTTTACTGAATGTTATTCTGGTTGGTTATAACTGCAATGGTAGTGGTACAGACATTTTAAAATGTGCGTTCATCTCGCATCCAAATTCCTGTAAAATATTAAAACTTTACCAATTATCCTCGTGATAAATGACTCTTAAATTAATGTTTACGGACTTTATGTTTGTTTGTACTTATAGTTTACAGGTACTTATAGTTTTTGCTAATAACTCGCGTGATTCACTTCTTGGTGCGTAAGTTCTTGGTCGGATTGCTATTAGTTACAAGAAGTTACTAAGATAGATACCTAGTGCACGTAAGCAAAATACTTTCATTTTGATATACGCACTTTTTATTTTTATACCATTTTATCACCTCAACAAGTAAGAAACTTAGTAGGTAACGTGATTGCTGAATGGCGGTGTGTGATGTTCATTACGAGTAATCTGGACTTACTCAATCCATAACTAAGTTAAATACTAGTATACGAAACATAGTTCTCTTATCAAGTAACAACGTCACGTGCGCAAGCTACGGCAATTAATATTGCTTCCAGAGACAACGTTGATGAGTTCATTGTTTGCAAGTGGTGACCGAAACGCCATTGCTCAATTGTACCAGTCTAAGCATGCAACGCTTGCAAGGACATTGGATCATCGGTGACCACGTCTGCAAATATCGCTAAGCATTTGGTAGTTTCAGTGCTTACAACAGGTACAACCAAGCGAGACAGACTTTAAATAGTGTTTATCATTTAAATAATACATATTAATTTGAACATTCAGAATAAGGCCAAGATCCAACCTGTTTCTAGTGGCTTAAAGCATTACAGAAATAATCAAATAAAATATTCACAAGGCCGTGGTCATTGCATGTCACAATCCTAGCCCACGTTCGCAAAGGTCTTTCAAAAAAACTGCGCAACTTGCTTTAAAAATTTAAGACGAGTACAATAAATGTGCGTTGCCTTATTGCGAAAAGAAAAATGGGTTTTTAATTTATACTGCAATATAAAATATTTCTCTTGTGACATTATGTTCTCCCGCCCGTGATCCTCGAAAGGCTAGACAGAGGTGTGCGTTACACAGACAAACCCACGGTTCGTCTATTGTGAGTTGGTATTAGGTTCCATTCATCCAGGACGAGATTGATATTTATTCGGGCAAGCTTGATCTGAGAATGTCATCGGGGAAAACCAACGAACTAATGGGAAAACGCAATTTGTTTATCCAAGCCTTTAGAAGTTGGGTAGAAAATGTTTGTGGGATTTTAAGACGAAACCAGAATCTGACCATCGGTTATCATGTGGACTAGACCAGTGTGGCTGTTTGATTCATTTTGTGACTTTAAATTATTATTTTTGTTTTATGTAAAAACATTTACAGATATGTAATCTGTTACAAAATTCAGCCGATGGCAGCAAACATAACACTCTGCTTTCTATGCCCTTTTGTATTGTCATCACGTAATTTAGGATTGAAGTAAATGTTGTAAGTCGAAAATAACATATGCTACATCGTGTGTATTGCCGCAAACTCTTATACAATGATGTCGACTGAACAAATAGTTGTGTGTTCCGCATTTCTACTGAGCTTCATTTACGCAGGAGGTTACGTACGGTGCGATTCAGTCGACCGATTCATCTACCTAATATACGATTGTAGTGTAAAACCATTTAAATCCGGAATCCTTGTTTAGGGCCTTACGAGGTCTGTAACCTGACATCGTCTAGAAAACCCTCATTTAAACATACATCCACAGATCTACTTTCCTATGCTAGACGAAAAGTTAGAGACACGCAGCATCGAAGAAATGGCGTTGAACGATGATGTCTCGCGGCAAACGGGGTCAATGCTCGCCAAATGGACTAGAATAAAAATAAGAAAGGCTATAGCACTCCTTCGACAGGTTACTTACCCAGTTTTCGCGCTATTAAAAATTCAACGAATCGTCACACAACTTTCACTAGCCGTGTGCCAGTGCATGCGTCTAGAGATTGTCATCATAGGTAAAGCTAAAGATACGCGTACGTCAATGACCACTATGACTTGTCCAATCAAGATTTCAGATATGGTAATAATACTTAATACCTTCTTATGCGTTTTCGACAAAAGCCTGCACATAGAGTTATGTTATGGATAAAGAAATCGGCCAGTAATTCAATTGCAAATTGCAATTGAAGGAGTAAATGAAATATTAATGCGAATAATAATTGTTGCTTAGAAAGTTCTATACGAGTCGTCGAGATTGGACATTGCATGCTCGCACGCTGCGCGAGAAAGCACGACGGCGCGCGTTCCCAACTAACATGTACTGTTGATATTTTGACGTGGTGTTAGGACCTTGACGTTGGTATACGAAGGACACGCATACTATTGAAATTCTGATAGGTCTGTCTGAATGAGGTCTGTACATGGGCATTCTAGAGAGCATACTTTATTAGGAACATTATTAATTGAAGTGAAGTATTTCTTTTGAGGCAAAGATTCCGGAATTTATGACCACATAGTGCTTGACCTAAAAGCGTCAAATTAGGTCAGGGTCAATTAGCGTAAACGGGATTGGTACTGCTTATACCGGATTAATACACTGATAACACAGTATTACATGATTTCACCGTACTACTGAACCGACAAACAGATATAAATGAATCGTTTCTATTAGAGCAGTGAGTGTGGTTGTCGTATTTCTAAAACAACCTCATAAATAGAATTATTTCCGAACAGAGCTTTGCTTTGTTTGATGAAAGTAAAAGTCGCGAATATCTTTGCTTACGGTGAAAATCATCCGACAAACCCAACAAACCTGTGCCGCGCGCGAAGCGACCCACTGCTCACCGACTTACGAAGATTTCACTTTTAACATTTCCAATGACTGACCCTACTTTACCACTTATCTTAACAAGTAATATATACGCTTTTAGGACAATTTCTAATTGCCTCTTGAGTCAGAAAATTCATATTACCTATTTGATTAGATCAGCTGACAGAGAGGTTAAATATTCTGTCATGCTGTTATGTAAAAAGGAATAACATTGTTGAATAGCATGACAAAAAAAACAATTGTACAAAATGAAAAACAAAATATCAATATAATAATATAAGCAAACCTGTTAAATTAATGAACTAAATACATCAAAACTGAAATTTAAATTGTCTAACCTGACATGTCTTTCCAAATATTCGCAATGGAGATGGTCCGGGAGGTTTGAGTTTCACAAATACAGTTTGCTTTCGAACTTTATGTCCGAATTGACACAATAACTTATCTTGAACACGAGCACAGAGCCTACTCGAACTTAAACACGCCATAGCTACAACTGCAACGAAACGCTTGAGGATATGAACTGCATAACACACACAGCATACAGACATTCGCCATTTCCCCCCCACTTTTAGACAGCTGATTGTCAAAGTCGCCATGATTTTCAATGTTACCATTAACAAAATTAAAAATTGACCTGGGTGTTAGGGCCAAAACTTTTTTCCTTCCATTAATAAAAAAATATTCAGAAAAGGCTTTGAAATCAAATAAAAATGTATTTTAATAATGTGATAATTCTTTAGCTTCAATTTTAAATAGGTAACCAGAAGAAGGAGCAGGCTTATCGATGATGATGATGATAATAAACAATCAGAAATATTTGTATAACAATCTAAGGCGTCGTAACAAGCGCGGGACTGGTTTTACATGGTTTCCAATTTAAATAGTTTTTTATAACAATGACTAAAAAATTATTATAGCCTTTTCAAGTCTTAAATCGATGTAAAATTTTGAGATTGGAACTTTTCCGATAAACCTATTACAACAGCTAACTTGAAATTAAAGTCAAAGTATCAAGATCATCAGAGATTAAGGTCGGAGATTTTTTTTCTGCGAAAATAGTGATATAGTCGTAACACAACATGCCGCTTTATACACGTCATTACAAGTGATGACACTGATGTTATAGATAATTATGCAGTGAAGCCGTTGTGCTTTGCAACCATCCTTTGCAAAATCGGTCAAATCTGGAAATTTAAGTCGTAATTTGGTAACACTGTCACAAACTATCAGAAATAAGATTTTTCCACGTTAAAAAGAAGTTTTTTTTTTCATATCGGTATTTTCACACATGCTTAGATTCCCAAGCTATCATTCGCTAGAAATAAATACTTAATTGTAAGGTTCAAATCACACCGAGATAGTAGCGGCCGGCAGCGAAACGGCGAGCAGTTTCAGTGTCATATAAGTTTAAACTTTATCTACATAAGACCAGTATCGCTTAAAAGGTCGCGCGGCTACGCGCGGCGACACGAACATCATTAAAATGCATTCTGGCGTCGCTGTCGTTCCGGTCTGAATCGGCCCTTACTATCAGGAAAACGTGTTTGTAATGTTGCCAGATGAAAATTCAAAGATGCCATGGGCAGTGTAGTTGTAGTGACTCTAGTGACACTGTCAGGGAATCACAATGACAGTGGTCAAGTCAGACTGCCAGCTAACCTAAAAATATTAATTTACCAACCAATTACTTGACTATTGTTTTTAATTTTACTATTGTTGGCCAAAAAAGACGATATGTTACCACGCCTAACACATGTAGTACAACTTATAAAGAATGTGGAAAGAAATTTATTTCATATATTTGGATACCCACCCAAAGGTAAATAAAATAAACGTAGTCACCGTTACCGATTCACACCCAAGGTTTAATAAGCGATAAATCCGCTCGTAGCTTCAAATAATTTATTGTGTTCGTGTTAAACCTGGAGGAATGCCTGGGTTCAATGTTCAACATGCCATGATAAAAATTTGGGCCAGAGCTAAGCAGAAAACGTGTTCAACAACAGAACCCATTATGATCTTGTTGTATTTGATGGAAAACAAACAAATGTAGCAAACCAGTATCCCTGTGGTACCCAAGAAATGTGGCTAGAAAACGGGGGCATCCAAAAACAAGATGAGAAGATGATATCAGTCTAATACTGAGGCCATGGACCAGAGTTGCAGAGCACAATGGAGCCAAAAGGCACACCGAGCTGCAAGGCATATTGGGGTTTATTTATAAACGATGATTTAAGTTAAGTGACATTTAAACATCAAAAATGTATGGTTAAACAGTCGCTAATCACTACTTAACTTTAAGCAACGTTTATGAATAAAGGAGGCTAATGATTTGCTTTTACACTCTCTGCTATCTATGTTCTATACATAAACTATATACTCTCTGTTAACAATGCACCCAAAGTTCGGAAATAAACAACTTTATTATTATTAAATTGACAAAAACTTTACTAAACCTATTACTTTTGTTCTAGAGCTGGCATTGGCTTATGTCCATGAGAGGAAACCTGCCACTCCCCCCAAAAAGTTCTCAATCAAGGACATAGTTGGAGACGGGTTTTTATTGGCTGTACCCAAATTCCGTAGAACTATTGAAAAGAAGTTAAAGAGAAAATTTGGAACCCCTGAATATGTCAATAAAATGATTGTACCCAAAAGTTATATCAAAGTATGCCAAAACTGTGGACATCATCATGAGAAAGGAAGATTGTGTGGTAGGCCCTTGTTATAATTAAACTAGCTTTTACAAGCCGCTTCACCCGCTTATTTGGTGAATGTACTTCTGGGACAAAAAATAGCCTCGTAGTCATTCCCCAGGATGCCATCTCCTTGCGAAATTTTATTGCAATCCATTCAGTGGTTTAGGCATGAAAGGGTTACATACAGACAGAGTTGCTTTCGAATTTTAACATTAACATGGAAGCCTGTCAAAACTAATACTACTACTACTTTGAACCGTACAAAATGGGTTCATTACAATTCTTCAGCTTAGCTGGTAATAGAGTCTAATATGGACAATTATGTATTTCCAGAACATTGCTACACCAAAGTAAAGAAAGAAACAGAAGAAATTCAAGCCACAATAAAGGAAAAGCTTGGTATCAATCCAGTTGAACATGATGTTGTTGTATTGTATCAAGGAGAAACCCTTCCAGATGAGGTAATAAACAGTCTGCTTTATATATAACTGGTTGTGAGATTTCATCACTATTGAGTTGTTGAGCAATCAGGGCCAAGTCGCTACATAGCATCAATAATGACCTGTTTTTCACTGTATTGATCTACCTCTGAATGCATACTAAACCAATTTGCTCATACATGCACACAAAAACAATTAGTAAACAGAAGTGTTTTACAGAATGAAATTGAAAACTTACACCCAACTCGAAATAGGTGCATTAATAAATTGTCATTTCTGAAATTCTTGAAAAAAGACTAAGCCTTTCCATTCGTCAACACTGTGGACGTACGGAACTTTTTCTTGATCATCAACAATGTGGACGACAAGGTGTACTGATCGGGAATATTTGGAAAAAATGCGCGCGACGACATTGCCAAATCGCTTGCATACGCGCACGTATATGTGCATCCCTTTCCTGAATGACATGCTCTAAATTTTCTTTATAACACGTTGAATTAGATATATTAATTTAACGCGCCTATTCTATTTCATCCTGTACTATCTTTTTTTTTCTCTTAGATTATCTGCAATCAGCATTAGCTATAAGCAGATGCGCTGTAGGTTATGGCATATCGAGTATGTTCTCCAGTGAAGACATCTCCTCTTAATTGGCCATATTCATTTATACAGCTATATCTTTTTGATTTAGCCTTTTAGTGTAGCTTCTGGTTGTCAGGTTAGCAGCCAACTGGTTAGGATGATTTTCCAACCTTCCTAGGTATGTCATTGCAGTTTGTAGGATTTCTAAGTGTATTATCTAAGTGTGAATTTAATCTCTCTACAGCCGTCAATTCCAATTTAATTCCTTCATTGATATAATGTGGGTAAAATAGCATTGCTAATTTATGGGATATAATGTTTTCGTTTCAGCCCAAAGAATTCTGGAAAGGCAAAAGAATTATTGAGATGAAAAAAGAAAGGCCACAATGGTTCAGCAAAAATCTTCTTGAAAAGACAACACAGAAGCCATCCAAATCAACTGATGTCAAACCCACAGATTTAGCTTAATAATATAAAGGAAAGTAGTGATTAATAAATAATTGTATCTAGTACTATCAATTCAATAAATAAAATAGAAAGTAAAAAAATATATAATTTTATTTCTTTTGATATAGTCACTGCGGGCAGCCGTAGCCTAAGGTTGAAACAATCTAACTGTCACATAAACAAATAAAGGTCTATTTGTTTATGTGACAGTTTATATCGAACAAAAGACATTAAACAACAAAAAAAAAACAGGTGATAAAGCATTAATGAGGTCGACTATACATCATTTTAATACTTTATCATAATTTTATACAATATGTTGAATAATATTATTTTATCACCTAATTTGTGGATTACTTAACACATATTTCATTATGTACAAAATAAAGAGAACAGTGCAACACAATTTGTTATGAAAGTGTATGAGAACCTTTTTAAACTTTGAAAATTCAAACATTGTTTTCAGATTTATCTTCGAATCATTAATGAGGATTGGTCTTGGAAACTGACATTATTTTAATTCTACAAAAATAGCCTAATTCAGTGGTGATTGCAACAAGTACTTCATAGAAAATTTATTATAATATTAATAATAAGATAGAATAAGAGACTACGGATTTTGGTGGAATGTTGTATATTGAGACAATTTAATTTGAAAAATATATCTAGTTACAAACTTTATCAATAAAACATTAAGTACTAACAAAACAACTAAATAATATTATCAAAAGAATTAGGAACATGGTCAAAGTTATCAGTAATGGAGTCAGGTTCAGATTCACCTAGAAAATGACTTTCAACGTGAGACTGGAACTCGTTAAATGCAACTTCTTTTTGGAATGTTTGTCCACACATTGGACACATTTTATCACCAGCTTCATCAGAAGTATCCTTTTCACTTTCTTCTAAAATACTTTTTTTATAAGCTGATGTGTTTAATTCACTAAAGTTATTATTGTATGTACTGGAATCTGCCGGTGTGGCCCAATTGGCTAGACTATCACTTGTTTCTATCTCCTTATGTTCTGATGTTATAACTTTAGCATTATTTGCAATGCATGTAGGACACTTGTATCCTTCTGAAAACAATAAAAATATGCATTAACGAATAAGTTGATAATTTAAAGAAAGTGGCCAAGTGTGACCAAGTGTGGCCAAGTCGGACTCCCACAAAAAGTAAAAATAATTTATTTTGCCAGAAACATTGTTACAGGGTGTTGCATTACATTATACATTGTAGAAGTTCAGCATGTCTCACCGTATAATCGGTATGCAAAATTGATTATTATTATTCACATGTCATTAATTAATTTAGCAATATTATAAAAACTATTGTTTTTGTTGTTGTTTTTTGTACTTGTTAGTAGTCATTTCTTAAATACAAAAAATGATTGATCTATAACCTACAATAAAAAATAAATATATAATTATATTATTTACATGTCATGAATTTCGTCAATATTATAAAAACATTTTTCAATAAGCCATTTCTTTAATATATGTCTTAAACGCATAAGCGGCAAAATATTTTATTCTCCTTTGCTTTCATAAATAGATCTGCATGTTTCTTAACAAAAGTAGCAATTTCAAAAATGTAAAGGGAAGTTACAGTTAGTACATTAAGTTTCTTAAAGAGAGGTTTGCATGTATCGATTGGCCCAGCACCACATATTGCTCTTACATATTTTTTCTGCGACATAAAGTCCTTATTAATATGTGTTGAGTTACCCCACACTAGCATTCCGTATCTAAGTACTGAACTTACGTAGCCATGATATGCCATTAGAGCAGTCTTCTCACTTGCTAGCTTCCTAATCTTTTTTAGAGCAAACACAAATCGATTTACTCTATTGCAGACATTCTTTACCCGAGCTATCCAATTACTGTGCATATCGAGGATTATACCCAGGAATTTTGTATCACATACCTCATCAACTTCAAAACCTTTATATGATATTTTTAACACCCGTGTGACAGTATTATAATTTCTGTTTTGTTTTGTTGATATTAACAGAGGTTGTTCTGTTCTAACCATTCAGTTATACACAACTACGGATATGTCATCAGCAAACAATGTACTTTTATGGTTCGTTGACTTAATAATGTCATTAATATAAATAAGGAAAAGGAATGGTCCCAGGACACTTCCTTGTGGAACTCTGAATGCAAAGATTGATTTGTAAGAGGTAACCATTTCTTTCCTATTCATACGAGTAATTTCTACATACTGCGTGCGGTCACTCAGATAACTCTCAGCCCACGAAAGTGCATTTCCTCGAATGCCATGAAGGTCACATTTTTGCAAAAGAATTTTGTGGTCTACAAAATCAAATGCACTTGACATGGCAAAGAATATTGATACTGCACGCTTCCTTTAATCTAATAGTTCTGTTATATTTTTGACCAACGAAAACGCTGCAAGAGTAGTAGACTTGCTTTTTGAAACCCGTTTTGTCCTTTGTAAGAATGTTGTGTTTATTTAAAAATAATGTTATACAGTGATGCATGATTTTTTCAAATATTTTTGAAATCATTGGGATCAGTGTGATAGGTCGGTAATTATTAACCACTTCTTTATCATCCTTCTTATGCATTGGTTTGACAATAGATACCTTTAATTTACTAGGAAACGCACCTTGACAAAACGATAGATCTATAATATGGCATAACATCACAGCGAGCTCATTACTAGTTCTTTTAATAATGTTTGTTGATACATTGTCATAGCCGGGGCATTAGTGTCTCTTAACGATTGTATAGTTTTAATGATTTCTGCTTCATCGCACGGTAACAAAAAGATAGATGAATTTAAAGAATCAATTAGTTTGTAATTTGGAGTAATTTAGTGTGTTTTATTTGTTTTGGAAATATAGACATCATTAAATGTATTCACTATATCTGTTGGGTCTTGTATAATTTGGTCTTCGTAATGTAAATAATTTATCTCCTGATGTTTTTTTTTTTATTATGTAACTTATCACCTATTATATCCCATGCTGCTTTACACTTGTAAGTAGACTTTGTAATATACCTATTATTTATATATTTTCTACAATTAGTTATACATTTTCAAAACAGTTTATTATATCGTATGTAGTTTGATTTAGTGTTATTCCTTTATTTCATTTACATACTTACAAATTATATTTTTAAATATTTTTATAAACAAAAAGATAAAAAAATCATTTAAAAATATAAAAAATAGTAGCCCACCGGTATCGGGAAGTAGCCCACCGGTATCGGGATTAGTGTTATTATTATTATCCTTGTAGTATAAGTATATAAGTTTTCTTTTTATGTAAGTAGATATTTTTATCCCTTTTGTAATCCATCTTGGAGAGGTAGTTTTTAATTTGATTTTAACTTTATGCAGTGGAAAACATAAATCATAAAACATTCCAAAAGTTTCATGAAACATATCATAGGCACTATTGCAGTCCACTTCGTTCAATACTTCATACGAAGATAAGCTGAAGAGACAACTTTTAATCTTAAGTATATTTTCTTCGTAACAGTCTTTCTTCATTAAATAAGCGTACTTTGGTTGAGTTCTCTTATATTTCGATGGACATACTAGACATTGCCCTGTATTGTAATCAGACTAGCAAAGGGAATACACTACACCAATTGATTGTGGTATATTGCTTATAATATGATCTATACATGTTTGCAGTCGAGTGGGTTCACTAATGTGCGATATCATTTTTTTTCCTTTCTTAATAACTGCCATCAGTCCTTTCTGGACTATCAGTTTCGTTGCGTGAATAAAGTGGCGTTTCAGGTACAGGGGCCATTGCCCACTGCTACCTATTCATATTACTTGACTTCTCTTAAGTCGATTGACAGATTCACTGTTGTCCAGCAATTTAACAGCCAGGGGATTTTGGTGGGTGGCTAGACGATCAGCATAACGCCTTTTATGTTTATCAATTTCCTCAAGAATGGTAGGAGTGTTGAGATAATAACGGATTTCTTCATTCCGTGTGAACCATGGTGCATTTACAATATTCCTCAAGATGGCGTTTTGAGCTCTTTGGAGGCACATTATGTTACTTTTGCTGGCCACTCCCCATAGTTGCATGCAGTATGACAATATAGGTTTCAGTAGAGAATTGTACAGCGGGAGTTTGTTGTCCAAAGATAGGACTGAGTTACGACCCACCAACCAATACAAGGTTTTATATTTGGCGTTTAGTTGTTCTGTTTTCTGTTTTATATGCATCTTCCAGGTGAGCCTTTTGTCCAGGTAGAATCAGAGATATTTAACACAATCTGTGTGTGTTAGAGTTGTATCCCCTAATGTTACTGTGGGACAGTCGCCTCTTCTCAAGGTGAAGGTAATGTGAGTTGATTTTTGAGCGCTGGCGCAGATACGCCATTTTGCAGCCAGGTATTCATTTCGTCCATTACTATTTGTAATTTGTTACTGGAGATATCCGGTTCTTTGGCGCTCGCCAAGTAAGCAACATCATCTGCGTATGTCGCTACCGTCACATCTTCTGCAGTTGGAAGATCAGATGTGAAAATGTTATATAAAACAGGTCCCAGAACCGATCCTTGTGGAACTCCAGCTTCGATATTTTACATATTAGATCTTTCGTCACCTTGTTTTACTTGGAATTGTGACCTTCCAAGTACGAAGCTATGATGGGAAACACTGAGTGGGAAAGCTTTTCCTTTTGCATAGAAAGCCCTTGTGCCAGACACGATCAAAGGCTTGTTGCACATCTAGGAATGCCGCAGACCACCACTGGAACCACCACCACTGAACCAGCGCTGGGGCTCTGTCTTGCATAGGGTCGCAGCATAATGCTGAGCGATAGCCGTTTTGCGTGGATGTGACGCATGTCAACCTTTTTCTTATTGTTTTTATGTTCTTTTTGCGTCATGTTTACTGCAAATAAACGTATTTTCTTTCTTTCTTTCAGAGGTGTATTCCATCTTCTCGAGACCCTGGCGTATTGCGTGGTAGACTCGGTGGACCTGTTCGGTAGTTGAATGTGACTTTCTAAATCCGAACTGGTGGACAGGGATGATGTCGCATTCATCCATGAATACTTTCGAGTCTGGACAAGAAAATTCTTTCCCAGAGTTTAGACAACACTGGTGTGAGACTTATAGGTCGATATGATGTGACATTGTGTGCTGGTTTGCCAGGTTTATGGATCATAATTATTATGGAGATTTTCTATAATTTGGGAACATAGCCTGCCCGGAATATTCCGTTAAAAAGACTAGCCAGGAATGTAACTGCTTTTTTGGGTAGCTCCTTGAGAACTCTAGGCGAGATTAAATCAAACCCAGGTGCTTTCTTTGGATTCAACGATCTCATCTCCATCGCGATTTCTTTGGGTGATGTTGGTCTAATAGGCAAACACAATTGAAAGTCCTGATTCAGTATATCTTCAATTTCTTGTTGGTTTATCCCCTCATTGGGTTTGAAGACGTTTGCCAAATGTAAGCCAAAGGTCTCAGCCTTTTCTTTGTCTGTTCTGGCCAAAGATGTGTGTGATCTGATGGGCGGATGGTGATTTTATGACCTGTCGAGATTTTTAACAGCCTTCCACAAGGAATGTCCGCCTTGATCCGAAGCAGACAACATTGAAATTTGCTTTTGCAGTGAAATATTTGCGGTATCTCTTAGCATGCTTTTTAGTGCCTTCGTGGCACGGTTGAACTTAGTCTTGTCCGACGGATGATGAGAAAGGTGCCAAGCTCTTCTGAGGTGACGTTTTTTATTGTCAAGAAATTGTGAAGGAAGTTGGCATGACATTTTTAACAAAATACAAATGCACCCTCGCTTCTGTTTTTTCCTCGAATAAGCCTACGAAAATTATCACACAGGTTATCTTAATTTTACCATAACTGGTCTCAGACTTGATTGTTTGTAAAGCACTGATTTTGCTTTAATTACCACACAAACACTTTGGATAACACTGGTGCAGTTAATTTGACTGTTGGTTGTCACTATAAATCTTGAATTAATATTTATACACAATAAAAACTTTTATTACTGATTGAATTAACAAGAGGTTTTAAAAGGTGATGTTTATTCAATCCATACCACCATGCAATATTTAACACTAGAGCATGAAACGCCGAAAACTACACGTTTCTTGTAGGTAGAAGCATATTTTTTTTTATTATTATTTCACATTATAGCAGCTTTAGTAGTACAGACGCCAGCACATCAAGCTACTACAATCTTGTCAAATTCCTATAATAGATTTTCAACTTTATTGCTAAAGTATTAAGGTTCAAGGTTGATTGGGATTTGACAGTTTCGGGTAGCTTGACCTGCTGGCATTTGTACATACTTTAAAAAATTTCAATTGTCTACTTATTCAGTTCAAAAGGTACCTACGACACCCTTTAGGTACAAAACCTTAAAAAAGATAGTTTTAAAAGTCCATAATGAACATTCACACAAAATTTTCAGAATTTAGAATAGAATAAAACTAACTAACTAGCTTGTATTGTCCCACTGCAGGGCAAAGGTCTCCCTTTTCCACACAATTCTGTCTTTTGCGAGTGCTGGAAAAAACCGAAAGGACTGGCCGGCGGCACTCGCAAAATAATAGAATAGAAACCTTTTATTTCAGACAGGAGTCCATAGAGTTGGTAACAATTTAACTTAACTTCTAATGTTAGTAGGTTGCAGACACAGATATACAATTAAAATTCAGTTTGATGTTGCATCCACTGTTGGTGCTGACGTGAACATGCATCATCGGGGATGCACATCTATTCCTAATAACGGCGGCAAAACCGTCAGCCACAGCAGTACTCTCAGTGCATTATTGTAATGAAAGCCAAAAAAAATAAATATAAAAAAAAATGCATGAATATAAATGGAGAACAATAAGTTGGTCTGTTATTTTTTACCTTGTAATATAGTCTCAACTCTTGAGATAATCAATTTTAAGTCGGTTTCCTGTTGTGCTAGTTCCTTTTTCAAACTGTGCAGTTTTTCTGTTTGGCAGCGAATTTCTTTTAGAGAATCTGTAGCGGGGTCTTCCATGTAAGTAAAGCCAATAGAATCAACATTCAAAAGATCGTCATCCATATCCTGTAGCTGTGCCATCTGCTCATATTGTTCAACTAATTGAGACTTTTCTTGAATATAGCTATTTATTAATTTTAGAGATATTTCCTCCAGACTTGATTCAGAATACTTTTCTTGATAGTTTGCACTATTTTTTGGAGTACTATGAATGTATGTATTCGTGCGTAATAAGGGCTGTTTGTTATAGTCTTTATTTGTTGACTTGTCAGGTCCTTTTATAGTGGATATTTTGTTCCACAAATTTTTGTTTTCACATTGAACCATAAATACATGATGCATGAGTTTAGACTTTTGTTTATTAAGCTCTGCAATTTTCTGGTGCAGTGTTACTTTTTCATCTTCTTTTAGCGGGACGTATGGTGAGCACTCAGTAGCCTTTACCACATCAAGTTTTAATCGCATATTATCAGTTTCCAATGCGTTTATTCTTCTTTGCAGCAAAAGACATCGATCTCTCATAGCGTGAAGTGCCAATTCATGAACGCTGATATTATTACAATCCCCTTTCAATGTTGTTTGGAAAGTAGAATCATTGTTAAAACTGACTATGGATGAGGACTCCATAATTTTGTCTACGAACTTCAATTCAGACTTCAGCCATTGAAAAAAGTTCGTAACAAAAACTGCGTTACCGTACTACGATATCGGAATTCTTTAAATATCAATGGATTAGGAAAGATCACAAAAACATAGTAAAAAAATAAGATACGAAAGATACGCGTACAACTTGACTGACACTTACAACAATGACACTAGTGACAGATAAAGGTGAGGACACTGGACAGCTGAGAATCTATGATACCACAACACAAAATCTTTTTTATAGTTTATGGTTGCAATTGTTTGTTGCAAGCTTGGAGAACACTGGAGATGTTTTGAAACTTAGCACATGAAACAAATCTCACCACTTGTTTTGTTAAATTTACTTTCGCACTGCAAAAAAATATGGGTAGTTTTTCCACTCTAAGTTTGTACGAAAGAATCTAAAACGCGCGGTACAGCAACAGGGAAAAAGGGGTGACTTTAAGGGAGAATTTTACTGTGGAACTGTATCCCATCTGGATACAGTTTAAATTAAAAATCTTATTCATTCATTTTCGAAAACAACGTTTTATAGAGGTTGCAGAGGTAGTAAATAATAAAGACTACTTAGATAAGTATTAATTTTTTTCAAACTAAAAGAGGGGTCATTATGGAAATATTTATACAAGCTGTCGGATTAACTCGAAATTCTAAGACAAAGAATTAGGTGTGTTTTAGGGTTTTTGGAAATAGGGAATACAGTTTGTATGAAAAATCCCATTCTTTCGTTTTAGGAACTTGGCACGAATACTGATCAAGGTAAATAATAATGATTGTATTTATTTGTTTTCCAAAACTGCCCGTTAGAGGGGATAGAAAGTACGAAATTCACCCGAACGAAGTTGCGGACGAAGTGCTATAATAGTCTAGTATACAGACCTACTTAAGTTTACGAGCCACGTTACACACACAAGGGTTGCCCGCGATGGGCACGCCACAATTGCGGCGATAAGTCTCCTCTTTGAGGAGTGGCTGGAGAGGCACCACGGCGCCCTCACCTTCCGCCTGACGCAGGTCCTCACCGGACATGGTTGTTTCGGGAGGTTCCTATTCTTCAGGATAAGGCGGGAGGGAACGCCAGGGTGTCACCACTGTGTGGATCGCCCGGAGGACTCGGTGGAGCATACGGTGGAGGTCTGCCCGGCTTGGGAGGAGCACCGCCGCGTCCTCGTGGCGGCAATCGGCGGCGGCGATCTCTCGCGTCCGGCCCTGGTTCAGGCCATGGTACGGAGCGAGAGTGCATGGGAAGCCGTCACCTTTTTCTACGAAGCAGTAATGCTCGCAAAGGAGGAGGCGGAGCGCGTGAGGGAGAGGCAATCTCTGCATCCTCATGCCCCTAGTCGCCGCAGGAGACGCCCTGGACGTCGGGAGTCACCAGCCGACTCCCGGCCACCTTAGGCGTGGGCTTGCAGGCGGCGAGCAATGGGCAGCTCGCCGCCCGGCAAGGACCAGGCCCGGGTCGACGGCGCGTTGTGTTCCATGCGCGCCTCAAAGAGATGTCAGCACGAACTGACGGGGTCCGCTAGGGCCGATGCCTGCCAGGGCCGCGGGTTGTTCGAAAGAGATACCGTGGTCCCTGGCATGGGCAACTGAAGGAACACGGGTGGGTTTTAGTCAGTAAAAGTCTGACACGCCCTCCCGCTCCACCCAGAGCGGGAGAAATCATACGATGGTTTCCCACCCAGAAAAAAAAGGGGTTGCCCGCGAAATTCAAATTTTCTTACGTTTTTTGCAATTTGCAGGTCACTAGCCAGTATACTATAGTAGTCTTTGCAGGTCACTTTCAGGTAGTAGGTAGTAGTTGAACAAAATACGATTCGCGACCGTAACGAGTATGTATTTATAGAATTATAATAATTAAAACAAACAATACAAACCTCTAAATTCATAATATGAATTTAGAGGTTTGTATTGTTTGTTTTAACTTTTTCAATAGGATGAATTATATTATAATCCGTCTTAATGAATGACTATTTCTTGTCTTTGTCTCGGACGTAGACAGAGAATCTACAATTCTTCGGTCTCTTAATTGCTTTCGCTCTCGCTTTGGCTAAGTTTAACCTGCATAAGTCTATCTCGTTTACACGGAGTACTTTTCGAATGAACTCTCTATGACATACATCATACTTTACATTAGTCGTTCGGGCTGTCTATGGTATTGTTGTTATGTTTTTTTAGTCTGCGCGCTGTCTTATTTGCACGTCACATCACTCACATCAATCAAGTCAGTATATGAGTAGTACTTGTAGTCTGTGCTTCGTTTAGTCAATTCTATTCATTCATTGCTACACCAGACGAGTTTTATTTACTTTGTGCTAGCAAAATTGTCCGCTTTATTTTGATAACTTGACTTTACTCCGAATGTTTTGATATTGCTTCATCTATCATCTGTACTTTACGAGTGTATCTGTGAGTGATTCCAAAGCAGAACAGGGTCGCTACGGATATTATGGCGATGAGACAGCCAATTCATTGAATAACTACTACTACTTCTGCATCGTGTATAGTTTTTGTGAAACAGTGATTCATACTGCGGTCAATCTCTAAACAAACAGATTTCAGTGTAAGTAATTTTTGTAAGTCGCTTTATTTATACTTTCAGACTAACGTCTCAAAATGATGTCAATGACAAGTTTTTATGTTGAAACTAAAGTAAGACGGAATACTTTGCAAATCAAAAAGCGTTTCGTATTTTCTTTTGTTAATCATTCTTTAGGGATGTATTCTGTTCTACTTTAGATAAGACTGCTTGTTGTGTTTCTAACTTTTAGCATTTAGAATAAGGTGGTCCTAATCCAAATTATTTGAGTACTCATTATTGAAATTATACTTGGTAGCTTATTGTTTGTAATAGATAAGAAAATGGGAAATCTTAATAGGAATCTAGTTGGATGAAAGAAATAATTTTTAAAGAAAGTTTTTTTTTAAATTACTTACTAGGTTACTAATAATAATAAAACAAAAACAGCTATCTAAAGATAATCTACCATTGGTAGCAATAAATAAATAGTATATTACTCTGTCCTAGCTGTATAAATAAAAATAAACAAATGATATTAAGATCTATAAACATTTTGTGACATGGTAGGGTTAAGCATAAACAACTATGATCAATGTCACTGACCACTTCTCCCTGAAGCTATAAGCATTTTTTTAACATACTTTTATTAACTTCACTTGTAACTAATAACAATGTAATAAAATCTTAGAAGTAACTTTTAACCTACCTACTTATAATTGTCATTATTTGCAGTATACTAACTACTATTTTAAAGTAGCATTTGTCCCACTTAAGAATTATTGAACATTTAAACTAAGCACAAACATTTCTAAGCATTGTGGATTTAATGTACCACTTTCTCTATCAATGACCTAAATTTTGTTTACATTGCCTACTTTCTGTGCAATTTCTAATACTTTATAAAATTCTCTTAATGGTTATTAGTCATGAATGAAATGTTTCAAAATATTATGTGTACGGATGGACCTAGCTGTGTGAAACATTAATCCTAAATTGTATTTGTGCTCCAAGGAGGCATTTCTTGTTATTCAAAAAATCTAGCCCATGAATTGTTTATTATTGCCAACAGCTTCTATTTTTGAAGCAGTTCTAATTATTGAAGATAACATAGAGTTTGGAAAAAAAAATGTTGCCAATTTCTTGGTCTTAAACATTTTCGGTAGTTACCTTTCAATTCTAAACTTGCTACTGGCTAGCTAATCTGAAATTAGTCAAGTTAGTCTAAAATCAAATTGACCTAACTTCTGAGCTCAAGGATCCTGAAATATCACTCTCAAGTGTACTTATTTTGAGATTGATATTTCAGGATATCCAAATATGATTACAATCCTAGAGTTTTCAGTAATACTTTTAAACTTTGATAACTCCAGAATTTTTAATATTATTTGTATAACCAAGTGGAATTTTTAATATTATATGTACAATCTGGTGAGTCATGAAGTTGGCCTTTATTTAAATAGCCTCTAGGGGTCACTTGCAAAAGAAGTTATCAATTACTTCTGCATAATTTACTGATAACTTATTTTGTGTTTTATGTTGGATAAACATCATTGATTAATACTACAAACATGAAAAAGAATTGTCGTACAAATTTTGAAATTTATCTCTGCATATAGTTTAGCAGATGTCTAACTACTTTTTTTTTGTACTATGCCTATGGCATGAGCAATATTCTAATTATTGGCAGTGACAACATCTGGTTAACATATTTCCACAACTGTGTTTATTTTGGGTGTTGGAATTGTTACCATCAGGTTGTCCTCATTATTATGAAACACCAATTAGATCACGGTTTAAGTAATTATACATTTATTAAACTTCCATAAAATTGAGTGTATGTAAAAATGTAGCCAACTGTATGTTTCTAATTCCTGGAACAGTTTGAAAAGTGCTAAATTTCTTTCTCACAGCATTATCTGGTATGAACAGCACTTATATTTTGTTTTCCTTGTGATAAACAAAAGATAAGCGCTGTGACTCATCCCACAGGGTTACAACTACATACAAAATATTATCTTAATCACTTCAAGTTAATAAGTAAATGCTAAATGTGCATCCAAATGTTAAATGTTTACAATTATTTCAAAAGAAAAAGTAGATCTAACTAGCAATAAAACTATTTTCTGTCCACGACTTCGTCCTTGTGAAATTTCTGTTTCCCCCGACCCCCAACACACCCCGTCGCATCCATCACCTGCCCGCGCTATTACCTCGTTTTCTTCCCCTTTTTTTCTTTTTGCTTGGCTCCTAAGGGAAATAGCCTATAGCCTTCCTCAAGAATTAGGCTACCAAATGCAAAAACAGTTAGAATTTATATTTTTTTTAAATGCTTTAACACACACTAAAAATTATAAAATATTGCCTTAAATTGAATTCAAAAAGCGCGTTTCTGAATTAATTATAATTGCGCTCCACACTTGTGGAAAAAAGTAATTGCTACCAGATGTGGGATTGAGTCTGATGCCGAAAATATAGTTTGTAGAATTTTTGGTTCTTCTGTTTGTCTGGACGGATTTCGAGGAAATTTCGCACACGGATAGTTTATAACATGGATTAACATAACACGTAGGGTACTTTTAATCTCGGCAGTACGTTCCCTAGGAATATTTGGCGATATCTACGCGGGCGAAGCCACGGGCAAAAGCTAGTAGAGTATAAAATAATATAGTTAATATAATGTAACGCTATTGCCACCGTTATTCACAATAAAGGTAACATTTTAAAATTAACCAACTACATCATTCATCGTCAAATAATTATAAATCGGTTTATCCGTGAGTTTGATGAAGCCCAGCCCTTCGAGCAGGGCCCTAATTCACGATGAACACTCAATGATTCCTTACTTCGAAACCACGTCAATTCCTTAGCTAATCACGCCAATCTCGCGTTCCTTTCGCGCGGTTACGTTCACTGTATCATAGAAAATACGGCCCCAGGCCGGCTTCCGCAGCGAATATTCGACCATCGACCATATATACACGGTAAAGTACGAGGGTGACACTGAAAGTTCTTAGAAAATAAAAAAACTGAACAAACGAACAAGTTATTAGTTTTATTATATCTTTTCAAAATAGTGTACATTTACATCAATACATCGCTGCATCCGATGGAACCACTGAGAAAAGCACTTTGCCCACTCGTCCTTAGGGATCTCTTCAACGGCATTTTGAAACGCAGCCACTGTTTCCTCAGCGTCCATAAAACGTTTTCCTCGAAGTTTTTCTTTTATTTTCGGAAATAAATAAAAATTGCAAGGTGCGAGGTCGGGGCTATAAATAGGGCGGGTGACCTAGTAATTTCACGTCTGACATCGCCAAGTAGTCAATTGTTTGCTTGCCGGTGTGCGACGAGGCAATGTCGTGGTGAAGATCCTACTGCGAGGTCGTTTCTCCCGAACTTTTTCCAAGACAATTGTTAGTGTACCACTCTGCAGTAACTGTTTTTCGATCCTCTAAAACAATTGTTGCGTAATGACCTGTCCTTCCGAAGAACGAAGCCACCATCTTTTATCCCACGCTTCAACCTCTCTTCACTTTAGTTGGCTGTTCAGTTTAGTTCAGTTCAGTTTAGTTTGGTTCAGTCTGCTGTCTGGGTGTTTCCTTCCAAGGAGTTCCTCGGAAGGAAACACCCAGACAGCAAACTGTCTCTTAGTTTCAGGATCATAACAATAAATCCAGCTTTCGTCACCCGTAAGTATGTCGAACACAGCATTTTGAGTCACCTCCGTTAAATCTTTGAACCATTTCACGACACCAATCAACACAACGGAGCTTTTGGGCCTCTGTCAAATTATGAGGTATCCACCGGGCACAAAGCTTCCTGACCGCTAAATGTTCATGGAGGATTTTGTGCACTTGACTCATACCGATGCCTAAGCTTGTCCGAATCTGCTGATAAGTAACTCTTTTGTCAGTCTCTATCATACGCCGCACAACACTGTTATCTTCAGTCGTCGCCGTAGAAGGCCGTCCCTCACGCAGATCATTGGTGAGATTAGTGCGACCACGTTTAAACTCATTAAACCAGCTGTAAACAGTCGCACGAGATCGGTCTTCATCGTGAAAGGCCAATCGAAGTCTATCATAGCTTTTTTGTTGACTTAAAAGACATCGAAAGTCATAAAAAATCATTGTACGAAAATTTTCTCGCGTTAAATTCGTGCTGACGTGACACAGATAATTTTCAATTTGCCGCCAAATCGTAAACAAATGACAAATGAATAAAATACATACACAATAATATTGGCAAAGAGTTCCATTTTCAAAATTTGAACTTATTATTTTATTATATCGTTTACAAGTGGCCTGTTCTAAAAACTTTCAGTGTCGCCCTCGTAGCTAATGGAGAAGTGCCAAGAATACAACCGACCCCTGTGCATGGCTTCGTCAATTACGAGAAGGCCTTCGACAGTGTCGAGCATTGGGCCGTGTTCCACGCTCTCTATCGCTGCCACATCGATTCCCGTTACGTGGATGAGCCGCGGGAACTATACACCTCGGCCACTCTGTCCGGCCCGCATACATGCCCTATCTAAACCAGTACCGATCAAGTGGGGAGTGACACAGGGCGACACCATCTCACCAAAACTTTTCACAGCAGTCCTAGAAGACATTGTGAATAGTTTAGATTGGGACTATTGCCGTATCTATATCAATGGTGCCTACCTGTCGCACTTAAGATTTGCAGATAACCTAGTGATTTTCGCTTTTATGATGCTTCTTTTAAGGTAGGACTTAGATGGATATGGCCAAGATGAAGATAATGGCAAACATCTTCAGCAATTCAAATCCTTCTATTAAATTCGGAAATTAAATGTTGGAGATGGTTGACCAGTATGTCTATCTTGGTCATATTCTTTCTTTTGGCAAAGAGCATCAACAAATTGAGACATCGAGAAGAATACAGCTTGGCCGCATTTAGAAAACAACGATATTCTGAGATCAGCCAAAATTCCACAATGTCTGAAGTCCCGCCTCTATAATCAGTGTGCTCTGTCCACCATGATGTACGGTGCCAAGACGTCGACGCTCATGCTGGAGGCTGTGTATAGCCTGAGAGTTGCACAGAGATTCATGGAGCGTTCCATGCTTGGCATCCGGCTAATAGACCGAGTTTCGCTACGATATATCTTGTTTTGCTTCCTCATTGACGTGTCTCGAGCAAGGGTTTAAATTCCGGTATTTTTCGGAAGCGGTACTATTGGCCTTGGTGTGATACCGGTACCAGAGTACCAGTACTAGACGTAGTACTTGTACCATTGGTATTTCTAATCAGTATCGGTACTGTACCGGTTCCAATTGCTCTGGAATGATGGATCTGTCTTTTGGTTAAACTTAAAAGTGAATGTTAATAATATAAATGTTGCATACCGAATGGTGAATTATGGCTGAGCTTTAATGTATTACACCTAATATGTATTAAGTACCCATATTTGCAAAATAAATGTCTATTCTATTCTACTCAAAACCAGATTTACCGGTACCCGTCTGGGACCGGTACCCAGATACTGAAATGGTAAGAACTGCTAAGTACCGGTACAGAACCTGTACTTTTGGTACCGGCTCCAAGCACAGCATCCTAATTGCCTAACACAATATTAATCATAATCCGAATAATTTTGAAGGCTAATCCATTGCTTAATATACATATTCGAAAAATTTGACTGATCAACAACGTAAATAACGCAATGAATGTTATGTTATGTGTTCTCGAGAAAAGCGCCCACGCTATGCTAAGGCGGTGTGCACATTGGAAAGTGGTCGTTGTGTTGAAGGATTTTGTAAAGTATCTGTGTCTGTCCGAATTATTCACTTAAATAAAAAGTGGACCCTTTAATGTTTTCGTTATCTTTGATACATTATCATTACATCCTGAATGAAATGCGGATGCGTCTGCGTCGCACCCAGATCTCTTTGGTAATAGCTTTTTGTATGTGGTTCAAGTCATGAGCAATAACTCATTTACTAATTCCAATATTTAGCGATGGTCACACGCAGTTCTTGAATTTAAAGAACATTCATTTTTATAAATCAAGTATCTTTCTTTTATCTAATTTTTGCAATTAGTAGGTACCTAAAGTACCTATACCATTAAATCAAGTATTAATAACCTCGAAGTTATATTCGGAAACAATTCCTTTATTATCATCAATCAACAAGGCGTGGTGTAGGCGTTCGCAATTTCGCGCGTGTACGGTATATCGCTCCACTTTCGCGCCTTGCACCGCATGCCTGTATCTTTGCCCATGCCCACACGCTGTGCTGGTGCGGTGACCTGTTTAACTCATGACATGATGGGCTCAATTGTTTTAGTCTTCAAACATCGCTGACTCGTGTTTTGACAATATTCGCGACGACCATAGAATTACTCACGTTTCTGTTAAATAAGCAATCTGCATCGTTTGACCTACTTGTAAACTTAACGGTAGATAAACTTATCCATATGACGCCGTATTACTGCCATTCATAATCTACACCAATTGGGTACTTTATAACAATAACGCTTATCGTGTAGGTATTTTAGGTAGGTATACATATAATATGTTGGTAGGTCAATATTATTTCAATTTCACAGAAATTAATTGATTAATATTTTTTGTAACAAAGCGGGGAAAACCATGAAATAAAAATACCTAATAAATATATAATATATGTAGGTAGGTTCTTTGGCTATCGCTGTATATTACAAATTACAATATACATATTTTATTGCTCGTACTCAGTTCACTGTGAGTGCTTCTTGGATGCATGTTCTTTTATTATTATACAGACACTGAAAAATACAATTTTAAAGTAGTTTATTTTGAAATATTAATTAGACAAGTGGTTTTGTAGGACATGAAGTACATTGCTGAATAGGTAAGTAATCTGCTTTCGCGATTTAGTTTCCATACATGTAATCAAATATGAATTTTCGTAAAAATAACTTTAATTCTTACACAATAAAGTTCAGTTTACGCTGCAACTCCAACATTTTTATCACTTTTTTAGTTGTACTGTGAAATCAACTTAATTTCTATTAAAATAAGATTGATTTTTGTTTAACTTGAAATAACATCAATTGGAAACAAGAATTTGAATAGATCTTATGTATATTATATATGTATAGTATGTTACGCAATTAGGGTGTAGCTAGCCTAAATAGGCCCAATTTATCCGGAGACGATTCTATTTTTTGTCGTGTGAATATTTTTACAAACTTATTGACTCTTAGACCGGCTATTTTTACAGACTCAATAATAGAATAGAATAGAAATACTCTTTGGTATGTATACCATAAATATTACAGATATAAATGAAGAAATTTTACAAGGGGCAATACAATGGGCGGTCTTATCGCTAAAAGAGATATTTTAAAGACAATACTATCCAGAATGTCTATCCACTCGACAAAGGATAGATTATTACTATCTTTCGTCGAGTGGGTATTTTTGACAAACTTATTGACTCTCAGACCGGATATTTTTGCTATTCTTACACCAAACGTTGATATGCACAGTGACTGTTGCGAGCTAAGCGGCCTCTGTTTTATTTATAAGTATGTCTACTGCAGTCTACATATTTACCGACCTAGAAATAAATTCAAACGTAAAACTGCCCGGATCAGCAGTTTATTTTGCGTAAGAGTTCAATCAATTATTTTTATGAAAGAAGTCGGCACGGTCTGCAGAGACAGCGCTATCCCAAGGAGTGTCGACTCTGTTAAATAAAAGGCCGTAGTCTTCACTCGTATAAATCGTTTAGTATAATATTTTGCTGAGCATAAGTTGTGAAAGTTGTGGTCTCAGATTCTTTCAAAAGAAACTCTTGTCCTTATCGCAATTTATTTGGAGTCTTTTTCTTCCATACTTCGTCGTCATACTTAGTCATCTCGGTCAGTCGCCCTTTTCTAGTCTTGTCACCTTTCAAACAGTCCATCCATCGTTTCTTTTGTCTTCCCCTCTTATAGCCACATTCATACTCAAAAGTTTCCTTACGACATTTTCCTCATTCCTGCGCTTCCTGAGCATTTCGGGACTTAACTCCAAAAAAACTGTTTTATCACTTTGCCAGTTAGGTACCAGCCCAATTCCACTTCGCGGACTTGACCGTGATGTGGCTGGTCAATCGATGATAGTTGCACTTATTGAGTCCGTTAACTACTGTTCCAGCGCTCCATGCCATGCGTATCAATATGTCTAGTTGATGCACTTTCATTTCATTCATAATTGGAGCTACAACTACTAATTGAATGAATATCGAGTCACTCCTAAGTTTCTATCTGTACAACAGCGCTGCGCTGGTCAACCTTTCACGTGGTCAGCTTACGCTTTTGTGGCCTTTTCTGGTTTTGTATACGACTTTATGGTTAAAAATCTATGACATACAGCATAGATTTCTAAACTATCTTCTGAACAGGCTATAGACTCTGTACCGAACGACAAGTTAATGAATACCAATTGTCAAACAAAATCAACAAATCTTGTTTAGAAAAAATCTTTTCCCTAACTGCTTATTAGGTATTCGGCGATGTTATGTCAATTGGTTAAAAGTTGCAATTGATCAGCATAGGACGAAATATTATTTTTGGTACGGTCAGCAGCGAAAGTCGAATACCAAAGGTGGATTAACAAAACTGGTAAATCCAGTTTTGCTAATCCACTTTTAGTAATAGATCAAACGCATAGATCAAATAATTTACGTATCTGCATTTGGTACATAACTTCCCGGGAATACCCGGAATTCGACAAACAAGACAATGCCTATTTTTTTAACCACAATCATGTAGAAAATATTCTGTTTACTGAGCATAATAAGACTTAATTTTATTAATAAGTATAGAATTACTAATCCAATATCTTGCAATGTAGGTAATGTATTGTGGTCAGCATAGGGTACCCTACATTGAGAAGAGGACAAATCAAACATAAATAATTACGAACTAATAAGTAGGGGAACAACAGTATATTCTCAAGTTTGTGGGTAATGAATTACATTGAGAAGAGGACAAATCAAACATAAATAATTACGAACTAATAAGTAGGGGAACAACAGTATATTCTCAAGTTTGTGGGTAATGAATACAAACTGTTCTCAAACCTGACCACAACCTGATTTCAATTTTCTTATTCAATTAATCATGACACTTCAGAGTTGAGCTAATTACCAGTGCAGCAAAGTATTTGTCGAGATAATTGTTTTACCAGACATGTCTGATTGCCTGATTCTGTTAGTTTCTTTTCAGGCATTACACACACATAGTGGGCAAGCTTTGTAACATTTGCTTCATATTTGGGCCACGTTTTGTAACATCAGCGTGATATTTCGAGGTGCATTATTACATTTCAAAGAATATTCGAGTACGATGCAATTATAACTTCTCTGTAATTTATTATGCGGTCTTACTGGATTCCATACGTGCAACAACATTATCTATTTTCTGTGTATCCTATATTTAGACCAGTTTGCTCATGCAGTACAAAGTCAAAGCTTTTCTTGTTTGTATCTAGTAAACATAAATGCACTCGACATACTTGATACATACCTAGTCACAATTCCACAAACCTACGTAAACGTAAAGATTAAATATGAATAACTCTTCAATGTTTTGACTTAATTATATTATGTTTAATTATTATTAATAAAATGTACAATAGCAGTTTAATAATAAGTTTCAGATAGGTACTGAAACGAGACGAGAGAGAGAACGAAAGAGGAGAGTACATTTTTATCACGTTTAAAAAAGAGTTTTAGGTCATTGAAATAAGGTTGATTTTTTCATGTCACTTCTTATTTAAATGAGAATGCTTGAGAGCCGACTAAACGCGCAGTGACATGAAAAAATCAACCTTATTTCAATGACCCTAAACTCTTTTTTAAACGCGATAAAAATGTACTCCTCTCCGACCTGGACTGTGTGAACGGACACTAAGCCTCCACATGGACAGCAAATATTGTTATTTAGGTAAATCACCACCTTTGTACCTATTTTTCGGTTAATTTTTTCCTTGTCTGTACATTAATGGTTAAATAAATAAATCTTAAAACCATAACGGGCATTATTTGAATTTGCTTACGTAGACAACAGCTATAACTAGTTTTATTTACACAACAGTAAAAATAACCTGTTTATATTATATTATTCGATTCCTCTTCTTGGCAGGCAGTAACTGTTTTATTCCACTTTCGTTGCTAACCAAGCCATAGTACTAGCCCGTTCCTAGACAAAGGTCAGTTACTGGGGTATCCACATTTTATTTTGGTCACCATCTGCCTAGCCTTTTTCCAACTATCGGTCGGGTCGGCTTCTAATATAACGGGATGTAGCTGAATCAGGGCTTGGAACCGGTACCAAAAGTATAGGTTTTGTACCGGTACTTAGCAGTACTTGCTATGTCGGTACCTGGGTACCGGTTCCAGAGGGGAACCAGTACTCTACTTACCAAGTACCGGTACCAAATTGTAGCTTACCACAAAACTCATATTTGTACGAGGAACCTTACTATATCTGTTTTTTCACTCTAACTTACGGAAATATTTGTTTGGTACAGTACCGATACTGATTAGAAATACCAATAGTACAGGTAGGTACTACGTCTGGTACCGGTATCACGCCAAGGCCAATGGTACCAGTTCTCAAAACTACCGGTATTTCAAGCCCTGAGCTGAATTCTAGAATTTTACATGGAGTGACTGCCTATCTTACCTCTACAACCAGTTACTGAGTAATACGATATACTCCTTGGTAAGACTGGTTATTAGAGTTTCGGGCTTCCGACGACCCGTAAGGACTGTCAAAGATCCACGAATGACAGCCGGAACCAACGACTTAACGAGCCATGCCGATCCAAGGCAAGGAGGGGTCTCGGTCCTCCATCCACGGACCGACGGCGGCAAGCGTAGCTTAACCTGATCAATCAACCTCTACGGCTTTTCCAACATAGCCACGATCCCCTCCGTATTTTCCCGAGCATCCACATTTTTTTCTAAAGCATGAAAATTTTACATACATACACAGTACAAACATAAACAACTCACGCTTACTCTTCACTTTCAAAGAAAATTTTATTGCGTCAATATCACCAGTTGTCTCCTGTAGATTTAAATTGTAAATGTTTTTTTTTATTACAATAAGAATAGGTACTGTCCACACATGAACGTTATCATATCAACAATTCGTGCCCTGCCTCGTATTGTAATAAACATATTGATGAGCTGACAATCTGTCGTCTCGTTGTCTGCAGTGCCCTCCCACTTCCCACGACAATTTTATTACTTACTCTGATTCTGTGTTCAAGCTCTTCACTTAATATTATAATATGATATGAATCATAAATATAAATTGTAATACGAGTAAAGATACACAACCTGCAGCGGGTTTGTCCGAAAGGCAGCGGGATTGTCCGAAAGGGTTACCGCTACCCCGGAACATAAAGGGCGAAGGAAGGAACATGGGTGGGTTTTAGTCAGTAAGAGTCTGACACTCCCTTCCGCTCCACCCAGAGCGGGAGGGGTCATTTGATGATTTCCCATCCCGAAAAAAAAAAAAAAAAAGATACACAACCTATATGTATATTCTATACATCTATACAAATAAATAAAATTGCAGTGTCTTTTTGTAATGTCAAAATAACAGCTTTTTATTAAAGGTACTTATAAAAAAAACCGTTTCAAAATTTTTGTCTGCCTATCTGTTTGTTCCGGCTAATCTCCGTAACGGCTGGGCCGATTTTGATCAAATTTAGTACACTTTGAACCCTGGAAGCACATAGACTATCTTCTTATCGACATACCACGCGGGCGAAGCTGCGATCGGAAGCTAGTTTACAAATAAATCATTAACAAAGAAAAACAACCCAGCACTGTTTGATGATGTGGACAATGGAATAGACGAACCTGATAAACATAGTACTTACTACTTATAATTGGATTGATTGGTTATAATAATTATCTAAATTATAAAACGATGTAATAGAAGCTCTTTTACTTTATTGAGGGGGATGCGCTAAGGTAGCCCGCGAAATTCATAAAACGTACAAACACGTTTTGTTTTACTACTACTTTTCATGTAATATCAATCAATAGGATTATTTGAACTTGAACCCTGTGGTTGTACTGATGATTTTAATTCTGTAGTCATATTTGTTACGGTCGCAATTCATATTTTGTTTAATATACAACCTAACACTGACCTGTGAATTGCAAAAAAACGTAAGAAAATTTGAATTTTGCGGGCTACAGTGACGCTTCCCCCCTAAACGTGTGTAGGCAAACCATACATTTGTAGAATATAAGGACGTTCTTTTGTTAACCTAACATAGTACAATTTAACAAATGTACTCGTTTTTCTTTCTTTCATTAGATGCATAATATTTCGTTTTTATTTTCAGGTAAAATTCAGCAGCACTGTTCCGCAATAGTTGTAGGAAAAAGTGCAACGGAATCGGATTTGAATGCCCATTGTGACGTAAACACGCCAAAACAATAGTTTTGTTATGGAGATACGGAGTCATATTGCGTGAACTGAAGTCGAGATGTGGTCGGTGGTGCTGTACGTTTTGTGTGCGCACGTGAGCATTAATTATGCGCTGCTGGAAGGCCCCAATGTCTGCACTAGACAAGAAGCGTGAGTATAGTTTATTTATCTATTGGTTGAGCCACTTTAATCTATCTATACTATTTAACAAAAAAAAAAAATGTCTTCGAATTATTTTGTGAAAACGTTCATGAAATGAACTAGTCTAGCCAACTCGCCTCGGTGTGTTATACACTTTTTTTCTCATATTTAATCTTATTATATTTTTGAACACTTCAATGGCTTGTAAAGATCTGATTTCTAGGTCGAAGATGCAAATTAGAAATGCACGGATACCATGAAATGTTTTTGGGGCATGAAATCACACTTGCCTACTTCAGTTACATACCTTAACAGAAATACCTAACAGTGAAATTAAATAGAGAATGGAAAATAAATGATGACTTTGTTCGTCATTCGATTTCGGTATTTAGTGTTGCACCTCTATTCCTCTTTATAAACATTGCAAGGGCTCTTAAAAACTCTTGGATTGTTTCTCAATATGAAAAAAATATTTTGCTTCATTACAAAGGGTTTTTTTTATTGTTTTGCTATTATTGAGAGTGATAGAGACACTCGATGGTATTTATTTAATTGATAAAGAATTTATTATTATTTGCAAATTAAAATTAAATAAATAACTCAACATATAAAGTGGTCTCATAATTTGTTGCGAAATGACAAATTATTTATTTACTGTAGGTAGGTTTGTACAAACACTTTTACACGTACAATCATATTTTTTTAAACTAGATGAGGTCGGAATGCATAGAGCACATTGCATATGAAATCTCGATAAGTTCTGAAAAAAAAAAATCAGAATCTTGTTTGAGGAAGTTTTATCAATTCAACAAAGCAATGGCGCTGATTCACTTGTTCACAAACTAAACTAAATTTGACAGGGCTAAACTAATATTTATCTTCTGTCTTGTTCTTAATGAAAAAGAAAGAAAAAGATGCACTGAACTTAAATTTAGGTTAGCTTGTGAACAAGGGAATCGGCGCCTATAAGTTCCAATAGAGTAGGTATAGTTTCACCTCCATAGACTCAATAGGCCACTAGGTCACACGGATTTATGACACACGCTAGCAAAGCAAAACAAGTTTTTAAAAATAAACTGATTCTGTGTAGACTTATTGTTTTATAGGTATGTTGGTTGTGTAGCTCTTAGCTTATCATTATTCACTAACGCAACTTCTGATGATTCATGTTTCAGTTACTACATAGTACGTCAACGTCATAGACAATGTGAGCTAATGATACACAGTTGTTAATATTGTTCAATAAACGAGAAAAGCATATATCCTGTACAAAAAAAAAATATCTGAGCACCCTTTTTAACATAATTATGATAAATTAAAAGGACAATGACCAAAAGTCATACCAAAAAGTCTCATGCATCAAGATCAAAATATTATAGTAATTATTTTCATATTTTTTTACGACATTACGCGTCGGGGATTTGATTTTTGAACAGGGAATTTAATTTAAAGAAAACGGGTGTTGATATTGTTTTATTCCCTTTACATGACGTTCCGTTTCAAATGATATGATTAATAAATAACCTTGAATTTTGAAAGTGTCATGATCACGTCTTTCAAATAACATGTAAAAATATTATACTTTGCCGATTCTACATTATTTAAAAATAACTAGAATAAAATAGAATATAATTTTTATTTAAACGATTATCATTTTTTTAGAGCAATAATGGCCGTTCGTGTATGACATGTCAAACAAAACAAAGTACCTAGTTTTTAGGTTATTTCGATTTTTTTTGAAAATCTCCGAAACCTGAGTTTTGTTTACAAATAGAACTTAAGTAGCAGTTAATATAAGTGTAGTCTATAAAAAAACAAAGTTTAACACGTTCGTGGACAGTACTATCTTACAGGTTGCAGCCACTGAGACACTACTTTTTTTCATACATTGCCCAGGGGCGTAGTGTCACAACGCATGGTTAAAAAACCATTATGATATGACAGAACGGATATAGGCGTAAACGTCAGGCGTAAAGTCAGCATCAGACCCAAAGTCACCATCATCAGCAAATGGGTCTTGACTCGATTCAGGGGTAGAAGCTGCATCAAATAGGTCTTGAAGTCGTTTTTGTTCTTTTTCGAACGAGTCTCGAGACGCCATCTGCAAAAATATTCGTTACAAATTTAGTACAACAAAATCGAACAATAGCGACATAAATATGTTGTTTACATAAGCAACTAGACTTGAATTAGTATATTCAGTATGCGTAAAACAATAAAATTACGTTGGAAACAAAATACTCACTTTCTAAACAACAATTGCGCGCGAAAACCTGCAGCGACACGCGGGATCACCGCAGCGGCGCAGTACTCGACTGATCGTATGCAAACATGGCGCCCACGGGCGTAGTGTGCGCGGGGAGAGGGGTATAAAAATATGAATGTGTGCGTGGAAGTACCTTCCTTTGACGATTTTTTGTAAATAATGCAGTGACAGTACAAAAGTCGTAATTATACCTGTGATGACAGTACAACATGCCGTTCCTTATGATAGTATGAAAAATCGGGCGTCGTGTGGCGTACTGATTTTATGCAAGTAATAACTGATACGTCGACAGGCGTACTGTCGTATCACTTTTAGCTATCTAGACGCCTGTGGTCGTTACTGTCCACGAACGTGTTAACTTTGATGCAGCATGGTACGGGATTCCATGAGTATTGTCCTTTACAGGCGTATCAAAATATTGACCTGATAGCTATGGATAGATTGATAGTCGCATAAAATCGCATTGTTTTTTACTAACCAGTTTTTCAATTTTTCATATATCATTATCACCAACTTGTATGCCGACTGTACTTAAAGCAAAGAGTAGCCAATCGAATTTCGATGATTGGTCGTTGTTTCCGTTTTCCTGCGATTGCTGGTTTTTTATCAATAGAATAGTTATAGTGATTTTTTTATTGTTCAATTAGTCGATTGTTGAGTTAATTAATCAATTAATTGACCTTTGTTTGCCATGATTGTGATATTTTATATTTATTAGTCACCGTAAAAAAAGTTAGGCTATGTGAAAAAAAAAATGGTGGTAAACAATAATTAAAACAGTGGTATGGTAACAGTAGGTTGATAACTGATTTACATCATTGTATGGTAGCAATTAGTAGTGGTTTTACAATCTCAGTCAGCAGCCGCTGATTTGTAAAAGAAATCCAATGAGAAAGGTCTTCTTGGTTTTGTAATTGTATGGTTTGATATCTGACAAGTCATCAATCTGATTATTGTTTCATCAAAACTGCTAGACTAAAATATGTATTTTTAATTTTTCTGTTACAATACATGTGTTGTCACATCAAATTAGTTATTAAGTTCTCAGAAACTTTATATAGGTACATATTTTTCTTGTGCATACAACAAACAATTAGTATCAAAGTACTATTGTGTACCCAACAGTACTTTGATACTAATTGTTTAGCATGATCATAATACAGAAATGTTTTACTGTTAGAATAGCAGCCGCAAGCCGCAAATGAATGATAGAAGTGTACATTACTCATATTTATGGTTAGCAATAATATAATTGTTAAATAGGGATAGGGAAAACTCACTTTTGTTACATTTAATTTATAACGTTCCTTGATGTTTTTTAATTATCACCGTATTTTGATAATGAATGTGATTTGGTAGCACTATCTTCTTAACGCGTGTATCAAGTTATAAACGCTGAGTGACGCAGACTTGAAAATATCTCTACAATATATAGGGACCTAGTATGTGCTAGAGCTCAGTATTTTTATCTCCCGAAGTGACGCGCACTTTACTTGTGGTAGCCAAGTGTACAAACACGCTCTTTGAATATGTGCGTGAAGACGAGTAGCGTCAGCACATAACTCACACACATACTCTTCCGAAGTCGCCATTGTCTGAGACGGTACCAAGAGCTCTTGCGCTTATACACACATTCACAACGTGTGTGTACATTTGGTAATCACAAGTAAAGCGCGCGTCGCTTCGTGAGATAAAAATACTATACTGTTCTCGAATTATGCTACTACTGGTCTTATTTACATGTAAAACTCTCAGAAAATCACATCCGTATGATGGAGTTGTTGGCACTTACTTTAATTTATACATTTGTATTTGAAAAAAAATATTATTATTTCCATGTTACTTTCTTTGTTACCATATATTGGTTCAGTGAGGGCCTGTTTATTATTTACTTTCGAATGCTGGGGCGACTGATTGTCGCTGATCAGTGTCGTTACTCATCGGGTCAGTTAACTTTATCGAGTTTTCGCGCCCCGTTACGTCCACTTGTTGACGATGTGAACATAACAGTTCAATGTTACTACTATCGATATCCGTTGGTGCGCGCTTATCAGTTAACAGTGAACCCTAAGACTTTGCAAAGCTCTGTTTTCCCAATATCTCTCGCTTGAGTAATGACTCAAGGTATGTGGGACAGAAGCTATTGATTCAGATAATGTAATTGTAGACAGTAGAACAACGTCCGCAAGCACCTCTAGATAACTAGGTAGGTAGGTAACACATCTGCACCGAAAACAATTTGCCTGCAATTGCATTGTGACACTAGTGAGAAATACATAACGTCACTTAATTTAATTAGCATTAATTATATTTTTCCAGATACACAACCACGCTACGGGTATCAGAAAAACAGCCATACCAAGTGAAAGAGTACACATGGTGCTTCAATGTGCCGCCCAAATGTTCGAAATACAAGATTAAGTTTCGAGAGGTGTTCAAGACTCAGACGTTGGTGAAATATAGGCCAGTTGAGGAGTGCTGTGCGGGGTACGCTCCTGATTCTGAAGGGAAGCAGTGTGTGCCGGTGTGCGTGGAGTCCTGCATCCACGGCAAGTGCGTGGCGCCCAATACATGTGCCTGTGCGCACGGCTACGGAGGACCCGCCTGCGACATATGTAAGCTACATTTTTAAATAGCGTAGCGAGTTCCCCGTACTCAACTACGGTTATGAATAACGCTGTAAACAGGATGTTGCTAATGTGGTGTTGCTGTCACATATGCGAGCTCACATGGATAGTAGCAGCCGTTAATAACGAATACTACGTTTTGAGTTGTAATTAGGAACTAGCTGTAACTAAAACTGATAGGTTCGAATTTCGGTATGGTAAACATAAACGAAAGTTACACCTCTTTATCTTCTTCAGATATTTAATGCTTACAGTTCTACGTTAGTACTATTTATTTTCTTCTCAGAAATCGCAATCTGAGTAAAGAGAAATTGTAATTGTGTGAATCAAAAAGTCAATCGACCGGAAAGCCTATAAAATTGTGTACTTACTGTAAATACATAAAGTGTGCAATTCGTTATTTATAGTCGGATGAAGATTTAATGAAGAGTGAAATATTTAGTCTGAAAAAGTTATTCGAAAACCGGCGATATGCTCTACATAGCTCATTTCAAAAACAATGCCTCGGTTTGTTAACGATGTAGGTCTTTTTAGCGTGCCTAAACTGTACATTTGGTGCACATTGTCAGAAAAACGTGACAATTATAGTCGACAAGGCAAAGATTATTTATCGATTTGTCATCGATAGTTCACGGTCGTGCGACAGCGGAAAGTACGGATTATATTTATAAAAATCTTAGTAGAAAACGCTAGTGATTACCTATTTTAAAGTAAAACTTTATTGTTAACGAAGCATATCGCGGAAACAATTGACGTAAATAAGAATATGCATTGTCTCCTGATGTTTGTTGAAAGTATATTTGTGTAAGCAAGTCGAGGCTTGGAATGGACGGCATTGATAAAACAGAAAGTAAATTATCTGTATCCACGTTTTTCGGCAGTAACGGCCACTTGAAATTCCTAGTTTACTTTTTAAGGCAGATGTAACGAGCCTTTTGTAAGCTAAAGGCGCAATGTAACAACATTTGTTTGTGTTAAACATGACGCAAAGAAAACAACAGTTATGATAAAATATGCGTCACATCCACGCAAATGGCCAACGCTCAGCATAATGCTGTGATACTCTGTGAGGTCACAATACAAGTTCTTAATCCTTATATAAATATAATATTCCTAATGGCAACATTCTTGCAGCATGTCCCGACGGAAAATGGGGACGGAACTGTCAGAACGAGTGCAGCTGTATGAACGGTGGTACTTGCGAACCTTTGACCGGTAAGTGCGCGTGCACTGCTGGCTGGCGTGGTGATGCGTGTGAGCGCGCTTGTGCGCCGCCCACCTACGGCGACAACTGCGACGAACTCTGCCAGTGCTTGAATAACGGGACCTGCAACCCTGCTACTGGAGCCTGTAACTGTGTACAAGGATTCACTGGACCTTTGTAAGTTTATGACCGATACATTTCGTGTTTAAGGTGCTTTAATTTCTTGCGCAGAGCAGTGGTGGCCCAGTAGTAACAGCTCCGACTTACGAGTTGTACGAGTAGGTCGTGGGTTCGAACACAGACGTCGCTTTACTTAGTGTATAACGCGAACCTATTTGTAACCGCCTCCGCCACAATCCACGCGCTTCTGGCGGAAACGCCTCTCGTTCCCGCCCGGCCAATAAGAGCGAGTCGAAGATTCTAGAACATTCTAGAAGCTTCCTTAAGGAAACGTACGACGCGCGCCCCTTTTTGACAGAGTCGTGTGACGTTCACAAAAAATTCGAAGACATGTCACATCCTCCAATCCGCACTGGGCTCGCGTGATGAATTATATCTCATTCCCCCTCACAAAGAGGACGCCTGTGTACCAGGAGTGGGAACATAACGGCTGATTATGTTTAATTTCTTGTTTGGCGGCCAAAAACATCTTCCCCGTGACGACGACGAAGGCATTACAGAGGCTTCCTCAGAGCAGAAGTTGGCTTTTTGTTATAACTTCACCGAGCGTAAATAATAAATATTGCACGGAAAAAGCAGCCTTCTGGAGAAAGTTATCGATTTTACCAAAATAAAATGTTGATCATTGTTTCTTTCCAATCTTTATTATCATGTTTCCTTATTTATAAAAGTTTACGGCAGTCTTTTACTTAAGAACTTTGCTCCACAAAACCGCTTTCACGGTGTGTCGTGGTAATAGACCGTGTCCGTATCTTATTTACTCACATTTAATATATGTAGATAACAATGAGTGTACGGGTGGCAATATGCACACTGTATTATGATACAGGATCCCTAATGTTTATAGTTCTCGCTACTAATTAGTATCTTATTACAGTTATTACACATGCGTTGGATATTTGGATAACATACGGCGATGTTAAGCAAAATATTACGTATTCATCATATTAAGGCGAAACCGAACCCAGACAGGCGCTTTTTTTTTTTTTTTTTTATTAGCCTATACTATCTCACTACTGGGCAAAGGCCTCCCCCAAATCCTTCCAGGAACTCTTTTCCCGCGCCACATCGAACCAGCCCTCTTGGTACGCGTCCAGATCGTCTCGCCATCTCTTTCTGGGCCGGCCTCGGCGGCGCCGTCCATCTTCAGGCACCCATTGTGTGGAGGCCTTTGCCCAGCGGTCATCGTGCATACGGCTGATGTGACCCGCCCAATCCCATTCCCATTCCCAGGCGCTTTACTTTGTGTAAATTATTTCATCGCCACTGCTCTCAAAACGGTGAAGGAAAACATCGTGAGGAAACCGGCGTGTCCTAGAAGCAAAAATTCGAAGACATGTGACATCTACCAACCCGCACTGGGCCCGCGTGGTAGATTACGGGCCGCTCCCTCTCACCGAGAGGAGGCCTGTGTCCCAGCAGTGGGAACATTAAAGACTGATTATGTTTAAGTAAGGCGAAACCGCCAGGGAAGCCAGCCAATTTCCTTTTTTTTTTGCAATTTGCAAGTCAGTGTCGGTTTAATACATATTTATTACGGTCGCGAATCATATTTTGATCAACATACAACCTTACACTGACTTATCTTAGATAATTGCAAAAAAATGAAAGAAAATTGGAAATCGCAGGCTACCCTGGCGCATTCCCATTAAGAAGCTGTATTATTGTTGTTGCAGATGTGAAGAAGAATGTCCGAAGGATGAGCCGTGTCCGGAAAGATGTCGATGCCAAAATGGTGGAAAATGTACTTTTATATCGACTTGCGAGTGCCCATCGGGTTGGACTGGGGAAGTTTGTGCTAACAAGTACGTCAAAATATTTTTTTCAAAAGATGTTTTCTTTTATGTATTGATACAGATGTTCTTAATGTCTTTTCTTATTTTTAGATGTCCAGCGGGTAGATGGGGTCCGAAATGTGAGAAGACGTGTGAATGTGCGAACGGAGCTGGATGTCATCATATGACTGGCCGCTGTCAGTGTGAGGCTGGATTTACTGGAGAAAAGGTAGCTATATCACAAGGAACTTACACACTGTCATAGTTGTTAAACACTACCGCTCCGCCCGGCTAACGGCTGATCACAGAATGAAAATGGCCTTGGCCTCTCTATCCGTAGCTTAGAAGGGCCTTTGTTTTCGTTACTACCTATGCCTGTGTCTCAATGATAAACTGATAATAAAATAACATCAGGCTTGTTTTCCCCGAAGGGTTTGGCAGAGGTGTAACTATTTACACAGCCACATTTCGTCAGTAATGTTTAAGTCCCATGTAGTAACGGGTGAGACTACCGCACAGCCGGGCACAAAATCAGGCTTCGATCTGTTACTAAGATATTTCTGATAGAAAACCCCAATGCTACATAGATGTGTGATAATTTTTGCGTTAGCCATGGGTACACTTTGTTGAATCACCGTGACTTAAACTGCATTTTGTTTCAGTGCCTTGAAATCTGCGCCGTTGGTACATGGGGCGTAGACTGTTCGCGTAAATGCAACTGCCAGCACAACGGTGAATGTTCGGCTAAGGATGGATCGTGTAAATGCAAGCCGGGTTGGACCGGTGACCAGTGCCAGAATCGAGCCTGTCCGCCTAACAAGTGGAGCGCCAACTGCGACCGTGATTGCGAATGTGACCCTAACACTACGGACATGTAATTAATATTTTATATATTATTTTTCTTTAGCCCGCGGCGTAGAGATCGCAATTTACTACGGAAACGGGATACCGGGAAAATTATATCCTAACCTAGGTCATGGTCTATACGTCATACATAAATCTGCTCAGCCATTAAGGCGTGAAAAGGTGACAATCAGAAAATAACTTTCGCATTTATAATATTATAGTATGGACTATTTCACTAGCCTGTATCGTCCTACTGCAAGAGAAAGTTCTCTTTTCGTTTTCCACACAATTCTACTTTCTGCTAATGCGGGCAGTCCTTTCGATTCGATAGTAATGTAATTACACTAAGAATTTTAATTTTAGGATGCCACTTCAATGGGAATGTTTATACAAAATACATATTTTATTTACACTAACAATTTTAATTTTAGAATTTCGCTTGGAAAATTAATCTTCTTCGATCGAAGAGAGATAATGTGTGTTTTGTGTTGATTAAAAAACATAAATATTTATTTGTCCAAATATTTATATTTTTGCTAACATAAAACTCATGTTAGTGTGTAGCAGATTATTGCTAATTTTATAAAATTAAAACGTAAACGAAAACGTATACGTTTTCGCGGGAAAAGATATGCGATATATTAATTACGCGGGTGGGGGACGGGGCGATTACGTAAAGATATCTTTGGTTTAACAATCATTGACTCATCGTATTGTGTGGTCTGGGTATCGAGTTCAGTCTCTGCTTTGTGACCAACATCCTCGAAGTTCGAATGTCTCTGTTCTTTCAATATCTGCGTCGTTCGTACCAGCTTGTTGTTTATCATTATTGGCCTGTTGGTGGATCCTTCTCAGACTCGTCCTCTCTTGACGACAAAGAAGTACTTCGTGCGCACAATTCTGCTATCCTTCCTCTGGCCGAACTACCTATTTGCGTTTCAGGAACAGCTGGCGACGGTGATGACGGAGGCGACGACGATGACTCATTATTGTTACTTCCTTCTTTTACAAAGCATCAACTGATTTATGTACCTTTTGTAACTTTCTGAACTATGACTGTCTTTTACTAAAAACAATACTTTTCCTATTCTTTTAATTATGACGCCCTTGCCCCATATATAACTTGCTTTAGTAACAAACTTTGTATACACACGTCACATCGCTTTTTTCTAAATATTTTGTTTGATTTTTCCCTGGGTGCTTAGTTTACATACACTCATGATTTTTTACAACGGTCGATACGGACGGGGACAGGGGTGCCGATGACTTTGGATCCATCAGACACACAAACTACATTACTACTACTTTTTACTTTATCCGCTATCTTGAAAAGCTGCTGGTCTGCCACAGACGCCTGTGCCAGCGCTCCCGCTCGGGCCGCGGCGACAATGCGCGATCATCGGAGGTTTTCTGCCATCTGTAATTCTGTACGACCTCGGCCAGCGTGAGGTCGGCCAAGTCTTTCGAGTACAACTTCTCCTTCTCTCGTCCTGGATGCATCCCCATAATGAACTTGTCGCGGAGTGCCTCCTCCACGTTAAGAAAGGCAAATTTTTCTGTCAGCCCTCGTAATCTCGCTGCCCATAGTGAATGAGTTTATAGAGCAAGAGATGGTTTTGTTGTCTGATTTCTGTGAGCTGAACATCAACGATGCATATGGAATCCGGGAGATGTAATATGCAAACCACGCCGCAACGCAAATAGCCCTGAACCATCTACCTCCGGCATTAACAATTTTTTTTTATTGTGACCGTGTTTCCGATGCAAATTATGATTATGACTAAACGACCATTGATTTGTTGGTAATTTTTCAAATAAATATTAAATGTAATAGATAAAAAATGGTTTTGTGTTCAGGCTTTTATATTTGACAAGCTAGTAGTGAACTTTACTTCCCACTATTAAATAATTAATAATATCTATTTTCACCCAGTAATATGGGTTAAAACCCAAATCACCCAGTCTTTACCCATATGGGAAGAATGGGGTTTTAACCCATTCTAGTGGGGACTCAGGGGTATACAACTGAAACACTCGTAGACGTAGCCAGCAACGCACTGGTTTATTCGAGGGGTGGACTCACCGTACAGTAGATGGCACGCGCGGCCTTGCACATGTTGTCTGATTTATGAACAGTATATTTGTGACAAAAATGTAAAATGCAGGATGCGATGGGATTTATTTATCACATTTATCACTTCCTGTGAGTTTACGAATAGGTTTATCCGGAATTGGGTCAAATGATGTGTTAGTCAAAACAATCGTTTGTATTATTTGTCAGTTTTTTTACATTACCAATCAAATTATGTATATATCACAACATTGAGTACAGAGCAGTGGTGGCTAAGTGGTAAAGGCCGCGACTTTCGAGTTGTAGGTCAAGAGTGCAAAAAAAAGTGATCAAAAGAGGCCAAAGTTTTAGTTGAACGCGACAAAGGGATGAAAAGAGAATGGGCACAGGTGTAAATATGTTTTGCCGATTCTTTTGTCAGCGTAGTAATGTTCTTTACCGAGATTGTAGCGGATTATTCAACAGCGAACGAGCAGTGGTGGCCCAGTAATGGCTGCGACTTACGTGTTGTAGGGCGTAGGTCCGAACCCAGACATGCGATTTACGTTGTGTAAATTATTTCATCACCACTGCTCTCAAACTGGTGAAGGAAAACATCGTATATAGAACCAAAAATTCGAAGCCATGTGACATACCTAGCCGCATTGGGGCCGCGTGGTCGATTATAGCTAACTCCCTCTCACTGAGAGGAGGCCTGTATCCCAGAAGTGGGAACATTATAGGCTGATTGGTGCTGCGTACAGACAACGAGAGCGTCGTCTCTGTTACTTAAAGTAGTTAGAAAAATTTCGGCGTTGTAGAGACACTTTGTTAAACTCGAGATACCATATTAAAAGCCGGGTAATCTATAAACAGGAAAACTGTTGAGGAGAATTGACATACCACGTCAATTTGACACGCTATAGACATGGACAAGTCACTAAATACTTAATAAGGCTCAATTTACATTGCCGCAGAACGGAATTGAATCAAATCTTTATAACAAAATTTTACAAACCAAAATGAACTTTATATCAATTGTGTAACGTACAAACTAGCGCGTCTTCCTGAGAATTCTCGCGTAGTCTCGGGAATTCCCGAAGTTAACCACTCGCATCTAATTTGAACGTTACAATTTCTTTGGAAAGTATTATCTTAAGCATAATCGGTCCACCCGACTAATTTAGGTAGTATCAGTTTAAAAGTGCGTGTCACGCAATCTCATACACGCTGACAGTTAATCTACCCCGTACTCTATCTACGGCTATAACTATTTTCTACGATTTTCAAAGAATGACAGGTGTGATTTCAATTAACGCTCGAAAGTTGATCTCGATTTGTGTCAATTTACTTATCAAACACTTTCCTTTACTGTACAATATCGTTTGTTCCATAGGTGTGATCCATGGACGGGTGCATGCGAGTGTTCTGCGGGTTGGGCCGGCGAGTCCTGTGAGCGGCAGTGTCCACTGTTGACGTACGGTAAAGGCTGCCTTTCTACCTGCCGCTGTGAGAATAGTGGACTGTGCTCACCTGTTAATGGTAAATAATCCTGTACTAATATGTTATTATCTAACCTTTATTACCAACATCTTTCTTTTTTCTATGTGGGCTAGATCTCTTACAAACCATGAGAATTTTTTTTGATGTCATATTAATATATCACCATCAGATACGTTCTTTTGCTTGACCACGGTAGGTGGTTTCATTTGATGTAAATTTTTAAATAATATTTATATTTCTTCTCAGGATCGTGTCTTTGCGCGCCGGGTTACCGCGGTATTCGGTGCGAGGAGACGTGTCCGTATCCATACTACGGCGATAACTGCTCTGATACGTGCGACTGTTACAACAACGCTACCTGTTCCCCTGAGACTGGGCTCTGCGACTGCAAACCTGGGCAAGTATTTCTTTATGTATCGGTCGGTTTAGAGTGCGCATTCTATCCCTACTCTAAAATGCTCTTGCTCTGGTTTTATGTTAGTTTGTTGTAAACTCACCTTTATTGGGCAGACTCAATTTAGATAGCTAAGAAGATTTGATTTTAACTTGTTACCGTCGTCTGTGGACATCTGCAATACTAGATGCGAGGCTTTCCATGCCAGAGACAAATGAAATAAACTTATTTTGTGATCATAGTAGTCTAAATTTACAGATTTGTTCTGTAAAAAGTTTCCCAAACCATGTCCTGCCAGAAGATATACAAAATTGAAATGTCCCATATATCTATAAGTTTACTGGCACTATCCGTACACTTCAAACCGAAACACAGCAACGCTGCTTGTTTCTCTATGTCATGTGTGAAATAATAATCAACAAATCACAGTACCGGTTTATTTATTCAGCAAGAATTACTCGTTTTAACCCTTATATCTCTACTACTAACACACTGGATCCTAGTTATCTTAAATAAACGTTTTATTATTATTATTTAATTATATTATATCACTTGAGAGATTTATCTTTATTTACACCTACGTCCAATGTTTAACTCCGTCAGTATTTTTTTTATCTCATTCGTGTAATTCATAATGTTGTAATATTTAATTTTATTGTGATAGATGATAGCGCCGTAACCACTTTATATAGTTAATCTTCTATAAACATCGCGTCACTTGACACGTGCCTTCGTTTTGATAACGTTAGTATTTATGAGTCACTAAATTGCAATATACGATAACCCTAGAACGCACTTTATGCACATTGATTTTGTATTTAGCCTTTGCTTACAAGGCGTGGTGCCCATTTAAGTTTTGCCGATAACTGTAGCAAACATTTTGAAATTTACTTTACTAGAATAATGTATTAGAATTACCAATGACGAGGTATTGCGTATACAGAGTGGCTGGGACATCGACACGCAAACTTTAACCATTAATTCACATAGTTCTGGACCTCTTAGTTTAATAGCTGACGAAAAATTTCAACGCAGGTTCATCATTGTAGGTAATTTGCATGTGTGTTTAAATGCAGTCAAGACGCCTTTCCCAACAAATAATGCACGTCTGCTACAACATTATTAAACTTACCTTGTTTCAACTTACAATGTTGTACATTTTAAATCTTTTGTATGTTATTGTTTTTATAAGTATTTGTTTTGTGTTGCAGGTATGAAGGTCTCAAGTGCGATCGCCCATGCAACGGTAAAACGTTCGGATTAAACTGTCGGCAACCATGTAATTGTGAAAATGGTGCTCCTTGCAATCCTGTTAACGGTACGTACCTATAATGACGCATGTCACTTCTCAGAATTTGATATTTATTAGCGACAGTATTGGATGGTGCAATAACCACTCTGCTCGACGAGATAGTGACATTTGACATATGAGCTGATTTGGCGGGATTTTTCGTAAAATTCAGAAATTTACATCATTTTCTAACATTCGAATTTATTAAGGAAATTATGTTACCGAAGCTTTTTTACACAACAAGTTTGTGGTAAATTATCTTTAATTATATTCAGGCCGGTCAAACTGCAGCAGTCTACAGGGAAAGATGTGTAAAATAGGTATTACTACACCTATCCAAAAGGTAGGCAAGTGCCTCATTGCGGCCGAGAGACATAGGTACCGCGTCCCCCACGGAATGTGACTTTTTTTGTTCAGAATATTTCGCTTATACCTTCTCAAGAGTTATATTCTATAAGGCTATACCTGAACTAAATTAATATTTATTTTTATTTAGTCATTTATTGTGTAAGCAGGCCTAAAACCTAGTTGTTTTATCTCCAGGCGAGTGCGTGTGCGGCGCAGGCTTCACCGGGCCGCGCTGCGGCCGGCGCTGCGCCGCGGGCACGTTCGGGCTGGCGTGCGCGCACCTGTGCGACTGCTCCGACTACGCGCGCGGCTGCCATCACGTCACCGGGCAGTGCATCTGCGAGAGCGCCTGGAGAGGTCAGACATCACTTGCTTATTATTCATAGTCTGAAGGCCAATTCCCGTAACTAAAAATGTTCGCGCCACAGGCATCCGGCGGGATCGTAAATCTTTATTTATTTATTTATCTCAATATTATATTAGGGGCACTGGTTAATTAAAAGCACAATCTTAAACAGAGAAATGTATCTCTAGACGCAATGTAATCTTAGCGTCAATCAATGTACAAGATCGAATTAGAGTTACAAGGTTCTTTTGGTGCGTGACGGAAATCGGAACTAATGCTGCCATCTTGCTTTTTCAATACATATCGCAAAACGGCTGCACTAAATCTTACCCTGTGTGGTTACTAACAGCGCCGCCCTGTCAACGTCATTCGAGTGCCAAAAGATCCTTGTTGCTATGTATTTTAAAAATACGGGAATTGCCCCTCTTGCAGGCTTACGCTTGTTAAACACTATTACACCTGAGAGGCAATTCTCGTAATTTTAAGAACGTTCACAGTCTGATCTCAGTCTCAATCTGTCAAAAATCCTTCAAATTTCCCTACATTTTGACAAACTTTTGACATTTCTTTGTCGCCGAGATGACACTGTGACTAGATTTTGAACGTTTTAAATTACGAGAATTGGCCTTCTGATGGTAAATGAAGATGCGGTCGACAACGGTGTATGGCACTTGATTTTAGAATAGATTGACTATAAACTTAAATAGACTGTAAAGGGCTTTGAAGATCCACGGCATAGAATAGAATAGAATACTCTTTATTGTACACCATACAAATTATAAAACATAAATATACAAAAATTTTACAAAGGGTGACACAATGGGCGGTCTTATCGCTTAGAGCGATCTTTTAAAGACAACCTTTGGATGGATTAAAATTAAAGAGAGGCAAAAATGGTAGGTAGTCTGTGGTGTACCATTTACATTATACAATAAATATATACATAAAGTATATCTTACTCGTCTAAATAAATATATACATACAATAATACACATGAAACAAGAGCAAAAAACAAAATAATAATAATAATAATAATGATGATGTTTAAGGAGAGAGGAAGTGCTTTTTGATCATAATTTTGAAAGTGGACAGAGATTGAGCACGCCTCACCGACACGGGCAAGTCATTCCATAACCGTACCGCTTGAACAGTGAAAGATTTGTCAAAGAAACTGGTGGAATGCATCGGCATCTCTAGTCTCAGGTTTTCCGATGACCTCAGATATCTATTATGTGTACCTACCATACCTACTGTCGCGACATTTTTACGTTCAAAGATGATCACGTGACTCAATCGTTAGCATTAACGTCTCGAAAACGTGACACTTGACGAAGTTTGGTCTTATTAGGTTTTCTGTTTGCATTAATGGTGACATATAGGTCTCATGCGTGGCCGCCATTTTCAAAATGGCGCGAGAGTAGGTACGCCAGGCTCCATATAATAATCTTCAAACTCCTTTCAAACACAAATGTGGATCTGCTGTTCTGTGTCATTCTCTGCCAGGCGTATGAAATAGTTATAGCAAAATTTCAACAATCAAGTTCTCTCACTGTTTAAGTTGTCAATGTATTACCGCACGTTAATGGTAAGGGTTTGATATCACAGCCTGTTTTTGTTTCGTAAGCAGTAAAGTTTTTGTTATTCAAGTGACGTCTGACGCCATCTCAACTATATCCTAAACTATTGATAAAATCCTGTAGGCTTAGAATTTATTTATTTATAAGATTATGTTTTTGATCCAGGTCTTGCTAGGACGGGTATGTATAATCAAAATAACAATTCACTATAATGTTTTTATTTTTAACTTAATGACAGATTTGTTTGGGGCCACCGTTATATACGACACTTTGTGTGACAACATTGACAATACAATACTCACGGGCGATAAAGACAGAATCATTATGAACAGGAATATTACGAGCACGGGCGAGATGTTCCAAATGATTCACTTGAAAAACGACAAAAAAGAAGTTACGGCGCCCGACTTCAACACTGACGAACGAGAATTCGACAGGGACTTCGATAGATACGCAATGATGAACGTAGTTATGTCCGAAGAATACAATCACTTAAATCAAATACCTGTCAGAAACTGCGCCTCCTGGAGTTTAAAAAAAGGACACACCGATCCTAAACTCATCATATCGATGGTAACGCATGCTCTCAGTAGCATAACCGTGCCCAGTGCCAGAGCTATAGTAGCATTGGTCAGTGAAATAGAACCTCAATATGATAGTGCAGCGATATGGGAAGTATCTGTCAATCAAGGACAAACCTACGTGAATGAGCTATCTTCAGTAGTATTAAATAAACGCGAAATACACAATAAACATTAGTTAATATATGCCTAGTTTTTGACTGATTTATCTGTAATAAATAAAACAAGATTGTCTTGGATAGCATTATGTTATTTGTATTATGTTATGATGAACTATCGCATCAAACATTTACCCATAGGCGAATATTGTCAAATGTTTTTCAATCACAATCTTTCATCAGATTCTCTTTAAAAGAAGTTGCAATTGTCTGTACTAACTCATTCTCCTGTTCCTCCTCCCAATTTATTTGGGGTCAGCGTAACATGTCTTATTCTTCCATACTTCCCTATTAGTCGTCATCTAGGTAATCACCCTCGTTCTAATCATATCATCATTCACACTGTCCATCCTTTCTTTGGTCTTCCCATACTTGTATAGCCATCGACATTCATACTCAAAGCTGTCCTCACGACATTTTCCTCATTTCTCCATATCATATACCATGGTATGGGCATATGATATGAGTTACCGGTGCCACTTTCATACGTCTTCTTATGTACTCATTTCTTATTCTATCCATTCGTTCAATTGTCTGTACTAACTATACCTACTTATATGTTACTACGTGGGAATGGGTCCCAAACCTTTGACCTAAACCAAACCTTGGTTTCATTTAATCATCAACATCGAGGCATCCCCTTGTAATCATCTCAACACATACCGCTGTACACGTATCCAACACAGGTTATTTAATGCCATACTAAACCAACCATACAGTCACCAAACATTGTCATTGTCGGCTTCAATAATGAACATTATTCGCCAACAATCATTCAAGTATTCAGTATTTGGGAAGTTTTTGAGACTAACAATCTATGTGAAATAAAAGTAATAAATAATTGTTTTTTTTTTCTGTAGTTTTTTACATAAATGTACATATACAAAGATGCGCTATATTATGCGCAATTTCATCCGTCCGTCTGTAATATTAAGCCTTCGTAAAACATCACCAGGTGCATCGATTCAAAGTTTACACACTACAATCAATTTGCCGTGTTAGGACTGATAAAGAATGACCGTTGAGATTTGGATTTACGAATAGTTGTAAGTTGATACTTAGTCAATTTGCTATCAATAAAGTTTCTTGAATGTACCTATAGGTAACCGAAAACAAAATTCGGTTCGCTCCAGTTTTGGTATGCCTAAAACTGCCAGAACTGCCTCAAAACTGCTAAACTCACGCATAGTCGTGCAAGTGAGCGTGTGCATGTTTATTAGAGATATCTCAATACTAAAAATAGAGTGATAGGGAGTAGTGTTAAATTAATTTACATGAACAGGATAACATTTATTATTTTTCATCAGACGATTAATTCTTGTATTTTTAAGGACGTTCACATTCTAATCTCAATCTTAATCTGTCACAAATAACTTATATTTACTTACAAGTTTTTTATTGTCGCCGAGATGAGATTGCAATTAGATTTTGAATGATTTTAATCACGAGAATTTGCTTACATATGTCTATTAACTCAAGTGGAGTAAGCGTATGCATGTGCATATGTTTCTATAGAATAGACATCTCTATGTACAGAATAGGGAGTAGTGTTAAATGAATTAACATTTATTGCATTCCGTCAGGTGTGCGTTGCGAGACGCAGTGCGCGGAGGGTCGTTACGGCGAGAATTGTTCAGAGAAGTGTCCGTGCGGCAACAACTCGTCGTGCGACGCGTCGAGCGGGCGCTGCGTGTGTTCAGCTGGCTGGACAGGCGACGACTGCACCACGCCCTGCTCACCCGGGACTTACGGCGCCGGATGCACGCAGCTCTGCCCTGAGTCGCCAGCTGGTAACTAACTTGAAATCAGAATACAAAAACAATGTCATACACGATAAAGTTCATATTCCATTGGTGCTAAACGTTGTTTAGACCTTTTCATCTCAAATAGTCACAAAAATTCAATACAGATAAACCAGAAAAGGTTTGCGCTTCGGTAATATTCGTATTTCTGAAGATAGCCGAAGCGTATATTTTTGCTGGGAGATCTGTAAGTAACTCTAACGTAGGTACTTAAATTAGTGTATCACTTTCTTCTTATTTACGATTTTCCGGTGTACTTTTTCCTTTCGTCATTGCATACGGCGTATTTCGTCGAACTAAACCAGGCCATCGATTGGCCTACTCACTTTTCCCCGTTTTAAAAATTCGATCCGATCGTATTGAGTGTTTACAGACTTTTGAAATGGCTGAGTCCGATTATACAAGCAGTAAACTTCCAGTGTGTATGTTCGCAGGTAAAGTTTGTAAACTAATTGGTAAATGCTTGTACATAACGATGTTATCGTTTGTTAGGTAACACGACGTGTGATCCCGTAACGGGTATGTATACCTGTCCGAGTGGTTTCACGGGCGTTACGTGCGAGTATCCGTGTCCGCTTGGAACCTTCGGCGTCGGATGCAAGGAGAAGTGCAAGTGTATGCATGGCGCTGATTGCCATCATGTTACTGGTGAGTTATTTGCTGTTTTTTATTATTATTTCACTATACAGTACAAACAAAGAGAATTAAAAAAGAACTGTACTATGGTGATGATCTTGTTTAAGTTCTAGTCTTCGGTCAGAACAGTTTTAGGATTTCGATATTCAGACAATATTCTAGTTTTTAGTTTCTGGGGGCGTCTTTCATTGCGCCTGTGCAAGCATACGTACCTACTTATCTTCGTGTTAAGCTATACCATACCATACATACATGGTTAGTTCTACCTTCGGGTCCATATAATCTGATCAAAATCTGTTTTATGTTATCTGTTCTGTTACGGCTTCAAGATCGATCGCTACCAGTAGCCGGAGCGATCCTCCCTGAAGCTAATCATTTAAAAATGTATGTGATCGTTTCACGTACGCGTGGCGTTTAGTCCGTTCTGATTGGTTGGTCCACATATAATCGTTCTCCTTTCGTACACAATGTAACGCAGTGCTATGTCCGCAGGCGAGTGCCAGTGCCAGCCGGGCTGGCGCGGCGCGCGCTGCGGCACGGCGTGCGGCGCCGGCTGGTGGGGCGCCGCGTGCTCGCAGCCGTGCCGCTGCGCGCCGCACGCCGCCTGCCGCCCCAACGACGGCTACTGCCGCTGCCCGCCCGGCTACACCGGCCACTACTGCACGCAGTGTACGTGTACCCGGCCGAGAGCTTCTTATATTTTCTTATACCCTCCGCAGTCAGAGAACCATTCCGTCAGTCATAGCGTCTGGTGTTGTCCAATAAGCCGACGTCGTCTCTAGATGTTCGTTACGACGAGTAAAAGTGAAAGGATTGTCATACAAACCTAAGTTGAAGTATTAATCCACACCCAAGATGGCGGTTATAAAAAACTTTCATTTTTCGTCCTGGATAAATTTTTGAGGGTGCTGATTTATTTATTTATGCCGAATGTTTATTTTACTTATGCCGAAAATGAGGTTGAAATAAAAATGCAAAATGGCGGACAAAATTCTACTAATAATTTGATCACATAAAATAAAATTTCAATACAAAATCTGTAGTGAATTAAAAACAGGCTTGCATAACAATATTATAATGTATAATTTCCATTCAACAGTCTGCCCTGAGGGTTACTTCGGCGACCACTGCATGGCGGCTTGCAACTGTTCCACGGAGGGTAACTGGGTATGCGACCCGGTCGTCGGATGCATCTGCCATCGCGGCTTCATTGGAGACCACTGCGATACACACGCCAGTGACGCTATAGTCACTGGAATTGATACACGTAAGTTTAATTTCTCCTTAGTCACATGTATTTCCTCCTTTATATATTTCTCTCCCTCGTGACCGTGATGAAAAGACCTCATGTTCAGCAGTAGCGCTTGCGGTCCAACATAAAAATGTAACATGTGGTCCTGGGTTTGATTCCCAGGCCAGGCAAAGTGTTTTTACTTTTTGTATTTGGAATTTCTCAGTAGCAGCCCGGACTCTGAATTTGTGCCTAGTTAACGGCTATTGGCTCTCCCCCTATTACATGGGACTCGAACGTAACTGGTGAAATGTGGGTGTACTTTAGGTACACCTCTGCCCAACCCTTCGGGACACAAGGCGTGGCGTTACATGTAATATGTAATTTGTATTTATGGCAGGTTTTCAAGGTGCGACAGCAGTATACTTTACTTTCTTTTATACGAAAGGTGCTAGTGTGATCGTGAAGTTGGAACGTAACTGCCAATAAGAAATATAGACGAATAATATAAAACAAGTTGCTTCCTTTTCTCATAAAATATCTATGCATAGCATCATCAAACTGTGAGCATGATACTACAGAGTATGTTAATTTTATGTGTATGATATACGACCTTATTAACAGTCTTATTTTTGGGGACACCTCACTATTAAACTCAACTAAGACTTGTTACGACAAAGCTTTCTATAATTTTATAAAACGTATGTATTATAGCACTGTGTGATCTAAACCCGCACTTACGTGTGACTTAAGTAGTCCATTTTTACACAGAAAAGAGTGACTTAAGTGTGGGTTTAGGCCACACGAGCTATAAAATAGTACACAATACGTGTGTCTTAAGTATATACTATACTATTTTAGGAGAATCTTCGAATTCCGGTCTGACAGTGGTGATGGTGATACTGGCGTTCATCTGCGCCGCTACAGCGATATTGGTGTTGTTGTACTATCGCAAGCGTGTGCGAAACCTCAAGCGAGAGATTGCGCACGTGCATTACACTGCAGACCCTAACTCACAACCGGGTAAGCATGATTAAGTTTATAATTAATGGAAGAAAAGAAGAAAGCAAAAATGTTTATTTGGAACAGCCATATCCAAACAACACGTTGGAACAAAACTAACATAAAATTGAAATATAGGATTCTTGTAGATTTACCCAATTTCCATAAAAAATACGTTTATAACCCATTTTGAAGTATTACAAGTCATAGTAATTTTTCATTCATTTTACTATGGCAGGAGGATAATTAGTATGACAACATTTTAGTTATAAGACTTTTATAAGCTGTTTATGAATAAGATGGTTAGGTAATTATTATTTTACCTCTTTATCGCCTTAAAGTGATCTGGATGCTAACTGCTATGTTCCAATGGTTCAGCTAACTAAATAATATATAAAAGTTGTGCGATTTTTTGAATAATTTCTTTCTCATGAAATTATTTTAGAATTCTCATATATTTCTATTGTTCACAATGCGATACCAAGGAAATCAACGAACTGTCAATGTAACCAATACGTTTGTATTACACAGAACAACAGCACTTCGACAACCCAGTGTATTCGTTCCAAGGCTCGACCCGTAGCGACGATTCAACAACCCTGCTCAACAACGGCACACACATACTGAACAACTTGGGCCCGGGAAGTAAACTGAACAACACTACTATGGAGAAACTGAGGATGAAGGCTTCTGGTTCTTCTGATAGTAAGTAGAAGTACCCTTTTATATGTGGATCTTTTTACGTTTCTGTCTATCAGACAATGCTGATCGTAAAATGTTAGATATTGGTTGTAACAAATTTCAAGGAAGCAATTATTGACTGTTGCTAACTTTAAGATGTGAGTTGTCTTTTTTTTTGCTTTTTCTGTCAAATATTAATATTTGTAGTAAACGAAAATCGTGCATAATTTATGTTCTTGTACATTGACATTGACATTGTTACATTTGATCATGGAAGATTTTCCATGATCAAATGTTTTCAACTAAGGGGGCAAGGACCGGACTATTGTAACTATGAAATGATAAACAACAGCTGTGTATACTAAACTAGCAGATGAACAAAAGAAATAACTTATTCATGATATTAAAACTCTCTTTATTTGGCGAGGTAATAAGTTGTAGCTCAATCATGAATGCATGTGATGCTAATTTATGCCATTTTAATTTCAAGGCTACGATCCGATGTCATCTTTGAAGAACAAAGACGCAGATGCGAACAATCCTAACTTGTACCAACAATATGAAGATGACAATAAATTGGACCACGTATACGATGAGATCAAACATAAGGAGGGATACGGTAAATATAACTTGATGTTGCTTTGTTTATCAAGTAGAAGTGATAAAAGTAAATCTGTAGACAAAAAGTATAAAAATATTCCATAATAGTGAAGCACACTTTTATAATGGTTAATTCATTTCAGAAATGGAATACGATCGGCTAAACTACACGCCGCCTGCCAACAAATGGAAGCAGCACTACCAGCGCATGAACAACGGCCTCCCCGCCGCCAGCGCGACGTCGCCCGCGCCGCGCGCCGCGTCGCCCGCGCCGCACGTCCCGTCGCCCGCGCCGCGCGTCCCGTCGCCCACGCCGCCCATCCCGCCGCTGCCCAAGCTCAACATGGCGCCGCCACCGCCACCAAAGCGGGACGAGGAACTTCTCGACATACCTGAACCACCACAACGAGACGAACTCCCCACAGCCCCGCTAGCGCTGATGCCGAGCGATGAAGAAAATGATACGACGCTACCCTGACATAAACAGTGGGTGACGTTCATAGATAACTAATACCACTAGCAATAAACTAGTTGAAATCGTACCCATTGTACGTATTAAAGTTAGGCTACGACAAAATCAAAATTTATTTTAACAAAAAATTATGTCTCTTAAAATATTTTGATAAATCTTTTAATATTGTCCGTAGTTGTGTTAGATGTGGACATTATCTGTAAGTGAAGTCTTGGAGTGATCTCGTTTACTCTTTTGTGCGAACTTTAGAACATAGTTACTGGTATAGTATTGTTTATTCAATATTAATATGAATAAAAACCAGGTCAAATTAAATTAACTGGTAAACCTTCACAAATGTGATGGGTATATTTTATCGTCATTAGACATCGATACCCATCACGTCTGAAGTTTCGCCAATTAATTTACTTTAAACTTGAATATAACCGTTTAGGAATACATATAACCGTGATTACAAAAATATATGTTTTAAAGGATAATAAGCAATAAAACTGAATGCCTATCCATGCATGCTCATTAATGCTCACTTTTAAAAGATTAAATGGTTTTCATGCCGCGTTATATTATATTACGCATTATGTTATATTGATTGGTGGGGAGGGCAACTTATCGGAAAGTTTTATTTATAAAAAAAAATATGACGGGTTCGTCTCACAACAATTCGCATTGATTCTCATTCTCCTGCTACATTTTAACCCACCGTGCTGATATTTTACATTTTGATATTCCTATTTAAAAAAAAAATGCAGATTAAAAAAATATATATTGACTGCCTTGATCTAGTGTAAACAGTCCGCGTCGCAGTAGGAAAACTTCTATTTCACGGTGTATGACGTAGGATAAGCATATTTGTATAGAAATATATAAAACAGTATTTAGTTTTAATTAATTAAGAACAATTGTAATTGTATCGCGATTTTGTCGCGACGAGGCGTGGCATGTATTGTGTGCCGTGTGCGTGAAGGTATGAAGAGGAGTGTTTTATATTAAATGCCATATAATGATGTAATCGTAAAGTTGAGGGTCGTTAGTTTATTTTTGTAATATAATTATGGTTGTATTAGACGTGTTCAAATTAAAATAATAGAATACGTAGGTTATAATTGAAGAATAAAGTTCGATTATTTACATATCATAAAGAAAATCACACAGCATTAGGGCCTATGATTAGGTCGCTATTTATAAATTATACTAATATTTAAACAGCTGTAAAGCATTTCATTTAGATTTTTTATTATGCGTTTAAGAAAGTAAGTTAATATTTTCTCCAGAAACCATTTACCGTATTGCATCGTAATTATTCATCGGAATATAGCGCTTCAATTAATAATAATTTTGCGATGTATTGTCGTCGTGTATATAAACAGTAATAGCTAACAGCATGAGGTAAATTCTATTGTTCTGTACTGATACTAAAAAAAATATAAATTGTTTTGAAGTCTGTAGTCGGAGCTTATAAACTTACTGCAAACAATGCACTTGTTATATTAGCAGAAAGCCGTAAAATGTACAATAGATAGTGTGAATTATTGAGCGCTGTGTCTGGCCTACAGGTTTCAGAACAATAACCTTGGTCTGAACCAATAGTTTTGGTATGCTCACATCAATGTAAATATTTTTCTCGCAGTATTTCATGTCATAAGTTGCCAGTAAGTAATTAAGCATATTTCAGTGTTCTTGTTCATTCTTATGTCGCATGTGGAAAATACTCATATACTTTACATTCCACTTGTTTACATTTATGCGCTTTACAATTATTTTTAATATTTATTTACAATCGTTTACATGTTTATTTGATACTTCGCTAGATTTTGAAGTGTTAAGTAATTTTATTTACCTTTTAAATTTTATTTATTTACATGTTTTAAATTGCAACTATCATTTTTGGATTTGTATGAACTATATTGTTTTTTTAAATGGCAAGGTTTACATTTGGATATTTTATTTATCTTTATTGCGATAATTTTCTAACATTGTGTAGGGTAAGCTACAATACATCTTAATTTTTTTTTCATAATCATTATAGAATTAAATGAAAACTAGGTGTGTTCAAATATTAACCTTGAGTATAAATTTTACTGGGAAAAGTGTCTCCTTTAAAAAAGATTGGAAAATGAATATTATCTTATAACAATTAGAATCTGAAAATATTGCTCAAGAAGTGCCAAATTCTTGTATTTTACGAAATTGGTGACTATTACTCCTATGGCGCAGCTGGCAATAAATGTCTTATTGTTTAAATTATAGTATCTTGTATGACTAAAGATCCGTCTATATGTAGCATATTCATTGTTCTTAACTGTCAAAGAATAAATTAGGTTTACATCCGATGATGCTGTAACAGTGTGTATACATTTTATTTTGCATTTTGAAAATCACAATCCAAACATATTTATCACAATCAATTTAAATTGTCATTAAATATCACAATAACTATTAAATACTGTCACACTTTGGAACTTTCTTCCGGTAACTTTCAAACTCTTTATTAAGTGGTATAATAAATCGTAACAGTACCTATACGAATTGATAATTTTGTTTTTGACTATACGTTTTCAACCCACTAACAGTAGCACGAATGCAATCATAGGAATGAAAGTATGAAATTGTCAGTACGTATCTCAAGATGAAATATCTGACAATAAATATTTATATCGCTTTTTCATTAACTAGTTGGACTAAAATATTTCTAATATATTAATTGTCAAGATTACAGTAAGATTGATTTATGATGAAAATGCGGAGCACTTTAAAGTGTTATTTATGGAGTTAAGAATTACGTTTGTGATATATTGTATTAAGCTACTCAAAAATAAACGAACTTTCATTATTAATCTGTAATCTTATTTCGGTATCCACATGACCACTTTGACTTACTTTAAACAATATAATTGGATTATAACGGTGTGCCGTTAAATATTAGCACAGATGTATGAACGTAACAATAGCGCGTGTCTTTCTTGATTGAACAAACAGACGTAATTGTATGGAGACTTAATAGGACGGCCATTCCGAACTCAACGAGTATGTCTGCGTGTCTGAAAAAGGTCGGTGGTGATACGTTGGGTACTCCAAGTGTTAAAATCAGTGCATCATGAAACTATCAGTGATTATTACAACTATACTGGTCGCGCAGGTGCGTTTGTTATTGATATTAAAATAAAACGCAAGATGTTGCAAAATGTACATGTAAGTATTAACAATATTTTATTAATTCCAGGTGTCGGCCTCATTTTTCGATGTATTTCACGGCGCGGTACTATCAGTCCAAAATAGTTTTGAAAAACTTTTAAGTGACGTAGTAACCGATGTCAAGGAAACTGTAGACTGCACTATATTGGTGCTGGAACACATTCTATCTTTGAGCAACGACGCAACTACACGATATTATGAGAAATGTGGAAATGTAACTAATAAAACTGACTCAGTCAGTGAAACTCGGCAAGATGCAGCAAGTGCGCCAAAAGTGGAACTTACATTTAATTTACCGAATAATTCTGAATACCTGCCAAAGATGATACCTGCTGAAATACATACAAGAATTAACGAAACGCTTTTAAAGGTTCTTGGCAACTATACATCTTATGATAATGTACTAAGCACTGAAAACGTGTTGGCTAAGCAATCTGAACAATTAGCTGGAGTTAATGTTTTAGTAAAAAAGGAATTGGATAAGTTGACACATGAGGTTACTACTGATTTAAAGGAAATAGAGAAACAAAAGGATTCAGAACTTTACATTTTACAGGAAATAAAAGTTTTGGAAAAAAGAGAACAAAACACAAAAAATACTTCAGAAGCTAGCGAGATTCATCAAGTAGTTTTAGGCAAATTAGATGCAATTGAAGCGACTGAAGCTAACGAGAATATTAAAGTTGAAGTAATTCTGAAAGATTTAGAAAGTAATTCCAACAATAGTTTTGTGGGTTTAAGGCAACAATTTGAAGAATGGAAAGAAGAAGAGTTAAGTCAAATAACGAGTAAAATAGATGAGCATGAGGAAACGTTCGATTATCCGGGGTCATTTAAGCACGGATTCGAAAGTCCTACCACAGTAGGATCTAGTGAAGTTACAACTTTACCAACAAATCAATCTAAAACCCTGCAAAACAATTTAACCAGAAATAACATGAACGAGTCCGTGAAGAATGCTACATTAGGGATAATTAACAGTGCACATGTAAATAAGACTATTCTGCCAGTTGACTTACTTGCGGATTTAAATAAACAAGAATCGTCGTCAGTGACTGCAAATGAGCCCACAAATGTCTTGTCTACAAATGAAAATAATTCGAATGGAACTGTGATCGTGAGTAATCCGTTACAGCCACCAGAAATCACAGCAATAAAAGACGCGATACTTCCAGGCAAAAGAAATACGGACTCTGGAAAACAGGAAACATCTGATTCCGCTACAAATAATGACACCGTTATTATAAATGCAGCAGAAATAGCGGGGATAGAGATGACTTCAACCTCTCAAAGTAATAATAATTCGAATGATACACTGATTAGTAGCACAGGCAATACTATGGTTGAAAACACATCTGTAAATGCAACTAGTTCTGAAAACGTGGAATCTTCAACTTCGGCTACAAGTAAAGTCTTAGCTACTCTTGCAACATTTCAAGTCATTGCATCAAATGATACCATTCTAACGAGTACATTATCCTATATAAACTTTAGCACACCCGTAAATGTAACGATTGTACCCACCGAATCCAGTACGGCTAATGTTAATGACAAATCTTCAACAGTTACAGCGGAATTAATTAGTGGCGATTCTAATAACACCATGTTACCGAGTACTTCTTCACCAAATTTAGAAAGTACACTAATAAGTGAGACTATTGAATCCAAAGAAACCACATTGGCTTCTAGTAAAGACCAATCCATAACAAAATTAAATGATCCTATAATAACGAGTACTTCTTTACCAACTGTCAAAAACATACCTGTAACTGTTTCTGTTAAACCCGAAGAAACCGGTACAACTTCTGATAATGAAAAATCTTCAACACATACAACGAAAATATTCAACGACAATGATTCGAATAACACCACTATAACTACTGTTTCTTTACCAATAGTAGAAACAACACCATTAAGTGGAATTGTCGAACCCAAAGAAACCGCTACAGTTTCTGGTAACGAAGAATTTTCAAAAGATTTGATTGGAACCATGATAACAAGTACTTCTTTGCCAATAATAGAAAGCACACTTATAAATAAGACTATTCAACCCGACGAAACCACTACAGCTTCTAGTAACAAAGAATTTTCAACAGAGACTACATCCCAATTGACAACAACTTCAAAAATAGTAAATGAAAATGATAGTGATACCACAATAACCAGTACACCAAACACAATTATAAGGACGTCTGAAAGTGAGACTATTCAAGCTATAGACATAACTACAGTTTCTACAAGTGACAAGGAATCGTTAGGTTCGACTGCAAAAAGTCCTACAGGAACTCCAAACGCAGCAGGTGATGATGATGATTCAAGTGCTGCCGTGGTAACCATGACACCAGAGGCGATTTCGGAAAGTACACCTCAAAAATATGTTACTGTAGCTGAAAATGATGAAACTTCAGCATTGACTACAAATTCGCCAATAGCGTCCCCGGCTACGTTAATAGACCCCGATTCTAATACTTACGTTATAACTAGTAGAGCATTCCCGTCGGCAGAAATCACAACTGTAAGAGAAGTAATTGAGCCATTTAAAAGTACTGCGCCTACTGAAAATGTAGAACCTTCAGTTTCGTCCACAACACCTGTAACAATTCTAGACGAAGTTACAAATAAAAACACTGATACAATTGACACCGTGACGACTACTACAAAGAACCCGGAGAGAGCAGTTGTAACCAAAATTATTCAAACAGATGAAATCTCTACAGCTTCTGAAGAGCAAGAGTTATCGTCAACATCTACAACTACACAATCAGCGATAATTATGACAACAAGTACTGTATTCCCGCCAACAGAAAGCACACATACAAGTAGAAGCATAACGACTTTTGGAAATGAAGAGGATTTGAAGAACTCACCGACATTAGAAGCAAATACACCAAGGACTCCAGACATTTTAAATAGCCCTGATCTGGATGTAAGGAGTCCACCATTAACGATTACAGAAAGTGTTCCTGTAAACAGAGAATGGTTGACAACAAATACGCCTACGCAAAAAAAATATAACACAAACGAAACACAAAGAAATAATTGTGAGTTCAACGCTCCGATATCATTAAGCGATCCTTTATTACAAACAGGACAACAACTTATTGATCCTGAAGTTCCTATGTACGGCCAAGCAGTGCCTCCTATTACAAGAAGCTTGTTTAACGACGCACCGAAGTTGTTGACTCCTGATAGGCTGATTCCTAATGCTCCCAATCAGCAACCTAAAATTGAAAACGTCGAGTTACAACAAGCTGCGTTTGAGTTGTTTGATACTGCGAATAAACAATCATCACATTCGAATTCGCCATTTGGCCCTGAGGAAATTCCAAAAATAGCTAATATACCTTCACCGCCTTTAATAACGAATACTCCAAGGAATCCCCTCAATCCGCAAAGAATGAATTACGAAGATCCTTCATATATGCCAACACCTAAAAATCCAATAGGTCCGCCTTATTCTTTTGATAATAGAACCCCAGCAAGCACTTACAACCCACAGGGCTTAACTACAGAAAGACCGAAAATAACAGCTGTCCGTGCAAATAAATATAAAAGCCCTCCCATGGACTACGGTTCGTTTTTCCATAGAACACCAAAGAACTCGGAGGCACATCAACGTGCTTTAAAAGAGGCTCGACAACTCATGGCGAACAGCAAACGAGCAGAAAGCATTATTAATAATATTATGAAAAACAGAAACAAATTCAATGCAAAAAGTGTATTCGGGTAAAAGAAATTACTTATATAGTCTTTTCAACATATTCCATAAAAGATGTGTTAAAAATTAGCGCTCCATTGTGGATGTCCACCGCTGCGCTGTGCTCTGGGCTGGCTACCACCGTACTACACACACACACACCTTGTGTCCAGTGGGGTAATTACGTAACAAACTAACAGTAGGAATGATGGCTTTCATTTTGGCAGTTCAATAACATTCATTGAGTTATTTACGTTGTCGAGCACACACATTTTTCGAATATATGAAGCAATGAATTAGCAGTATCCTTTAAAATGATTCAGATTTTGATTGTTAGTGCACTATGCAATAAGGGTGCAGATGGCTTTCTGAGCCAGCTGGCTAGCGAGCGCCCCTTTTGGGGATTGTTATCTAACTTTATTATTATTTAGTGTTGACTTTGTTGCATATGTTCTTGACAATACAGTAAAACAATGATGGTCGAACTGGATTCAATGGAAATTATTATAATCACCATACTTTTGCCTTTAGAATATTTCCGAATGCAACTTATTTTAAATACTTAAGGCTACTTAGTGTTAACTTTGGTGGGAGATAATTCATTATAGAAAGGGAAAGAAAAGAAAATTCTATATATAACGATTTTATTAACAATATAAATAAGTACTTACAAACTTATACTTCTACAATTGAGCTGCGCTACTCTACTGCGAGCAGTCAATATGTGTTGGGTATATCTTAATTATTATATTAGATTAATAATGATTTACAGGGTACTATACTATGCACCAGTACTTTTCTATTCGTTTATTGACAGTTATAATATGTACGTATAGCCGAATATTTAAACGCCGTAAGAGGTAATATTTTTATGTAGTTGTGTGTAATGTTGTATAGATGGTCTACGAGTACCATCTAGTTTTATATCTCTCAGTCGTGCTGACAAGACAAGTGATAGAATTTATTCCGTAAACTAATTACTTGATCGAGTGGAAACTTATGGCCGTAGAATTCTATTGCTTTTCAATATTCGACTATAGCCTCGCATTTCATTAGTGCCTTTAAACATGCGGTAGTTTATTACCTACCTATGTGTCTATGATACCTATCTTCATAATTTCATTTTTTTTCATCTCAGTACAATAAGCTTTTAATCTCAATGTTTTATATTCGTTATTTATTTTTGTACATATTTTTTTTTAAATTTGGTAATTTATTGTTTATTGTTCATATTCAATTAATAAATAGTTTCAATTCCTGTCCAAAAGTTAGGCACGGTCATTGCTCGAACGCGTGCCTCAAATACAATTATTATATTAATTTTATTTACAGTAACTATAAGTACCTATATATAACAAACGTACATAATCAACACAAAAGCTTTAAATTTAATGTCAATAACATAACAGATATCAACTAAGGTGTAGGTGTACATAACATCAATTTAATAAAGGTAAAGCACATGTAGCTACGTGTAACATAAAGTGTGTTTATGTAATACAAAATCTCGTTATATCAAATGACCAGTAGCAGAAATAAGGAAGGTACGGATTTTAAAATTGAGCAATTATCTTCTTAAATTAAATCATTATCTTGTACTTATTATCATAAGGATATTTTTCTTCACACTGGTCTTGTAAATCGTTACGATATTCATGAGTCTAGTAACAGAATCTCGTTCTTCCAAAGCCAACAATAAAATTGTTTTATAAATACGTTACTGTATTTCATAGGTTTCAAATACTATTTTTTTTCTTATAAATAATAAAATCGATATTCTTATTTTAAAGTACATGTTCTATTCTACGACAAATTATAGTAGATAATGTTCTTAGAAATAGAAGAGTCGGAAGAATATCTATAGTCGATAGTTTCAGCATGATTTCAAGACCTCACTACCTCTAGTGCCTAGTGAATTCCTTAAAATTACTTTTGATTTCGATGTCTACATTTAGCACTAATGTTGACGATTGCGCAGGTCTGTTATAAAATTCTTACATGAACAAGCGAGGTGTTATAAGCAGACTTGTCAGGCTATTGCTCTGGGGTGAGCTTAGATAATGGTGCTACTACATTATGTATGCTAATCAGCTAAATGATGTTTTTGAACACAGATACATTTACCATGGTGGTGTTTCGTTCATTTTCTTATTCCTATTCATAGAGACTATAATATCTCTAGATGATGATGTCGCTTTGGGTTGTGATACTATTATGCAATTATTAGAAATAGCTACAGAAAACAATTGCTACATTTTATTGTCACATAAGACGTTGGTATGAGCAATTTGAACTGCTCTCGAATTGTTGCATGGGAGAACAAAATGAGTGAGTATGGATATGTGCTAATACTAATGTTGGGTGCAAGAGTAGATAATATGAAGAGATATGAAAGACTTATGTTTATACGTAAACTTTAGAGAGATATAGTTACGTGTCGTGGAATAGAACACGTTCCGGGCGGGACGGGTGTGCGTTGGATCTTGTATGCAACGGCGACGCAATATGTCCTACGGTCTTACTGTAACTTGTTCACGAAAATCGTTAAGAAATGCCAATATAGTACTTATATGTCATAGGTTTCGATTTTACTAAAATGATTTTCCCAAACAAATCACTGCACCTTTTAAAGACACCGTTGCTTATATAATTATTGAATAACCATACTATTAGACATGTTTATAGGAAATATGACGTCAGTCTAGTCAGTTCAGACGTTATTTATTTCACGTTAATTTTTGGGAAGAAGTTCTAAGATTTGAGCAGTAATAGAGCCTATAAAGGTGTACAACAAGTCATCAGTTTTGTTCTAAATGTGTTAAGAAAACATGCTGACGTCAGTACCTCTGACGTCATACTTCCATACACATGTGAAGTCAAGATTTCCATATTACGAAGGTGGCGGACACCGCACTAGCGACGAGGTAGCATACTGGTTGAAATGCTTGTCTATGGGCACTCGGTCGTCGTATAGTGTGGGCGCCTGCAGGATGATTCCTGCCGTGCCCACTAACACAGCTAGCGTGAAGATCCACAGGAATAAACGGTCAAGCACCATCGCTACGTATTTCCAGTCCTCTTTTACCTGTTTATAAAAAGTCAATTTTAAAACGTTGCGCTCAAAGCTTGTTAAATATTTTAGAAATATTTACTTGTTAATATTTCTCAGCTGATTGTTCTTTCTATTACCAATTTAAAGTTTACAGTCTTCTGAATCCTTAAGGTACATATGTCTCTTCATCTTTAAATTATTTGCAAAATTTCTGCAGAATGGGCAAAGTAGCATTTGCCTGGATTACGGCGATAACGATGTTTGTAATAATATCTTATTGCATCGTTAAGCCCTCGATACACGGTCGTTTTGTAAGCAATGCATGGCTGTTGTGAGGCTATTTATATTTAATACCCGTTAGGTAAACGATATGATGAAAGAATATCACTTTATAAATAAGTTATTGATAGGGAATGGATCTTTATTTGCGACTTATTTAGTCTTCACTGCCTTTTTATTAAGAGAAGAAAAAGTTTAAAAATAAATTGCATTAGAATGTCATGAGTCTTGTTTTTGTAAGAACGCGAAAGGACCTGCAAAAGTACAATATCCCTACCTTAGTAGAATCCTCCAGCATCTTAGTGTGTTCTGCGATGAATCGCACGCAGAAGCATGTTTTGTGCACCTCTGGCGGACAGGCGGAGTGGCTGAAGCCGGGTGGCGGATCGGGCACGGGGCTAAGGGTCTCGTCTTCGGGGGCTAGCCCCCCTGCCAGCCCCCCGGCTAGTCCCGCACCAGGCCCTACACCCCCTTCACTTGATCCGTGCACCAGGCAGCTGCCGCCAAACCTATTACTGTCACCCATCCTGAAACACAAAGCAGTTACAGGTCGACTGCCATATAAAAAAATTGCTGGATATTGTTAACTGGTTCGCCTGCTACCATGGAAGATCATGTGGCAACATGATCTTGACAAGCTGTATGTTTATAGGTATTTCTGCACTTTTAGGCATGTTGATCACCCAAATTATTACTTAAATCGATAGTATTCCCAAGAACTTCCTTGCAGCGGGCTTCTTTTCTCACGATCTGGGTACGAAGCAGTTATCTTCAAGCAATAAACACTAATATAATAAGCAGTAAACACTTCCACCCAGAACGGACCTGTCTAGTAATCAGCACCTTCTGTCGTTTATTCTAATTCTATATATTTTTGTTTTGAATAACATAATGTCATGCCTGTAAACTCAATTTAGTCAGAGGTACCTATAGTAGGTACACCTATATTTTACACACTCACACACACACACACACACTCTTACACGCATTACACGTAGGTACAAATATTTTCTAAAACAACAAAATCTTACCCAGAATTGAGGTAGGTGGTGTGTGTAAGGTCCTCCTTGCTCGGCGTCCTCGTTAGAGGCCGAGGAGGCGGTGCAGCAGGCGGCGGCCATGCGCCAGGCGCGCAGCAGTCGTCATCTGCCGCCGCCAGTCGGTACGGGTACAGAGGCCGCGCCGTGCCCCCGCATCGCACCACCACGCCGCACGCCGTGTACCGCGATCTGTGGTAATATGTACCAAAAAGGTAAAGAAGCGCGCAAACGTTCGCACACGTAGATACGCGTCTACGCATACTGAGTGCAAGCGCACTCGCGACTGGCATTTCTTTGCGCATACGGCAAACAAATTGTTCATTACTTATATACACGTGTGCGTGCGGCCTGTTCACGATATGGATCCGGCCTTTTCACCCTACCAATATAATCCGTGCTATACTCGTAATCGGATTAATATACGACACTCTAATCTGATTATAAACTACCAAAAGGCACATAATGTACTTGGGACATTGGCATTAAGTGAGTTTTCTGAAAACAGATACAACGTATAATGTGTTTATTTTGCAAGTACGTACTCGTGAAAGCCAGTAAATGTAAAAGGAAAATAAATTGCAAGCAAATGAATATGCAAAGCGCTCTTCAATCGCTCACTAGCATTCAATTTGTTGGCTTTATTCTCTGTGAAACTGTAGTTCCTGAAAGTACAATAGGGACTGAATCGGGATTTGTAAATTCGGTTAAATCTTATTGTAATATTTAAATCTTATTATAAATACTAGACTGGTAGGCCAGTCTTTCACCACCTAATCTTGCTAAAAAGGTTAGGTAATTAAAATCAAACCACAAAAATTCTATTTACTATTGAAAATTCAGCCCTAAGACTACAACGAATTTATTCATACATAGATGGCTATGCTACGCACTACGCAGCTACGTTGCGGTCTACGGGGAGTCGTACGTATCAGTTAACCTTTGGATATCATCAATAATAATGCTTTTATTTACAATTCAGTTAGCGTCGCAACATTGCCACTTAGCTGTTGAGGTCGGACCGAGCCGCAGCGATAAGCCAGAAACCGGAATATTTATTATTTTTACATAAAAAATGCTTCTCGCTTCGCGGCTACGCCGTAGCACCGTAGCCCGCCGAGGCTTAGCTACGCTGAGATACGGCTACGATTGGACCGTGTTAACAAGCTGTACGTTGTTTTTTTATCTTTTAAATTGTATAGTAGTGCTAGAGTAAAAATTAAAGAAGAAGAATCGAACGCGTTTTTGTCTGTTTTTAGAAGTAATCAACTTTGGTTACGGTGGGACCAGTCAATAAATCCTAAACAATCTGTATATGACCCAGTTACGAATATTCTGAAGTCTGATATCAAATATTTACATACGCATTAATATTTTGTAGGTAGTATGCAGTATGTACGCGTATTTATTGGTTTTTTCTAAGACATGTTAAGGATACGTTTCTGACTTACCCTTTCTAACTTTTGCAAATGTTGTGTTTAGTGTATTAATTCATCAATTAAATTACACATAAACCTTAATATTTAACAATCCATCGATTGATTTCAATGAAAAGTCTCCGCGTAATGTAGGTGACGAGACTCCAACAGACATAAAGTTTAATCTAATCACCCAAAAAGGAGAAGCCACATTAGTGGATAGATTTAGGAGGAACCCAACAGAGCATGTGATCTGCCTCAGAGATCCATTTACTTGATGTTGGGTAAGTCGGAAACCACAGCGAGGCGGCGGCCATTATACCTCTGGTCTAGTTTAACAAACATCCATTCCATTCCAGTAAGTGAATTACGATACCGACTCGAATTATTCGCGAGCCAGTTAACTGACAGACATAGATACTAAATAACACCTATTCAGGCATTCTAGTGTAACCAGCGACTGGCTACGAGTGGTAAACGGTTGTGGTTAATAATAGCTATATGCGCTGGCGGATCAATAGTTCAGTTACAATCAACGGTTTATGCATCAACCTAGATAGAAAAGTTCCATGTGACCCGGTGTGTAGATAATGTACCGCATTTTGTAAATGAAGGCAAACATGTTGATAAAAATGTTTGATGTCTGGCCGTAAAATTAAAACATTAACTCAGAATCTCGCAGAAATGCCTCGAAAGTAGCTCATAAAAAGGCGCGCGGCAAGCAAAGTTGTCGCCAGGATCACGCTTTAAAAAAAATCTCCGGCACGCAATCTTTACAGTTCGTTCCGTCGCTTTTTTAACTTTAGTCTTTGTACTAAGGTTGAGTGAAAGTGAGAAATAAACGCCTGACTCTGCAGCCGCGACCAGCGAGTCTTTTAAACTTATAATTAATTTAGAGTTGTTACTGATCCGCGGTCGGATTTACGAGTTGGCGGTCCGACCGGCCGGACTCAGCAATGTTCACTCAGAGATCCAGATTAGAACAAGCAAAGTACGAATTAATTTGACTTTAATTGCGAAGATTGTGAAACAAAGTTTAGCGAGATACTGCAAGTTTAGCCTCACCTTGTTGTGTCAAACTTGTACTGCGGTCGTTTCATGAAGAGCAGTCGTGGCAGGATGTGAATGAAAACTCGCTTCACCCAAGGCGCCATCCGGTGTGTCTGCGGCGAACGGAAGTGGACGTTTAGGACCACTACCGTCACACATATACTAAAAGCAATAAAAGGTTTTATTACTCGAGGACATGGGTACAATTAATAGCTAATATTATTGGCTAGTAGAATTAACCGATAACTATAAAATCCTGACCGTAACTTTAATTTTATTACTGTTCGTTGCCTTTCATTATTTTATCTTAGTGGAATATTAAAATGACGATATCTGATTTAAGAAGGTAACTATCTAAAATCAATATGTTCCATATTTATACTGGAATTAATTTCGAAACAAACACTAAAATCACTGATTAAACAAACCATCGTAGTTTCCAATGTGATCAAATGCTTTCCTTTGTTTATCTTGCTCGTGTGTACTCAAAGGATCAATGACTAACAATCCCTGCGTACATACATTAAGCTAAATTATTAATGCTAATAGTTTTATTCATAGGTTTACACAATAGTGCTACAAATAATGGTGGGTAATTTGTTAGTTCCCTGCTGAATAGTGCTGAATCAGGTAGTTCGTGCCGCGGCCGTATTACCGGTATATTTATGAATAGTTAACTTGCTAATAGTGAATAAACCATGTATACATTGGTTGAAACCTATTCAGCATAACTGTTAAGTTTACTTATGTTAGTTTTCGTATCACAAAATAATACAAAGGGAATGATTATAACCCTCCGGCTTGTCCTTTTTGCTTCGCCGTAGTCGGGTAATAAAACACTGTCATTTTTATTAAAAAAAAAAACACATATTTATGACCATTGAACTGTTGACATTACTTTTTCTTTCTCTGTATAGTGTTTTTGTGTGTACATAGCACGCCTTTGATATCTACACATTTGACATTATTAATACAAGGCATAAGTTTATCTAGGTACTAGCTTTGCTATATAAAATCGCATAGGTACACGTTTTGTAATACATATAATGTAACTTCTACTTTACATAAACATGAATCCTAGTCTAAGCCTAGACCTTTCGCAACTTTGTAGCGGGACTCAGTGCAAAGGATTCCGACTATCCTAACTCAAAGTCGGAGGTTGGGTTGTTTAAAAAATAATTTTCTTGAAGCTAGAACACGCAATCAAATATCTTGTTTAGAAACCAGCTTTTAATTTATATGGAAATCTGGTAGCCGGCACGCCACAACCGAGCCGTATTTAAATAAATTACTTTTGTCCGAAATGTATTTATTATAAGGCCTTGATTTTATAAAATTGAACTCGAAGTAATCTTTGATCTTTTATACCTGATATTAATAAGGTTATTTCAGCACAAGTATTAACATAAGTGGCTTTTTAATCCCAATAAAGCCTTGTACTATATACCTATTGTACCGAATAATCTTCTTAGGTAAGTATAACTATTTCCTAAAAAGCATCCAATTTCCAGAAATTCACAAGATTAATTTCTACTACGAAACTGACTCCTACGTATAGAATATCTTGTCTTTTGTCTTGTATCTCAAACAGGATAAAGAGCAATACTTGGAACCAATTATCACTGTTAATGTGTAGTAAGCTGAGATACACGCATATATGGAGCTATTCTATTTTAGTAGTTTCCTCTCAAGCCCGTGTGACGAGGATCAAAGGGGCGCTGAGAATTAAATTAAACACCCTCCACTCTCAATTTGCGAAATTATTACATTTACCAAATAAACATATAACGACGGGAGCATCCTTGTTTATTTATTTTTAATCACGCGATAGTTCGTGTAGCTCAATGGTAGTTTATTGCGCCGTTGCCTTTTTAGAGCTATAAAACTCTTTGAAACTATCGTAGTGGGTCGTAGTGTGGCGTCTTGGCTATCAAAGTGCACATTTCTGATATAGACAACTTCGGAGTAATCTATAGACATAAATGGTCGGATTAAAGTATAAATATTAAATGGCTATATATGTAGTTCAATACTGAATTACATTTACAATGTTCTTTGCATGTGTTAGGTTAGCACATGTATTCAGCAGTTATAAATAAAAATCTTTTTTTTTATTTATAACTGTCCTGTCCGTCTTGTTTTTTTTTTTTTAAATAAGCCGTGCCCATATTTTCTTAACTAAAGCCCTTGATGTAATATTATTGTACATAAATATTAAGTATACAGCCGATCGATTCTGTAAAAATCTCACCGTGAAAAGTTAGGTGAAGTGAGCTTAGAGTGAGATGTCAATAGTGTCAATCCCTAGCATTAGTTGGAATGCAGTCCACTCCACGCTCACTTCACCTAACTTTTCACGGTGAGATGGTTACAGAATCGCACTGCAGGTACTTTTCAGATTACCCAGCTCCATATTTTACATGTGAACATTACGCTGTCAGTGTCGCTTACAAGGAATGCCATCGTAAATATTAACTTGGCCTTCAGGGCACATGAAACCATCACGTCATCAAATAATAGACATTTCACAATATATAGAGGAGCAAACTATTCTTGTAGACTATGTAGACGCGAGGGGAAGCGTACAATAAATTCCTCTTACGTCAAACTTACCGACAGGCATTGTACCTCTACAAGATGGCGGGAAACTTACTGCTGAAACTAAGGAGCTTTGCTTCACGATGCCAAATGACTCGCCGACGGGACATGAGAAAAACTACAAACTGAGCTACCACAGGTAAGGTTAGGCCGTCCCTAGGGGCATTTCTGTTCGGGATTACCCTTTCTTCGGCTTTGCGGTTAAGTACCAACAATCCGCTTGTTCATGTCAACTGGTCCTACTTTTTTTTGGGTAAGGTTTATTCCATTATGGACGGTTGTAGGCACTTACCTGATAGATACGAGAATCATGGCGAATATAAGGTACTTTCCCAAGAGGGGCACAACCAAGGACGTAGGAGGGATGATCTCGACGACCAGCAGGAAGAACACGTGGAGACTAATCAATATCGAGATCGATAGGGTTACCTGTTGACAATAACACACTCATATTAATTTATATTTCAAATAACTTCTTTGGAAGGAACTGAAGCTTCCTTAACTGTGGAGCCAGCTGTGGCACACAGACCCGTCGCCCATTATAGGTATGTAAAATATAATATTATTATAACTGAATGGGGATTTTTATGTTCTCCAAATAAAAGATAGTAATTTTAAGACGTAAGTCCGTACAGTAACTTTTGTAATGAACCAACGGTTTCTTTAGCAAATAACTGATACAATGAAAATAAAAAAAATGATACGATTTTTTTATGTCAATTCAACTTTGATGTATACGTTCAAGTTACAGACGCTTGACACCATCCCGCATAACCCGATAACCAATAATTTCATCATAGTGATTTACGACTTATATCCATTCACGTATACAACATAAACTATTTCTGATAGAAAAAACCGAGAGCTTCGCAGGATTTCTTTCAAATCATGAAATTACATTTAAACCTTTCTTGTGTGAAATTTCAATCAAGCTTATTTTGGAAATATGTGAATGGATGATGTTAATCTCAAATTAATATTATCCTTTACTCAAAGATTAAATATTATAATTTAGTTACTTTGTAAGTACAAGTAGTACTTACAAAGTAACTTAAATTAGGTCCAATCAGTGTACACGTGTAGCGTTACCGCATAAGGCCGCGTCCTAACCGAAAGCGATAGTCGCGCGCGTGTGCGATCATCGCGCTCTTTTATGTAAATATGATAGCCACGCAATCAATCAAGTCGCATTTGTACGTCATTATACGGCTGCATCCTATTCAAAAGCGATCGTCGCGGTCATATGTCACTTTTTGTTCAGAAACCTGGAAAGCGCTCTCTGTCGGCGCGACCAAGCGTGCTTGCGCAACAAAAAGTGACGCGGGGTCTTGCTTGCGTAATACACTAAAAGAATCAATGGCTTTCATTTTTACAGTTCAACAACATTTATTGCATTATTTACGTTATTGAGCAGACCAATTTTTAACATATTATGAAGCAATGGTTTAGCATTATCCTTCAAAATTTATTTTATTTATTCATTTATTTATTTATTCAGTAGTACACATACGTTATGTACATTTAAGTTGATGCCAACATAAACACATTAGAGTTTTACCGTGCACCAACATCATCGACTACATAATTTAGAGAATTTAACCACTTAAGTAGGTACTTAGGTAAAAATGATTCAGATTGTGATTGATAGTATGTTACGTAGTTAGGGTGCAGTTAAACGATCGAACAGTCTGACTATCGCTTTCGGTTAGGACCAGGGTAACACTACGTACCTATTCCACGCACATATTACCTACATATTACGTATGTAGACAGAAACGTAATCACGATTCCACCGTCGAATATCAGTGAACGTAATGAGAATGATATATTTGCTACACAGTGTTATCTTACATAATTAATAGAACTTCTACTCAATCTTCGAGAACGAATACCTAAACATGACAGCCGAAGTTAACTCAGATAAGGATTGCGATGAGAATATAATTATGATTTTACAAAAAAAATGAAGATCTAAAGAAATATTGGGAGGTCTTTAGGCCATCCGGATCCAGAGTCCGGGGTAGCACTGACAGCATCCTATCTACAGGTCATTGCGGATAAACTGGACTCAAATATCCTGAAAACATTTATTCGCGTTCAAACTTTGTAACCCTACTTGGAATTATTATGGACAATGGACATGGTCTGAAGGTTTTATTCTTTTTTTATTTTTTTTTAAGCAATGATTAGTAGCTATTTACTGATACTCTAGTATAGATCATATAAATTCAATGTAAGTAGTTAAAGCGCATCATACAATACAACGCGGAAACGGAACACGTGGATGCGCGTTTTTATTGAAGTTTTACAGACGCCAGCACACAAGCTACTACAATCTGTCAATTTTTTATAATAGATTTTCAACTTTATCGTTAAAGCATTAAGGTTCAAAGTTGATTAGGAAAGTTTGACAGTTTCGGATATCTTGACCTGCTGGCGTCTGTACGTAAAAAATCACACGTGGGGACGCGTTATCTGCGCCCCGTCGCGTGGCGTGTTGTACTGTGTGATCCGCCTTAACTACTAACATTGGTTTTAACGCCTAAATACGCGGCATGAACTACATATATAAATTGTGACGGTAATCACCAACCTGATTGAGATTTACGCCAAAAACTCGGGACTTTTAGATGATTGAAAAGTTCCATCCAATGATGTCCCTTGAGTCAAATAAAAGGGACCACATACTCTTCGGTACGTATATATATATGTACACCGATATTGAATCGATATCGAAAGAGTATGTATGCCAGTTTAGGTTGCTATAATTTTAGACTGAGAATATATTCCTCACAGTGAGATTTATCTTATTGAACTATGTCATATTCAAGACTTGTACTAAAGATAAAGAATAAAGACTACAAAACTTGTACTACAGCACGAGAAAATTATGTATTAACACTTAAATAATTTGTTTTCATACATAACGGTTAACGTGTAATTATTATACCACGCTGTAAAATAAATGAATACTTGTTTGTTAATGAGTTCGCATTGCGCTTTACTTAATAAACTTTAATTAATATAACTTCGAGCGTTTACAACATTTAATAAAAATAAACAGTAACCGAATGGATAACTTAATAAAATTGCGTGATTGCGCAATTTATTCAGGTTTTTCATATTTCAGTACACAACAACAGTAATGGTTATATGTCCTATCTGTTTCTATTTTACTGTGTGTACATAAATAAATAATCAAGTCTGTTCAAGCAAGTCGTAGTAAATGTAAAAGATCCTATCGTATGAAAGAAAACGAATGCTACTAATTAAAACCTTTCTTTCAGTTGTGAAATGAATGACAATACCTAGAATGAAGAAGAGCGACAAAGACAAGCTTACGTCTGATGCACAGGAAAAGTGACTGATGCTACGGCGTAGCACATTGGTTACGACGGGACGGCTATGTCGTAGCACCATTACAATAAAAATCTTTTAAAAGAGCCTAGTAACTGCTTTGCTTATTAAAAAATGCACTTCCTGAGCAAAATAATTTAGTTACAGAATGCTCTAGTAATTAAAGAGCAATATTGACTAATAGCTTTTGTACCTAGGATTGTGTGGTAGGTATTTAAAGTGGGTCCAAGTAAAGCCAATTACTAGAATGTGTATCGTCGATTCGACGTTATTGTAATTATATTTACGTTGCAGAAATTAAATTTGTAATAACTAACAGACTTACATACCAAGTGTCTATTTAGGAATCTAATCTAAACTTCTCTCTCTTCTCTATTCCCACTCACTAAAATATAAGACAGCAGTCAGGCATTTGTATGCACAGATACGACGAAAATGTAAGCAAATGTAAGGTTGATGTAGTCTACATCCTCCTTAACCTGATTGACACTATTAGGCGCCAGCGTACAATATTGCCAAACCTTCTTAACACATTTAGAGATAACAGTATAATGTCATTTGTTTATATCCCCCCGGTATGAACGCGTCGCAGTAATTCACAATACTCGCGGGAAGGGTCGTGTAAATCATAACTAAGCTCGATTTGAACGCTTGATACACAAATGAAATACATTTTTATTACGTTGGGGTGGGTAATCACAAGAGAGCAATAAAAGAACACGTTGAGTAATCGTATTTGAGCAATTTGAACCTCAGCGGTTGTAACAATATTCACTGTAAAACTTTTACGGACCGCCCCAACTTTGTCGACAGAACGCTCGGAATTTTTGCTAATTTGTTTTTAGAAGTTCACTTTAATAACAGCGTAGGAAATTTTATTCATGTGGGCTAAATTAATATAATAAAAAACATGAGGTGCTTCCATTAGGGCCCTCGCCCACGGCGACTTTTTGTAGCGATGCAGTCGCGCGTTTAGCAAACGCGCGACAGCATCACTTCTAACGCGTGTTAGTCGCATTTGCAACGCGCTACTGCATCGCAATTGTATCGATACAAACGCGCGACCGCGTCGGACGACATCGGTAGAGAGAACGGAGGGGGGAGGGAGTGTGGCGCGGCGCGTGATTGGGAATCGGCATCAGTGCAACGAGCAACACAGACAGGTCCAGAGTGCATGCTATTGTCCGTCACAGGCGTAAAATGGAGTCATTTGACACTGAAACTTTTATTACGGCAATTCAGGAGCGTCCTGTAATATGGGACTCACGTCTTCCTGTGACTAATGTTGCCTCAACGGAGTCCATCTTGCAACTGTACTGATCCAAGGTATTTTTGTATCGTAACTGCATCGCGACCAAATCGCGTTTGCATCGCGACTGAATCTGGTCCCGTGGGCGCGGGCACACAGCTAGCGACTGCTTCGCGTCTGTATCGATGCTACGCGCGAGAGCATCGCGACTGCATCGCTACAAAAAGTCGCCCGTGGGCGAGGGCCCTTAAGGTTGGCTTGGGTTTTTATTGTTATTTGGAAACAGTGAAAAGTAAACGATATTTAATACGATTTTAATATTAAAAGGTGTTAAGTGAATATCCTACTAATATTATAAACGCGAAAGTTTGTATGGGTGGATGGATGGATGTTTGTTATTCTTTCACGCAAAAATGACTAAACGGATTTGGATGAAATTTAGCACACAGATAATTTATAATCAGGATTAACACAGCATAATTTTTATCCCAATCTTCCCACGGGATCGAAGCCTATGCGGCTGAAACCGCGTCATTACTATTTTAAGGTGACTGAATTGTATATTAAACTAATCCTAACAAAAAAATCAAATATTTGTGATGCCGTACTAATTTGCCTAACGACTTTATTAGAAGTTATTTAAGTGCCTATCTAAGAAATTGTTAGAACCAAAATCGGTACTAAACGCAAAAGTAGTTACGAGTATAAAGTCCATAATTCCTCTTTGTTAGTTCATCTTTTAAGTAAGATAGAAAATCAACTCAAAGTCAATTAGTCTGCAAACATTTACTTCTATTTGTTCAATTATTTAGGTTAGAATTTAGGTATTCAGTTTTGTCATTTGATCTTTAATTAAAACACAAGGATTAGTACTGGAATCCGGTTCCAGAGCAGTACGTCTGTAGGTTAAATATCGAGCTGTAGTAGATACGTATACCTACAGGCCAATAAATCAGAAGAGACAACGGAATCCCAAAGTGGGCTTTATCAAGCTTTATATCTTAGGCTCTTTGTAGTTTGTAGAGAAATGGGGTAAAGTGATGGTTTACGAATAATTTGGTCAATTCTATTATTGTTTAAAAATTGCTTCGGTATTAGTAGGGTAAACCCTGATTTACTTTAAATACAGTTCCCGACAAATTGTGTGTATAATCATGGTAACGTAAATATGATTGGAATAACATCGTATGAAAAATAATGAAAGATAGAAGAGAGAAGAGAAGGTCATTGCGAATAAACAGGACTCAAATATCCTGAAAACATTTATTCGCGCTTAAACTTTGTAACCCTACTTGAAATTATTATGGACAATGGACATGGTCTGAAGGTTTTATTCTTTTTTTTTTAAGCAAGGATAGTAGCTATTTACTGATACTCCAGTATTGATCATATAAAATCAATGTAAGTAGTTAAAGCGCATCACACAATACAACGCGAAAACGGAAAACCGCGGAAGCGCGTTTTTATTGAATTTGAAAATAACATTATTGACTTCACTGAAGTGAAAATTAACGGAAGAGAACTATAACCTTAATACTAATAAAATACATATAAATAAAATTGAAGTGTCTATTTGTAATGATAAAAAAAAAACAATTTTTTAAATTTTCGCTTGTCTGTCGGTTTGTCTCGGCTAATCTCCGAAACAGCTCGACCGATTTTGATGAAATTTGGTATAGGGATACATTGAACCATATGCTATTTTTTATTGACATACCGCGCAACCAAAGCTGTAGGCGGAAGTAAGTAAGAAATAATGCTTGGTACAGAAGCAAAGCCTCCTAAGCTGTGAGATGTTAAAGCGTACGAAACGTTCAACCAGTCAAAATGGCACCCGGTACAATCCTGACTGATTCAAAAGTGTCATACACCCCGAAACTTTATCGTTTAGCAGCATTTTGAAAGCAATAAATATTGGGCTTTAAAAAATAGATTACTTTTTATCGACATACCACGCGGGCGCAGCCGCGTGTGAAAGCTAGTTAGTTTAATAAATAATTACCTTCTCTCCGCTATCTGAAGGCAAGTAAAATGTGAGGACGGTAAGGAAGGAGATCCCCATGCAGGGGATGATGATGTTGACTGTGTAAAACAACGTTTTTCTCCGCATCGTGATGTTGAATGTGATGTCCAGGTACGGCTCGTCGCAGCATGTGTAGAACTTCTCATTCCTGTGTAATTATTAAACGGGTATTAGGTACATGATTAAGTACATAAAACTTAGGGAAAGAAAATCAATATCATGTTTATACACCGAAATTTTTTGTGACTAAGATTTATTGCTATGCGTCAAACATCTTTAAGTAATCAGTGTCTAAGTACTTAAAAACTTAGAAGACAACACTGCCATTGTATTGCCTTTCAAATGTGTCTTATCAAATTACTCAAAACGCGCAGAACTCTGAAATTAAATTACTGGATGGAATACAGCCATTGAGTCTGCAACAGAGGCTCTTCAAACGAAACTTCGTAAAAGTCAAACATCAATAACGACACTTTCGCCTTTCAGTTACAGTTGAAGTTTTACAAGCGATTTTAATATTTAAATATCATTTTATATATGGCGGGCAATAGAAACTTTTAAGTAGTAGAGATTGGAGCCTTAGGCATGTAAGACTACTTTGAGCCTTCTGAAAAGGTTTGAATAGTTAGACAGTTGTACCCAGAAATCTGAATACAAATTATTTTTAAAATAGACCTTAAAAGCCTTCACAACAAAGTTAGTACAAGTAGATAGGTACCTAAACGCTTGCAAATTTTGTAAAACAATATTTTATGAGCGGCCATATACGAAGTGTGTGTTCGTGTAATTTCGTAGAGTAGATCGTAAAAGCTTTGAAGGAATATGAAAATGGCATTTATATCGTTTCCAGGGAAATCATTTTATATGGAAAAGCGCAGTTTGTCCCGACCGTCTAGCTATCCGTCAATCAAACGAAGGCTTACATTCCATATGGAAAGTTATGATATAATATTTCACGGTGATAAAACATGAGCGTTTTATTATTGGGCAAATATTTTTGGAGGAAACTGTTTTATTACGATGCTTATAAAGTCTATAGATTTATATTTTGCTGCGTCATTATCTATAAACAATTAAAAACAACTGTAAGGAAAACACAAAGCAACTGCGTACCAGATTTTCATCGTAGATATTATAATAAAACCCGTTAATTTAAACCTTGAAGAGCGTCTACGACAGCATCTTTAGAAAACGTCGCAGCTTGTAAAAGCACTTGACAATTTTACCGTTGCAATAGCTTTGTTAACGTGGAAATGCGAACTTTATTCAAAGCAAGTAGGAGTCAGCCGCGGGCTGTGTTACAACTACAGAATATGTATAAAGGACATTACCGGCGGCTCGTCTGTAAGTAGATTTTACTGTGTCGCTTCAACAAGGGCTTTTGTTACTGCAACATTTTCACAATACGCCAGCCGCGTGTGTAAAGCTAATATACTTTTTTATTTTGAGGTAATTAAACGTCAGTTTTATAAAGCAGAGTTATTTTTGTGAATAACAAAATATTATTTCTAAGAACAACAACCCTCCTTTTACTGCTTGTTTTCTTTTAAGTATTCCGAACACCTCTTCCTTTTTAAAATCCTCTTAGAATTTTAAAATGGCGTCTATAAAGGAAAATGTACATTGAGGTGAAGCAAGGATCTGCTCAGCGTTTTTAGACAGGCTGATTAGATTATTTGGTGGATACCGAGGTACTTGAACCTTCGACAACGTGACTTATCTGAACATCTTATTCAGGCATTATAGCCACGCATTTTAAAGGGGTTGAAATCGGGAGGTGTTCGAAGCGTAAGTTCAGGAGCAAGCGCAGCTTAACGTGGCAAAGCGGATACACGTCGTAAAGTGATGGCGAGGTAAGTGACGTCGGTTTAATAATGACACTCGTGTGTTCGAGAGGCGGATAACGGCTCGTAGCCGGCAAGGAGGGCTGAGGACAAACGACCGCTATACATCGAGCTCCAATTAACTTTTGTTTTCCGCCTGCGCGACGTATTTCGTGCTGTATTAACCTCTGTTTGGGCCTTTTTTGATTACTGTTCAAGTACTTACCAAATATTGTTTTGAAGAGGGAAATTATTAAAATGTAAACAAAATATACCGACCCATATATTATTAAGAAACTTGAATGTAACTTTTTATACTATGCTAAACGTTAAAAGACCAAACAAAGGAATTACTAAAGTAGAAATAAATGACCTCCTGTCGTAATAACATAAGTACTGATGGCGGTCATTTAGTTCAGCCGTCACCGACCCGCTTACAATAACTGAAACTAAACGGTCGTACGATAAACTTTCATATTTCCAAGCACGAACGTGAGTATCCTTAGTATCCTTACAACGTCGTAGTTTAAATAATTCAAGGAAATGTGAGAGAGCATCGTTGGACTCATCCGTCATAGACGTGCACCGGTTATTATTTTACGGTGAGATCAACTGTGAATAACATCGGAAATATCTTTTGTAGCGTTATACGATGAAGTTGGAACTGTTATTTCAGGTTTCGTTTATAAGCTGGAATATGAGGGATTAAACTACAACTAGTTTAATCCTTAGCTAAGTTTGTACCAACGTACAAACTTAGCTTGGCAGCAGATGGGACCTAATCTGACAAAAGTAAAATAGACCGACCTAATAGTATGTAACGGACAGAAGGTAATATAAAACGGGACAATTCTTTCTTTAGACTCTCTTCATTTCAGAACTTGCGTACTTGCGACATTTCTCAGATCTTTTCAAGATTTCCTTATTAGAACATCTTGAAAAGATCTGAGAAACTTCTGTAAGTTTGAAGAAAAGTCATTTCGGCGTGGGTTGATCAGTACTCAACTGAAACGCAAAACTGCGTATTTCATGGTACGTAAGTACCACATCAGAATATATCAAGTAAGTATCATTATCAGTTACGTTGCAGGTTATAAAATAACGCCCTATGATGTTATTTATATTATAAGTTCTTTTATATGTCCTGTATCGAAAATGGTGCTTTAATTAGCCTTCTAAAACACAAAAAGCCATAATTATCAATTTTTATGAATAAGGGATTAGAGTATGCATAAACCATCTTTAAAATTCAAAGGGAATTTCTGGTACTCAGACTTGCGTCAAGCGACACGCGCGCTCGTCACCAGAGCGGTAATTTTAAGAATGTTCACAGTCTGAGGGGCAATTCTCGTAATTTTAAGAACGTTCATAGTCTGATCTTAGTCTCAATCTGCCAAAGAATACTTCTAATTTCCCTATGTTTTGTCAAGTTTTTGACTTTGATTGTCGCTGAGATGAGATTGCGACTAGATTTTGAACGTTTTTAATTACGGGAATTGGCCTTCTGTTTCTGTCCATTCGCTCGGCTCGTCGCGTCGCGGTGACTCGTAGTATGCTCTAGACTGTGGCTCTAATAAACAACTTCTTTCATTTGTTTTCTCAATCACTGTCGCAAGACGCGTGTAACTTAAACATGTAGCTCGTGGCTAAGCGGTTAGGTAGGATTACGTACCTGACAGCCGGCACCTCCAGTATATCCCACTCGACGGACATGTAGAACTCTGACAGGTCAACGCCCACCGACACCACGTTGCTGCCTGCTTGCTCATCCATATGCCTCAAGTCCACCTGTGTACATACCAACTCACAAAACTATTTATTCGTTCCAACATACGTGAACATTCACAAGGCACCGGAGTTCAAATGAATATATTCATCTTAAACCTACGTCTTGAATGAACAAAATTGATTAGAATTTCAAATGTGGGGGTATGCAGGAGATACGTGTATCTTGATTGCGATTATGAACGTTACGTGTTCGCTTTGAAAAAGGGCTCACTTTCAACCTTATTTCACTTAAAGCGACCTCGATTAGACCAAAAGTTAGAAGAGCAAGGAAATGTGAAAGTATTTGCGTTTTATTCCTGTATCTATATTAGCAGTGAGTGCTTAGTTGAAGATTATTTATATTTGTATTTGTGTTGTATTCTACTAAAAGCTATTTTGGTCTGTTATTATTCTTTTGCTCAGATGCAAAGTAAGGTTACTTATCTTTCTTTAAATCGTTTTGTTGTCCACGTCTCTGGAAGAAATCTGTTAATACTTACTCAGATTAATCACACTTTAAACATCTAGTAAGACTCCGGTGCCAATAAATTATATTTTGAAAATTGTTACTATGTTCTGTTATAACTTAAAATTAATATACTCTAGTTAAATACACATCGATAACTTTAAAAGACACATATATAAGGAAGTTTAACACTTTTGCTATTACTTGTTTAATCTTATGATATGCTTTTAGAATGATGCAGATTAGTTCTACTTATTAGTATCTCATATGGAGTAAAAAACCATGAACTAACTCGAATTTGACTTAATTTCCCCTTTTCTGTAATCCGAGTGTTATGTATTAAGCCATCCAAGTTACATAATGTATGTGTATGGTGAATCTCTCGTAATTTGTGGCCAAAGAAGCACACGAATTGTTTATGTATATGAGCTAATTGATCATTATTTTTTACTCCATCGTAGGATAGTGATTAGTTGTTATATCTATTTATTTAAGTTTAATTCATTGCCTATTTAGTCATAAGAATTACTTATTTGATACATGCACCCTGTCACACAATGTGTTGAATTATCTAGATAAAAATCCCATCAAATCTTGCCAACGTAGACATTAAAACTGTGTACTTCACTATCTCGGACTCTCTGTATAAAAGATCAGTATATTCCAAGCTGGTGTTCGCATGAGATGCCTCGGAAACAATACCACAGAGTGTGCCAAGTGGGATGTACCTGAGTACAAACTGAGAGCAAAACCTTTAACGACAAACCGACACACTTATCTTCAATGTAGACGTCACAACAATTCGATTCATGCGAAGAAATAACAACGCGAAAACACAGAAAACACCGAATATAACGAGTGATCGTGGAACTTTCGACAAGAGTAAATAGGATGAGGACGACCTCCTTCTCCTGGTCCCTTAACGTTATCGCGTAGAATAAGCGCACTACTTCGTGTCGGAATATCGAATCTCGGAAGTAGCGCACTTCATTCTCAACGACTCGTCAAAAAATCTGATAAGGAGGTCGAAAGCGCCGGCTCCGCCGCGCGTGTGTGTGTCGCGCGGACGCAGCGTCCCGAGCGACCCGTCTCATACCAACTCGTTCTAAGTCTCTTCGTCTTTGAACATAAACCAACGATTGCGTTTGTTACAGTGGCAGCGTGTTGGCATAAGACGCGTGCTTCGGTCGAGTGTTGTAATAGCATGCAACGACCGTCTCCTCGACAGCCCGAGGGTCCTCGACGCTTCGACGAGACGGCGAGTTCTACTTTAACATTTAGATTTTTGTGCATTATGGACTCCGTGTCAAAGATTGGGAGTGGTATCGTCTTTCTTCGAAATGACAACATGCAATGGACTGCCAGCGACACCACACTAGGTACAGCCAATAAGTATATGAGTCGCTAATAGGGAAAGGTATAAAATATGCAACATGATGACTATTTATGCTCGATAGTGTAGAGCAACAAGTGTGATCTTTATCTTCGTTTGGTTTCACGTGCTGTGCTAAACCTGTTCGCGTGTAGGTTCGTGTGAAGCTGTGTACAAGAGCCGCGACCGCGTCGAGCGGCGAGCGATCGCGCCGTGATCGGGAATGCAAGTGATTCGGAAACAAGCTAGAGACATGCGGTGAGTGGAGTGTACACTGACGGGGACGCATGCAGCAAGCTCGTGTGGCGCTCGTGTGGCGGGCGTGTGGCGGGTGTGTGTGTGTGTGTGGCGCGAGCGGAGCCAGCTATGGGAGGGTGTGACAGCTCCGAGAGACGCCGCTCCGCGTACCGATGCGATTGTTAGCTCATCGTTCATCTAAGTGGTATTTACCTTCGCACTCGCGGCTTATCGTGTAGCACGGAAAGGCTCTATCGGAGCGGGATGTGTCGGGTAGGAACGGATCGAGTGAAATTATTGCATCCCATATCACCTGGCTGTTAGAATTTTATACCTTTCCGTGTCGAGCGAGGAAGGCCGAACGAGCTAAGTGGACCGGCCGAGGATATTCTGGAGCATTCGTGATCACGCACGTCGACATAACCGCTACTCCATATACTTAAGTCATCACCATCGCAATAGAAATGTAAACTTGCAACATGTCAGAGCTACGGAGCGAGCCGGGGGCGGGGAGCGGGCGTCGGCACCGAGCGCACGCTCTTCGCCACTACTCTAGCGTCGTCGTTACAGTCAATATGTAAAAGTGAGATAACATACCACATGGACAGAAAAGTAATATAATTACACGACGAATTACGTTCGAGCCAACAAGCTATTGCATGGACATCGGCCGGGGCGGCGGGCCCTAGGGCTACGGCCCGCGCGCGCGGCGCCAAGCAGCGTACAGCGGGGCGTCACCTTGAAGCCGTCATACGTCCAGCTGCCTAACTTAAGCACACAGGTTTGCACGTCGTAAGGAAAGAACTCGACGTCGATCGAGCACGAGGACTTATAGACGGCGGGCGGCTGCCACACCACCATTCCGTTGTAGTACACGGTGGCCTTGGTCATCAGCGTCACCTCGTAGTTGCCGTCGGCGCTGCGGACAAACAGAGCGGTCAGCGAGAGCGGTGACGGAGCTCCACGCAATTACCTTGAATCCGTCGTACGTCCAGCTACCGAACTTAAGAACGCACGTTTGCTCGTCGAAAGGAAAATATTCCACGTCTATTTCGCAGGAAGACTTGTAAATGGCAGGTGGTTTCCATTCCACCAGCCCCTGATGATAGATGGTCGCCTTGGTCGCCAACGTTACCTCGAAGTTGCCGTCGGCACTGTAATGTTAACGCACGTTTACAAGCCGTCTCGCGGCCCTACCGTTCAGTTGTGTCTTACCAAATACCCTCAAGTGCGTTAGTACGAGTATGTTGTGTGTGGACCATGTCGCATGTGCGGGAAACTTTGTGTCACTAACAGTTTCAAAACATTCTATTAGTACAGGCTCTCAGGTTACTTGAATCGCGTAATTACTCATTTAACTTACAACGTATTTATGCTACGTTTTAGCAACTAATAACAGGTGCTGCTGTGTTTACACAGCTGCTCTACAATATCGATGCGGACCTAAACCACGAAAAATTACATTGTTCTTGTATATTATCATTTAAATAATGCATTATGCGTAATAATTTATGGTCACTCTTGACAAATATTAGACAATTACTCATCGTATTTAATCATTTAGTTTACTCTTGCTGAAAGAAAACAATTAATAAAATAGTTTTTATAATAACAGATTAGAATATCCTCATAATTTAATTTGACGACGCATCCGAAGACGATACATTTAAATGTACGTCTTTATAAGTGTACATGATTCAATTACAAATGTTTTAGGTTTTTTTATAATTTTACTTTGTTAATTTAACACAATACAACACAACATTAAACATGCATTAACAGCGAAAGAAAAGGACATATTTATTTCATAATTTATAATTTGTATTTAAACGATGTGGATGAAAACAAAGACATCCAATAAAAAGAATGGAAAATATGACAACAAAAATATGAAACACGGACGGGATGTGCGAAACTCGATGATAAGGGTTAACAAATCACTGCGTGGGGGTCCATACACAGCGATTCGTTCATTCAAAGGGTCTTCATCGCAGGTGTCCCAGGTTTGAGGTAGAAGCAAAAATGTGCACATTAGAGAAGACGAGGCAGACGGGAAGGGGGGTGGGGGGGCACAGGTCGCGGGAAGGGACAGGAAATGAGTAACGATTGCTGTCCCGGCCATTTATCAAAGTCCGACGCCTCAAGGTGGCGGCTGCGACAAAATGAATGCCAACTACGAGCACAATACACAAGTAAAACTTGTAACTCAAGGCTCTGCCGGTGTTGTGATATTTAGTTATAGATTTTGTAATAAAACGTTTTGGAAAGGTTTTAATTCACTAGATTAATTTAATTAAGTAATCTTGATTTATCACACGCAAATTATTATGGATTAACAAGTCCTTTAGCCATTTTTAAACAAAACTTCTTTACGTCCAAAGATTAATTTTATTACAAAAAAATAATACATACAAATTAGATAAAAGTAATCGTTTAAGCTAAAAGGATTACGAACCCCCGCACCATACTTTCAAAGGTAAAACGTTGAACGTTCGAAATTAACCGTCTTCGTCTTTAATGGAAATTTTATTCTTAGAAGGAAAATCGATGTGCTTGGTAGGTGAAGGATGCAAGGAAACCGCTGGGAGAGGAAGGAGGCGTATTTGTTCGCTTGATTTTCCTGAAACCTCGCAAGGTTTATCCCACGAGAGTTCGCAGGTAATTGCAAAATGTTTTCATGAAATTTTATTTAACAACCCAGTCAACAACTGTTACAAACGAAACAAACGTTTGTTATGAACGTTGTTATAGTATTATGAAAGGCATTTTCACGATGCGTTAATAGTTTTTGAATTATTGTCGTTAGGGACAATATAAAGTGCTATTCATGAGCATGAAATTGCGTTACTTGATTCGTATATTTAATGTTTGTTAGTAACAATTTACGCGGTTTTAATTTATTTATCATTGTTTGTTTTATTTTCATTCAATGGATCTACAGTTTTACTCTATAGTTTTACCTTAGTAAAATCTACGGAAACATAATCGTGGGATAGTAGAAGATATGAATATAAAGGATGAAATTAACTTCCAACTCAACTACAGTTGTTGCAAATCCTATTTTTTATGAGGGTTTCAAATAATTTTGGTTTAAGTGATAAATATACGCAATCGGTACAGGAGGGGGAGAGGGGGCGACACAGTAATCTCTGGGCCTCCGTCAATTAGGACGGGTACAACGCAGAATTCACGGCTTATTGGTTTTTGTGGGACAATGCTGTGCTTTTATGAGCCTTTATCGCTAAGATTGTACTGTAAGTAAAATACAATTCGTTTACAGACTTTGTTTTGTCCTGTCGACGCTACGGGATTTCCTGATATTCGCTACGATAAACACAATTCGGAGTTCAGAGATAAGTTATTCGCATTGTTACTGTGTTGTTGTTAAATTTTGGGTCCAACTGTCTTTGTATGATAATTGAGAAGCATGGAGCATGATTTTTATTGAACTGATTACACGAAGTCTTGATAAAAACATTCCTAATGTGTTAAATTGAATGCAATGCAATTGGGTATTACTTTGTCACTACTAGTTAGTTAATAGTACTTATCTGTTTTGAAGTAATTGGTAACTATGGGTATTTGTGAGGATGTCAGTGTTGGGTGGTTCGATGGTGTAGGTGTAAAACATAAGGGCACTAGCACAAAATAAGTGTAAATGGAATGTCATCAGTATTAATTTGGCACATTTTTAAAATCTGGTGAAGCAACGAATCGTGGCGCACACAGCTCAGGGCCCGGACGAGTAGCTCTTAGCTTCTTTTGTAAAACACTTGTGTTACACTTTCGAGGCAGACATATCTCATACACACTTAAAAATAGTGAAAACGTACAAAATACGGTGAAATAACCCTACATACTTCTAAATAGCTTCATCAGAAAAGTGTAACAAGATAATCTCATTTACGCTGTTTGCAATATTAATCCCAGCGCCTTCATATTATGATTGCCCAATTTGGCCGTTTCTCTCCGAACTCGATCCAAAGTTAATTACATGTGTTACCTCGTAGTGAGCACATTTTCGTTTTCATTAGAGGCAATATAGCCAGCGACAGAATCACGGGAAATTATGCCGTCTCTTCCGTAATTAGGTTCTCCAGCAGTAAGTTGGAACAGTTTAACTTAGTGAACCCGATTTGTTTGTAGTTCGTATCGATCTTACGACTTAACTTAGAAAATATAAAGGAAATGGGAAAGGCATTGCTAACAAATCGCCCGAAAAATTTACTTTGGATATTAAGATGGAGCAGATCTCGGAGTTTTCCTTATAATTCTGTTAATGCTATCGGGGAAATTAGACGAGTATGCGGGTTCGGTAAGAAAAATATACCTGGCGATTTTCTTTTTTTTTCTTTTAGGTAACTGAACTAAAATTGCTTTTTCTTTTGAGCCTTTCGGCCGTGAGTTTTGTAACAACTGACTGAGTATTTAGAATTCAGATGAATTGTTTGGTTGGCCACTGAAAATATTTCACTGAAAATGCTAGCCTGGAAGTTTCTACAGCACTCATGAGTAATCGCCCAAACTAAGATTAAGCTGTACGGGCCAAGAATGTTTTATACTTCTATCATTCAAAGAAGGGGTGACTCATAATGAAATAATTACTTATCGATAACTTGAGCTGTAATCTACGGAGCCCTGTTTAATAAAAAATATCAGAAAAAGCTCCACGATTCGCTGCCTCACCTTCAAAATTTATCAAAAACAACAATTTAATTGTAGTATTTATTTCAAGCTTATAGACATCATTTGGTCTCACTTGTTATAGAGTACGATGTCTGGTCTCCAGATGTGGTCTGAGGGTACATGGAGCATGTGGACCCCGCCGTATTCTTTGGGTTCCCAACGTAGTTTGTAGTCGTACCACGACTGCTCCACCCAAAGGTTGGTTGTCATTATCTGGTTCTTGAGATTCTGTTGGAGAAAATTCGTAGGTATAGTTGATATAAGTTGATAGTCTATTCTTATTCTTTAAGCCTGATTTTGATGATGTTGCTTTAAGCCACAAGGAGATCGAGCCATGTTTTTCTTGTCTACACTGCGGGGTTCAGAATGGTGCAGGCATTTGTTGTGAACTCGTGAATTTAAAACACCACCACATCATCCCCACACTATCATCGAAATGGGGCCTTATTATGTACACAATATATCATTATAATTAAACATCGTTTGTGTGTTTTCCCGGATACATTTTGACAAATGTGCGTAGGAAAAAGTTAACATCAAGTTGTATGCCCATCGGTATTTTATCGGATACATTTCCGTGAGTGTGCGTTGGAATTACATGGCTTAATTCCCCAAAGCCCATTCCATCATCTGACGACGAAACGTACGGATATATATGCCTATATTATATGGCTTATTCCGCCTATACGCCCAAAGTATTTCGCTTACTCGTTTATTATGCGTAGGTATCTAGTATCTACCGCTAAGAAATGGAACTTCTTGCCGAGGCCTGTGTTTCAAGATAGCTATAAGCTGGGATCATTAGATAGCTATGAGTCTCGAGTGAATAGTTTTAGTTTTACGTGCAAGCATAGACTATCGCTGGTATACAAAGAAGTGACTATGAAAAAATACACTTCAACGTTCAGCAGCTTAATCAGCCTATAATGTGACACAGGTCTCCTCTCTTCAAGAGGGAGTGGGCTATAATCTACCACATAGGCCCCAGTGCGAGTTTGTAAATATCACTTTTTTTCGAATTTTTGGTTCTAGGACATGCCGGTTTCCTCGCGATGTTTTCTTTTACAGTTTTACAGAGCATTTTTTTTTTTTTTTTTTTTATTAGTAAGAACTAGTGTTCCTAGTAATTTATTACAATCTAGCCTAACAGACTAATAAGCAATTTAACTCTAACTTAATATTTTACGAGATAGATTATAACTAAGAATAATGTCAATTTGCACTTTTACACAGTTTCGTAGCACTTTCTTAGGGTCTGGTAATTGATAAAACACTTTGTTCATGTGTTACATGTATAGCACCATTAGCATCGCACTATTATTCATTCACTATATAAATACTACACTAATTCAAATGGTTTAGAGAGCTTTTGAAACTATTTACACAAAGTAAAGCGCCTGCCTGGGTTCGTACCCACAACTGGTAAGACATGGTAGCAAAATTATACATTATTTTGTAATTATCCGACAAGATACAAAGTTTTTTCTGTAGCTCCTTTGGCTTAAAATTCCCATACATAAGGGGAATCTCAGTTACCTGAAACTGTGTAGGTGAGATTTTTAATTATGAAGTCAAACAATAGAAGCAGATTTGCTCAAGCGGTTAAGCTAATAGTGTGGCCGTCGCACCGCAACGTTTTTTGTTAACGCACGATGTTTTCCTTCACCATTTTGAGAGCAGTGGTGATGAAATTAATTACACAAAGTAAATCGCCTGTCTGGGTTCGGACCTATGACCCACAACACGTAAGTCGCAGCCATTACTGGGCCACCACTGCTCGTTCGCTGTTGAATAATCCGCTACAATCTCGGTAAAAAACATTACTACGCTGACAAAAGAATTGGCAAAAAATATTTACACCTGTGTCCATTCTCTTTTCATCCCTTTGTCGCCTTTAACTAAAACTTTGGCCTCTTTCGATCAGCAACAACACGTATAAATAATAACTTTTATTTACTTCATATTTCTGCTAGATTCCTCTTAAGCATTTCACGTCTGCAGGACGTCAGATAAAAGTGTAAGTGGATTATTCTGTTAGACAATATTCTGTTATGTTCGGAACTAATCTGTAGTACGTGAGGTTCTTCTTACTAGAAAAATAATTCGAAACATCTCATATCATTTGGGTAATTATAAATTGATTAACTCAGGGGCGGTATCTGGGGTCTTAAGATAAACTCGCAATAGTGGTGGTATGGCATAGTTTTCTTTGTATGCAAAGTTCTAAATTAGCTCAGTACCCTGAAATGTAAAGTTTCAAAACAATAGCACTATCAAATTGGTAAACTCCGGTCAAAATACTTTAAAAACCGAGAATTTAGTACTGTCATTAGATCGAGGCCTGTAGGTATAAAACGACGCTTTTGCCTCAACGTTCAGGGGTTACTTATTGATGTAGGGGTATAAATAAAGCAATGTTATTACTTCATAGACAGCCAAAAGCGGCTTTATTATGCCATTTCCGGAAGGGTTCCAATTCCAAGTTATATTTGAACTCAAAGTGGTTCAATTTAAAACTTTTATCATTTGGAGCAGGATTAGGTATAAGGAAGCATTTCACTGGATTTGAAAGAAGTTTTGAAAAACAATCGGCGCCTTCTTTAAAAGTTTTCTGTGCCATTTATCGATAAATGGGGGTTGATTTCAACTTGCAAAAGAATTATAATTTAAATATCGATATGATCATTCATCACATATGATCGTCTTTGACGAAATCCTTTTTGACTCTTTGTGACGAGACGAGAACCCACAGGATCAGGATACCTGTTGTAAAACGTTATTGTCTATGCTATCTATTGTTTTCAAGTACACCTTCAAATCAATCCCTTGTCCTTTATAGATAATCCCGACTCCGATAATGTTAAACAACAATGAATTATTCATGACAAACAGAAACATTGTTTTGTATCGCGTGAATTTTCGAAGCACGGCTCCGCTAACATTTTGTTGTGAAAACTGTAGGCACAACACTAAAAAGTACATGTCACTGAAATGTGCCGACTTTCCTTCTTTTGCTCGCGTCTTTTTTGTAACCTAAATGAGGTTTTATTCACATGTACGTTTCTTTACTAGTTCGTTTGAAAGTTTCGTAAACTTGTCGCTACTGAGTACTTCGTAAAATCTTTCCGATATACACAGTGGCCTCCAAAAGTTAGTTGACATTTTTCCACTCCACCTGTGATGATTATGATTATGATTTAAAATAATCAGGTACTCCTATTACTTGATTATTTTCTATGATAAGTCAAAGGTTAATATGGTAAATTAGTCAATAAAAACGTTATAGCGGTTTAAACATTTGGATCACTAAAATTTTAAATCATAATGGAAAAATGTCAACTAAATTTTGGAGGCCACTGTAATTTATATTACGACATGCAAGTTCAAGTCACAAACAGACTGAAGTTAAACAGAAGCACTTTGAGTCTGTGTGGTTTAATATACTCGCAGTAGAGTTAGTACTGGGTACAGTTTAATTATACTAAAAACAGTATCATTTAAGGGTAGGTAGATTTCGGCAAAAATAATCAAGTTCTAGAGCGGTCCATCATTTTTTATATTATTCATAACGCAATAAGATAAGCTCAGTTTAGTTTAATACGAAGATTACTTCAGCTTAAGCGAGGTTTCGTGAAATTCTTTAAGTTATTGTTCACTCCGACTTGTAAGCAAAATGCTTATTACGAGAAGATACCAACTTAGATAAAAACCTGCTTCGAAATAAATCTGCCATTACTTTGATACGGGTTTGAAATATTAAACACTGACATCAAGTGAGATGATTGAGTAATGATGGTTTTTCCGAGAAACGTCGAAGGAAATGGATTCTAGAGAGTTCTCTATCATACGCAGCAAAATTTATAAATTTAGGTACTTGCCTATTCTATATCGTAGTAATATCATGCTTTTTCGCGAAAAAATTATACCATTAACCAAAGCAAATGTAGTGCGATTACAGAATTTTTCAATTTTCCTGTCTTCGTCACGAATCAATCCCTTTCCTGGAACGTGTCTATTGTTAAATAAAAGCCGTATAAACACTCTGAGAAAATTGGCAAACGTGTCACATTGGATTTATGTCGCAGGCAACACCTATCTACCTATCGGGTCGGTCCTATCTATTCGGGTCGGTATCCATCATAACATTTGCGATCGCCCCGATTTAGCCGAAGACTTTCTGCTTATCCTATCTGACATTTGTTCTGGTACGCTGTCAGCTTCTCCCGAAACTTTGTCAATAAACATTTTGCGCCTTTGTTCCGCTAAGAAGTCGTATTTTGTTTCGTTTGCGGATAAACGTTATTTTGATGTAGAATTACATTTGGTGTGGATTGTATTTCAGTTGTTTAAGGACTCTCTTCTGAAATCTTTCAGTCATGTGGCATAACAATATGCTAGGATTTTCTCTCGACATTTAGCTTGCTATAGTTTATAGCGGCTGACTTTTGTACCGTCTGGACAAAAACAGGGTATAAAAGGTCATTACTTGTCATTGTGATCTTGTTCTCGAAACTGTAATTATCTATAGTCTTCATTTATTTTCGTTCTCGTATCGTATCTCTTATTCAGGATATGTATATATCTGTGTATCTATTTTAGTATATTATTGCACCAACTACAACCCCATTTTATGTCCAGGCAAATCACTGTCCATTCCATGGTTGCCTGGAAGAGATCGCAGAAAGTGATAGGGCGCCCAATGTATATTTTTATTGTTGGTTTTTTTTTTGTTTGTTATGTATAATCAATAAAAGGTAAACCGAGTGGAAGCCTATGGCACAGAATACGTACTTAAGCAAATCAAATAAATCGACAACTAATATAAAAATTCAGCTTATAGGCACCGGTTCAATCATTTGACCGAACGGAAACATCCTTTTATAAAAAAAGGAGGAGTAGGTAGGTAGGAGGAGCAGGAGGGTGTTTTTTTTTTTTTTGAAATATATCTGCGAGTATTAAAAATACAGTGATCATCAAAGTGTCTGCACAACGCAGCAATATGACTTCTCAGAGATCAAAATTACGTCTGTATTGTAATTTAACTTTATTTTATTTTAATGTTATAATTTTATTCATTCACTTTAATATTAATTAACACTTAGCTGTCAGCTTCACCGGTGATAAGTGGCGGCAATTGCTTCTGACTTCGAAACTTTAATTAGCTCGGTTAACAGAATTATCTACTTTGTCAAAGTTTGAACTGATGATGTAGTACGTAGTTATAGATTGTTATTATGTATCTCAACTTTAGTCGAATATACAGATACCTATATTTTATGCATAACACAGAACTAGGTAGTTATCTACACCGGCTACATCATGAGAGCACTGAGATCGGAAAATCATATCCAATATAACACCCCTCTGTTTCTGTCGGGAGTTAAAAATATCTTCGAACAGTACTCATCCCATCTTTGCCATTATGTCATAAAAACGTATTGCGCCTTTGTTTGCCGTATTTTTCGTAAATTTCTGTACACTGAAACGTCGTTCGAACAATCCCTTTTTATCACTTCGGATATTCCAAGAAAGTGTTCGTAAACACCTCATGTTATTAGATACTTGTACATCCTTTTGGACAATATTTTAAGACGCTTTTATCTTGAAGAAATCTCTGACGGTGAATATTTTATTTTCCACCGAGCTGCGATATCACCGACTGTGTTTTCCCAAAGGATATTAGATTTCTTTCATACGACAACCGAGACGTAGGAGTGGATAACTTTGCCTGTTTGCTTTTTCCCGGCGATTACACTGACCAGAGTAAAGGAAAATATTCTCCGCGAAGATAAATTGCGTTGTCTCCAATTAAGTCAAGGAAACTGCCTAAATCTACGCAATGTAGCGGTGTTCATTTCCTAAGCAATTTATTAAACAAATATTAATATTTTTGTCACAGAAATACTCATATTAAAACATAATACGATGTCCCCGTCCAGAATAGTAAGTATTAACTCCACAGTTTTTAAAATAAAGTTTCTAAAATAAAATAAATTTCCCGGCGAGCGCTGAACGTGCACGAGTGACACGGAAATGAAAATCGTATAAAAAGTAAGGGTTACGCTATGTTAGCATTTTCACGCCGGTTTGTGAATGAGGGAAACATGATATGTGTTAGTTGTTTTATTCCACGCCGAGTTGTTCGCTCGCTCGAAGACGGAAATTAAAAGTAGCCACCGTGGTTTCACACTGTACAATTCATGGAATGGCCCCGTTTTAAATTACTTGTACCACGTAAGGTCTGCTACCTACATGTATTTAAAGTGATACATAGTTACCGAACATTCCTATTTTCAATTATATACGTCCCTATCCACTTAACCCAGTTTCAGTTGACTTTTGGGGAGAGAGTTTGATCAATATAGGTACATAAACTTTGCTAAAATGTTGTTCGAAGTTGTTCCTAAGATAATATTTCACGCAAAATTCGCCGTGACGCCTCGATAAGTACGCGATAAACACACTCGATAAACGTGCCTACGTAAAAATATTAAACAAAGAGGGAGCGGGCTAAAGGTAAAAGTCAGGAAGTTGTCGTGGAGGTAATTCTGTTTTGTTAACGATACAAACAGCGCACACGGTCGTGTACTGCCGCCGTAAATTGTCTTGAGAATGGAACAAAATGTGCTTGTATACAGAAAAAAGTTTTCCTAATTGTGGGTAAAACAATTTTGCTGTATAGATTAAGTGGACAGTTGGGATCAGAAAGGACAAAGAACATAATATGGGTTTCGTGTAAGTAGATAAAACAAAGAAATAAGCTTATAAAAAAGTACGTACCTAGTTAATAAAAGGCCGCAGGTACAGTATTATTACGAATCTTGACATATATACGTCGGTTTACACAGGTATTACAAAACTAACAGCCAACATTGTACGGTACACGGCTCTGACAACAGAGAAAACTGCGTTTAATCAAAATATTTCAGACCCTTTGCTAAAGAACGGTTTTCGCAATATACACTAACAAGTACTTATATTTCGTTTAAAACCTTACTTTAGCAAGGCACTGGCATTTTCAGACTAATGAAAGAAAAAACAGACAATTTATTCCGGCTCTTTTCTCTGTCTCTTGGAAAATAGGTCGCTTTTGTATATCTTCGCAGTGTCAGGTGGTATAGAGTAGTAGCAGACACTGCTTTGCTTTATTAGTAATTAAAGCCTACCGCTGTAGGCATAATTGTGTTTGCGTGTCGGCCGTGCTCACCCTTGTGGCGCAAAGTTTAAGGGATTCCTGAGACTTACAGTTTATGTTGCTAGTGTATTTGATTCTGAGCAACGTTTGAATGGGGTCACACTGTATTTGGGTTCAGTGTTACTAAAATTCATAGAAAATATGCTGGCATGACATCGACGCACAACCTGTAACCATGGATTCAGTACATCATTCTGAACCGAGCGTTGAAAGCTTACGTCGGTTATTAAAAAAAAATATATTAACCCCGTAGGTATTACACTTCACTAGGCGGTCTAGAATCATGTGTTGAATTCATGGTTACAGTTACAGACGCGCAACCGCTTACCATGGATTCAGTACATGATTCTGGACCCCCCTGCGTTGAAATTATTCGTTGGCTTTTTCTTAATGTTTACGTTTTTCCTGCATTTTTTTTACTGTAAACTGTATAAAATCATTATTTCTATCTAACCCAATGAGATTTTTAATTAAAAAATAGTAAATTCACTTGTTTCACTTAAAACAGCAATTTAAATAAAACTCGAAAGGGCAGCGCGCGGTATCGCGGTAGGTAGCGCGCGCGCCATTCGCGGAGCGTTTTGATCGCGTTGTTTGCAATACATTGCGCACCAAAAATGACAATTTTTTAACGGGTCATTTCCGAGATGAATGACTTTCGTGATTTTATTTATGGCATCAGCCGGTCGATTCTGTAAAAATCTCACCGTGAAAACTCAAGTGAAGTGAACTTGATGTGAACTGTCAGTAGTGTCAATCCCTAGCATTAGTTGGAATGACAGCTCACTCCACGCTCACTTCACCTAAGTTTTCACGGTGAGATGGTTACAGAATCGCACTGCTGGTGTAACTTTTTCACGACGTTTGCGCGTCGATGTCCCTGCCACCCTGTATAATAGAAAATATTGATCAAGATTTCTTGCCCTATTGGACTACCCACTCACCAACATACCAACAAAAACTCATTCAAAGTGATGGAGTGGTTACGGATTCCATCAAACTTAGGTACAGACGCCAGCAGGTCAAGCTACCCGAAACTGTCAAATTTTCCCAATCAACCTTGAAACTTAATGCTTTAGTGATAAAGTTGAAAATCTATTAAAGACATTTGACAGATTGTAGCAGCTTAATGTTTCATTTTTCCTTTTGTTACTTTTTTTTATATAATTTGTTTTGTTTTTATTTTAACTGTGTTTAGTTTAGTTTATAATCCTGTACGAGTGACAATAAATATTTTTTCTTTCTTTCTTTCTTTATACGTTTGTTAACGTCAAGTCAAAGCATTTATTTCAAATTGTCAATTGTCAATTTATTTTTGTTGCAATTGGCTCTCTGGTGACTATTGTTTCCTTTTTGTCTGTGTTTATTAGCTGTAAGTCCTCCATGTTCTTAAATAAATAAATAAATAAATTGGCACATAAAAGGCACTTTTGAACGTTAAAATCGTCATCGTATACTTACTTATGTATTAAATATTGGATTTATATAGGTACCTATCTGTATAAATCCAATAAGTATTTAAATCCAGCAACAACTCGGGGGTTGCTTACAAAAAATCACGTTCATAACGCTTTATGTTGAATGAAATGCTTAAGTCAATTCTCAGTAGATACAACTCCACATTACGGGGAATATCCATTTAAATACGTTCAGACAAATTACGGTCTTGTGACAAAGTTAATAGGTTCCGTTGTGACCTTGTGACCCATTTGAGGCCGGGAACCAAAAGGCGCGTAGTCGGCTTTTATTTTGATTAACTTTGACTTTACACGTAGCTACCAAATAAAATACCTACCAAAGAGGCTGTTCGTATTAAAACTTTTTATCCGTAAAATGTGTATAGTCAGAGATATGTCGAGAAAATAAAGGAAATATTTCATTGAAAAGCCAACAGAGTATTACAAATTCAATTTAATTTACATACATATGTAGACAATGTCTTCGTTTCATGCGATGCTGCATACAAATGTTTGCTGGTTTGTTTATTGTTTTTTTTTTTACTCTCGCTTGTCGGACAAAAATTCTGGTAGCTTTTATCAGCAGGAGTTAGTTACATGGGAACGTTGCAATTTAAAACGCACGTTTCAAACTATTTTATTGGAGGCTTTGCTTTGAGTTTTACTTCACAAAGAGCTCACGAGAAGTCGCTGTTGACAGTGAGATTTCTCACAATATCAATTTTCAATAGAAAATTGTTCCTGGAAACGTGGGATATATAGATAATCGAATATCGACTTTTTAATATTCGTAGAGCGAAGAATCAATTTAATGTTTAATACAAGTAATATATATTCGTCAATCGTGTTACATTATAAATAAACAAAACAACAAAATCATAGTGTTGAAATACACAGTCAAAGGTCACAAAACAACCCGCCCCTGATCGCTCCCGGCGCAAAGGTGCCCATAACACTCGCCGCATTGCCTCGCTGAATAGCGATGGCCAACCTTTGCACCAAGAACGACCCAGAGTGGGAGTCACCGGTTGCCTCCCTAAGCTTACGGCCCAATTCCGCCACAAAAACCTTCGCTGCCTTACTCCAACAACCCAGGGTCTCCACAGCTACCGGCACAAAATAGTAAGGCTGCTCCAAGGAAGCGTACTTGAGCCTTTTTACAGAGCAGGCGTCTTCAGCTGCGGCAGAGGCAGTGTGCGCGGTGCGACTCAGGTGACTGGCAGCGACAGCTATGCTAGCAGCTAGCAGCGATTTAATGTTTTATGACTTATTGAATTTAATTTTGATATGAATATCTAGTCATATATGTGCTTCGATGGACATGAAATACAACGCTCGAAGGACCTCTATTTAAATAAAAAAGATCTTATTTGCCAAATCAATATAACAGCCTTGCACAATTCCATTAAGTAATAAATAAGCAGTAAAGGACAAAAATAAAAAAAATAAAAATATTACCTTATTTTTGTTTTAAATAACTCTCATGATTTCAAGTTCTTGACTCTTCATCATCACCTTTTTTAAACTGTACCCTAATTCTACTACAATGTTATAGGTTGTTTTTATAAAATTAAATATTATACGTAAGTAAGTATTTTTCACTGAAACGTACCCCGTATCAGCTGAAATTTTCTGAACTAAAGTAAACAAGAGGAGCAAGTAAAAGCGCTTTTGAAGAAATAACTTTTGTAGTTTATTATTATTATTAGTATTACACAACCACTGTTGTGTAATACTAATAATAATAATAATAAACACACCACACGCTGTATTTACTTGACTTCGGTCCGTAAATGTTGCAAAAACCAGCCAAAGAGCTGAGAAGAGAAAACACTGTAAAAAAAAATATCTTATGTGCCTAAGAGCTACGGTTATTATATTAGCTTAGGAATAGTTCGATGTTTTTCAATACGAGTATGTAAGTACAAAAATAATGGCCATTCGGAAAAATTCTCGAGAATTTACCGGACAGTTTAAAAGAAAATTTGTTCCATTTTTAATTCACCTTGTCTATCCGGAGAATGTGAAGCAGTTCGAATTTAGAAAAGGTTTTTCTTTTTTAGAACAGTTTTGTTCATGTAAAAAAATTGATCGCGAAGAATATTGCCTGTGGTTGGCCTGTTCGGAATAGGTGACAGGTGTATCGGATGAAAAAGCGATAGCAAACGTGACTTTTAAACGTTTATCGGTATCTTCGATACATCTCTGCTTTCATAGCGAAAACGAACGGGTGGAATAAAATATCCTTTGTATTCTGAAAAGGCAAAGGTATTAATGGAATGGCTTGCAAATGTTGGCTAGTAATAATGATATAAAACGTTTATTTGCCTCTAAAAGTTATGAATTTTTGTGAGAGACTGGTGCTTTAGGTAGGTTTATATAAAAACCTGTATTACAGGTCACCACAGCGATGGCCACGGTTAGTCGTACCTAATTACTACACAGAAAAGTACTTAATTTCATAATTGCCCATTCCATCTGCGGACCGTCTCCAATTGCTCTTGTCTGACAGTAAGCTTTTGTCTTTGTGTACAACACAAATATAGAAGTCCACGTGCACCCTCGACCTCGCGTCTCGATTCCCTTTTGTTTTTTTCATTTTCAGTTGAACCAGGAAAGTTTGCCATGGATGCGAACTTATTAGCAACGTGAAACCAAACATGCTCTGATTTCCCAGAAGAAAAGTCTCAGGACACTTTAATTGTTGTTTTGTTGTTACACATAATTGAATTCTAAGACTAGGTTTACATGGATGGGAAGGTTATTTGTGATAATGTAAACACTTTGAAAAATAATCCTACAGAAAATGAAGATTGTGTAGGCACAGCGTATATGTACAGGGTCGTAGAAAAAGACAGCCGTAGATAATAGGTACTTGTTTTTAGATAAAGTACTTTACAGAAGTTTGCAGCCTCCTTGCCGATCGTCCGCGCTCAAATGAGGGTCATCTCGTTACTTCCCGTTAAAGTAACAGAAGGATATATAATAATATCCGTATGGTCGAATTCATGAATAAGCCCATTATCCGCGGACGTGAGTAGACGTTGTGTTGGAGTCACGTGTGGGCGAGATGACGGCTGTGGACGGCGCCGCCATTGTTCAGGGATTGGTGTTCCGATACTGACGCTTACGGCCGCCTGACCTGAGCCCCTAATGACAAAACGTTGCGGTGCGACGGCCACACTATTAGCTTAACCGCTTGAGCAAATCTGCTTCTATTGTTTGACTTCATAATTAATAATCTCACCTATACAGTTTCAGGTAACTGAGAGTCCCCCTACGTATGGGAATTTTAAGCCAAAGGAGCTACAGAAAAACTTTGTTTCTTGTCGGATAGTTACTATCACTAGGTACTACCACACACGAATTACAAGTTGTAGGTTGTGGGTTCGAACCCAGACAGGCATTTACTTTGTGAAAATTATTTCAACACCACTGCTCTCAAAACGGTAAATGGAAATCGTGAGGAAACCGGCATGTCCTAGAACCAAAAAATGCAAGACATGTGACTCCTACCAACCCGCACTGGGTCCGCGTGGTAGATTATAGCCCACTCCCTCTTGAAGGAGGCCTGTGTCCCAGTAGTGGGAACATTACACATATATATATATATAATAACTGTACTGTACATCCATATTTGAATTAGTAAGTACTAGAACTAAGTTAGTAAACCACAAAAAGAAAAACAAACGAAATCAAATAGACACATGGAGTGCGATCCAATACCTAAATTACTGTGGTAGACAACAAATATGTTTAAAAAACTATCCTTGTCTAAGATGAAAGAAAACGCCTTGAGACGTTCCATCGATATTGATTATGAAGAAAAAACTGAGCAGGCGTATCGATAGTAACTTACAGACGTTAAGCTTGATGCTCATGTCCGTATGTCGTCGTCTGGGGATATCACAAATTTCATCCGTCTCTCACTCTCCCCTTCCGATATGTTTATTTGTGACGAAAACAATACAATACCTCTTTATTGCTTATGCCAAATATTACTATATTCTTTGACAAAAAATCTTTGGTTATCAACTTCCGCTTTGGCTTAATAAATCAGAAGGGTATGTTACTATGTTATTGTTTTGTTAGACTTACTTATACTTCTGATTTTATTAGAAGTCACTTTCTGGGTCAAAATCTGAGTACATAATCAGCCTATATTCCCACAGCCGGGACACAGGCCTACTCTCGTGTGAGAGCGAAAAACTGAGTATTACAATTAAATTTGCAACAATGTTTCCTGAAAACTTTCGACATAATTCCATCACATCACAGAAAATATGTCCATTAAACTTAATCCCTCAGTCATGGATGTAACGTAACAGCCAATAACGTTTAGTCCCAAACATGAATAATTGGATTGCAATCACCGAGATCCAAAATGTTTGTAAACTAATACATATTGTCAGTACAGCCAGATATTATTACCGTACGAGCATCACCGTCTGGATGAACGGTTGACCCCAATTCATGAAATCCTAGTGTGGACGAAATACTGTGAAATGTAAACCGTAAATTGAAAGGTAATTTCGAAATCCCGATCATTAATTTCTGATTATTAAAAGGCAATCAAAGTATTTAGTTATTTTATAAATATGTGAAGGTTTAGGCTATTTCTTACATGAGTATTCTATCTAGGTAGGTATCATCTTCTATACTAATAATAGCTGAAGAGTTTGTTTGTTTGTTTGTTTGAAGGCCCTAAAACTACAGGGCCATAATTCACTATGACAACTTAACGATTCCTTACTTCGAAACCACGTCAATTCCTTAGCGAATCCCGCCAATCTCGCGTGCATTTCGCGCGGTTTCGTTCAATGTGTCGTAAAGAATAAGGCGGGATCGGATTTGAAAAAACCTTTTTGCATTTGTTAGACCAATTCTTTGAACAAGGCTATAGGCTACTTAACACCATGCTAAGGCCTATATGAGCGGAGAAAAATCAAAGAACGCTAAGCGAAACGAACTAATAACGTAGACAGGCGATGGGCTGCGATGGGGTGGGTCGGGTGAACAAGAAATTTCACGCGGATGACGTCGCGGGCAGATGATAGTCGTAAAATATAAAGGGGTAGATAGGTTCTTATTTTGAGGTGCTAAAAGCAATTAAGTGTGTTTGTGCAAACCAACCTTGTAAAATGCTTATATGTCAATTATCTGGAAAAGTGTCCAGTTATTCTAGAGGCAGACTCAGTAAAGACAAAACGTCTTTTGTTTCAAGTTGACTCTCTTGTATTGTATTACTAGAGCTGCTCCAAACAATGCCTTTTGAGGACTCTCTTTTGAAACCTTCTTTTCAAATTATCGTAATGAGCCTTAGATAAACTTAAGAGCCTATTAGGTTATTCTAAGTAATAAGGCTATTTTATGAAATCTTGAATAAGCTTTGAAATTACTATCAAGATTTTACTTTTATTTTTTAACTGGCTATGTCTTCGGTTTTCTTCACGTGACAGTGTTTTCTATTGGCATTTTATGTTAACGGGACGTAGATTCATATTTTTCAATGAAGTGATATTTACATCAATTACTACGAAGTATCTCCTCCGTCATGCAGTCCAACCAACCATGTCAAACTCCGCCCGCCATTGTTCTCAATCTCATGCCGTCCTAAATCCTAATCCGTGATTGGTGCAAATGATGCAAACCACATCGTCGGCATCTGCCTCCAGAATTCGATAATCTTGGTCGACGTGTTCGCAATAATAGCGGTCAATTCGCTCCTGTTACTGCTGATATCGAGTATGCGGTTACGGGCTTGGCAGATATTGTAGGCGGTGGTACAGTTTGCTAATTTCCGGAGAAAGTCCGCTCGAAGACTTTTCTCATTTACTTTGATATAGCGGTCTGCGGTAGGCTTTTGTTTATAATTGATTTTCGTTAAAAACAAGGATACTTTGTAAAGAATTTAATATAAGAGATGAGCTCTATATTTGCCCTCTTTTCCAATATTTAGTCGTGTATGACTAAATATTTATGGAGCTTCGGTTACCCAAAGTCGACAGTAGGTACTGTCTTCACATTTCAAGTAGTACCATCTAGAACCTAGTATATATGCAGAAACCGAGTGATGAGTGGTGAGTGTGTATGAGTTATTTTCTGACTGTCTTTAAAAGATAAGGTTACCAAGATAAACGCAAATTGCTCAAAATGTATATGAAAAAATCAAAGGCAGCCAAAGCAAAATAAAGTCAATAATTAGATACGCATCTAACTTTATGTCAACATTGACCTACGTGTTCATCATTCGTATTTGCTACGTTCCCACCCGTAGTGAAGAATTTGTTTTTTTGCCAATTTTTTTAAAATCTGGTCATAGAAATTGCAGGATTGGTTTTTTGATATTTTCAATGTCTCTATTATTTAATACTTTTTTGTCAGTATGCACAAACCATGTGATGCTTTAATTTATTAAGTCAACACTCGTGAATGTTATTAGTTAAATTGGAAGCCCTCATAAGAGTGAAAACCATGACATAAGAGCGAGCGCCTATATGTATGTATGTACGTAGTTTAACGAGCCAGCCACTTTACATGATTGATTAGATCCTTGATTGATAATATTAGCTGATTGATGAAAACAGTTTCACTTTCAAGCAATAAAAAGTTACAAAGGGGTTACACAAAACGTTATGCGTGGGATAATTAAGTACCTACTTGAAGTTTGTAATATCGTCTCATAATTTCGGCCATAAGTTTAACAGCTTCCATAGTAACGTCACACGTTATACATTACACACAGAACCAACGAATGTAGGTAATTACCTCGACAAAAGACTCGGGAGGATTATAGCCACGGAGGAGGATTGAATAAATATCGGAAGAAATACAATTCCTTTTATACGGGTGATTTATGGGATCTGATTTGAAATACATAAGGAGGGAGACAGAGGGGCGCCTAGCCTGGGTAGCTGGGGAGGTGTGAATACGACACTTGCTACGTTATATACCCATTATCACCAGTTACAAATGATTCTAACTGAGCTATGTGTTTGAAAAAACTGGGTCGAAGCCTGAGGCGTTGATGCAATTCACGTCTATTTAAATTCCAAATGCGGCGCGCAAGTGCAAGCAAGGTATGCGTCCACACTGCACCCTCGGCTGTCTTCGATGTAGGTCAGTCTGGTGGGTATGCATATCAGAGTCGTTTGACTGAGTGTTTACACAGGGGATTCGGCGGCGTGGGGCACAGGAGACGAATGTAACACTTACGACGTCGATGAGTTGACTGAGTTTGAGTTTGATGCAGACTCGGAGCACGTCGGTGGTGTTGACGACGGGCCGGACGAGTTTGTTGTAGTTGGAGAGGAGGTCGTCGTAGAGGCGCTTGGCGTCGGGGTTGCCGGCGGTGGCGGCGCGGAGCAGGCAGGTGGCCGCCAGCCACCACACGAGCGCGGCCATCAGCTCGGCGGCATCGTTACGTAAAGCTCGGGTACACGGGCGGGTGGCCCGGGCGCGGCGCGTCGCTGACTGCCGCCCTGCGCGCCCCGAGGTTCCCCCGCGCGCCCCCTATCTGTCCTAGCTTATAATATTATACGCAGAACTGACATTGCTTTTCAAATTCTTATTAAATCCAATGAGACAGGTTGCCTTGTAACTTCTGTTATAAAAATTAAACTGATGCGTTATTTCTAAGGGTATGAGGTTCTGGAACTTCAATTAGTTCTTACCTTGTTACTTGTTTAAACATAAATTTGTATGATTTTATAAGTTTGGTATTAAACTTATAAAATCATACAAACATGTGTTATGTTTAAACATGTAACATTGTTAGTTACTTATAATTAAAATCTGTTCAACATATTGATAGACAGTTATATACCTATAGGCGTCCAGCGGGGTGGTATTTCAATATAAGTCTGCACTATGTTCACTGTTTCAACTCTCACTGTTTTATCAAATTCATTGAAAAATACAAACTTATGGAATTTCTTTTGTAGCTGCAAAAGACGTAGGTTTTTATTACAGTACCAACCATTGATCTTTCTGAAGTTTTATCTACTAGGTGACCAGACAGAAGTTGTCCCGTCCCAATAAATACAAAAATCTTATAGAAAAAGGACTTACAGGATTTCCCGAATTTTTAAATTTTCTGGGCAACTTTTCCAATGTTTTAAAAAAAGAGAAAAGAGGTGTTTCCAAATATTATTTTTTAAATACTCATACCTGCCCAGTCGTTCTCGAGTGATGCGCTTACCAACGAACAGCATTTCATGTTTTTTCTACACTACACTAGCTTCTGTCCGCGACATCGACCGCGTGGATGTCGGAAAATATCCCATTTTAAATACATGTTTTTAATATAACTTTTGCTTTAAGCGGCGCACGTTAGTAAAGCTCCCAGTCTGCATGATATTTTCCGACATTTACTCAATTATCCAATTTACACAAAACCTTTAATGAATTATACACCTAAACCTTCCTGATGAATCATTCCATTCATTGGTAAAAACCGTATGATCCATTTCGTAGTTTTTGAGTTTATCGACGTTCAGACTGCAAAACAGACGCGGCGCGGCGGGGGGTCTTTGCTTTATTTATAATATATAGTGATGTCCTGTACAGATATATAATATTTAAAGTTAACTTCAAAAGGCTTTTCAATGGCAGTGTAAAGATCGCGCTCTGATCCCGGGGGGCGCGTGACGCCGCGTGTCTGTCTGGTCTGTGTCCGCTTCCCGCAGCCTCCCTCTACGAGTATAAATACGCGAGTCGATAGCGCATCGCATTCATCTGACCGGTGTTCCCAACGCTTACAACACAAACCTTTTACCACTTAAGTAACAAACTACTTCGGATAATGCGGGTTCACTTAATGCACTGTCCACAAACTTATCACATTCCACAAAGTTTGCCCCATACTCCCTACTTTACGGGGACTGTAACTAAGTCCGGTATACAGTATTCATGATTTAACAAGGCTAAGATCAAGTTTACAATCGATAGTTTGCGCGCTCATCCCGAACTATACAAATAAAGTAACGAAAATTTGCATAGTCGGGATTAATAAACCGAACATTCAGCTGCATGTAAACAGCCTAATTTACGATGCCTATTGCCTTGAAATTTAATTACATAGCGACCGGAATTTCCATGTAGCGATATAAATATGATATTTATGAGGAGTGTGCGGGGCGATGGTATTACGACGCGATGATAAACGTATAATTCGCCACATACATTATGAGACGTTGCGCGTGCTTTCGAAGTCACCGACGCGATGCGGGTGCCAACATTAAATACTTTATAATAATAATAAACACGCCAACGAAAACTTTTTTAACCGCTATAAAAAGTAATTAAGAGAAAATTTCTTTTTGTTTTAAATGTTGCTCATCGAATTGAATCTATCGTAAATAATGCTTAATAAGAAACCCTTTTCAACTCCGTGGTCTTCAAAAGAACCGCAGGAAACTAATTAGAAAGGAATTCAATAAAGTCACCCTTATCGAATGAAACGAACCAAGCGATATGAGAGCAATGAATATTCTTAGAAATAAATTAATTATAGCTTGAAAAGGATAAAAGGACTTTCATGAGCATAGAGCGAATACTACTTAATTGGTAAAGTCGTTTGATTTTTATTTCCCACATGCAGTTCGCTTTCATTTTATTTGTTCGAGTGTTTTTTTTATGAGAAAGTAAAAATCTGAAAAGTAGGCTAAATATGAATTGAGTTAATTAAAAGTTGTTTACCTTTATCGTACCATTCCTGTTTCTTAGGCTGTTATGGTAAAATGCCGGCTGACATATGTCGATATAAAGCACGCTTTAATAGAGAGCTGACTAGATTAAGTAAGTAGATGAATAAAAATGTGATAAATACTAATGACTGAGTTAAAGATTTTACGTCAGTAACGAAGACAACAACAAAGCATCAATACGCTTAAGTTACAAACGTCAGTCATAATCTTGAGTTTTTGCGGAAAGTAAAAAGGGTCGTGAGATTCTCGTACCCTTCAGATCCATCGCCTCCGAAGCATAAATCAAAATTACATGAAAAACATCTTAGATTCATAACCGCGGTCCCTCGCTAGAGAAAAGTTTTCACTTCGTTTGATATATTATACATTGTATACACAAAAATAAGTGTATAAATGGAGGACATACGTTTGGACAGGTGACGTGAAGATTTTGTTGAAGAAGCTTTGGGTTTTTGCGACTCTAATCATGTTAGGCAACCCCACAATTAAAGTGTTTGAACCATGAAATTATACCATTATTAGACGTTTAAAGTAGGTAATTAGCCGCAACAACGTTAACGGCAGACTTTACCATATAAACGCCCAAAATATCATCACAAAAAGGAAAACATTTTGAAAGAAAACCTTTGTCGAAACGAAAACGACTTAATTAAATGTCATTTTCTGATATTTATCAACTTTGCCTATAGAAATAAGCGTAGCTCAACAAATAATTTTGAGTTCATTATTTAAATTTTATTCCGCGTTTGGAGCCCTTTACAACGCCCGTGAGACAGGAATGGAAATGACTAAAGTAACAATAGCGCCGCTGGTCTATACAATATTTTTAATAAAAAATTGTAACACTTCATATATTTTTTGTGCGCAATAAGGAAAATTCAGACGTGATAATTCCAGAGCGGCTTCTTATTCTGTCCTTTTATAAAAAAATGCTCCACTCGTAAAATAATCCATTTTACTGCTATTTTTTTTTCCAGCTATTTAGGAAGTTCAGAATAACTTCGCATATTTTTTATTTGTATTCGTGATCACAAATACCTAGAGCACGTGAACGATAATCCTCAAAACACAGAAAAGGTCACAAAAACATATTTGACCTACAAGGATCAAATTCACCTCTCTGTATTGGATTCTCTCTAAAATATTGGCGTAAATTTTTCCATCAAAACTCATTATTATACGATTGGGAGCGCTTGCTCTCGTCACAATCAGGGTGGCTAAGGCAAAAAGCATTTGATAAGGGGGTAGGAGCTAAGGGGTTTTGAGGGTCCTATAAAGAGTCAAAGCGTTTTCCCCACTCGTGTACCTATAGACATACGGTATTAAAATGTTATGGGTGTTCAAGTTCTCGCCTGCAACAACGTTTTAGGAAAATTTTATGATAACTTATAGGACTAGAGCTTTGATCGCATAAGCAAATATTTATAAAGCGTTCTTTTAAAATTACCTCTTGGATTACCGTTTATTATTATTTTAATTTATTTACCTATTGCAATTTGTTTTTGTGTGTCTTCCTGGTGCGCCTTCCTTTCATGTCAAGGTCGGTCGAGCGACGCCATATCTGTTTTCGGGTGCCTCTCGCTTCGTTTTCCTTCTTACAGAGTACCTACAAGCGAAAGTATTCGTACTTATCAGGTTTTCTGAGAGCGTGACCAATTCAACGCCAGCTGTAAGAAATAAGCAGCAAAATATGTTTTAATAAAAGTGCACGTGCAACGTAGTATCTTGTATCTTTTATTGTTTTTTTATTTTCTATAGGAAAGTAATATGTAGCTTACTACTGTTTATTGACATTGCTTTATTCACAAACAGAAGTGGTATGTGTTGTAATGGCTAGGCATTATCTACAGTTGCTTGAAAAAGGTGATTTATCAAATGGGCACTTGTATTTGTTTAGTAATACTCATTATAGTACTAGGTAGCTATATGATCAAAAGATCTGCAACTTTTTGCTGACACATACCAGACGGGCAGGTTTTTCGAGGACCTGAAAGCAATTTTCGGACTTAAATCGAGGAAAACGGCACCAATATATTCTCGTGATAGGGACTGTAGACTGACAGATCATAAGCAAATCCTAGACAGGTGGGCAGAACATTTCTATGACTTCCTGAATCCCTGCTCACAGACAACTGATTTATCGTATGTTGAAGATCTTGAATGCCGTCCTGTTAAGGAACACCTAGCTAATCCACCAACCTTTGATGAGTTCATGTCAGCCGTCAAAAGATTGAAGAATGCCAAAACCCCAGGCACTGATTGTCTACCACCGGAGGTCTACAAATATAGTGCTCCACATATACAAAGCAGGCTCTTCAATTTAGTGCTCAAGGTATGGGAAACCGAAGTCGTACCTCAAGACTGGAAGGATGCCTCCATTTGCAAACTTTATAAAAGCAAATGTGAACTATCTGACTGTGGTTCCTACAGGGGCATCAGGGCATCTCCCTCCTGTCTTCTGCTGGGAAGGTACTGGCGCATATCATCAATCGCCGCTTGGCAAATCTTGCTGAGCAGATACTTCCAGAGTCGCAGTGTGGTTTTAGACCTGGCAGAGGAACCGTTGATGGTATTTTCATAGTGAATCAACTTCAGGAGAAAAGCCTCGAACAAAGCCGTCCTAAGTACATGTGTTTCGTTGACTTAGAAAAGGCCTTTGACCGCGTGCCACGCGCTGCTCTTTGGGTAGTGTTGAAAAAGGCTGGATGTCCTGAGAAATTCGTCAACATGATTTGTCAGCTTCACGACGGTATGACGGCGCGTGTTCAACATGAGAACGATTTTTCAGTCCCAATTCACGTAACCAGTGGTATGAAGCAAGGCTGTGTCATGGCTTCCACGTTGTTTGCACTCTATTTCTCGGCTGTGTTGAATGATGCACTAAAACATAGTGTTGGACAGATTGAATTAAACGTCCGTACTGATAAAAGTGTCTTTGACATTTCACGCTTCAGAGCGAGGACGAAGACGTCTAAGGTACTTGACATACTCTATGCTGATGACGTGTGCCTATTGGCTGACTGTATGGAAACACTCCAGGTCTATGTGAATGATCTTCAAGCCTCGTGTTGTAGATTTAGACTAGTAATTAGCGTGAAAAAGACCCAAATCCTAAAGCAGCTACCAAAGGGGTGTGACGCTGACAGCTCAACCGTTAAGCTACATTCTGGGCCACTGGAGGAGGTATCACGCTTTAAATGTCTTGGAAGTCAAGTCTGCAACGACAATAGGCTGGCGTTTGAGATCCCAACACGGATTGCTAAAGCAGCTGCCACCTTTGGGAAACTTGGCAGGCGTGGGTGGACCCTCTCACGACCAGAAACTGCAAACTAAGATAAGCGTTTAGGCCTTAGTTCTGCCAATACTCACCTACGCCGCAGAAACGTGGTGTCTCTATAGAGGTGATATTAAAAGACTGGACACTTTTCACCTGCGGTGTCTTCGGTCTATCCTTCGAATAAAATGGCAGGATCGTGTTCCCAAATCGGAGGTGCTAAAGCGCACTGGAATGATAGGCATGGAGGCGATTTTGATAAAGATCCAATTGAGATGGTGTGGGTGACCTAAAACCGCCTTCTACGCAGTACTACCAAGTAAACCTGCACAGGGTCGGCAATACCTGCGCTACAAAGATGTCCTCAAACGTCACCTTTGGACCTGTGGCATTCAAGTTGATCGGTGGCAGGAGTTTGCTCGAAACTGAGAGAGGTGGCGCACTTCGATTCACAAAGCAACTGAATGCTTTCAAACAAATCGCCTTGATTACCTAGACAATAAGCGCCAAATACGCAAAAGCCGCCCAAAGCCTTCCTATGCATACACATACAACGATGCTGATCAGCTCTTCTGTATACGGTGTGACCGGGTTTTCAAGACTAAATTTGGTTTTGCTAGTCATCAGAGAGCTCACGAAAGGAAAGAGAAGTAGTCGCTTTCGCCGGATACGGTGAAGAGGACTAGCTACGAAGAAATCAACATGTTATCGTAATACCCTAGGAAAAAACTACAGTAACAAAATGAGACTGTACAAATAAAGAGGCAAATACCATTTATTTTGTGTGTTTATTGAGTGCACGGGGAAAAGTAAACAAAAATATTGTCATACAATCATGCGTAGACACATAGTAGGAGGAACCTACTTCCCTACGTATCAAAGATAATATTAAGAAAGGATATCGTTTGATCGTTCGAGTTTATATCATTTTTCTCTTGTAGTAATACGTGACACACCGGCAAAATTAGAGGAACACAAGAAAAGTGACCCTTTTTAAAAAACTTGTGGGTATTTCGAAAAGTGGTTCCGTTATTTGAATGAGTACCCTTTTTTCATTTAACATTATGGGCTTTTTTGGCATTTTAATCGCATTAAGTTGTTTTTTTTTCCCTTGTACCTATATCTTTAAAAATATTCCCGATTCGAACGGATTTGGAAAAGTATAGCTACAACGTCAATCAACCTACCTAGCCTTTTCCCTGTCGTCTAACCGAATGCAGCTGAATACCAGTATTTTACATGGAGCGACTGCCTTTCTGAACTCCACAACGTGTCTGGCTAATACGATACTCCTTGGTAAAACTGGTTGTCAGACTTTTGGGCTGCTGACGGCTTAACGTTCTTTCCGAGGCACGGAGGGGTCTCGGCATGTAAAGATAACCCATCCACGGACCAACCTCGGCAAGCGTAGCTTAACCTGATCGATCGACCCGTGTGGCTGTTATTACTAAGCCACGAGCCCCTATACTTAAACCTATGATTTAAAAGACTAGACTAATCTTCTACAGTGGTTCTATTCTCAGTTCTAAACTGGGTCGCGCCAACATTTTAGTATAATAGGTACTCGTATCTATATATATCCCAGCATTGTATTTCAGGAGATATTTTCATACAGTTTTCACGAGATATGATGTTCCAACATTTTCGTATCGGTGCATTGGAATAAACTTAACATTTTCTATACAAATTCTAATGTTACTTTTTTATATACTTATAATTTGGTTTATTATTTTTGACTGTGTTTAGGTTAGTTTGTGGTCTTCCTGTACGAGACGCAATAAATATTTCTTCTTTCTTTCTGTATTGTATCAAATATAAAGACATAGTTTCTTCGTTTCATTAATCAATCACTACAACCAAAGACCCCTAAGTAAAAAAAAAATAAACAACGTAATATTTCAGCACCCTATTCTTAAGTATTTTACATTCAAGTTAAATCATTGAAATAATAGCTTTTATTCTAACGAGTAAGTAACCCCAAAGGATCAGACTGGACAAAAACAAACGTTGTTCATTTCCAGGTGGACTTTCACCAACGAACATACCTCTACGGCTCCAAAGAGAAAGGAACCGCAAATTAATAATGAATGTTAAACATATAATGGCTTGAAAATGCCGAGGGAGCAACGATTTTCGCGTCGGGATACCTCCGACATTCCGTTGACACTTCATATTAATGCATTGTTTTAAACTTTTATTTAACGTTGATTTAATATTTTATGACCGAACCTGAAACCTAATTTAAATGAGGTGATTATTCTTTTGGTGCTTTATTTTGGGCTTTTTGACAGATACACATATCTTATGGCAACTTTTACAATAAAGAAATAATCAAATAGTATAGGAGCCACTTACTATTCTGCAATCATTAGTAGTACGCTTCAAATGATCATAATTACTGTTCACACATCTTTTTGAAGCGGGTGTAGCTTTCTATATTTTGGCTTGACAGATAGTTTTTGGTATTCCTTCGATGTTGCATATTTCTGCTGTCACTTGTGCCTTCCACAGACGACTACAATACTTAACGACTACAAAAACCCACGATTTTTTTTATTAAATTAATTTTTTTTTTTAATTTACGTTCTGGACAGAGAGAGGTGGAAAGAGAGTAGGGAAAACTTTGCCCAGCAGTGGGACATTAACGGCTAATAAAAAATAAAAAAATAGTTTTATTATGTTTAGATATCGATACCCATCGCGTTTACGGAGTTTAGCTACCCAATTTAAAATAACCCTGTATTTGCTGTCATCTTAACGACAGAAATTAACGGGTGAATCATACAATCAGAAGGCCAATTCTCGTAATTAATCTAGTCGCAATCTCATCTCGTATTATTTCATCACCACTGCTCTCAAAACGGTGAAGGAAAACATCGTGAGGAAACCGGCATGTCCTAGAACCAACAATTCGAAGACATGTGACATCTGCCAACCCGCACTGGGCCCGTGTGGTGGATTACGGCCCTCTCTCGAGAGAGGAGGCCTGTGTACCAGCAGTGGGAACATTATAGGCGGAAAAATGGAGGGAAATTATAGGTATGTTTGACAGATTGAGACTGAGATTAGACTGTGACGTTCTTAAAATTACTAGAATTGCCCATCTGGTATTATTGCCGAGCTGAACATATGCTCGTGACTGTACATGAAAATAACTCTAATTGATTATACATAGATCACTTATCAATCACTCATCACTATACAATTTATTGTAGATGTACACCTGTCATGTAACCGCAACCACGGCTGTCCGTGTCCCATCCAATGCAAAGGTAAATCAATTGGATTATTCCTTTTCATTTGTTTATTTATTTAATTTACTCATTAATTTGAAACAATTGTGTATTTAATATTTGGTATACTGTTCTTATTTAATATTTTCCAGTCTTATAATGTGTCTATTATACCTAAGTGAAGGAGTGCACTAACTCAATACCTAAGGGGCAATCAAGATTTTTATGGGAATTATTGTCAAATTTACACTAATTATTAAACCAAGTTCAATTTGATTTGATCTTAAAGACATCATAAGTTAGCTATATCAGACGATTCCGTTTTTGGGTATTCCAAAAAATATCCCGGTATAAAAAAGTGCCTACCTATAATCGATATTCCGGACAGGGAAGGATAGATACCGCAATTCCGATAACATATTTGGATCGTTTCGAACAACAACTACCAGTTACACAATTTTACTTTGTTTTCACACATTTTTCCCAAACGTTTTCAGTCCTACATTTCAAGAACGTTTTTTATGCGGGAAACTCGTAACGAATAAAATTCAAGCAAGTTAACGTTAGAATTTAACTTTTAGGAAATATAAAATGAATTAGGTTGGGTTTAATTTTGAACCACAGTGGGAAAATTTACAGGAAAAGTTAGTCGTTGGCGCACTGTTGACGAGGACTCGCTCCTTCCTAGCCCAAGCATAATATTTTGATTAAGTAGTTGAACGTGGGAATACCGACCCGTAATTTAATCACTGCATACCACACTGCCAGTAGGTAATCTACGCAATAATTTATCATCTTCAAATCCACAATCACACATTTCCACAGCTCACAGTAAAGTAAATAAACACGTGTTATTCACTACGTAAGTATGAACACTTCAGAACAGCCCATGGGACTACTGCTTTCTATTAAACTCCTATTATGAACTCAGAGTCACCATTTACGAGCCTCCGGAGACACGAGGTGATGTGTTGTTCTATTCATAACTAAGACAATGTGGACTCGGGCGTGAAACTACTAATTCAATTAATGCCATGGACTGCGCCGGCAATCTCTAACTATCAAAACTGATTTGATATATCATTTCTCCTAGACCAAATTTAGTATTGCGTTATAATCTATAGTCAAATAATTTTCATTATTTTTGAGGTCCTACCAGTATCTTATATCAAGTACAGACACAGTTAGGGAAATTAATATATTATCAAACTGACACACTACGTCAATTTGCCATGTAATATCCATTTCGTACAACTGTCAAAGAATGACAGTGGTGATTTGAATATATGGACAATTTTAGTTGGCAGTCGAGTTAATTTGTAAAACAAGTAATTTCTAAAGTCCCTACAATTTGCAAAACTAACAAAATTATGAGTTTGAGAGTCAATTATTAGTAGAATTCCTGTCACGATTGTTTTCTAGCTGCATAAATGTATCCAGAAATTTATATTCAAGGCTTGTTGGTACTTCCATGAAATTCAGTTATTTCTCTACAGTTTAGTAAAGAAACACTGAAAAAACAATATGAGTTCACAACAGAGCTACTAAAACTCAAGTTTTCCTGTCCTTTTGACTCAATCGTTGTTACGCAACAAAAGCGGGATATGACATGCTGTAACATTTTTAGATTCAGATGAAAATTGTTGTTCCCATTCAGAGAGAGTACGACATCACTCGTATAAAGGCTCGCTTTATGGCTTGCATGGCTTTTATTTTAGCTGGCAACACACGGGACATTACAAAAGTTGAATTTTGAGCTAAGTATCTAAACTAATATTATAAAGAGAGAGAGAGAGAAAAGATTTGATTTTTGTTTGTTACGCTTTCAAGCTAAAGGGCGGAACGCCCGCGTACGCGCGATGGGTAGCATCTGCTAAATATCATCCAAATCCACCATGGCCTAGATTAGGACGCAGGATACTTTTCATCCCGATATTCCCACGGGGTCGAGACTTATGCGGGTGAACCTGCGGGGCGCAGCTATTGCAAATAAATAGGAGCGTATAAGAGATTTCACAGAGTCATCAAAGAGACTTAGATTATCCGATACAAGAAAAACCGAGAAGGCCCAAAATAACTCCCAAGTACCTCACACAATAATTTTGGTAGTTTTGTGGAATCTTCATTGGTTTATACCTACCTAGTGAGTGGCTCCTGCTTCGCACATTTGTTGCAATTTGACAAAACATCGAGAATTATTTAGTGTTAAGTTTAATATTAATGTATTATACACAATACCTTCCAGAATAAATTCTCTAAATGATGTTTAAAACCGCATCAAAATCATTGCGTACCTAGTTTAGAAGAACACCGCTGACACACAGGCAAACATGAAAACCGACTTCAAGTTTTAATAATTATGTATACATATATAGATATATATTAAAACATGCAACTGTAGCAAATTATCGCGTCAATGTCTAAATGATCTAATATGGGATTAATATATTGATAAATGGCGCATCCTTCTCAGCACGTACTAATAACAACGTAATACGATTAGTTAGGAGTTAATTACCAATTAATTCATAGAAGGACAATGCAGCCATCGACAATTAATTAAAGTATAAGGTTTCCCTTTGATTAATTCCGATAATTCCGCGTTATTCCGATAATCGTGGTTTAAAACTGACGCCGACCCCAAATGTTTATTAGACTGGGCGTACAATGGAGCTTCAACTATGTTGTGTATTGTGTGGCCGACACTGACATCCAGTAATGGACAAAATTGTCAACCTTGAAACTTTTATTTGTTTAATACGAGGCATTTGGCTACATCGTATGTGTGTGTATATTTTTTTGAAATGTGCGTTTGTTTTTTTTGTCTTTCTTTTTATTTGTATGTCTTTTTCTCCTATGTGATTCCTTCGTTTCCTTAACAAGTCTTTACTATTTAGATAATAACGCAGAAGAAGAGCTCGTTCTGTTTTCCACAAAGCAAACGGTTAACAAACAGCATAATAATTAATCTAAGGCTGTATACTAAGAGGCATATTGTCACATAACAAGTCCCTCATGACCAATTGTTTCAAAAATCTGCGAAGAGCAAATTATCACGGACAGATGGAAGATAATGACATAAAATCCATGCATATTTATACCTACCCCGTACAAGGCACCTTCTACGTCCTAGTTTCGCGGTAACGGTAAAGAGGGACTTAAACTATGTAGTTACGACTTCACGAGTTCGTATACGTATAATGAAACTTTAGGCACCGAACATTTAATTGGGTAATACCCATTTAATAGAACAAGTTCGGTCCCAGTTATGGGTCCTTATGCCATGACAAAACAATGGTGGTTGGGCTTTACAATAATTACTTTGCCAGGAAAGTAGGAAAGGTGGTACCTTTTAAAGTCGCCTGTAAACATTTTTCCTCGTTCATTGTCAGCGAGTCAGCTTTATGTGGAAATCCTCACTCAGTAAATTACTTACCTTTTGTTTAAAAATTTACGCCATTTACGGATTTACGATCTGGGATTAGTTAACGGTCGTAAGATACAGTTAGAATTTATTTAGCAAGTTAAAATAAAGCTCAAAGAAAAGTGTTGGTATTATTTCTACCAAATTACAGTTTAGCGTCTACAACAACCGCTTCTGCTGAATTTCTTTCCTCAAATTATTCAGTTTATTCCCGGGCGGCGCGATCTTTTTTCCCGGTCGGCGCCGTTAAGCTTTTAGTCCATCGCTCATTGTCTGAATTTGAAATATCCCTATTGCTTATTTAATAAAAACGAATTGCTGAACAAAAGATTTGATTGCCATGCAATACTAATTGCTTGTCCGTTGCTCTTTTTCTTTTCTGTGCGAGGACATCGCACAGACAAGAAAAAGAGGATTCTTACTTTAAAGGAATATCGGAATCTGAGCGCTTGATAACAAACAAGTTTCCACACAATTAAGTTATTCGATTATTGCGCTGGAATGCACGAAGTAATAACATTCGCAAATTACTATCGAAGTGGTCTTTTGTTTACACAATAATTCCATTTACTTGGCACAATGCAGGACGTCGCTGTGCTCTGTGTTTTTTTAATTAAAATGCCGTTAATGTATTTCGAATTGCCAATTATGTTTTTGTTCACCTACCGGGTGTTATTTTACTACATTAACAAAGTCGGTTTTTCTTACATTATCTGTAATGAATGAACTCATTTTCATCAGAAAAACCAGAACCAATTTAAGGGGTCGTTATGACGGGAAAATTTTAAAAGTCAATTTCGTTAAATGGGTTATTACAGCGCTTGTGGATGGGCCCTTGTGGATTACTAGATTATGGCTTTATAGGTGCTTAAGTACCTACAGACACAGGCGGTCTACGATTTAGGTACTTGATGTTCTCTGTGTTTAAGGATAACGTTTAATTTCATGACATTGCTCTGAATTTTGTCCAAATCTCGCTTTAATACATAATCTCCTAAGATTGTTCTTATTGACCAACAATCTGCATGCCAAAAAGATCTTATAAACTTGACGAGTATGCAGTAAAAGCCTGCTCCCTGCAGTGCTTCAAATTAATATTCAAATTGCTATATTAAAAGGCACTTATTCCGTTGCGTTTTATTTCCTCGTTTATGTGCAGTAAACGCTTCCATAACAGGGCGGCATTAAATATGTATACCTAATCACCTCATCCAGTCCCTCCCACCGAGTGCGGCGTCGTCAGCAAAACTGAACTTCATTATTTGTACAAGTGCTGTAATAACGTCAAAGGGAACGAGTTTTCATTAGTCTGGCGCCGACACCGTCACCCATTAAGATACGGACTTAACCAGTAACCACTGACAAAGAGCATTGAATTTTTATGTGACTTCACAATTTCAGATGATTATCTTTCCGCATCGACCCAAAGTTTCGTGAATACATGTCTACCGTGAGTTTTATGTCTACCGTTACTTTTCTGGCTGAATCACTCCTTTTGTTGTAAAAGTATTTCAGTAACTTATTCTGAGGAATTGTCCGAACAAAACTTTATACGATAAAAATAATCTATAGAGCAAAAAAGTGCTGATGGACACTTTTCCATGTAACTAACATGTTAAAACTTAAACAAATCACAATCAATTCAATCTCTCTTATCTTCTTCCAACCTTAGTATTCTGCCTCTGTCTGCTACTCATCATTTTCCTAATTGCACCCCTTCTGTGTTGGACCTGATGATTGTCTCTAACTCTAACAATGTATCTGTCCACGGACAGCTCACTGCTTGTTTTTCTTACCACGACCTCATATTTATGTCCTATAGGATTCGCCCTCCCAAGCGTAAGGCACGATATATGTTCCTTCGGAACTACAAGGGCATAAGCCAGGGGGCATTGCTGCGTGATGCTGGTAGTATCGACTGGACGGACGTCTTGGAGAGCTCATGTATCAATGATGTGGTTCACATTTTTAACAGCACTTTACTCAGCTTATTTGACCGGCATGCACCACCATCCGTTGAGTCAAGGTAAAATATGTTCCGGCTCCTTAGCTTGCTTCTGCCATTAAGGATGCGATGGCAAGTAGGGACAGAGCCAAAAGAAGGTTGAATCGCAGTCCTTCTGAGCGCAACTGAAATGCGTATAAGGTGCTGCGTAATCACTGCAGGCGTATGTGTAGAGATGGAAAGAGACGTTACTTCCATAATTCTCCTGACATTCGTAACTCGTCTGAAGTCTGGAAGTTTCTTAAAACTGTTGGCGTTGGCAAGTCTCCAGTCGTTTCCAGTAATGACATTGACGCGTGTGCTCTTAGCAAACAATTCTCACATCCTCCTGTCACTTTTGATCCGCACATCAGATCAGCTACGTTAAATAAACTTTCTGGTCTGCTATTGCCGCAGTGTTCCTCTTTTGAATTAAATCTAGTGAGTGAAAGTGAGGTCAAAAAATCCGTTTGTGCTATCTCCTCTACTGCAGTTGGTAATGATAACATTTGTTCAAGAATGATTTCTCCTATCCTCCCTACACTACTTCCTGTCTTGACCCACATTTTTAATTTCTCCTTGTTTTCTTGTACTGTTCCTGAGGCCTGGAAGCAAGCTCACCAAAACCAACACCCAAAACCCGAAACCCGAACCCTTACCCAAAATTCCTAAGCCGGTCTCACCCACCGATTTCCGTCCCATTTCTCTCTAATGTTCTTGAGCATATTGTTCATCAACAACTGTCTGTCTTTCTATCTGCGAATGATCTCCTTAGTCCTTTTTAGTCTGGTTTTCGACCTTAGCAGAGTAACGGCTCTATTGAAGGTTGCTGATGACATCCGCTGGGCAATGGACCACAAACCTCTTACTTTACTTGTACTTCTCGACTTTAGCAGTGCCTTTAATTCTGTCGATTTCGACATCCTTCTAGGGATCCTTAAATCTTTAAACTTCTCCTTTTCCTCTATTGGTTGGTTTAACTCCTATCTTAATGGTCGCTCACAGCGGGTTCATCTTGACGAGTCGTCTTCTGATTGGTGCTCTCTTACCGCAGGTGTGCCTCAGGGTGGAGTTTTCTCTCCTCTTCTCTTTTCTATTTTTATTAACTCTGTCACCAGATTCATCTCTTCTTACTTCCATCTCTATGCCGACAACCTGCAGCTTTACAATTATTTCCTAAGGGAAGATGAGGAGGCCGCTGTTTCAGCCATGAACAGTGACCTGGATTTGATTAGCGTGTGGTCGCGGTCTTTTGGACTGCAAATCAACCCTAGGAAATCCCAGGCCATGATTATCGGCGGCAGGTATATGCGGAATAGGCTCGATGTAGCGTCGCTGTCTCCACTCTGTCTGAATGGAGTTCAGATTGAAAACGCACAAATGGTTAAAAACCTGGGAGTGACCATGGACTCCTACCTGTCGTGGACTGCTCATGTTCATTCGGCCCATTATTGATTACGCCGATGCTTGTTATTTGGATGCCACCGAGGAGCTTTTAAATAAACTTGAGCGTTTGCAAAATATCTGCAATCGTTTTGTTTTTAACCTTAAAAAGTATGATCACGTCTCCAACTTTCGCAAGATACTCAAGTGGCTCCTCTTTTGACTTCGCAGGAACCCGCGGATTTTGTGTCTGTTATTCAATCTCCTTCACAATCCTAAAACACCATCCTATCTGCGGGAGCGTTTTTCCTACGCCCGTCCTTCAGATGCACCTTGCAGGTCGCATCTTAAAAACCTTCTCAAGTCCCCTCCCCACTCCACCGACTTCTACTCCTACTCCTTCACATTGCACGCGGTGCGGTTGTGGGATTCACTACCGCCTGACATTAGGGACTGCCAAACTGTTTCAGTTTTTAAAAGAAGAGTAAAAGAACACTGTCTGTCCACTTCATCATAGTTGTGTATATATTTATTATTTTGAATATGCTATAATTATTATCATTCTAGTGATAATTATTTTAGAAGTATGTATGTATGTTTATTTGTATGTATGTTAGTATATTCTCGTAATTTTTGTTTAGTTTTTTAAGTGAGTTTTTTGATTGTATGTATTATATTTTTGTCTCCTTTACTATTTCACACGCTGTCTACATCTCTGTATCGAATGTCCTGTCTCGAGTGTGCTGGAAGAGATTTCTTGTGAAATAAGAATCACCTTTCTGTTCTGTTTTCCTTGTCTGTTTATATATGTGTGTACATAAATGGTAAAATAAAAAAATAAAAACAAAATCTTTCTTAGCTACAATCACAGTACAAAACTCTCAATAGACCCCATTTCTTTTCAATGTGGTATTTTATGTGATTGAGCTATTTTAGAACTTTAAGAAAGATAAGTTTTTCATTGAATTCACGAATTCACAATTACCTTGTATATAACACTTGATCGAACGTTTACTACTGTCCGTGTACCTACACAAGTAACGCTATTTATTGCTCTGAAACCCTCATCCGTCTTTCAGAAGCATTGAAGGTTTGCTACACAAGAAAATGGACATTATTTTATAAATTCTTCATCCAAACAGATAGATCAACACCTCGTTTATATCTCCTACTTTCTAGCTACTGCGAAGTGCGGATTTATTTCAAATGGATTCCTATTTGTGAAAATAAATCAATGAAAGAAATTGTAGTGGAAGCAGGAAATGCTACACGGGTGCATTGATTTATTCGGTCAAATTAACTATTTGTTATAACAACAACCACTACAAGGAATATTGTCAAACCAAATTATGTGCAAAAGAGTAACCGTGGAGTTTCTTGTCGGCTCTTCTACATAGGAAACGACCAATTAGAACCTTACATCTAGTTTCTGACGTTTCATAAGTGCCCATGTATATATGTGATTTTTTTTATTTTTTGTGTGTTGACAAAGGTACGTAGATAACTAAGTAACTGGCGAGTCTTTTTATGTAGGTAAGATGATAAAGAGACCAAAATACTACTCAAATAATTACCCATTCTGCAACAAAAGTTGTATTCTTTATACATGCCGTGTGGAGTACAATACCCCCGGATGCCCTTTTGTCCCGAACTGGGCAAATAAAACGAAAAACAGTACCAAGTTATATTTATGTAGCCCGAGCCTGATAACGATTTGGAGAAAAAAAAAACAGCGGCTACTAAACCCAAATATATTTCATCGTTGTTTGCAAAGGCCGCAGCCCGCGTTCCGGAATGACGAGGCATTCGAATGATGAGCCACTCGTTTTTCACCGCAGCTCCATTGATACATTCCTGTTCATAAATATTATTCAGCTTTAATTTAGGAACAAAACCAGAAAATACATTTCGCTTGTCATCTGGACCCATAAGCGTAGACTAGAAAACTAATTGTTTTAGTACATATTGAAACTTGCTGTAAGAGACGTTACAAATAATCACCGATGAACGTGCAATGCTTGTAGATAAGGTAGCCACTTTCTTAGATACTCACCAAGTTTGGCAAAGTTGGTAATCGCTGTTTCGGCCCTCTGTTCATCACCTCGGAATTACTTCTTTTATGATCTATATCTACCTATATATCATCATCTGCCTAGCCTTTTCCCCACTATGTTGGGGTCGGCTTCCAGTCTAACCGGATGCAGCTGAATACCAAGAACCCATACAGGGTTCTTTTATTTTTTTATATTGGCTAGCTAAACTCCGCAGACGCGATGAGTATCGATATCTTAACACAATAAAAAAGTAACGAAGTCTAGACTATAATTTGAATATTTAATAACATAGTAATTGCTATGAGTTGTGGAAACGAGTCTGTAGCTGAATTTATTTACACTTATTGTCCGTTTGTCTGGATGTATGTTCCAGATTGATGCAAAAACGTCTTAACGGATTTGGATGAAATTTAGCACACAGATAGTTTGTAACCTGGATTAACACATAGGGTATTTTTAATTCCGGTAGTACGTTCTCGTGGGATATCTTTTGACATCCACACAAAAAAAAACGAAAAAAAGGAAAGGCTGACGACAAAACGAAGACTAGCTTTATCCGCAGGAAAAGCTAGTCTTTAATATATCTTGTTATATATTGCGAATGTGTAATATTTACAGTATTCTATGTGTGTATTTATCGAAAGTTGGATTTTTATTTTGACAATGAACGTTTCATTCCATTTTAGAAAATAGAAAGCGTTTTTTATTGATTAACTCGTAATTCATCTTACTTCATCCATTGATTTATACTATATCATATAAATATTGTCTCTTTAGTTTACTGCAATAAGGAATGTAGATTAACAACAGTGAAATATAGACTCGTCTATATTTCACTGTTGTTAATCTAGACAATGTTCCAATTTTTAATTACTTTTAAATAATAACGCGTTTTCATGTGCCTCTCGACTGTAACAATCCTGTATTAATTTAATGCGCATTTTCACTACAATATATGGTAAGGTATTACCATACCTATATTGTAGCCCATGGGTGGTAACCCATGGACTCCACGAGACAGGCTCGACCTAGTGTGGAGTTCATAAGCAAAATGCTTCCCTTACGTCTTATTTTTTTTTTGTATGTAAACCTAGCTATTAATGTAGACTATTAGAAAATGTATATAATATGATGAGCTGGACTCCTTCTTAAAGGATTGGCCCACAATCACAGTAGACCGGGAAAAGTGGACAGAGGGAAAGGAGGCGTTTGCTCTGCCGTGGGACAACACAGGCTTATAATAATAATAAGGAAATGTAAAACACTGTTTTTGGCAAATAAACATTATCTATCTATCTTATCTATCCATAATTATTATAAAAAAAGTAACAAGCATACCCAAACTTGTCAGTGACATAATTGTTTTGACGGCTCCAAAGTTGAGCGAGAGCGGTGGGGGGCTTATCAGCAACGTCACTAAGGCGCACGGCAGAGAAGAGCCAAGTTATTTAATTAGAAATTGTTTTGAAATATCGACTTCACCCCTAGTGATTTTAGTTTACGTGTTCGATTTCACATTAAACTATTATATCAAAATAACTTGGTTTTAGTTTCATTATATGTAGGTAACCTGCCTTTTAACATGTAAGTGGAACAAAACTTGTTACTAAGGCTAGTTCAATATCGAAAAAGATGGCAAATAGCACTAGAACGATCTCACGTTACTCAAGTCTGGAGAGTTTTCGGGCCTTACATCTAGTAGTATATTGCCTTTTTGAACTGTATTACTTCCATTGTATGTATGTTGTAAAGTGTGAATAAATCAACCATCCATGTGCCTAGCTTTTTTACAATTATGTTAGGGTCGGCTTACAGTCTAACCGGATGCAGCTGAATACTAGTAAATAGTATATATTTATTTTTAAACCCCGATAAAAACACGTTTCTTGTATGGACCCCTTTCAATATTTTACTTTATTTTTATTTTTATTATTTGTTAACATAGCGGCCATATACTCCGTGAAAATTTCAAGTGTTAAAAGATACAGCCCTGTGACAGATAGACGGACAGCGGAGCCTTAGTAATAGGGTCCCGTTGGCACCCTTTGAGTAAGGAACCCTAAAACCAATATGAGCTTAAACGGTAGGTAATTTTTATACACAAAAAAAGTTTAGTTAGAATAGAATACTCTTTATTGTACACCATACAACTCACTACACTGCACTACACTATACTGCACTGTACTATAATGAGATGATAAGATAGAATATATGAATAAATGCCTGATTCTGAATCACTAAGAGGAAAATTGGATTTTCCTCCACATTATGTAATAGGTATTAATTTAAAAGTCCGGACAAAAATTAAGCTTAGCGTTAGAATTTCCTGCCATTCCGAGTCCTTAACGGCACTCGCGGTCACGAGAATTAAATTAATTAAATAATGTGTGTTAACATCCAGTAATCCCTTAGTTAATTTATTTTCAGGATTTCGTAATTATAGCACGAGGACGTATTATAATATATTATATTAGGGAATATAATTTATTGTCTCGCAGCCCCTTTTTAATTTCGCAATTACATTCCATTGACACTAAAATAAAGGAGAGTAATAGTAGGAGTAATTTATATCTAGCTATACTAATAATAAAGGAGAGTAGTAGGAGTAATTTATATCTAGCTATACTAATAATAAAGGAGAGTAGTAGTAGGAGTAATTTATATCTAGCTATACTAATAATAAAGGAGAGTAGTAGTAGGAGTAATTTATATCTAGCTATACTAATAATAAAGGAGAGTAGTAGGAGTAATTTATATCTAGCTATACTAATAATAAAGGAGAGTAGTAGGAGTAATTTATATCTAGCTATACTAATAATAAAGGAGAGTAGTAGGAGTAATTTATATCTAGCTATACTAATAATAAAGGAGAGTAGTAGTAGAAGTAATTTATATCTAGCTATACTAATAATAAAGGAAAGTAGTAGAAGTAATTTATATCTAGCTATACTAATAATAAAGGAGAGTAGTAGGAGTAATTTATATCTAGCTATACTAATAATAAAGGAGAGTAGTAGGAGGAGTAATTTATATCTAGCTATACTAATAATAAAGGAGAGTAATAGTAGGAGTAATTTATATCTAGCTATACTAATAATAAAGGAGAGTAGTAGTAGGAGTAATTTGTATTTAGCTATACTAATAATAAAGGAGAGTAGTAGTAGGAGTAATTTGTATTTAGCTATACTAATATTAAAGCTGAAGGGTTTTTTTTGTTTTTTATGTTTCTTGGTCCCGAGCAAATAGATAAAAAGCCAGAAAGAAGACTAAGTGAAAACGAAGTAATAGCGCGGACGGGCGATGCGATGCGACGCGGTGGGTCAGGGGTACAAGAAATTTCTCACGGACGAAGTCGCGGGCAGAAGCTAGTCTTCATATAAAATGTATCTATGTCTAACTATGTTTACATCCTTGTGTTTCAAGTCAATTTCGGGTTGACTTACCCTTCAAGAGAAAGCAAATGGAGATAGTAACTTTCCCTATTTCGCATAACCATGGTACTTAGGTGTCTTAGAGAGCCTCTCTAGTTTAATGTACCCTAACGAACTCTGTCAAATTGACATCAGCTGCTACTAACAGAGCAAAACGTTGTTTTTTTATTAAACTGTTTCACGTCAAATAGCTAAAAGCCGTCGAGTTTTTTGAAAGTTCAATATACGCTAAATCATAATAATGTACACATGGGCCACCCTATAAGCGTATACATACCTACTAGATAGTTATAATAATTAATCTAAGAATACAATACAGGCAAACATTAGGGATAATACATATTAATGCCAATGATACTTGGTCGTTATTATCACCACGTTCACTAGATGGATTGGTGATCGCAGTAAATCGTTATTAGAGCTGAGAAGGCGTTCGATCCGTGTGTTCGCGAGCAGATTCAAGCCCGCCCCTTCGCTGCTTGTCTTTCTAAATAATGGCTGTCTTTCGCAGACAACGCGCCGTATAACATTATATTGGACGTCCAAGAACTTTAATTTCAATGAAAATAAATTACAAGTTACGAGCCATTGGTTATTCAAACTATGTTTATACCGAAACGTAAACTGTGACATCTAAACTATCGTTGTTAACTACATATTTATTTGATAACAACCCACTCAGATGTAACCGAGATATTGTATCTTTACGGCTGTCGGAAATCCCAGCTAATGTTATGGTTATGTGTGCACACAGCTAGGTATATGACTGAAAGGTCGGTAAGTGCTCATGACCCTCCCTTAACTTAGAATGGAAAAGTACCGAGGGTTTTCGTTAGACTGCCAGAGTTGGGAAAATGAGTTAGTACCTACCATTTGTCCGAGTTTGAAAACAAAGGTGTAATAAACAACATAAATTAAGTTCACTTTACGAAATATTGGGTGACTGGAGATGATGGCAAGGGAGTATTTTTGTAGTTTTATTACCTACGTTACAAAACGATCTCTAGGAATATAAATAAAACATAAAACTTCGATACACGCACAGCTTGTATACTCATTACTTTTAAGCCAGTAAAGGCATTTTAATAGCTTTCAGTGTCCTCGCGCCGCAACAGCAATATAAAAGCAATATGCGAATGTTTGCGCGCGATAAAACTTTAATGTCTGTTGCTTTTTACATTTTAAGAGAAAGAAAGAAACAATAAATAGGTTTATTTTTCACAGTAACACGTGCATACAAAAAGATAATTAACTCTAATAATAAAAAAAAGTAAAAACAAAATAGATCTATAAATCACGAGCACAAAACAAAAATAGTCGACAGCTGCACGTCATGACTGTGACAAGAAGGTTTCCACTGCACAGCGGGATCCACAGCATCGGACTGATTTTCAGTGGTTACCCGAAAAGGACGTAGGGAACAAAGAGCAATTTAGTGTTTTATTTATGCGATAAATCATAGTAAGGCCCCGCCAATAAACTGGGCGCAATCTCGCTGAGCAAATCTCAAGGGCACTTCACTCGTTTTTGTCAAATCAAGAGCAATGCCCTTTCCATTTTACGCTCTACACATTCAGGGCATTTTTCGTCTTTGTTCTTTTGTTGAAAATGACAGCCCCGCCGATGAAGTTATACTGTTGTTTTTATGTGTTCAACTAATTAAAGTCAGATTGTACAAAAACAAGGCTAAATAATATTCTATTTTAATTAATTGCTTGAATCCCAATTGACCTTTTCATGAATATGGAAATTCGTCTATTTCGTTCTGCTTGATAAAACAATGTCTAAAAATATCTTGAACAAAAAACATTGAAATAAAAACAGCGGACTTTGAATAATTTCAAAAACTTTTATATTAACACCACCTGCAATGGTTGACTGTCAAAGGAATTCTATCAGTTCAGTGGGAAAGCATTCTGCCGTGAACGCGGCATATGAAATTCCTAGCCTTTGAGAACTTCAGAAAGTCCTTCACAAATTTATCTACAATCCTAGGTATAACTTAAAGCTATTTTATTTAAACAAGGAGAACTTGTATTGTAATTTGTGTAGATTTAAATTTCGAGACAACCGCGAAACTTTAGCACAGTAACAGAAAGTAACGATTCCATTTTGAAACTATTCGTAGCAAACCCGTGTAGCAAACTAAATCTAAATCTTAAACGTTGCCAAACTTTTATACCAACATAAGCCTTTCTTTAATACAAAAGGAGTCCCCTGGAATTCCCCCAGGTGTCATAAAAGGAAACTATGGCGCTACACTGAGGGAATGGGGAGCAGGAAACATCTGTGATCCCGACAAACTGCTTTGCTATCGCCGACTACCATGTTACTTGTCTACAGCCCCATGACATGCTTCAAACAAGCCAAGGAAATAAAATTGAGCGCATTTATAATTGAAGGTTTCTAATTTCACATGATTTCCAAACCAATAGCATTTTTTTTCAGCTGAAATGAATTTGTTGTTCATTGCTCATTAATCTTTCAAGAAAATTCAGTAGCTTTTTCTGCTTTTACTTTAACATAATGTTTTTCCTGAGATCCAGAGCAGATTGGAGAAATGACAACAGAAGCTGGAGAATGTTGGCTTGAAAATCAGCAGAACCAAAACGGAATATATGTTCTGCGATTTCGGCGATCTCTCCGGTTCTGGAGCCATGGCGCACGTCTCCCAGTCTGCTCCGACTTTCGGTATCTCGGTTCACTCGTGCAAAGCAATGCCGAAGTAGATCGGACGGTTAAGCACAGAATTAACATTGGATGGATGAAATGGCGGCAGGTCACGGGAACAATCTGTGACTCCCGCATTCCCCTTAAACTTAAGGGGAAGATATATAAAACCATGATTAGACCTGCTGTATTGTATGGATCAGAATGTTGGGCCACAAAAGGGATGAATGAAAGGCAAATGCATGCAGCTGAGATGAGAATACTAAGACGGATGTGTGGTGTTACACGAATGGATAGAATAAGAAATGAGTACATAAGAGGAAGTCTGAAAGTGGCACCGATATCTGAAAAGTTGTGTGGAAATCGGTTGTCATGGTATGGGCATGTGTTACGGAGAAATGAGGAAAATGTCGTGAGGAGAGTTTTGAGTATGGATGTCGATGGGTATAACATTAGGGGAAGACCAAAGAAACGATGGATGGAATGTGTGAATGATGATATGGTTAGAAAGGGGGTGACTACCGAGATGACGACTAATAGTATGGAAGAAAAAGACATGTTGCGCCGACCCCAAATAAATTGGGATAAGGGCAGGAGAATGATGACTTTAACATAATGTTTTTCAAATACCTATTCTGTTTCCAGGTAAGGTACAAGGTCTGAATTGAGTTATTATTATATTTCTACATAGATTAGAATTTCAAACATCGCTCTTATTTATTGATCAAACTGTTTGGTTACGTATTGCCTACTAAACGGTAGACATAAAAATGTTATGGCATTACATTATGTCTCTGTTTAAAAGGGAATCCTCGTAAATTTTATTTTATTGCGCTGAAAAATGCAATGTCTCATTTCAAATTTATAAGACAAATCGTACCAATTATGTCGTGTTATGTTTTTTTATGTCTTCCGGGGGTTTGAATGAGTGAGTATTAATTATATTTATATTTGAAACACAGTCAATAGGAGATGGAACGTAGAAAGGAAGCCATGAGGGGAACATGTTTTACGATTCATTTTAACACAACCAGCCTATAATGTGGGAACATTACTGCTGGGACACAGGCCTCGTCTCTGTGAAAGGAAGTGGGCCATAATCCACCAAGCGGGCCCAGTGCGGGTCGGCGGATGTCACATGTCTTCACATCTTTGGTCTTAGGACATGTTGGTTTCCTCACGATGTTCTCCTGCACCGTTTTGAGAGCTGTAGCTGATGAAATAATTTACACAAAGTAAGTAAAGTGCCTGCTTGGGTTCGAACCTACGACCTCCAACTCGTAAGTCGCGGCCGTTACCATTGGGCCACCACTGCTTACCATGCTCATCATTCATTTCAGACCTGATGTTATTTCTTTCAAAATATCTGCGTAACATTCTACGAGAACCACGCATAAAAAGCAACACTCATACCTGTATAAAGTAAACTAGTATCAAATTGATGTTTTTAATCATAGTTATTAATTTACTAATAGAGTGCACAATGTCGCCATTAAATTGTTTGTAGATAGTAAATTGATAGTTATAGGGCAGATTATTAACGCTCTCGTCAAAATAGCGGAGGCCATTATAAATTATTCGGCGGATTATTCTCGGGTTTGGGTTTCACCACCAATCAATTAACTGCATAGGTAGGCATTAGCAGGCTGGGTGGCTGTTTATGTACAGTTACAACTATGTAATGATTTGACATGCTGGGATAGTCAGACCAATGGAAACATTATCAGAATTTGGTTGATTCGATAGTATTTTATAGTTCAAACTCAAAGCATTTATTTCAATTAAATCATTTACAGGCAGTTTTGAATTGTCAAAGAGTCGGTCAGTTAGCCAGAAAGTTGAAGCTAGTAGCCCATTTCAAAACGTAGATCTCTATGGAGAAGAACGGGCAAGAAACTCGTTTAAAAAGTTTCCCCAGTATGTGGATAGGATTTACCAAGCGACTTTTAAGCCTCGTACCTACATGGGTTTTATCGCCCTCCGTATTTTTTGTACCATCGTCATATTTTACCCCAGTTTTAGAAAATGTTTGTTTTCGTCCACGAAAAAGAAGCAAAATTGAAAATCATTCATCATCATCGTCAGCACTACTTCTTCGTGTCGCTGGCACGATAGTTATTTCAATTTTGTTTGCCCAATTCGCCAGTTCCTCAGCGTTATCGGTGGCAGCGCAGAGGTCACTTTGGCACTACTGAATATGAACCTTTACGCTCGATTCAATGAAAATCAAAAGTCAATATATTCTTTAGGTGTAAATAAGTAAATATATATCTGCCTAGTTTATTGCTTCCTGTCGTTGTAACAACAACCTCGGGTATCGAGTCGTTCAGATTATTTGTTTGCTCAAACCTTCCCGAGCTCGATACAAATGCCTCATGCGGCCGCTTGTATGACAGTGCTGAAAATAGACTGCACTCTGTCATCTCGTTTACAGTCACGGGACACAGGCTTTAAATTCTGTAGGATCCGATCTAGGTGGATGGTGTTGATTAGTTTATATTACCAGGCTAGCCTTTTCCTAAGGTTGGTTTACAGTCTGACCAAAAGTGATTGACTATCAATAATTTACATGGCTCGATCGCCACCTGACCTCTGTAGCCCAATTCTTGAAAAATCGAATAATCTAAAGTGAGAGCAGTTCTCAGAATATTTAGCTTCAGACTATTTACGACCGGCATCAAATCATAAATGTTTGTATGAGAACCGATCAGTGCAGCCGACCGATGACACATCGACCGGCTTAACTTTGTCCCCCTACCACAGAGGGGTCTCGATGGTTACCCCTTCCATAGTCTGACTGTTAAAAGACCAGTAATTTCGTTGAATGAAAAATCCGCAAAGATATTTTTACCCAGGACCCTCTCCTGTCACGTATACAGACATAATTCCTATGTATGTATATCTACAATGCCAACATGATTTCGCTTTTGTTCTCACGCTGCAGCCACAGTTCCTGAGCTTGGATGGAGATTTGTGCCGGCATAACTCGTGTATAACAAACGATGGTTATGTGACGAGTTTGGTCACATATTATGACAAACATTTCGTAAAGTGTAGCGGAGAATACTAACCGAGTGAGACGTATACCACTGCCATTCTCTTCACCATGTAATCATTCTCTTAATCCAATTTATTTGGGGTCGGGGTAATATGTCCCTTTAACATATTAATCCAAAACGTTTTATTTTTTAGACGTACTAGAAACATCGTGGTCTTCTATTTGCACTAAAACATACATTTAATGCCAATAAAAAACCGGCCAAGTGAAAGTCGTATTCGAACACAAAGGGTCCCGTACCACCGTACGATATTTAACACTACATATTATTAAAGAAAAAAACTATATTTTTGCCATCGAAACGCTAAGAAAGAGACTACATATTTAAAAAAAACACGTTACTTCCATGGCGAACCGCTTTAATTTTTAACTTAATTTTATTTTTATTACTTGTTGTTATAGCGGTCATGGTAGTACACACTCTGTGTAAATTTCAAGTGTCTACCAAATACGGCTCAAAAGATACAGTCCTGTGGCAGACAGGTGGACGGACGGACGGACAGCGGAGCTTAGTAATAGGGTCCCGTTGGAGCCCTTTGGGCACGGAACCCTAAAAACGAGTAACAATAAAAATAAATTAGTTATCTAACGTTTAATTTTTATTTATTAGAAAAAAGCAATTTCTAATGCAGACTGAAATTCTAATAGTTTAGTACTTTAATATGTTGGTTTACGAAGATATAAAATCATGAAGTTCTTGCTCACAAGCGGGCCAGGTCGTATAGTAGGGTTAGGCGTGCATCGGTCGGTCTTCGCTTAAATATTAACCCTCACAGGTACCCGCTGTTATTGCGAACAGTACAACATCATGAGTGGTATCAACCCCATGTTTTATTCATTCGTTCCGTTATGGATTTGGTAAAATTGTTTTATTTACGTGTTCAAACAGTTTATTTACTTTTAATGTCGACGTATTTGAGTGGACGGAGTGAAATATGACTTTTGACCCTGTAACGATACAAGTAAACAACGTTAAAGCCAACGATTTAATTGAAGATCAACATTTCGTGCTCTCGGTGGCTCTTTTATTGTATTTTATTTTTTAAATATGTTATTTTCGAAGTGAACTATTTTACTCGCGGAACCCGCGAGCATTAAATTTTCACTATTTTAAAGGACACTTCTAACAACATAAAATAATGGCGTAAAGGGTAAATCAATTAGTTCACAAATTAAACTTATACGAAATTAGGGAGTCATAACTTACAATGTGACCTTAATGACACCGAAACCGCTACGACCACCCGCTACGCGCTACGAAAAACTTGCTGTAATATAATGTGCTACGGCGTAGTCGCCGTAGATCATTTACAGGAAACTACGCTTTTAAACAATGTGTTCGGTACAGTGCAATTTAATATGCATGTATTGACAGTACGCAATACGTTGTACGCAAATGTTATAGTCTGCACACTTGTCGAATGAGAGCTAGATCGAAAAAAGTAGTAAAATTTGGAGCGTCTCGACACTTTTGTTGCGTAACCAAAATGTTGGGTAAATTTTTGGTGTAGCTCCCATTTGCCAAGTGTACAAAAGCGAAAGGAACATGGTTCCAACAGGGTGTCATAGACAATTGTAATTCTGTTAAAACTAAAAAAAAAAATAACTCTTCAACATTTTATTGAAACATAGGTCAACAATACGTACCCGATAACCTACCTACACACATGCGTGTAAGTAATAGGAGTAACTTCTTCCCCTTCATATTACACTAATAGTTGGTTCTAACAACATAATTGGTGGCGTAATATTTGGTCAATTTGGATCCACTACCCAACTGGAATGTTTCGTGAAAGTTTAGGCACCGAATCTCTGAATAAATTAAACAACAGGTTGTCAGAACGGCAACCTAGAAATGTTTATGATACCTGTCTAAACTAACTGACGACGGCAGATTCTACTAATACCGTTAACCGGCTGCAGGCACTGCTGCACTGTGGTATATTTTGTTATTGCTCTGATAGAAGTAATTTAATAGCAAAGATAGAGTAGTAAATCTATACATATTATAAATTAAAGTCGCTTTTCGTGTCTGTCTGTGTGACCGCATTGTTCTTCTAAACTATGCTACGGATTTTGATGCGGTTTTCACTATCATTTACAGAACTTGTTCCGAAAGTTTTATATCATAATTATACATTTATATAAAACTTACATATAGTGAAGAACTGCCTCGTTGATCTAGTGGTCGCAAGCGCTACTGCTGAGCATGAGGTCCTAGGTTTGATTCCCAGGTCGGGCAAAATGTTATTGGGTTTTTCTATCTGGAATTTCTCGATGGTGGCAATAGGCTCGAACCCTATTACATGGGACTTAAACATAACTGGCAAAAGTAGGTGTACTATGGGTAAACCTCTGTCTAACGCTTCGGGATAACAAGGCAGATTTCTTCATTATATAACATAACATCACATTATTTTATATAATGATTCTTCATTCATTCATTCTTCATTTCTTCGATGTTTTGTAAAGTAGTAAAGACCGTGCGAAGCAGGGACGGGCCACTAGTAAACTATAAACCTTAATATAATAAAAACCGTTCACTTATGCCTTCCAATTTGGATAAAGCAATCAAATTAATGCGAGTAAACACAAAGTGAATCATTTAATATTGGTCGTACCTTTTATTTCTGCCACTTTCAATCAAAGTTTATGCAAACAATACGATTCAGCCGAAATATTTTTTCCGTTAAACCGTATTGTTGTCAACAGAACAGTTTGTTTTCTTTTGCAGATCACGGCAACTTCTATTAAAATAACAGTCCTCGAGAAAGTATTTTGGTCCTGGCGGCCAATCCCAAGAGACCAACCTTCGGCATGGAAGATTTTATAGTGCACAAGTGTCTGCGCAGACACAGGTGCACTCTCTCTTCCCTCACTTCCATAGTCCGATGGGACGGCAATCTGACACTTCCGGAGAGAGATCAGCTGCGCAGGGCCAACAGATTAACGAGCTTTTCGAGGGGTATTACACCGCCAACTTCCAAACTCCTGGCTGTTACTAAGAAAATCCTATTGAAAAAACACTTTACCAGACCTGGAAATCGAACCAAGATCCTGACGCTCAGCAGTCGCGCTTGCGACCATGAGACCAATGGGGCAGTTGAAATAAGACAGTCACAACATATATCATAACGTAAACTGTCACATGATGAAACTGGCGGAATGTGAGTGTAAAATACACCTCTGTCTACACCTTCTATCAGTACAAGCGTGATTTTACGATACTTGAAGTAACCGATCCTTGACAATAAACTTAGCACCTATTCACCGAACTCTACCGTTCAAATGTCACCAATAGACTGGAAAAATGTCAAGAGAAAGACAAAGGAAACTGAAAGTCACTACAAGCTGTAACGTTTAGACTCTTTCGTCGACTCATGACATTAAAAGGGCGATTCGGTAAAGGTACCTACGCATACCTCGACCAATCAACATTGGGATACTGAGAAGAAAGTTATGCTCGTAATTTTTTATGCTCCTCTCTTTCATTTCTTTTATCTTATTCTGAAGGTAATTAATCAAGGTTGTTTTTGTAAGGGTGGTTTGATTTTTCCTTTATAAACAATGTTTGTTTTCGGGCTTGTTTAACGACAACGAGGAACCTGGTATAGAACGTGTAAGAAGTAGTTGAACCTATAATTTATTTCAGGTAGATATATTACTATTGTTAATCTTTGTGCAAATTAAATGGGTGTATAAAACGTTTAATAAAAAATGATTGTTGAAAAGAAATATTTAACGCTATCGCTAAAATAACAAAATTATGTCCTAACTTAACTAACACTATTCACAAACTAAAATATAGCGTCGAAAAATTCATCCGCAACGTTGTTGGCTGGTAATGTACCCAAGAGACTGGTGGCACTGCCACGTTGTATGGCAATGCTTAGCCTCTGGCCAAGGTAAAAGCCAGCCCTTGGGTCATGGGAAATGTCAACCAGTCGTTTTGAAATTTCCTTAAAAATACCATGAGCACTCGGACCCCACCGCCCGAGGGTTCCAACCCCAAACGGCTCGAAAATATAATTATCTTTGTCAAAAACCTATTTTTGTGACTATAAAGATAATCAAAGAGTTTATTGAAAAAAAAACAGAGTCCTACAACTAGCCACAAAATATTAAAAGCAGTTCCTAATATCCAGTTTGGAGATTCGTCGTCAAGAAATAAAAATGCATTAGATTCATAAATAATTTAGTTTGACTTTCACTATTAACATCGTCCGATCGTCTGTGCTTCTTCGAAACCATGCTCTTATTAAACGTGCATGTATGTTCCCACGTATATTAGAATTGCGAAGAGAATTTCTACAAAACCGAACAATTGTAAAGCCACAACAATCCTGCTGAACGCGAAAACAATCGCACTCGACTTGTGAACCAAACCTCACAAGAACTTGCTCGAGGTTTAATATAACTGCAAATCTCTCTGTTGGGGAGCAAATTAAATAGCTTTCGAGTATGTAATTGCAGTTGGAATGGGCTGATAAGGGATTCAGACTAGAAGATGGACAGCGTTCTTTGGTCTAGTAATAACCATGTCTAGGCATGACCAATCAGCTGACAGAATCTGGTAGTAATGAAAATTATAATTTGGTAATAATACCACAGTAATTAATATTTTAGCTTAATATCTGTATCAAAATGATAATTTCAAAATCTGTGCAACAAGATGTACGCAAGTTAAAAAAATATGGATGTTACGTTATAAACTTTAAACGTTACTCTCGGAAACGCGACGCTTTAGGGGGGTTGGTCCTAATATTATGTTTTCTGTTTACATTGATGTCAGCTGTCGATTTATATAGGTTCCATGCGTGGCCGCCATTTTGAAAAAATATATCCAAAAAAGAAATATTTTTATATGTAGACTGACCATACCTATATGCCAGGCTCCATATAAAAATCTTCAATCCCCTTTGAGGCACAAAACACTACAGAGTTGGCCATTCATTTCAGTATGGGTATGGGATTAGTAGATATTCTTTCTACGTCCAACAAAGAAAATCTGGAGATTGCTTTAATACTTTCTGTCTAGCAGGCTTTGCTCTGTTAGCAAGTCTCATAAAGATAAACATCTGATTATAATCAAACTAGAAAAGCTGCAAGGAATACAATTTGTTAAACTACGGGTTTTATTTATTAAAAGACACTTTGTATTCGAAAACCTATCAACTGAGATGCGTTTACTATATTTTAGGTACGTACCTCCATTTTGAGACCTTATTTTCTAATTTCACATATACTATTCATGAAAAAAAAACTTGTTTGAAATTCTGGCACTGTGTTGATAAAATCTAACAAAGAAACTTATCAAAAACGGAGGGATTCTGAACAAGTTAATTGAATATTATCGCCACATTGGAGAAAATTGTTTGCCTCAACCATGACGATGCGATGAACAAAATAATTACTTCGTTGTTATTTTTGTTACTATTTAAGTTGGAGCTTTATATCGATTTGTGGTACTTATTATTTGTTTAGAAAATATTTACAACCCACTTAGATTTGAAATAATGAAAAATTAAGAGAAATTAGAGTTACAAACTACTAATGGTTAGTTCTTGGCAAACGAGAAGGTTCCTAAGGTTCCTAAAGAACTAAAAAGTTAAAAATAATTTAAACCTGATAAGAAATAAATAAAAGCGTGTTACATTTAAAAACATTTAGCATATTACACCTTCATTAATTATCTTTTGCAATCACAATGTAACACGCTTTTATTTATTTCTTATCAGGTTTAAATTATTTTTAACTTTTTAGTTATTTTTATTAACAAGTAATAAAAGCCTGTTTTGAAAAAGTTTTTTTTTTTTTTTTTCTTCCATACTTCCCGGTTCCGTGTGTTTATTACGTCAATATTCGTCACGTTAAACCACGTAGATATAAATAAGAGATCTTGGTTTTACAATTGGAATCCAGCAAGTTTAGTTTGCATTCTTGGAACTGATATGAACCAGTGAATCACTCAACATCAAACGTTTCCTGGAATAGCTAGCACATCGGCTTTGTGGGAATTAGTGTGAAATTCACACGAACATACTCGTAGCTGCAGTACTTCACTCTTGAGAGTGAGATATTTTAGTAAATTACGAACAATGTTCTGATTTTAATTCTGCATGAATTTGGGTTAATTGATGATAATGCAGTGAAACCAAAATATGGTATGATTATTGTTTTAGCCTTTTGGTTTTTGGTATAAATGGTTCCAGAGAGAGATTACTTTGTAAAGCCTCTTTTTCACTGGATAAAATTCGACTTTTTGGCAAAAACATGCTCCAGCCATCGCAGTTTCAGAATTCGAGGAATTTGTCATGTGCAGGCGAAATATGAGGCTTAACGGAGACTTATCCCTGGGTTGAATGAGATCGTTACATAAAAACAGAGCGGCGAAAACAGGTTGCATTATTAAATACCTTACGTAAAGTGTGGTGAGAAAAGTTATTTCGCCTCAATGAAATCCTCTTAATTAAGAAAAGAATAAAAAAAACGTGGAACCTTTTTTTCTTTTAAAATATTGTTTTGTTAACAATGAGTATCTTTCTCTACATGAATTAATGATACTTAAAAACTCACAACTTCTAAGGAGCATTTGCTGTATGGCAAAAAATTATTGAAGGTTGCGGAAATAAATCTTCCGCTACGGACACTTGAAAACTCATATTTAACTCCCTAACAAAGAATGTTTACAAAAAATAAGATATAAGGGAAATTTATAAATACTTAAAATAATTGTGGGGAAGCGGATGTAAACCACTGCAAGATTTAACCATATTTTATTCATAAGATGCAAATATTTTAGAAGCTTTTCGAACAATTCCGAAAATATGAGACTTTAGAAATCTGTTTGCCTGTACCACCTTCTACGTATTAAATGCCAAATAAACCTGAACAAGGAGTATCGGACATCATGTCACCAATATTATAAATGTGTTTGTGAAAATGTTTGAAACTCAATTTCGCATAAACTGCTAAACTGCGGGGTAATTGCGTAACACACTAACAGTATCAATAGCTTTCATTTTGACAGCTCAAAAACATTTATTGCGTTATGTACGTTGTAGAGCAGACAAAGGAGATCCGCAAACAGCCCTAATAAATTAGGCCTCAATAAACAAAAATGAAATAATTTGGGTTTTCAAGGAGTAATATTAGTCTATAGCCCTGTGTAATTAGTTTTTTGATATAACATGGGACATGGAAATTAAAAAAAAAAAAACTTTTTTTCAGACAGTAGTCAATAAATTCCATTAACATTTGTTCCCGCTCTATCTTTAGGTTATGAGTTTGAGTAATTTTAATATGAAGTGAAAGTTCGTCACAAAGGCAGTTACAATTGTCCAAAAACACAGCAAGGGTCGGTAATTAAAGGTAGCACACAAAATAAACATATAACGCAAGTCCACAACACAAGCAAGAAACGTTATGACGCATTGACGCTATCCGGCAATCTGTTGTTGACAACCGATTGATTGACAAGTGACAGCCGCATCGAGTGTTGCAGTTCGCAAAAATGCAAATCGATTTTTCTATAAAATCATTAAAATAACATAACAACAACAAAAAATACTTTATATTTAATCATTGTTTCGCAATAAACTCATAAAATACTTATTTAAGTGAAAAGAAATATAAATCGAACATTATAATACAAATCTTTTGATGGGGAAAAACATTTTTTTTTAATATGGCAAAATCAGTTGTTATTAAAACAACTGCAACGCGAGGAATACATCAACTGACTTTTCTTTTTTTTTTATTCCTTTTTCCTACGTTTTTTTAGGAAATGATAAATTAAAGTAGGTCTTATAATTATTTAAATATTTTTTCGAATGGTCTAATACTTTGTCTATCGGGGCCATGACTCGCCGATCTCCTTTGTCGAACATATGAAGCAATGGATTAGCAATATCCTTCAAAATGATTGAGATTGTGATTGAACGTGTGTTATTTGGGTGCTGATTTAGATGAAATCTGGCACACGCCATGTCCTTGATTAATGCATAGAGTACTATTTATCCGGGTACATGAACTAGTTCTCCTACAATATGAGTAAAACCGCGGGCAGCAGCTAGACAATAATAAAATTAATGTGTTTATGAAATTACTCGAATCAAGTTTTGATTGAAAAATGTTATTAAATTTCGATGTTGAATAAGCCAATTATAATTAACTGTTTAATTAAGTAGGTACCTACTCATTTATAAACGTGTAATTAAAACCGTAATATTTTTCTTAAAAAATATAACTTCTTTGTGACGTTTATAACGTTCATTTAATTTCAGTAAAATGTCATAAAATGTAAGCACACATCCAATTGTGGTTGCACGAATGTGGGTCCCTCCGTCGTATGTACGAAATAAATTAACATAAAGCCAGCAAAGGGGTTCGGGTTGGCGAGAGGGGTTCCAGTATTGAACGGTTTTTTATGCTTTGGTTAACGGCATTTATATCACGCAGTTACGAAATTACTTGTCAGATATGACTAATTTATTATTTTATAGCCTACAATTTAGTAATTTTTCATTAAAATAATCTTAAGTGTATCTTAAGCTAGCGATAATTGTAAAAAATTACAGCGCTCTTAATGAGCAGAATACTTCGTAGATAGCAATAAAAGTAACGGCTGCTTTTACGATAGTCTAACAATAATCTCCTAATGTAATTTGTACTACAACTAAACAGATTCTTCCAGTACTGTTTTGGCGTGTTTCATTGGTTGTCGATGCCAAAAAATACTATTTCCAATAATGTTTAAGCAGTAATCAACATGTTTTACAAGAAGTTTAACGATTTAGATAGAGCGGTGTAAAGTGCCTGTGCACGTCGTTACAAACATAATTATTTATTTATAATAAGCACACTAACAGCACAGTCAATTCAAATTAAATATCATCTAAATTGGCATTTCAGTAACCTTGCAAATAACAGGTATGCATGGCATTTAACTTAAAATTATTATAGACAAAGGAGAACAATAAAAAGTGTGCCTAGTAGATCTTAATCAAAAACACTACAAAACAAACCAATTTGAGCTACATAGGCGTGCATACATGTACAGTATGTTCAATGTATAATCTAACTAAAGAACTGTGTGAATGTGAAAGCTGGATGGGATTTCCTGCTCGTATTTATTACTAACTGTGCCCACGACTTCGTTGTTCGTGCATGTCGGAAAACATAATGGATTGCATGGGTTTATTTATTTGCACCTTTTGTTTTCTAAAATAAAAGTAGCCTAAGTTACTCCTTATAATCCCTCCCATCTGAAGACCAAATCCCGTAATTAAGAACGTTCAAAATCTAGTCGCAATCTCAGCTCAGCGACAATCAATGTCAAAAACTAGTCAAAAATGTAGGGAACTAAGAGGTATTTTTGACAGATTGAGACCGAGATCAGAGGGGTAATTCTCGTAATTTTAAGAACGTTCACAGTCTGATCTCAGTCTCAATCTGTCAAAAATACCTCTAATTCGCCAGAGTGGACGACAACAACGTTTCTCTAAATTGCAATTAAAAGGTGACATACGATTAGGTGACCAACATGAACACCGTCCTCGTCTTCTTATAAACAAATAGTCTTTTCACCAAAAGGGTTGCAGGTAAAAACAAAATCGCCGGGCCGTAGCGCTTTGTTTTCCCATATTTTACCGGAGTGACAGGGGTCCATTATGCAAAGCGGTCCCTGACAATAGACCGGAATACAATATAAAAGAAAAAAGCAAATCTAATGATTATTCAGAATATTTATCAAAAAACAATCTGTAAAAGGGAGAATGGCCTGTACACAACATCTATACAGAAGTGGGGACATTATTACTTTGGATTATGTCTATCATTATTATTGGTTTTCGGTCATTGAATCTATCTAGTGACGTACGTTATTACCATTTGCAACTGCGGATATCCGAAAACATCTGTGCAATTAAAATGGATTTATTTTTAATTCATGTTCGTTTTACGAACCACAGTTCATAATAACATAATACCCACGCTAACCGCACTACCGATCATAACATTGTGCACAATGACGTGTTGAACTGTTCCAATGAAATTACAAACACGCTAGTTATGAAGTGACTCAATTCACTTGAACTCTCCGTGCCACGCTAGTAATTGCCCGAGTTACAAATAACGCAAAACTTGTCAATAATTCCAATGTTATGATAATCTTTTATTAATTGCCGGGACTATTTATAAATAAATTATTGACTACCATCGGCATCGATGTGAGAAACCAACTCAACGTTTCACCACAAACAGTACCGTGCCAAAATAAACACAACAGGAGCTATATATTGTATAAACCCATCTGTATGTACTTATGTAAGCGGATTTACCGCCACAGTCAGCCGATGGATAAATTGCAATATCCGTATCCGTATTATTCTGTATCCATACCCGCATATCAGATATACATATCCAAGGATTTGGGGAATGCACAGCTCTCAACGCTCTGACGCATTCAGTAATTGTTTCATATTATGTCTCATAATAATGGAATGCGAACTAAGTATGTATAGAACCGGAGCTAAATAGCTAATTCAACTGTGAATTTCCAGATAAGAGTATTTATACATCTATAAGTATATACTACTGAATATGGAAACATATCAGAACATCACGCCTGTATTCCCCGCTGGGTTAAGCAGAGGTGTACTTATAGCACTCCCACATTTCGCCAGTTATGTTTAAGTCCCATGTACGAGTAATAGGGGGCGAGCCTATTGCCATAGACCGGGCACAATTCCGGACTCCAAGCTGCTACTGAAAAATTCCAGACGGAAGAGTCCTTTGGCTGACCCCAGCATCGACCCAAGACCTCATGCTCAGTAGTAGCGCTTGCGACCACTAGTTGAACGAGCCAGTCAATTAAATATTAAATAATTAATCGAATATCAAATATTAGTGCAACTGAAATTCTAAATTGCAAAGTCAAAGTTAAGGTTACTTGTATTAAGGTTGATCAACAACCACATCTACTAACTATTATGCAATATTACCGACCTTATATTTTACTCTAGACACTAATAAATCAAAAACACTTGATTGAAGTAATATTAAAAGACAGTACAAACACAATTGCCTTCCATTTCTCTGGAGAATGGTCTCACGCGATCTTCGTCACGCGACCACGGGGCCCCTAAATGAAATGATCCTTTGTTCCGTAGGTACTACATAATCAACTGAAGTGGATCATACGAAAATTGAAAGCAATTAGCTGGTCACTGTGTTTTTGTACCGTTTAACGTCTGGACGATAGGTGTTTTTTATATTGGTCGAAAAATTATGTTTTTTTTATTCCTGTTACGTTTTTGTATATCTCATAGTGCTTCATTTGGTTAGAAAACAGTAAATATCTATAAGTTTTGAACTAAAATATGGAGAAACCCGCCGTATGGGGGATTTACACTAGGTAAACCGCCGTGCGGTTGGTCGCTTACCAAATCGCGTGACAAGCCGAATCGCCACCCCATTTACTTACTCTGGTCGATAAAATTGCGGGCGACTAGTTCACTTTGCATCAAAATATCGACCTTCATGCGGCGGGCGATAGCATTTTTCGCATTCGATCGCATTAGCATTTTTACGGTCGAGTTTAGTCACCCGCCGCATGCGACCTGTCGCCGCACGACAAAAGTTGCAACCTACTCTTCTTTGGAACTTGCGATTTTTGTTACCTACGGCCAAGCCGAATTGCCGTTTAGACAGTCGATTTTCGCCGTGCGGCAAAAATCGTGCGGCTGTAGTCATCTGTGTAAAGTCCACATTACCATTTAGTAATCTCGAAATCAAATAATAATGGTTATAGAAAGGAACGCATAAAATGTAAGTTTTCCCAGCACAAATTAAAATACTTAGAGCACAGCATACTGAATGTATATACATCACTTTGACTAATTTTCTTTTAATTTTTCCTTTCACAGGTCTCTTAGAAGAAATACTTCATGTTTTAAGTGTATTTATAAAGTGTTTTTTTAGTTTGTTTATTTATGTGTGTCTAAAGCTGCGTTCTCACTTAGCGTTCTGAACAGTTCTGAGCGAGCAAGCGTTTGTTCGCGCGGTAAATGAAAACACTTGAGCGAGCGAACGTCTTAGTTCAGTCGGCCGACGAATGCTCGCTCGCTCATTCATTCAGTGAAAACCATTCTCTGCTCTGCTCTGTGCATTCCCTCAACGTTAGACGTGCTCGGTTGATGTCCAATCTTGTTTTATATTTTATGCAAACGAGTGGAATCAAGAAAAACCTTTGCAACTAAGTAATTGGAAATTATAGAGCCCATACATGCTTATGGGACTCGCAAACCAATGATTACAAAAATAAGGTAATAAAAAACGATGCTTAAAAATACATAGCCGATATTATGAGATGCACTCTATTGGAATTCAAAAAAATTTTGAATCGTTAACCGCTGCTTTTCGGCGAGAAAGATCCAAAAGTTGCAGCGTTTAGGTGCAGGAGCAGAAGAAAGAACTGTAGTATGAGCTTTTGTTTAGAATTGGTGTTCGTTTTCTCCTTGTAGTGAACACAGATGTTTTCTGTTTCGAGCGAACATTGGTAGAAAGGCAATCATTTGCTCAAAAAAAAATGTTCTCTCGGCAAGGTAGTTAAAACGCGGCTTGATAGAATCATTGTTCCCTAATCGAATAATTGGTTCAGCTATTTAAAAATGATTCCAACAAGGATTTGGTAACCAATTATGGTGCATCTAGTTCTCCTATCCCCCTGTTCTAAACATAACTTCGACTGATGCCGGACACCGTCCATCAACAGAATTGTATGGCGTTGGCCAGTCGCCACAGTCACAGATCAAAGACGTCTCGATTGGCTCAAGGCAATAGATAACCTAGGTAAACTAGGACACAGTCACAAGTGAGATCTAATAAATTAATAGTCTCTATTGATTAAACTCACTGCAGGAAAGATCATGAAATATTTAACCATTGGTCTAATAGTATGTGCATTCCCTATGTGCAACAAAACCACAAAATACTGGAGTATTGAACTTTTCAAATATGTATCCTATATACAAGCTAAAAAAGACAACAAATTATTCAAGTCTTTACCTTTATTTCACAATTATTCAATCATTTATCTTTCCAAAATACTTATGTATGGGTATTTTGTAAAGATAAATGTGACATCCCTTTCCTTTAAGCTTCCGTGTCATAGAAGCGAAGTCAACTCAATTTAAAAGAAATACCCAGTTTTATGTTCAAAGAATTCCCCAATTTCCGTCGTCGCTGCAAAGTAATAGAAATATTATAAAGATTATGGATGCAACTTGGTGAAGTCCCCGGGGCATCGCGGCGGGTGCACAGATATAATGCTGCCTAGAGGGTTCGTTGTTCCTACTAATATTTAAGTGTTCCGTAGAAAAGTAAATGTGGACTTTACTAAATGCATAGAAAACACGTCATTCTCTCTTCTTCTTTCTCTTCATCTTTGACAGTCGTTACGGGTCGTCAGTACCCAAAAGTCTGATAACCAGTCTTACCAAGGGGTATCGTATTAAACAGTAACTGTGTTGTGGAGGTCAGATAGACAGTCGCTCCATGTAAAATACTGTTATTCAGCTGCATCCGGTTAGACTGGAAGCCGACCCCTACACAGTTGAGAAAACGCTAGGCAGATGATGACTAAATGCATGGTGATCGATGAATTACTCCTAGACCTACTACATAATTATTAATTTAAAAATTAATAACTGTGGATTGGAAAAACAATCGTATCTGGAACCGCAATTTTTCCTCAACCCTACTACTTTCTATCGGAAACGTCTTCTGAACAATGTAGGATCGCAAAATATAGTCCTGAATAATCCTTATTATCACAATCAAAACGTATATTCAACCCGTTTACTTATGCAAGAGCGGATCCTGCATCCTCCTTTGCGGGTGTAAATTATGAGGGCTGGCTTATTTCTTTCTTAAAACTAGCCTGTCAACATAGTAGTACAACTACGTAGGTTTGTATTATAGCATAAATATATAAATAAAGCTACATCTAAGCGAGGGTTTCCAGCAATTTAATATTATCGCACAACATTCCAAATAAAAATACGACCCTTACAGAAGCTTTCAAATTAACAAAACATTCTTTCGCTAACTTTTTACTTAGTAGAATGCCTAACTAAAAAGTTAAGAGAGAAATATTTTGAAGAACCCCATTACCAGAATTTAACTCACAAATATTACACACTTGGCCCTATGTTGTTGTACAGTCAAGAAGATTATTAATGGCATAACTATAAATAAAGTACCTAAATAATATTACATAATGTTGCAACTATTTTAATAGATAAATTACAGTGATTGTGAAAAGTTTCGCCATTGTAATACTTATTAGCTTGGTTCCACACTACACAGAAGCTTTTAGTTTTCACAAAGAGTTTTTGAGTACGGTATTTCGTAAACAAAATGAAAGTGTCAGACCGGCCTAAACCTGCTGAATATTGGCTGAAATAAACCTTTTTTTACCAAAAATTTGTCAGGTACAGACGCGTTCATTATCGTCTTAGTTTTGTTTGCGTTTCAGCAGTAAAACAGTATATACACCGATTATTTATATGTTTACTTTCATACATTACGCGGCCCATAAATGTCAGCAAAACATATGTTTTAGACTTCTAAGTTATTTTCTTAATTATACTTTGAGCGTATTTTATCTCGCCACAAACCTAGCTAGCAGAGTAGATAGCTGTGTACACTGTAATATATTCGCAATAAAACAGAGGAGTATTTCAACAAAACTGCACGAAATTGCAAGCCCGGCTTTTAAGGGGAATAGCACATTTACGATGATGCATTTTAAATCGTTCTTGTCATCACAGCGAGCGGTTAAATTACATTCTAAAGAAAATAACTTTTCAATATTGAGTTCATAGTTTCGAGACTATTAAACAAATAGTTTCACGGAAGTTTGTCTTATCTATCTGCCTTGCAGCTTCATCTAATAGGTTTTCTTGCTGTCTGCCAGAGTTTGCTTTGCATTTTCATTTGTGTTATTTTGTCGCCCCGACTTCTGTGGTCTTTGAGTCAATTGATGTATGTATATCTATGTTACTATACTCATGACAATACAGTGCAGACCACCTAAGTATCTACTGCTGTAGAGCATTCCAATAATTGAAGGGAGACATAATAACAAAGCATGTTTAAGCAAAACTGCAACCATAAAGTAAATTGAGGAAGTACGGAAGATAAACAAACTTAGCAAGCAAATAAGTACGTCCAAACAGTCACAAGTGTGTTAAAAAAAAAGTCAGAACAAACGCCGCGAACTGTAACATTGTCAAAAGTCACGAACTGATGTTTTGCTTGTTCAAACACTACAGGGAAGTTCGAGCAGTGAACTGAATACTAAAATCACACCGAGGACAACTACTGTTACAATGGTTACAAACGTCGTAAACGACAACTACTAGCATTTCCAGCAATTGCCTTTACTTGTATGGCGGCACTTGTATACAATGAACCCGCTACCTGACTCTCCTTATGCGCTATTACACCCTTTATTACTCTATGCGGCTATAAAGTGTGACAAATCGGTTCTTGTTTGTGCCATTTCAAGTTAAGGGACCTATAAAGAAAATGAATAATGGGCGAAGTTCAATTCGAGCACTTTGTCTTTGCAAAAAGAATGAATAAGACTGAAAAAATACCTGTTCCAAACTTTACTCAAATTGTGCTTTGTGCTGATGATTTCCAATTGCTGAAGTGATCATCACCAAACATATCTAAGAATTACCCGGAATTTTGCTTCCAAACACTGCAATTAAATCGGTAAATCCATTCAAAAGCTACAATACATTACAACAGACAGACACACTGATATACAAAGGTTCGAAACGTATTGAAACGCCCATCTTTTTCCTCGGGAGTCAGAAAGGCTTTTTTATGCTTTTTGAGTTTTAAAAACGGTAATATTAGATTACTTTCTGCCGTCACATGTGCCGTAGCCAATTAGGTGAACGTAAAAGCGGTTCTGCTGCGAATCGTATTCTTTATGGAAATATGTGATAACGGAGTCGGGAGCAGCGCCAATTTTGAATTTCAGCTGTGATTGAATTCCTCCAAAATTGACCATTCATTGCTCCTCAATTCGCTGACGAATAAAACCTTATCTGTATCAAAGGTCTAAAAATAAGAGCATTCTTAAAAGATGGTTAAGTTATAAAATAGTAATAGTTATTGTACTTTTTAGAGAAAAAGCGTTGTCATGAACCTCGGTTAAAATGTTATATATATAAAAAAAATATTTCATTCTTTTGCCTGTCTTGCTGTCGTTACTAGCAAGTTCTAATAATATCCGCCTGCGGACCACGCCGCCATTCAAAGTCAAGTGCAAATCTGCATCTAGATGTAGGATGTCAGTTTTGTACTTATCAAGTTAATCCTCGTAAATACTAGTTTTAATCTGACACAGAGGAGTCTTAGATTTACATATTGTTATTTGGAAACCAATATAACTTTTTGGGAAGCGTTAAACACTTGGCTGTATATTCGCATTAGGTTACATATTCAAAGCTTGAAAACCAGCCACAATTAAAACGACTTGTCACACGCAGAATTTTGCTGTGAACAACAAACAATCCACCTCTGCAAACTTTGAAGGTTCAGGTTTAAAGCATACCTATTCTTCCAAAATATCATAAACATGTAACGCCGCGCCTGTATTTCGGTCCCATACTGCTCAGTGAATTAATTAATCACAAGATTAGCGATGCGCTCATTAAGCTACTACAAATTGGGAATATTGGCATAATAGGATTAAGTGGTACCCAATTGAAGAAGTTAATTTAAGATTGTTATGAAGTCGAAATTTGGAACATTCGGAGAATTACTTAATAAAAATTAGGGATTGTTTTCCGGCTGATGGACGATTGATCACTGATGCTCGTAGTCGGATAGGGATTACAAGGGTGTGATCTTTTTCTGATACATCTATCTATCATCTGCCTAGCCTTTTCCCAACTATGTTGGGGTTGGCTTCCAGTCTAACCGGATTCAGCTGAATACCAGTATTTTACATGGAGCGACTGCCTATCTGACCTCCACAACCCAGTGAATGGGTAATACGATACCCCTTGGTAAGACTGGTTGTCAGACTTTCGGGCTTCTGACTACCCGTAACGACTGTCAAAGATCTACGAATGACAGCCGGGACCAACGGCTTAACGTGCTTTCCGAGGCACGGAGGTGTCTCGGTATGTAAAGATGGTCACCCATCCATAGACCAACCGCGGCAAGCGTAGCTTAACCTGATCGATTGACCTATGCGGCTGTTATTATTTAGCCACGTTTCTGATACATCTATCTATACTAATAATGAAGCTGACGAGTTTGTTTGTTTGTTTGAACGCGCTAATCTCTAGAACTACTAACCGGTCGGATTTGAAAAAATATTTTTGCATTTGATAGCCCAATTCCTGAAAAAGGCTATAGGCTAGTTAACATCACGCTAGGACCCTTAGAAGTCGAGCAAAAAGAAAAAAGGTCAGAAAGAAAACGAGTTAATCGCGCGGACAGCCGATGCGATGCAACGGGGTGAGTCAGGGAAACAAGAAACTTCACGCGGACGAAGTCGCGGGCAGAAGCTAGTTGCAGAAATAAGAACGGTACATTTAGAAACTTAATATAAGTAAAAGATCAAATCTTTGAAAATAATAAGACATGTAACATGATGAATAATTTGATCAAGATATCAATATCGTCCTGAATCGTTTAATCAAGAAATTCTGTAGAATTATTGAGCTTTGAAATTGAAACCGAATCAAAAGCAAACTTTTCCGTCTGATGTCTCCGAAGTTCCTTGAACTAGGATCAAAAGATATTTTGATACTTACCTCAAATTCTTAGTTAACTAGTTTCCAAGAAGTAGGTAAATTGAGTCTTCAAAATAATAATATTTTTCTTTAGATATTTACACTTCAATAAACATTTTATTCCAAACAACGCTTTAATATCCAATTAACTATATCATTATTAATGAACGCGAAAATAATGTGAATCCATTCAATCGTTTCATATTAACATATCAGTTTGACACACACGCGTCGCCATTTTATTTTGCTCGCCGTGATGGCTATTTTATGTGTCTGCTTTGTGATTTATGTAGAGATATGGTTTTGTTTACCATCAAGTTGTTTATCTCCATAAAAGAGTAAACAGAAAAATCTAAACCCCTATATATATGTAGGTAGTGCCTGTAAAAGATGTTAAAATATACATGGTCAAAAAAACAACTTCCAGTACAGGTAATCTTGTCTCTGGCTTACCGTGCTGGGTAAACGGAGATTGAAACTGAATTCATCAACATGAAGAGGGTCAGAGCAAAATGTAAACATCCAGTAAGTAAGTGCCTGGGTCAGGGATGAGGCAGATATCACTGCAATTAGCAGCTAAATGTATGCAAACTCACTGTAAAGGGAGGTTAGCTGACTGAAGTCAAGGATTAGCTTTGAAGAACCGCCCCCGTCAATATACAAAGGTTAGGCTGCTTTCTGTTAGTTAATTGGCCGATACGTCAAAGCTAAGCGGTGAAGTAGTTCTATGTGTTAGTCGACGACAGAGCCAGCTGCAACCGTACACGCGTGTGGGTGAAAGCCGTCAACGCGTGTCACTCGTGTATTTGAGTAGGTACGATGCTCAAATACACGAGCTAATTCCGATCTAGCCTCTCCCTTGCTGCCCTCTCCCAGCGACGCCCCAAGCCGAGGTCCGTACCCCACAGGGGGTGCCCTTAGCGTGTCGCTTAGTTTTTAAGTTTTTTAAGCCCTGGCTGGAGGCCATAATTTATTGAGACATTCACAGGCAAGCCCGGTTAAGCAGACGACAACCTCATAGGTTGAACTGCGAGATGCACTATAGAAAAAAAAACCAATACACGAGCAGCATGTTGTCGGCGGTTGCAGTTGCCTCTGTCGTCAACGCGTGTCACTCGTGTATATGCATACTTAGGTGAATTATCTACAATTTTCAGTTTATTTATGAGCCTACAAACATTCAATATAAATTGTCTTCAACAATCCATAAGATTAGATAACTGACATCACAGGTGGTCTTATACGTGGCTTACAAAATTAATAAAGATATTTGTCTTCTCGCGAATCAATTTGTTGTGTAATATAATATCAACACGTAGTTACTTTTCTGCGATGTGCATCATGCACGTTCAACATAGTTATCTACGATCCAATCTGTTCTGTCAACAGCATAATAAAATTATTCCGAACTTTTCCTATTGGATTCATTAGAAAGTTGTTGACATATAACATGAATGTAAATGTAGTCAGGTTGACAGGGATGTTGCGGATACAGATGTTAACATCCTCGGATACGGATGCAAATACGGATTTTTTAAGGCTCACCCCCGCGGATGCGGTTGCGAATGCGGATCTTAAGATTTTTTTAAGAAACTTCGTATGTGTGCAGAAAATTTTACTTTATGTCGTAGGTGACACAATAAATTCACTTCTCCAATAAACTATTACATACGATTAGCGCAACTAAACACGCTATGATTGATTTACGAGAAACAAAAGATAAACAATAACAAACGCGTCGGATGTTGTCACCGACATCTTCACTCCTATTGGTCAATCAGCATGTGCTGCATCGGCATGAGCATTGATGATTGCGGACGCGGATGCGGATGTCCAAATTGATGCGAAAGCTCCGCAACTGCGGATGCGGATGCGAATACCCGCAACATCCCTGGTAGGTAGTTTATGTAAGTCTGACTTATGAAGCAATTCATCTTACTTTATCAAATTGTTATTGTTCAATAGTACCGTAGGTACCTAAGTAATAGTGATATAGAGAATAACTTTGTCATATGTCATATCCTTCACGTCACAACAAACAATACGTGTGTTATGTTTCCTACTTGACATTATTATATCTATCCTGCTCGAATAAAATGCTCACAAATGAAGAGGTTCGTCGATCAACCTAATAACGTCTCTATTAACCGACCATTCTAAACAGATTTTACTAAAAGCTAGCCACTTTAATCCACTTAAGCATAAATACACAGCAGTCCCCGGGGAATGACGGCTAAGCATCCAGTGTCTTCAGGCCAGCGACGACGACACAAATAGACCTGATTGCTCCTTGTAAAACACCGCAAGAATTCATACGAACGACACGTCGCGAAGAATATCAACTTACTAAAAATGAAATTAATTTTCTTAGTGGCACTTATTTCCGTAGTTATAATATCCTACTGCGAGGTAACGAACCAATACACAAATCTAATTCTAGTGGAAAACGAAGTCGAAAAAAGTTACATAGAAAAAGTTCGCGAGTTATGGAGTTACGAAATCAGAACAAAAGTTCAGCAAATGCAATTAGATAGAAAAAAGCGGTCTGCGAACCAATCAGGCGTCGAAACGGCATATAGAATAGCGGACTCGCTCGAATCGAGAAACCTCACCGATTCAGCCAACACTTCAACGGTGAACAAGCACGCTTTATTACTTGCGAATTTCAAGCGAATGTGGCCCGTATCTCGATGGAACGAGTACGGATTTTTCTCTGAAGACTATCTGGATTTGATCAACGAACACTGGCTACAATTTCCACCTCCTAGTGAATCGTTGCAGAAGATTTTAGGCGGGTTGTATTTTATTTTTTCTACAATCGGCTGTTGGGGAAACATCATCGTTTTGATTATGTATCTCAGGTAAGTAGGTAAATGATTTATATTATCAGTTGTACCCACCACTAAGTACCTATTGATAATTTTTCCTCTTGTTTTCGTCGTGAACAATTTATGATTGTTTGTTACATGCAAGGGTTTATTTATAAACTTTGCTTAAAATTAAGTAAGCGAGGTCAAGAGCAGTCCTGTTTAGCCATACATTTTTGACGTTTAAACGTCATTTAACTTTTACATGCAACGTTATAAATAAATCCCATATGTCCAATATAACCAATAACAATACGATTTATTGATTATATGTTTGTTATAAATGAAAACCTTTTTGTCTGAAAACTAGGTAATAGATAGGTTTAATATTATTATATTTTTTTCTGTTCAAGTAATTGGAAAATCTTGCATATATGTGGTTCTTTAAATAAAAAAAAAGGGCTGAATTCTGAAGGTACCTGTTTTTCGCATAAACCTAGAGAGCTTTGCTCTTTTATTATTACATTAAATTGACAAATTGTTTGATCAAAAGAAACATAGTTTTTACAAAGCCAAGCAAAATGACAGGGTTTTTCTGTCTGTATAGATATGTAGGTATAAACAAAATGGGATGTAAGATAAAATACGAATAAAAGTACACAATAAGGAGAAACGTAGGTACAAAAAATAAAGGCCATCAACCGAATATGCTTCCTTTTCATTATAGAAATGCATCAAAAATATTAAAAAAAAAAATAAAATGCATTATACAGACATGAAAATATATCATTCTACTACTCATGTTAATAAGTCCCTTTAATATACCTATAATTTAAAAGAATACAGCTGCTGTAAAGCTGAAATACCTACTTACATTTTAAAATATTCATGGCACGATAAAACCTCTGGAGGAACATAGGTTCCAACTCGTTTACTCTTAAAACTCAAAGTTCAACAAGAAGTGATAAATGAGGCGAGTACCTACTCGGTTTAAATTTTATTGACGTGTTTGTTTGCCAATATCTTCATCTAAATATAGCTTAGTAGCGACGTTTTCTATTTTTGCAATATTCTCTACTCAAAATTATCCCACTCTGGCAGTTAGATATTAGTCGGGTCAGGTCGAGTAGTACCGCATCCTTTCCGGGATACATTTCGCGTCTCCGTGACGCACCGGCAACATTTTGTCTCGGAAACCATCGTGAACGGTTGTGTCCTACTTATTTATAGACACACGACGACTTCTCCGTAATATAAAGTAAATAGTATGTTGAGCATATTAATTGTTGCTCTGATGTCGGTCTTAAACATAGTTTACTGTATGAATGTGGACACGACGACACGAGCGGTGGACAAAACTTACATAGTTCAGTTGCAAAGTGACAAAAACAAGTGCATTTATTGTAAAATAACAAAAACAGTGGCATTGAAACCGTTTAAGTGTCATAATGATTTTTTGTGGCGTTGTTTGGATGATTTAAAACAATGGAAAAGACGAAGAAGGAGTTCTGATCGATTTAAAAAGGAATTGAATAATGAGAACAGTAGTTTGAAAGTGACAGCTGGTGCGGTCAATGACTTGGCCCCTTATCAAAATAGTTTAGATATTGTAGAGACAACAGCACCGAGTGTTTCTGATAATAAGTTAGCTTTGGTGGCGAAGTTCATGGAGAGGTGGCCGGTGGAAAAATGGCGCTCAATTGGTTTGTTTACGGACGACTACCTGCTGTGTATCAACAGTCACTGGCTGGAATTTCATCCTCCTGATTCCTGGATACAGTACACCTTTGGCAGCACTTATGTCCTGCTGGTAGGCACCGGCGCCTTCGGCAATGTCCTTGTACTGCTTATGTACATGAGGTCAGTAAAATTATTCACTGAAAACGTAAAGAAATTAAATAAAAGTTTCTTATAACATTTCAAAGAGTAATTCGGTGTGGAGCACAATGATATACATCTATTTTGCTTGTAATTTGATATGTTTACAATATCTGTATATTATCTGCGGAGCCTTTTCCCAATTATGTTGGGGTTAGCTTCCAGTGTAACCGGATGCATCCGAATACCAGTATTTTACATCGAGTGACTGCCTATCTGACCTCTACAACATAGTTTCTGGGTAATACCCCCGATACCCCTTGGTAAGACTGGTTGTCAGACTTTCGGGCTTCTGACTACCCGTAACGACTGTCAAAGATCCACGAATGCCAGCCGAGTCCAACGGCTTAACGAGCTATCCGAGGCACTCGGTATGTAAAGATGGTCACCCGTCCACAGACCAACCGCGGCAACTGTAACTTAACCTGATCGATCGACTCTACAAATATACGTAATTACCTGAAGCACTTATGTGCAGATGCACATAAATGTTTCAAGTAATCACGTAAACACTGCTCATGACACAATGACACATGTCTTTTATGAGTTTCATGCCAAGTGGCTTTTCCTGAGAGTGTCATAAAAAGCATATCTGTTTAAGAAATGCTTGTTATTACCTAAATATATCGCACATTGTAGATTACTTGATTACACCTATTAGGACATTAAGGGCTGATTTTATCAAAGTTTTATCCGTGGAATATAATTGACGTTTGACAGTTCTAGAATGGAAAAACTTATTTTTGGCATCTATAAAAGTTTGATGAAATTCGTCATAAATCAGATTTCTCTGAGAGGACAGGTCAAGCAGCAGATCTTGGCTTAGTATGATCAAATCATAATAAAATAGACAACCTGTGCTCGTTTACACACAAATGAGAATCATCAGTTCCGCTAAGTAAAAAACTTTGGCAACCAGCCAGGACGTATAAACTAAAGAAGTTGACAACGGGTCAAGCAAAAAGTACCTACTACATTTCTCATACTAAAACACGTGTATTTTTTTCACATTACTCTCTCGATTATATTATATTATTTATATCCTTGGTCAAGTATTTCTGCACATTTATTCACTTGATGTTTTATATATTTTATTATTTATGTACACAGTAAAATGGATACAGATACCTACGACATATTATTATTGAGTACGAGGCTTATTTCTTGAGAAATTTCTTCCAGCAGACCTGCGAAAGTAGCAATGAAAAAGAAATGTAGACAATATGTGTGTGTGCGTGTGTATGTATGATTCGGTGACCCACTTATTAAATGATCCAAAACAAGGCAAATAAATTTTGATTGTATTAGGCAACCGAACCAAGTAGTCGTTTACATAACTTAGTAAGCTCGTTCACATAAGTAGGTATATGAGAAGCGCTGACTTCATATAAAAGTTATTTCGGTTATCCTCGATGTTAATTACACGCCCTCTATCTGCAAATATATGGATCAATAAGCAATTTCGTTCACTAAGCTGATATTAGATTTAGCCAAATGAACTTGAAACAGTTGTGAATGAGTAATCTCATTTTAATACCCTATTTAAAGTTCGGTTTTATGACGTCATTTGGGAGCCTGTACCCGACCATATTAGCGGTATTTTTCATATTGGAGATATCTTTAAGCTTAATTAGAAGCTGAATATCAGTATTATGTTGCGTTCGATATGCTGGATTCTTAGCTAGTTTCCTGAGAAAGTTTCCCCAGGAACAAATATTGAAATCTAAAGACGGGCGAATTCTTTGCAAAGAATAGGAATCACTAACAGTAGTACCTAGCTCTACTCTAGCTCTTTGTTGTAGAAGAGGTCTTTGTGAAAAAGCTCGAATCGTCCGAGGAAACTAAGTAGGTGCTACCACCAAGCCATTCTTAATCACGCTGAAATATTGATAAAAAAAAACTAGTGACGTCTGGTTCAAAAAAATATCAATCCTCATCTTTTTCTTCCATAATTCTCTATTAGTCGTCATCTCGGTAGTCCCTCTTTTCTAGCCATATTATCTTTCACACAGTCCATCCATCGTTTCTTTGGTCTTCCTCTAGTTTTATAGCAAACTATCAATTTCTATTTTTGTTATATTTCAAAAAGAACTTGTCTGACGGTAGCAGTCAGTCTGTACCGAATCAAAGAAAAACATGGAACAAACTGTCACGTATTTTACATTATCTACATCTAACATGGAAGTGTCACCGAACCGATACAAATTCTATACAAAAATATTCTATTTGGAAAATGTATGGGGAATTTGTTTGCATGAATTTCGCATCAAATTCTGCTAAAAATAAAATACACAAAATACATTCATAAGTATTCTGAAAATATACATAAGGTCACTCTTCAAAGGGTACATGGAAGTGTAACCCAGCCATTAACTCTAAAACAAACTTCCCCTAATAGCAGTATCCAATACTTATATTGAATACTTATTTTAAATTTGAATTTGAATAAAACTCCTTTTAATACAAACTTCCCCTAATAGCAGTATCCAATACTTATATTGAATACTTATTTTGAATTTGAATTTGAATAAAATTCCTTTTAATACCCCGAAGGCAGCGAAAAATGTTGGACCTTGTTTTTTGCAATCCTATTATAAAACATGTGGGAGGTTTTATGCCCATAGTCACCACGCTGGGCATGCGGGTTGGTGACCGCAGAGCCAATCCTTTCGCAACGATGTCGCAGCTAATACTGCTGGGAGAGGCCTATGTCTAGCTGTGGACTGCGATAGGCTGAGATGATTGATTATAAAACAAACTGTGTTCAGCAAAAATATTAAAAAATCTGCGAACCTGACCCAGGCTACTAAAAATATAGCAAAATACAATTTCATTAAGCACTTTTTTATAATACGAGTATACAGAGTCGCAGGGACGTCGACGTGCAACATGGTTACCATGAATACAGTACATGATTCTGAAGCCCCCTGCGTTCAAAATTATCGTCAGTTATTAAATACATTCTGACCGCGTTTTTTATAGCCAACAAGATATTTCTACGCTACGTGTCTTTTTTTTTACTGAGTTCATGGTTACAGTATGCGTACCGATGTCCCAGCCAAGTGGCAAGTTCTTCAAGTTGATATATAGGATCAACTTGAAGAACTTGCCACTTGCCTTACTTTTCTTGAGGTCCTCAGATAAACCCTTAGGTACATAATAGCTATTGCTGATTCGACGAAATCTATTTAAGGGCTGATCTTTCAATCGACAGATATTTTTTATTCGTGGAATAAAATGGACGTCTGACAGTTTTTTTTATGCAAGAACTGTCAAAAATTAAAAATTTTTCCTCCGATAAAAGTATCTGGCGTTGGAAAAATCAGCCCTAAGTGAAATTCGCCCATAACTTTGTATTCAGAAACGCAAAATGTTCGGATATCATACTAAGTACTAATATAATATATAGCGAATATCTTAGAAAACAGGCATTATCAAGCTTAATGTATGTAGTTACGGTTAAAACAAATACTTAGGTATTCAGACACTTTAGTAGCATTAGTTAGATAGGTACTTACTTGGATCATTTCTCGTAAGAATTTATATAGAAATGCATATAATTCTATCCAGGACGACCCTTAATATACTCTCAAATCCACTATGCGGGTTTTATTGCGCTTACTTTGCGTTAAAACATTCCTTTGATTGCAATTTTAACATATATAGAACAGAAAGCTTTCATCTTTTACAGTTGCCGCCATTTTTTATGTTGTCTTTAGGAATTTAAATTGTACACGTAGTAGGAAGGTATTTAGGGGTGTGAGGAGCAGGGTGGTAAATTTCTCCCTTTTCTGGAGGATCGGGGGATCCTTCGACCAGACAGATATTGTGTCTGGTACCTGTCCGACGGTTGTTGTCAGATTTCTGTTTATCACATCATATCCTACAGGATAAGATGTCATACATTACATGATTGTGACATACGAGACATTTTTCAGGGCCTAGTGCGTGAAGCCCTACAGTAAAAGTAAAGTAAAATTTATTTGTATAGATAATGCCAATTGCTTTGATGATATTTCATGATAAATCTAATATTTAGCCATATCTATCTAGTATCTACCAGAGTAGGTAGATACCTACATATTTCGTAAAGTAATTGTTGGTTAGACATTTTCTTTTCGTAAAGTAATTGAAAAGCCACTTTTTAATATCTCAAAAATATCTGAAAGCCATTTCCTTCGGTTTTCCTCTTCAAGGAACACGAATGGCTGGTATACGTTCCTTTCTCCTTTTATAAAATAGATAGGTCCTTTATTAAGCCCAAAACGGACCGGTGAACAACCGGAAGAAATGGATTGCTTAGATAATAGCCGTAGACGATGAATTGACGTCTATATTTGGCTACCTACCTCAGCAATGGAACAATGTCTTTTAAATCCAACGAGGCGTTGACTTTACGCTGAGGAGATTTTCATTATTCAAAGAAGTCATTCTTTCAAATTTAAAATGACAGGAATTATGAACAATTGCTTGAAATGCAAGTTCTGTTCCACCATTTGTTCTAATCCCAAACAGTAATTTTTGTGATAACAACAAACCCACATAAACAACATACAAAGTCAAAGTCAAAGATTTTTATTTGTTAAACATAGATGTAAAAATAGGTACGTGGCTCGGAAAGCACGCTAAACCGTTTGTCCCGGCAGTCATTCGTGGATCTTTGACAGTCGTTACGGGTCGTCAGAAGCCCGAAAGTCTGACAACCAGTCTTACCAACGGGTATCGTATTATCCAGTAACTGGGTTGTGGAGGTCAGGTAGGCAGTCGCTCCATGTAAAATACTGGTATTCAGCTGCATCCGGTTAGACTTGAAGCCGACCCCAACATAGTTGGGAAAAAGGCTAGGCAGATGATGAGGTGTAAAAATAGGTGTTATAATAAATTAGTCTCAGAGATATCTATGTTTTGCCCTTAACAGTGTAAAAATATCAAATAGGTAGGCATACTAAACAAATTAGTAACAATTTTTTGTTAAAATTAATTGACATGCTATCAAAGCTAAATTGTAATTTATCCTAAAACAAAGTTAACAATATTGCTACTGCTACTGCTACTGTATCTATACAAATTACAAACAAACTTACATTCTAAACGTGGAGGGTTTAAGAATAGGTGACCTTATTACTAATTTCATACTCGACATGATTTCTCACATACGTGTCAAAATAAATAGTTACGAAGTTCGTCACTTACGTTTAAAAATTACTAAAAAGGTGCGACGGATTTTATGTGCGTATTTATCTAGTAAGCTAAGCTTAGATGCGCTTTTCGGTTTAGAAATCTCGTATATTTTGTATTCTCTACATTTTTCTTTTCCTGTCATACATTCGTCTTTGTTGAGTCTTTTTTCTTAGTCTGTCTCCTTTTCTCTCTATCAATATTATCTACCAGATTGTTTTTGAGAAGTGAATATTGGTTTTGGTATCTAAAACAAATAACAACAAATAGTTCACTGATATCACTTGTATTACTTATGTAATTTACCGTGAGCTTAGAAATCTGTTATAATATGTATTCCTCAAAATAGGATAGAATTTTCTTAAAACAAGCTTTTATGTAAAAATTTAATTTTGTTGATTTATTTTTATGACAGCATACAGACACAGTAACAAAATGGTTTCTTCGTCTATTACCTACTTACACAAAACGCCTCCGGGTTCACGTCAGGGGCACGTCTCCGGGTTGTAGTCCGATCCTGACCTATACAATACAAAGGGTAACCACGGAATTAGCAAAACAATGTGTGTGATACTTGAGTGGGTGTGTGCTTATCAATTAAGGACAAAGTATCTTCGAACGTTAGATAAAACTAATTTAATTGACATCCTATTAATGGGTCCTTTGAATGGCGCCCACACCAGGGCCCTATAGATACCACAAAACTTTACAATTCTACAAAATAGTTCAATTGTAGAAAAAATTGCATAACACAGAAACTACATAAATCTATGAGTTACAATTTACAATCTCCAACTTTTTAGCATTTTTAAAAGCTTAACACAAAGCATGAGGGCTATGTCACGACGCCCTACATAATTGTACGATTTATAGATTTGTAGAATACAAGTCTATAAATTATTATTAAATCAATCCGTACCATTTATATAATCTTACAAGTTTAAGTTTACAATATCGCTGAAAATTATTACGATCAACATCACACAGCTACATTTTAATTCGGGGCATCAATGTGTCATCTATGATACCCGCAACGTTTGGAAAATTAACATGTGATGCTGCGATTTAAAACTTTTGGAGAGTTGTGTTTATGATTGTAGGCCATCTTACTTCACTTCCGAGTGATTTTTCCACTATATGTGTGCATACATTTTGAGCAGAACGACAAAGAAAGGCGCAGTTGCAGAAATCCCTTAGTCCAAAAATCGAGTTCTATGAGCATAATAGATCAAGAAAAAATCTTAAATATGCGTTGGAAATTTTCCATGTGAGAAAATGGTTAAAAATGAAACGTAGTATTAAGAATAAATAAACTTATATTTGAGATCAAGAAATGATTGATTTAATATACTCACTTATTTTCAAACAAATCACCTTTATTATGTAATGGACTTAGCCTCTAATTACACTTATTCTACGGACTAAGTGAACTAACATTTTACCTCATAAAGCCGACTACTCTTGTAATAAACCACGTATCTAAAGTGTTAGGTTAAGAATTAAGTCCAATCGGATATCTATGAGTCCAATAAATAGTAAACCAAAGTACCTAAAAGTGACTTTTCGGGTCAAATAAATACACAGCGACAGTGGCGTAACTATACCCTTTGGAGCCCGTGGCAAGTTCATGAGATAGGCATCATGAACTTTCCACGGGCCCGATCTCATGACCTTGCTCCCTCAATGTAAAGAAGCTCAACCAAGGTTATATTTTTTTTTTTTTTTACTGGCACAGCACCCGTGACTACGTCCGCGTAGATTTCGTAATTTGCCCTGCAAAATTGAATACCTGACTGCTTCGTTGGTCTAGTGGTCCAAAAAAGTTTGCACTTATGTTAAGAGCCTCCTGTGCTCATGGCCCTCTTGGACCGGGGGCCCCCTCTGACTGGGGGCTCGTGGCATTTTGCCCATCCTGCCACCCTATAGTTACGCCACTGCACAGCGACTTCTTCATAACCAAGGGCCTCCTTGCACTAAAAATCCGAAATTATAAAAAAAATGTCTTTAGTTATTTGGGACTAAATTACTTATAAGTAAAACGAAGAAGAAAAAAGGATATTTTAATTTTGACAATATTTACACGTTGGTATTATCCGATTAAAAAGTCCCTAAGTGGACTTAGGGACTTCTGGAACTGGGACTTTCATTTTACTTTGGATACACTATGTGCGTCACTTAATACATGATACTGAGAACCAGAACACAATCATCGTAAAACTGTTAGCAACTATTGAGATGTTCACCTATCGTCTGAAATTGATATTCCACTGTAGATTTATTCACTCTGAATCTTTCAACAAAAGTGAAATCCGTGACATAATATTATGTTAAATGTTGTTGCTGTTGTTATTTTACACGTCCTAAGTTGCCTAACTATTACATTCTCTAGTTCACGACTTTTAAATGTATATAGGTATTGGTATTTATATTGTATGAAAAACCAAAGCCATTACTCGAGTTTATTTGGTTTAATGGTTTTTTCATACCAAGAAATAGTTAGAATTTTAAATGTAGGTAAGTATTCATATTAAACCTGCACTACACTACTCGCGAAGTTGTTTCGACGAAGTGCTGGTCGAAATTGACCGAAGTCCGAAGTACGTGACTATACACTCCTGCTAAGCACTGCGGGACGCTTCGAGTCCTTTGACTCGGGCGCAAAAACCGCCAACGATCAGAAGTCGCCTGAAGCGAGCCGAGGTTGGACGAAGCGAACCGAAGTGCCCTTCTAAACTCTCGTATTTGCTTAACTTCGATCAACTTGTCGAGTGGTGTAGAGCAGGTTTTACCAAAGCCTTCACTCGAGTTTATTTGGGTCAGACTTTTTATTTATTATTTATTTATTCATCTTACTGAATATTTTAATGCAACAAAAATATTAAGTCTTAAAAAGAATTAAATTATAATACCCTGTGACACACGCTTCGTGACTTGTAGACGTGCAGCTACAATTTACAAATATCTAAGCTAATCGCTGCAATTTATTGTTATACAAACTTTAATCTTACAATTGTTAGCTACAAAGTAGGGTTTGCCGCAATAAAAATGTAAATTTTTTCACGATAACTTACATATTTGTAAGCAAAGACTACTATAGTATACTGGCTATTTGTAAGGTTACAATTGTGTGACTAACTAACTTCATCTTTCTGACTGACCGACTCCTTGACATTTCAAAAGTGCCTGAAGCAGGTTTAATTGAAAAACTTTGAGTTTAGAGTTTGACACGACGTTTAGAAATAGTTCATTTCAGTTGGGATTTTTAAGTAGATATTATTAATTGTTATATATTTGTAGGCATCCTCCATCCTAGCATCCATCAACTGGGTATCAATCTGGATCAAAATATTGTATACTACGATGGCCCTCTTTTTTCTCATCATAGCTGGCTGTATTAATTAGTCATTACCATTGTTCAGGTAGATAATGGACGGAGCCTTTAGAAACCTGCTAAGAATCGCCCTCCCCCTTCGTTCATAAGTCTTAACCGGTAAATTAAAAGATGGCCAGCGGTACCCTCTTAAACTCTGATTAAAATGATTCTGTCTGTAACCAGTTCCATTGTCTGTTTTGTCCCAAACGTTGTGCGCTAAATCCTTTGTTAGCTTTACTTTGGTTAACATAACGCATTCTTTCCTATCATAACCATCTCTCTGTTCTTAGACACTTGATCGCACTCCACGTGTCTATTTGATTTCATTTGTTTTTTCTTTTTGTGGTTTACTAACTTAGTTCTTAAGTACTTACTAACACAAATATGGATGACCGGTAATTAATACTCTGAGATAAAGTTATTACATACTAGCTACGCCCGCGGTTTCACCAGCATAAGTTTCGATCCCGTGGTAATATCGGGATAAATAGTATCCTATATATTAATCCTGGTTATAAACCATCTGTGTGCCAAATTTCATCCAAGTCCGTTCCGTAGTTTTTGCGTGAAAGAGTAACAAACATCCATCCATCCATCCATACAAACTTTCACGTTTATAATATTAGTAGGATAATAAAGAACACCAGTGATACAGTCTGTTTCTTTACCCTGCTATCAAACTAAGTCCAATATTCAGCAATTCATTGTATAACGACCTAGATTAAGTCTCCAACCGGCCCACCAGGAACTCGTGTGTGAATAGTAAAGCAATAATCCTTGAGCCCCCAGACATCGCTTAATCATTTTTTTGATCTCCTAATCTGGCGGTGACATAAGCTCTCATTTCGTGCACTTGGCGATAAAGCGAAAAAGCCAGCTAATAAAGCGAAAGGTCATCTGAATATCAAATAGGTGTCGGCTCCTGGGTTCGTGTCGTGATTATCTGAGTTCAGGCGTGAAACAAATCCTTGATTTTTTATCTGTTTACTCCTTCACGGGATTTGAAATTGTAAAATCAGACATGTTTTCGCTTTTGCTTGAACGATCGTTATTAGGTCTTACCTACCATTTTTGCAGATAGATAATTATGCTCCTGAAATGACTAATGTCCCTATAGAAACTTAGTTCCATCCCCATGGATGGAACTAAGTTTCTATAGGGACATTAGTCATTCGTTAGTCATCAAGCATCACCGTTGTCGGTAGTCAGGTCCCATGACCTGACTACCGACAACGGTGATGCTTGCCTGTACAAAATATTATACCTTAGATTTATCTTTACCCATTTGCTTTCACAACACCTCTGACATAATCTGCTCAACTTAACAGAAACAAAGCGCCTTCACACACGTTTTTCTGTTGTTTTTTCTCAAAGGGGCTTATTACATATACATTTATTATACCTACCGGGGCTCCGAAATTGAGCTGTCGCCGGCGACACGAGGGCACTTGGTATTTCAGCTTTACGGAGACATCATTTTGTAACAACAGCCTTTATACTGAAATCGTGGCACTTGACAACATATGCACTAGTGACCGCAAATTTAACTTGATGCAAATTTTCTTAAATGAAATTCCTACAAGAATTGCGTCAAAGAAAGATTTTTTTAATGTTTGTAATTGTAATCTATGTAATCTATTGTGACTTTGCGGTTAGGCTCCGCAGGCCGTTAACAAATAGGTTAGGTAGAAGAAATGCCACTTCACACATGAAACGCTACATCTATGTACTTTATAAAATTTATAAATTAATTATTTCAAGGCTGATAGACAACGTACAACCTAAACCGCTGAGTTAATAATTATTAATGATACTTTTTTATTTATTTTTTCCCCCTCAAACTTTTTACTCCCTCTCAAAGAAAGGAGGCCTGTGTCCCAGTGTAGGAACATTATAGGCTGATTATGATTTATTTTTTCACTTCAAGACACAAACATCAGTGAAGTCTTGGCGCTTGTACAAAAAGTTCCTGTATCACAAGAACCAGTTCCTTAGGGATATAACGAAAGTGAGCATAATAAGAAAGGATTTTTGAAATGAAGGGGACAACAGTTTGTATGGAAGTTTTTAATTTTAGCCGGCGGACATCTCATCGGACACACGGCTTGTGTTGACCCAAACGGCGTGACTAAATTCGGACCTGTGCACAAATATAACACAAATGTCAGTAGGGCGGGCCTAAATTGGCACACGTGCAGTTATTTCCATCATAGTATGATCAAAAAAACATTACGTAACATTTCCGTCTCTAGTTAATGCACGAGATGGAATTATTTTAGTATACTTACATTCCACTATTTCTTGTCATATTGTGTCACTAAATAGTCCAATTAATGCATTTACCTAATTACGTAAACTCCGCTTATAATGCGAGTATTTAGATTATAAAATACCATAAACTGGATAAATAATTAGGTACGTACGTTTATTAATTACCTTGTTTGAAATGAGGTAGGAGAGACGCACTTAACCTCATTCGTTTTAAGGAGTAAGTATAAAGGGTGGCAGGGACATCAATGCGCAAACTGTAATCATAATTTCAGCACATGATTCTGAACCGCTAACGTAGAAATTTTTCCTAGGTTATTACAAAAAAAAAACAGTTGTTTCATAGAAAAGTGCAATACCTGCGCGATCAAAATGTATGGAACTGATTTTTTTTCTGGTTCAGAATCTTGTACTGAATCCATGGTAACAGGTTACCCGTCGATTTCCCTGTCACCGTATAAGGACGGTGGATCTTAAATAGACGTGATCCATTTTAGACAAATTGCAAAAGAATACCCAAACTCGAGCCAGCTAAACGACTAATTAAGTCAGGATTTTTAAGTTTGTACCTTTATAGTGCTCCTGTATGTGATTGGCTTATTCTTAACCTTATTATTAACCTATTCGCCACTATTCCCTTTCGTTTCAGACTAAACCCTAAACATGTCCGGTCGTAATTTTTGTAGACCGTATCCATAATAAATCAACCATAAATCTTACCCTGACGTAACAACTTTTCTTTGAATACAGAAGGTATTTCTCCCTCAGAACTTACACCTAGTTGCCTTAATTACTTAATGAACAAAACTTTATTCCAGTCTGGAACGGACAAATAAAACTGAGTTAAACAGAACCTACCTACCTACCCCTAATTTTGCAACTATATAGGCAAATATACATATACTTAATCAAGCTGTGTTATAGTGTCAGAATAGGGAAAACTCTATTTGCATCTTGTGGCCTTCTCCTCCCATCGATTCGGCCCGCTGCGAACCTATTTTGTTCAAAAAAGTTTTGGCGGATGTGTCCTGAACACACTTTTACCTCCAACCTTGAATGCATTTATTTAATACTTTAAGCACACAAATGTACAGAGGCGGACTTAATACCATAGGCATTTTCTACCAGTCAACTTTTGGGTGATGCACAGACAAACAGTAGCTACTATTGTGAAAAATTGAGGAATAAATATTTTTAAATATAAAGGGACACAAAAAACAATTAAAACTGTAAATATAATATATATAGGTATCATTATATGTGTATATAAATATAAGCACATATAAATACCACCTTGTACCATATCCTACAAATAAATATCTTCATCTTTGTAAAAGTTGTTCATGGGGCCGACGACATCGTCCCATATTTATAACTCCACATGCTAACAAGAATCCACAGCCAACTACCATACATTTTCAGGATTACAAGTTTAATTAAATGGAAATGATATCTGCCCGCAAATTAATTAATTTCATTAATCCAGACTTGTGGGGGCTATAAATCTTTCTTTGGCGCGCACCGCTAGAGAATAGGAAGCGGGGCGTACGATGTGCTAAACTTTGTAAAGTTTGAAGGATTCCGCAAATATATGATGTGTGCAGAAGTACCTCAAGCTTAAAGGTTTTACGAAGACCAAGAAAAGAGCACGTACCCATTATTTACATTTCGAATTCTTTTCGTTAAGTAAAAAGAAACTTTGGCCACTTTTTCTTTATTTAGGATAAACTTTTATCTCATTACACACACTGTTACGCTAAACTAATAAGAGTACATAATATACAAGCACATGACCTACTTATTACTGATGTCTACGGGTACGAGTATATAAACATACATAATCAGCCTATAATGTTCCCACTGTTGGGACACAGGCCTCCTCTCTGTGAGAGGAAGTGGGCCATAATCCACCACGCAGACCCAGCGCGGGTTGGTGGATGTCACATGTCTTCGAATTTGTGGTTCTAGGACATGCCGGTTACTTCACAATGTTTTCCTTCACCGGATACGACTACGGACATCTAAAGCAATGTGATTTAGATGTTCGAACTCTTATGAAATAGTGCCTACGCTTAATTTACCTTCCAAATTTGCACACCTAGAGGTATCTCTACTAACTTAGAAATTCACTTATCAAACTTGAAACCCGGGTAGGTACGCACTAGGATATTATATACGAGATTTTTTTATATTGCTGTTAACTAAAGTTAAGATATTAATCTACAAGAAGACCTACACATTAAATTAATTAGATGTCTACTTTGACAAGAAAAAGAAGACAAGAAAGTTATCAAACATAAAGGTATTTTTTCCTGATAACTTTTATAACTTTCTAGACAAGTCGTGTGTGTATGTTGGGATTAGCAAAGGTTATAAAGGGTATATATTCTTATTTCTAGAAGTTACAGCAAATTTTCAAAGTAAGATTAGGCCGAGCGACCGATTCAAATGAAATCTACTACAAACCAAGTTTATTTCTTTATTTGTCCTATTTAGAAAACTTTTACTGACGGTGATCCGCTATTCATGATGTAAAAGCAAAAAGACTTATAGCCCTCATTAGGATTTCCCAGCGTAGCCCCCAGAGACCCTCTTCAAAACACAGTCAGAATCTAAATAGACCGTGAGATAACAACGGAGCAAAGGTTCTTAATTGTCGCTCGTATCTCAAGAAAGTACATCAATATTTGTGACAAAGTACTACGCAATCTTTCAGCTGAGGAAACGACGGAAAATAAAGGCTGTATAAATGCTGTCCACACAATTTCGACAACACTCAATTGCGAGGTCAAGTTAATTCAATTATTATTATTTCAACCTACACAGATGGTGCCGGATACTTCAAATATTTATAAAATCGGAGACGCCAGGAGTTTCGAACATTTAATAAATGGAAATTGATTTTCAATTTATTGAAAACTGCCTTTTGCGTGGGACGGACTTAATTAATTCATACTACAAAATACAGAAATCTTAATTAATGAAATTTTCTGCTCAGAATGAGAAGTCTCTTTAACAAATATCTAATTGTTAGTGTTTTGCAATACTATAATAGGCATATATTCTATGGACTTCCTTTTTTTGTTCTTTTAATTCTTTTTCTTTCTTCGATTTTGGCTCATTTACCTATGCCAACCCTTTCCACAAACTCCCTATTATGTTCGTCACTACCCGAGTTCCCTGTTACGGCTGCGTTCCCGGTAATAGTACTTCACCAAACCCTTTCTTCTTAGAAGGACCAACAGCATCATTATCTGTCGGATTGATGAGAGTATTTTCAATTGCAGGAGATTCAGTTGAACTGCTGATATTGAGGAGCTGTGTGCACTTATCAAAGCGATTGTCGGGTGCTGAAAAAAGATAAGGAATCATCAAATTATAGAACCTATATAGAAAAATATCGTTAATTATCGATTAATGCTTTTCAAAACCATACTTTCAAGCTTTATGGTTATTTATATTGACCGTAGAAAGTGTAATTACGTTTAATAACAATTTCAATATCTCTGTTTCATAATGTCCCAAAAGTTACAATTGATAGGCAACTGACAAGTTATAGGAAACTTACTGAATTAACTTTAAATATAGAAATTGGTATTTCGAATCATTATGTGACGGACGTTGAAGAAGTAATACGATGCGGATGGCAGTCACTCAAAATATACGACCCATAACTAATGCCGTGTGACATTTGTCCGGATTCCGTGTATGATTTGAATAACACCAAAATCAAAAATATTTTACCTTCTGTAGTACTCGCATCAGAGGCTTCCCAATTCGTAACATTCTCAACTGTGGAATAATTTACAGTAGTATGCTCCTCATCGTCTTCTTCCGAATCCGGTTCCTTCAGTTGTGCCAGCCCTTTCATCAAACTCCCTATAATGTTCGTCACTAACCGAGTTCTCTGTCCTGGCAGCTTTCTGGGTAACGGTAATTTACCGAACTCTTTTTTCCTAAAAGGACTGACAGCTTTAACGTTGGTCGCATTGATGAGAGTATTTACAGCGCCGGGAGGTTCACTTGTACTATTCATTGGTGCTGAAAGAAGACAAAGAAGTTCCTGTACTCTATGCCAAAACTGTTTGATTGAAATGTAATTGGTTAGACACTTACCTGTGGACGACAAATTGTAAGTAAGTAAGTAAGTAGTGCCGCTTACAAGTTGAGTGATTCTTTTAATACTTAGACCCTTTACCCTAATTTCAAATCACCTTAAAATGTTTTTCATTAGAATTGAGGTTATTTTTATTTGACTATTTAACAATTACAATTTAATAATATTATTCATTCAAACAATAATTCTTGGAAATGTTGGTGAGATATAAAGTTGAAATCTTCGTTATACAGAATATGACTGTTTCTAGTTCCCTTTAGTTAGTGATCACTGACACTTTCATCAAAACGTTTTGGGACCGTGTATACCTACCTACATCATCATCTGCCTAACCTTTTCCCAACTATGTTTGGGTCGGCTTCCAGTCTAACCGGATACAACTAAATACCAGTATTTTACATAAAGCGACTGCCTATCTGACCTCCACAACCCAGTTACTGGCTAATACGATACCCCTTGGTAAGACTAGTTGTCAGACTTTCGGGCTTCTGACTACCCATAACGACTGTCAAAGATCCACGACTGACAGCCGGGACCAACTGCTTAACGTGCTTTCCGAGGCACGGAGGGGTCTCGGCTTGTAAAAAAGGCTACCCATCCACAGACCAACCGCGGCACGCGTAGCTTAACCTGATCGATCGACCTGTGCGGCTGTTATTTTGTAGCCACGGGCCCCATACCTACATACGAATCTATAATCTAAATAGTTACAAAACTAAGAAGATCTTGACAACATTTCGTTATTTCCCAAAAAAAATAATACTTGTAGATTTACGAGCTTTATAATGATTTGAATAATAAACATCCTGTAAACTGAAGAGAGAGTATTTTATCTACCTATGTTAGAAAAGACAATTAAGTTAACACTGTACAATATACCTAAATAGTCATGATAATTATAATAATTTGACATTGTTGGCCTTTCAGACAGTTGACGGTGCAGATAGAATAGCCACTGCAACCAAATATAAGACTTATCCCATTATTTCTATGACGGAATTTCGTGTATGATGTGAATAATGTAAAATCAAAAACATTTTACCTTCTGTAGTACTCGCATCAGAGGCTTCCCAATTCGTAACATTCTCAACTTTGGAATAATTTACATTAGTAGGCTCCTCATCTTCTTCTTCCGAATCCGGTTCCTTCAGTTGTGCCAGCCCTTTCATCAAACTCCCTATAATGTTCGTCACTAACCGAGTTCTCTGTCCCGGCAGCTTTCTCGGTAACGGTAATTTACCGAACTCCTTTTTCCTAAAAGGACTGTCAGCTTTAACGTTGATCGCATTGATGAGAGTATTTACAGCGCCGGGGGGTTCACTTGTACTATTAATTGGTGCTGAAAGAAGACAAAGAAGTTCCTGTACTCTATGCTAAAACAGTTTGATTGAAATGTAAACAAATTGGGTAGAAACGTACCCGTGGATGACAAATTATAGTGCCACTTGATGATTTGATGTGATTCTTTTAATACTTAGACCTGAAGCGGTATCAACAACGCCACAAGCGAACAACGTGTCATACTGACGTCACGCAAATCCTGCATCTCGCAAGCAGAGTTTACCGCGCAATTAGCATAGATACAATTTCCCAACATCAATCGTTGGGCAATTGCCCGCCAGACACAACACCCGTCTAGTCGGAGGATCCTCCCTTTTCTATGGAGGATGAGTGAACTTTACACCCTGTTCCTCATACCTCAAAAATCTTAACATCATTTCATTATTTCCCAAAAAATTAATACTTGAAGATTTACTAGTTTTATAATGATTTAAATAATAAACATCCTGTAAACTGAAGAGAGAGTATTTTATCTACCTATGTTAGAAAAGACAATTAAGTTAACACTGTACAATATACCTAAATAGTCATGATAATTATAATAATTTGACATTGTTGGCCTTTCAGACAGTTGACGGTGCAGATAGAATAGCCACTGCAACCAAATATAATACTTATCCCATTATATCTATGACAGAATTTCGTGTATGATGTGAATAATGTAAAATCAAAAACATTTTACCTTCTGTAGTACTCGCATCAGAGGCTTCCCAATTCGTAACATTCTCAACTGTGGAATAATTTACAGTAGTAGGCTCCTCATCGTCTTCTTCCGAATCCGGTTCCTTCAGTTGTGCCAGCCCTTTCATCAAACTCCCTATAATGTTCGTCACTAACCGAGTTCTCTGTCCTGGCAGCTTTCTCGGTAACGGTAATTTACCGAACTCTTTTTTCCTAAAAGGACTGACAGCTTTAACGTTGGTCGCATTGATGAGAGTATTTACAACGCCGGAAGGTTCACTTGTACTATTAACGGGTGCTGAAAGAAGACAAAGAATTACTTGCCTTAATTATCTATACATATCTATCTATAGTAATAATTAATCTGAAGAGTCTGCTTATTTCTTTCTTTAAACTAATCTCCGGAACAACGACGACGAAGTCGCTGGCTGAAGCAAGTATCAATTAAAATTGAAAGCAGTATTTTTAAAACAAAATCAATTTACCTTCTGTAGTACTCGCATTAGAGATTTCACTGTTTGTAACATTCTCTATTGTGGAATAATTTACAGTAGTAGGCTCCTCGTTATCTCCTGCATCTTCCTTCGAATCCGGTTCATTTAGTTGTGTAAACCCTTTCACCAAGCTCCCAACTATGTTCTTCACCATCCGAGTTCCCTGTTGCGCCAGCCTTACCGATATCGGTAAATCGAACTCTTTTTTCTTAATCTCACCAGCATTATCGTCTGTCGCATTGATGAGAGTATTTTCAGACCCATTAGGTTCACTAGAACTACTGATATTTGTGATGTTACCTTCTGCAGTACTCGCACTAAAGACTTCACTATTCGTAACATTCTCAACTGCGTAATAATTTACAGTAGTTGGCTCGTCATCAGCTCCACACTTCAAAGCGATCATAAATAATATTAACAAATTATAATACTTCATGATTTAAAAAAAACGTCTACGTATTGAAAAACTTATGTGATGAAAACTTACGAATACGACGATTTTCCGTTTTTATTAGGTTTAAACAGTTGTGTAAATACGTATATTTTATGCGGTTAATTAACGAGGATTTTCAGAATAATATTTTGAAAAATAATCCTACGCGTGTAGTTTACATTTAGACCTTGACGAATTTTGATATTTTTTATTTGCGGAAAATTTTCAAATAGTTACCTACTTATTTATGCTTGTGCGCACGGTTGTGCTATCTCTAATTTTGCCGAAGCTATACATTGTCTTGCTTTTTATCGTGCTATTTCCTCTGAAAAGGGGAAGATTTTTGATATGGTTACTGCCGCACCCTTATGTTTTTTTTTTTTTTCAAAATAGCGGCCACGCATGAAGAAAGCATAAAACAAAATCACAGAAGGTATGCCAGCGATCTTCAAAGCCCATTCCACAACATTCTCAACTATTCACTTTCAGCGAAATCATAACGTACTCGTACTACCTATTAGGTATGGCAGTTTGACTGTAATACTGCAGTACCTACTTACAGCGACCCTCTTTATATCTTTAGTCCTACACAGCGGGTTACGAAATTGGAGCACGTTTCTCTTTTAATTAACTTTCCATGTAGCTAGTTGTGGACAAAAGATCAAAGTGATATGATTAATGATTTAGTGAATTTGTTAATGCGTTTCAGATGCCGCACACTGCGTACTCCAGGCAACATCCTGGTGGCGAATCTGGCACTCAGCGACTTCCTGATGCTGGCCAAGACACCGATATTCATTTTCAATTCGTTTAATCTCGGACCGGCACTGGGGAAAACAGGTAGGTACTTCATTTATTTTCCTTATCTTTTGGCCACACATTAATAATATAAATCGAAACGGCAGAAAATTGCTTTCCAACCGAAGAAAACTTTTCTACTGTTTCCTCGGGTGACAAGAAAAATGGTTTCCCGTTTAGAAAATATTGTTAAAATCAGAACTAAGTCAAGTTAGGCCTCTAAAAACTTTTGACTTTACTTTGGACTGAAAACTATTTTCATTAAAGCGTTAAGGATCAGTACGTACTTCCAGAGATTACCTACTATTTACAAACATAGGTAGGTAGTTAAAAGTTAGCAAACACTTTAATTCTAATTCTACTTACCGATTAAGGCTGACATAGGAGATGGATGTTCTATTTGATAAGTTACCATGGCTGCTTTTTGCAAGGTTTTCAGGTAAAACTAATAGGTAGTGTTTAGATTTCAGCAGCTAACAACTTTTCCGCAAACGATTTTCCCTGTTATGGGAAAAACCATGACAGTAGATCGTAATAATTCATGTTTTTCCATAAAACATCATGAAGATAATCATTTATTGACATAGAGCATACAGAAATAGGTAACGCTTTATTGTCTAGGTGTTATGTAAATAGCCTCCGCGTTTCATCTAGATAAAATTATACATACTATAGGTAGGAGTCGGGTACCTATATACAACGCCTATTTGCACTGCCTTTCTTACGTTATTGAAACGCAAGAAAACGAATCGAACCAGTTCAATAGCTTTGTCATTTTTCAACCGTATTATCACCTCCAGCCACGCCTTGACTCTCCAATAAACGAACGGGGCGAAAATCTTTGATTTATGTAGGTAATTTTTTATCATTATCCCTTTTTTGTCCAATGGGAAGATAGAGTTTGTAAAAAGAAGTACCTGAAAATCCTAATGGCATAAAATATTGTTACAGGGTGCGTGATATACGGCTTCTTGGGTGGTTTAACTGGAACCACATCGATCGCCACACTATCAGCCATCGCGCTGGATCGCTACTGGGCAGTTGTGAGACCTCTGGAGCCACTTCGTGCGCTGACAGCCATACGGGCTCGTCTATTTGCCATCGGTGCATGGCTATATGCCTGTATCTTCGCGATAATCCCAGCACTCAACATTGGCTATGGCAGCTACGTTCCAGAAGGCTACTTGACCAGCTGTAGCTTTGATTACCTCACAGAAGACTTTTCACCTCGATGCTTCATCTTCGTTTTCTTCTGCGCAGCGTGGCTCGCACCATTCTGCACCATTACGTTTTGTTACATTAGTATATTTCGGGTCGTAGTTTATAATACAAGCATGTCTTATGGTAACCAGGATCAAAGGCTATCATCGAGACATGTAAAAGAACGCACGAAGAGGAAAGCAGAAATCAAATTAGCCTTTTTAGTCATGGCAGTCATCGCTCTATTTTTTATATCATGGACACCGTATGCTGTTGTTGCTCTGTTGGGTATAACTGGAAGAAAGGATCTCGTGACTCCGATAACATCAATGATTCCTGCACTATTCTGCAAGACGGCTGCATGCATCAATCCCTTTATTTACATAATAACGCATCCAAAATTTCGTAAAGAGTTCAAGAAAATGTTATACAGGGATAAGTCTAAACGTATGAGTGGAACTCTAAGAACAATAGGTTATTGTACTGATACGACCAGAATGCATAGACCAAGTAAGGATTTCAGTGATACCGACGTTGAGATAGTTGAGATGAAGGATATACCATATCAAACCGATGAAAAACGTGAGGTTAAAGTAAAGACGATATCGTCCAGTGTGGCGGCGCGCCAGGACTCACAGACGAGTATGAAGACTATAAAAAGTTTGACGGAGAGCATCGTCAGTCCACCTTCCTGGTATATGAAACCTCAGTTTAATAAAAAGAGAAGTTTTCACCGACGTTCTACACGTATCGATTTATCACAAACTAGTGATCCGGAGCCCACCACTTAAAAAACGATTAAGTATATTTTATTTATTAGCTAAGTAACATTTTGAAACATAATTATAAAGCAATATAGGGGGCTTTAGCAGCTCTGAATTGAAGGAACGAAACGGAAAAAGGGGACCGAAGACCGAGATGTGGATTTTGCTGGCCTGGGGATACCCGCTGGTACCGCCAGGTACCTAAACATACACTGCTCGCACCCTACGTCACTATTCATAAGGGGCGTGACTAACATTTTCAATCTGAAGATGATGTACTAATTAACGAATCTATCTATAGGTCTACCTCCACCTGTAGTTACCGATGTGGTGTGTTCTGCTCTAATCTAGATATATGTATCTTGTTTTGTTAAAAAACATTGCTAATGTTACGTTAGGTAGTATTGATACCCGTCCCAAAACTCAACTCTGTGTAGGTTCCTGCCTGTAGATATTAGTAGGTATAGAAACTTGAGATTATATTTTAAATATATATGATGAATGTTATAAATAAAAAATCTTCTATCTAATTTGCTTTTATTTATTGTTTGCCTATGCCTCTCCACTAAACTGCAGCTGCAGAAATTGCTGACACGTTGACCACGGTAGGTTCCCCAGTTAAGGTGGGTTAAGAATTAAACACAGTTCCAGTCTTTTGGGTTTAAAAAGAAGAAGGCAGCGTAGGAATGTAGATATTAGGTAGATCCACAATGTATTCGTTGTGAAACCCTCGTTTAGTGGCATCAACGTACATAGTTGATGCCACTAAACGAGGGTTTCACAGGGTGTAAAAGTTGTGCAGTATGGGCCACGCACTCACATTATAACCAGAATACCTACGTTTGGAAAATTGTGTGCCAAACCTAAAAGCAATAATTACGAGTATAAAGGCCCGCGATAGAGTCCGACCTATCAAAGAAGTCCCGCGTCTAGAATAGCGATACTAATACCTACGATAGAGAGAGATAGATAGAGAAGAAAAGAAAAGTATTATTATTTAAGTTCGTTGAAATAATAATACTTTTGAATAAAAATAAAACAACTGGATTTCCTGGCAGAAGATAAACGTAAAGTAAAAGAGGTTAGCAACGAGCTTAGACCATTTAACATAAATGGTCTAAGACAACGAGTTAAAAACTGTCACACGCACTTCTACTCTACATCGCCACTATGGAGGATACCTTTACCCTCCATAATCGCCGCAGCCGAGGCACGGTAATATTATTTATACAGTATTCCAACTTCATACAAACGGACGAAGCGCGAGTTATGCCTACGCGCCTCGATCTCGACATGTGCTCGACATGCAGACAGTCTCGACTGTGCCGCAGTGACGAACAGACGGTGTGTTGTTTTTTTAATTAAGCTTTATATTAGAATGTGGATTTTTTATACTTAAAAATTTAATAATAAAGCATTTCTTACGTCTCAGTCGAGGCGCAAATATTTTTCGGTCGCAAATTTATAAGACCGATTTGTTATTCAAACATAAACATGGTTTTTTAATTAAATTTACCAATCAAAAAACAACACGCATTTTTATTGAACACTTCCTATTCAATTCACAAAGTATTTTATTTGTTTATATAAAAAAAGTATATTCACAATCACAAAGCTAAATGGAAACACAAAGTAGGCAAATGTAATTAAAATGCTGGAGGCGGACAGCCCTATCGCATGTTTACGTACCGCGCGGCTGTAGGCATTTATTTAAAAGATACAATACTGTATAGATAATATTACCGTATCCGAGGTTTCATGGGCTCGCGTCACTCACAAAGCAATATAGTACCGACTAATTCCATGCGTGGACTATAACCCATGATTCTTAAACAGAACGCCCTTTAAAAGTTCTAGTTCCTTGGTTGGCAGAACCTGAAAAATGTCAACGTTATCTTTCAGATTGACAGTGACAGTGTTATTGTGTCAGTAAAATGATTCCTAACCTATCTTCTCACCTAATAAAAATAGTATTTAGGAGAAATAACTTATTTGCTAGACAACATTCCACCGCAAGATCATATAAACTTCTTTTCTTTGGATCTGATGGCATCGCACTCAGTAGCTTACGAAAAATAAATGAACTCAGGTAAGAAGAAACTCCCTTTCAAAAAACTTCTCTATTATTTTATTATTATTAAAGTTGATAATTATTATACAACGATTATAGATTAACTATAATTTGGAGTTGTCATGGCTTTAACCTAAAATGATAATTACTTTCAGAAAAAAGGATAACCATCTCATTGACCGATTGGACTTGGTGACTACAAACACAAAATACAAAACAGACATATTAAAGTATGCCGAGGCAGAAAATATAAATACAATACCATGGCCCTTACACAATCTACGTGCTGCAGAATACGACTTGGGATTAATTGTCGCATTTGGTCACCTTATTAAAGAAGATCTCCTTAGCAAATTCCCACTGTAAGTTGGTATTCCTTGTTGAACTCTTTACCATCGACAATTCGAAAGATCTTTCGAAAATACGATTTCTAATGATTATTTGGTATAAATCCCTCAAGACACTAATAATCTTCATATTGTAAAGTATAGTATTATGGGCCCAGGAGATGTTATCACAAACTCGACTCTTTTCTTAAGGATTCGCCACAAACAGCCGTAGATTCGCCACAAGAGCCTTTGCCTTGCAGCGGGACACAAACAAGTGATAATAATAATACATAGTAATAGTATAATAATATAGGATAGAAAATAGCTATTCTCCGATGATAACCACAAAACCTAGACAATAAAAACCATGTCCTCAACTAACAGTATAATAATTGAACAGTAAATAATTTTCTAGTGGAATGGTGAATGTACATCCCAGTCTGTTACCGCGGTGGCGAGGTGCTGCCCCCATCATACACACGCTGCTGCATGGAGACCAAGTCACAGGAGTCACACTTATGAAAATTAAACCTGATATTTTTGATGTGGGTAAGCATATTTTCGTATATCCATGTTACCAAGTCTTTGGTACAACCCGATTTAAACTTTATGGCCGCTCTGAAGTGCTCTACTTGTTGTGCAGTACTCCACCCCTCACCCCGCTGTATATTCAAGATAGTTGCAGCATTATTGGTTCAGGGAGAATATGCTTTTATTTTCTGACACTTTCACTACAAGCATTTCCATGCTGTAATAAATAAATAAATAAATAAACAACTTGAGTTATATGTAGCTACACCTACATATAACTCAAGTTGTTTATTTATTTATAAAGATTTTCTTCTATACAGTACACATACATTTAGATAATCCCATCCATTTCTGACATTCCAGGTGAAATAATAAGCCAAATCAAAGTGCAAGTATCCAAAGACATAAAGTTACCAGAGCTAACTGAACAGCTATCTGAATTTGGTGCAGAAATGCTAGTAGACTGCATAAGGACCTTGCCAAAAAGTTTAGAAAATCTAGAAGCTCAAGGTTCAGAAGGAGTTACTTATGGTATGTTTTAATCATTATTCCCTAAATAATCTTATTATACAATGAACATTACACAGGGTGGCAAGGACATTGAAGCACAAATTCAAACCATGAATTAAGCACATGATTCTAGACCCCCAGTATAGAAATTTTTCGTTGGATATAAAAAAATAAATCAGCTGTTTCATAGGAAAGTGCAATACCTACGCAGTCAAAATGTATAGCAGATTAATTATTGTTTTTAATGACCAACTTTTAATTAAACACCGAGGGATACAGAATCATGCACTGAATCCATGGTAACAGTATGTGCGTCAATGTCCCTGCCACCCTGTATAATGTTCAACTGCCCATGAAGCAGTAAAAAGTACAGACGCCAGCAGGTCAAGCTACCCGAAACTGTCAAATTTTCCAATCAACCTTGAACCTTAATGCTTCACTGATAAAGTTGAAAATATATTAAAGAAATTTGACAGATTGTAGTAGCTTGATGTGCTGGCGTCCGTACATAGATACTCTAGCCCATTCACAAGACTTCTAATACTAGCAATTTATCTATATTTGTATATATATATGTTTCCTATATTTATTCTCATTCCTGTACTCCTCATAATGTAGCTCTTAACACGGTATCTGCTTTGATTATATTATTGCTGTATTGGCGCAAGTTATCAATAGTTGCCATTTTATAAACAATAAAACTTACCTATTAAATATAATACTTATCTTTCAGCTAAGAAAATACATAAAAGCATAAGTGAAGTCAGATGGTCCCAGATGTCTGCAGTTGAAATATACAACCTTTATCGTGCTATATATGGGTTGTATCCACTTACCACAACATTTAAAAATAAACAAATGAAACTCTTTGATGCATTTATCCAAGATGCTGATAAAGTAGTCCATAGTGATAAACCAGTAGGAACATTGGAATATAGTGAGGAAACAAACGCAATCAGAATATTATGTAAAGACCACAGATATATTTATTTTAAATCACTTAGGATAGTGGGGAAAAGACAAATATCTGCATTAGATTTTTATAATGGATATATTAAAAATGTTCCGGTAGAAAACGGGAGTGTAAGGTTTCTAGAAATCAATAAATAGATACATTTTATGCTGTTGTTATTATTCAGACTATACTTAGATAATTATCACACTGGACCCAGGCCCCTCTTCCCCACTGGGCACACTGGGCACGTGCCCAGGGCCCCGCGATGGATTGGGGCCCCCTAGTCCCTACTCCATTATCAAACGATAACCGATAGCTACTCTACTCTCGCCTGAAAATCAGGCTTACCGAATGCAGCATGTTTAATACATTTCAATATATAAAAATTGTACCTATATAATATAATTAGGTATATTCCTTTAAATTTAACTGTTTTAATAGAATTATCAGTCAATCAACAAAATAGTGCTTTATTATGGTCATAGGGCCCCATTATCCTAATGTGCCCAGGGCCTCTAATAGGTGAAAGACGGCCCTGACTGGACCGCGCTCTGTCGCGTACGGGGCGGCACTAGCAAACAATCAGCTCGCGAGAGCGCTTTCCGCGCGCAGATTGTGTTTTCTATACAAATTGATCTGATACTTACATTGCTAAATCTGCCGCCCCGCGATACACGACGGTACGCTGTGCAGTGTGCTAATCACCTTACCTATCTACAAATATGTGGAGTATGCTCACACTAACTAAAGGCAGTTCTAAAGGTAAATACTGTTATAACATTAACTAGCATTCTACAAAATAATAACTAATAAAGTAAGATAAATTATGACAGAGGATTGGAGAATGGGAAAATAAGTAAATAAATATTTGTTAAGTCTAAAATGTATATTAGAACTTTTACAAAATATATACTTAGATAAAAGATATTCCACACCCAAGGGGATGCAGGGTTACGATATTGTTTATAAACAATAAGTACATAAATATAATAAAAATATACATACAATAAAATAATAAATAAATATTTGTTAGTATATAGGTTGATAGTCTGTAGTGGAAATTTGTGTTAATGTAAGGAAAACAATCTTTGGTTGTTAAATTACCTAAGATCCTATTTAACATTTTAGTTGTAGTACACAACTACCAGGACTAACTTATTAGCTACTTAATTGATCAAGTTATCCTAATATTCATTTGCTAGCAGAAAACTACGATGTTACTTCATCAAACCCTTACCCTGAAAAAAAAAAAGAGAACAATCAGTTTCATATGTCCTCGAAGTCGTGTGGTGACGGGTGATATGTCATTTGGCTTTAGAATAAGCTGTCGCTGTTTCCGTTGACGTCGCAAGGCTGCTGGTGACTAAGGGATTATAATTAGATTTCGGGTAGCATCATTCAAATATAAATGACATCTCCAATATCATTTGCAGGTAATGGCTAAAAGAACAACAATCAATTCCGAAGTGCAATTCTGCAGCCCCAGTAACAGCTATGAGGCTTCAAAAGTGGAAATTAACGACGGTCCCAAAAGGAAATAAAACTAAAACATTGATCATAGCGATTTTGCTCTAAAGAATTGTGCACTCACAATAGCATTTACGAAAAAAATCGCTTGATTCCGCCGAGAATCGAACCGACAAAAATATAATATGTATTTTTAGTAAGGATTAGATCTTTCCAATACACAGTGGCGCCGATTCCCTTGTTCACAAACTAAACTAAATTTAAGTTTAGTGCATCTTTTTCTTTCTATTTCATTAAGAAAAGGACAGAAGATAAAATATTAGTTTAGTCCTGTCAAATTAAGATACTCCATAGAAACTTTAGACGTGATTAAAAACATGGCTACCTACAAAAAATACGTCAATTTACGTCAGGCGCTGACTAATTTGACAGGACTAAACTAATATTTATCTTCTGTCCTTTCCTTAATGAAATAGAAAGAAAACGATGCACTGAACTTAAATTTAGTTTAGTTTGTGAACAAGGGAATCGGCGCCTTGTGTCTCTAATTTCCACCGTGCTGAAGGTATATCGACCAATCGATGAGGTTGCTGAGGCTGCGCTTGCCGCGTTTAGTCCGTTAGTTGTCTATTTTTTTTCCTTGCTTATCCAGACCCAACCATGACTCGGAAAACACGTTTTATCGTCTGCTGCTGGCAACGTTCAACGTTATAATATCAGGTCTGGCCTTAGGATGTAGGGGTCAGATTCGGATGGCAGAGTATCAATCGCTGGTTAGACTACAAGCCATTACCAATTTGGGAACAGGCAAGGCGGAATTCATACCTCAAACCGAACTACAAGACATTGCCTTTACTGTATTTAGAACTGCTCTGCCTCAACTTGAGGCAACCTGTGTTGTGGTTCTCTTTTAAAAGGTATGGGCGAGTACCTATTGGTCTCACACAAACGCCAGGCTTACAAAAATATCGTATGAATTTTTACACAGCCAAAACATGGCGAGTTCAAGTTTTAAGTCGGAAGTTAGGATATTTATAACATCGATACAGGTATGTTGTATTTACCAACGATTCCTAATACTTACCAATAATGACAAGATGGTACATACTAGTCTACGTGAGCTGCACACTTAAGCCGATTTTCACAATGTCACACTATAACTCAAAAAGTTTGTGTCAATAAAAGATGATCTGTGCAAACACAAGACATACCAGATGATGTTATTATGGACAAGCATTGCTGAATGACAACTACCACTTGATAATATTGTTAGTCCTCAATGGTGGCCGATTTCAATGGTTTTCATAATAAAATAATAGACAGATTTAGAAAATGCAATGTATTTATGTAGATATAACATATAATTATGTACATGTACGATAAACTAATTATCATAAAAAACAGAAGCCTAGCCCTGCTACCTTACCTTTGTATATTTTTTAAGTTATACAGCAATGTGATTTTTGTATTTTTCTAACTACTCGTATCCTGAAAAAAATAAAAGTGATGTACGCCTGAAGCAGTGTTTTTGGCCACATCGATATAAGGCTTCTGTTTTTCTGAACATTCCAATGAGTTGTGTATTTACTCTATAAATGACGCTACGTACCTAATTGTGGCTGATGGATTGATTTGAACCACAATAAACTATCATTACGAATGTGTCATGGGAATATGCACAATGCTTATTATTATAATTAGGTACGCTTAGAATAATATAGAAAAATGATCATTTCTAGTTCAACTCAATTAAGACGGCACGCATTTTTTTCGGAGCGAAAAAAAAACAAAGTATAAAAAATACAGACTAGATGCATAATGGCTTGCCTCTGTAAATAGATGTGGCCCAAACCTTAAAAATATTTTAACCCATCCCATTTATATAAAATTTCACACAAAACAACTATCTTTTTAAGATAACTACCGTAAAAGCTATTACAATGTATTATCTAGTTTATTTAATAGATTAAATCACTTGAATGGAATACACACACTTGATTTTAAACTTTCAGTGTGATATCGATAAAAGCTTGTGTCCCTGATAGAATTTTATGAACTTAATAAGTTGATAAATGATTTACTTACACTAGCAGTCCGCATGCGATTTTTTAGAACAATATTTTAAAATTGCAGTGAACGTTGCATCAAAATTCACGCAGTAGTTTTCTAGACTACGCCTAAGACGAACAAACATCTATACATAAAGATAGTCGAGAACTTTAGTTCTTGCGGTTATTCCGTTTATCCACCCTAAGGCGGATACGCGGAAAGGCATGTTCGAAAATCCACCCTAGACCTAGTTGGACAAATGCAATTTATAGGCTGAGGGTGGATTTTCGGGCATGCGTTTCGCGTATCCACCTTAGGGTGGATAAACGTAATAACCCGATTTTTGTAATGCAATTATAATCAAGCGGACTACTATAAAAATTAAAAGTGTAACATACAACTTCAGTTACACATTACAAAACGAAATGGTTTTCATGCAATAATGATGTTAAGTACATTTTCTCAATTAGATACCTACATGACGCTTTAAGATACGATAAAAATAACAACGAGAAATAAGTAATAGGAAAGTCGTGACGGCAAGTATCAAGTTTAGTCACCTTATAATTTTCCATTAGGTGGTAGCGTTTTTAATTATCACTTTGATAACACGTACAGCGTCACTATCTATTTATCTTTCCCGCCAAGGCTCAAAGGTGGACATTTCCTGAGTTCACGTTTCTAATTGAAAAAAATGTATGTGTGTGGGTGTGTTGTGACAAAATTATGCTGGCGTGCCGGACGACAAATGCAACAGTTTCAAGTTGATGACAGACTCTGTAGAGGCACCTCACTTGGTCACAGAGAGCATTTGGGCGCCGGCTGTTTCCTAGAATATTAGTGTAAAAACATGTTATTTTTTTCAATCATGACGATGAACAATTTTTGTTTAGTTAGGTAATAAAAATTAAACACACTGTCTTGAATAAATCCTAACATCGTGTTGAATTTTTATGAAAATTAATAAGCTCGCGTGAACACGTGAATGATTCAATGGACTAACAACTGCAACATAAAGACAGCCGATCCCAATAAGAGATTTATTAATAAACAAAAACATGCAAATAAGCTACAAACAATAAACATGATTTAATAACAAACACAACATGCATATAAAAAATAAACAGATGCAGCAGACTGGGTTAGTACATAATAATATTCGGAATGGCATTCAGTAAATACTAATATTCTTGGGAGCAAATCTGAAAAATTCAATTATCATGATTAATGAACGATACGTGATGTAGACGAGTACAGGTTCATTAACCCCATTTGTTTAAAACAAATTCCATTACAAATGTGGAAGACAAACAACAAGAAACCAGGAACAATGTAAGAAGGATAATGAAAAGTATTAGCATTTCTAAGTACGATATTTTATTCAACAAATATTTACGCTTTTTAATCAACTATTTAGATACAAATAAACTATAGTTAGAACTAACGTGCAATATAAATATATAGGTTAATAGAAAAGATAACTAGTGATATATTACATTATACTCCGTACACAGGGTAACGCTACGAGGTATACTTGTTTGTACTTAGCGCCTACACAACATCAATAAACTTTATCTGAACAACAACCACTCGAATATGTTCATTTATTGTGTAGCTACCAGCCTAAACGTCGATAACAGATCCGCCGGCGATATTTGTTAGCTTATTTGACAGATAATACATCAGCATAGATAATAGTTATGACGCTTACTCATTATTGGCAACATGTAATATTAATATAACAACGGGTGTCAGTTTATACAGCTAAGTTTACTACATGCTTTATTTGTTACATAAAATTGACGAAATGCGTGGCTGCACTCTAGTATTGTTCACATCACAGATCTTTATACCATGAGTCTATAAAACCTATTCTTTATCGGTTTGTTTTTGACTGATAACCGCGTGATTATATTCAATATAATTAGTACCTACTACATACATCGCTTTTAAAATTCAATAGCATTTATTTCACACAAAAAAATCACTTTCTATTCATCATGCACACTCATCGCGTTGTTGATTAAAATAGCGAAGCAAGCTAATATGTTAATTAAAAAGTCAATGCTTTCATTAAAAGTGCAGCCAAACAATGCATCGTTATGCTTTACGTATAATAATTTTATTCATATCTAAGTACTAGCACCCTGTAAAATAAACATACATATACAAATCATGTTATGTACACAATAAGTTAATCGGCTCTATTCTACATACATTATTATGCTCTAATTATGTAGTTTAAGCTAGACAGAGAAGGAAGCGGATGCAAGTGATGTGTCTTACATGTGTTCTGGATGACTGCGGATGCAGTTGATGAAGTCATTGGGTTTCAGCTCGCCTCGACAGATGCGGAACACGGCGGTGAAGAGTGGGAACCTGGAAGCAATTGTACATTCATTCGCCCTTGCCCTAAATATAGTATATCTAAGGTCTATTCAAATTCATGTTTCCATAGAAGTTATTTCAAGTTAAGCAAATATCAACTTTATTGTAGAGAAAATTAAGTTGATTTCAGAGTGACTAGTACTATTTAAAAGTTATTAAAATTTTTGAAGTTGTAGCGTAAACTGAACTTTATTGTGTAGGTGTAAAAGCTATTTTTCCAATAACTCATACTCAGGTCAGTCAATATTGCATTATATTTTATGACTGGGCAATCAGACAGTTTTCCGCACGGATGACCGCTAACTGTCACCGGCCTTACATATTAGAACTGGCACAATCACATTCCTACAAAATTAAATCTGAACAAATGTATGCAGTTATCACGGTTATCACAAGAGAAGCCAAGTACCAATTTTTGAAATTGTTGGCTACTTGTCAATGTTTATGTTTGAGTACCAAATTATCAGGTTGACTTTGACATTGAGTTCAGTAACATTTAAAGACGGTAGCAGACCGCGTATAGCTAGAATCTAATTTAGATAACGAAGCACAATAGTATAATTAGCACTAGGTGCCGCAAATGGCTATTGGACCGATATTAAATCGTTGGCAAACACGTTATCTGCCAACAGTAAAATTTGCCGTAGCTAGGTGCAGTAAAATGTCGCAGATATGCTGCAATATCCTTCATTTAATGCAGCACTGACCTCAATTGACAAATGGATGCAGGCCAAGACGAACTATTTTAGTTCAGCCTACGTTACGATTATATCAGCTACAGATTATAATTGTCCCGTCGTTATCTACACGGTCTGAGATCAACAACAACGTAACACTTCCGTATCTAATGCACGCTGCGAGCAATTGCTATATAAATCCAAGACGATTTATGCGCTGCTATTCCTTTGAAAGTGTTGTTAAAATCCTGTTTATGACTAGCTTTTATCAGCTGTTGTTTTATGCTACGATACGTTAGAATTACGATAAACACTAAGGTTAGAAAAATCTGGATATGGCTAGTTTTGCCCTGTCCAGTTTGATTAGAACGTTAAGGTATATCAAATTCAGAAAAATATAAGGGTGGCAGGGACATCGACGCGCGAACTGAAACCATGAATTCAGCACATGATTCTAGACGGGCAGAAATTTTACGTCGGTTATTAAAAAAAAAAAACCGCTGATTCATAGAAAAGTGCATTAGCAATAGTAATAGTGTCAAATCAAAATGTATGGATCAGCAATTTTTTTTTTTTTTAATAACGGCGATAATTTTCAATGGGTTCAGAATCATGTACTTACTGAATCCATGTTAACAGGTTGCGCGTCGATGTCCCTGCCACCCTGTATTTTGGAGGACATTTTAGAGTTCTTACTTATTCTCCATATTTTTATTGGCAAGCATGTGGTTGACTTCCTCAGCGGTGATTGGTCCCTGGAGTTTCTGTCCATTCAACATCTCGTCTTCAAGCTCCTTGATAGACCTGCCAGTCTTCACGAAAGCTTCTGCTACTCTCCTGTTCCTACCACCTATAATAAAGATAGTTTGAATTTTATAAATGTTTCGACAAAAAATTTGAAGTAAGTACGGACGCCTGCAGAGAAAACGGAACCCCCCGCCTTACAAATGTGAGCGTTGAGGGGTCCCGTTTACTCTGCAGGCGACTGTACCATGTAATAGAGGGCGAGCCTATTGCCATTAACCCTTCGCCGGAACGTGGATCCACGCGAGACATAAAGGCTTTTTAATTGTTTCTGTAATTACGGCATCCAACCGGCTAATTGGGCACAAAATCCGAAGGCCAATTCCCGTAATTAAAAACGTTCACCATCTAGTTGCAATCTCATTTCAGCGACAATCAATGTCAAAAATGTAGGGAAATTAGAGGTAATTTTGACAGATTGAGACAGAACAGACTGTGAACGTTCTTAAAATTACGAGAATTGCCCCTCAGATTGCGGTGGGCAGGACTCACTAATAATTTGCGAAATGTAGGTGCGTTGTAGGTAGGTACACCTCTACCCAACCCTTTGGGAATACAGGCGTGATGTTGTTATGATTTACAATATTCGCAATGTTTTAATGGATTCAATGTCCTTCATTCAATACATACGTTCATTTTATTGTTACCCAATGCGGTAGTTATTTTATTCCTTTCCCGAACTTACCGTTGTAAAACCGTACTAGCTTCCTGAAGCAATTTTTTTCGCCATATCTTTTGTTAAGGTTTTTATTTAATAGACTAAAGCAGTGGCACCCAAACAATCTTATCCATCTCTAACGTTGAAGAGTGTTTGTTTGTTCGAACCCGATAATCTCTATAACTACCAGCCGGATGTGAAGAATTATTTTTCCATTTATTAGTCCAATTTTTGAGGAAGGCTATTTAACATCACGCAACGAACCTTAGGACCGAGCAAAAACAAAAAAAATCATACAGAACTCTAAGCGAAAACGAATAGCGCAGGCGGGCGATGCGATGCGACGCGTTGGGTCAGGGGAACAAGAAATTTTACGCGGACGAAGTTGCGGGCGGAAGCTAATGCAAATATAAAATGTCTTTGTTAACTTTTATATTTATTATGTAAGTACCTATTAACACGGAAATAGCCAGTTCGGAACGATCCCATTCTAAGCCGCTTAACGTGCCTGTTGGGTAATTACTTATCATAAAGACTAAATAAACTTGTTTGGTAAGTTAAATTAAAAAATAGTTAGGTATCATTTATGAAACTAATGTGCAATCATAAAAGTTGCGTGTAAATCACAATGCATGACTCAATAAATATAGGAAAAATAAGTTTCTTGAACGTGTAGCTATAGGTACCTACATATCCAATATCACAAAGTGGTCAATGTTCGTGGCCTTTGTCCCCATTAGATAATAGACTTCACAATAATTGAGTATATCGATCGAAGTGCATACTGCATAGCCTGCTTTTCTAAACTATTTCAACATAATAAATACAGGGTCAAATGAAATTAGCTGGGAAAACTCCGCAGACGTGATGGGTATCGTTATCTAAACATGATAAAAAGAAGAAATTAATTTGAAGGTTTTTTCACCTAAAATATCAGTTTAAAAATCTGGTTTTTAATGTAAACTTGACAGACATGATGGGCTTCGATACTTAAACAAAACAAAACAGATTTTCTCAGCTTAAACTTCAAGTAACAAAACTACCAGCGGTCGTTGACCCCCAAAAAAACATCAAATAATTTTATTATTTTATTTGATCGTGTTTAGATATCGATACTAATCACGTCTGCATAGTTTCGCTAGCTAATTTAATTTTAGCTGGTTATATTGATAGGTAGGTAGGTCAGAGCAAACATAGGTACATATTTGTAAAGATTCCATATTTAAATACCTAGTTCCTTCCGCTGAATCACCCACACGCTTTAATTAAAGAAACATTCTACCTAATTTATATTTACATAAAGTCCATACAAAAACGTAAAGTTCTTTTATTTTGCACAAGGTTAAGGTATGGTCCGAAATAACCAAAGATTTTACTCCTATCAATTTACTTTGTTTGCGATATTGAGATCAAGACGTCAGCTAATCAATCACGCTTAAAACGTGAGGATCATATAATGACTAACGATGATGAATAGTAAATGCCTACTAAATGTTAGCCAAATGATTTTTAATAAGCAGTTTGTCAGTTCATCGCGTGTATTATTATTTATCAGCACTCAGCAGTATGTTAAAGGTTGGAACTAAAATTTGCCAAAATTTGCCAATATTGTGTACCGAAGCTGATAGCGCACTGATCACACTGTAGCAACGTCCAAAAGTTGTGCACAAAGCACTCGACAATGTTTGCGATAGATAATTTCTGTTACTAAGTAGAAAATCGATAGTATGCAACATGGCCTCTGGGAAATTCTATTATGTATTGTTCAATCTAATACCTCGCTTCCGTTACGATCTATTCAACGAAATTATGTTCACGAAGTGCAGAGCTGTTAGATTCTAGACTCATTCCTCACACATGACAGCAATGCAGCACTTAACGTAACCGCTTTGAACTCGCTCAATGATAAACACATAAATCATTTGATCACATAAACGCTGCAATTTCCTTCGCGTGATACGGAAAAGTTGTAGGTGTTAGTGCAATAAATATAGATGCAGTTCATAACCGAAGTACATTAACTACGGTATTTTATCAAAGGCCTTTCACCCCGTAAAATATGCCGCAAGGTCGACCAGATGCAACTGTCAACAACGTTGATACATACCTGGCTCTAATTGACCTTGGCCATTTAGCAACATGACCTTCAATTAACCATAACCTAGGGTCAAATTGCAAATTAATGATCCTTACTTATATTGGGATGAGATAAATACGTATCTAGACACACGACAGTTTGTCAAAGCCAAGTTCGGCCGTACCCGTGTTATACGAACCATTTCGAGCTGTTTTTGATCATCAGACATACATATTTTAGTAGCCACCAAGATACACAAAGGCAATACGCAAGTCTATTTTTGCCGCATTCGTAATGCGGCACTGAATATTACCGAGTTTGGCATTGTACACTCTGATTAATGCAAAAGCAAAACTCACCGTAACAGGTAGTAATGAGGTCAGCAACGCCGCAAGATTCGAAGAAGGTGCTAAGTTTGCTGCCAGGGTAGAACACATCCACGAATTTGATCATTTCCATGAGACCTAGACGAATCACAGCAGCCTTTGTGTTGTCACCGAAGCCAAGGCCGTCTACGAAACCAGCTCCCACGGCGACAATGTTCTACGCATAGATATTCATTCATTAAGATCAATTATACATTTCGACGCTTTATGTACTTATGTAATGCTGTAATAATCTCCCCGTACCTTCAGAGCTCCACAAATTTCGACGGCGTCTTCGTCGTCCACAACGACTACTCTGAAGTATTCGGTCTGGATGATGTCACGCATCGTTGGCGCCAGCATAACGTCCCGGCATCCGATCGTAGTCTCACAGAACTTCTCATCGGCAACCTACGAAAAAACGAACAACCTATTAACACTGTAATTTGAAAACATTGTAAAAGCCAATTATTTTTTAAAAAGTAACCGTGGAGTTTCTTGTCGGCTCTTCTCCTTAGGAAACGACCAATTGGAACCGTGCACTTAGCTTCTGACGTTTCATAAGTGCCCAAGCCCAAGCAGGTTTGTGTAAATTAAAATATTTTGATTTGATTTGATACGAATGAAAGTGTGGTAATCTTGTATACAAGTCTGGATGTTTTTAAGGTTAAATATTGCATAAACAAATAAGTACTCTAGTCTAGAGCATAAATTATCCTAACTGGTCGTTGTGTCTACCGAAGTATGTAATTTTAAGTTAAATATGTTTTAATAATGTTGTGTTTACAAATTGCGCTGAGGTCGTTATAATGATATTCCTGCAATTACCAATAGTAATTGCAGGAATATCCTTACGGCTTAATTTGCAAATGGAATGTTAAAAAAACATTTTACGCTAACGTGCAATTCCTAGGCAGTGTGCCAGAACAGTGTTGCTAAGTGTTTTTGAGTGCGAGAATAAGATAAGTACCATTGACACGGAGCAAACTCGTGTGAGCTACCTACTTATTCCGAAAGATAATTTTCATGATTGGGGGTTGGGTGCCAATAGGTATTCCAGAAAAACGAAGTACTCATAAACTGTATTAATACGATAGGTATCTTCTACAAGGCTACCTGTATCCCCAAAAATCCCCAGATGAAGAATTAAGAAGCCCGTCGTTTGTAACTTTGACCTTATCGACAAAAACACACCCATCAACCAGATTATAATACATTTTGTACAATTATATTATACTATCGAAAACGGTATGTTTACCTACCCGATTTGGATTGCTAATCGACCATAAATCTGCAAAATTGAATTTACAACCCAAGATTACTTTATATCCTGTTTAATATGAATAATTGATTTTTATCAACCTGTTTCAAATAGCTCGCGTATGGTATGCGATGATATCGTGATTGTTTTTTTTTTATGTTGATAGGTACATGGGCGTAGCCACGGTGGGGCAGGGTGGGGCGCTTGCCCCACCCTGGCTCTGACCTGTAAGATACCTAATAACACTTAAAAAACTTAATTATCTAGGTACTAACTATAATACTTAATATCTGTAAGAAATTTCATACTCGACAGTCGTCAGTCGACACAAAAAAAACAATGACACACATGAAAAGCCAGACGCACCGTGCAAATCCTCCGGCAGAGAGCCCTACCCAGTTTTGGAAACGATCGTTGATTATTTCCTACCTAGACTCGCTAATTATGTCATGTCATTGGAAGAGCGTTTCTCGGAAAACAACTTACATATTCTTTGATCTCATTGCACCCATATAAAATGTTGCAAATGACATTCGAAGAATTTAGGAAAAAAAACAGAGGCCTTTCGTGAGTTTTATAACTTAAGTGGTAGTTTCCACAGCGAGGCTGAACTGTGGTACTTGTGGAAAGAAAAAAAATATGGCATCGAATGTTCTGAAAGAAATGGAAGTGGCAGAACTGATAAAGGATTCAGAAATGTTTTATCCGAGCATAAAAACTGCGCTTGCTATTTTCCTGGCCCAACCGTGTACGACCTGTACTATAGAGAGGTCTTTCAGTACGATACGGCGTGTCAAGACGTGGCTTCGCTCCACCATGAGTGAAAATCGTCTGAGTGATCTCTGTATGCTGAGTGTTCACAGGATGAGGATCGCCGAAGCGAAAAATAAATTGGAAGCCGAAGTGCTAAGGAGGTTCTGCCAGAACCCACGCCGGCTTCTCTTAAAGTAATATTATGAAGTTAGTTAATACCTAAATAAATAAACAACCTATAATACCTATGTGTAATTGTTTACTTACTGTACCTGAAAGTACTATCTATAAATAGATATAAACCTCTAAATTGACTGATTAACAAATTGGCATACACGCCCGGGCACGCCCCGAGGCCAAACGGCTGAAGTTAGAGACACATTTTTGGATGGAAGATTTCGTGGTGTAGGTAGGTGAGCAATAAGAAAGTGTTTTGGATAATTCGAATTATACATACAGATACAGGGTGTTACAACCTTTTTGTATGAAAAAATTAACCGGGGTAAGACTGCGGGTATAGTTTGCTAGTTACATATTATTTTAGACTGCTGCCCCACCCTGAGCCCATGGCTGGTTACGCCCATGGATAGGTACAAGTTTTAGTGATCCGTAACGATATTAAACACCTTTGGAATGAATTAATCTCAGGCATGATGAATTTTCTCTGTTTTTTATCTGCAGGTAACAGTTCAGGAGGTAGTTGTAGTTTGACAACCAGTCTTACCAATTATTACCCAGTAACAGGGTTGTGGAGGTCAGATAGGCAGTTGCTCCGTGTAAAATACTAGTAGGTGATGCATCCGATTTGACTGAAAGCCGACCCCAACATAGTTGGGAAAGGGAGTCGAGTTTAGGAGGTAGGCCTACTAAGAGCGCAAACAACTATGTGCAATTGAGGAGACCTCTCCTACTTGACCCGAATTGCAACCCGAAGCTACCTATCCATCATCTACCCAATGCTAAGTGTAGGTACACTTAGCATTGGGTAGATGATGGATACATTCGGGTTAAAAAACGACAGTAACCTATAGAGTAGAATCAGGATCAATCGATAGATTGTTGTCGAAAAATACATTATCTATTGTTCTTAATCCGAATACGCGTCCTTGTTAGTTATACCATAGATTCAGGAACTTTCCTTCCCCTTTCTGCCACCCATGTACAAGCTTGATTGTGTGGTTGTATCTACGAAGTTACGCAATAATCTCGAATCAGTAACTCCAAAAACTAAATCTAAACAACCTGACAGATTATTTCGAAAGGCGTACCGTACGACTTCGTAATAGAAGGGTTACAAAATTGAATAGGTATACTTTACAACAACCGCGGCCAATGGCGGTGGAGCACTTTTCAACCGTATAACCTTAGTAATAAAGTTGAAAAGTGGTTCAACATCAGTGCCCGCGATAGCTGCGCGCTGGTTAGCACTTGTTGGTACTACTTACTTCAGACGCGATGTTCGCTCCCATCAACACAGCGCATGGGATTTTGAGACACCTTGTAATAATGTGTGAGATTAGGTCGATACCACCACCTTCCGCAATATCGAAGCCCTGAGGGAGTAAACGATATATTTATTACATATTACCAAGTATATTATTTACTAAACATTATTATTACTAACTGTATCATATTCTCATATTCTAGACGCAATAATCTCAAACACGTGTACCTTTATCAAGGAAAGTGCAGCTGCCGTCGGTTTTATCTTTCCTAAGAGTGTGGAGCAGATAGTTCTAACGAACTGGTGGGGAACTACGAAAATAAGAAGGTCGGCGTCCTTCGCTGCGTCGACCACATCGGGAATGGCAACCTGTATGAAACAATTCACCAACTCAGTATAGGTAAAAAAAATTAAAACAAGTATTTCCAGATAATCTCCTTATTTATTTGTACTTTAATTGGACTTGGATGGATATCATATTGTCCATAGATAGGGTTGGTACGAGGTGGTATTATTTACTGGCTAACTATCTATTGTTTTAATTACGTTACTGACCTTAATTTTCTGATAAAATATCTATTCAAACAAGGACTTAATCTAACAGTAAGTAGTTAACTATTTGAAAAAAAAAAAATTTTTTAGGAACAGCCCTGTATTATTTAAATATTTTTAATAGTTAAGTATACCAAATAAATCATGTTGTAAATCATCAAACACATCTTGATTAGTTTTTTTAAAGTAAAATTATATTGGAAACTGTATTGTTTCTACATTTTCCTTTTACCAATGTATGTGTAGGTAATAAGGTACCTATACTATATTTATAGGTATGCTAAGATTTGTTTACATTGTCTGAAAACTGATAAATAAAAGAGTGTGATATAGTATACAACTATACAGTATTACATAATGCAGTAGGTACATACAGATACGACACAGTCACACTTAATAAATTCCAAGGTCAAGATAAACACTGCAAGATCCTAATTGTGTACATCAGAAGATTCTTTTGTTCCAATGAAGTTATGATAAAACCATAAATAAACTAGAATTGCTGCTGTGCTATTAAAACAATAAACAAGTAGGTATTATTTTTTAATAAATATTTAATGAAGTAAATACTTCATGGTTGGTTTTTTTTTTTGCAATGATTGATGGCATACGGTTGAGTTTTTAGTCTTAGAATAGGATCATTGAAATGGAAAATTACAGTTAACCTGTAGGTAGCATTGGCAACTATATCTTGATAAACCTTTTGCTTACTTATTATATTATTTTTTTAAACATAAATTGCGTGTGTTTTTACTGCATCTGATAATATCTTGTCGGTAGTTAATAAATGTTTACATAGTATGCTTTATGTTTTTGTACCTACTAACTATACATATATTTTTAATTTGTGTCCATATTGATTTATTTGTTATTGCTCTACAAAATATGAGCTGTTTCTTGATAAGGTCACCCAGGGATTAGTGATAATTATATAGATTTATATTATTAATATAATCTTATATGATTCTAACTAGACTTCAGTGTATATATTACAAAAATATGCTATTTTTGAGTCACTCTTTAAAGCATATATAACAGCAAATAATAATAATGAACATAGTTAAATAGTTAAATCATCTAAAAAATATAATTAGCTCAAAATATTGAATGTGTTAGTCAGCTTCAACATGTGAAATAACATTGGCATTGAATTGCTTCCATAACAAACTGTCACCAAAATAGATTGAACATGTGTTGTTCACATGGCACTGTCAAGAATAAAACGTAACAGTCCAACAATCTCTAGCCAAACACAAATGTGTATACAAGTGTATGTTATGAAACAGTTTATTGCAAGGCCATCAACTATGTAGTGACAGTTAGGTCCAAAGTATTTTAAAACATTGTTCTAATCAGGAACAAGAAAACTACAACTTTTTAAGTACTTACCACATTTTCAGGAAGTTTGTGTCCAGGCAAATATTTAACATTTTCATGGGTCTCATTGATGATCTCTGTCAACTTCTTTCCTTCAATCATCTCTTCGTATACCCACATAGTAACTCTGTCTTCAAAGTTAGGGAGGCGGGCTGCATTGCGACCCACAATTTTGGCAATTGCAGATCCCCTGAATTCATAAAATTAATAAATATGCAGTGGACAAGTGGCATTTCAATTAATTATAGTTAAGTGCATTCAAATGACAATAAACAATTAACAATAATTTGATTAGGTTAAAAAGTATACAATTTTAGTGGATAGGAAGTTTAAGATTTTGTTATGTCATCATTCTGCTAAAGGTCAGTCAGCACAGCACCACTTTTGATGTCCGCAGCCCGTAAAAGTGATCGAAATACACATGCAGTGAAATATTATAAATAATTAATATTGTTCAGAACTAATAAAACGTCTTACCAGTTACCAGAACCGATAATGCAGACTCTGTTTTTCAATATTTTCTCTGCCATTATTATATTGTATTAAAAATACGCAAATAGTAAACGGAAGTAAATGGTAAAAGACAACTCTAGATTCAACAAAACTTGCGACCGATTCGCAACGAGTAGCGAGACTGGCAGACTGCACAACGTCTATGAACGCACACGCACCGCACCGAGCTATAGTGAATGACGTTATCAACTTATCACAATCTATTCGTTATCAGCAGGGTAATATAACCACTGCTATTATCACCGCGGCTAATGAGGTCACTGTCAGCTGTCACCAAGAAAGAAGCTGTCATCTGTCATCCCATAAATTATACAAAAATATCTGCAATAAGTTAAAACAACTGCTATGCGGAATCAGTAGTATGCTCAGTATACATTAATATCGGCCGGTGAAGAAAACAGAAAATAATGGCTGTTACACATGGAAGCTATGCCCGTGAAATATTCCAATCCAATAAATTAATTCTGTGTGTTGTTGGACACATTCTAAACTGAAAATTAAATCGTGCATGTCATCTGTATCTAGCTTAATCCCAGGTTGGTATCAAGTTACTACAATCTGTCAAATTTCTTTAGCAGGTCAAGCTACCCGAAACTGTCAAATTTTCGCAATCAACCTTGAATCTTAATGCTTTAGCGACAAAGTTGAAAATCTATTAAAGAAATTTGACAGATTGTAGTAGCTTGATGTGCTGGCGTCTGTACATACTACACACAGCTACACATCAAGCTATAAATTTCCAGTTTTAGCTGACCTCGCATTATATAGGTTTTTCATGAATCAGACAGAAGTCAGCTTATACTGGCTATAAGCTTGATATGGCGTGGTCGTGCCTACAGAGGGCACTTTACTTTTTCACATGTGTACCACAAGCGGTACAAATTTCTACGCACGGCTACACATCAAGTTTATAACCAGTGTATGTAAGCTGACTAATAAACTAAAATTGGAAATGTATAGCTGGATTTGTAACCGTGTGTGGTGTTGTGTGGGTATTGTGGTCAGTTCGTCCAGGAGAGGTTTAATTGGACGCGGGGTTAGACCATTCAATTTCAATGGTCTTACGCTAGGTACAGACGCCAGCAGGTCAAGCTACCCGAAACTGTCAAATTTTCCCAATCTACCTTGAACCTTAGTGCTTTAGCAATAAAGTTGAAAATCTATTAAAGAAATTTTACACATTGTAGTAACTTGATGTGCTGGCATAAACACGCAACAACTCACTGACGATTTCAAAATCTCAATTTCACAAAGAGATATAAAGTCACTGCGTGTGTATCTATCATTAGAATAAAGGGCAGTGACCTGCAGTGCGATTCTGTAACCATATCACCGTGAAAACTTAAAGTCCGTTTCACAAAAGAAGTCTCGTAGACGCGGCGCCCCTGTCGTAGGACGGAATCATAAATATTGATTTATTGATTTATCTCCACATCATATACGAGTAGCAGGCTTGATTATTGGTTAATAAAATGCACATTCTTAAATAGAGAAAGGTGTCTGGGGTAGGAGAGTTGTTGTTGGAATGTTGCTAACTATATAATAATAATTAGTTCCACTTATTGCCGCGGGACTTCTTTCGGGAAACGGACTTTAGGTGAAGTGAGCGTGGAGTGAGCTGTCATTCCAACTAATGCTAGGGATTGACATTATTGACAGCTCACTCTAAGCTCACTTCACCTAACTTTTCACGGTGAGATTTTTACAGAATCGATCGGCTGTGGACTTGTGTCTTTTGTGCTACTTTAATCCGTTGTTCAGTTTAGTCTCTATCTCACCGCCGCCGCCGTGTATCTTATAGATGGTGACTGTCACCATCTGTATCATACACGGCGGCGGCGGTGTACGGCAGAGAACAACGCATAAAGCTAGGCATCCACCCCCAGGGGGACGGGCAGGCCCACTTCGCATTTTTTTTTTAATCACTTCAACAGCTATTCACAACCATTCGATACGATTCAATACCGAATCGAACATCAATCAATGTTATCGAATGAGTACTTTACACAATCAATTAACTCAGCCTATCGCAGTCTGCTGCTGGACATAGGCCTCTCCCAGGTTGCGCCACAACACCCTGTCCTCCGCCTTCCGCATCCAGTTTGCCCTAACCATCTTCTTAAAGTTGTCGATCAGAACACATTTCAGGCTTAATCAATCGGCTAGCATGGTGGACTGCCGATTTGTGTGAAGGAGAGCAAAGGTTGATACGATTACATTGGATAGTGCAGATTTTAGTGAATTTTGTGACTGTTTCGTACAAGATAATGAATGGACCCCATATAAGCGTAATATCAAACCATCGAGAAAATTCGATAGAAGAGAAAGTTAAATCGACTAAAATGTTGTCATGATTGTAGGTTGTGCTAAGGGCAGGCACTCACTAATTCAGAATGTTACAGTTTGGTGCACCAAAGGGTACACATACATAATGGAGTTTTTATGTTACTTATCATTTTTAATTTTGTAATTCAACTCTGATCAATTAAAATATTCTCAAATGAAGAATTTTGATTTAATTGCTCGCTTAAAACAAGTAAATAGTATTCCCTTGCGATTAAACTGAAGCATTTCAAAGGTGTTAAAAATACAGAACCTAACTGCGGGATGTTAAAGACAACCAAACTTGACGACCAGTCCACAAAATTCACGTTTTTGAGTCTTTTGTATTTTGTTTTACCAAAAATTGTTTGCCCCTTCCCGTCAGTGTGCACCAGACTATAGAAGTTTCTCGAATGTGCTTTCCATCGACTCAACAAACCCTCCTCGCCTCCTCGCTTCGTTCGATCAAACGTCATTTGAAGTTGAACGAATCTCGTGTGAAGAAGTCCTTGAACGGCGTGTTTCGTGCTCGTGAATATTGTGAACTGGTGTTTCTAGAAGTTTTCAGAACTCTAATTAAATTCTTGAACATTAAAAGGAATCTAAGGTGAGTTTATTTAAAAAAATTACTGTAACAGTGGTAACAATGAAATCTTCATGGGAAATGTGTATGGCGTTTTCGTAGATTTCCTTTCTTTGACAATTTATTTTAGCTTGAACTGTCTCTAATGATACTAAAAATCGATAAGTTATATTGCCGTACATTCTTTGCTTGTTCTTTCCGATTATACTCTTCGTAAATTTAAAACTACGTGGTCTGCACAACACGCGTTAAATTATTTAGGGTGTCACTGCCAATTAGTTTTGATTATTTTATACCACGTAATCAGCTTAGTAAATTTACTTTTATTTGTATAGTAGAGTCTAGTGTCTAGGTCTAGTAATTTAGTTGTGTATACAACTAAATTACTAGACCTAGACACTAGAATTTTCCATATCATTCCAGATTATACAATAGCCTGAATACAGTAATAATTTTATTTATTTCCATAATAGGTATCAAAGATGGTGAAAGAAACAACATACTATGATATCTTGGGTGTAAAACCCAGTTGCACAAATGATGAATTGAAAAAAGCCTACCGGAAGCTAGCCTTGAAGTACCACCCTGACAAAAACCCAAATGAAGGAGAGAGGTTCAAACAGATTTCACAAGCCTATGAAGTACTGTCTAATCCAGACAAGAGGCGCATTTATGACCAAGGTTTGTATTTAATTTGTAAATTTATCAACACATGGCAAAAAAAAAAACACTTAAAATATAGCAACCTAAAACCGTGATTACTTTAACTGTACTCTAAATAATATTGGTGTTATAAAGCATCTATAATCCTAAACTTTTAACAGATCAATAGATTTTTCAATTCATATAGATTTCAAGTCCATATTACTTGAAATTGCTAAAGATAACCTTTCCATACTACTTCAATCAGATACAGAATTAAAGTACTGTAATAAAAATTTCAAAGCCATGAAGATAATGGAAAAAAATACAAGTAAATGAACACTAAACTAAGATTTGTAATGCATACAATAAATAATTCTATAACAATGTCACAGGTGGTGAACAAGCTTTGAAAGAGGGAGGCGTTGGCGCGAGTGGCTTCTCCTCACCCATGGACTTGTTTGACATGTTCTTTGGTGGAGGATTCAGCGGTGGTCGCAGACGTGGACGTGAACGGAAGGGCAAAGATGTTATTCATCAACTGTCTGTGACACTTGAAGAGCTTTACCGCGGGGCTGTGAGAAAGCTGGCTTTGCAGAAGAACGTTATTTGTGAAAAATGTGAGGGACGTGGTGGCAAGAAGGTAACTAACTAATAGGAGATTTAAAAAGAAACATAATTTCATTAGTTTCCTTTTTTTCTGACAATTTATATCAAGTCTCGAACTAGGATTAAAGGTTATGTTTGATTGTTTCAGGGTGCAGTACAGACATGTCCCACTTGCCGTGGTACAGGCATGCAAGTTCAGATTCAGCAACTGGCACCGGGCATGATCCACCAAATTCAGACTGTCTGCAGCGAGTGCCGTGGACAGAGGGAGATTATTGACCCTAAGGACCGTTGCAAAGTCTGCCAGGTATGAACTATAGAAGATGCATCACAACATTTTTTTTCTAAAGCATATTAAGATGACTTGAAAATATCACACGTGTAAAATAAACTGTAGTAATTTTATTCACATTGAAATACAGTGCAGGAAATCCCACATTGGAAGAATGTTTAAGGATGCATTTACTCCAAATTAACCACATAACCAAACTCAGTAGGTTCATATGTTTGTAGTTAGGCGGAACTTAAACACGCGACCTCAGACAAAAGGAAGACTGCCATTGTTTAATTTAGGTCAAAAACTATTGTTCTTAAAATATTACAAAAGCTTAAAAAACAGATTGAATATCATTATAATGTTACAGGGACGCAAGACAGTGCGTGACCGCAAAATTCTTGAAGTCCATGTGGACAAGGGCATGACTGATGGCCAGAAGATTGTCTTCAGTGGAGAGGGTGATCAAGAGCCGGAGCTTGAGCCTGGAGATCTCGTTATAGTTTTAGATGAGAAGGAGCATGAAGTAAGTATTTTTTGCACCATTTTTACAGACAATTCTCAAACTCACCCTCTTTGCAATGAGGGTTGGCAGAAACTACAGACCCCCTTGTGCTACAACCCTGATTTTTTCAATTTGCTCTGCTTACATTCCTTTTTAACTTTACCTGAGTAAACAAGTGGTATTTATTTGTTATATTTCTTTCTAGACATTCAAACGTTCGAGCCATGATCTCATAATCCGGTTGAACATTGAGCTTGTGGAGGCATTGTGTGGCTTCCAGAAGGTGATCCACACACTGGATGACAGGGACATCGTAATAACTGTTATGCCTGGAGAAGTTACTAAGCATGGTGAAGTCAAGTGTGTGTTGAATGAAGGTGTGTGAGAACAATATAACTTATCTTTAATAGCTTTAAAAGTCAGCAGCAGAATGTTCTTTTAGTCTTGGCATTATTAACGTTGTTTCATTATTATTAGTGAGACCAGGGTTCGTAAAAATCTGATATTTATAATAAATATCCAATTTTTTTGTATTTATTTAGTTGCAGAATATAGATTATTTGATAGTTTTATAATAAAAGTAACAAAAAATTAGAGAATTAATAATCTGTTTAACAATTCTTAGCAAAATTACGTAACCATACTTGCATTTTTTTTTTTGCCAAGTGTTTTTACAATAAATATCAATTGATATATATATCAGTAAACCCTGAGTGAGATATATGAATCATCATTGTTTATTATTATGTATCATACTCAGCTGTTTACTCATAACATTACAGGTATGCCGATGTACAAAAATCCGTTTGAAAAGGGCCAGCTTATCATACAATTCCTAGTTAACTTTCCCAGTCGCATTCCACCTGAAGTCATTCCTGCCCTTGAGAACTGTCTGCCGCCTCGACCAAGGGTGAGTGGGAATCTTATTACCTGTAAATAAGTTATTCTGTTATGTAAATGACACAAGTGACGGCGTGTTTGCATACGTCATTGCATTTGCGTGTGGGTAGATTATGCAGAGTCATGCATGCCAATGTTATATGCTAATTAGATTTGGCATTAATCATAGAATATCATCAGTAAATAATTCTGGCTCAGAATTTCTGGGAATGGTGAGTAGAAATTAAATAAACTTCTAATATTACAGATTGAAATTCCCGAATTGGCTGAAGAGTGCCAGCTGATCGACCTGGATCCGGAACAAGAGTCACGCCGGCGACGCGCACACCACGGCAACGCGTACGAGGAAGACGATGAACATCCTGGTATGAACCGAGTGCAGTGCGCCACTAGCTAGACGTCACCCCACTCTCGCCAGACGAGCGCCAGCGATGGACCTAATCCAACCAAATTACTGCTGATTGAAATATTAATAGCCATTATGTATGAGTTTGATGATCATTATGAACTAATACAAGTTGGTACTGTTTTATGACATACGTGATTAATATTGTCTCACATAATAATAACTATGTTCACTTTATTTAGTAACGTATTTTATGTTATGTAGCACCTTAGTGTGAATAGTTTGATTCATCTTTCTTGTCTTATGTTCAATAACATTAACAATATTTACATAATATGCTAATAAATAATTGTGATGTATGATGCTATTTATATTTCGTCAGTTGTAAAGCAATATTAGCTTGTTAATTAAATTATTTATGTGATTTGCTATTAGTTTTTCAATTCATGTCAACATCACATTCACCAGTTAATCCTAGGGGAGTCCAGTACGGTCAAGATACTTAGTAAAGAAAAACATGAAATAGCTGCAGAAGCATGTTGTTGAAATTGTTTTTATAGTGTGCTGAAACCTGCCTTAAATAATATTAAGATAAGATACTTTTAGTCACAATGTAGGTCCATTGTTTTAGGTGATTAGTAATATTGGTGTATTAATGTAATGCATACTGCGATTTGGTTTTCTATCTACCTACTTTAGACTCAATTTTTCTCTTCTGAAGCTTACTATTTACTCATCAAGGCATCCTAGCTAATATTGATTTGTTATTTTAAGCATTCGTTTTTATCATATTCAGTGCCAATACTTAATTAACTTTCTCCATATCCACTATCACAGGATAAAATCATTATGATACAGAGTCGGTCTAGGACGGTAGTAGTTAACCATTCAGTATAGGCAGACATACATAGATCTTAGAATAGGTCGTATGTTCATGAAACATGTTTCTAGTGATTGTAGTTTCTTTTACAAAGTCGGATGTAATGAAAAAACAGCGGGGTAATTGCGTAACACACTCCGCAGCAATGGGGTTAATTTTGACAGTTCAATAACATTCATTGCGTTATTTACGTTGTTGCGCAGATAAATTTTTAAAAAATATGAAGCATTGGATTAGCAATATCCATCAAAATGATTTAGATTAATGTTGATAGTGTGTTATGTGATTAGGGTGCTGAAATTGAATAAATTAAGAAGCTTTTTAGCGTATGTTCCATTAGTAACATTTGATAGGTAGAGACATGCTTAGGTTGAGGTAGGCGCTGTTAGCCAGTATACTATAGTAGTCTTTGGGCGCTGTTTACATATCCACCTGCCCACTCTCCAACGTACAGGTGACAGCTAAGAGCAGAAAAACGAAGTAGGCATATTTCGCACTATGTCTTTGTCTGTAAGCCAACTTGAGACGGCTGAGCTGACCAAGGGGTTTTTTACTTAGTCATTTAGGGATTTCATTGAAAGTAGTCTATAGAAATTCTAAATATTTAACCGCTAATAATCTTTCTGCGGGTCCGAACCTTTGGCACTGGAAATGTTCATAATGCAGCAGCTTTATTTATGTTTTTTATCATTATGTAGCAAATTGTATTGTCTGCTAGTTTAAGGTTTTAAAGGGAACATTTTCTACATTATTAGATCTGTGATTTGTCATGATTTTGTGGTTGAATGGTAAACGTATTATGGCTTGTGATCAGATTTTTTTCACATAAAAATAGTTGAATAAAGTTTAGTTTTTAATAAACTTTTTGTCTCAAAACTTTTGGTTTTATTATTTGTAGCAGTAATGTTACAAGCTGCCGATACACGAAACTGCTACGAGTTACACCGACTACGATGACCACGCTTTCTCCTCGAAGGGTTAAACCTGGGTTAAATAAACCCTTTGTTCCCACTAATACCACCGGTGGTACTAGCGGGAAATTGTGTTCTCCATAGTACCACCATTTACTTAGTGGTACTAGTGAGACTGTTCTCAACCTTTGTTCCCACTAGTACCTCCGAACTGAACCACCGGTGATACTACCATGAAATCTCGTTCTCTATAGTACCACCATTTATATTAATTATTATTAGTGGTACGGACGCCAGCACATCAAGTTACTACAATCTGTCAAATTTCTTTAATAGATTTTCAACTTTATCGCTAAAACATTAAGGTTCAAGGTTGATTGGGAAAATTTGACAGTTTCGGGTAGCTTGACCTGCTGGCGTCTGTACACTTTACTAAGTACTATAGTGGCGTGACTTTATTCGTCCTATGATCAAAGCTGTCTCGTGTGATGACGAAATGCCAGGAATATTTATTGGTTGTAAATCTTGACTTACTTCTACAGTAAAAGTACAGTTCGGTCGAATATGTGCCCCATACTTAATAAGAGCGAGCTTGTTTAATGTGATACATTTCTTGGCTAAATAAAACTAAATCTGAAATGTCCATGGTGGGGAACCTATTGAGCTGTGGTATTTGAGCATTTATGGACTGGACGAAACTATCTCGGGGTCTATTAAGCTGATGCCCAATCACATAATCATCATCTGCCTAGCCTTTTTCCGTGCTTTTTCCCAACTATGTTGGGGTCGGCTTCCAGTCTAACCGGATGCATCTGAATACCAGTATTGCTGATCCAATCACATGGCCAGCTAAATAATTTGGCATGTTTATTCTCTGCTTTCCAGTATAGATTGGGCATCAGTCAAAACGGGATGGAAATGGTTTAGTTTGGGGAAATGGTAAAAGCAAAGCACAAATTAAAATACACTGAATAACACAAACGCGCGAGCGAAAGGGGATCAGATGGATGACGCATTACGGTCAACACACTTTGTCATATTTGATAGATGAATAGAATCATCTGTCTATTAAAGCCTCTTATACACGGTCCATCCCAGCTAGGGAAGACATGCCCGTAGTAAAGGATAGGATTTAAGAGCCTACCTACCGGATATGCATCCTAGAGTAAGCATTGGACTAGTGGAGAGATGGGTGATATTTGTCTATCATCATGCATCTTTTAAAGACTTCGCGGCCAGGTGCTTCAGGTCGAGCTTCACCCGTGAATCCTTTAGCGGGGTTCTACTGCTTTCTCGGTTCTTTTGTATGTCCATGCTCTGCAATGATGTGTGTGTTATGTTGTGTTAGATGTTGCTGTTTTCAATGCCATCGTCGGAGTTCTCGCTACTATCCGTTTCCGGTTTTTTGTATATCTCGCTAGCAGCAATCTTCATCTTGTTTTTATCTTCCGCCGTATCCATCCAAAAATCGATTTGCTTGTCGAAGTATTTCATGTCCTGTTTTAAGTTGTCGTTCCATGTGTAGATAGGTCAGTCGACCTTCTTGGTTTGGACTTGTACCTACTCCATTGCTGCATGCAGTAGATGTGGTACGCGGCGCCTATAAACATGTGCGAGGTAGCACATCCTGTTTTTGATACGTTTGGTTGCTGTTTTTCCGTCTAAGATTTCATGCTTCATAATTGGCGCCTTGATTCTTGATTCTTGGTCGACTCGAGGAATAACTTGCTTGTAGTCTACCAAGCGGAGGAGAATTCTGTGGTATGAGGTTCGCGAGAACAATATATACATCGGCGGGCAAGAAATGTTCCGCTCTCCCGGCTTGAAGGTAGAATGTGAGTCGGCTCTTGAAGGAGAATTGAGGCTCTACGAGAATATCCTGCTCACGAAGGACCAACTGACATGGTGGACTGTATTTTGTTTCTGAGTTGATTGAATTTTCTGACTTCTTTTATTTCCAGGGTGGCTCGCTGCAGGCGGTTGAGTGACTAGTGATGAGTAGAGGTGTCGAATGATTCTCCCTGAGTCTGTTCCGTGTCACCGTACAATGTTTACCTACGTCTAAAATAAACAACCTAGTCTGAATTACATCTTAATGCTAGTCCCTACTATAAACTTATCTTAGTTCATACTAAATCTTAACCCTTAAAATCTATTTTAATTACACGTGGCATTTAAATCTCAACGTCTTAGTTACACGTGGTAAATTGAATCTCCATATCTTAGTTACACGTGGTACTTAGATCCTAGTCTACGAGCGACTACACGTGGTATTTATATCCCAGTCTGCAAGTGTAGTCACTCTGCAAGTGCAGTGTTACTTAAATCTTAATCTACGACGACGACGACGTCGCTCGTCCCTAACAATTTAGTACAATATTACAATACGAAAAGCGTGAAGTACGAATTCTAGAACGATACCGTATTTTGTGCTAAAGAGAGTGTATTAGTTTATTCCGCCCTACTAAATATAATATAAAAACATTGTCCTAATGCTTACCTATAGCTTAAATGATGTTGAATTCGCGCGTGGCTTCAAAAGCCCAAACACACTAAATCCCAGCCGGATACAGCTTCCAATAGATCCCTGAAATACACTAGAAGCTTACTAAAAAGGCTAGCGTGTCATACCTTGTCGAAGCCCTTCGAGACGTCTAAGGAGACGGCAATCGCTTCACGATTCCTCTCGAGGGCCTCGCCCCACAAGTGAGTGGCATACACTAGTTGGTCCCCAGTAGACCGATTGCGGCGAAACCCGTACTATCGGTCACTGAGGAGATCGTTACTTACTTAAGTATGAATTTAAGTTCATTTTCTGCTAGTACCACCGGTGGTACAGTTTGGTGGTACTAATGCTAACAAAGGAAATAAACAGAGATGGGCTGATTATGGTTATCTATACTACTAATATTATAAAGAGCTAAATTTTTTGAGAGGTGATTGAAAATGTTACTGTTGTTAATTCTTTCACTGATAGAAAAGCACACTGTTGCCGAGTGCCCTAAGATAATAGCATGTTAAAATGAGAAACTTCACGCGAAAGAAGTCGCCTAAAGAAAGATAAAAAAAACCACAAGGTAGAAAACTTTCCGTCCTTGTCACAGTAGCTAGGAGCAAAGACCACATAATGGTCTGTGGCCCTAGCTATGTGAAGGGAAAATTTAAGTGCATAAGGATTGATTCACATGGTAGCTAGCAGCATCGTGTCCACTTCTATAGAGTAGATATCAATAACCAGCACTGGAACTTTTATAAACAGATGAATATTCTCTTCTACTGTCATGAGAGGAGAATAGAACTTTCGTGACACAGATTAATAGAAAATATACTTGTACTACTTAAACTCATCGCTTGCAATATGTAATGTGGGTCCCAACACAAGTGTTACATGCAAATAAAATGACAATAATATTTGTTAATTCTTTATTACTAATAATTTTTGTAATACTTAAGCCTATACAAATAAGCACACCCTTTATTGTTCCCCAGTGCCATGTACCCACTGTTGGGGGAAAAATTAACTGAATCTACTTGATGGAGGTTCAATGTAGGGCTGGGGAAATTGGCAAAAACATGGAAAGAGGGAATATGCACAAGTTTCACTGCATTAGGGTAGTATGCTGACGAAGCTGAAAGTATCTCAGTAGTCGCATTGAAATTAAGATTTGTTATTTTAGTTGTCAAGTTTGAAATTACTTTTAATGGAACTGGTTCAGAGGTAGTTAAGTTTTCAGTTTGGTATATGTTGACGATACCTTCCCCACTTCCAGTAGCTAATAACTTCCCACAAGGGCTTGTTGTCAGATAAGATGCTGTAACACATCCATGGTCATAGAATTTCTTTAATGGTCTGTATGTTGACAGATCCCATATTGTGATTTCTCCTTCGACACCATAACAATATAACTGTGCACAATCGTGGCTAAATGTTACGGAAGCAACATTAGAGTTGTGTTTCAAGGATTTCAGCAGTTCCTTGGATGCAGTGCATATCAGGTATACTTCTTCAAAACTGTCACATGTTGCTATATATTTCCCATCGCTTGACATTTTGAAAATAACTGGTTTCTTCACTACTCTTGGCAGTTGAATCAATCTTGGTTCAGCCTTAACAAGATCATAGACACAATATGAGTGGTTAATTTTAGATGCAATGTATGCCTCTGCCCCATCAGGAGAGAACTGAGCTGCAGTTATGCGCCATTTTTTTAATTTAAAACTATGTAGTTTGTTGTTTACATCCCCACCAACTGAGAACAGTGATACAACACCAGAATGGCCAGCAACAAGGGCAGCACTTATTTTAGGATGGAACTCGACACAGGATATGACTGATCCTTCATTTTTAGTAGCAGAGTTTATTTGTGGGAACTTCTTTATTTCCAGAAAATCTTTAGGAAGGTGGTTAGACTTTTTATGGTGTAAATGTCCTACAGTTCTTAATATTTCATCTTCGTCTTGGTCTTCTTTTTCAGTTTTTTTGTTCAGCTTAGCCCAACTTGGTGTACCCATTAAAGTTTCATATTTTTGTTTTAGCTTCTCTGTGTACAGACCTGTACTTTTAATATTTGGTATAATATTTGCTCCAAAGTTCTCATCGTCTTCATCAACCCATGCTGGTTGCAGATCAGAACCCACTTCCTCATTACCCTTTGGATCTATATTTTCAACAAACTTCTTTGTTTTATTAAATAACAATTGTGAGACCCTGTAACAGTAATTAAATAAATACATGAGGATCTTCAAAAATTTAAACTCATAAGGGTGTTAATAAACATGAATCCACGAGTGTTTCTTGGTGAATAAATATTATGAAGCACATCGTAGCAAATTCCAATATGCCTTTCATACATACCTCGCTTCTTCATTATGTACTGAAGAAGATTTGCGCTTCATTTTAAGTAAACAAATCCAAAAACTTTAATTACGATCACACAAATTATAGGTTATATCACAACACTCGCATTGACATATTTTGACAGAAGTGACAGCACTACAGAAGCAGGGCTGCCAGTTGAGGCAACTTATATTATACCGCCGAGTCCCAGAAATTATGCAAAATCAAATAGACCTGTGTATACAAAAATAACTAGAACGAATTTTGTTTATATCACTGCTTTTAACATAAAAAAGTTGATGAATTGTTTTTTTGCCTAAGCAGCTGAATACTACCACTAAAGTCCGTTTCACAAAAGAAGTCTCGTAGACGCGGCGCCACTGTCGTAGGATATTGATTTATTTATTTATCTCGACATCATATACGAGTAGCAGGCTTGGTTATTGGTTAATAAAATGCACATTCTTAAATAGAGAAAGGTGTCTGGGGTAGGAGAGTTGTTGTAGGAATGTTGCTAACTATATAATAATAATTAGTTCCACTTATTGCCGCGGGACTTCTTTCGGGAAACGGACTCTACTACTGATCAATTAGGTCCCAACACCTCTCATTTTATATATATTAGTCTATGCCAACACCTCTGTGATACCAACAACCCTCTAAAGAAAACTAAACCTCTGACTCCTCTGAGAATGTAATGGTTAGATTGTTTTTGATTTTTATCATCATCATCATCATATCAGCCGCACGACACCCACTGCTGGGTCTATACCCAGCAGTGGGTGTCGGTGTGTTGTTGTACCGATCGTCGTGGAGATCCTTAGGGGAGGCCTATGCCTCCCCTAAGGATCTCCACGACGATCGGTCGATTGATTGATTTTTATATCTATAAATAATTGATACCTAATATAATAAGTAAGACAAATAATAATCGTATCGTTTAAACTATTTTTCTGGATAGGTAGCGACACGTTTGTCTTCTCCTCTATAAATGAAACGGTATGTAGAGACGCCAGCACATCAAGCTACTACAATCTGTCAGCCTGTACAGAAGTGATCACTACAGCCTTGACCACCACAGATAACTAAATGATTAGAGTTAGTGACCACAGATAACTATGCTGGTCGGAGGAAGTGACGCTATTAAGATTTGCGCCTGCAAGTTGGTACTTCCAATGTTGCCAGCAAGAGCACAGGAGATTGTCCGAAATTAGATTTATTATCATTTCAATCCTTTTCAATACTGAGTGCTCACGCGGAATAAATAATATATCCAGTGCCAATCACTGAAAAAAGACTTCAAAAATAAAAAAATAGAAGAAAACGCAAAAGTTTTTCAAAAAAGTTTTTATTTCAATAATTATATAAAGGTAATTTTTCTTACGAGAATATCATTGTGATTATGTCGGTAAAACAGCTAGAATGAGTGTTTGTTTAATTTTATAATAGATGTCACTGTTGTTTTGTATTGCGTCCTTTTTCCTCCAATAGTAACGTAATACGAGAAAAGAAAGAAAGAAGTGAGTTGTGATTTTATAAGTATACCTATCATGTCGTATCGTTTGTGTGCAAGTCCTTTTCTTTCATTCGTTATTTGCAGTGTTTCACTTTGTAAGCATCGGATTTTGATTGTGAGATACTAGTTTGGGATTTATCACCATTGTGCAAGCAAACATACTTATTGGAATAATTAGAGAATTTGGTGATTATAATTGCGAAAGATTGTGTACAAGAAGATGAAACGAAGACTTATTATTCTGTGACCTTTTTGCATCCTCGAAGTGTGTCAATATGTGTAATAAACCACTGAATAAAAGACAAAAACAGTAGTTAAGCTAAAGCTACCTGTTTTATTGCAAGGAGCCGTAACTTTTACAATGGGGCCCAAAGGGGCTCCGCCATAAAATTATTAGTCGGTTGTTAGTCTATCGTAAAACAATTAAAATACGATTGATGACTCTGGCACATAATAAAGCAACAGTCGATGATGGTCAAGGAGCTCCAGGTGATAAGGAGGCCACCGAGCGATGATACGAGGCTGGTTGCAAGCAATGCCAGGTGGAGTCACATCAGTAGATCGCGTCACGGCGCGCTCAGCTAGTGAGGAGCCAAGTTACGCGGCGTGTGATGTTTGTGCGCAATGTCAGGCAAGCCCGCGAGTGTGGGCGCGTCGCGAGCGGGCGTGCCGGGCACTCCGCGCGTGCTGGTGTACGTGGCGGACCCGCGCCAGCTAGAGCCCGGCGCCGCGGGCCCCGACCCGCCGCCAGCAGCAGGCCCCGCGTCCTCGGCGCCCGCCGCCGCGCAGCCACAGCACGATACCCTCTATATCCCTGAGAACATACATCACCAAGTGAACTTGCCTAGGAATACAGTCTATAGAACACAATTTGACAGAAACGACCAGAGAAACTTGCCTGCTAATATTTACTACAAACAGTTAAATGATAATGATGGCAAAGTGAATGTTTATGGTATGCCTGATGTTACACAAAGAACAGAATTCTATCCAGTTTCACAACAGTATATGAAAGAAACATGTTCAAAGAATGAAGATAGTAGGAGTGACCAATCAGGTAATATAAGTGTGAAACGAGATTGTTCTGAGCAAGCAGGTACAGAATTTAACAGTGTTGAAACTTTTCATGCACGAGTACCTGTAGAAACAGTAGATCTGGCAACATATCAGGCAAGATGTTCTGGCCCTATTGGTTCAGATAATACTATGAATTCTATGCACCGGGCTGCATTGCGTCATGGGCAGAACCAATATAGTGAAAATGTAACAGTTCAGAGTGGTGGTGAGGGATCAAATTGTAGTGAAAGAGAGTTATCTGTGTGCAAAAGTTTTGTGAACTATCAATTCTTAGAACAGAGTGTATCTCATCAGTCGATAGTGAATCAGAGTATAAGTATACTAAATCAACAAGTAGGAGTGAGTAGAGGAATAGTAAGTGAAGGTGACAGTGGTAGTGCACCACAGCTGGTGAGGACTGCAGATGGTGTGGTCCTGGCCGTGCTGCCGGCGCCTGTCCTGTCCCACCCCCCTGACAATCCAGAGCTAAGCTCGAGGACAGTGGTGCAGAGTGATTCTCAACAAACTGTAACAGTGCCCCTAGGTTGGAAGAGAATAGTTAGTGGCACATCAGTTATCTATGTTAGGTAAGTAATGATCAAGCTGGTTCATTTAATTTAGTATATAAGACAGTCTAAGGCTAAATTTTTCGTTTTTTGGGAGTAGCTTGGCTGGAATTTAGATGTTTACATGTGACTGCACCTCATAACTCATGTTACTTAAATACTAGAAATAATTTATGTTCTATTTATAAGTCATATTATATATATAAAAGTATTTATGTACTAACAATGGTTAAGCACCATAAAAATAATATGATAGGTAGGTAATTTACGATTCTATACAATGGTAAACACACAATAAGGTCACATAATAAAGTGTAAAAATAATAGTTAGCACTTAATAACAACTGTAATTTAAATTCCTAGTAGGCTTAAAGACATCTGGATGACACAGACCATTGCTTAAAGCTATTACTAAATAATCATTAATTTGATTATCAAATTATAACATGCTAAAGATGATTAAGTACAAAATAATTAAATGTACAGCAGAAAAAATAATTAAATTGATCAAGTACTAAAATTAATATTGTTATCTCTCTCTCTCTGTGTGTGTGTGTATATTAGTTATTTTGAAGTACTAATAACAAGAACGACATCCTACTACTCCATTAAACACCCTAGCAACAGACATCCCAAAAGGCAGACACTACCAATACAATATTAAAATGTAACATTTCAAATGACTTTACACAGCATTTAAAATTTGCATGACTATACAACTTCTCAGCTAAACCCCTTTAAAAACTTTAATCTATAAAAGGCAAAACTTTGGGGTCTCTTTAAGAAGTATACACCCATTCACTGAATTGAATTGGGTTAACTTCAAAAGTACTTTGTTATAATATAAACAGGTTTTTCGTAGCCTATAATGCGCGTTTACTTAGGCTAATAATGATAGTCGCTGGACAAAAGCCTCACGTAAATGGGGCCACGACACCCGACTGTCCGCACCGTCAGATCTTTACACGAGAGTATCTCCAAGGGGCTTTACTCAAGGACTTTCCTGTTCTTTCGACTTTTTGTTCCTTGGTAGACATGGACAGCTCATACAACAGCAACTATCCAGTTCTTTGAAAGTATATTTCGTCATTTCTCTGTCGTGTCGTGGCGCACAAGCTGTGCTGTGACACCAAAATACGGAGAATACCGTATGCCATGGTGAAAGCATAGCCTGTCGACAAGGTTCGTAGGGTACTCCGAACATACGCGAAGTATGATCACTTATGAGGGCACCTGAAACAATTTGCTTCTTAGTTCATTGACTTGTAAAATTAATAAATTCAACGCACAGTAGCCAAAAACGCTGGTCAAAAAGTTTACGTGCCTGCGATTGAGAATACTTGACGAATGCCAAATACAATATAACCCAATTGGATCTTTCATCGGCTCTTTTTAATGTTTCTACCATCAAACATCTACATGAATATAATTCAGCTTAATGAGGTGCCCCAAGTGAATATAATCGTGCACAATTTCTAACGCTAACACGTCGATTTGACCAAATGTTAAGTCGATAATGACAAACGCTGTCGCCGAGAGCTTGTATTCAAATAAATTTTCGTAAGTAGTCAATTTGACTACCGAAATCGTCTGTAAGGCGATAAACGCGTTGTCCCCCTTTATGCCAAGTCCAATTAAACCTACCCTAACTCACTCATATTCATTTGGATAATAAAGAAAAAGGAAGAAAATACATTTATTTGCGGTAAACATGACGCAAAGAAACATAAACAAAATATGCCTCACCCAAGCAAAAGGGCTTATATTCTTAACACAGCTCATCATAATGCTTTGACACTATGCGAGACAGAGCCACAGCGCTGGTTTTCAGGATGATATTTGAATTTTGATCCTTGAATAACCCGGATAGATACGCTGCTTAGTGCTCATATACACAAGCTGCACGATGCCAACGGCAGAGGTAACTGCAGCCATCGACGCGTCGATGTTAGAGGCAACTGCAGCCGCCTACGGCTGCCGTCGACACGGTGTATACCAGGCCGCCTAAAGAGCGAAACAAATTGTGGGAAGAGATGTATCCACCATCTCACGACTGTATGAAGCCCCAAGAACACTCGCCTTCCGGTCCTGAAATGCAGTGGACTATTTCGAAAGTACTTATTCGATTGCGTACCCAAGTTAGCCCCCTGCAAACATGATTTGACGAATTGGGGTATTATTGATTTATCTAACATCCAGTGCGAGTGTGATGCTCCTGATCAGACTATGAACCATTTGCTGGAGAGTCCCAAATGTCCGTTCACCTGCGCTCTTGGCGATCTGAACAAAGCCTCTGACACCAAGAAACTTAGCCACCTACTGGGCCCAAACACTATAATAATATAGATGCACCGTCAATACGAAAAGAAGAACAGAATAACGGCTTCCATAGTCTCTTCTTCGTATCTTTCGTAGTCCGTAATCTGCCAAGACTTTCTCAAAAAGATTCAACCTGCATGAAATAACTTAGCATTATCTTAATGCATTCCTTAACTTATTCAACTTATTGAAAAGAACTTAAGAACGAATTAAATTAAAATAATGAAGTATTATTAAATCAATTCTACTGAGGCCGTCGCAGTCTGCGGTTGCGCATTGTTAACCCTCTCAAATAATATTATTTAACGATCAATGTTCGAGATGGTTGAGCGGTAATGAAGTATTGGTGGAATACAGCGGCGCGAGCACCGCGGATCGTGTGTTAACGTTAAATCAATCCGGCACAAGTGGACAAACCAGTCCGGCAGCTGTGCGGACGTTCTCGATGTAAGTGAAGAAAGTTACTTTACACCAATAAAACTGAGCATTTGGACCAAACGGCTGCAGTCCCTTTTATTTACAGATCGTATAATTGCATCTGCTAAACATTTGCATTATAATGCCCTTTTATTTCGAAACTTGAACGTTAAAAAGAATGATCCTTGACAGCATAAAAACTTTTATGATTTTTCGAGTTGCGAAGATTGCCAGCTTACGCGACATTCCTATTCTTTGGAAGGGCTAAGATGCTCATGTCCTTTCTCTTGTCTTCTGTGTGGTTAAGTCTGCCTCTCTGAACAACGAGTTCAGCAACGGACTTGAAATTGAGAATTAGTCCATTATTTCAGTATGAAAACCAGCGCTGGGCCTCTGTCTTGCATAGGGTCATTAGGGTCGCAGCGTAATGCTGAGCGACAGCCGTTTTGCGTGGATGTGACGCATGTTTCCCTCAACCCTTAATGTTTTTTTCGTGTTTTATGTTCTTTTTTGCGTCATTTGTACCGCAAATAAACGTATTTTCTTTCTTTCTTTAACTAATATAGAATCAATAGATCAAATCATTGCCCTATTTTCGCGGTTGCCTCGAGTCATCCTAATATCATATATTAAATCCTGCGCAGCTGCATAATTTTAACTGTCATAGTTAGTAAACATGATTAGTCGATTGTCAGAAAATAGACCGTGATCATAAATGTGTGAGCGTCTGGTTGCAATACGTTATTGATGTTGATGTTTTCTTAATTTTATACATTGAGAATACATTCTTTTGACATTTATGTGACCGGTATGAAACTATGAACCCCCAGGTCGGGACCTACGTTACCTGCACATATGTGACACAACCTTTTCTCGATTATATTATGAATTTTATGAATCTCATATAGTCTGCCTAAATATTATACGCAGTATTAAAATATTGGAAGTAAACGTCAAGTATTCATTCATTACACCCACCAAAACCTGGGTAAAGATATAAAGAAAGAACTATAGCCTGCTCAAAGCTAAAACGTTTTGAAAAAGATTATCATTATGTAACTGTTGTGATGTTAATGAACTATACACGATTACAGAAAAACATTGTTAATCGGAAACGGAAAAATAACAATACGACAATCTAATGAAATCTTGATTGATAGATTAATTAGTAATTATTGTTGTTCAGCGTGCAAATGACACGGACCTGAAAAGTGCATCGCTGGGGTCTAGTAGTAAAATGACATGTTTATACAATCCATGGCATTTACTAATAAAGTGACATGTAAATGGTATGAATGTTAAAAGTATATAATTTGTACTGAATATTTAATAAACTAGGGTCACGTCTGGCATTTTAATATTCTGCGGTTTGTGACATGGCATATTTATTATTGATGCCTACGCTGCCGCGTGCCGTATCACAAATTGGGCTAACTTACGGAGAGGTTTGAGCTCGGAGCTCAACAGATTCCATTGTATCTTGAGTTGTGGACTCTATGCGCATAACCTTCCCTTATCTGTCATTGCTGTAAGGTACAATGCCCAAGAACTGAACAATACTGTAACAAACACTTCGTTCGCGTGCACACAGTACCATAAAGTTGTATTTAATGGCTTTGCGTTCAAACTTCCTTGTAACTGCATTTCATTTTCTTCCTAGTGATTTCGAGTAAGTTGAGATGAAATACTTTTATTTTTTTGTGATTTAATTAATCAACTAAGTACAGTATTGTCATTTTGAAATCATACTAAGGCCTGATTTTTCAATCGACAGATAATTTTTATTCGTGAAATAAAATTGACGTCTGATAGATTTTGTATAGGAGAACTACCAAAAATTAAAAATTATTCCTCGGATAAAATTATCAGGCGTTGGAAAAATCAGCCCTAAGTAAATTAGTTTAAAATCGTGAAACCACAAGGCCGTCTAATCACAAATCATGGCTTGTTACGTCAAAATCGGAATCGATTGTTTCCTCAGACGAGGCAACAGCTCAAACAGATGTTCGACCGTCGTAAATTATGTTACAAGAAACAATAAAAATCTTATTCTTCCACTTTTCTTTGTGTCAATTGTCAGTGTGCTTATTGACGTTGGGGACTAGCTATTGCTCAACTGATTTATAGCCACCATCACAGCGAGGTAAAGAACACCGTCTGGTTTTTTTTCGAAAGTTGCATTGTATACGCATGGATTTCTCCGGCCTTTGTGAGGTATTGCGCAATGTTAAGATTGTCCGTCTTCAACTCATACGGCTCCTCTCAATTGTTTCGACGGATTTGATGGGCGTCACCAGGCGCTCTGATCCGATTTACAATTCGTTCCAACTTTCTTTTAATGACCGTTTACAATGGCACTGCATGCTTGCATCGGTAGATTTTTATCTATTGTTAAAACGTTTGACTCATGTAAGGTAAATTATAACACTGGAAAATACTGGCTTGTGAAATATTTTTTATTCCAATCGGTAATAGTAATTGTTTCAAGTTGACTAAAATGATTATGTATTGCCCTCGGAGAGATCTAATTCACGACACGTAGACCTTAGAGCTGTGAACCCCGTACAAAGCGAAGAGATCACTCTCACTAAAGTTTAACTAAAATTAATTTGGTATCGCTGTTGGTGTATTTTATATTGATGTCACAAAACCCAGTAAATATGCATTATATCCAGGTCCAAAGTCTGAACAACCCACAGACCCACTATAAAAATACCTCGACAAGTCGACACGGACGATCTAAATCACTTCAACTATAATAAAATTATGAGTATAGGTAGTCATATTTTTTGCTTAACAATTAAAAGCAAGAAACAAGTTTTGTAATGTCTGAGCAAGGTCACAACACTATCTGTATTTGAGAGCTCATTCAATTAAGCAATCAAAACAGCATGCAGAGGCGTATCAGCGCGTCTTTGAATTCATGACCATTACTGGCACCTTATAAAGAATATCTAGTAATCTGGTTTAAGATTTATGGAACAGTGACAATGAGGCTGGGAGGCGAGATCATACGCGCGTTGACCTCCGCTTTGGCTTCGACGCGGAAATAATATGGATTACGTAAGCACAGTCGAACATTTTTTATTGCTCCATTAAATGAGGCACGCTGCCGACTCTGGGTGGAGAGCGTCTCAACAACAAATAAACGAATTTAACATCCATGATACGGCCATTAGTCTCACTATTCTTAATTGCTAAAGTTAAATCTGGACTGTTTGAACGTCGTGACATGTAATTATTCAAACTTGGTGTACCTAACAACTTCTAGCATGTTTTTAGCTCCATAACTACTTACTTGTTGACGGACTAAAATGTTTATGATCATTCGGTATTATTATCTGGATTAATTTAATAGCATGCTGATTTATAATTACTTTAGTCAATTATAATTTTATTGAAGATCTATAATACGAGGAAAACCGCTAACCGCAATTGGATTTTAAAAATTGAACATTGTTTAGTTATGAGTTAGGTATGACAATGATATCAGGCTATAAGCTGCAAAATATCTGATGTAAAATATTTATCTATTTTGGAAGAATTCGTTGCACGAGATTTTGTTAGGCAACGAACGTTCTTTCGCGAACCGAACATTCGTTCACGAGCACAGCTATTAGAATTTGCTTTTGATTCACGTACTCACCAAACTGTTTTTTGATGAATGTTCCTCACTTAACAAAAACTCGCTCAACGAATGTTTGCAAAAAAAAAAACAAAGAATCGTGAAGTGAATGCTCACAGTGAGCACGTTCTTTAATAAAATATCTGATCATAATTGGTTCCAAGTTTCTGACCAAAGAAGAGGGGAAAAAACAAAAACAAACAGGCTAAAATAACACAGATAACATAATTAACTACCTTTAATTTGCAACCTTTAATGTTTATTTAGTCTGTCCAATTACTTACGAAGTTGAAAAATACAAAGAAAAAACAAACAGATACTGCTATAATTTTCCATGCAAGCATAATTCAACCTTATAATCCCATGGTATTATATACCTAACAAAGTTAGATAAATAAACACGAACGTCGACGAATGGCGTACGACCCTTGCGTGAAGTCTGCCGGATGCGTCAGCTCACATGGGCTCCAGACGGACGAAGTAAATGAAATGTGTTCTCAATCGTTCCCACAGAAGCGTAGCCGAGGGGATCGAGTCAAGGTTGCCATGCGAATCTAAGAAAAACTCTTTGAAATATGCCTTGCAAAAACTAGGCGACGTTACACGTCCTGCAGTATTCAAGTGAATTTATTTGCTTTTCGATGCGGCGCTTGGCTTCGCTTGGCATGTGGCAGGTGTTACCTGCAAACCTGAACTTGACTGGACAACATTTTATTCACCTGTGATATCGTTTTATTTTAATGTGTAATTATTTATCTAGATAGGTACCTATGTGTACTGTACTGGCTAGAGAGGTCAATACTTTGTACTTGGAAGGTAATTATTTTAAAATAGAATCTTTGGGAAAATTATAAATAAATTCTATAAATGGACGACTTATGTTCTTAATTAGTATGTCTATTTAAAAGTACAAAGGCATCAAGTCGTGTAATCCTTTATCGATTATTTCGGTGTTGGGTTTCATAAAGTTCGGAAGCTTATAATTTCGGATACTCCAGAGACATGAAATAAAATTAGAAAGTTCTTGTAAATTAAGTTATCTAGTTTCTGAAACAGTACATTGTAATTTGTAAGTAAGGGCACAAACTTTAAAGTACTTAACTTAATCGTATTGATAAGATTTATGAGTAATTTTATAGTCCTTAATTCCTCAAGCTAGAAACGTTGGTAAATCTATAAAGTGGGGGTTGGTTGATCGCTCGTGGAGCGAGTACTTGTCGCATAGGTCCGGCCATTCACCTGAAGTCTAATACCATTACGCAATAGGTACATAATATGATACTTTCACCCTTATCAATTTTATAGTCGTTAAGGAGTTGTTACTTACCAATTCTCCAATTAAGTTAAATTTTAAAGCGGTTCACAAGCAGAGCAGTCTGATTATGTGTTTTTTGAAGCTACTTTTTATTAATCTTGACATTAGCCATGACTTTTATAGAATAATTAAAAGTATCACACATGGAAAATTGAACTCTAGTAACACGCTTTACATAAATATGTATGTACCAGACATATGTTTTGTGACGTTGCAAATCACAAGTCTCCTTGTAGCAGAAATTAAAACCTGCAATCTATTAATAACACGATATTGCAGATCATCGCCTTGAGTCACTTATTATAAGAATTCTTTAATATATTTCTGCCTCAAATAAGGACAAACTAAGTCTGCTACATTGAATACATTCATTTTATAACCGACTTCAAAAAAGTAGGAGGTTCTCAATTCGACTGTATTTTTTATGTTTGTTACCTCAGAATTCCGTTATTTATAAGCCGATTTGCAAAATTCTTTTTTTATTTGTGAGGATATACTTTCAGATTGCTCCCATAGAAATGTCATCAAAAACGGTTCAGTAGTTTGGTTTTTAAACCAAAATTACTGGTAAAAATTACAACTTAGAAATGAAAAATAAAAACTTTTTGCAAAAAAAAAAATCAAGCGACTTCCAAAAAAGACACTACAAAGTGAAAAATAACTTTAATTTCGCAAGTCGGTGGGTGGCAAACAACGAAAATGCGAACCCAACGACATTGACTTCCAAAATTAAAGTTATTTTTCACTTTGTTGTCTTTTTTGGAAGTCGGTTGTTTGTTTTTTTTGTTAAGCAGCATCTGTCACTTCATGCAAATAATTATATAACATTTTAAAATATAGTATGAAAATTGAAACATATTTGTTTCGTCATCAATTATTCTGGAGAAAATTCAGTTATATCTGGATGTAAAAGTTAATGAGAAGAGCTCATGATTGAAGAAAGATACGGCAAGACATCGACATCGAAATCACTTACAGTATAGATCAGTCGCTGGATCTACAAAGTAAAAATCTGCAATGTTGACCCAACACGCAACTCAACTTTACGACTCAAAGACTTATTCTCAGTAGAACGACATTGATAAACCCTTTAGCACCGAGCTAAAAGAGTGTCCTTTATAAAGCGGCCTCGACCCATTTCAACCTCCGTCCCCTCACATGAATAAATAAAAGCTCAATTTGTAACTTACCCGTTTGCCAACTCATCGATATGTCCCTGTTTCGATAAATTTCTTTTAGCTTTGCACTTATGATGAATATCATGATATATGGATTGTAAAATTTCCTATGTCAGATTGAAAACAAGTAGAATCCTTTATTACTTCCTATTCGTTACTTTGCAAAATTCACGGCTAAGACGTAAGAGTTCATCAACTCTCGATTTAGACTTTGTAATCTAAACTCTGGTAGAAAGTAAAGTTCTATAGCACCTTGATATCATCAATGACGTTAGTATTTATTCAAAGAAAATGAAATTAATTGGTTCTTGTAGCTAGCACGTATGCCGTTTTTGTAGCGTCTAAAGGCTTTGTATTGATTTAAGTATTGATATGCGTGCGTAGCCGCAGCGCAACGCTCTGTAGGTTGTCTCGTAATTCGGGAAGTGAACGTGTTTTACGATTCATGGTAAATTCTTATTCTACATACTATATTTCAAAGCAGTGGTTTAATAGCTTTGGTAGTATTTATTCATCCGTTCCAATTAGATTAGACTCAATTATTATGGTAATGTATTTTAGCTTTTAATAAACGTATTGTGTTCGAATAAGCACTCCACGTTTGCCTAATCGAATTGGGAATGAATCTAACCTGGCTCAGTGTAAAGATTGTATGAGGGCGACACTGAAAGTTTTTAGAACTGGCCACTTGTAAACGATATAGGGGAAAGTCCTCCAGCACCGGCCGGCATCCAGTACCGGCCAGTTAGATTTTATTGAACTCTATAGGAGATGGCGCTGATCTCTGTTTTGCCATTAAAGTAATACGTTCTTACAAGTACATGCCCCGCGCGGCAGCGACCTGTCGCGACTCGCTTACTGGCAGTACGCCGATTTGTGTTGCGCACGATGAATGCCCGTTTCATAACTAAAGTTCTGGTTCGTGATTACATAGTTTATAGAACGTGTTCAAAAGAAATTAAACCTGGTATGTATTGATTATTTATATAGCTATTATAAAATACGTTAAGTTTCAATATTTATTTGTAAATTATTGTCTAGGGTCGCATATTGTATTTTTTTCGTTCCCTACAGTACCGGCCATAAAATTGTCCTCCAGTACCGACCACTATTTAGGTTTACTTTTGAATGGTTTTATATTCTTATAGGTACACAAAGATGCCAGGCAATAATAGTGATGGTGAGACGAAGAAAAAGAAGGGTGATTGGGATCCCGCCAATATGCATAAAGCTGTGGAAAAGGTGCTGAGTAATGAAATTAGTGCGCGTCGGGCTGCGGAAAGTCTCGAGAAACTACCAATGATATCGACCTATCCCAATCGGTTGACAATTTTAAGGCAATAGTTGCAGAGTTGTCACCGGTCCCTGATGCTTCTAAAAGACGAGCTACTGCACGACGTCGCAAAGCTGAAAAAAGCGAAATTTACACAAGTTCTCCATACAAAAAGATGCTGGAACAGAAAAGATCAGATAAGAGTGTTGAGTCAGCTAAGCGAGGCAAAAGTTTGCTTTCAGGACAAGATACCAGCAAGAAAGGTAAGAACTTGGTTTCAGGAAAAGATGTCAGCAAGAAAGGAAAAAATAAGAAAAAAGAAAACCAGAGTCCTCCCCACAGACCGATCGAGGAAAAAACAATTTGTCCTTTGTGCCTTGAATCTCATGAAGAGGATTGGATTCAATGTGGAAACTGCAAGGTTTGGGTCCATGAGGCTTGTGCCAATATATCAGAGCTAACAAATCAATACATTTGTGATTTTTGTCTCGTATAAATTAACATTTTTATGCTGGCCGGTACTGGAGGCCAAATTTTTTCATGTCGATTTTTCATATTTTTCAAATTTTATTAATAAAGTTTATTATTTCTAAATATAATAATATTTTATTGTTTTAATTTACAATACTTGAATGCCTTAATACGTTTTAGCTGATATTTAACTTATAACTTGGGGTCTTTTTATTTTATCTTACATAATCCTTAAGGTGACGGTACTGCCGGACTCTCCCCTAATAAAAAAATAAGTTCAAATTATGAAAATGGACTCTGCCAATATTATTGTGTATGTGTTTTATTCATTTGCCATTTGTTTACGATTTGGCGGCAAATTGAAAATTGTCTGCGTCACGTCAGCATGAATTCAACGCAAGAAAATTTTCGTACAATAATTTTTTATGACTTTCGATGTCATTTAAGTCAACAACGGGTGACGAAAGAAAAACAGTTACTCAGTAGTAACTGTTCTTCGATCCCCTAAAACAATTGTTGCGTAATGACCTGTCCTTCCGAAGAACGAGACCACCATCTTTTTTCCCACGCTTCGACCTCTCTTCACTTTAGTTGGCAACTCCTCGGAAGGAAACACCCAGACAGCAGACTGTCTCTTAGTTTCAGGATCATAACAATAAATCCAGCCATCCCTCACGCAGATCATCGATGAGATTAGTGCGACCACGTTTAAACTCATTAAACCAGTTGTATACAGTGGCACGAGATGAGGCTTCATCGTGAAAGGCCAATCGAAGTCTATCATAACTTGTCAGCGGGATTGTCCGAAAGGGTTACCGCTACCCCGGAACATAAAGGGCGAAGGAAGGAACATGGGCGGGTTTTAGTCAGTAAGAGTCTGACACTCCCTTCCGCTCCACCCAGAGCGGGAGCGGTCATTTGATGATTTCCCACCAGAAAAAAAAAAGTCTATCATAACTTTTTTGTTGACATAAATGACATGGAAAGTGAAAGTCTTAAAAAAATCATTGTACGAAAATATTCTCGAGTTAAATTCATGCTGACGTGACGCAGACAATTTTCAATTTGCCGCCAAATCGTAAACAAATGACAAATAAATAAAATACATGACATACACAATTATATTGGCAAAGAGTTCCTTTTCCAAAATTTTAACTTATTTTTTTATTATATTGTTTAAAAGTTTCAGTGTTGCCCTCGTACACTAACAATTGTTTGCCACTTGTCTTGGAAAAAGTTCGGGAGAAACGACCTCGCAGTAGGAACCTCCTTCACCACGACAACGCCTCGTCGCACACCGCCAAGCAAACAATCGACTACTTGGCGACGTCAGACGCGGAATTACTGGGTCACCCGCCCTATAGCCCCGACCTCGCACCTTGCGATTTTTATTTATTTCCGAAAATAAAAGAAAAACGTTTCGTAACGTTCGAGGAAAACGTTTTATGGACGCCGAGGAAGCAGTGGCTGCGTTTCAAAATGCCGTCGAAGAGACCCCTAAGGACGAGTGGGCAAAGTGCTTTTCTCAGTGGTTCCATCGGATGCAGCGATGTATTGATGTAAATGGAGACTGTTTTGAAAAGATATAATAAAACTAATAACTTGCTAGTTTGTTCGGTTTTTTATTTTCTAAGAACTTTCAGGGTCACCCTCGTATGGCCCAATTTGAATATACCAGAGGGGCAATTCTCGTAATTATAAGAACGTTCACAGTCTGATCTCAGTCTCAATCTGTCAAAAAATACTTCTAATTTCCATACATTTTGACAAGTTTTTGACATTTGTTTGTCGCCGAAATGAGACTGCGACTAGATTTTCAACGTTTTAAATTACGAGAATTGGCCTTCTATTCATGTTAGTTTAAGATAACGCAAGCTGCGAAAAAAGTTTGAGTAAATAAATAAAATAATTTTAATTCAGATATCAAGGATCCATAGGTACATCATGCATAACAATATTACACAAACAAAAATAAAAATAATAATTAAAATGTAGATTAAAATGATAATGAAAAATCTGACACCGAACTTGCTGAATTTATACAATGTTGTAACTTAAATATCAGCCGCAATTATCAAATTAAAACGCTCTTTTTGCATTTAGCTATTCGGTCGGGTCGAGTAAGTCGCCAATGAGTCATTCAGGGAAACCCTTTCGTGACTCAACTCGTTATCGACTACAGGCATTGAGTCGAGTCGACACTCACCCTGTTTATATTGATAATGTCCTTGTTGCCACAATTGAAACGTTGTTTGAAAACTGACTGATGCATGTGCGCTCTTTCTTTTTATTAGGCGCCCCTTTGTGCTTTTATGAAATAATGTATTAAATGTTTTCTTATTACAAAATTTGAGTCGGTTGGATGTTTCTACTTTCGACATCGTTCGATATTTCACAATTAGGACATTCTGAAACAGAATGACTTCAGTTGTTGACGACAGACGACACAACGTTTCCAAATGAAAGTCGGGAGTTACAATTTAGACAAAATGAGCGAACGGAACTTTACGACCGGCTTCAATTGATAAAGGATGTTGTCTTTACGTAAATAAACAATTCTTGCTCACAACCCAAGCAATTTTGAATTCGGATATTATCATTAAATTTTTTAGTGGAACAAAATGTCGTCATGTTTTGTGTGGCAGCGTACATTGGCTTGGCGCCAGAATATTTCACCCATTATACGTTGCCCGGTCACAAAGGAAATGAGATCAATCACAATACTAGGGGCCAATAATACCAATGTCTCTCGGAGACGGTATACAGCTATCGATGTATACATACTCGTATATATCGATGTTATCTTTATTTTCGCTCAGCAACAAAATGCAGGAAACTGAAGGCTGTATTGTTCGTATATGTTTATTAATAGTTTTCCTTATGGAGTTTTTCTTTACTTGATAAAGTCTTTAGGCACTTTTAAGTCTTTAAATTACTTTACGTGTGTGGTTTAACACGTGGCTGTAGATATTTTTACTAGATGGATTAGTAATGTATGAAATGATATAATAACTACCATATAAGTATTGCTACTCCTAAGAAAATATTTATAAAGCTCCAGAGATCTATTAAACCGGTCGATATTGGTTCGTTCGATGTTAGATTTCAGATTATATTATTTATTTATTATAAATACACGTTATAATTACTTATAAATACTAATAGGTAGGTAGGTAATAAATAGTTCCCATCGATGTACCTACACTTTACTTCGTTATCTTATTTTCTTAAAATTATGATTTCTTCTCCGAGCTAGCCAAATTGCTAACCATTTAGTAATTTGCCAAAGATTTTGCTGTTATTGTTGTGGTTGTTGTTGAAGATGGTTTTATTCTGATGCTTTTCCTAGATCTTCTTTATTACATAATGCCACAGTAATCGCAAAATTCAGTGCCTGAATAATTCAGAAACTGGAAATTCCTCACTGTTGGTCTCAGGACAGAGCCTTTAGGCACCCTTTATATTACAGATTTTGAGTGAAAGTTCATTTTTATGAGATATTATTTCAGAACTTCAAGAGACTAGATGTTGTGTGGCAGTTGACAAAGAACACTTGAAAAGTTTGGCTATTTTATCAAATGCCTGTTGCACATCGAGAAATACAGCTGAGTAGTAATCTCTTACCTTTTTAATACCCTATGTACTTGTTGTACTGTTGAATGTACCCTCTTTAGCCAAACTATATTGACATGGGTTGATGTCATTCAAAAGGCTTTGTGGTATGTAGGATGACACTAGATGTGAGTACTTCCAAAAGGTCGGATAAAATGATGTTCTCACACTTCCTTTACATATAGCTTTTTGGGAAGCTTCCGCAAGATTTCAAGCAGTCAATTTTGAGACAGAATCGTGGAGCATCACTTAGTTCTGGGCTCATTAGGGTTTCGGGAACCTCTCTAGGAGAACACCTTGGTAGTACTTCGATGAGTTCCAAGTGTGATTCTTGGTAACATCGAATTTCTCTTTCTCGTATGTTCGATATGTTTGTCTCCGTCATTTGGAGTAGAAAAATACTCCACATTTTCAGTTCCATTATTCATTTGGCAATACAATATGGTACTTTTTCCAAATAGCGCGATACCTAACTGGCTTCTCCTAAAACTAAATTTATGCAGGCCTAGTGTTATCTAAAATTGAACTTTCTTGTGCGAGTTTGTGCTGACACTGTATCACAGTTTTGGCATGTATTGACGTCCTATCTCAAAATTTCACCTAACGAAAAATGTCCACTTATAAACACAATTGAGTTTTTTATACTTGCAAACCTCCCAGGTTTCTAACAACTTGTTCAAAAAACGAGGCAGACTTGTTTTTTATAATAAAATAATTAAGTTTAACTTGTATCTTATTTTTATTATCTGTTTTCATGTTTGTCAATGAGGATAAATTGTACAGCGACTACGATTAGTCATAAATAAGTATTTCTCAAGGCTATGAAAGATGACTGTCTGCATAATAACACACTTGTGTGTCTTGTTTTCGTGGAACATTCTGTGACACATTGACTATAATAGGATTTATTTTCGATTCGTTTATTTTATTAGCAGCAACATTAAGAACGGTCTTCATGGCTGCTCTTATTCTGTTTATCTTCTCATGTGTTTGAATAGTGTCTGCTGCATTAGGTGACGACTATGTAGCGAGCATCCGTCTAGACGTCCTTTGTTGCACTTGGGGCAGATTCTTGATCCCGAATAATTTGTAGTCTACGTATGCAAAAGTTTTACATTTCATTTTATTTCATTTATTCAATAACAACACTTATTGTATCTGAATGTTTACAAATAAAAAAGTTAAAAATAACACTTCATCCAAAATGATCTTAACACAATAGGTAATAAAATAAGGTCCATAATAACGAATTCATAAAAACAACCTAAATAAGAAATCATCTATCACCAAAAATGTCAACACAATAGGTATATCATAATAATAACAAATTTACCAATAATAATATCTGTAGTCCAATAACATGAATAAAATGGAATCATAATTACAATTATCTAATGGCCAATAATATGCAAAAAAAAAAATAACAATTAATGTCCAATAATAATCAAGAAACAACTAAAATTAAAATAAACGTCTATCGTCAAAAATAAAATTCATATTACAAAAAAAAAAAAACATTAAAATAATCCAAAAATGTCAAATTCATATAATGTTCATTAATGATTTTACCACACTTATATTATTTCTGAGTCATATATTCATCAACAGAATAGTAGCATTTTTCCAGTAAGAAGTCTTTAAGTTTCTGTTTAAATAGGGGGTTTTGTATATTAACTCTTTGAGGTCTTTAGGTAGGCAATTTGACCGCTTGATATTGCACACAATGTTTCAGGATATTTAATTTAGTATTAATTTTATGCTTTATTTGTTCCGTGTGCTTTCCCTTTGGTGTCTTTCGTTGTTTATTTCATAATCACTTATGTGTTTTGCCAAGCTGGTCAAAATTTCCGACAAGACTCGGTTTGGTGAATGCGAACTATTGTTCTGATTGCCCTCTTCTGTAATATAAATGCACTATTAGAGTTATATTTGTAGCTGTTTCCCCATAGTTGAATACTATATCTCAATCTTGCCTCCACTAGTGCATAGTACACAGATTTTAAAATAGTTAAACTAAGTTCATCTCGTAGGCTCCTGAGGGTATAGCATGCTGATGATATTGACCCATCTAGGGCAACAATAGTTGTTTGTCACAGACATCAATGATTGTACATTTTAAAATGCTCAGGATCACAAAAAAATCTAAAGATATAATTTGCGACTATTTAAATGGCATGATTATGCCGTGGTATTGTGATTTTATTATCCTCATTTTAGGAATTAACTGACGAATTGGCAAATGGGATAGTAGCGGCCGCAAGGTGCGAAAGGGTTCGCGTGTTGAGTAATTATTATCGGCAGCTGTCTACGTCCACGCTCCCCCAAACATGCACGCGATCGCAAAAAACGAATTTCCCCGTTTACTCTCTATCCGACCGCGAACACCCCGTATAGTGGTCAAAGCCGCAGACTCCGCGCATGAATAAAAAGCGGGTAAACAAAAATCTTTTTTGCGGTTGCGGTTTACCTTTACCAAGTGTACCAGACCGTGAACAATCGGCGTGAATTATCATGTGGAGCATTTATGAAAGAGGCTGTTTGTAAAGCGAATCGAGGTGTAATAATGGCGGCAAGCTATGCTCCGAGCTGTCATCGTAAAAGGATTGTGTTGTTTGCAAATTGTTCTTAATAGCCCTTTGGGTTATTGCGTGGTTGCGATCTGTTTTTGAACGACACAATCTGCGGCACCTTATGTAGCAGACAAGGTGTCACGATGAAAAATTCGTAATAGAAAGCAGAAAAGAATTTGCACGATTAGTTAACTAGGTTAATGAGTAACCCAATGATGTATGACTTCTAATATCGTGTGATGTAGAGAGCATCGAGGTAAGCTCAAAGAGGTTTAGAAATGAACTATCGATTGACCGCACTGAAGTCAGTTAGCCGTTTAATTAACCCGCTCGAGTTGGGGTGCGATCACGCTTGACTAGAAGCTTTTGCATCATGCGCTTTCAATAAATACGCCTTCAATCGTTTACATGAATCACTGCTTCCCCTCTCCCATTAGTTCAAACACGGTTTTAATTGAAATCGGATTTTGCTGAATAATACGCAATTAAGTTTTGTGTGCGTATTCTATTGTTTTATGCAGTCATGCTTTACTTTGCGGCTGCAGTTTAAGCATAATTTGTAGATAAATAAGTAGAGTTTTTGAACTTCTGATGAAGGCTGCTATCGTATAAAAGTCAGGGCCAGTAGCTTACTATCTCTCCCAAATACGAGCGTCACTCAGCCAAGGCTACACCACCACGAACTTTTACCTAACCTCGTAGATCAATTGATCTACGACTACGTGATAGCAATTTAGTCATAAACCTTCATTATTTTCACTTCGGTACCCAAGGTTTAATGGTGACACCGTTTAGCGGTGCTGACACTTTTATAAACATTTTGTTCTTATATCCCACATCTTCGAAAATTACTAAAATCTTAATATTGATAATTTTTGTTGCAGTCCAAGCGGAACAGCATTGAGTACTCTTCCACAGTTGCGGGATTATCTTCAGACAACCGGCACTTGTAAGTGTGGACTTCCATGTCCATTGAGGCCGGAGACCGCCTTCAGTTTTGATCCAAAGGTAATTACATAACTTATTTGTTTTTTTAAATAAATAATTAATTTAAAGCATTTAAAATTTTCTGGGAATAATTACCAACTGGAGCAGTGATGGCTTCAGTTCCGATGAGGTTCACCGATACATTCCATAAAGCAATTCATCGGCAAAAGGAATGCCTGTTGTCGAGCCGTTCCACTTTTTCTGCTCTGGGAATGTTTCGATCGCAGCCGGTTACCGAGTCGCGTTAAAACTTTTTACGTCTCCTTGACGATCTTACCAAGCGAAAATGTGTCATTTATATCCATTTATGAATGTTTATGGTCCAACTACAGTAAAAAGAAGCATCATTCTAGAGATGATATCAGCAAAATTTGTGTTTCTTCACATTGTAAACGATGCAAAAAGTAATAATATTGATATAAAATACTTCACAACATTATGACTTAAAAAATATCGTTGAAGTTTTAAACTTTAGTAATTTATCGATATAGTCGATAATTATGGGACTTCGTCTGCTTCTCTAGTTTGCAAAAAACCTAATTTGTTTCTTGTTGGAATTGTATTAATAAAATATGATAAACGTTGCGATATAATAGAGTGAAGGGCCGACTTCGCACAGAAGGCGAGCAAGACATAAATAAATTAGGGCAATTATCATGTCAGTGTCACCTTGACATATAGTGAGGACGATAAAATACGAGTAATAATAGTTCCATATTTAATGTGTCACAGCTTGACTTGGATATCAAAAGATCAGTGCAAAACTGTGACTAGAATAATTAATTAATTTGTTAGAATTTATTTAACAGCGACTGATTAATATATTAATATGTATACAGTTTGGAGGCCATATCAAAATGTAACCTAATTGCCATTGTCTAAATTACATGCATACATCACATGCTGTTGTACCTACAAAAAATTACTCATATCATTATTTTATTCGTCAACTACTGGGTAATTGCGTAACACACTAACAGTAGGAATGGCTTTCATTTTGACAGTTCAACAACATTCATTGCGTTATTTACGTTGTTGAGCAGACAAATCTTTCGAATTTATGAAGCAATGGATTAACAATATCCTTCAAAATAATTCATAGTGTGTTACGCAATTAGGGTGCTGGTTCTCTAAACAAAATATTATACAGAATGAGTTTTCCGTCAGGAATAACTTTGACAGCTTATAAACATAATGTACTCCTCCACTCCACTATGTACTCTTTTTTTAAAAAAAAAGAAAAAAAAAAGCTTGTTAGAAATCGTGAATTATGCAAATATGATTTTATATTGAGCCATCAGGCAGCTGAAAAAAAATGTTAATTAAATTCACCATGTCTTCACTTCGTGCGCTCTATGTAGTACGTGTTATACAAGTACCAACATGAAAATTACACAACCTGTTATCGATAAAATTGTCACCAAATAAATTACTATAAAGTTTTTTTGTTTATTGGTAATAAGTTTAAAACCTGTTTCAAAAAGATCCGGTTTTTGCTTAGGCGATACTTTTATTTTTAACTAAACATGTGTATATATACCTATTCAAAATGAATATCCACATTATCAAAACTGAGCAGATTCTGAAGAAAATTATCAGTCATCTGCATTATGGTACTTCTACTAGTCACACAATACAATTATATGAGATGAGCTCTAGGTTTTGGGTGTAAATCACTATTACGTGTTAAATCCAGAACATTACTTGAATCTTCTTTTGTACATGTAAATCAACTCCAATTACACCTCATTAATTAATTACCATGATCATGTTTCACAATAATTACTCAGAATTCGCGACTGTTTGTGTAATGTGTGTTTGTGTACTTACACTGAATGTAATTTACATTCGGTAAAACACACGTAGAGCTAGATCCACGTGCTGTCGATAACAAGAAGAGCATTATACTGTACAGTCGAGTGGCCACATTATATTTATTCAGAGCACACTGCCATTGCCTAACAAGTGACTCGTTATTTTACTCTAGTTTGTCCCACTTTGTTTACAATGGCCTCGTTATGCAATTTGGGCTATTTGCATTACTTCTTCTCATTTTCGTGTTTTTTTTCTGAGCTATAATGAGGAGTTCTGAAGACTTTTTATTCATTAAAGTGTCGTTGCATAATTGACATTAGAGCAGAGTTTAAATTAATTTCTACACTCGACTACAAAGCTGCTGCAGCACTTTTGGCAGATGGCAAATCAAATTGTAAAGTCATTCAGCATGTAACGGGATGAACTCTGAAGTGCCTCTAACATTCCGTCTCGTTTGTACAGGCGATCCAATAAAGGTGAGCCTTCGCAGTTGCATTTGTGCGACGGACAAGTTAATTCTGTCAAAGCTTGCTGCGACCTCCTCGCATCGCCTTTGTATGCACTTGAAATGTACAAATTGCACCGCGGCCCGTGGGGGTGGGGGGAGGTCGGTGCACTCGCCTGTATCCCCACACTCCCGCACTCTCATCGATTCCTCTTTGTTCCATGCATTCGTCTTGAGATACACTCGGCGACATCTCGATTTCACATTCAGTTGAAGCACTGATCCACTCGTATCTGTGCCTATTGTCGCCATTGGATGATTATTTGAGCCTTGGTTTGACGTCAGTCTTGCCAAAGTAAGAGAGACACCCTATAAGCTAAAAAAAAAGTGATCATTAAATCAACAGATAGAAAACAAAAACTATGAAAACAGAACCTCAAAGAACCAATCAGTTTTGAAACTGATTGGTTCTTTGAGGTTCTGTTTTCCATTTACAACATTATTGTTGTAAATGGATTTCCGTCATTTACATTAACTATCATTAATCTGAGGACTAGAATGTATCAGCTTGATAGCTCCAGTCATGAAAAGATTTTAACTGTCTCTTATTTTTGTCCTCAAAGTTTCGTTTTTATATTTTTCTGCATTCCAACTTTCGGCACGCAAAAAAAGGAAATACGGTGCTGGATGAAAGCTGTGTGGGTCTCTAGATCCCGATTTAAAAAAAAGATTTTACATTCCTCTTATAATTTTGAAATGCAGATGACGTTTTCACTTTGCTAGCGGGCCTAGCGGATATTTTAAAAGTAAACAGAAAATCTTAAAATCCGATTATTGTAATCGTGAGGCCGCCTCCATTAATCTTCTAAACACTGTTGATGGTCAGCCCCATAAAAGCGCGATGTGATGAAATAATATGTCAAGGCACGTTTATTCTTTAGATAACTTATGTATTAGTTGCATCTGTTGTCTGTTATTGCTTTGAAATATTTCTTGTCAACATGAGACGTAGTCCAAGAAGCAGTCCGACATTATCTGATAAATGTTAGGACACACAACTTCAACTATCAATTAACCTATTCAGCACCTTGATTGCGAAACACACCACCAACTGCAATCTGAATAATTTTGAAGGATTTTTGTATTTATAGCTAATCCATTGCTTCATAGTTCGAAAAAATTGTCTGCTCAACAACGTAAATGATGCAATGAATGCTGTTGAACTGTCAAAATGAAAGCCATTGCAACTTTTAGTGTGTTACGAAATTAGCCCGCAGGTAATATTAATCGTGTCTCATGTTAATGCAACATCTTCAGATAAAATGCATATTTAATTTTTCTGCATGTCAGCAAAAAATGCGATTACATAGATATCTACTATTCCGGTTTTAGTTAATACTTCATTAACGGTGTTCAAGGGGATAGATAGGTATTTCAAGGCTGCCTATAGTTTATCATTCAATTCCTTCCATAAACCTTCCTGTTTTCGCCTTCTCGGGCTGTCCGTAGCCATACTGATGCATACAATTCTCTGATCGCCGTCTCCGTATGTCCAGATATAGCAGTATTTATGATAACTACCTGCCTAGTAGTCGGCTCTCCATCGTGACGCTGTGTCGCGGTCCTCGCCAGTCGTGAGGTAAGCGCTGACCCTCCGGCACTGACAACGATCCTATCGCGACCACACTTTCAGCTGTTGCTAAGACGTTTATAGACCATTATGTGCCTATTTATGATCGGCCGATTTGAAGCATAAATTCCAAAATATTACTTTGAATTGTTTGGCCAGATTATCTAGTGAAGACTTTCAGAAATCGAGTAGTTCTAGCTTTATTAAATTTAATGAGGACAGCTTCATTTCTCATTTGTGTGTGTTAATATTAACACAACTTTCGAAATATACATTTCTGATCTCATACATATACTTATACAGTTTGATAAATAAAATAAATAAATAAATAAATAAATCAATCCCTGGACATTTCACACAGCACCATTTTTTTTGATAGTAAGTATTTATAAAATAAGACCATGTCATTTGAATTTTTCAAGTTAAAAACTCGCAGCGTCACCTTGGATTGACTGGTAAACAATGTCGATTTATCGGAAAGGTTCGCTGTGTGGCGATAGTATCTCATTGTTTTGACTTGTCTTCATCTGAGAACAAAGAATCACGGCTCTTCCGCGTGGCAACCGCTTCAAGTGACATTTAAGCTCATTTAAGCGATCGATCGAGGTCGTGAGCCTTATGCTCAATGTTATTCGATTTAAATCACTACTTTCAATCGGGTATTCTAGTTGTATCGTATAAATTCAGTGTGGCGATTTGAATTGGTAAATCACTCTCTGATATATTTATTTTGTTGAAGCCAATTCCAATTATAAACGCAAGTTACCTACATAAGTTACATAATTGCCTAAATGCTAATCTGTATATGGTTAGTTAAATAGTTTAAAGCAAACATTATAGCTGAAAATGTACCACATTGTGCGAGCAAGTTTTAATAAACGTTTAGTCGGTCTCTAAACGCTGCCAACTTTCCAACAGTGAGGTGAAAGTGGCGACCGTGCAGGGCAGTACGTAACATTCCGATCCGATAGGAACCTCGTTTGGAATAAAGCGAGAGCTAGAACATTAAATAAATTGTATTGGTACTTGGTACTACGGCTGGCTGTATGATTTTGTTCACACCAATTTCTATTTAGAGTAGTCTCGCTGTAACGGTTCTTGTTGGTCTCTCTTTTAGAACCATGTAGTGCTGATGCAGACTGTTTTGTTGACTTTTTCTGTTATGGCATCTTTGAATACACGCCGTATTTCATTGGATTATCTAATCAAAGTAATGTTCGTTTACTCTTACAAGTGTTCACAAGAACAGGCATAATAATTTACTTGATCTTCGTGTAATAATCATAAGGTATATGAAAGTTTATGTACGTAATAATGTCTGCAGGGTTTATTTCTACACAACACGCTGGCTTTATGTGAATGTGAGTTAACATGCGTGCATATGGGACAGTAAAATGTATTCACCGACAGTCGTAAGCGACACGCTTCGCCGCCCCGATCGCGATGGTGAGATACGGCTAGCTAGCCACCGAAGCCGGCATTGTCTGAGTCTACGAGCTTTGTTTATTGACCATTGTAAACCCCGGGATCAGCTCCCAATGCAGAATGGAGCAATATACTATGACAGTTCACGAAGCTGTCCATCTTGCCAATGTTCTTCCGAAGAATTGCCTCATTTAAAGAGAATTTCCTTTCAAATTGCACTTGTTTACAGACAAATTAACTTCCACTTTGTAGTAACATGACAACATAAATGCTTAATGATGTGTCGAGGGGACTGCAGCAACCCCTATGTTGCTATCGAGGTCAAGGCTATCGATATTCAATACACATAAAGATAGGTATACTTCCCTCACCCCAAGTGACGAGCTTGGTCTGTTATTAGATTTGATTGTAAGGGGATACAATGATAGGTAAACAGATGACTGGTAATAATAACATAACAAGTCCTTTGTTGATATCATTATCAACCCCTCTTTATTCCCACAGTTCTGAAAACCCCTTTTTAATCTCTTTAGAAGTGTTATATTTATAAATGTACATTTACCATGAACGTGTACCTACGTATCCATCTTTTTATTATTGCGTATTATCTTTATAAGGACAAAAGTCATATTGTTTACCTTTGTTAGGCACTCCTTGTGCGAATATTTATCTGTATTCACAAGAGTTTGACCCAAATTACGGAAGGGTAAATCCTGCAGAATGGGTCCATTAATTTACTTTTACGGCCGCTCACCTCCCGTTCAACGACAATATAACGACTCTCAAAACTCCGTGTAGTGAATTGTCTTCTTATATGCAAATCAGGCCCATTATGCGGTATAATTTGTTTATTAACTTATTTATGCATTCATTATTTACCGATTTCCTTTAACAGTCATGTAATAACGATGTTTAAATGGCCACCATCAACAAAATTTCCTATTTGCAATACAATAACCGGTGGGGTGTTTGAACGTAATTTATCAGGGCTGACGCCAACACTAACTTTGCAGAGAATGCACTGCGGCCACCGCAGTGGGGGTGTGGAAATTGGGGAGCCGTGTTGTACCGATACAGGCAAGTTTGGCAGCCGTAAATGTCCCCGTTAATTAGTGGCGAGCTCCCGACGATATAGCGACAAATTACTTGACGGATTGCGATACCGCACGCAAATAAGATGTAAAATTGGTTGCACCCACCTTGTTTTTAATTAACACAGTACTTTAGTTTCAAAGTACTAATTAAGTCTTGAACAGAACATGTGAACTCAAAAGAAAAACAGACCCACTCAAAATTTTTGTTAAAGAAAGACAAGTTATTGCTATATTTTCCTGCACGAAGCGCGCTGTATTCAGGCTACTGTACTGTTACAAGTTGACATTCGTAACATTCCATCAGCTCTATTGGATATTGAGTCAAATAACGCATTCAGCTGCGATAGGTTGCTATTAATTAGACTCCAGTCATTAGTTAGCGCGCCGTGTTCAGCTCAGGACGCGTCTGTCACGCCGATGTAGCCGCGTCCATCACGTTGATTGGGTTCATATTGTAATGACCAGCTGCATTGTGTTGTAGGCTTATCTATCTATATTAGTGTAGCCATTGTAGAATTGAAACTAATATTTCTCCCTTCAACTTGCTCATATGCCTAATTTGTAAGGTGTCATGAATTGCTTTAGTGTCTTGTCAGTTGTCAAATATTTCTGATGAGCAAGCCTCGTAATTAAGAACGTTCACAGTCTGATCTCGTTCACAATCTGTCAAAAATACTTCTAATTTTCCTACATTTTTGACAAGTTTTGAAATTGATGGTCGCTGAGATGAGATTGAGACTAGATTTTGAACGTTTTTAGGTACCACGAGTGGTTTTTGCGGTCTTTTGCGTTGCTGTTCTTCATTTGCTAACTCAGCATATTATTCCTAAAATAGGTGTAGACTCTATACATATAGATCTATCTCTGATACGTTCTGATCTTATCTCTGTATAGGATCTAATAGGTATCTGGCTATATATGGGCATCCCATTAAGTTACGATTTATTATTAACTCTCATTGCGACATACAGTTAACTGACAGTTTTGGTCGTGCTATCTATAATTCAGTAGACAATGCAATAATGTAACCAATTGGGTTGTAAGTATTTGAACGTTTCGCATTCCGATAGGTTAGTATTTGAATTTTAATACGCTTCTGAACCGTTCATGTGACATCATGCCTTAATTTAGTTGCGAAGTGTTGGTAAACACGTATTTAATTACGATAATGTTGCTAGCTCAATAAATTCTAGCAATATGCGAGGATCAATAAAGTATCATGAATTTGTTTGTTAGTCTACCTATATTCTGTTATTCTCTTATATTTGTTAATCCAAAATGTTAATTGGAAGAGACATTTTATGATTCACTAACTTTCACCGCAAGTACGCTCAGCGGGGTAATTGCGTAACACACTATCAGTAGCAATGGGTTTCATTTTGACAGTTCAACAATATTCATTGCGTTATTTACGTTGTTGAGCAGACACATTATTGGAACATATGAAGCAACGGGTTAGAAATATCCTTAAAATTATTCAGATTGAGATAAATATTGTGTTACGCAATTAGGATGCAGGTCACGGAGTACGCGAATTAACTTAGTCAGGTCGCTACAGTACAGCATCATCGTAAACACCTTCCGAACAAGACTCCTATTAAGATTAGGTATTAAAGATCTTAAATCCTTAGATTAACGACACGAGAAAATACGATTATAATTTTAATGACCAAGCAACGTGAATGGTTGTCAGACACGCGTATTTAGCTATGTATACCATAAGTCATAATTTGACGTTTAGCTGCAAATGTGATTGCACGCTAACTGGTACAAGGACAGCCACGACCTTCTGTTTGCGCCGCATGAAGGTACTGTCTTGTTTATGTTAATTAAAAACTGGACAAGTGTGCGTTTAGTTTGGAAACAGATGGTTCCGTAATCATCAAGGTTTGGGTTCTTAATTCGTTTATTGTGAAACTAAATTGTTCGGTTACTAATGAGACGCTAAGGCTTATTTTATAAAATAGAAGTCAAGTGTCAAAGTGTAACAAAACAAAATGCTTTAATTGATGTGACCACAATGCGGCAATAAAACGGAAGGTGCAGCTAAAGCAAACAGTAGGCCCAAATAAATAACATCAAAGTATCAGGATACCAGGGTATCCTGAGAAAGTTGACGGTGTCGCAGCAAGCCACTGAGTTGGCGGGATGATTTGGATGAATTCCTTCAAAATTGAGAGAACTGGACAAAACGAATAAAGGCTTTTGCTCAACGCATAGGATAGACTAGAAAGAACAAAACTGAGCAAGCAAGCTGAAAGGCAGAATTCCCAGTGGATGCCTCGATAGACGTCACTGGTTTATAAAATCATAATAAATCTGTTTAGGTACTGTATATTTCCCCTTTTCACTTCACACCGCTAAGCAGGAATAAGGCGTAGAACATTTAGTAGCAAATCTACTATTGCAGCTCTTTAAAAACCTCCCTCTCATTACCATAGTAGTGCTAACACTGCTAACACACCAGTTACTTAGAGCCGCGGGAACGACAATTTCCTCGTTTTGTACAAACATTGGGTACAAGTCGTATGCAGCTGTGTCAGCGGGCGAGCGTGGAGCAATTTGCGTGTGCAGCCGTGCACAGTGGGCGTCCGTCCATAATGAATGGCGGACGTGTTCGCAGATCGAGCACAATATTATCGCAACCTAACTGTACTCAATGCATACTCTGTTGCATTGTGAGCACAGCTTAAATCGAACAATGACCACATATAGTCAAACGTGATTACGGAACATGCCGATAGATTAATGATACTCGTACGCCTTTCTGAGATAAATTCAAGCCTGTAAGTTAAATCTAATTTAGATTTTCCTAAAACTTTAATTATAAGTTCTAAATGCAAAGCCTATACCTAAGGTTCTCTCTCTGTCTCTATCTGTATTTTGAGCCTGTATTAAGATTACCTAACTGATCCTATTCCTAGAAACGAGACTGAAGTTTCTTTCCAAGCATCGCTGTGTCGAAGTTCCTTTTGTCTGCTCTAAGATTTCTGTTTTGATTTCATAGACTAAGATGTTTAAATATTTATAACGAACTGATTGTTTGTTTGTTTGTTTGCATATTTAGTACTCATTTCCTTACTATTATAAGGAAGCAAGGATGTCTTTCACAATGGCGTAATGGTGCATTGTTTACGAATATATCCGAGTATAATTAATAACTTATTTACATGAAGCAATCTAAGGTGTTATGTTATATCTGCGATCTAGTTCGTAACTAGCGGTTGGTTGGCGTGAAATCAGGAAATGCAACGCTCTATGATTGGTTACACTCACTAGTAATGCTGAAAGTAGCCTAGTTCCAATCGATTCCGGTTATTATTAACGCGTTATGAAAATATGGTTACCCATGTATTATAATTGTGGCTCTATAATGAAATTGATATCTTAATTCTGTTACATACGTCAGCTAACATTAGCTTAAATAATATAAGTAAAGTGATTCAGTATAGACAGTTCTTAAACTATTACACTTATGTCATCGTAATAATTAACAATCGAAGTGAGCCAGCAAGCGCAAAATGTGCGCAACTTAGTTTATATCTCGACATACTTGCAGACATACTGCAGACACTGAGTGCCTGCGGGAAAATGCGGAACCTGGCCAAAGTCAAAATTAATACCATTTAATAGCCAGACAGTAGAATAGGTTCCGTTTTCCGTAGTAAAATTTTTACGACCCATCTCAATGAGTCACCCTTATTGTATGTGTTCAATAAAGTGGACGTCATGCAAATATTTCCATTATAAATCTTGTAGATAAGGTCACCATTAGTTTTAATATCTAGGAGTTTACATCTAAATATCTATTGTTGCATTTTAATTACATTAAAGCACGAATGTGACGTAACATTACGCCCGTGTCCCCTGGAAAGGTAGGCAATGGTCCCGTTTATCGCCACATATATGTAAACTAAATTTCATGTAATAGGGAGCGAGACTATTGCAATTCACTAGGCTCAAAAGGTTGTTGTTGTTGTTGTTGTTGAACTGTTGTTGCTGTGTTGTTGAACTGAACTCCGAAAATTGTAGATTTTACGGTAGGTCATTTCTTTCATCGACCTACCGTAAAATCTACAATAGTTTTACCAAAGGATAGTGTTAGTAGTGTTTCTTTAATTTTTTCTTCAGGTGTTGAGCAAACCTTATCAAGCGGCTTCGGGCGCGGAGCTGACTAAGCTGTGCAACCATAAGCGGAAACTGCTGACGACGCTACAAGCGCGCGCGCAGTCTCCAGCAACGCCACCCCCACAAAACATGGAACAGAAAAAAGGTATAATGAATTACAATTCGGGATTACTCCCATGTTCATGTCCATGGCAGTAACTAAGTGGCCTGATGAATGTATGACTCTGAGAGTATATATAGACTCTGTATTATGAGCTCTGGCCTACTACTGGTCGATAATTTTTCACTGAAGTTGAGTTCCGTTCCGACAGTTGGCAGGGAACCTACCCCCAACAGATGCTAAAGACGCCATTTGGTGGTCAGTAATCTTAAATAGTTTTTCAAATATAAACGGCAACACTCGTTAAGCAAAAGCATGCAAACGAGGGTTGCCATTTCTCAATGTCTTCGATTAAAGCAGAATGGATTTAATGCAGTGGTGGTAAACGTCGAAGTAAGATCTTTTGAGGCTGCAGAAGAGCATAACCTATCAAAATTTTAAAGAAAATCGAGTACCAAGTGGCAATTCAGTTACTTAATTAAATTGCACTAGTGAAATTTAAATCATTAATTGTAATAATGAATGAGGTATGTGAGTGAGCTAACAATTACATAATACACATGTTATTCATCGGCGATACTGCAGCGAAAGCTGAATTCATAATCAGTATTTAAAATATGATTGCGATCAGTATGTTTTCTTTTCATAACGGTATAAAGATCTGTTTTGGCCGAAAGATGGAGATTGAGGACAAAGTTATTGAGGAGCATAAAGAAGGAAATGTAAATTGAATGTAGTTCTTGTGGATCATAGTATAGTAAACTGATTTATGCATGGGGAAAATCTTTCGCCACTTATGCAGTCAGCGACAAAACACGATTAATAAACTTTTTTTAAATCTTATATGGTTTTGACACAGCATAAAACTCGCAATGACATTTTTCATTGCATTTTGCTTTTAGAAAAATAAATGAATAATACAAGTAATCGTTCCGTTTATAAAAGGTGAGTTTAAGTGTCGCGTGAAATGTGGACTCCATCGTTAGAACGCAATATGTGCCACCACCCTCTAGGGGCATTTACCTCTAAATGAAAAGCTTTTGTGTAACACTCGCGTTGACTAACTCCACCATTGAACGAACTACCTTTTAAACCTTTAAAATGCTGTTTTGTTTGTGTAAAACGTGGCGTTTTTAAATTAAACATAGTTAATAGTTAATGTGTTTGTAGTTTGGTGTAACAGTAGGTTCATCGGGGGCATTATTATCCGATTAGCGGGCGGGCGTTCCGGGCGCAATCTCGGAGCTCGGCCCTCCTTCATCCAATTACATGAGTGTGAACCGAACGGGATTAGCCGGGGAAACGCCGACCCGCACCTTACCGGCCCGTCTTTAATAAGAGTTGGCACATTGATACTAACTAGGTTTACGATTGCTCGCCTTACTTTACATAGATTGCCGGTAAGAAGCCATTGATCCATGAATTGCGTCATAAAACTCCAAGCTGCGCACGTTACATTGTCACAATAGTGCTTTTGATATTAGTTCAAAGTAGGTTTTATGATCAATTAATTACAATGTTGCGTTGCTATTAAAAGATCTAACTAAATGATAATAAAATGCATATTCAAAAAATAAATGGGACACTGTCTTGTTAGCATAATCATTTGTAAGTACCTAAGTATTTAATGAAAGAAAAACACACGTTACAATTTAGAAATCAACTACTTAGTGTGCTCTGAAATTATAATTGTAACTTTCTATAATCAAGTTAACCTTAATACTATTTACAGCAAAACTGTAACTAAGTACTCTTTAGTCATGATATTGACTGTTTACATTTGCATAGTCCATCTAATTAAATATTATAAACACCTCATTAAATTCATGCATATAAAAATAACAGTAAAGTTTTGCAAGGAAGATAAGTCAGCAGTGTCATTAAGCGTCGGCACTAGCTATCTCCAAAGGACTAAACTAACACTGAAAAGTGGTTGTTCGTCGACGGAGTTGTTTCTTGTAACAAAGAGGGTAGAAGCGGTCTCTTTGTTGTTAAGTGGCAGCAAGTGGGAGGGGCGCGGGGGTGCATTTAGTGTGGCATGAATAGCGGGTAACTGCACTTCGTCAGCCGTCCGTCCGGGAGTAACAACCTGCAGAACACCCGACACCCCTCGCAATTCACCGCCTTATCTCCACCTGTGTTTCTACTATTACAATTATCATATTTTTAATTGTATCACTTTTTTATGCCTGGTGATGATGCGCATCTATTGTCTGTTAAAGTTATTTATAGCCCTCAATCATACTCATCAACGTTACTAATATTAGCCCACGAATTCCTTTTGTTATTGTATGTCCGACCCTGACAAAGGCAGTCTTTATTAAGTTATTAATAGACCACGCAACGAAACACAATATTCCCCTCAATAAAATAAAAATAATTGCGTGTTTACTAAATATTACAACAGTCCAGTAATGTTCTCATAATCACACCATTAACTGCATTGGGAGTGAATCGGGAAATCTGTACGGCTCGCCGCAGAATGCGTAATTACCGTAAAGGAAGTCGGTCGTTTAGAGCAAACAAAAACTCGGGCGACTCGATCAGTGGCGGGAACAAAGGCGGGTGTAATTTGAAACAATCGGCGGTGGTGCAGAACGGCCGGTGGCGTGGGCCCGCGCCCCTCCGACTATTGATCTGACGAGTCGCGCCACCCTGCGGCCCGCCGGGCGCCGCGCCCCGTCCTACTGCACCCTGCCGCTGAGGAGACCACCCTCGACTCGCCGAGAGCCGCACACAACCCGTATTTTAATTGCAAATCTGCCAGATAATGTGCAAATAGATAACGGTATTATACTCGGCTTGCTAACTAATTATGAAACACTATCGAATTACGAGAACGTCGCTGGATGAGACTGATTTTTTTCTATCGAGAATGTATTATAAACGCTATCATAATGCGTCACGTAATGCCGCCCTGTTGTTACATAATACATATTAAAATTGCGACGTCATAAACCGTTTTAATAAGGTACTGTCAGCTTTATGGATTGACAGTTCAGCTCGTTATTGTTGTTGCTCTTAATCCAATATTTCACGCACAACTGAGACGGTATATTCTGTATTGTAATCATTGTATTTGACTTGCTCGCTGTCCTACATAGGTTTAACTAACTGATGGGCTATTTAAATAGTTTAAGAAATATAATACTCTTGAAACATCTGCTATAAGAATCGTTTAATAAACAAAGAGCAATTAGGCTGTGAAGCTCTTAGTTTTTATTAGATATATTGTTTTAAATTATTAGGTCGTCTGGAGAGCAGCTCAAAGTCACCCGGTCTCCTACACCTCACCTCACTCAATGACTTTGCGTACAATGTTTGTTGAACTCTCTATTTGACTTATGTTCAAGTGAATCTCTTTGTCCCGATTTAACGCACTGAAGTTTTGATCGTGTTAAAGTTCATGCAGCAGTTTATGCTCCGCTGCACCTGCAGTCCTAATGAGATAATTGATTTAAGATAGAATCAACGTATTAGCTATTTGTGTTTTGATGGTTTGAAGGAATGGACAGTAGCATTGGAGCACTGCATAATTATAAGTTTGTAGTTGAGAAGTATTCGACTAATCCGTTTGTCACAGGCTGATTATATTGCTACTGCTGCCGTTTATCAAGCACCTATTTAAATGTTTTCACATTTTCAGTCAACGTCATCAGTTTTTTTTTGTGTATTTCTCTCTTTCACTTTTTTAGAAACATTGGAGACGTAGCTAATTTACTCTTCTATAATTTCCAGTAACGGGCTCCGAAGTATCCGTACTGAAGAAAAAGACGAAGAAGCGAGCTGGGTTCCCTGCAAAAGTGAGCGTGTCACAATTGATGGTGCAGAGGGAACGACCGCTCAACGAGTTCAAGGTACGGGTGATATTAAGTATTCATAACCATGATAAGAGCTCAACCGTTGCCAGCATTACCTATCAAAGGCTGTTCCTTACTTTTATTACGCGTGTTGTCGACGTGTACGTAACGGAGTACGGGAGAGTTAGATTATGACTTCAGTAGTGAGATGATATACAAGGTGGGGCAGAAGTAATACCATAATTTGAATTGGCTGCCATTTGGTTAGAAATTAAAAAAAAAAATGGGTTCTGTTTTTATGGAAAGTTTATTTAAAGGTGTAAAAATTACGACATTAAGTCGATAAATGATATCGGTCAAATGACCGATTCCGACCTCAGTTGATGCTCATTAATTGTGTTTTTTTTTTTTTACGGTATTTTGAATTGTTGCTCGCAAGACATCCCCCAAATTGGTGATTTTTTCTTCAATGTAGACTTTCAAGACTTGCAAGGTTTGTGGTTTGTTGTGGTAAACGTGAGATTTTAAATAGCCTCAAAGAAAGAATTCGGGCGATCTGGCGGACCAGTTCAAATTTCCAAAACGGGAGATCACACGGCCCCGAAATTGGTGTTTCAAAATCTCCATCGTGGCATGAGCTGTGTGACTGTGTGTATCGCTCCATTGCATTGTCAACTAATTCTGTATCTGTCTACAACATAAATATTATGTTTCAAATCACAATGACATTATAACGCCATTAGCAAAATTTATGGCACATTCACATTATGACATTACTTTTGCCCCACCTTGTACATATTAGTTTCTTTTTGCTAAACGTAGTAACGTTGATGATTTTATTTATTATTTTACAGGGACAAGAAACAGAAGCCAACAGAGAAAATTCAACAGCAATGGGATCCCATCGCCCAACAAGCACCCAACATTGCATGCCTTCATATCAGCCAGTCCAACAAAATATACCAAATACTGCGTCCCAAGATAATGAAATAAAACAAGAGACACATGTACAAAAAAGTTCTCATTATCTCACTGTTAATAGTGGCTGGATATCACAACATTCACAACAGTTGGAAGACCTCGAGGCTCAGATTGCACAAAGGCATAATATTAACTCGCCTATAAACTCACCTCTTCCAGGGATGCCAGTGCGAGGCGCGAACGGGCAAATAATAGGTATGAACACCGGGCAGAAACAGGCTACCTTCTTAAAAAATAATCCGAACATAGCTCAGATTGCGCTCGAAGCAGAAGCAAAGGAAGAAAAGAGAGAAATGTCCATTGTGCAGCAAAATATTCAGGGCAAATATCCCTTCAAAGAAGAAGAATCACAAATGTTCTGCGGCCTAAATCAAGCCCTAACGCCGGAAGTGATGCAGAAAATTAATGAACAACAGCAAATATTCATACAACAAAATCAAAAGCAAATTGAAATGGCTATGAAAGGATATAGAACACAATTAGCAGAAAATATAAACCAAAATAAGTCTCAGGGGCATGGTCAGTATGTACCTCAGGGACAGTTAGTAATACAAAACGGTACTGTGATGAAAACGAATCCTGCAAAGACGCCTCCTTGGCAAGTGAAGCGAAACGAACCTAGCGCCTCCAACTGTATGACCAGTCCTAGTCCGAAACTTGCCAAATCTGAGAATGATTATGAAGAATCTAATACTAGCATATCTGAGGATTCTTCTTCATCATCGTACAGTTCTTTTTCGAGTAATGAGCAAATGACCCAAGGCATGTGCTCTCGCGTTCCGCCTCTACCGCAACACTACAACATGATGGGCCAGCAGTGGCCAGTCGTCGATACCAACAAAAAGAAGGCAAAGGGCACTAACAGTAAAAGCAGTAAAAAGAAAAATAATCCCCCTGAGAACAAAGTTCTTACATATGGCAGCAATGGAATGAGAATGATGCAGGAATCAAAAGGCATGAATGATGAAGTACAAATTAATAGTGTTCCATCATTTATGGACGATCCCAGCGGATATCTGGCACAGCAAACGGTTTTGTTAAACAATACTATCTCTAAACAAGTAGGAATCAATTCTTCGTATGAAGCTAACCGATTCGAAGGTTCTAGTGCTGCTAATTGTGTTCCGCAACACCAAATGGACAAAATAAATGCTGTGTCTAAACCAGGTGAAAGTTCTAATGCTTACAGGAGTAATGTGTCAAATCCGTCACATTCTCCTACTAGTACACCAGATAGTAGCGTGTTATCAGAGAAACCTGGAGATAATAACATGCAACAATGTTGTAAAGGCTGTGTATCTATGAAAAGTAATAGTCCAGATTACTCTGACAACCAAATGCGCCTTAAATACATGAAACATCAAATGTATAAGATGGAAATGGAGAGTAATTCCACGACGTCTAGTCCGAAACATTCATTTGAAGACAACCCGGTGACGTCATCAACGTTCATTGAAAGGAGTCCTATGGTGAATGATAACTGCGGCCCTATTCAAGCTGCGACGGTGAGCACTAGCAATGTATCGATGACAGAGACCCTGCAGCCTCCCGAGCCGTCGCCGACGTTGTCGAGCAGCTCGCGTAGTACAGACACGCCGCACAGCAATGGCAGCAATAGCTCGCCAATGCAATCCAATTGCAACTACCCAATGCCTAGTCCTGCTTATTCAAACTCTGGTTCTTGCAGAGATAACTTTAGTAACCCTTCAACCCCTGGCAGCAATCAAGTTTACCCTTATAACTCGCCTGGACCTCCTAACAATAATCAGTCCATGACAGGAACTCAAGTAATGCATTTCATATCAAATCATAATGTCAATAAAAATCTCATGGAAGTTGATAACATATCAATGGTTGGTGTAAAACCGGGTTTAAAACCATCACAAGAATTGTATAGGTTGGAACCGAGAAGGAGAATAGAAAATGCAATGCCTGGGTACTGCCCCCCGCCTCACTTGGGCGGAGGCCCGGCTCACACGCTAATACAAGCTTGTTATGTGCAGACTTTCGTCACTACTATGGCGAGTGGATTTTCCGTCACTCGGGATACAGTCACCTCAGTCTTAGCTGGAAAAGCCAACACTGCCACTACATCTATTAACGCATCGCAAGCGAATTTCATAAGACCACCTCCACCGCCGAGTGTCAATCTCGCTACAACATATGCCATTCCAAATAATCAACCGGATCCTTTTATTAATTCTGTTAATTTACCAACAAGCTATCCGTTGCATATAGCTGGTACAACGGCACAGAATATGATCTCTAAATCACCGATGGAGATGGTACAGAATGTTATTGGTAGTCTACCGTCGAAATTAGAAACGAGCGGCACGCATTCAATGGGGCTGTCTCAATTGAATAGAAGAGCGACAACGCCTGGTCAAATATTGATATCATCGACTGGTCAGATTATGGTATCCAGTAATCAAATGCCGCCTCCTCCACCAAAAACTTCGACAACTATGTCGTCTATGCAGGGCAACATGACCAATGTGACAACATCGGTGACGCAAGTCGTGCCGGCTGTGGGAGGAATGCAAGCCATGGTAAACCAACACCAACCAACGGTAGTAGTGAACGCAATGCCAGCTCCATTTGTTATCCAGCCGCCTATGATGGCTTTAGACGGACAAGTCATGCAACAGAATAATGTGATGCCACAAATAGTAGCGGGCGGTATTGTACCAGGACAGACAAATGACAACTCTCGACAAATTGAAATGAAGAATCAACATAGTTTCGTACAGGGTGTGGCGATGTTATCGCCAGAAAGTTTGAAAAAGCGCAGTAAGAAAAAGAAGAATCAGTCAAATATTACTAACGTTTTACAAATAACTGCTCCGCAACAAAACCCCAACAACATTATGGTTCATCATTCCTCGCCGCAACATAACACTAGTCCTCAGTTCTCGCCGCGTGGTTTTCAATTATCTCCAAACAATAACATATCGCCAACGCCTATGTTGCAAGCGTTGACGATAGTGCCAGGAAAATCTGGAACACCAGCTCATATAGTCATGAATGGACAAGGGAACACTAACAACTTTGGCTCCCAACAAATAATTACCAACACATCTCCGTCGCAACAAATCAATTTACTCCAGCCTGTGAACCTTATAAACAACGCTAGCGGCGTGGTGCCGAACTTCCCAGCGTTCCAACAGTTCATCGTGCCCAACCTCGGCGGCATGATGATGACGGCGGACGGCACGGCCATCATTCCAGATAACTCCACAGGAATGCCTATGCAGTTACAGTTACAAACAGTCAATGGCCAAAACGTTTTGACCCCTGTACAAAATTCTGGAGTATTCGCAGCCAGTACAAACGGTGGCGTCGTCTTACGAGCTCAAAACCAGCAGGGCAAAATAATACAATCGCAGCATAGTCCAGGAGCCCAATTCATATCTCCTAACAGTCAAGTAATGATGAATAGTCCAAACTTCAACGGTCAACTTAGTCCTTTGCTTGCTAATTTGAGTCCAACAAACGTAACATTCAATAACCCTCAAGTCAGATCTAGTAATTTACAGACGCAAGAGTTCATACAGACCAATCAGATGGGACAAGCCTTAATGGTTCCGCTGTCTCCGAAACAAGTGTCCCTGTCGTCTGCGACGAGTAACCGTGGCAATTCAACATTCGTGCACCAGAACACGACGATAGTGCAACAGCAGACGACTCTCGTTTCGAACTCTCATAACACGCAGCTGTCGTCGATAACGACTAATTTGGGTGGGAACGCGTCGAGATTGAGTATAGATCCGAATATTTTATTGGCTAACAAGTCGATGGGGAATCAAAGGGGGAGGGGTATAGTCGAATCTCCGCCTAGAAACGTTCAGGAGGATCACAGGGAGGATAAACACCGAGGGGTTCAGTTCAGTCGCGGTCAGATGGAGGCCTCTGTGAAGGCGGAGGCGGACGGGTACATGAAGTTCATGGGCGAGTTCCCGCTGGCGCCGCACGTGCGCCACTCGGTGTCGACGCAGACGCGCCTCAACCAGCAGCGCGGCAAGTCGCCCTCCGCGCACGCCGTGGGCAGTCCGCCCGACACCACCACGCACAGGTAACGTTCATTTCCTAACTTTTTTAATCAGCAATTTAGCACTCCCAAAAATTTTGATTTGATTGCTTGCTCGGAAAAAACCGACGAAGTGAAGAGTGTTTAGTTTAAAGTGATTACTTACGTTTTCCATTAGAGTTTTATTTTTTTATTAGTATAGAATTTTTTAAATCGAATATCATCAGATCTAAAAAAAACCACTTAATTTCTGAATTTGATAAAAACAATAAAAATAGCTATAAAGCTATATCAAGTCAATAAAAGCCTGCCAAAACACTTTAATACATTTAAAAAACATCTTCATAATTACAAAATCCCGGGAAATACTTCATAATTACAAAATCCCGGGAGTCTGGGATTTCCGTGGGCTTATTCGTAGTAGTAATATTGTTCGAGGTCGTTGACCTTAAATTGCACTACATAATTCAATCACTGATGATAAACCTCTTATAAATGTCTATTATGTCTCGTCAGTCGTCACTCTACAAAATAGTTCTTGACATTATTACCCCCCCGACCCTCACGCCCGCCCGTGTGCCCGCAGCCCGCTGGGCGCGCTGGAGGCGGCGGGCAGCCCGCGGCTGTACGCGGCGCGCTGCCTGTCCACGCAGGCGCACTACGCCGACACCACCACCAAGTCGCCCGAGCCTGCGGATGCTAGCTCCTCGGTAATACTCCCCTTGCGTACATCTTCTTAATACAATCTTAAATTCATTCATTCATTGGCAGACAACGCACAGCCTAAGCCTGGGTATATATGTATGACGAAGGTAAGCACTAAGGAAGGATTTTTTCCTAAAGAGCATAAATAGGGGATGAAAGTTTGTTTGGTACTTCGTCATTTTTACTAATGGGAAATCCTATCGGGCACACGGCTTGAACCTACTAAAATAGTATAGGTATATTATTTTTCTTTCTCTTTAAAGTTATTATTTTACATATATAAGGAAGTAACACTCATCTATAGATGGAAACAGCTATAGTCTTATCAGTATCTAGACACGGACGGTCACCGCAAACATTATCGCAGTACAAAAGAGAACTTCCTGAAGCTTCCAATAGCATTTTTACAGAACATGCTCTAATATTTATTTAATCTGGATCAGGCAGACGCGTTTCTTCTACGAAATAAGTTAGGATATAATAAAACTAAAAGAAAGGAAAGTAAAACAAAATTATACGCATTTAAAAAAACAAGAAAGGAGATTTGTTTGTGAATGTTTTGACAATTGTTTCCAGGCTATGGTGCAATGCGTGTCTAGCAGTGAGCAAGATATGGCGGAATCGCGTGAGCACGCCTGGCCCGTGACACGTAACGACTTCAACTCGGATACAGACACGCAAAGTAAGTTACATGTACCTCATACGTCTTCATTTATTATCGCTAATCAAATAAACATTTTTTGCGCAGGAATATACAGGGTGGATTTTTGAGTTGGGGCAGTAACGGCAGGTACCTAAACCGTTGTAGCTAGAGGAAAGCGGTTTTAGTAGACTGTCCTTAACTTTTACGAGGAATTCACAGAAAACCTTTTTTTAATGCAAAGTCAGCAACCGCAATAAACTTTCCCAAACATTTCATAGGAAATTAAACTCCAACTTGTTGTTTTATTATGGATAGACTGACCGACAACCAGTTGATCTACCCATTCGCGTTACACCACACATCCCTCTTAACGATTTTGCGTTCTGCTCTGATCTATAAAAGTAAAATAAAACAGGACACAAGACGCTGCCTTGGGGAAATCCTTTTCGCAGCTCCAGACATTAGAAGACGTCACTATTCATTGATATTTACATCTGTGTCTCCGTTAAGTTTGGATCTGTTATAAGGGATACGAAATAGATGTAATGTGGGTTACGCACGGCACGGATTGTCACCATACACCTACACAGTCAAACGCCTTCGTGTAATCAAAATAACACAAAAGTATCTCAATAGTATTGGATTATCTTTGATTATGCTTTCCCATTCGCTGCGACTATTTCACAAACCTCATTTTTATGTTCATTAGGAATTTTTATTAGTCAAGATAGCTGATTTAGTTACCTGAACAAAATCTAACAGGTGTACCCATTATTTTTTTTTACCAAGGCCTAAATATAATATGTCGTTCATGTACAAGTTTTTCTATATTCCAGGCATGATATCAAACACGCCCATGATGCGACAAAACCGGACACACAACCCAGTCGAGTCCACCGACATGCACTTCAATCAAAACATGAGCTCTTCGCCAATGAACAACCAACAAGTCATACCAATGACATCCAATTATTATGAAAGACCTCAAACATACAAGAGAAAGCATGATTTTGGCGACCCATCCACATACAGGCCTGACAAAATAATGAGGACAGCTAATTATAATATGGTACATGGATTACAAAATGATACAGATTATGAATCAATGGGTATGAGTTCTCCAGATAAAACACAGTCAAGACATTTCCCCCTTTCGGGCACGAGCTCAGACTCGTCTTCTATGCCGAAAGTGTTTGATAGACATAATATGGGTTCTGGCGATGGTAAGTCTACTTTATATCATCTTTCTCTGTGCTATGCTTTGGACTCTTTGCTATAAATGTTTAATATAATGCACTTCGGCGGGAAACTCTATTTGTTAGTTTCAGTGTGCTAAATACACCTAAAAATTCATTTGTCTCATTCACAGCAACTTGATAAGATAAAAAATTAAAAGTAAAAGGAATTAAAAGTAGTTTTTGTGTATCATATTTACTGAATAGCAAAATACCTACTCGTAGATGTGAGCAAATTAATAACTTATTTGTAAAGACCAGAGTTAATTAAATTGATTTTTAATAAATTTTCGCCTTTTTGTTTACAGCAATTAAAGTAATATAATCGACAGAATGAGTAATTTTAATGAATTCTTTGTTAGTAATTCCCTTTTGTTGTTCATAAAACTCTTGATCTATCTTACGTTATCCTTACATGTGTATCGATTGAGCGGCCATCAGTTTACTGCCTCTGTACTAATAAATGTCCAGAACCATCTCACGCTTTAGTCACAGCTAACAAAATTCAAAATTTACCATAATGTTGTGTCTTGTATTGGTTTTGGATTGACTCTCTGCAAGCGGACTTACTAAATTGTATATGTTTGTAGAGTGTTTGTCAACGAATACGTCTTAATGATGTGTATTGTGGTATATTTCAGCTTCTACATAATGCGATCCTATTGGTCATTGGTTTTCTTTTGGTTGGGTTAATACAAGATACAGCTGTTAATAAAGGGTGTACTGGAAACTAATCAGAATAAATCAGCGATGTGCAGCGTTCAAACGTTCTCACCCGGCTTTCTGTCGCTTTCCATTGCACCACATTCGAAGTAACAAATTGGTACAAAAATTGGGATTCCATTACTAACGCATCATTGTAAGCCATCATCATTTCACCTGTTCATCATTGTAAGTAAAGCACATGTTCTCTTTACTACGACAACGTACCTTCCTTTCAGGTGCCAGGAAAAAATACATACATTTGTAGTAGACCATGAAATACATAGTTATTTCCTAAATATAAATTAAGAGTACTGTATTTTTTCCATGCTCCCCTAAGTTAAAATTACTTTACGACTAATAAACTTGCGAAGTGTTCAACTACCGCTGTCGAATGCCTTTCTGAATTCTCGCTGCTACTTCTGTGAAACCGCAGCGTTTCGAGTTCGCACTGTGTTAATTGGAAATGTTCGCGCGGGCGTGCTTTTATATCACGGCGACCATTCGTCGGTGGCGGAAGCTCGGTGGAGGTTCTCGTACTCCGCGCACCGGACGCGCTAACAGCTGTGATCGGTCGATAGATGCCAAGAGCTCGGAGGAGTCGGGGGCGGCCGGAGGCCCGGCGGGGCCGCGCGCGCGCACGTTCGCGGTGGGCGACGTGGTGTGGGGCCCGGTCAAGGGCTACGCGTCGTGGCCCGGCAAGCTGCGCGCGCGCCTGGCGGGGGCCCGCTGGGCGGTGCGCTGGTTCGGCGCGCTGGGGCCCGCCGCGCTGCCGCAGGCGCGCCTGCTGACGCTGTCCGAGGGGCTGGACCAGCACCACGCCGCGCGCACCAAGCACCGGAAGTGAGTCGCCGCCCACACACCCGACTACCGCACTACCGCACTCGCGAGCAGGACCGCTAGGGACTAGCATTTCCAAATTATTATTACTTGCTGTTGATTTATAGAAGTCCCCCCGTAGTTGCCCCTTATGATTTACTATGAGAGTTTCGTTGCAGTTTCGCTACTTGCCATCATTTATGTGCGTCTAAAGATTTAATTTTGTTCGACACATTTGTAATATTAACCCAACCTGAGATTTCTATTTAACTATGAGCGCGGTGAAGCTGCTAATATCCACAATACGGATCCCTCTCTTGACTGAGATGACTAAATAATTACCGTTTACTACAACAGGAGTAGAAAATTGAACACCTTACTCGAGAACGCGATTCAGGAAGCGATGGCGGAACTCGACAAGAAGAGCGATAGCTCGGGCGAACGGGACGACAGCGCGGGGCCGATCGCTGACGAAGATGACGTCACGGACGCGCCACGCCGCGCCAGGAAGCCCGAGAAGGCGAGGAGTAGAGAGAGGCATCACAAGAAAAACCCGGCGAAGATAGCGCCCGCGCCCGGCGCCAACACGTCGGCAGACGGCGGAAGGCTGCGCAGCGCACGATGACGTGCGCAACTCGGACTTACACTGTTAGCGCCCTTCTCCTAAATCGCGCGGTCTGAATTTTCAATTTTTACTAACGATCTGAATCAAATTTCTTTTGTTGCCGGTGATATAGAGTGGTAGTATCAAGTCGACTGTTCAGTGCGCCTCTCATTCGGTGTAGGAATGTGGTACAGAGTCCGCCTTATTCAGACGTTATGTAGATTTAAATATTATAAAATATAAAGTATATTATAACGCGAGATCTAAAAGTTGAGACTGGCTACTTCGGATGACGTAACAGAAATCACACAAATAAAGTGGTTTATTTGCAAAATTACTTATCATCTCTTAAAAACATCACAACAACATTTAATTTTACAATTTTTAATTTATAGACGTTAGTTAGAACAATGCTGTTGAGATTCATTACGTTAAAGACTTATGTTTTATTTCCAGCTTGTATATTTAATATACCGTTCAGTGATTATATACCATTCCGTATTACCTATCGTTTAATTGGGATCACTGTATATAAGGTTCGTAAAGTTTGTGTTCGAAACGTGTCATCTTTGGATCAAAATTCCTTCTAGACATTAGATGTTCCTAAATATATGCAAATTATTATATTTCCATTCTATTGACGAGATACGCAGTGATTTATCAAAGTTTGATATTAAATTATAAATGTGCATTGTTTAAGTGTTGCAATCATGGTTTAAAATCATTGTTGTTTCACATTATATGTATTAGAGTAAGTAAAGGTCATACTTTAAGTAGATTTCTCTCGATATTAAAGAAATTATTGAAATTCCACACCTGTCATCGATGTATTGTACAATTTTAGTGAACTGTAAATTGATAAGAAATTATGCTATATATCTTGTAAATTTTATGTGTTTTGTTAGAAAATAATAAGTATAACATGATTTCTAGTCAAAATATTGAGCATATTAAAATGTAGATATTATAGATGAGATAATTGACAATAACACTGGCCTGGCGAGTGCCGGCGCACCGCGTCGACATTGTTTCGGTTGAATAATGAATAAGTACAGTACATATTAGTTTCGACATTGTGCTACTTGTTTGCGTTAATAATTTTATACTTTTGTTAATACTTTAGAAATAGTAAATGATACAATTATTTAAATGGGAAATACGAAAAGATTTTTGATAATGAAGCAGTCAGATTTTATCTATAAATAAATATTACTATGTTGTGTCGTAGGAAAAGTACAGCAGACCTATTTATACATTTTGTAAGCAATTTTAATAAACTAATCTTGAATTATTGTAGGCCTACATAATTATACAAAAATAGTTTTCATGCATTAAATGTTTGTGTTTCATCGATAGTAGGACATCACAGCGACATTCATTTGTTAGCACACGTTTAGAAATTAATCTCATCATTACATTTTTTTCTGTTTTATTTATATAAATTTAAGATATTTCTAAGTGTCGCTTAATTGATAAACAATTTGATTTGTGGTACAAGGGAGATTATTTTAAATCATTTCTAAAATGCTTTTTAATCACAATAATTTTTAGATAAGGAAAGTTAAAAAAATCTAGGTAATGTTAACTAATAGGTCATGCCATGAGTACATTTTGATAGGTAATTTGTTATCAACAGTCAATGTTAGATTTATCAATGTGCAAAATTACTTTATGTGATCTTTGGGTGTCCGATGAATATATCAAGAATTATCATAGCTTACTGTTTTATATACCTATCGTATTTTATCGTAATTTAGGGATTCCACTTAAATTTTTCCTAACTAATAAATGTGACTCCAAATATCGACATAGTATTTAAATGTTAAATGGATATTGTTTATTATATTATAGTCTGATAGCACTTCCCTGTGAGATGGTATTATGTACATAATCTTAATGTAGTTATGTATAGTATTTTATTTCAATGAAATTAATGTTTTATAGACTAATATACAACATAAGATTATTTATTTGTTTTGCTGTGTACATATTTTTTTCAATAAAATGTACCTGTTTTATTTAAATGTTTACTTTAATTTCTTGCCCTCCACCAGCTTGCCTTGTAACAGTGTGTTAAGTTAAACGAGGAACATATTGAAGGACTCTCCTTTACTATCAGTACAGTATTTTTATCCCACGAAGCGACGCTGTGAATGTGTTAATAGTATAATTATTCGATTCTTGTGCCAAAAATCTAAAAACATATTTTTTGACTTAACCAATAAAATTCAAGAACACTGAGCGCGCGGGAATCCGAACTAACTTGCAAACGATAAGCCCCTTTCCTTTGTGTTGTTGCCGATCCACCGACAGGACAGGAATACTATTTCTAGTCGAGATTGGGAACTCGAGATCTCGCGTGTTATGTCTGGTGTCGAGATTGACCATTTGAGATCTCGTCCGCTAAACTGGCGAGATCTCGTATCCGAAATCGAGATTTCACAAACTTCTCGCAGACCGCTCGACGCGCGACGTCTCGCTGTAGAACAATGTAGCCGTAGCATAAGCAATAGTCAAATAATCAAGTGATAAAGAAGTTTCAGGGAACGGGCTCCTCGCCGTCTGCACTTGCCGCTTACTATCCCCATAGTTAGCGGTAAGGGTCAGTTCACACCGAGATGCGACGCGACGCGACTTTGCGCGCACACTTTAAAAGAATGACTCAAAATATACTTTATTTTCTACACGAAAAGGTACAAATTGCATTGTGAGAGTTCAGAATACGTTGCGCGGTGCAGTAGGTCATTTTAAAGTGTGCGCGCAGCGTCGCGTCGCGTCTCGGTGTGAACTGACCCTAAGTGTAGACGGCGAGGAGCACTTGCTTTCTTTTGGATCGACAGACGTCTCTCTACGAGTTCTCTACCTCAGTATTGCGTTTTTCTCAGTGCCAAGTGATTAGCTAATTAATTTCTCATTTATTCTATCAGTTTGTTGAGTTTTCCTATATTAAGTTTTGTTTGTTAAAAATAACAAATACCTACGTACAGTTGATTGATGGTGCGTATTTTTTTAAATAAAACCTGCTTCTGATAGATTATAGGTAGGTACAAGTTGGTACAAGTTAATCGTTGTAAACACTTGGTTGTGATTCCATTGTATGCATATTTAACTTTCGTTTTAAATTATTGCTGTTCACATTGTACCGTATACGTATTTAAAAATAAAAATTTAGGTATTTTTGACTGTCCTAAGCTCGGTTTTTCACTTTATTTTTCAGTTTTTAGTTGTACCTACTCCACACAAATTCATTTAACACTACTTGCTATGTAGGTAAATATCAGTGCCAGGAAGTTATTAAAACATCATCAATATAAACTAAGTGGAAAAAGAATCGTATTATTGAAGTTAACTCAAAATTCAAAAACTACCCAAGCAAAGTAATCAGAGAGAGAGGCATACCATAACATTAAAAAAATGCAAATCTGTCTATATATATACACAGTCTGGCCATAAATACTGTTACAATTAAAAATAAGAAAGTTATTACATTTGAATTTGGAATCTGTCATTTTTATACGATTGTTTATTGAGTTTTCTAATTTTGGCGCCAATACATTGTACAATATTTTGCGATATTAAAATGGAGTGGGGTGATAAAGAGAACCGAATCGCTGTGATTGCATTACACAAAGTTGGTATGGAGCCAAATGCAATTTTTAAAACTCTCCATACGCTTGGTTTATTAGTCAAATGTTTGTGTACCGGGCTATTAATAGGTACAATGAGACCTCTGTTTGTGACAGAAAAAGATCTGGCCGTCCACGTAGTGTTCGTACGAAAAAGGTGGTCAAAGCAGTAAGGGAAAGAATTCGAAGAAATCCTGTCCGAAAGCAAAAGATTTTATCTCGGGAGATGAAGATAGCACCCAGAACCATGTCGCGTATTTTAAAAGATGACTTAGGACTTGCAGCCTATAAGAGACGCACTGGTCATTTTTAACTGATAATTTAAATAAGAATAGGGTGGTAAAATCGAAACAACTAGTGAAGCGGTACGCAAAGGGAGGTCACAGATAAATTTTGTTTACGGATGAGAAAATCTTTACAATTGAGCAACATTAAAACAAACAAAATGACCTTATTTATGCTTAAAAGAAGCTTCCCAATTAGTCAACAGAGTGCAACGTGGGCATTATCCGACTTCAGTGATGGTTTGGTGGGGTGTTAGCTATGAAGGAGTGACTGAGCCATATTTTTGTGAAAAAGTTAGTAAAACATCGGCACGAGTGTATCAATATACCATTCTTGAGAAGGTAGTTAAACCCCTTAACAACAAACTCAGCGCCGGGTCATAAAGCTCGGTCCACGCAGTCTTGGTTGGAAGTGAACGTTTCGGACTTCATCAGAGCTGAAGACTGGCCGTCGTCTAGTCCCGATCTTAATCCGCTGGATTATGATTTATGGTCAGTTTTAGAGAGTACGGCTTGCTCTAAACGCCATGATAATTCAGAGTCCCTAAAACAATCCATACGATTGGCAGTGAAGAATTTTTCCATGGAAAGAGTGCGTGCTTCTATTGATAACTGGCCTCAACGTTTAAAGGACTGTATTGCAGCCAATAGAGACCACTTCGAATAAGCTTTTTATATTTTAAATTGTTTTATATTTATGTATTAAACTAACACACTGTAAAAGTAATAAATATTATTTGCAATAAAAAAAATGTTTTTTCGTCGTTACAATTTTTATGGCAAGACTAGTTATATGACGGAGTTATGCCCGAACATAGTACCTACATGAAAAAAAATTTAAACACCCGAATTGAGAACCGCCTCCTTTTTTGAACTCGGTTAAAAAGAAAACGGATGATACACATAAAGGTCACTCACACACGTAGATGGATAGGTCAAGTCGCTAGCACAAGGATGCTCATTTATTACGAGACTACGAATTTTTGGTAAGGTTTTCTCTGTTCTTTATCAGTGTCATTTTTAGAGTTCCGTATCCAGAGGGTGCCATTACTAAGGCTCCGCTGTCCGTCCGTCTGTCACAGCGCTGTATCTTTTGTAGTGATGTTCAAATCCGCTATAAATCTTTTGAACCGTAATAGGTAGACACTTGATATTTGCACAGAGTGTGTACCTACTAAGTACTATGACCGCTATAACAACAGATACCTAATAAAAATGTTGAATACGAGTACTTCCCTCGGTTACAAGTTCCATACTGATTGTATGTACACTCTACTGCCTCCTTGGTCTACTGGTCCTAAACACGACTGCAAAGCAGGGGGTCCTATGTGCCATTCCCAGGTCGAGCACTGTCGGGTAGTGTTATTGTCATCTGCTGCCAAAGAGTGGATGCGTGGACGATATTGGCGACCATCACGTTATAAAATCGTTGAGGGTGATATCATTATCTTAATTATACAACAAGCGAGCTACCCCTTTTTCACACGGTTTTTACATCTTGACTAAACAACGAGATTTCTTAATCCGGAATTAATTCTCCAAATGATACTGCATCGAAATCCGTTGCTTAGTTTAGGATTTAAAAGAACAACGCCGTCACACAAACACGAAAAGCGACTTTAATCTATACTAATAATAAAGCTGAAAAATTAATTATTTGAAAGCGCTAATCTCTGGAAGTAGTCTAGATACTAGTCGGATCTTTTTGCATTTGTTAGCCCAATTCTTGATTAAGGATATACCATCACGCGAAGACTTAGGAGCCGAGCAAAACATCAAACGAAGACGGTGTTATTTGCAGATGACACATCATTGATCTTTAAAATAGACCGACGGTCACAAAATCTTGACGACGTGAATAACTCTATTCTTCAGGTTTAAGATTGGTTTACGGTAAATAATTTAGTACCTACTTAATGAAAAAAAAAAAACCAAGTGCATTAGATTTAAATTATCTAATGTTAGAAGTAGCGAATGTGACATCATATTTAATGGCCAAAAACTAGAATTTGGTAATTGGACAGTTTTCCTAGGAATCACGCTAGACGAGAAATTAAAATGGGGACCCCATATAACATCTATTGCGGGGCGGCTAAGCTCGGCCGCATATGCTGTTAGAAAGATAAGACAATTAACAGATGTAAAAACCGCGCGTTTGGTCTATTTTAGTTACTTCCACAGTATTATGTCATATGGCATTTTTTGTAGGGGTTTCTGCTGGGGAGTTTGTTGCGCCAATTCTTCTTCCCAGCGATAGCACTAGGAAGTGGTGAAGGGCGGGCGTTTTTGGGGGACTGTCTTTTGTAATGTTGACGTTCGAAAAGTGCTGATTCTCAGCATAATTTGAATAAATGACTTTTGATTGGATTTGATTTGGTCGGGCTGCTGACATTGAATCCATTTTTATTTTGCAAAAGGGAGCTGTCAGAGCCATTTACAATCTACGTCGCCGCGAATGTCTTAGGGAACTATTTAAAAGGGTCAATATTATGACGGTACCTTGCCAATTCATTTATGAAAATACCAAAGAGATTTAAGATAGGTACAAAGTAAATAATTTAATGTCTTTGGAAAATACTATGTAGGTATGTAAGAAAAAATCAACAACTTTTTAATAAAATATTAGTGATAGACATAGTTTTAATACTAGAAATAAAGATAAATTAGATCAACCTTTTTTCAGATTATCTAACTTTTATACATACATTATTACATACATCTTTTATGGGGTACCTACTGTGTTAAATGTTACAACAAAATACCTTGTGAAATATTGCAATTAAATGAGAGAAAATTTAAAACTTATATTAAAATTACACTTTGTAAACAAGGATATTACAAATTAGAGGATTATATCCAAGATAAGAATGCTTGGGAACATGCTGGTCCTGTTCCATAGGGCAATCTCTAGAAATAAGTTAATGAGTTTAAACGTGGTCGCAATAATCTCACCGATGATCTGCGTGAGGGACGGCCTTCTAAGGCGACGACTGAAGATAACACCAGTGTTGTGCGGCGTATGATAGAGACTGACAAAAGAGTGACTTATCAGCAGATTCCGACAAGCTTAGGCATCGGTATGAGTCAAGTGCACAAAATCCTCCATGAACATTTAGCGGTCAGGAAGCTTTGTGCCCGGTGGATACCTCATAATTTGACAGAGGCCCAAAAGCTCCGTCGTGTTGATTGGCGTCGTGAAATTGTTCAAAGATTTAACGGAGGTGACTCAAATGCTGTGTTCGACATACTTACAGGTGACGAAAGCTGGATTTATTGTTATGATCCTGAAACTAAGAGACAGTCTACTGTCTGGGTTTTTCCTTCCGAGGAGTTGCCAACTAAAGTGAGGAGAGGTCGATGCGTGGGAAAAAAAGATGGTGGCTTCGTTCTTCGGAAGGACAGGTCATTACGCAACAATTGTTTTAGAGGATCGAAAAACAGTTATTGCAGAGTGGTACACTAACAATCGTTTGCCACTTGTCTTGGAAAAAGTTCGGGAGAAACGACTTCACAGTAGGATCCTCCTTCACCACGACAATGCCTCGTCGCACACCACCAAGCAAACAATTCGCTAACTTGGCGACGTCAGACGTGGAATTACTGGGGCACCAGTCCTAAGCCCCGACCTCGCACCTTGCGATTTTTATTTATTTCCGAAAATAAAAGAAAAACTTCGAGGAAAACGTTTTTTGGACTTTTTGGACGCCGAGGAAGCAGTGGCTGCGTTTCAAAATGCCGTCAAAGAGACCCTTAAGGACGAGTGGGCAAAGTGCTTTTCTCAGTGGTTCCATCGGATGCAGCGATGTATTGATGAATGGACACTATTTTGAAAAGATATAATAAAACTAATAACTTGCTAGTTTGTTCAGTTTTTGATTTTCTAAGAACTTTCAGTGTCACCCCGTACTCTATTTATTTATGAAAATCGTCTACTTTTAGAATCTTTGTAAATATGTGAGCACCATGTATCTATCACATACATAGTTAATTTACGAGTATATGTCATGGTTTCATTAATCCATTTTAATTATTTTATCTATTGTGGTATAGTAATTTTATTTTAGGTGCATCGTCTTCACATATATAATTAATGTATGCAAAATATTGGAAAACATTTTAAAAGAGTAACGAAAACTACCTTTTGGAAGGGGCGACTAGAATCAATTTTATTTTAATTTTTAACGTTCAAAAGTGCTCTGGGCCGGAATTTCACGCGGATGAAGTCGCGGGCAGAAGTTAGTTTATAATATGTATAGATATAGATAGTGTTAATAACGATAAGGGGCGTGCATGAGTCTGTATGTAAGTCTCATCAGATAGATAATGACTACCTCTGCATGATACGTGAGTAGTTTTAGGTTCTGATACCTACCCAAGCACCAAGCTAAAAAGCGGGTTTAAATCTTTGAACGACATAAAGCTATATATACCTAATACTGTGGCTATAGGTACTAATACAAATACAAGATACATGAGCATAATCAGCCTATGTTCCCAATGCTGGGACACAGGCCTCTCTGAGAGAGGGAGTCCGGAGTGGGCTGTGGTGGATGTCACATGTCTTAGACATTTTGGTTCTAGAACATGCCGGTTTCCTCAAGTTGTTTTCCTTCACCGTTTTGAGAGCAGTGGTGATGAAACTAAATACATAAAGCAAAGTCTCCTGCCTGGGTTCGAACTCACGACCTACAAAAGTCGAGGCCGATACCACTGGACCACCATTGCTCTATACAAATACATACTTATACTGAAATATTTATGTAAACCTACATATTACATAACGTGACTGTACAAAATAGCGTACCAGATTGCAGACAGGACATGATAAATAGCACTGTAACAGTAGGATCACCGCAACACGGCAGTGTGCATACCCACATAATTTTCAGAAAGGATAATCCCATTTATTACCGCTATTTACTATTGTGAACGTTCATCCTTGCGAAACGTTGCGAGTTCGTGCGTCGTACGGTACCTACTATGATAGAAGCTATGGTACCTACGGCATGGCACTTGATAGCACCTATAAGTATGATCTTATTATACGTTAGTTTTGATTGAAACCTTGCTTTCCTGCTAGAACGGTCAGCAACAAAAATCGGTTAACACTTCAGTTGTTTAAATCTTAATTATTGAGAAAAATATTATTAAAAAAAAACATGTAGTAATAGAATATTTAAGAATAATTGAGAAGAAAAAATAGAAAAATGTGTTTATTGGCATTACACAAAATGAATACACCTTAAAACTATCAAAATAGAAAACAAAGATTATTTAATGCCAAAAGGGCCTCAGCTTAGCATAATGTCAGATGACAACACAAGTGACCTGACGCTGATTTTCAGCTGCAACATTGTTGTCGACACGGTTGGCGCAGTGGCTGGGCGATCGACTGCTGCCCTGCGTGTTGCGGGTTCGATTCCCGCACTGAACAAATATTTGTATTGCCTACAGGTAGTTGTTTCGGGTGTGGCTGTTTGTGTATGTGACTTTAAATGTTTGTAAATGCACCCACGATACAGGAGTAATTCCAAGTGTGGGGCAACGTTTAATAAAAAAAGAAAAGACTAAATAACCTGCGATTTCTTAAAAAAGAACTCAATATATATTGTAAAGGGGCATACCTACGCTTCTATGATCGAAGCCCAACCTAACCCGATCTAAAAGTACGAAACAAGAAAATATTTGAGATATAAATCAAGACATATAAGTACAAAACTGGTCATAGTAAAGCCGTGGTCGCGAATGTATAAATACATTTTTTTTTTCGAAAAATCCCTTTCTAGGGGGGTTTTAAAGCCGGGAGGAGGGCTCATTTGATGATTTCTCATCCGGAAAATAAAGGGGGGTTTTAACATTTTTAGAGGTTTTAGGAGGTCATAAAAACCAATGGCTATGAAAACTAAAAAAACATTAACATGATTTGTACAGAAATTTAATTAAAAGTATAAAAGAGAGTAGCTCCGTTCAGGAAACAGAATCCGGTTAGTAAGTTTGAACATTTTCTTGGTCATTACTCGTGAACTGGTTGCGCTATGGGCCGTGCAGTTATATCTTCCACGACTTATTGACGCATCCAAACTTTGGAGAGCTGTACACTGCTGGTAGCTATCTATGTACTCGTATAAACCTAGTTTGTTGTTAAATTATATCTTCTCTTTTGCTTTCATGTTTTATTTGAAATCTTGAGTCTCTGAAAGCGAACCTATGTATCTGTTTTCACACATCGATGACATGCAAAGAGGACCACGCGGGAACTGACTATACAGGAATGATCTGTTAATATGACATGTATGATTTGCGCAAGTGTTACTAATCAAACCCCGGAAATACCATCATACGTGCCCCGTGGTCACTGATGTGTCCCGGGTAACCTTATGTCATGTTCGTTATAAGAGAAACAAATGCAAAGCATGAATACATAACAAGTATTTCTACGGTTATGTAGCGGCACACGAAGTCCCGCAGCATACAAAGTTGCATTCAGTCCGCATGCTGCATATTTGTATTTTGCACATCACGCCGGGTGGCTCTCCTATTCAATGCTACCGAATTCACATAAACAAACAACATTCTATGAGCGGCTGAGCTGCTAGTAAACTTGCCGCCTGCAATATGTTCGGATTACAAAATCATATTGCGTTTCATTGCTCACGTACTACAGATCTTTTGGATGATTCACTGTGTGTGAAAAGATAGTTTTTTTTCATCTAAGTTTCATTTCGTTTTATTAAACTACCCACATAGGAGGCTTACCTAGCTGTTAATGTTAGGAATATGAAAGGTCGGGCAAAATGTTTTCGATACTCCTTTGAAAGTATTTAGTCAGAACCTTTAAAAGCGTGTCAATCACCCACTGAGGTGAATGCTGGGAACTAGTGGGACTGGGAGTTAGGTACCCAACGTTCTTGCAGGGAGCGTAGTTCACGCTCCGTCTCACAGATGACGCTCTCTTGACGTCACTGTAAGAGAGATTTAGGGCTGATTTTTCTAACGCCAGATAATTTTATCGGAGGAATAATTTCGAATTTTTGACAGTTCTTCCATTCAAAAATAGTCTGACATCAATTTTATTCCACAAATAAAAATTATTGGTCGATTGAAAAATCAGCCCTAATAGTAATAAAAAAAAAAAATAAGGATATGTCAATTATGAGGCTGAGGCTGATGCTGGGTAGATTGAGGTTTATTTTATAATTGATCTCGAACAGCTTTCTTGTCAGCTCTACGAGTATCAAGTAGGTAGGCAAGACGCGTGATATTTAATTTACTGTCTGTTCATATTATCAAGCGCCTCCCCTAGGTATAGGTGGACAGGACTAAACTAATATTTATCTTCTGTCCTTTTCTTAATGAAAAAGAAAGAAAAAGATGCACTGACCTTAAATCTATTTTGTGAACAAGGGAATCGACGCCACTGTTAACAAATAAAATTATAATATTTTCTGTCGATAATGTATACGTACGTACGTACGTGTGTGTGTATACGTTCCAATATTACGACGTGTCTGCTTCTGAGAAATTCTATTTCCGCCAAGAGGATTAACAGGTGACGTTGTAAGTATGTGTCGCGAAATATTGCAGAATAGCTTATTTTGCAGCAGATAAATACGATGAAAACCGAAATACCATTTAAGTTATTTATGAAATAACGCTATGACTTTGAATATATAGTTTAGAGTTAGGTCTATGGTTAGTAGGTGCATCAGATGGGATATATTCAAAATTCTTTTTATTTGTTTTTATCTGATGTTAGGGACTTCAGATAAAAACAAATAAAAATAATTCCTATATTATACTGTGTGCCTTTTAGTCTGATCTAAAAATGAAAATGTATTTTCTTTCTTTCTTTCTTTTTAGATTTAGATTAGGAGACTTAATTTGTAAGAGAGCAAAAAGTTGGCCAATCTTATCACCATCAGAGATCTTTAATGACTTAATGGATTTTGAAAAAGACGGGGCCCCTAGCGGGCATAAAGCAAACATTAAAATACAGCCAAACCAAAACAGTTTCTTAGGGAATGGGTAGCGCTCCGCGACCCTCGCTGTTTGAACTAATGATGGTCAAAATGTTACAATGAAATACCGATTATTGGTACGGTTGGTGCTTACCCACAGATAAGTTTATCCGTGTCTGTAATTGTATGCTATTATTGAATCCTATGATTAAATCTAAAGTAAAATATACCGAGTCAAATTAAATTAGCTTGCGAAACTCTGCAGGCGTGATGGGTGTCGATATCTAAACATGATTAAACAAAAAAGGATTAATTTGATGTTTTTTTTGTGAGGTCATCGACCGCTGTCAGTGTATTTACTTGAAATAACAATTTTAAAAATCCGTTTTTTTTGTATTAACTACACAGACGTATTCATATTTAAAAACGATAAAACACATTGTCTCAACTCATACTTGAAGTAACATCACTACCAGCGGTCGTTGGTAGGTAGGTACATGAAGAATTTAGTACATACGAGAACCAAACAAACCCTTTTCCCTTCCTAAAATAAAGACTAAAAGTAACTGACCTAAGCTATTTATTAACAATTTAGATTTACAATATAGATGTATCCCTACATATCTCTTTACATTTCCTTTCTCATAGGCTCTGCCGAGAGCAGAAAATCGGATCGCCATTAATCTAGAGGAGGCCCGCGCGGCCGCACCGATCGCAAATGAATGGTCATTGAAATGAAGACGTATGGACCAAACATATCACTCGGACATTTTATTTCATTTGCCATCTGCTGCCTGTCCGGGATCCTTACAAAAGGCGTTTGTTTGCTTTAAGTTAAAACTAATTTTCCAGCTTTCCGTGAGGCTAATTTTAAACTTTCCACCTTCAAACATTTTTCTTTTTAGTAATTGCACGGAATGGTCGGCGAGTTGCTAGTTGCTGCAAATGTGGAGTGTTGAGTTTAAAGTGTTGGCACGAAGTTAAATTGATCTCTAAGGAGATTGGTAGTTTCCGTAATTTGTAAATATGTAATTGTTATTTATTTCATGGTATATTGGTTTATTTTATACATTAATTGTGTAAATGTGATTTGAAAATCACAGGCAATGAATATAATGTTTTGTCCATTAGTATCTTAAAAAAGCTTCAAATCACGCTTTTTTTAAGATACTAATGGACAAAAAAATGTGGCAAAGAAATCGCGATAAACTTTGCAAAAACTAAATCTGGCACATAATTCTCTGAAGGCTTGAACTTTGCTAAGAACTACCTAGCACCATGATAAATCACAGTAAATACGCACGTACCTGAGTGACGCCTACATAAACTTGGAGTAACTTCTAAATTCGTCACGTATGTTTAGCAGTAGGTGCGACTGTGGAGCTATTGAGAATATCTAAACTCACGCCAACTGTTTTCATCATGTGGAAACAGAATACAAATTTAGCACCATTAGGGCCCTCGCCCACGGGCGACTTTTTGTAGCGATGCAGTCGCGATGCTCTCGCGCGTAGCATCGATACAGACGCAAAGCAGTCGCTAGCTGTGTGCCCGCGCCCACGGGACCAGATTCAGTCGCGATGCAAACGCGATTTGGTCGCGATGCAGTTACGATACAAAAATACCTTGGATCAGTACAGTTGCAAGATGGACTCCGTTGAGGCAACATTAGTCACAGGAAGACGTGAGTCCCATATTACAGGACGCTCCTGAATTGCCGTAATAAAAGTTTCAGTGTCAAATGACTCCATTTTACGCCTGTGATGGACAATAGCATGCACTCTGGACCTGTCTGTGTTGCTCGTTGCACTGATGCCGATTCCCAATCACGCGCCGCGCCACACTCCCTCCCCCCTCCGTTCTCTCTACCGATGTCGTCCGACGCGGTCGCGCGTTTGTATCGATACAATCGCGATGCAGTAGCGCGTTGTAAATGCGACTAACACGCGTTAGAAGTGATGCTGTCGCGCGTTTGCTAAACGCGCGACTGCATCGCTACAAAAAGTCGCCGTGGGCGAGGGCCCTTAGTGTTCAGATATTTACGAAACATAAAACTTTTTAACTATGTGACGATATATCTCAGGTAATGTGGTAGATACTTAAATATAGTCAAGTCTAGAAAAATTAAAACAAGTTGGACTTATAATGCTGACTTTACATTTGTTGAACGTGTTTGGCGCCATCACTAGTGTCCATCAGTTCCTGTAACAGACGAATTCTCTAATTTGCCTACATTTTTGACTTTAATTGACGCCGAGATGAGATTGTAACTTGAATTAGTACGTTTTTTACAGTTGAATCAGAATCATTAGTTATTGAATGATTATTTGTTTTAACGGATAGGTGGTATGGTGGCAATAATACTACTATATAAATGCATCCCTATTCTAGCTGTAGATATTTGACAACCTAATCAAACGCGTGGTATGAAATCAACAAGTACAGCTTCAAAACTTACCTAAAAATAAAGATTTTAAAGGTACCTATGTCGTCTTTTATTTAACATAAAGAAAGATTTTGTTGCAATAAGTGGCTATATCACGAAGTAAATGTACGAACAGGGCTGTATACTCTCACAAAATATGAGCAAGCTCAGCAGCATTATAAAATAGCACTTTAGAAAATCTAATTCTGTTCTGGCGCTATGAAATAAAAGTTAGATAGTCTTTATAGCATCAGCATGAACATCTTAGTAGCAACATAGTGTCGTAGTAATGATAACTGATAATGATAAATACACACGTACAGAAGAATTATATATATTAAGATAGGTACGGTCACTAAATGAACTTTTTTTTTTTTTTTTTTTTTTTTTTTCGAAAACGTTATCAGTTTGTTACTAAACTTCAACTATCTATATCTGACGACCCTGGTTACTTATCTCTTTTGGTGACTGTAAACCTCTGCCTAACCCTTAGGGAAATACCGGCGTGATGTTATGTTACAATGATGTGGGCTATTTTGAACTCAAAAATTATCAAGAATAAAGTTTAATAACACATTTGTATTACATAAATAATACAAATGTGTGGGAATTGGTATCAAGATCTTTTTTATAAACCCATAATTTTTAAGTAGGTACTCGCATGCTACGTACATTAGTAGAATTATCTGCGTTGGTTCTACGTTGGATACAGCTTCGTAAATCGGTTTCCTATTCTGTAATGTAGCTGATTCAGCAGCTGTAGCACGTCGTGACCTAATTACGCAAATTGGTGGTTGAAGCTCACATAGTGATTAGTTCCTCAAGCGCCAAACAGCAAATCCTACTACTAAGTAGATACATTATCCTGCTGATTAAGACTTATCCAACGATAATGACGAACAGGGGCGCCGACTTAAAAAAATATTGGCATGGTAGAGACAAAAAAAATCGTATATTTTCAAATGCCAATCATGCTGTACGTGTTGATAAAATTTCAAAATGCTGATATTGGAATTGTCAAATATTAGCTTAAAAAAATGCAAAATGAGCCCGAAAATTATAGCTCCTTGAATAGATTAGGTTTTCTTTTGACCATTTACTGGTGAAAACGGCATTAGCTGAATATATTTCACAAGTTGAAGAAATTTACGTAAACCTAGGAGGCGCGGGCACACCAGGCCTATGGAGTCGGCTCGGCGCCAGAAATGACCAATAACAAAACCAATTTTTATTATCACACAGCCTGGTTATTATTGCAGAATTTATGAATTTTATGAGTGTCATCTTGCTTTCGCAACCCAATTACATCCGTCATTATGAGGGATCCCGGTGGTTGTTATTGCAGTTGTATGACTTTTGGTCCCCTAATCGCTCATAACGACAGCTGTCACAGATATATAACAACCGGGAACCACGACTGAATTATCTATTCGAGCCACTGAGAGATCGAGATAGCTAAATAGGGCCACCCATTATTGCAGCAGGAATCTATCAGCTTCGATACATCATGAAATCATTTACCAAATACAATGTAACATGTCACAACAATTAATGCCATTGCTGAGCCATTGTTATAATTTATGTGGCTAACACAGTAGTGTCATGTCACGTTATCCAGCGTGTTAGCCGAGTAAAGGACGGCGGCGCCGCAAACCGACTGCACGATAAATGGCACTGATGCTGATCGTACGACCGCTTATACAACTACAGTTTACTCTAAAATACGAGTCAGAGTTGCCGAATCGACGATCAATAGTACCTATTGGTCTTTACTACTGCTGACCCACATATATCACTTTTGTGCACCATCATTTAGAATTATTGATCACTACGTCGGATACGTAGTGATCAATAATTCTTCGTTCACGTGAATCGTGTTTATTTGTCAATATGCTGAAAATATTTGGATATCAAAAATGCGTATTACCGAAGTTTTACGAATGTTTCTAGTTCTACGGCTACGCGCTACGAGGTATGCTACGCGAGCTACGAATCGTAGGCATAAGCTACGCATGCTACGTCATTAGAGGCTATTAAACAAATTCTCCGACTAGTAAATTAGTTCTTTGCTAAACGTTTTGTACCATTTTATTGATTTTACGAAAAAGGAGTAACTAAATATATGTTAAGTTAATGTACAACATTAACGTAACGATATTACGTAGGCATATTGAGAGAAATTTCTCGAACGATGGCTCATATCAATCATCATAACGCTCTCGACGTTAAAGACGCAGTATGACATACCGACATTCAGCAAGACATCTTACGAGTTACGAAGGATGTCGTTTAAGCATAAAGACGTACATTTGTAAGTAAATACATTCGTCGCGGAGATGCGTCGTTCTTCCTGGGGTGGGATGTTATATCAGCAGACATTAGTTTGGTCCCTAATGTGGTGTTGCGCTGGTGGTGCGTTGGCAAGCGCACCGCTGTCGATGTCGCTGTCCGAGATTTATCTCCCGAACCCCGCCCCCTGCGGGGCTCCCGGCCCATTCGACTTCATTTCAACACAGACGATAGTTTCATTTTTCTTTTTCCTTCACTAACTGTTATAGACAGATAAATTCAACGTTGTCAACCCAACAGAATACTAGAATCGTTAAGAAATAGAACGAATTAAACAGACGCTTTCAATTTGGAAATGAAATTCGTAATGTTTTCCGATATTGCAGCAAAGCGGCGAGCGCGCGAGCCGTTGTAAAATTAATGCGACCAGAGGGAAATATTTCACGATAGCATCTCTTTCAAACTACAAGTTTTTCGCTCTCAGGTAATTCTTATTTGAAGAACGGAAAAGTCGTGAAAGCGTGAGATTTTATAGTTGTCTGTGCAAGCACCAAGCAGCTAGTCTTGTATAACGTCATGAAAAAGTCGTAAATGTTGCGTAGTGGCGTGTACGAGTGAAATTTTCTACTTGAGAAGGCACGCGATCTACGGAACATGCAAAATTTTATGAGGCCTGCCCCCTCCCCCGGCTCTATCCTCTTACCTACGGTTTCTATTTTATGACTTCAACTGTTAAAGTTATGGCTACGTGAGGTGAGAATCGAATTTCAGTAAATGTCGTATTGGATACGTCAATCTATCCGGTATCTACCTCACATGTATGTAAATGGAAAACGTTTTCTGAAAGTTATGCGTACCTGACTTCGCAGATAGTTGGTTACGCGGTAGTTAGTTCATAGTTTTAAAAGAGCTCTCATTATCTATGTAGTATATACGACAGTAACCACTGATTCGAGAGTTAGGTTTGAGTGAGTTTTAATCCTTACCAATTATACGAGTACATATAGTATTTTTGTCTCACGAAGCGCCGCACGCTTTACTTCTGGTTACCAAGTGTACAAACACGCTGTGAATGTGTGTGAGCTCTCGGTACCGTCTGAGATAGTGGCGAAGGTGGAAGTGTGTGTTATCTACTAACGCTACTCGTATTCACGCATACATGCACAGAGTGTTTGTACACTTGGTACCACAAAAAAGCGCGCGCCGCGTGGTATGATAAAATTACTATAACGATATTTTATAGTATTTTGGTGGTGCTATGGTTAGGTGGTATAACATATCATTATAAAAATACGATAACGATATGTTACAGCACCGTTTTCACTGGATCACTATGCATACAGTAACAGGTGTAGTTTCAACAACATTGCACTTTCCAGGAACCACAACGCAGCTGAGCATTGTATTCAATTAGTGCTACACCATATTTACAACGAAATTGGAAAATGCAATGGAATGAAAATTGACTATGAAAATCGACAACGTTTACCAGTACCTAGTTATCATTGAAGTGTAAATTCTATTTGCATTTTCGTTTTGATAATAAAAAGCTCGGTTCACGAACGCAGTGAATCGAAGAAACAATGGAAGCGGTCCCTTCGTTTGGTATTGCTTTATTTGTTTAAAAGACAACCTTCAATGATAGCATTTAGAGATAGCACCTGGTTTCTTTCAGCAAACTTTGTTTCCTTAACTCACAATCATTTCTAGGCACTGTTACCTCTTTACGAGTTAATGGTATCAGGATTAATAAAACGCCGGTTTCTTTATACATTGCGTAATTATTGGTATCCTTGAATCAGTTTACATTTTAAGAAAGAAAGATAGAACATATATTTATTTAGCTCAGACTAAAAGACACACAATACACCAGACACATACATCAGATAAAAACAAAAAAATAAAGATCAAATAAAAAGTGTAAAGTCCGATGTAAGAAATTAGCAGGAAAGTGTGCCTCACGGCTGCGCCAAAAAGGCCCAGTTCAGAAAAAATGCCAGACAACTAGTGCCTGACGTTGGTTTTCAACTGGACGATGTGTGAGGTGACGGATGTGAAAAAATAAAATAATAAAAACTTTATTGTTCAGAAAAAAAACATTACAATATTCGAATAGCACTAGCCTCCACACTAGGATTCCCTGTGTTGTGAAGACTTACCTTTTACAAGATTATCAGGTACATGGCCTACCATGTTGTTCATACACAGCATCGGTCGGTATGATTTCCGAGTCGACAATAATCGGTTGTTTTTCCAAACAAATAAATTCATTAAATATAAGTATGTATGTAGTTAACTTATAGGTGTATTAAATTTAAACTCGTGTAGTGTGTTGTATACGTGTGTGGTGTGATGAATGAGTGAGTTAAGTTGGGTTTAGACGAATCGAAGACCGAGGCTCGGTCTTCGATGGATGAGGATGAGGGGATGATGATGAGGGATGGCAGGAGGAGTGCTCTTACTCTTGAGTAAGAGCACTCCTCCTGCAATCCCTAAAATCTCGTAAATCAGTATTATACTGCAACGTAACGTGTGTATGCATAGTTAAGGTCAACGACTGCTGTTCGTGTTGTCAGTACATACTTGAAGTATGAGTTGACAATAACTGTTTTCTTATGTATTATCGTGTTTAGATATCGAAACCCTTCACGCCTGTGAAGTTTACAAAAAAAAAAAAAAAAACTGATATATCAAGTCGGTACAACGGCGGTCGATGATCCCACATAAAAACTCATGTTTTATTTATCGTGTTTAGATAACGATGCCATCGCGTCTGTGGAGTTTAGCTAGCCAATTAAAAATAATCCTGTATTTATAGAATGATATAGAAGATACAAAAATATAGAAGGACGATCCACATCTTCACGTATATCTTCTCGTGATATTCCCCTTTAAACCTAGCTCAGACCTAACATGCGTTTGCATGCAGTATAGCCCGAACTTGCCGATGAGTGTAAAGTTAGCGACACGAGCACTTACGAAGCAATGTTTTACTGGTTGAAGCGGGTTTCGGCAAACACCCTAAATAAGATAAGTAGGCAACTACGTTTAGGGAAGTATCTACAAGTTATTTACACATTTAACCTTTTTCTTGGTCGTAAAAGGCTATAGATTTTGTTGAAGTGTGAGTAATGTTCTTAAAGAAATTATAAATCTTTGGGTTCTTTTTCATTTAAGTACCTATCACATTTGAAGAACCAGTAACTGGGTTGTGGAGGTCACTCTATATAAAATACTGATATTCAGCTGCAACCGGTTACACTGGAAGCTGACCCCAACATAGTTGGGAAAACGCCTGACAGATGATGATTTGAAGAACCACTTAAATAAATTATGTCTAAAATCGTCTTTTTCTTATTTTACCCAAATATAGCTGTAGATTTGGGTCATTAAACATTATTGGGGCTAACTAGTCTGGTGAAAACTCTCCGCGAGTTGTATACTTATAAGATGCGGGTTTAATCGCTTGATGACAGTTAAAGGTACTCCCTCAGAATATCAAAATTTATCTATCTATCTATACTAATAATAAAGCTGAAGAGTTTGTTTGATCGCGATAATCTCTGGAACTACCAGCCGAATTTGAAAAATTTTTTTTGCTAAGCGTAAACGAAGTAATTACGCGGGCAGGCGATGCAATGCGATGGGTTGAGTCGGGGGAAAAGAAATTTCACGCAGACGAAGTCGCGGGCAGAAGCTATTTCTCTAATAGTAAAGATAGTAATTTAAAAAAACCTTGCTTCAAAACCATCGTTCGTAAATGTCTGCAAGTGGTATGTGTCTGTACCTATTTTCAAAACTCAGGCATAATGCCCACCCTACACGCAGGTTGTGCATATTCTAATTCACAACCAAAACCTTCGATATTTGATCAACGACCAAAACTAAACAAGTTTTTTTTTAATTTCCAATATTAATCCTGACGATAAAATTAAATCTTACTTCACAACTTCACTAACAAAATTCGATGACTGTTCATAAAAGTTACGGTTTCCATCCAATCTAATTTTGTAGGCTGTCTAGCGTATACCGCTACACTCAGAATATTTAATTTTCAACGAAACTAGGTTAGCAATCACGTCCGAGGTCTGAGCTAATCCAGCTGATCAGTCTATTACCGTCACGAATAGCTATGAAACGAGAATTACGTTTAGAAGAACGTTATCAATTTACATTCACATTATAAGATCAAAATGGCAAGGGCTATGCTTGGAGTTTCCCTGCGTGATCGAATCAGAAATGAAGAGATCCACAGAAGAACCAAAGTAACCGACATAGCTCGAAGAATTGCCAAACTTAAGTGGCAGTGGGCAGGGCACATTGCTCGCAGAACAGATGGCTGATGGGGCCGTAAGGTTCTGGAGCGGCTACCGAACCGGAAGACGTAGCGTTAGAAGGCCTCCCACAAGGTAGACAGAAGCACAAGCTTGGGGGAGGCCTATGTCCAGCAGTGGACGGCTTTCGGCTAAAATGCTGATGATGATAAGATCAAAATATAGGTAGGTACATTTTAGTTTAACACACTCATAGCCCACTGCGCGACTAATACAGAAGGTTCAGTCTATTTCAGTTCTCATTAATACAGCATTATTGCAACTGATTTGAATCATTGATCATTACAAGCCATGCGCAAGCAACGCAACGCTACGCAGTATTTGATTAGAAAATCGTCAATTTTAATGTCCACTTCTGGACAGGCTGTACTAGTCGATCAGATAATTCAGTCACATCAGAAAACAAACTTCCGTTCTTTCAAAAAAGCTAAGCAGATATTAAAGAATTTTTCTACGCACAATTTTTGCTACCACCGCAATTCAGTACGTAAAACAATAGCGTTGCTTTAGGTTACCTACATATATTTCCGAGCGGCCGCTTAGTAGCAGTTTATGGAGGGACTATAGTGTCCATATTATCGGCACATATCAGGCGCCATGTGTTGCTGCAACAGCCGATCAATAGCATTGCTATGTGCTACTTTCGCACAAAACGGACCGAATTCATGAGCCGTGTTTGGTCGCATTATGGACTAGATTTCGCTACACGCTCAAGCGCCTAATTACATACTCGTAACGTTCCTGAAAATTTATTGTAGAAGTAAATCTTTTAGATTTACTGCTAATTACGTTCTCTCGGCAGTGTTCCTGTGAGACAGCCAATATACACAGGACTTGATATTAGTATTCTCAATTAGAAGTAAACGTTTCGATTTAGGCGGAATTAGGAACGTTTGCATGCTTTCGGATGGTGATCTGGTAATAATAGTGCTGTGGTAGTGTGGTTAAGGAGCAGTGGTGGCCCAGTGGTTACGGCCACGACTTACGAGTTGTAGGTCGTAGGTTCGAACCCAGACAAGCGCTTTACTTTGTGTAAATTATGTCATCACTACTGCTCTCAAAACGGTGAAGAAAACATCGTGAGGAAACCGGCATGCCCTAGAAACAAAAAATCGAAGACATGTAACGTCTACCAACACGCACTGGGCCCGCATGGTGGATTACGGCCTACTCCCTCTCACAGCGAGGAGGCCTGGGTCCCAGCAGTGGGAACATTATACGCTGATTATGTGTGGTTAATCCTGTTCCCGTTTAGATTTTCGTACAAGTGATGTCAAATTACATTGTGTTTTCCGAAGATCGATACAAAGCCATTTCAGGTTAACATATTAAAATTAATTTAATATCTTCAATGACTTGGTTATGCACGTCATTAAACCTTAATTCCTTTATACAACATGTCACATAATACACATATTTATCGACCAATTTATCTATATCCAAGTCATTGACTGTTACTTTAAATACCAACCTCATTACGAAATCGTCCCTTAGTTCCCGTTAATCGTATTCTCCTAACTATAGCCCCATCAGTTTGCAATACATCATCATAAATCTCGTTGAGCGGCACTCTGGAGTGTCGCGGCGTCGTCTGCATGCCCTCAATTTGAGAGGTCCAGACTTGCGCCCGAAACATCCCCAACTTGCCCCAGATATGTAAAATAGACAATTGATTTGTTTACTTAGGCCGATCTACGGAACTATCCCGATATGTCAAAACATAGTAGAGGTAATGCGGGTAACTCTGAAATAGTTTCTGCTTGTTTGAAGCTTGTACTCCTTCCCTTGCCAAACAAACAACTCTTATAATTTCAGAGGGGATGTTTTACCGACATAAAATGTTAACAATTTTTACTTGTTCAAAGATTAAGAAGAAATGTTGAACCCCTGCAGTGTTAAATACGTTTCCTTGAAATTTAATTATGTCGGAACATTGGATAGATCTTGAGTTTCCGCAAATTCTGATGTTTACACAATCGTACTTTGTGCGGTTGCTTTGTCTTCGTAATCATCGAGATATAATATTTAGGTGCTTATGTACGTAAAGATTTCATAACGCTTATAATTTATTGCTCGTTTATTTTACTTGTAAAGAAATAAGCCATCTCTATTTAGGTATTAGATATATACCTTGATAGCTACGTCTTGCTGATTAACCTATTCATGGGTAAATATTGATTTGTTTTACTATATACTTGTGACTTGTATCGATATATTGATTTTAAGATCCAACGATTTTATAGGAAGTGTTAACGTGCTATATTTTAAATGTAATGGGTCGGCCGTTTGGCGCGAATTGTAATAAATTACCTTACATTTATCCCACTCTCGGTTCAATTAATTGGCTGCGTGTGGATACCAGGATCTATGTTGAGTTGTATCGAAACAATTTTATCAAATTGCCAAATATGTCTGTACGATATCAGAGTGATAAAAAATTAACTCTTCATATTTTATTTGAGTGACGGTTTAAAACGTGATGAACTTCGACATGGCTTTTCCCAACAGCCAGTACCACTACAAATATTTTGCTAGCTCAGAGCTGAGCACATCATAAAAAGTTAGCCAATAACAGTAAACAACAATAATAAAAAGCAATATTAAAATAGTGAACAGTTACAGATAAATGTATATTTTCCCGGGGCGCGACGTCGCATTTCGTAAACTTGTGCCATACACAGCGAAACCCAATTGACTCAGCGTTTTTATATTCCCCTTATCGGTGATTTAGCTCAGGCTCTTTTCGGCTGTTAAATATAAATCTAACTTACGGATGTTGAAAAATCATTCTTCGCGTCATAAATTGTGCCGCACCAGCAGGGGTGCCCAACAGTGAAAAATTGCACTCGCTGTGTAATCGCTGTGTCGAAGCAGAGGGTGCTAATGTTGCAAGTTAAATTTATCTTGTAAAACATTTATTATATCCGAAACTACACTCGCGACGGTGACTCAGCCAATTGAGCTTGTGCAAACTTATAGCTATACTTTATAAATAAAATTTCAGCAATTTTAATGTAATGTACTTTATTAAAGTTACGATCGTTTTGTGTCGCAGTCGAGTCGGTCAGATTTTTGTTACCGCCGCTGTGAAATGTTCGTATCTGGAAAATTTAACATTTTTTACGGAGTCAAGTTATGACCGCGATGCTATGGCCAAAGATTTTTATCTTTAAACGTAAAAGAAAAGTAAGTACGTATTAAAATCAAAGACTTACGGCATCTACAAAAAGTTATGTAGGTAGGTAAACAGGCATAATTTTTGGTCAGAGTGAGAACTGATCTCCAGAACACAGTAGGTAAGCTTCTTATAATGCAATTACATTATAGTTATATAAGGTTTTCCTTTGTCTCCCCTCACGGTTGACTATTTTACAAGGAATGACAGCGCGAGCCCAGAGGAAGCCCCTTCAGACGTGCGGGCGCCTCTCTGTCGCCTACCCTTTGCGGTCTTACCCTCAAGCGAATTATAAGCCTACAGCCTTGGAATACTAAGAGGGCCGGATAAAAATTCACCCCTTAGGTAGCCACATCTAAGCCGACAGATAACTTCGCCTTGCAAGTACGAGACAAGGACGAAATCCTTAAGGAACAAATCAATCCTTCGTCTGTGGGATTGCAAGATCACGCGAGCAGGTAAATAAAAATGTACGAGTTGGCTTGTTGATCCTCAACTAACAATACAATGCTAACAAAGTCGGGGCTTTAAAACACATCTGTATAATTTTGTGTAAATAAAACTTATTGGATTGAGTTGGCGTAGACTTAAAAAGTTCATTGACTTGTTTGAAAAAGAAACGTTATTTTTAAACTTTGCCGTTATTAAAACCAACCTTCGAATTTCTGCGAGCACAGTGACACACCAGCCTAAAGTCATGACGTAAGTGCTTAATGACTGCTCGTTTGTGCTATGCCTAGTTGTGTGTTTTGGTTCAAATTACGTGCAGCTCGCGGCCTATTTCCCGTCACGTAGACAAGGCGCAAACGAGTAGACACAGCAAACGAGGCGCCTGCGAGTTTGTCGCGACGAGTCCCGCAACACCTAACGTGAGCATATTATTATCAGTCCTTTGTTGATGAAGCCTATATACTACACACCTATTTACGTAACAGTCGTAACGCGTGAAATATGTGATGGTGAGTTCTGGTACGTATACGTACCTAAAAACTGTCTTCTTGTCTCTGGTAGGCAAAAGCCTCTGACTAAAAGTCGTATAATGTAAGTACATCAAGTTTCACTTCTTTCATTCAAATTAAGTGGATGTATAAAAATAAGTCATTTTTATTGTGACTCCATTTTATTTACTAGTAGTATCATGGCTTGTTATCTACCTGTTTACAGTGTATTCCTGCTTCGTACTCCTACAAAAGAGCAATACACTAATGCAGTTATTGTCCCGACGTCAACCAGCTGTTATAATGATATTAGGCAGGTACTAAATATATTCTATTATTATAAGCGATGTGACAATTTATGCAAATTTAATGATAACAAGTTAATAACCTTAAACAAGCCTTAAGCCAACATTGAATGCAATGGCCGAAGTTATCTGTATATCACTGAGCCCCACAGCATTGCTCTGTAACATGAGCTTCTATGCGTTGCCTTTCATCATACGTGTTTTTCCACTGACACAATTCCTTTGTAAAACACCACTTTTATGAAGTGGTAACACACGAAAATACGGAGCTGGAATTTTAAGATGCGCCTGGAATAATTTTTAAATTTCCCGGCACGGTGGACGTACGAGAGTATATCTTGAATGTCCACGACTTCACGCTAAAAACTTTAAAATGTACATTTTTTTTTACAAAATGTCCCATCCCATATTCGAGCTAAATTCTCTGTTCTTTTAGTGAAGAGACGACATAGTATAGTCTCGCTTCTGCGTTAATAAAAAAACATTTATGGCCATGTTTTTATTGGTAAAAGCTTAAATAAATTGATAAATTGAACATTTAAGTCAAAAGTTCCAACCAGTTTTCAAGAATTTGTGATTAAAATTCATTTAGGACACGAGTAATGAGTATTCTTGATGCGCTTGCACAAAACTAATTGGCTCGCGTAACTGCAACGAAATAAAATAAAAATCCATTAGGTGCACCGCTCCGCTGGCGAGACTAGTGTTGTTCGAATATCATAGCTCATTGGAGTTTAACTGAGTCGTTAGTGAGCTGTAAAAATGTCTACAAATAGCAAATGGGTTGATACCATAAAGTAGTTTTGATTGGCTATATACTTACCTACGAATGGAAACGAAACCTATTGAAAAGTGTTGAAGCAGAAGAGGTGTAAACAAGGTAGCGAAGGATCACTCAAATAAAGTAAATGCTGGGAGCAACACGTTTCAGGCGGCTCTTACCGGGATTACCAGTGTCGTATTAGCGCGTGATCGATAGTGTATCGTAAGCTGCAGGCCACAGCACTGGCCGTAGCGGCCATCTTGTCGGTCAGTCCTATCACGTACGTAACGAATGAAGGATCTCTGCAGCGATCCCGGCCCCCGACTGCTCGTCCATCCGGTTTCTTACACCGTATTTAAAGTGTAAGTTGCAAGCGTTTGTGGAAACTTAAGGTGTACACTTGATAGGTATCAGAGAGTGGACATCAAATCAATCGATATCTACAATTTTACTCTATTCAGTGTTCATCAAGGAACAAAAATCTCCTTTATTTAGGAAAAGTAATTGTTTCATCAAAAGAGATAAGTAACCAGTCGTCGGATATAGTTGAAGTTTAGTAAGAAACCGATGGATGTTTTCGAATGAAATTTAATTTGATAAATGAACTGTTTGTTTTCTATTAATTCAATTAAATTTTGGTTCGTTATCTCCTTTGGTGACCGTACCTAATCTTATTACGACTGACTATTATTTCAGCCTAGGACAGATTTCATAAACTCTTGACATTGATTTATTACTTCGTATCGCACAAAACCTGCTGAACAAGATTGCAGATATTTGCGAACAGTTCACTTGTCATGACATTTGTTAGAGAACTACTTCCAAAGTTCTTGATTAACATTATGACAGTTGTGAAAGAACTATTAATTTTCTCTAAGATAATGTTACAAGTTGATTTACTAAACGATTTATCTAAAATAAAGTAAGTTGAGCCCACTAATTTACTGTATTAAGAACCATTATAAGTTACTCAAAGTTTACTAAGAATATTATAGTGAGTCATCTTTAATCTCAAAGATAGATAGTCCTTAAACTTACATAATACATACATACATACGGGCATAATTAGTAAGGATTATTAACTTGTACACATATACCATGTAGTTAGACGTAGACACACGCGCGACACAGAAAATCACTCGAGACGGGATGAGAGCTGGCCCTACAATAACGTTAATCAGAATTCAATGGGTAATCACTGAATATGCAAGCGTGTATAATTCTACATTGTATACGTTCAGTGTAGACATTGTACTGTTAGACGGTAGCCGCCCATTTAATTAGCGCGGTCCATTAGTGTTGGTCGTCCGAACAAATAAAAGTCGTATTATGAATAGCGGCTGAGTTGGAACTGTCACTATTAACGTGATTGCTTTCCTGAATGACGTGGTCGTATGCTACCTACATCTATTCACTACTTTCGGGGTCTATTTATCACATGTTTGTTTGTGTTGACCGCTCAGAAAATATTACTTTCCTCATGTAAACATTACCTACAACTTTACTCAAGTTTTGCACGTTATTCGATTGTTTGTTAGGTACCGACGTCTTGTGAATAGAAATGGGTTCAGGTTTCCTCTCAGCTTAACTTCTTGTTTTTCTAGAGAAACTTTAAGCAGTATTAACGCGAGGCGCAAACTCGCTGGAAGCCACGCTTCAGCAAAGTGTTGTGTTTAAAGAACCAGATTGTGCCTAAGTAGAGATGTTGTGCCTAGTAGGCGGCAGCACGTCGGCACAAGCACGGCATTAACCTATTTCTCTAAGTTGACTCTTGCGCGAGCTGACGAGCGGCGGAAACATTACGCTTTTATTTCAGGACCAAACTTACTAACTATCGGGTAATCTCTGTCTAAAGCTACATAAAGTTTAATCAAACCTTACATAACATGATTCCGAAAGTTCAACGTTACATAAAACATCGTCCCAATGAACATCCGACACGAGAATTTGTTTTATTGAAACTGTAGAGACCTAGTTAAGATAATATCCCAATTTTCCCGGTCATTGGTTCTCAATAGTGAGTGTTCTATTTGTCATAAGGGTTCTCGTCTACTTTAAAATATTGGATTTCACTTTTACGTTCGGAAAATCTCAGGTTTTATTCCGCAATATTTGTTCTACTGACTTCGCAAAGAGCAGAGCTGTTACATTGTACTGTATAGGAACGACTATTTACTTAACGTGGACGGCAGAAAGATAACATAAGCAGATGTCTAAAAAATATATTAGTCTCGTAAAATCGCTGGGGACAACTTGATTGCGAAATAAACTCTGAATACACAAGAGCTCCTGAGGAGGTCGTTTTGAACTAAATAGCCCAAGTTGACGGCGAGTCGTGGAAGTCGAGGGAATTGAAGCCGCGCTCCTGGAGCGCGGACCGGCATTTGAGAGAAAATACTTCTGTAGCACGTGTCTCGGACAAGACTGCGCGTAAAATAATAACAAATATAAATGAACGTAGTATAACCTCGTGTTTTCCACACGAGGAGTTCCAGAAGAGCCAAAATAACATTTAATTACTTATTTGGAGTACAAACACTCGATTTATATTTCGGTTTTAATAAACCTGGCTAGCGTTAATTAATAGGTAAAATTCAACATTATTTGGGTTGTTATCCTCTTGTTTGATACAAAAAACGTTGTAAAAAGCGATAGTCATTTATTTTACAACGAGTGTAGCCGCACCAGCAAGCCAGTAGTTTCAAAATACCAAACAACAGAGAAACTAACAGCAATTGTAAAATGTTTTTCACGATAGCTTGATTTCCGGAAAACCGTCCCCCGGGACAGGCGATGGGAATGTATAGGCTACTTTGTACTTCATATCACTTTAAAGCTGGTATCGGTTGTGAATTTTTAACGCATCAATTGTTTGTAATCTCTTTGTGTATTACGGTGAAAACAAATTTCGTGTACGATAAAAAACCACTACTATTTATTGAACAAGTACGCCCGAGTGAGATAAAATGAGACCATGGCACATTGGCCAAAGGCTATCACAAACAAACATTATTTATACGTAGCTACGGCTGGTTTCCTTTTTCGTAGCATGTTCGTAGCGTTATCGTAGCGCAGAGCTACGAATCTACGAAGACGGTTGATGTGTACGAACAATGGAGTAGCGAGCTAACCGAGCACGGTGAGCACACAGGCAACGTTAGCTGAAATCTTTTGAGCTCCCGTCAGACGGAATAGACACGAGGTTTCGTGTGCAAACTCTACTTGTTGTGCCAAGTGCTTACAAGTGCCTAATTTCGAGGAAGGCACATGCAGGGTTGGTTTTAGACGCTTATTTTTGCGCAGAAACATCCAATTTATTATTATAATTAAAAAGGGATTCCGATTTAATCGTTGTTAACTGAACTGTTGGATTTTTTGCGGTACACAGCGGGGCTCGAAAAGATAGAAAGAAAATGAATTAAAAAAATTCTCTTACTTTCATTTTGATAAAATATGGATTTTCCGGCGGCGTTTTATGGAGTTAGGAACACTTCGTAATCTACCTTTGCGAGGATTAACGCAAAATCGACGGCAGCTAAAAATATTCTGCTCTGTATCGACGCGGCGCGGTGGTTAATTACTCTTGAATATTTATTGGTCGTTTGAATAAATCGCTCGCGGCGGATAAGCCTTTAACTTGTATTATATTCACTTTTCCTGGCGCTAATTTTTGGTTCCTGTTTAAATCAGTTTTTCGTGGCAGATACATAAGCAACGGATTAAAAGATTGTAAAGTTAAAATAACTGAGCGAGCATTACAATTTTAAGTAGTCAGAATTTTACGTAAAAATATGTTTTTTAAATTTTATGGTGTAGTACGAGAGATTTTTAGTGAAGTTTATGCCGTCGGCATCTGTTGCCCTTTCGCGTAGACGCTTAACGTGAGAGCCTGTAACGGGTTGGTATTGTAAATAACCCCTGTTTAGCAAAGTCAGAGAAGGGAATTACTTTCGCTGATCCCCGGAAAAGTTTCACTATTACGGAGCGCAAGTGTGATCCCTTTCGTATTACTTTTATGAGTACGCCAGCAGTTGACGGGACCTATGCAAATGTTATTGCGTTCGCTAAGGAAACAGCCACACCACTCGAGGACTAGAGAAATATGAATGTAACAGCAATGAAAACATAGCTATGATCTTACGTATTTTCCGTTTACTTGATAATAATATTTAATTAATAAATAAATAAATAAATAAATAAAATTCATTTATTTTCTCCCACAAGATACATACGTTTTTTAAATTTAAACAATGCTAATACTTGGAAGGGAGACAGGAGCCTATACTAAGTAAAGAACTTGTGTCATGGGTCTCCTGGCCTCCTTATCCCGGACAGGTATACATACGTGCTAGCTGATTGGGAATGAGCTAAATGAGTGGTTTGTTATTGGGTGAGTGAGGATGTGTATAGTTATGAGTAAGTAATGATGCATGTGTGTGTATTTGTGTGGGTACGTGTGGCGTGTGAGGGTGTGTGAATGTGTGTAAGTGTGTGTGTGTGCTAGATGTCTCTGTGTCTGCAAAGAAGTTTCTCTGTCTCCTCGTACTTAAGTGTCAGAAGCCATTTTATGACCTTTTTCTTGCAATCTTGTTTCGTATTAGCGTAAACTGAGAGTACTTTATTAATATGGTTATATAGATGTGGACCTTGTAAAAAGAAAAATTTTTCGCTAAAAGCTGTTCTGGCTGGTTCTGTAGGGCAAATTTGAAAATTACGACGCCGAGTTAATGTTGGGTTATTTGGGTTAAATTTTAGAAGCCTATGTTGCCTAATTACGACAGCAAGAATGTACAGTTGCCTTACTGTTAGTACCTCAGCCAGTTCATATAGTTCCGGAGTAGAGAATAGTCTTGGTTTGAATAGACTTACCTTGAGTACCAATCTTTGAGCTCTCTCTAATTCTATTAGGTAGCTCTTAGCTGCTCCACCCCAGGAAGAAATACAGTAGGCAAGGACAGATTGACAGAGGGCCAGATAGACCATTCTCATAACTTTGGAGTCCGCTACATGTCTGAGCTGTTTAAATATATATGTCAATTTGCGAACTCTCTTAGCAACATTACTTATGTGTTCAGAAAAACTTAGATTTTCATCAATGGTTACCCCTAAATATTTTATAGATTTAACTTTCTGAATATTTGGACAGGTACATTTTGAGTTAACAATTAAATTACATGAATGTGCTATGATTTCGTGTGATGAAGAAACAGATTTTCGTAAGGAAAAAGTGATATAATTAGTTTTAGTTGTATTTAATGTTAGTGAGTTGTTAGCTAACCAATGACATACCCTATTGAGGCCTTCTTGGGCGTATTTAAATACGTTTGTCCATGACTCCCCAAAAAAGGTGAGAGTTGTGTCATCAGCGTAAGAAATTATTTTACAATTTAAAAGATCGAGTTGACACAGTTCATTGATGTAGCATATAAATAGAGAAGGGCCCAAAATACTACCCTGGGGGACTCCAAAGTTAACAGGACACTCCGTGCTTAATATATCGCCTATCCTTACCCGCTGCGTACGACCCAACAGGTAGCTACTAAATAACAAAAGTTGTTTGTCTCTGATACCGAGACCCTCAAGCTTCGCCAGAAGCTTGGAGAGAGAGACTGTGTCAAAGGCTTTTGCAAGGTCTAAGAATATAGTTAGGCATTTGCTTTTGTCATCAAGCTTTCTCGTAACAAAATCGGTAAATGTGTGTACGGCATCATCAGTTGATCTACCCTGCCTAAAGCCGTGTTGTGCATCAGAAAGTAAATTTTTAGATTCTAAAAATTTAACGAGCCTCTTATTAATAATCTTCTCTAATACCTTTGATAGCGAGGGTAGTAAAGATATCGGACGGTAATTGTTGACACAGTCTCTCTCGCCACTCTTATGAATGGGTACCACTATCGATTGCTTGAAAGCATCAGGAAACACGCCAAGGTTAAAGCAGTTGTTAAAGAGATCTGTCAGAGGGGGTACAATGTACTCTTGGATCAATTTTAGCAGGTGGCTAGAGATACCGTCAAGTCCAGTACTACTGCTTGACTTTAAACTGCCAATGACACTCCTCACCTCATCACAATCTGTCTCAAGTAAAACAAAAGTCGCCGCAGTCGTACCATCAGAGTTTTTATCAGATGTCAGCGATATCGGGATTATTTTACTAGCCAAGTTTGCACCAACACTAGCAAAAAACTCATTGACTACATTAACAGAACCAGCCGGTGTTCCATCAATAGATAGTAATTCATGACTTGTATGTTTAGGTTTGTGTGAGTTAGTAATATTTTTAATACTATGCCAAAGCATCTTACTGTTGTTTTTTGCCTTTTCTAATTCAATTCTTTCGTATTTAATTTTACACTTTTTAATTAGACCGTTACAAAAATTTCTGTATCTCTTATAGGTTCTAACAAGTATGAGATTATTAGGATCAGTTTTAAGTTTTTGATGCATTCGATCCCTGTTTCTTATGCACCTTAATAAGCCTACCGTAATCCAAGGCTTAAGTGTTACTTTGTTTCGCGGTATTTTTATTTTTATTGTGTTACGACTTACTAAATTTTGTAGGTAATTCACAAATATATTGGTTGCTGAGTTTGGATCTCGGTTACATAAAAGTTCATAAAAGTTAGTATTTTTGCACTCCAGAACGATATTTTCAAAATTGATTTTGTCAATAGTTAGATTACTAGAGAAGTTAACTCTTTTATTTTTAAGGCAAAACAATGTCGATGCGTGATCTGTTATAGCTGTGTTAAGCACAAACGACAATGATGGCAGATTTGTTTTTAAAATTACGTGATCAATACAACTTTTTCCCCTTGTTGTAAAGTTGTATGCTGGGATTAGGCCATGAAACGATAGCAATTCTAAGTAGCGTGATGAGTTAGAGTTGGAGTCAAGAATATTGAGATTAATATCTCCAATGATAAAGATATTTCTAAAGGTGGATAAGTCGTTTAGAATGTTACTCAATGAATTCAAAAAATTATCAATATTATTGAAACAGTGGGGTCTATAGATTGCGATAATTACTATGTCAGTACCTTTCTTAATGAGTAGACAATTTGCGTCGTGAAATGTGGGTTCCTCTACTTTATGTTTCAGAGATTTATTAATAAATAACACTACTCCATCATTTTGATTGTAATGTTCCGAACTGCTGTATGTATAATAGCCATTCAGAACAGGCAAATTTGAAACACGGGACAGCCAGCATTCCGTTAGTATTAAAACGTCACACTCTATCTTTAATTGTTGTAACAGGATACATAAGTTGTCATAATTTTTATTTATACTTCGAATATTCTGGTGCAGAATTTTGAGATAAAATTGTGGGTTAATAATTATACGCTCACAGTGGTCGGGATTACAGATAAATGATTCACTAGCGTTGTAGCTTTCTAGTTGATTGATTAAATTGTTAATATCTGAGAATTTTATTATTTGACAAAATAGAGAATACGTAAAATTGAGATAATAATATAACTGAGACTATTGAGAGGCATAGAAGTAGTTTGAAATTATAATTGTAGGGAATTGAGAAAGTAATTGCAAGATTGTGCCACAGTCGGGTAAACTGACAATCGAGTAGAGGATGTGTGTTTAGAGTGTTTGTGTAAATATGAGGGTGAGTGGGCGCTGTATATGTGTGTGTGACAATACTTAATCTAACTAACATGCAATAAACATTTTTAAATATAAGCTTTACAGAAATAATGGTATTTACTATTTTTGAATATAAATTCAGGTAATAGACTATGTATAGTCACATTTGGCTTTTTAAACTAAGTAAATCCTGTTCGTTTTTAAGTTTAATGGATTGATCACCTTCGTTTTTTCTTAAGTATATTGTCCCAGGCGTCGACCAGCAAAATTTGTATGCGTATGTAGAGGCAAAATCTCTTGCAAGGAAATGTAGTCTCTTCATTTTCGGTGAGAGGTAGTCGGACACGTATATCACTGCAGATGGCCCATCCAGTTGAACATGAGTTGTGTTGAGCTTTTCAGTGCTGTGTTCTTTATTATAAAACTTGAAGGAGGAGATTACTTTATTCTTTAACATGACAGAGGTGAAGTCTATGATTATTGGTTTTTTGGAGACATCTTTTGAGTAACCCCTGTAAATGTTTCTAATGTCTGCAGGCACTATGGGGACCTCCAGAGTCTTACATAAGTTGGATACTAAGGTCTGTAGATTATCCATATTTTCGTTCTTAGATAGCGGAATGTTTCTCAATTCAACACTGGAGCTTTTAGTGATACTGTCCAGGTATTCAATCCTATGTTCAAGGGTTTGAATGTAAGTCAAGTCAGACTTTTTCTCTTTCTCCAATTTCTCAATTTTCAATTTGATTTCATCATATTTATAGGAAATTAAGTCCATGCTAGCTTTCATTTCCTTGTTTTGGTCTTTAATTGCCTCAACGGAATCTAAAAGTTGTTGGTATTTTATGTCTTGCTTTTCGGCCCAATCATTAAACATTGACTCCATTTTTGACATAAAAAATTCCAGATCATCTCCTTGCTTCCGTTTTTGAGGTCTTTGGGTTATATTAGATGGTATGTTTGGGCTGATTGAGTTGGATGGTGTGTTTTTAGCAGGTGCAGATGAATTAGGAGGAGAACGTTGCAGTGACATTTTCCGACTTGTGAATAATCATCCAAGTGTATGCGAATGAGTCGTAGTTTCAATACAGTATAGGTTACTCACCGATTGTTGTTTCGACTATCCACTGTTTGAAGACTGTCCCACAAATCTTTCAATTTTTAAAAGATGGCAACTCCGTTTTATTTTTCTAATATGGCAACTCTTGTGGAAGAGTTTCATCCTCCTAAACCTTATTTTGTTTTTTCTGTCTCAACTGGATACCAAGGAAATTGTGATAACGCAACTTACTTGATCCATGTGTAATGACTAAAAACTTCTTTTTCCGCAAGCTCGGCAGGTTCAGACGGAGATGGCGGGATGAGCTGGACTCCTTTCATAAATATTGGTCCTTGGCAGCTGTGTGTAGAAAGAGGTGGTAGGGTGGCCTTATTTAATTATTGTGTTTGTAATTCTTCTGAACCATTAAGTCTTACCTACAGAGTTTTAATTCAGCTTTTTGTCAATAAATTGCAACATTAAGGTCGTGGTACGGCCACAAGTTATGAAATTGGAAGTAATTGCAGTATTTATTGGTTAAGAACTACAAGTTTGGAATCCCTCATAAAATACATTCTCAGTCAATGATTATCTGAATGTATGCGCGTGGTGGTGGGCTGCGCGGCGCAGATAACTCGTAATATTGTGGAATACTTGCTGCGACAGAGAAAGAGGTTCGGCGCCCACTACGTACTAATGAATCAACTTCGGAGCCTGGCGCGCTGCCCGCCGAATTCAACTTTTAATTGATTTGACATTATTCCGTTTGTGGATCCCGAGCGATTGCGCTGCGCCCATTCAATTATAACTCATCTCCCAATAAAATGATCAAATGAAAATTAATTTACGAAAGTTAAATGAAGTTATTAAAACCCTCGGGAAGATGTCGTTCAACATAACAATTGAATCGAAACTGACAAATATGTATCTATAGGTACTCGTTGAACAACGTGTTTAATTAACTACCTTTCAAACATGCAGCAGATAGCAATAATTTAGTAAAGAAGACCGCGGGAAACCAATTTAAATTAATACGTAGACTCTACAGTCTACGTATTAATTTAAATTGGTTTTATTTTAGACGAGTAAATTAAATTACTTACAACCTACGTGTGTCTACACACACGTAGGTTGTAAGTAATTTAATTTACTCGTCTATCCTATCGCTAGTCCTTATCTCACATCCCACACAATGCCATGTTATTCTCAAACACTTACGAAACCTTCGCCAAAGTTATCATGTCCAATATATCAAGTGAAACAAGTTATATATTCTTCTATCTTTAACGGTTGTACCTAAAGGGGAGTATATAATATGCAGTGAGCACTAAGTAGTGTAACTCGGGCCCGTAGTCCGCCATCACATGCTCTACATATCGTGAATGAGTGGAAATTGCAAAGTTGCCGCGATAGCTCGCGAGGTTCGCTCCAAACTTGCAAATGAAAAGTTAATGCACAACTTTCTGACAGGCGCGGTCGCTCTTCGACCTCCTAACACCGCTCAAATGAATTTAAAACTTTTTAATTATTTGCTGCGACAAGTCCCAGATTTGTCATCACCATCAGATATCTACTCGCCCTAACACTTCACTCTCAAAAACGCACGTCCACTTAAGGGTGAGCTTTAGACAAATAATATTTTATCACATAGATAAGTATTTGTCTATATCCGCATTATGGGCTTGTGAAGAGTGATCGTCGACAAATTGTCTTTATAGCTATCTGTGATTCTGTGCCCAGTAACTTTCACGAGTGTCTGGCTACGTGTGACAGAAATTTATACTTGCGAATAAGCACTCCAACTTTCACGGAGCTTTACGAAAGAAAAATAGTTTTTATTTTCTCGCGCGAGAATAACGCCCACTTTATTTTTTAGGCGCTTCAACGTTATTAAACGGGTAAAGGATGAATATCTTTATATTGGGATATTGCTACACTGGGTTATACCTGTTTGTAACATCCGGTATGAATACTGCGCGATGTGGAAAAGATTATCGGATACAGCGCAGATTATAAAATCGAACGGGATAAACCCTATCTATATCAGCGATTAGCGTGTGTTCATTAAACCAATTATTAAGCCCACGCTTTGTTATTATAGGTCCAGAGTACGTGTAATTATGGGTATATTGTCGGTTATTTGTAAGAAGAATTTTGATGCGATGACGTAATATTTCAAAGGCACGTTTTAGGACGTGTTCTTTTTTGCTCCGGCCCTCCGACGTCCTTTGTGAGTAAGCCTTTGCGAGTATGTGGATAGATTAGTTATTTTGTTGTAATCAGTGAACTAGACAGGCGAGTTACTATGAGGTTAGTTCACATGCTCGTCCACCTTTATAACACTTCAGTTGCCTTTACCACACACATGAGCATAAAATAGGTATAGTTTTATTTATAAACTAGCTTCTGCCCGCGACTTCGTCCGCGTGAACTTTCTTGTTCCCCCGACCCACCCCGTCGCATCGCATCGCCCGCCCGCGCTATTACCTACTTTGTTTTCTGACTTTTTTTTCTATATGCTCGGCCCCTAAGAGTTCTAGCGTGATGTTAAAGCCTTCCTAAAGAATAGGGCTATCAAATGAAAAAGATTTCTTCAAATCCAACAGTTAGTTCCAGAAATTAGCGCGTTTAATCAAACAAACTATTCAGCTTTATTATTAGTACCTATATGTATGTAGATACAGATTCGGAGTTATTTTAAAATTATGATATCTTCTAAGATGTTGATTGAAATCAAGTGATATCTAGGGCAATTTTGTTGAAAATTAAATACTTGTGATTTGATAACGTATTTATTTGGATAAGGATTAATATCATGTTGATAAAACACCTTCGCAAATAATGCATTAATTTCGAACTAATTTGATTACCATAAAAAAGGTTATAGTGAGTCAATCTTAAAAGATAGACATGCTGTGGCGGACTTGCTTTTAGAACTTTTAAAAAGGAACAATTCCATCATACAAGATTTTTGGCAACGGAACGGAAGCTCTCAAATAGGAATCATTTTTCCCGTTTTTGCAACATTTTCCATTGATGCTCCGCTCCTATTGGTCGCAGCGTGATGTTATATAGCCTAAAGCCATCCTCGATAAATGTACTGTCTAACACAAAAATAATTTTTCGATTCGAACCAGCAGGTCCTGACCTGATATTAGCGCGTTCAACCAAACAAACTAACAAACAAACTCTTCAGTTTAGATAAATCGAGAGGGTCATCAAACCGCGGAGTCTTAACACCGCAACTCAGAAAAATGACGTATTTGCACAACGCCATCTATGGTTGAGTGGATAAAACGTCTGTACAAAGCACGTGCACGCGATGAATGAAAGTTGTATTCGTTAATGTATGCGTTTTTAGTCATTTTATATTATCTCCGAAACTATATGACCAATTGGACATACTGCAAGGGGCAAATCTTATCTCCGTGATATCCCTGTGAACATAAAATAATTATTTATTTTGATAAGGGTTCATATTTAAAATTTATATTTTCATCCAAACGCAAGCATGTCAAAAAATACTTTTTTAAAACATAAAAGCGATATTAAAAGATAAAAGATAGAAATGTGGTAACGCGGACTTTTTTGTATAACTATTTAAGGCGGACCAGATTGCCATACATTGTTTTTAGTTAAATACAACTGTTTAGGCAGGGCATGCAAATGATTCTGTTTTAATAGGTATTTCTTTCCGACTTGCTAGAAAAAAGTTGTGATAGCTCAGCTAAAATGCATGATGTAAACATAATTTATAGCCTATAGCACTCACACATAATGTAGCTTTTTACCAGAGAATTTTTTTTTTAGAATTGGATCATTAACTCCGCAGATTACCTCCTACATACATACAAACAAACAAACAAATTTTACCTCTTTATAATATTAGAATAGATGGGATGGGACACGTGCTTGGAAAATGAACTCTGTGTCTTTATAATAGGTAGGTATGTATTGTTCATTGAAATGATTAGTTTACCTCTCACTAGCTACTCAGTCCCCCCATCTCAGACGTTGGCAGTCTGGTCGATAGCCATCTATTATTATAACTGTATTGGCAGACATCTGCTCCGGACCTTGAGGCAGATTATTTACTTTTGAATGAACTCATTACGTCGAGTCTTGCTTGTTCTATTCAAAAGTATTTTTGTAGGACATGTTATATACCTATGTATATTATAAGTAGTAGTGTAGGTAGATGCTGGTCGTAATTAATACCTCGGGTTTAGGAAGATTATAATAGGTCCCTCCTGCATCAGTTTCAAAGAAAATTATTTAATTTCAGAACGTTATAGGTAGCTCAACATTTACAAACACGGCATCCCAAAGGGTTCCGCCAGCCAATCCGCAGAGCTGCGGCACCTCAGAGCGCTCAAATTAAACGCTTGCCTAAGACCCCTTATAAAATTACATTAACTTTATAATACCGTAAAGCGTAACCAGTACTCGATTAAAAGGGCCCATACAAAGATAATTATGGCCCCGGTTACAACGCTCAGCGGGACCTCATTAGTATGATATCGGTGCCTTGTGTAAATGTTTTGTATTGCTTTCATAAAATTGTATGTGGTTAATGAATAAGCAGCTTGTTATCTGTACTGACCACACGAGCCCGTAGGCTTCTAGTTGTTTGTTAAGGATATCAACTTTTTTGTATTTGTAAAAGCGGGCCAGGAACGAATTTGCAGTGAGTAGGTGGTTCCACAATATAAACTGTTCCTTGGTCTGTCTTGCCTAGGTTGGCGATACTGGTTAGATGCGGGGACGGGCGCTGAAGGTTTCAACCTAATGGCGGTGAAGGTTGTCATAGAAACCGAGCACCGACAATATCATTTAGACTTGGGAAACACCTGGATGTAAAATAACACCTTGTTGTTAATTTCATCACCACTGCTCTCAAAACGGTGAAGTGGCCTATAATGGTTTAGGACATGCCGGTTTCCTCACTATGTTTTCCTTCACTGTTTTGAGAGCAGTGGTGAGAAATTATTTACATGAAGTAAAGTGCCTTCCTGGGTTCGAACCTACGACTTAAAACTCGTAAGTCGTGGTCAAGACAGTGATCTTGGCCCAATGCTCCTTATAATTGTATACCTTGTTAATTTTAATAATACCCAATAACGATAGGGGAGCTAAGGGACCAAGGAAATCTTCCTGCGAGTGTTCAGCTTAATGAAACTAGTGTCGAATTTCTCGATACATCGCTGCCTCGCAGGTTAAGCCGCTTACACCACGGTGCACTCCACCGCCTTAGGTACCTCTACCTATCTATCGGCGGGCGTGACGAGATAATGTTATGAAGAGATTATTATTATCAGCTGATAATAATAATCTCTTCATAACATAAAGAACAGCTGTTCTAAAAAAAGAAAAATCTTTTATTTGCGGCAAACATGATGCATAAAAAAGAACACCAACCTAGCCTGTACAGACCCCAATCAATGGTCTGAGTTGCTGCTTGTATAAACAGGGTGCACACATGAGCAATGTGTGTGCGAGCATTAAATGTAAAGCCAGTGGCAAGAGACTAGAAAGAAAGAAAGAAAAATAAATTTAATTGCGGTAAACATGACGCATAAAAAAAGAAAATAAACACACAAAAAAAAAAAATAAGTTGCCCTATACGAGACAGAGCCCCAGCGCTGGTTTCAACTGCAGGCAGACTCGAATCAACAGCCAAGATTTAGGTTTAGTGCTTGGTAATACTTAGTATACGAATTTGTAGGAGGTAGGGTTCTGTTCGGAATCTATAAATCTCATAAATTAAAGTCGTTTTTCGTGTGCCTTTGACCGCGTTGTTCTTCTAAACTGCGCAACGGATTTTGATGCGAATTTCACCATCATTTAGAGAATTCATGCCTGAAGGTTTATGTGTATGTGTTAAACTTACATATAATAAAGAAATCTTGATGTTTTGTCGAATTCGTAAAAACGATGCCAAACAGGGGCAGGTCGCTAGTAAATAATTCACTCCTGCTACGAAGTGCTACGATTGTACTTCATAGCAGGAGGATACATCTATGGTAACCTCTACTGAGTGAATCTCCTTATCCTAATTATTTCGAGCAATACGTAAACAATTTAAACGATATAAACACATATTTTGATTTTTGGACGAACGAGTTGTCCGTCCTATAGCGCTGGGTCCACAGGACAAGAGCGCGACTGCCTAACTTAGGCATAGGTACATGTGAGTGTGACCCTGTACCTCAACCTGCGCCATCCTAAGTTTTGGTAAGTCGGTACATACAAGTTTACTTTACGCATGTTTGGATACAACATCTATACAATTAATATCCACAAAGTGAGGTTTCAGCAGGTGCGATTTATAGCTTTTAGATTAAATTCTCTCAAAGGGACTTTCTTAAGTGTTACGCTCGAGTCCATAACACAACCCTGCCTGACCGGGCACAAATGGTAATAACTTTAATATCGGTGTTATAAACGGGTTACAATTATTATTATAATGTCAAAGTGCTGCGATTGTAAGCCAATAAATCAAAGTTACGAGATTCCAAGTTCAAATTCGAGCGTCGGGATATCTGGCACAAATTAAAACTTCCAACATTCAGTGTTTTCACTTCCACTTTTTCTATTTACTTTTCTATTAAACTTTGTTTTCTGTAGATACGGGATGAGGCAGCTTCGAGATTTATCTACGCGATACCGTTCTATTTGGCCGAGGGAAAATTCAATTTGGTTTTTACCTGAGGGTGCTCCGTGCGAACCCTCGCATCCTCTCTTTAATGTTGTTGGATTCTTCGTAAGAAAATATAACCATGATATTTTTACTGCATATTGTACATTTCATATCGAGTGTGATTGGGATGCCGTAACACGTAAAATACATCGAATATGCCCGAAATATTTTATGCAAATATTCATATATTAAGATTTTTTCGGTATGCCAAAATCTTGCATTTTTTTTAAATTTATAAATATTGTCACCAAAGGTAGAAACGATAATAACTAAATGAAATAACGAATAACTTATTTGTAAAACAATATAACGATAGCTACGAAGCTACGAAGTGCTACGAGACGTCACTCGTAGCAGTTGTCGTAGCTACGTAAGTACTGGCTACATCTATCTAATCTAACTAGCTTGTATTGTCCTATATATATAGCATATTATAAATTAAACTTCTCTTTGATACCTGTGTGACCGCGTTGTTCTTGTAAACTACGCAACAAATTTTCACAACCATATTTTAGAGAATTTATTCCGGAAGGTTTATGTGTACAATACATCAATATTAAGCATACTGTAGCATTGGCAAATGCTACATTATAATTGTATCACGAACAACCTTCTTTTTTAACAAATCCAACCTTATTTTTAACCACAAAGTTTTTTTTTCATATTGGATTTGAATTTTTGAATTTCAAAAATATTGACATGCCTTGTCTCTGACCGATTTTTTCATTTGAAGTATTTTTTGGACACAGGACGGAAGTCGTGAGATTATTTTTTTTCTGCTTTCTCATCGAAGTATATTACGGTGAACATTAAAAGACTGAACGACCGAGTTCTGTGTGGTCATCCATTTGATCCAAGGGTATGTTTGCTTTCCTATCGATTTTTCAAAAGTTCTTATCGTTTCCTATATTTTATTCCATTCTTTTCTTTGTAATAGGCTGTGTTCCCGATACACATATTGATGAGTAATAACATCACTCATCACTTGAAAGTGTCTCAACGCGAAGCGTCACGATTCGGTATGTATTTTAACTTTTCTTCACCTCTTTTGTTATATAAGATTCTGCCTGCGTCTCGGATTGTCATTTTTGGTTATTTTCTGTAGATTTATCCGGAGACTGTAGGGCGAGAATTCGCCCTACCCCCCACCCTAATACCAGGCGTCTACAAGCTTCCTGCCAGGGAATCTAACGAAACAGCACACGCTGCACGAAATCTGCACTTTGTTCTGATTCCGGCCAGCGAGGTGCTTTCCGACTGTCAGCGTGGAGTCCAGGATCTGCTTTTCATTGTTTACGTAGTTTAGTCATCGGAGAAATCTATTCCTAGATATACCACCAACTAGCCGTATAATATTTTGTTATTATTTAGTATTACTAACATCTTGCTCCTTAATATCGAATTTACTTGGTGCCAATTACCCGTTAGGTCATCCAGGTATTTAACTGTTATGTAAGTTTAGGAACGTTTGCAAACGTATCTTAATCGACGCGTAACAAGAATACACAAAATTTAATATAGGGCTCGAACACCAAAGACGTTCAGTAATCCTTTTTAATAAATAATCGTTCTGTGTCTTTTGCTAAGTTTTCTATTTTATTATCAGTTTGTCTTACATATTTTTTAAACCAAATTAAACGTGTACAAGTGAAGTTCTGTTTTTAATTTCGCTACAATACATAATATAATAAATAAATCTTGATGGTCGTCAAAACCGTGCGAGCAGGGGTGGGTATAAAATAATAAGAATTTTTTACACAGTACTAGGTGTAAAAAAATCTTATTATTTCGAGCAATCTGTAGAACCAAAGGTTCTCCTAGTTAAATGCTGTTTTAGTGGAAACTGTGAAATGTCATGTCAGACGGAGTTCGAGCAGAAACGGTGTAAAATCGTTGCCTTTTGGTTTGGTTCTCAGCTGTCTTTCACATTCAGAGTATCTTAGTTAAATCACTTCAGGGACCTAATTCACTATGATCACTTAACGATTCCTTACTTCGAAACCACGTCAATTCCTTAGCTAATCTCGGATTTGACTTGACTTGATTTCATGCGGATTCGTTTGTGTCATAGAGAATTACGGCCCATGACGCTAACCCATCTGTCGCTGGTTTAACAGCCATACTCGGAAGTTCTAATGTCTTAGCGATGGCTAACTGATTAACTTTACAGCAGTCGATTTCTGAAGTTTCAATAAAGATCCAAGACCATAATTTTTAAAGGCATATAATATAATGTTCCGAGTATAATGGATCATAAATATTAGCTTTTCTTTGAAGAAAAGTATTCATAATTGTAATATCTACCTGCGCACGTTCAGGTACCTATTTTCTAAACGAGTTTGAGAACTCAGTAATGATAATTACTTGAGAATAACTTGTTTTATAACAAAGAGAATCACCTCCTGCCACCTCAACGTTACTGAAAAAAAATATACATTTTTCCTTTGAAACGTCTTCCCTGTAAAGGTCTGTTATAAATTCATCTTCTGAATTCGTAAGGTAGGTAGACACCCACCATAACTTCGACTCTGTGTTTAAGACGTTTTTAGAAAACATTTCTGAATGTCGACAATGGATGAAAAAAACAGTTGACAAAAGCGATTTTGCTGTTTTCATTTACTTTCCATTATTCTTTAACTCGTTTGTCATTCTTTTCTCCGCCCGAGGCGTGTAAAGAAGAAGAATGAAGGTTGTTTATATTTACGCAGCTAAGTGACTGGGTAGCAAGAAATAAGTAACATTTGCAGCAAAGATTTGCCGCTTGCTGTTTGTACGCAGGCGAAGTTTATGCGCAGACCATTAGCACTGTCAAAGGGATACTTACTTTAAAAAATGTATGTGTTACACCCACTTTCGAGTAAGCTAAACAGAATGTAATGAGTTGAGTATTTTCATCAGAATCATAACTCGTAATAATAAGACCATGAGTCATCGTTGTTTTGAAGTTATACTCTTAGGTATTCACAAAGATACATGCGAATGGTTCTGTAATAGATATAAATGAGATTTGTGAGTCTCTAGAGCGCGGCATGGTTCACTATCATTTCTCTGGGTTGGAATTAATCACTTAGTCAGACAAGCTCTCGTCTCTGAGATATCGTTAATTTAACACTTAAAACGTTTTTATTCGAGTGGATAATTGCAAGGGGGCGTCGTAATGGGCCACGTTCGGGCTCGGCAAAGATTGATGGCGTGCTGTGGAACATTAAAATAGCCGTCTACATTTGAATAAGAAATACTTGATCGCCCGCGGGATTACGCGATCAAACGATCGTTTGTATTTTTTCGGCTCGCGATTGTGAATGTACGAAATTCGCGACTGGAAGCTATTACGATGTTTAAACGGTTTTCATATATGGAAATGATACCTTGTTTTGATATTCAGTAGGTACTAAGATTCCGTTACATAAATGTCTCAACTGTGACTTGCTTTTAGGTTGAGTTGAGGAACATAAGTGTCGAAATTTCTATATCCGGGAAAATTACGTACTTTTTCCTTGCAGCGATTAATTTTTAGGAGACTCGACTCGTCGAGGACTCAAGTCCCAACGTTTTCGCCGAAAAACTTTTGATGTAAGATTTATTTAAATGTTATTTCAGGTAGTATTTCCTCCTCGTGCCGGGTGTTTGTACCCAATGTAAAGATAATGTTAGAAAAACAACGATACATATAGGGGAGAGGGTCGGGCGCTAATCTGATAGCTGAGTGAAAAGATTTAGTGCTCACCCCTCCGTGTAACAGTATTATAGCTACGTAGGTACAGCTTCACTTTCTAATATTCCAAAGCATATTACATTTCGAATGAGGCTCTCGATAATAATTAGTAAGATATAATTTATTTCGCGGAAACAGAAATTCAATACTCGTTTCTTTAGACAGCTTTTGGGATAATCCGCAAAGCCAACGTAAAGCAGTGGACATTTACGATCCGATATAATGATCACGTTGAAAAAGAAATATCTTTTCATTTCCAATTGATGAAAAACTTGTGGAAATAAAAGGAGTGGTTCAGTAAAACAGTATCGATATTGTTTGTAAGGATAGTAAGCTGTAAAGGCTATTGCTTCTACTCGGATAAGCATTGGCTGTATCACAAATACATTTTTTCCAATCGAGTCGGTTGTATTGCACAATATTAGCAATATCGAATGCGCGGGGATCCCTTGCAATGGAAGGCAAATGCCAGCAAGCGAGCTCACTATATGACTATATTACGATTCGATAGCGGAATGATATTGGAATTCTTACGTAAAATAATAACATAAGAAGTGCACAACGGACCGTTTATTTGAAGTCGAAGTTGAACAGATGTAAGGGGTTTTAGCAGGAGAATGGCGTGTTTAGCCATAATATATCTTCTTAGTAATACAAACACCACCGGCATTGGCTCGCGGCTTTGTCAGTGTAGGAATACTGAGATAGCCCGGCTGAATACCTCCCGTTTTCTTCGAGGTTTAGACTTTAAACCAATAAGTTAGACGAAGGATATATATTTATAATTATATTCAATTTTTTGAACCTGTATTTTAAAGTTGTACGTGGCTGTGTTTCTTTATTGAAGTTCTAAGATACTAGCCAGACAATTTGAAAAGAACCTATTGTTTTAGAAATAAAAGATCGTAAATAAAATCCAAAATAGCCAAACAATACATGGTCTTTATTTTCAACATCATCCTATAATAAAATACAGATATTAAAGAAATTATGATCAACATTTAATCGGAATCATCTTCGATAACTATTCTTCGCTTCTTTTTATCTCGTCTCGACGACGCAATTACGTTGTCATTATCTTCAGCGCTGCTGTTATCTGTAATGAGAGAGAAAATATCAATAAATTCAACGTTCTGAAAGGAACAATTAAAAACTAAGTGGAGCTTTTTGATATTTTGTTTTTATTTACGGATATCTCGGAACAATAAGTAATTGTTAAAGTTACAAGTTGTATCATCACCACTGCTGCACCATCGTGAGGAAACTGGGCATGTGCTAAGCCAAAAAATTCGAAGACATTTGACATCTACCAATCCGCACTGGACCCGCGTGGTGGACTCCCTCTCACAAACAAAAGGCCTGTATCCCAGCAGTGGGAACATTATAGGCTGATTATGCTGTATTGTTGGGTGGCGAGCAATCTGGCTGCCCCCTTGACAGTAAGCGGTGGAGGCATCGCCGGTGTGTTGCCAATTTCGAGTCAAAGCGGAAATGTCTTCAGTCTTATGTGTCTGTAATTACACGAGCACCCACGTCCCTTCAAACCTGCGGGGTAATTGCGTAACACACTAACAGTTGGAACGGCTTTCATTTTGACAGTTCGCCAACATTCATTGCGTTATTTATGTAGTTGAGCAGGCAAATTTTTCGAGCATATGAAGCAATGGATTAGCAATATCCTTAAAATGATTCAGATTCTGATTGATAGTGTGTTCGCAATTAGGGTGCTGGACAAATATGTATGGTAGCAGTACTTTCAACCACCAACAAACGATATGAACTTGGTACACACATAAACCGCCATGGACCGTTAAACCTTTTCCACTACAACAAGAGAGATGTGGCAGGAATACTATAATTACAAAGCTTAGCAGGTGCATGGAGTTGTAAGGGTGAAATAATCCTTAAATCTCTTACGACGCCCTTAGGATGGGGCTGATACGCTAGGGGTAGTGTTGCTAGCATTGTTAGAATAGCATTGTTTAGTAGCAAAACGACTGCAAAACACCTTATTCGTAATCAATACATATTATAAATTGAAGTCATTTTTCGTGTTTCAACTTAGATATAAAAACTAAGTCATAAAAACCGCGCGAAGCAGGGGCGGGTCGTTAGTGAAATATTTTCGTGTTGTCTGTTTCCGCGTTGATCGTCTACGCTACAGGTTTTCATAACTATTTACAGAATTTATTCCGGAATGGTAATGTGTGAAATCCTACTAATATTATAAACGCGACAGTTTGTAAGGATGAATGGATGATGCATGCATGGATGGATGGATGGATGTTTGTTAACCTTTCACGCAAAAACTACTGAACGGATTTGGATGTAATTTGGCACACATATAGTCTATAACCAGGATTAACACATAGGATACTTTTTATCCCGATATCACCACGGGATCGAAACTTAAGTGAGTGAAACCGCGGGGTGCAGCTAGTGTATAATACCTACATTAATATTAAACTGACATATAATAAAGAAATCTCGATGTTTTGTCCAGTCGTAAAAACCGTGCGAAGGGCGGGTCGCTACTTATACAATAATTTCGGGTTTGTATACTTACCACTGTCCAGTTTTGGTATATTGCTGATAATATCCTCGCTGTCAGGCAAGTCCTCGTGCTGCAGCGTTCTCTTAGCGAAGGACAGAATGTCGTCATCATCGTCATTGACCACACTCTCGTCACCCTCATCAATCTTCTGCATCTTTCCTCTAGCATCTTCCTCGTCAGATTCACTGCGAATTCGCTTCCGGTAACGTGTTATTTCATTGGAATTACTACCGCCACTTTTATCGATAACGTTTTCGACATTATTGTCACGCATCTTCCTCAAATTATCGAACAAATCATCGTCATCGCTCGATTCCTCTACCCTTTCCGATATTTCTACGTCGGGGGTCACCTCTACCGCCTCACTAGTATCGATAATAAGTTCTTTGTTAGTAGCTTTTATAATTATTTCGCGCCGTTTCCTGATTGTCTCAAAATGCAAGGCGCTCGGTATTCTCCAGTATTTTTCCTGTAAAGTCGGTTTTATTAATTTATTATCTAAGGGAACAAGAGATTTTCCAAGAACTTTTTATGTGGCTACGGTGACAAGGTACTTTATGTATACTTGAAATATTTTAGTGGAGTGTTTTCGTTTACCAAATATTACGTCAAAACTCGAATAAAGAAACGTAGATTTAAAAGTTGGCAAATATTACACACTCTTTTACATTATGGATAAAATCGCTTGTTTACCTCTGCCCAACATGCATTATGTAAAATTACCTGTTCATCAAAGGGTGGCACAACTCCTACACCCAGCAGCACTTTCTTGAACAGCCCATTATCCATAGCTTCAACAGACTCCTGAGATATCGGCACCAATGGGACGCCTTCACTCTCAGGGTCATAACCTTCCGCCTCTTGGTCCAACGCCACCTCTTCCAAACTCTCCGCCAACCATTTCAAAGCTTCTGTTAAATCTATTACAACCATTTTCATTAAATGTTTATATCAATACCATTTTATTGAACTACGATATTAGTTCGGACTTCATATACGAACGGAGGAAATAACGTGGGAAGTAGAATTATTAGAAACCCGAGAACTAATAAACCGATTTTGCGCGAACAAATTAAAAAGCAAAAAAAGCCGCGTTGTGCGCTACACTTTAAAAAGTGGAGCTTTTAAACATTTTAGTTTCTCGTTTGTTTACGCGTGCTTTTTTAACAGTGAAATTAAAAAGTAATTTGTTACTAATGTTAGTTAAATTATTTTTTCATGACATTGCTTTTAGAGTAGAATGGCTTATTCGTGGTGTATCACGGGTGAGTACCAAATAACATAACATTGAATTTATTTCTGATTCAATATTTTAGTTTTAGCAGTCAAATAAGAAATCGATCATTTGTAAGCAAAATTACATTATTATATTATTATTCAAGATTTCAAGTTTAATCGGTTGAAGGACACTGAACGAGACACAATAGGTGTTTTATTGTTATTACGTCTGGAGGCGTTTAGCGTTCCGCAAAGTGTTAACAACCTAATTTTGTCCACTATTCTTTAAAAATGAAGACGTTGATCGTAAATGTTCGTAAAGTGAGTGTTACTTACCGCTGTCGACGGCTTGCACCATGAGCTTAGCGATCTCATTAGCAGTCAGCTCGATACGTTTCTGTTGCTTCCCAGTCTTCGTATTTCTCGGCTTTGGAGCGCTTTTCTTGGCTGGTTTATTTTGAACTGGCTGTGGTTTTGCGTCGCTGTCAGAGTCCGAGTTATCATTATCTGACGATTCTGATTCAGATGATTCACCTAAAATATTGTAAAATATGTATTGCGTATCATGTTTATTAAGTTAACTTTTATTGATAGAGTTAAAGTCGAATCATTTATTTCAAATAAGCCATTACTTTTGTATGTCAAAATGTACAAGAAAACTGAATGGATTCTGGTTGTTAAAGTCCCTTTTCAAAGGGTAGTTTCGTATGGCGAAGAGTGTGCAATAATCTCAATAGTTACTCTTATAAAATGTTTTGCAATATTTTGTAAGTGTACCTATGGACAGAAAGTCTGAAATAAACGTTTATTATTATTATTAATTACATAACAAAATTAGCAACCAATGTGATTGTGGTCTAGACTCTAGATTGTCCTATAGAGCAGGACCAACATGTTTCCAAGCATTCTTATCTTGAATATAATTCTCTAATTTGTAATATTATTATGCTTGCTTACAAAGTGTACGTTTAATAATAATGTATGTTTCTTTATTTACAGAGTGCTCATCATAACGAATAAATAGGACACATCAAGCTATTCATTTTCAATTTTAGGTGACCTCAGATTGGTAGGTCGGTACGTCTAGGTCTGTTGGACTCCAATCTAACAAACGATCTGTTTGCGGACGAATGGACGAAGATTTTGTCGACATGTCAGAAGTACTGAGGAATTTATGAAAGTGTTGTTAACTTTATAGTTGATGATTTTATATACAAACTGTGTCTTTAATTTCTGTAATTGATTCTAAACCGTTTTCATTAAAGAAAGAAATAAATAAACTAATAGGTATTACGGGTCAATCAGAAGTCAGCTTATACTGGTTATGTAAAGCTTGAGGTGTATCCAAGCGTACATTATAAAACTTAGTATGAGATAGTTTACAGAGTAACTGTAAATGCAGAATGATTCAAAGAGTTAAGATATATTACGAGAGCTTTTCACGTTACAAGTTAGTTCAACATGTGTTTTGCGATGTTTTTATTACATAATAACGCGTACATAGGCGATGAAAATTATACACCCACTTGGAAAACTGAAGGAAAACGTGTAAGGATAATCCACGCATTAATAATGAACACATGTGGGTAGGCGTAATATACAATAATATTGACGGCGACGAGTGGAAGGAACGGTCGGTTTTGTATCAAGTATCAGTTTACGGGTACTACGCATACAAAACCCATGTTTGAGTATATTTTTATCCTTAAAACAACATAAGCAATCTGTCAGTTTATTTACGCACGTCCCTTTCAGCTAATTTAGAAGTTTAAGTAAAAAATTGAATCTTAATGACATGGGGGCGCGAGAGAGAGGGAGAGGGGGGGGGGGGGGCTGCACGTCACGGCGCTAAAAATAAAGCTAAGTGAACTTGTTTAGCTACTTACTGTTCGATTTATCGTCATCTGCGCCACTGCTTTTAGCATTAGATTTCTTTTGTCTCTTTTTGCGACATTCCCTTTTGTCTTGAATCATACCTAGCTCCAGTAATCTGTCGACGTAGCTACGCTTTTGACGCTTGCGGGGCATACGAGGTATTATTACGCCCATTGGATCTGAAAGAACTCTGCCTTTTATAACTACAGAATTGATTGGATTTTTAGAAATACAAAAGGAATAAAATTGAAGAAGTGTATTTTTTTTAGTAAGCCGTCAACTCATTTCATTATGATCACAGAATGAGAATAAAGCGTCGTATTAATTTAATTTGTCGCACAACATTGCTTCCCTTCAGATAAAAAGGTTGCTGGCAAAAATGTTGCGCAATTTGTATTTTACAATGAGTCATCATCTGCCTAGTCTTTTCCCAACTTTGTTAGGGCGGCTTCCAGTCTTACCGGATGTAGCCGAGTACGAGTATTTTACATCGAGCGACTGCCTATTTGACCTCTGACTGTCAAATATCCACGAATGACAGCCGGGATCGACGGCTTAATGTGCTTCCCAGCCACGGAGGGGTCTTAAGATGGTCACCCATCCACGGACCAACCACGGCAAGCGTAGCTTAACCTGTTCGATCGACTCGTGCGACTGTCATTACTTAGCCACAAGACCCTCCAATTACAATGAATACGAGGCTTAAATCTTTCCTTTTATTATAAAATCACTTACCGGGTGCTTCTTTAAACTGCTCCCACAGCTCTGTGAGCATCTGATCTTCTTCTTCACTGAACACCTTAGGAGTTTTCTCTCTGGCCGGTTCTCTATGGCTACGCTTGGTCGGCGCGCGGAATATCAGTCCTAATTCCTTTAACTTCTTTATAACGCTGCGTCTAGTCCGCGTTTGGTCTATTAAGTTCTCCAGAATCCAGTCGATCACATCTTAGAAAGAGAAAATATATTGGTATGTTTCAGCATACGTCTTAATGTATGTAGGTAAGTACGGGTTGAATCCATAAGGAGTTGTTTGAGGTACTAATGCATATGTTAAACGAGTTGCCGCAAACGTTCAGTTTATGCACACATTAGTCGGACTCCTAACACACACAGGCTGCCTTTGAGGTCCTTTCATGACTTCTGCGGTAACCACGCGGTGGTTTTATGATAATGTTTCATTAGCACTCTCCTAAGTAATTATTGCGGTAAAAACCGTGTGAATATTTTTTACAAGTTTCCTGAGCACAGTTTGTTGGTTTAAGTGTGTTGTGTTTGCGGACGTCCCAACATAAACATCAGTTAACTCCGATATGTGGGTAGGTGAGCTCGCACGTGTGATCTCGCTACTAGCTAATTATATGGAACCTTTATTATAATTATCACGCTTTCAAAAATCCCTGACTGTGGTGAATTTTAATTTTAGTCGTATGATAATTAGGTTTTGTTACATGAATGTGGAGGCCACGTACTGGTAAATCTAATTTTGAAAGATTTCATTTACATACACAACGGAATATGGGAGTAACTAGGATTTGATTTCAAAGGGAGTTTGAGTCTAGTAAACCGTTTACTAGACTCCAACCCCCTTGTACCCTTTGGTTTACTCTAAACCCCAGACTACGCCCGTGTGTGCGATCAAGTTAGGAATGAATTGAAAACAAAAAAGATATCTAAAACGAGAAATTTACGTAGGTTATACAATGCATTATGGATCTTTGTCTTACCTTGGTCAGTTTGTGGATTGCTTTGGTTCTCCATGTACAGTCTACGGAGTTCTTCTTCATTTTCTTCAGACCAAACCCCTTTACCGGGCTTATCCCTAGAACAAACAATTTTGTTACATATAAGACACACTCGCAACCGGCGTGCGTGCACGATCAGAAGGCCAATTCTCGTAACGTTCAAAATCTAGTCGCAATCTCATCTCGGCGACAATCAATGTCAAAAACTTGTCAAAAATGTAGGGAAATTAGAGGTATTTTTGACAGATTGAGACTGAACTGACTGACTTAAATTTCTTAAAATTACGAGAATTGCCCCTCTGATGTATGAACTTAAACGAAGCAAAAGGAGTATATAAGGATCGTAGTTCTGCATTCTGTAATTTCTGCCTAACCCCAAAAAAAAAAAACTAATTCAAGCATTAAGTTCGCCTTTGTACCTTTTTTTTGTGCAGAAAGTTTAAATAAATAAATAAATTCAAAACTAGTGCCCAAAAGAACACCAGATTGCTACAATATTCATCAAGACCTTACTTAGGTATGCAAGTTTTAAATAAAGACGAAAAAAAAACGAAATAAGTACAAGATAGCAGCGAAGTTAGCGCCAGCTAGCATTTCAGCTGGCACTATCTTTGAATACATTAAACAAAGTTACAGGTGTCCCTGCATTTTGTAGCAGTATCTACCTACCTCCTACCACAAAAAATGTTACCTAAGATTTTAAATTGCAGAATTAGGTCAAACAAATTGTATATTTAACTAAAACAAACCGTGTTCTTTGTGGTTCGCATTAATCTAAAATAGTACAGGCGAAAAAGACTTTTTTATTTTTGTCTGAAACCCTGGAATGGTTTATCGCAGAGATGTAGGGTACAAACACATTCTTTTTATTGTTTAGAAGTAAAGGAAAGCTACTAAAATGACGTTTAACGGTTCAAGCGCGCTTATGGTTTTTTTTTTTTTCCGGATGGTAAATCATCAAATGACCCCTCCCGCTCTGGGTGGAGCGGAAGGGAGTGTCAGACTCTTACTGACTAAAACCCACCCATGTTCCTTCCTTCGCCCTTTATGTTCCGGGGTAGCGGTAACCCTTTCGGACAATCCCGCTGACCCGGCAGGCATGGTTACAGTCCTTTCACAGTTATTTTACCTCTGACTTGGTATCACTGTCAAAATCATTGTGATCTTTATTCTCGTTCCCATAAGGTTGCTGTTGGATTGCTGCCGCTAACAAATCTGTCAAAACCATTGTGATATTTACTCTCTTCTCAATAAGGTTGCTGTTAGGTTGTTGCTGTCAGAGGTAAAAATTGTGAATGGACTGTAAGTTCATTACTCCTTCATAAATATGGCACATCGAGCTCTAGAAAGAGACTGCCACAGACGTATGAGTGACAGATATGACGTTCTACAAAACCAAACTTATTCTAAGGCCCGCTCACACCAAAAAAATCCTACTATATAATATATATATATAATATTATAAACGTGAAAATTTGTATGAATGGATGGATGTTTGTTACTCTTTCACGCAATAACTACTGAACGGATTTGGATGAAATTTGGCACACAGATAATTTATAACACATTGGATACTTTTCCCGCGGAATCGAAACTTATGCGGGTGAAACCGCGGGGCGCTGCTAGTTTTAAATAAATACATTTAGCGCTAAAAGAATTTAAAACATCGTCCTTTTTTTGTCATTCGTTTGTTGATGACAGAGACAGAATTTTGTTTAAAATATGTTTATGGCCTAATGTATTTAGTTACTTGTGGTCTTGTATGTTGATCTAAATATGATTCGCGCCGTACCAAATATTTATTTATAGAATTATACGACAAATATACAACTCTCTAACTTCACATTATTATTACCCCATTGAATGACTATTTCATGAAATCAAGAAATTTGAGGCCAATTCTAGGAGTTGTATTGCGGATTGTAATGATTATAATTATGTAGTCATATTTGTTAGGTCGCGAATCATATTTTAATCAACATACAAACTGACACTGACCTGAAAATTGCAAAAAACGTAAGTAAATTTGAATTTCGCTACCTTCGCGCATCCCCCGTAAACTCGGATGTTCTACATTTACGATCGACCTGTGTTTTCAATTAACCCCTTTACGGTATTATACAGTGTACCTATAAATATATAATTGTTCTTAAAACGGATTTGACCTCTTCGGTAATCAATCATAGTTTAGAGACGCGACCTATATCAACATTATCTTGTCCAATTAACGCGCTCAAACGTTTAGAAACTGTGGACAAAGATTGATGATAGCGAATGTGAAAATGCTGTTACAAGAGGTTATTCACCTTACGCAAGGAAATGTCAATATGAGATGGGTCGACATTGTGACTAATTGGGTCAGTATAGGTTTTATTACAATCACTTGAAACTTACAGATGTAATTTCATACTTATATTAATAATGTGGTGAATATTAACAAGTTATTTTAAAATGTGACTGCGTGTGTGTGTTGTATGTGGTGTGTGTTGTGTGTGGTGTATGTTGTGTGCAGTGTGTGTTGTGTGTGGTGCGTGTTGTGTGTAGTGTGTGTTGTGTGTGGTGTGTGTTGTGTGTGTTGTCTGTGTTGTGTGTGGTGTGTGTTGTGTGTGTTGTGTGTAGTGTGTGTTGTGTGTGGTGTGTGTTGTGTGTAGTGTGTGTTGTGTGGGGTGTGTTGTGTGTGGTGTGTCATTTGTGTGTGTGGTGATCAATGCTCGTGCCTCCTCTATGAGAAGAGGCCTTTGCCCTGCAGTGGGACTATAATATGTAAACTGGAATTATTATATCTATTAAAATGTTATTTCACGTAATACCTAAATGTTAGGTATTCAAGTGCACTCACCTGTTATCAGTATATAAATCATATCCATATTCAATATCAAGAGAATCCTTCGAATTTTTCCAGAACAAGAGCTCAATAAACACTTTGGGATTCTTTGAAGCAACTTCAGTGAACTTCCTCAATATGAACATAGCAAACTTTTCCAATTCCTGTTAACAAAAATAGCAGTATTCCTACGAGATTTTAAAATTAAATAAACATAGTTTACAAAATATACTAAGCAATTTATTAAATAGCTACACCCGGGGAAATTGCATTTACTTTCGAAAGTAGACCTAAATGATATTATTCCTCCAGTACGAGCAGGATAATAAATAACAAGATACCATTCCATTTTACGGTGCAGTACTTAAAATTCCTCGGCATTTTTATTTACATTTCAATTTAGGGACGAAGCTAGGGTAACATCAAGACAAACATTTTATTACTCAGTGGCAGATAGAAATCAAATTTTGCGCCAGGTTAATTTAGATTCTCGATACATTTGGTAGCTACCTCCGACACCCCTCGTGAGTCGATAAAATCTGTCCCCTGCCCCTCCACACGTCACAAACACAAGTTAAAAAAAAAAAAGCTGTTGCTAGTAATAAACAATTGAATACTTGTTTTACGATTTAATACAACGGGAAGGTATAGTGAAAATATATTATGTTAAAATTTTGCATACTGGCTCAAATATCGGTGCCAAACATCGCGACTTAGTAGGTACCCACCCGCGTATCTGAAGCAATGGCAGCTAAGGACTTTCGGTCGTGAGTAGTCATTTGTTATACGGCCTAAGTAACGTGACGTATACGGTTCAAAAATAGAATGACAAGTTAGGGGCTCATCGATCTTAAGTAGCAGCCGCGTTTCCCTTTGAAGACCTTTACAAGTTCCGTGGGCGTACATTGTGTACAGTACAGTGTTTCCTTACTTTAATATGTATGAAGTTAGGTTGACGTTCTATTTGTGTGCTTTATTATGTAGAGCGATTTTAACAGAACTATACATAATACAAGCTTTGAGGCAGATGGGATTTCTCAATCGGTATAAATGACGAAATTGCGTTTTAAACGTTCATCTTTTATTTAAACTCATTAGGGGATGAATTTTCAAAAACCCTTAGTATTCTTCACTTTAGTTAAATAAGAAACTAGTGGGAAAATTCGTGCTTCTAGACCCATTTTAGGTCATCGTTGCCTGTCAGTTAATTTATGAATTTTTATGAAGGGCTGAATTTTCAATAGTCAGATAACTTATACATAAGAATAAATATGACAATTCGATATATTTTCTAAACAAAAGCTGTCAAACCGCAATATTTATTCCTTTTTTTTTTTTTGGGATGGGAAATCATCAAATGACTCCTCCCGCTCTGGGTGGAGCGGAAGGGAGTGTCAGACTCTTACTGACTAAAACCCACCCATGTTCCTTCCTTCGCCCTTTATGTTCCGGGGTAGCGGTAACCCTTTCGGACAATCCCGCTGCCCAATATTTATTCCTCAGATAGAAATTATCTGACTATTGAAAAAACAGGCCTTTGTAGAAGAGACAGAGTCAAGTTCCCAGTACACCTAGCACAAAATTAGGATATCCAATTTTTCCTACATGATTTTTGCCCAGCAGTGGAGTTACAGAGTATAATGATGATCGATCAATAAAAGGGTTATGTTTGTGTAGTACTGATGCAATAGATTTTAACTTGGATGTTTGCCAGCTAACATAATGGGAAGGGACAGGGGAACGATATTATTTTTTCGAACCATTATTTGTGATAGCGGCCTTTGTTTTGTTAGTTGAAGCCGTGTTTTAGGCACCGTTATTATCTATCCTAGGCGTTCGTCGAACGTATATACTGCGTAAACGCGTCGTTATTTTTAACCGGCTTCTTGATATAATAATGTCGGCTCGGGGTGGATTGGAGAGTGGATTCAGAAGGCTAAAGACAGCGAGATATGAACATCGAACATCTTTAGAGGAGGCTTTTGTCGAAAGACAAGCTGTTTAAAAGAGTGTACCGAACGTTGATTTTTTAATAAAATATTAATGTTAAGTAGGTGTAAAAATATTTTTAAAAATACGTTCTCGATCCAGTAATAAAGATTTACTTTTTTAATGTCGACGCAATTCTAGCGTAGCATCTGTTGTGTAGAACACTAACGCTAGATGAGATTGTACCCTTAATCACCAGGGTTATAAACGACCGCCCAAATAGGTATTTAAAAAAAACGTGTCTTCTGAAAGATGGCAACGTCGTAAATAACTGTCAAATATTTTGCTGTTTTGATTATTTTGTCAATATTACAAAATCTCTCAAAACAGTGAAAGAAAACTTCGTGAGGAAACCGACATGTCATAGAACCAAAACATCGAAGTCAACCCGCACTTTGCCTGCGTGGTGTATTATGGCCAACTCCCTCTCACAGAGAGAACGCCTGTGTCCCAGCAGTGGGAACATTATAGGCTAACAAAAAAAAAAGAGTACGTTGGGGTTGTTAAAGTTCTTAACTTCGTAGGGGAAAGTACGAAATCCGCGCGGACAAAGTCTTAGAACAGAAAAATATTTGTCAGCTAATCGCAATGATGTTACCTACTTTCAGAATGCACCCTTTTAAAGACATACTTTATTTATACAAAAACATTATATCGCAAAGACACATAGCAAAAAACAAAACAGTTGACAAACACGTACCCTGAACTGCGGCACTCGATTGTCGAGTACCCTTTGAAATATGAGAAAAAGTGACGCTTGGAACATCATGGAAGGCCGCTTACAGTCCCACGCGATTCTGTGCAACATCTTAGTTATGCTGTGGTTAGTGTCGGGTAGGTTCTTGTCGTAACGTTCGAGGAGAGAGACACACGCGCTTACGACTCGAGGGTGACAGAATCTAGAAGAAAATATTATTATTTATTGTTGATACAGTTAAGTCTTTTACGTCTTTGTTTGTTTTCAAAGTCTTCCCTTTAAGTCAGTACACATATCTATAAAACTTTTTGAAACTACGGCACATAGAAAACTATATTTAATTACTTGATGACAAAGATCAAAATAGCACAGGTACACCTTTGTCCAGTGTCGAATTGACACTTTTTGTAATGGCCTGGCCAATTTTTTTTTTTGTCAAGGTGTGCCGTGTTACCCAGTAACTGGGTTGGGGAGGTCAGATAGGCAGTCGCTCCATGTAAAATACTGGTATTCAGCTGCATCCGGTTAGACTGGAAGCCGACCCCAACATAGTTGGGGAAGGCTAGGCAGATGATGATGATGATGTAAAGAAGATGGCTTAATGCCATGCTACGGTATTGACATTACGACGCAATATGTAATGCTGAGTCGTTGCAAATTCCATTGTGCAATGAGCAGACAAAAACAGACCTTAAGGTGGCGAATATATTTTGACTGTAAGTGTACTACGAAGGTTTTTGGAATAGCTCAGGAACCGTGGGTTAGGTTAGTTAGCTTTACCTGTTCACGAAGTCTTGAAAATCGAAATCAGTTTCCACTACTGCTGTGCTTCTCTCCTCTTCCTCTTCTTCGTCTAAAATAAATATACTTATTACTATTATTTAAAGGGGATGCGCTGAAAGGGGTAGCCCGCAAAATTAATTTTTTCTTACATTTTTTGGAATTTCCAGATCAATGTTAGGTTGTATGTTGAACAAAATATGATTCGCGAGCGTAACAACTATGTATTTACAGAATTATAATCATTAAAATCATCAAACAACCCTCTAAGTTCATATACTTAATCCTATTGAATGATTATTTCATGAAATAACATTGCCCTGCCATCCTGTGTCCAGTTCTAATTAATACATTGATAAGCTACACAAAAACTGGACTACTATGCGGTCAAAGTCTACAAAACAAAAAAAAAAAATACGAAATTTTATGGAACATTTAACTTTTAATTGACACTCAATGATTTTGAAGGAAACAGTTCAATTTGATTTTGCTTGTCGACTCTACTCAATAAATTAAAAAATAAAAAGCATAATCAGTCTATAATGTTCCCACTGCTGGGACACAGGCCTCTTCTCTTCGAGGGTGAGTGGGCTGTAATCTACCACGCGGGCCCAGTGCGGTGGCAGATGTCACATGTCTTCGACTTTTTTGGTTCTAGGACATGCCGGCTTCCACACGATGTATTCCTTCACCGTTTTTGAGAGCAGTGGTAAAGAAATTATTTACACAAAGTAAACCGCCTATCTGGCTGGGTTCGAACCCACGACGATAACTCGCAAGTCGGGGCCGTTACTACTGGGCCAACAGTACCTACATAAAGACCGACGCTAATACTACGAGGGGTCATTCGTGTACGTAATATTACACGAATCGGCTGGCAAAAAGTCAGCCAATGTCTCCTTAGTACCTACCAATAGGGTCACGGCCACTTACCTTCTTCGTCATGCTCGGAATTGTCTTGAGTTTCATCTACATCATCAATGGTTTCTGTAAAAAAAATAATATTTTGAACACTGTTGGACAAAAATGAAAGAAACAAAAAAATGAAGGAAATTTTTTTTTAGGGGAAAAGCTTCGTGAAGTATAATTTAAGGAGAAACGGTAAGCATTATTAAGTGAAGCTCAAGTTACTAAGGCAGTTAATTTTTGACGAATAATGATAAGTGCCACGAATTAGCTTCCACGATGTTTTGAGACAAAAGTTCTCTAAAATGTCAAGTGATCTTGACAGAATGCAGTATAGAGGCGGTACATAAACTTGCTTGGTTAACCCTATTTTTGTCTAGACGGATTTTCTTTTTTGATAGCGTTGAATTACTAATTTAACATAACACAACATCACGCCTGTATTCCCCGAAGGGTTAGGCAGAGGTGACAACTACCTCTAGTAGACCCACAATCCGCCAAATATAATTTGGCGGATTGTGGATATAATTTTTTTTATTTATAAAACGTTGCCCCACACTAGGAATTTGTCCTGTATTGTTTTTTACAAACATTTAAACTCACATACACAAACAGCCGTTACTAAGAGTGGTTGTCAGACTTTCGGGCTTCTGACGACACTGTTAATTAAATAAATTAACCTGATCGATCGACCCGTGCGAACATACTTGAAATATTAATTTACAAAACAAATAATTTTATAAAATATGAAATAGAGATACTTACCAGGTGGTTCTACCCCTAAGTCGGTGTTGTAAACAGTTTCAAGCATTGTAAGTTCTTCGTCTTCTGTTATTCCATTTGTACCGAATATTCCTTCATCCGGCCAAACTTCCCTAATACAAAGAAAACATAAGTGCTCCGTTTAAAGTCGCAAAGAATCGGGAAAGATCATGAAAAAAAAATCGCATTTGTTTTATTTACATTAGGTAGGTACTCTGTTGATGAAATTGCATACCAGCGTGGAAGCATCTTTACTAACCTTGCAGCTCTAAACATTCCGACAGCATCTTCGAATTTGTATTCTTTCATCAACTTCTGTACATTCTTCATGCAGTTTTCTCTAAAGAAATAAAAAAAAAAACATGATTAGGTACTGTATAAGTACTTACATTGAAAAGATTGTACTTTGAATTTTCTAAAATCGTTAATTAAGTTGCGGTATAATAAAGACTAAGTAAATACAATAGCAAAATAATTTTGATCGAGAAAACAAGTAAATTTCTCAATTTTCGCTTTGTTTACAATTTACATTATTCGAAAATTCCATTGTCTTCCATTGTCTAGATAACTTTATACACAATAGGTTACTCACAATGACAGTAAAGAAACAAAAGCTAAAAAGTACAATAAATTAAATAAAAATACGTTACTTTTGTTGGTCGATGGGCACGTCTGAGGCGGCGTCGAAGGGCGGCGGATGTTCGTCGACTCCCGAACTTAGGACCGCGGCCAACTGCGCCCTCACCTCCTCCCATTCGGCCGCCGGCGCCGCGACCTTAGGCTTTTGTATACCCGCCTTTTGTTCTGAACCACAATATTAATTAGCTCTCCCTCCTTTTATCACATCTGACCATAAATTACTTTTAAAAGTAGTTATACGATTTAAGCTTTGTACGGAAATAAATGAGGGTCATTTGTGTTTTTTTTTTGGGTTGTTAACAGATAAGAAAGGTCTTGTTTGGGTTGTCGTACTGTGAGAAATTAAAATAGACGCTTTGTCATCGATGTTTTGGTAAATTATGTTCGATACAAGATAATTCGATATATATTTTATGAGGATCTAAAATAAAGGTGTAAATTGGATCCGGTTCATATTCTGACCCGAAATTAATTAAGAGAGAAGATTGAATTTATTGGCGACGGCTTGATTAGAATATAAGCTATGCACATAGCTGGCAGCATTAAAGGTTCAACTCCAAAACAAACTCTCATCTTACACAATTACACACTTCTACAATCGATTGCATTATACGGGATGGCGGAATCGACGCGCAAACTGTAACCATGAATTCAGCACATAATTCATGAATGAAAATCTGCTGTTTCATAGAAAAATGCAATACAAGAGCGGTCAAAATGTATGAAACAGCTCATTTCTTTTAAATAACAGGGGGGTTCAGAATCATGTACTGTATCCATGGTAACAGATTACATATCGATATAGGACATCGATACGTAACCTGTTACCGTAATAACTACCAGCCTGTATATTACGCTGATAAAGCAAATATGCGGTAAGCCCCCTTACTTATCCGCTGAACCGCTAGAAGCTGTAATAATCTGTGGCATAAGCATAAACACAATGTATGTAGATATTATGCACTGCGTCGGCAGTTCCGCTCATCGTGACGTATGGCGCCACCTATCTTTGTTACCGGTGCATTACACACATTAGAAATTTATCATTTAATGGCCTGGATATTTGCAATTTGTTTGTATCAAGCGAAATATTAGAACGCGGGATGGGCTGACGACGTCGCTAAAATTGTAGGATAAATTGATTTTAAAAACGAGTTGTTTTGTAAAAGTGTATTTAACAGTGACCAAGAAAGGTCACTGTTAAATTCAACATGGTGGAAAAAAAAAACTATAGGAAATATGATTAAAATTGTTTATGGTATGGTGCATGATTTTTTAGAACACAAAACAAACTTACTTTTCGGTTTCGATTTGGCCTTTTTCCTCACTTTCTTTTGGACAACTAGCCCAGTTTTTTTGCAGTAATGTTCTAACATTTTTAGAAACAAGTGCACTGTTTCCATTAAATCCACTAAGTATGATCTAAAACAAAATAGGCTATATTCAAATCCTTGTTTCCAAATTGATGTTAGATAGTTTCACTCAAAGAAATATATACTATGTCTATATAAACCTATGTAAATTAAGATGACATCGGAATGACTAGTATTATTGAAAACGTCGTCAAAGAAGTTTCAAGTTTTACCGAAAATTGAACTTAGTGTGTGGGATTTAAAGAACACATATTTGTTTACATGTTTGGAAACTAAGTTGCAAAGGCAAGATCTCTTCTATTATAACAATTATTTTCTTATAAAAAAAAAAAAAAACAAAATTATTAAATAGTGCACAGAAACAAACCTCGGCATTTTATTTTCATCATAATTCAAAAACGTCGATATAATAAATTCTCTATATTCCAATACATAAAAAATGTTGCTCTTCAAAACTTTTGCGGATTCTTTAACACTGGGATCAGTACTTTTGTCCATCGCTAAAAGAGTGTTGAGCAACTCCTTATAAGCTCTTAGAGCTAAATGCAGCCGCCTCACCCAAGCTGTGAACTTTTTCTTTTCAACTTTTATCATGTCATAGTATTTCTCCATTTGCTGCTGCACATAATGGAACATCGGTACTGACATTGTTTCACTGAAATGATTATGTTAGTTAAACACAGTCAGATTTCTATATTCCAATTTATATTTTTTTTATTTATGGTTGAAAACACTTGAATTACTGCCGCGTAATCTGATGACGGAGAGCTCGGAAATAGTCGGGCACACAAGAAACAAAGAAGTGAGTAAAACGTTCACAGATTAATTGAGAAATATGAACGAATTTGTAAGGTCGACGAAGCTCTTGACTAAGAGCTCCGTTCGAGTTAAAATGTACATGTGTACATTTTAATAAATATATACATATATATCATTCATGTTCCATGCATTAACATTAAATATTCAAATACATCTGACGAAGTTTTTTACGTAAGAAAAACAGGCATGAATTAAATTATTCTTACCTGACCAACCCAACCTGAAAGTCATGTCCTCTATTGAATTCCATAAAGAACTTGACTGCCCATAAGTAATAGGACTCATCATTTTGTTGCGCCTTGGCTCTCACTAACACATCTTTCACATAGTGCATAAGCGGATTGTAGGAGCTGTTCAAGAATTCTATGCAAAATTCTTTCAGGAATAATCTGAAGAAAAGAAAAATATTAGCCTCAGTGGAAAAACCTATATGTCTTCGGGCTGTGTCCAAAAACCTGTATGTGTAGAGTTAAGAGGGATCAGCAAGATAACCTCCTAAAAACATAGGAGTTTGAACAGAAATGCACTGAGAAAATGATTTTCGTGCACCCACTTACCCTTAACAACTAGCTCGAAGGTGCACAAACCAAGTGGCCGCAAGCAGTAATATCATGTCAGCTTCCTTATTTATTTATATATACTTTATTGTACACCACAAAAATACATAACATAAAAAAATAATACACAACAAAATATACAATGGGCGGCCTTATCTCTTCCAGGCAACCTTAGAATAGACAGTGATTTTCCTGGACATAAAATGGGACTATCGTTGGTGCAAATATTATGTATACAATACACTAAATTAGATACACAGATATATACATATCCAGAATTAATCCTCCTACCCCTCTCTCCCCCTATCCTCTCTTTCCTTAATCTAATCTTCTCATTGAGCTGTAGTTAAAATATAAATATTATTATTTAGATGATAAAGACCTGCTTTTTGTATGGATCAGAATGTTGGGCCACAAAAGGGATGAATGAAAGGCAATTGCATGCAGCTGAGATAAGAATGCTAAGAGGGATGTGTGGTGTTACACGAATGGATAGAATAAGAAATGAGTATATAAGAGGAAGTCTGAAAGTGGCACCGATAACTGAAAAGTTGTGTGGAAATCGGTTGTCATGGTATGGGCATGTGTTACGGAGAAATGAGGAAAATGTCGTGAGGAGAGTTTTGAGTACGAATGTCGATGGGTATAAGAGTAGGGGAAGACCAAAGAAACAATGGATGGAATGTGTGAATGATGATATGGTTAGAAAAGGGGTGACTACCGAGATGACGACTAATAGAGAAGTATGGAAGAAAAAGACATGTTGCGCCGACCCCAAATAAATTGGGATAAGGGCAGGAGAATGAAATGAAAATTAGGAACATTATCACTTACCTAATAGCAAAAGCTGACCTCCTCTCTAAGATACCACTCTCAACAGGTCTTCGGTTCTTGGGTCTAACAAATTTTGATTTTTTCCCCCCACTGAAGTCTAAATTAGATATTTTGTTCAAAGGTTTCAAGGTAACAATCTCATTATCTGATAAAGATTTCATGTTTTGTACCACATAGGTGCCTCCAAACCGAGAGTGCCTGAAAGAAGTTACTTTTTATTAAAAGCATTGAAAAATCACTGTAAGTACAGACACCAGCAATTCATGCTACCCGAAATTGTCAAATTTTCCCAATCAACGTTAAACCTTAATGCTTTAGAGATAAAGTTGAAAATCTATTAAATAAATTTGAAAGATTGTAGTAGCTTGATGTGCTGGCGTCTGTACAAATAAGTAAAAAAAAAAAAAAGGGCCTTCCCCAATCTAAGCTGTTAGCTGATAGCCCTTGGCTATAACCTGTAAGTGGTATGAAGTTTTAACCAATTAAGTGTCCTGTTGCAAAAAGGATGGTGATATTTATGATGTTCATCTCCATCTCTTACTATTAAAAAAAAAACAATGATAGATCTGACACATCATAGTATGGTACAGCTCCGAATATTACAATCATATAGAATAACAACCAATAGATCATAATGTTACCTAGTGCCTGAGAATTGTTTAATTTTATTAATCCTTTGCTTATTTTCCGACATTCTTATAGAGAGTAGTTCTTGGTCATCTCTTAACTTTTCGTCAACACTCCGCTGTAATGCCGCATCAGCCAAGCTGCTGGGGTTCTGTTCTCTCAGCAAGTGAGATATGATCTCTAGGATGTGCATGAAATACTGCTTTTCATTTTCAGATGACATGTACAGGATAATGTCTAGGATACCTGACTGATTAAGAGCCCATAACACCTAAAATAAATGAGTAAATAAAAAACATTGTTATTAATTTACTAAAGTAGTAATCTGTGGAAAATGTAGCAGGTTTATTAGGTACGTTTGTTATCCCATTGCCTGCAATGGGATAACAAATGTACCTAACAACAGAGCGAGACACAATAGAAGTTTTATTGTTATTATGTTTGGGGCATTTAGTATCCCCCAAAAGTGTTAATTACATTTCTGTATCTTTTTTTATATAGACTACTGTCGGTTTTTCCAAATGAAATTAAAAAAAAAACATGTTGGTTAGTAGCAAACAGGAGAGAAATGATTATAAAAGGTTGACTTCACCTGCCATTGGGATTTAAAATATGAGGCTCCATATCTTGTTTCATTCTATGATGTAGTGATCAACTTAATACAAGGTTTGATAACAAATAATAAAAATAATTTTAAAATTAAATTAATTCTAACCTGATCATGCACACTGGCATCATTCTCTGGCCGCCTCTCTCTGTCCAAGTCAGCGGGGACATGAAGCACATTTCTAATTAGAATCAAAATCCTTTCAATGATAAGTCCAGTATCTTCATCTCTCTCTGACCAATCCTATTTAGAATAAATAAAAATCCAACTTTATTTTGTTTTAACTACTGGTTAGCAGTTAAAAATATACAACATTAGAAATCCTTATTAGGGTCCATCCCATTTGAACTTCGAAGTGCTTTAATACTTATGGGCATGAAGAATAGACAATATTTATTTATTTATTTATTTAAATATGGACAGCAGTCCGCCCCGGATTTACGCCTAGGCCTACAAGATCAGAGAGATCAGAGGCAGGGAACTACAAAGTTCATACTCACTTCACTCCATATCACAACTAGGATTCAAAAGTAAAAGGCCTTCAATAGATCAAATATTGCCTGGATAGCGGTAGCCTTTTATCTCCTATGATAAATATACTGTAATTACCAATTCATCTACCAAACACAGATTATATCCATTTAAACATTATTTATAGTCCTATTTTTACTCATAAATATTACCAGACTATTAAAGTAGGTGGTACCTATAAACTACTTACAATTTCCAAAACCTGTGCCAATTTCTTAGCAAAAATGTTCCATGTTTCAACTTTGGTGAAAGCGTCTTCTTTGTAAGACTGTAAATGTAACAGTATTAGAAGGTAGTTGTGTCTGGCTGTTCTTTCAACCGGCACTTCTTCTCTGTACAGCAGCAGAGCAGGGTTTGTAAGATTCACTAGCAGCCTAAAACAAAGGAAAGAATGATGAATGATTTTATTTCTGTATGTAGGTCTGTACAAACACTTTTACACAACAATCATATAAAAAACTTGATGAGATCAGCATTTTCTATCTGACTACTCTGAGAAGGCCAAAATAAATTTAGAAGTCACAGTCTCTTAAAGTCCAGATAATCTTGGTCAGATCATGTGACGACCATGTAGATTAGTATCTGAAATGGTCTTTTGAAGAAGATTAAGTGGACCTGTCCAGTCAGTGCATGCATTTGTTTATTAGTGCATCATTTGTAATCAATGTTAGTAATCTGTGGTATGAGAAAAACTGATTTACTTATTTGTTAACAAATCTTGCATCAATTGATGACTTGAATAAAAAAAAACATATCTATTTGTGTCTACAGAGACATTAAAATGAAACATAGGTACTAAAAATATTCTTATGCTAAAGAACAAAAAGAAAAACATAGTTAAAGACTTATGTGGTCATACAACAATGAGATGTTTATTTCCTTTATTAGTATTTTATTTAAAAAAACACTACTGCTCCATTTCATAAAAGGGTTTAAGGTTAAGTTTAGATTTCTCTCCAAGAAAGAATGATGATACTTTATCTAAGATGATAAAGGGGGTGTTTGTTGTGACAATAACACTTCATTATTTATTAGCTAGTTATTCATAAACTACATACCTGAGTGTAACGTCGAATAATTCTGTGTTTTCCCAGTGATCAACCAGCATAGGCAGAAGATCACTTTGTAGCACTTTAGTTTGTCCGAAATGTCGTCGAATCTCGTGATCCTCGCCATCACGACGCAAGTAACGAATTAAATCTTTGACTGTGTTAAGAGTAAAGTCATCAATTAAATATTTGCCGGTCTTTTTATCATACGTTCCTAAGGCATTGCAAGTAGCAGATAATTCCGCTGACAAAAGCGATGTCATGATTGGAAATTACACACAACACTCGCGAAATACTACTGAACGCATTTATTTATTCACTTTCGAATAAAACATTATTGTTTTGCATTGTTTTATACGAATAAGGGCACTTTTGCAGAATATTTTGCTTCAACTTTTGTTTTGACATTGACATCCGCTAGACGTCAAAAAGCCCGCGAAGATACGGCGCGCAGTTTCGTTCTGAAATAGAAAACCTGTTCGTTTAGAAATAATGAAAAGTTGTTTTTACATGAGGGTCAGTGGTTCGTCTTAGGAGCTAATAATTTAGGATACTGCTCAACGGACATTTACTTATTATTTCTGAAGAACTCACGTTTAAAAAAATGTAACTGAAGGATTCATCATAAATGAAAATAAGACGGTTCGACGTCATAGCTTAGTTTACCAATATTGGTAGATTCGAGTTTCCATCTCGTACGGGCAGATATTATTATTAAAAACACGTATAACGGAACGTATTATTCAAAAATTTGTAACGCGAGCAAAGCGCGAGCAAAACCATTTTTTTCTACTGGGAAGTTTTGACTTTTTAAGTATGTACTGTAGTTTTATGACTTATATGCCTGTAGGTATGGTATAGCTTATTCGCGTCGTAAAACCTGAATAATAGATGCCTACGTATGCATCAATATACCTTAATGGTTTATCGTGGTTCATCTTCTTACAGACACACAATAACGATTCATTTACTTAATGGCTCCTACAGACAATCGTGGTCGATGTGGGCACACTGATAGATTACTAACTACTTTGAAGTGTGGTTTTGTGAGCCATGAGTGTACCTACGGGTGCTTGTGCTTAGGAGCGAAATGATGAAATGTATAGTGGTGGCCTGTGGTTTATGTGAGTGGCATGCCACACTAGGTAGGTACTTGGCTGCAATGCTCTATTCATAGACATTCAGAATAATACAGAATGTCATCGTTCGGTATGAAGTTTGCCTGCGTTTGAGTACTGCAGCTTACGCGAGTTAGCACTAGGAAAAATCACCTCAAATTAAGATACTCCATAGACAGTTTATACGTGATTAAAAACATAGCTACTAAAAATAGGTACGTCAATTTACGTCAGGCGCTGACTAATTTGACAGGACTAAACTAATATTTAGGTATCTTCTGTCCTTTTCTTAATGAAATAGAAAGAAAAAGATGCACTGAATTTAAAATTATTTTGTGAAAAAGGGAATCGGCGCCACTACCTACTTACCTATTGCTATTTTACCTATGTTTGAAAATACAACACATAATATATTACTTATGTTATGCTATAGGTACAGACGCCAGCTGGTCAAGCTACCCGAAACTGTCAAATTTTCCCAATCAACCTTGAACCTTAATGACTTAATGATAAAGTTGAAAATCTATTAAAGAAATTTGACAGATTGTAGTAGCTTGATTTGCTGGCGTCTGTACAAATACCTAGGTCCTAGGTATCTACGTCATCCGCGCGAAGTTCAACCCAGTAGGGAGTCAGGCAAGGCCTCTGTTCCCGGCGATTAGATCATGTTGATCTAGGTACTTACTTCAGAATTAATTTAGCCTGACCCCTCCCTCGCTTCAATAATAAAAGTAACGGCTCGATTTTCAATATCTACCTACGCTTTTCCTATTGAGGGCTACGGGATTTCCTATTATCCCTATAAAAAGAAAATGTTTGCCTTTGTTGTTAAAAACATTAATTTTCTTCATTCAGCGGCGCTAGGACCAAGTTCCTTTCTGAGGGATAATTCTCGTAATTTAAAACATTCAAAATCTAGTCGCAGTCTCATCTTGGCGACAAAAACTTGTCAAAATGTAGGGAAATTAGAAGTATTTTTTGACAGATTGAGACTGAGATCAGACTGTGAACGTTCTTAAAATTACGAGAATTGCCCCTCAAAGTAATCCAGTCCAAAGAATTTGTTTGAAAGTTTGTTTATTCTTGTGACTCTTAGTTTATTTCAAGAGGGGTAGATCAAATGAATAAGTGTGCGATTAAGGAACAAAAGAATTAAGGCAAGAGGTCAAAGGGGTTGGAATTTTAGACGTCGGTATTTCATTTATAAGTACGTAGTTAGGTATACAGGGTAACCTTTGAAAGACTTTCCATTTGTATGCTGGCTGCGTCGTTGTACTTAGGTAGGTAATCTACAGTATTCAAAAATTCTATTACGGATTTACATTTTAGCTTCGATTTGTAAGAGTAGGTACGGAGTTTTTAACTAATATTATAAACGTGAAAGTTTGTGTGGATGGATGGATGGTTTTTTGTTACTCTATCACGCAAAAACTACTGGTAACGGATTTGGATGAAATTTGGCACACAGATGGTTTATAACCAGGATTAATATATAGGATACTTTTTATCCCGATATTCCTACGGGATCGAAACTTATGCGGGTGAAACCGCGGGGCGCAGCTAGTACGTTTATAACACAAGCTACTGTTTTCTATTGTCGATATTGGCCGCTACGTACCTAACTGTTATTATACGTCCCTCTAAAACGTGAAATGTACAGCCGATTGTTTACTTCGTGGCATTTATTACTCGGAGCGCTCTGAAATATTGTTGAGGTAAAACAATGCTCAGAGAACGTACCTTCACTACGTACTCGTAGATACATGAAGCCACTAATTAAACAGTTTCCTTAACCAATACATTTGTTAAAGACGTACCTACCTATAACATGCTACATGGATGGCGTACATCTTAATTAAATACATAATACATAACTACGCGTCTTATCATGAACTGTCTTGTATAAGGTGAACTTATCAACATAAAAGCTTAGTATCTGGCAGTTTGAGTGCTTTATGCGGCCTACGCAAATGTCCTTTCTTTGGTATTGTTCGTCGAGTCGTTAAGTTCCTTAAGTTCTGAGTCGAGCTACATGATGACTGACAAATGCTTGCACTGACTGAACAGGTCCACTCAAATCTGGCTGGTAATTTTCTCAAAAGACCATTTCAAACACTAATCTACATGGTCCTCACATCGTCTGATCAAGTTTAAAATGGACTGTGTTTGTTTCGACCTTTCTTCTCAGAGTATTCAGATAAAAAACACCGACCTCATCTAGTTTTAAAATATTATGATTGACGTGTAAAAGTGTGTCTACAAACCTACATTTTTTTTTTTCTTGGATGGGAAATCATCAAATGACTCTTCCCGCTCTGGGTGGAGCGGAAGGGAGTGTCAGACTCTTACTGACTAAAACCCACCCATGTTCCTTCCTTTGCCCTTTATGTTCCGGGGTAGCGGTAACCCTTTCGGACAATCCCGCTGACCCGGCAGGCTTCGGCCCTAAGGGGCCCCTCGAATTATGCTGACAACTCTTTAAGGCGCGCGTGGAACACTTACGCGCCGTCCGGCACGGGCCTGGTCCTGATTGGGCGGTGAGCTACCCATTGCTCTTCGCCCGCAGGCCCGCGCCTACAGTGGCTGGGAGTCGTCACGCGGCTCCCGACGCCCGGAGCGTCTTCCGCGACGGCTGGGACGGGAGGCTCTCTCCCTCATCCGTCCCGCCACCTCCTTCGCTAGCATGACTGCTTCGCAGAAGGAGGCGACTGCCTCCCACTCCCTCTCGCCCCGGACCATGTTTTGCACCAGGGCCGGGCGCGAGAGGCTCTACAAACCTACTTAGGGCTGATTTTTCAATTGACAGATAATTTTTCTTCGTGGAATAAAATTGACGTCTGACAGTTTTCGTATTGAAGAACTGTCAAAAATTCAAAATTATTCCTCCAATAAAGTTATCTGGCGTTGGCAATAGCCCTTACAGAAATAAAATCATTGGTCATTTAGGTAAAAGATAAACGATTTTATTTCTGTAAGTACGCTGACAGTAGTTGTTTTCTTGTAACAACGTAAAAAAAAACTGCTGTCAGCCCGTTAACGCCTAGGATAGGTATACGGATGAGTGATCGAAATGTCACGATAGGTAAAGCACACACCTATTAGACTGCGCTATCCATATCCTCGATAAACATAGAAATAACAGCATGGGTATGTAGTTAGTAGTTCACATAAAATAAATTAGCACTTTTAAAAGTCATTCTCGTTTACAAGCACTTAAATAAAGCCTTCTATTTGCAAGTGCGATATTTATATCTTAATGGGGGTTTAAGTGTAGCGCTGGTACCTAATGCTCTCGGCTTAGCTTACAGGCAAAACTAAGAGGCAAAAACGTAAGTGAGACCAACTATCTAGACTAGACTTTACGGAAGAGCTTTTTGTCATTCCAGGTTTAAGCAGCCTGCAGTAAATACCTAATGAGCATTAAGCATGCTGCCGGCTTAACGTTCGTAGTTTTTTATCTGGTAAATAAAAGGTTTTATTCTGAGAATCTCTCCGCAAATGAAATTGAAAAATTATTTACAGCTAAAATAATTTTCTAGCGCTTTTGAAACTTTTGTATTTCTGTTGAAATTGTAATATTAAAAAATGAAAAATACTGTTTGATAATACTCAAGAATGATAGTTGAGGCTCATAGCAAGTAATCGTAGTAGTAGTTTCTCGTAGCCCGTAGCAGTCACTCGTAGCCCGTAGCAGTGACTCGTAGTCCGTAGCAGTCACACGCAGCTCGTAGCCTCGTGCTCGTAGCACGTTTGACAATTAATGATGCGTTTGGAGATATCCAACAGAGACCAAGCAGCAATAAAATTTAAATTTTGCTAAAACGGATCTCCCACACAATCCCAAATTACCTATTGGCATACTACTTACGGGTTTTTATTAATTTTACACTAAAATAATACCAAAAAATCCGCACAAATAACAGAAAATCGTATTCATGAAGCAATAATTAAAACACATGAGCTCCATTATATTAGCATAACACAATAAACCAATCTATTAACGTAAGCTAATGTGCACGCACTAAATACCGGGTGTAGTAAATCTTGTATTTTGCGTTGTAGCCATTGCTAGCGGGACGAGATAATCCGGACTATTGGTGTCGTGCCAGAACGCAGCCCGAGCATTGTCGGGTTGCTGGCTCCCGGCCAGGGATAATGGGCTTTACACCAAATGGATTTGCCTACCGAGGTCAACGTAAAACCTGGAACGTACAGATTAACGGCAAATAAAGTCTTTAAACCACTTTTATAATGCAATCGATGATGACGGAACGGCGTAATGGGTGTGTTTAAGCTTTACATGACAATACTAGCTTCGCGCGCGTGTATGTTGGAAATTATCCCACGGGAACGTGCTACCGAGACAAAAAATTGGCAAGGAGGTCAAATCTATCTCCTTGCCAAATTTTATCGAAATCCGTTCGGTGGTTTAAGCGTGAAAAGGTAACATACAGACAGAGTTACTTTCGAATTTATAATATTAAGTATGAATGTTTTGGACGGCGATATTGTTTTATAACTATGAAAAAAAAAACTGACTTTTTCTATGTATTAGTATAAATAGGGAAAGTCAGTTGTATTTAATGTTAGACACATGAATCTGACCTAAAACAGAGAAACGTACAACGTTGTAATTAGTGTAGGTAATTAGTTTCTAAGTATACAAGGCCTTAAAACTGCAAAGGTTACAATTACGTAATGGAAAAATAAATAGCAGTGGATAGTAGTGTGGGTACTATTAGATTCTGAGAAATGATAACAGTCTTCTGAAGAGAAAACTTACATTGATCTTTACATGTAGAAAATACAAAGGGGCTTATGAAATATGAATTAATTGCAAAAAAGCCTAAAAGTAAGTCTGTGGATTAGTTCAATTAAATCGTGCGATATAAAGCTCATCCATTTCATCAAATAGATCTACCTAATTAGGGGTTTGTTTAGATATGATTACAGCTACCTGATAACCTTTTTATCTGTTTAGCGAACATTTCATTTCATCCGTCCCGTGCAAATATTTCTACCCTTTTGCCGATGTGCCAACAGTCTTTGATCCTTTTAATTGACATTCGGTTTGCAGATAATTTCGCGACCGCAAAATATTCGAGGTTAGGTAAGTTAAGGGTCTACCTTTAGGTGAAAAATGTAAGATATTTTCATCTGACAGTGATAAATTATGAATGAACAGCCTCCAGAGTGAACGGGAATGTGACACAAAGCGCGGAGCTTAGAAACCTCGAAAATTGTTAGATACCTGTCTAAGATGTTCTCTTAACAGAATAAGCCATTCAGTCGTCAACTTAGTGAAATGGAAAATTCATTTTCTCACAATTTTCTCTTCTTTTATGATACTTTTTGCAGTCGCAGAACTTTTTGGAGAAATAAAAAGGGTTTACCCACCGCTGCGAGACGGAAAGATTCCGTATTCTTTGGGGACTGCGAACACAATGAACGTGGCATAATGAAACTGTTCCCTCTGCGATTATGTGTATATCACTCATTTGTTTACTTTAGATACTGTAGTTGATCAAACTACTATTGGTTTGAACTAGTTTCTGTTTGATTTGCATTTGTTTGGAAACGATTGTTAATCAAATCCAATTAAAAGCCTACCTACAACTTGATTAAACGCAATTTAGCCGGCAATCGAAATTCTAACATAAAACATGTAAAGAATTGAAAGTCTTTCAACTTGAAGTGAAGCTCTATGAAAATCTCGTTTGTTCAGTAGTACCTAGGTAACTATTGTAACTGTTATTTCAGTACTTACCACTTTTATTCATTTGTATAGTATTTAAAAGCTGTTAAGGTTTTCAAGCAGAGCATTGGTGGCCCAGCGGTATCGGCCCAGACTTACGAGTCGTAGGGCGTGAGTTCGAACCCAGCCTAGTGAAGGTGAAGGAAAACACGTGAGGAAACTGGCATGTCCAAGAATCAAAAATGTCGAAGACATGTGACATCTACCAACCCGCACTGGGCTCGCATGGTTGACTATGGCCCACTCCCTCTCAGAGAAAGGAGGCCTGTGTCTTTACTACTCAAGAATAGACGACTTGAATTTATATATTATTATAAGTGTTGTAGACGTAAATTTTCGTTAGTGCTCAAGGAAGTTGATTTGGATTATCCAATTGACTATCAGGGATGGTCTCTAATGTAAAAGGTACAATCTAAAGCTAAACCGTCATAGAGGTAAATTTGCGTGAAAATAAAATCTGAGGTCATTCCCAGCTTTGAGGCCATTGACCCGGGGTTGTATTAGGATACCGGTGATCCATCATCTCACTAAAAGACCACTGCATTTGCACACATAGAGATAAAAGTAGGCATTTGATTTTTATGGTACCAAGACTTTCAGTCATATTATACAATAGTGTTGGTATGATAACTAAGTGCGTAAACGATAAAAGACTTGATAATAAATAAACTAGTTCAGTTCAGTAATAATTTTGTAAGAGTAAGTTAAAGTAACTACGTATCAACGGTAAGTAGGTAAGCCTCTTAGGCATGTGGTAAATTATCCTTTTTACCGGAAAATACATACATCATATAAATATATTACTGCAAAGATAAGCACTTACCTATGCTGCTGAAAGGTGCTTAAGCTGGATTATACCTGCATAAAAGTATATACTGACGTTGTAAACTCGGCAACCATTTTAATTTATAAATACTTTGGACCCACGTGTACTTCAATCTGTAAACAAAACAAAAGTGAAACAAAAGGGATTTAAAAATGTTTATTCATCAATCCCCTCATCAATTTAGGGAAATTTTGCCGTTCTAAGCTCAATCTTGCCCTCTTTTAGGGACGATGATAAAATAAAAATGCTCTTTTGATCCTTATTTCCTCAGGGAACAAGAGAATATACTGTAGTGACTATGTGAAGCTTTTTAAATTACACCTCATTAGAGGAGTCGCGTGTATATTAGCGTGAAACGATTGTAAGTGAACGGGGAATGACCCCCCTGCCACCCTAACTACCACCTCCAACGTTTTTAACTTCATATAAATTGCGAGAGCACTGTCCTTGCCACACTTTTATTTCTTACGGCTTCCATTTACGTGTCATTTTACGGAGAATGTTCCTGTCGCGACTTCACTCACTCTACGTCCTAAAAGCAACCAAGCAACTTTTCTACTAAATATTTATTCATACACCTCAAGAATAAGATACGTGCCCGACCCTAAGTACATACACGAAATATTTTTAGGCAAAATTTAGAGAATGTTAACCGAGTCGGCCGGAGCTTTTTTGACATTTATAAAGCATATTTTCGCTTCTGTTAATAGAAAACACGGTCACAATTTATTCATGACATGCCAAAACGCATTCTATTTTGATTTTACGGATGAAATACAGGCGCAGAGAATATGAAGTTGTTTTGCTAGCAACGTAATACTGCTTTATTTATAGCGGTCGCTTGTAGGGGCAATAAACGAAGTGGTCATCCGTCAGCCGCACTCTTGAGTCAGAGGAATGTAATCAAGACATTCATCACGAGCTCACATCACTCAAACGACCAAAAACATTGTGCGGTATGTGCTAGGTGGCTGTACCTTTAGATCTACTCGCAACGTGAAAGAATGATTACTTAGGTTTTTTTATGTTTGACGGATGAGGATATAGTGTCGCGTAACATTATCCACATTACTTTTTAATAAATGAAATATCGTGTTCAGCAGATGTTTGAAACAAAACAAGAATGTGTGACAAACGGCAGCGTCATGAGATGATCCACAAAAAGGATATATTATAAGAGAATGGTTCGTTGGCTCGGTATCTCCGCGATGGTGAACCCTGTACTCACGGGTGGGTACCCATGCACGACGCTAAACGTTCCTCATTTTTCTATAGTTGGAGGAAAATTGCTGTCGTATTTCCGGCTCACATGTCCTTAAGCCGGAGACAACGAGATTATCCGCGGAGAAATAAAATGGAGACACGAGAATCATCAATCTTTCCCGCACAATCTTGTTGATGGAACTAACCAAATTACTAATTATTTGGAAGTTGGTGTGTTTAAAACTACGTTATTAAATTGATTACTGACTAATTACTAAACTTATTTAATTATTTCCTTTTTTTTGCATAAATGTTTAAAAGATTACATCAGTCACTTCAAAAGTTGAGTGTAAGTTAAGTTCTATAAGTCCCTTAACAAAAATACTTAAAATTTCATTTTAATAGTTGTAGAAAAGTAGTAAAAGTAATTACAGGGGACAAGTAAAAGTTGGCCGCAGTCCCACAGCCGTCGTCCTGGCCTAGCAAAACTTGTGCCAATTATAGCTGAGGTGACCATGAGCTGCCGAACCTCCGATTAGGAAAATATCCTCAAATTAAATAGATCCATTTTGACAAAACCCTCAAGCTAAAGCCCTTAATACACTTCTTACATATTTTTCCCTCATAGCTTAGCGGATACTTTCCTTCCGTGATTTGTGTTGGCCATTTATTGTTTATCAAAGTATTTTTTCCAATAGGGCGAAGATAAAGTCAACCATTATTCTTGAGGGGATCGACGAGGATTTCCACATTAAGTACCTTGAGCGGAAAATCACCAAACGTTTGAATTTAATAGGCACTTCTAATCACGCTTGAAGACAGTTCAAGAAACTCGGGGCGTAGGGCCACCCTGTTAATAGCCCAAGTACCACGCTAAGGGGCGCCGCTAGGTCTTATCTCGCTGCTTCCGACGACGTTGACTTACATTTAATTGTCCAAGTTTTATTGTAGCCACCCTAATAGCAATATTGGAACCAAAGAACTGATATAGATCGAAGTTTTGAATAACATTACTGGTACTGTATTCACACTGAGATTACAATGACAGTTTCCATGTGTGCGTACCTATCCAAACTTCTTTGTTACGTAAAAGCCGTAAAGGGAATGGAAATGTGGTAAGAAGCGAACGTATTTTTTTGGATTTTCAAGAGCTTTTCCCTTAAGTTAACCCAGTACCTAAGTGTAAAACGTGTTTATGGAACTTATACAATTCCAGTTTGTTAAAAGGACATTTTTATTTGCAGTATCACACGAGAGAACACAACATGGAGCTAGCTATAAAATCATAAAGTTAAAAACGTAACACGGCACGCTAGCGGCCATTGGCTCATGCAGCAAGGAACAACAGCCCGGAGAACAATTCAATTTACTTTTATAGCCCGTGCTGATCCCCTTGTGCGGATCAGCTTCCACGGGAACTAATCATCGAATCTACGCCTTGATTCGTTATCTGTTCTTCGCAACTGATTGCTTTTAAATCCCAATACTCGGCCGTAAAATACGTCGTTTCATGGCCATATTGGAAATAAAAATACTTTTATGAATAGTGCTATAGTTGGATGATACTTTAACGGATGTCGCTGATAAAAATTACATTAGAAGCAGGGATGTTTAACCTTTTTTGACAGGCGGTAAATATATGCACGTATGTACATTCTGGCTATTTTATGAGGACCGCAGGTGATGACCCCTTTTTTGAAGAAACCAGCGTCTTGCATTTCTAATGCTGGTTAGAGTACAGCCATAAATATACATCCACCCCATCTCAACCTGTCCCGCGCATTATGGTTTTATTTTGCAGATTCGCAGTAAGTATTAGTCTCGGTGGGTCGCTGGGGAGGCTCGCGGCCCGTAGGTTAAGTATCACTGCACTAATTCCATCGCCGTCAGTGATTAAAAATGAAAAAGATTTATTAGTGGCAAAAGCTCATTATGAGAAAAGTTTCATTAGGTGCCTACTTTATCTTTTATGATGTGTCAAACGGTTTTAAAGTAAGTAATATTTATTATTTCTGTACCCAAATCTTATCTTATCCTATATTCTATCCTATACTTATCTTACTATTATAAACGCGAAAGTTTGTGAGGATGGATAGATGGATGTATGGATATTTTTTATTCCTTCACGCAAAAACTACTGACCGGCACTAATTTTATATTAAACTTCACAATATAATAAATAATAGTATACATAATATAGCTTATACATCAGAATAACACATAGGCTATAATTTATAAAGATATTGTGTAAATTGGCGAAAATACGCGGGCAAGCCTTTGCCCGCGTATTTTCGCCAATTTATTATTATTAATTTATTCACATTTCTGTATTTATTGACATACTAATGTCAATAAATACAGAAATGTGAATAAATACAGAACAGTCAGGTATGCATGATAAGTATTAAATAATAAATTCTCGATAAAGTCCCAAAATTATTCGTTACATCACATTACTCACATTGACGTAAATATTACACTGTATAAAAATACCTTTAAGTATTTCATAACACAAAGATTGCTTGCGACCCAAAGTTTAAAACCAAGAGAACATACTCGTAAATAAAAGTTAAAGTGCCTGAAAGTTTAAAAGATTTTCGTTTCCGCTGAGTTATTCAATGCATATTGTCTTCGCTTTAAATCACTGATGTGAGTAAACCAAGAAGCCAAACCTAGTTTGAAAAATTGTTCTCAGAGGACGAACCCTTACTGTAACCTTTTTCTTTTTCCCCGCTCTGTCTAAACTACAATTCTCTCAATTTACTTTCCGCAAAGGAATGTATTAGGTATGTTTGTTTTGATGTAAAGTATATAAACATACGATTTTTTCTATATACATAAAGCCTTCTGAAGTGATTATAACATAAAATGATTGACACGTGATAATGTAATTTTAACTTATTAAGGATAGACTAAAAACATTTTAGGCACGTAAAAATTCAATTTTTATTTTAAATTCAAGGTCAAAGCATTTACTTTAAATACGCACATAAGAGGCACTTCTGAACGTCAACATTTACATTAAAATAGAATTCATTCTAGTCGCCCCTTCCAAAAGGTATATCGTGTGGAGAAGAAAGGGCAAGAAACTCCACCGTTACTCTTTTAAAATATTATATAGGTACATTAATTATATAATTATATGTGAAGACGATGCACCTAGAATAAAATTACTATACCGCAATAGGTAATAATAAAAAAAAAAGATAATGACAGGTAAATTAATTATGTGATAGATACATGTTGCTTACATATTTACAAACATTGTAGTAAGTAAGGTATATGTTTTTCCTAAAATTGTAACTGACTTATTACTTGCCCTACCTAAAGTAATCACAGTATGTAAATCAATGTCCTAAAAATAATAATTAATACAATTAACTTAGCAACCAGCTTGATTTTGTCTAGACCTGTCCATTAGGTAAACCGTGGACCGAATGGACAGGGTATAATAGGTGCCCAACGTAAGTATATCTACCTACATATTCTGTATGAATTTCCGAAAAGAATACTGTTCATTTCGAACGTCATAATTATTGTAAATAAAATTAAACCATTATCTTTCATATTTATTGCCACAGTAGTCTGCAAACTGGAAAATATATAAATCGTAATATTGTTTATTAATTAAACAGTCACGTTCAAAATTATTGTATTTTATTTATAAACGTATTTATTAATTAAAGGAAATTAATAAATGAAGTTACCCGATTATACAAATTTGACAGAAAAAATATAGATATTTTACGTGCGAAAGCCATCACTGGTTCTGGGTAAATTCTCAAATAGGGAAAATGTCAGTGATGGTTTATTGCACAGCGAGTTTGACGGTAGTAAATCAAATTTTTCAGTTGCAGCTTCAGGATTAAACGACGCAGACTAACCATTAATCACGTCGTGTCGGTTAATTATATTTATCAGCGCATGCATTTGCAAAGCTTAATTTAGACTAATGGAATTTAAGTAACAATTCCCAAACATACGCTTTTCGTTTCTGTATTTGGACATTAATGTGTTTACACAAAATTTTAGCTCTAGGGTTATAATAATTTCTTAGTAAGTGTAAACCTATAATCACGCCTGGTATCCCTAAAGGGTTAGATTCCTAGTATATCTTTAAGTTTCAAGTTGAATGTAAGCTTTTTATTTACTTACAGTCAGAAAATTTGCAGGAAAAACTCTGTAGGCAACTCAGTACCAATTGAAATTATATTATACGAAAGTAAATGTTATACGTGTTTGTGTTCCAGACACGTGTATAATATAACATTAATTAATATACAATTCATCATGAATTTCTAAATATTCTTCAATATAATTGCCTCATTATCCCAATATTTAAATGATATTATACGACAGTAAATATTACACGTTTTCGTGTTCGAGACAGGTGGATAATTGTCTCATTATCCCAATAATATTGCGATCATCAATCTATTTTGTTCCGGAATCGGATCCAGGAGAGATCCTATCAAATATTTATTTCCTTTTCTTTATCCCGTTGCTCTATTGTTAGAGTATAATAGATCCAGAATCCATTTACTTTTAAATTAATGAAACCTACTGTGAATGTATACATTTTAGGTTATTAAAGTTGTATTGTTGTTCTCTGAAAGGAAGATTTTGCAATTTTGTTATAAACTCGCCCCGAGGTGTACCTGTTCTGTATGTAGGTCAAAGTGAACGATTTATGCCAATAAATAAAATAACAGCAGCCTGTATATATTCCGATTGTACCTACTTTAGTTCCACAAGAGAAATCTGACCAAGTTTTATGAGTCGGGCACTGCGTCCCGTCGTCCCATGTAAATTTTATCGTCTCCCTGAACAAAGCATCGTGTGCTTGGCTTGCTGTTCATTCCTTTTATTATTCACTTACCAAGCAACATCTGAAATGTATTACAAATGTAACACATATCCCAATAGTACTGCTGACATATTGTCTAGAAACTTTAGTTATCGAGAAGACACTATTTTAACACAGAGTTACCTATATCCTATTTATTCAGGTAGTGTTTTCTTTCACACAAAGGGCAAGTACATTTACATTCGAAAAGAGACGATCATCAAAATATTCAAACAAATAGTGCGCCTCGGGACTTCGTTTACGTATGTAGATATTTTGTATTATCACATTTCGGTTACTATGTATGAACCACCTCAGATGTAGTCAAGTTTTTAGAAATATCAAAGACTAGTGACGTTTTAAGTTACATAATGTAACTGTTTATGTTACTGTCATACTTTATTATGGACTGATTTTTAAATCGACTGATAATTTTTATTCGTGGAATAAAATTGACGTCTGACAGTTTTTGTATGGAAGAACTGTCAAACATTCAAAATTATTCCTCCGATAAAGTTATCTGGCGTTGGAAAAATCAGCCCTATGTAAATTTATTTTTTATGTTTTTTGTTGATACAAATACTATTTCTTTCGTAAAGTAATATTTACATAATATATAAGCTAACAAACTTAAAATAATATTAATAATATGTACATGTATATAAAAAAGAGGGAAAATATCCGATTCGTCGCGTCACGCGTCACGACGGATGATGTTATTAATGCTGGCGTGCCATGCTATCAGGCCTGCGCTCTTACTGCAAGATAGGCCATGGTGTCCGAGGCAATCGACAGCTTCACCGCACTGGCATCGATGCGGAGGCGCAAGGAGCGTCCAGACGCAGACAAGTAGCGACCCGGAAGTTGGTGCCACCCAGCAGCCAGCCAGGTGCCAGCACCTATGTTCGGTGACGGTAGTGCTTGAAGACTCTCCACTCAGCCACAGCCAAAAAGCGGGCACGCTCAGCGCTATTGGTGGACGTATTGATAAGATTGTTCCGTGCTTACCTGCAGAGCGGCTCATCCCACTGTCTCTGGGAAAATAGGTTTACGAGCCGATCCGTATCCTGGCTAGCCGCTGTCCAGGCGTTCGCCGTGTCAGTCAAGTACGGCACTTCAAAGTCAACCAGGGAGGGGGCTAAAATTTTCCCGGTTATTTTCAGTGCTGTGGACAGAGTGCAGGAACGGTAAGCTAATATTGGTAATTTTGCGGGCGGCGAGGCCACCAAAACGGATCGGTAGTGTGGCTGATGCCATGTCATCTAAGGCCACATTTAGAATGGTTGTTAGTGAGCTGCGAATAATTTGGTTAATTTTGTTCAACAAATGTGGTTGATTCCATAAAGGGGAAGAACGTCAAAAATATATGAAATTTGGACCAAAACAAAGTCTGTCCGAAATTTCGTTGAAGTTTTTGATTTCTGCGTCGATGAAAGGAGAACGATTCGGACGATTCGGTAACTGAACAAAGAATAGCCCTTTTGGCAAGCAGCAAGATATCAAGGCTCAGAGCATCAAACACATTGACGGTAAAAAACATCCTTTATCCATTTTAAAATTGTCATTTTTACTTTAAAAATATTAACCGCGTTCAAGAGCTGTCAATATCATCATAATTAGGTTCATATTACTTAGTTCTTTTTATGTTCTTGAACAACATCACACATCGCTCTCTCTCATCTCTCTCATACCTAAGTAGATACAATCAAGCTTGTGTAAGTCTGCACTCGTCATAATATGATGGCAGCACTACCACGCAACCGCAACTTCACCCGTTCGTCGGGACACTAATGGTAAGTAGAGAAATAATGAAAATATGCATTAAAATAATGTTGCCACATGTCACGTAGTGTGCCCCCAGCATGTGATGGCGGTCGGCGCGGGCGCGGTCTACCCGCGACTGGCTGGACCGCAACCACAGTGCTTCACTCATACGTCTGCCTAACCGTGCACTGTTTTGTAACTAGCTGTAATAGGAATAGATAAAACTGCACTTCACGGTGCATTTAACTTCTTAAATTATTTTGCACGGTTTTAAATGTATAAGTAAATTTTGTATAAGGAAAACAACATGTCCTCACAAATTGACGGAGAAGAAAACCTGGTGGATTTTTTCCTGATATTTAGTAAATATCTGCTTCGTGATTCCCAATTCCCGAAGCCAAGACTTGACATTAAGGCACATATTTAATAACGTGAGTAACTGCCGTGGAGTATGAGACTTTTAAATCATTTAATTAAGTATAGATCATTACATACAAAAACCGAAATTCATTGACTAATTTACCATAAATTATGTGCTTTACAGACACTGTAAAAGTATTACTATGTCTTACTACTTAAGGTTGTCTGGAAGAGATCGCAGAAAGCGATAAGGTAGCCCACTGTATATTTTGTAGTGTTAAATTTATTGTTTCGTTATGTATTTTCTGGTTTATAATAAAGTATATATAAATAAATAAATCTTATACTATTGACTTTATCGACAGGTTTCGTAGAGATAACATACACTGGCCTGCAAAACTGAGTACTACACTTTTAAAATTTCAATTTTTTCTAAACTATAGAAGTTAGAGATTTAAAATAAAAAACGTTTTACAGCAAATTTTATCAGCTTTCTTTGAAACTAGTAAACTATACATTAGTAACATTTTTAACTTAAAAAAAAGATAAAACAATAAAAATAGCCATTTTTACCTTAGTGTCAAAAAACTCAATTAACATTTATAAGTATGTTTTACATGTTATTTAATTTTTAATAACTGGTATTGCCTCCTCGGGCTCTGAATACAGCTTCGAGCCGGTTTGGCATATTAAACACGAGGTTTCGGAGTCGATGTTGGGGAATATTCTCCCATTCTTCAATCAGGGCCTGTTTTAGTGCCCTGAGGGTGGTAGGTGGTGGTCTGCAGCTTCTGACTAGCCTCCCTAGCTCATCCCAGACATGCTCAATCGGGTTGAAATCAGGACTTGTTGATTGGCAAGCCATCACGCTGATACCAACCTCCTGAATATATTTTTGCACGATCTGATCCGTGTTTGGCCGGGCGTTATCATGTATCAGCATCGATCCTTCACCCATATCTGCTAAATACGGCCCTGCATACTCGTTAAGAATCTCTTGGGCATATCTTTCCCCAGTCAGAGTCCCATTTTCTATGGCCACTAACTCTGTGCGACCTTCTGAAGATATGCCAGCCCATACATGTACACTGCCTCCACCGTACTGGACTCTTTCTGAGAAGCAGTCTTGAAGGTATCGCTCACCAGGCCGTCTATAGACACTTCGCCTTCCATCAGAAGTGTAAAGTGAGAATTAAAACTCATCTGTGAACAAAATTCTTGACCACTCTTCTTCATCCCACTGTATGTGTTCACGGGCGTATCGCAGTCTCGCTACTCGATGCTCTCTCTACTTTGGGGCCACTCGCTGGTCTTCGGGGTTTCAGATTTGCTTCAGCAAGTCTTCTTCTCACTGTACTGTCACTAATGTAGTCCCTTCGGGTCTGAAGAAGCTGTTGCTGGACTCCAACTGCATTAAGGTGGCGATTTCTTAACACAGTGGAAACAATATAACGGTCTTCTCGGGCACTAGTAGACCTGGGTCTGCCATTACAAGGTCTCCTCAGATGGTTTCCAGTCTCTTCGTACCTTCTGGACCGTTTGTAACGTCACACCCACCATTCTTGCAGTACGACGCATACTGATGCCTAGTTTCAGAAAAGTCATGATCCTATCACATTCTTCAGGTGAAAGAGGCATGATAAATAAAATTTATGTGCTGTTGTCTAACTTAGCTTTTGTAATAAGACTCATCGATCAAGAAAAAAATTGAAAACAAAAACAGAAACAAAAAAAATGAATGGTAAAATTTGTAATTCGAAAAGGATTATTTTTGTTTTTAAAGCTTTTTTCAGCCGTTTCTTAAAAGAAGGTTCTCAACTATGGAGTTTTTATATACAAAATTAAACTCTTTTTCGAGTCCGTTCCTTTTTCTACCCTCTAAATTGCCTTTCTGCACCACCTTGCTTGCTTTTAATAGCCTATTTTATGACCCACGAGTGCGCTTCCTTCTTTAACTATGTTTTTTACTATATTTACACCGCAACCAACGTTCGGATAACCACAGACGGCTATGGTTGTGACAAGTTGGTATAATCTTGGTGCAGTGACGATACTATACGCAATTGTTATCATACTGTTTCACATTTATGTGTTTGTACATTTTATTAAATTACTTTTTTATATTTAGGTAGGTAATTTGTAGAGATGGGCCGACCATGAGTTTGGCCTACTGGCCAACTACTCGGCCAAGCCGATCATTGCTTTCGGTGGAGTATGAGTAGCGTTCGGTACGTTCTTTATTCAGAGTTGTTGAGAAGGTCTAGTTTAGTTTTTTTTTGGAAAATTGTATTTTTCTTAATTTGAGCCAATTATTGACTGCTAAAAGAGCTATTCCTTCCTATTCTTAGATTATATTAGAAACTGTATGGCCGCGTTCTAATTAAAAGCGACCGCGATGGTTGCATGTGGTTAGGACGCGGGGTCAGGCTGATTACAAAACAATAATTAAGTATTAACAACGATATAATAACAATAATACAACGATTTTTTAACGACGGCACGGTTGACATCTGTCGGGCATGCCACCGGCCGGGGGAATCAATCAGGCATATTATCTCCGGGTGTTCTCGTCTAGCTAACGGAGAGTACTTGCATAGACACAACCTTGTAGCTAGGATAATACATCAGCAACTTGCTCTGAAATACAACCTTGTGGAATCGGAGGTGCCGTACTACAGGTATGTGCCCGACCCAGTTCTCGAAAATGGAAATATCACATTGTACTGGGATCGATCCATCATCACTGACAGGACTATTGTTGCCAATAAGCCTGATATAGTGGTGGTGGATCGATCAGAGCGGCGTGCAATGATTGTTGACATAACCGTCCCGCATGATGAGAACCTCGTGAAAGCCGAGAAAGATAAACAAATCAAGTATCTTGACTTGGCTCGCGAGGTTGTCGACATGTGGCATGTGGACTCAGCAATCATTGTGCCGATAGTCGTGACAGCCAATGGCTTAATAGCCAAGAGCCTCGACCAACACCTGAGGAGGCTCTCGTTGGGCAGCTGGATCAAGGGCTTGATTCAGAAAGCGGTACTTCTAGACACGGCTCGCATTGTCAGGAGGTTCCTCTCTCTGGAGCCCTGACCGCCGGTAGCTTGGACCCTGTTCCCGATACCGGTGGGCTACTATTTTTTATATTTTTAAATGTTTTTTTATCTTTTTGTTTATAAAAATATTTAAAAATGTAATTTGTAGGTATTTAAATGAAATAAAGGATACAACGATTTCATTTCAATCACAACCTTTATTAAATTTAAAGCATAGAAATATATATGATGTATAAGAGCCGAGTAGTTGCCGACTATAAATGTGACCGGATAGTCGGCTTTCCTGAATAGTCGGTACACCTCTAAAAAATTGCGAAATACGTTACTTACATTGTTATTGTAAATCTGCACCATTTTTATAAATAAACGTTATTATTATTATTATATTATTGTTTTCCAATTTTGGTACGGATCTGTCTAATATGAATGAGATCGTATCTATCTCATGTGAATAGTATAATTAATTGATAAGTCTAGTTGCTGATATCAATCACACGACTATACTCAATAGATCTCGTAATAGATGAAAAAAATAACCTCGCGAAGTCTCGAAGATTTTATTTTTCCTTTTTAGTGTTTCAACGAATAAAACAGAACGGGATTATTCTGGGACGTTAAAGGGTTTAAAGCAAAAATACACTAACGAGATTTAATTCAGCATTTATACACCCTTCTTTGTATTTTTTTGAAGGGTCAGTACCTTCAAGTCCTTAAGTCCCTACTAACCATATTAATCGATATAACACAATTTTGATAAACAGAAGACGATGTATTGTGGAGTACAAATATTACAGACTCATCGTACTCGGCGGCAACATGAGATATTGGAAGAGGGTTAGGCAGCCGTACCAAATCTGTACCCATTATGGTAATAGAGTCCGACGTCCAGCAGTTTTGATGATAGAGAGCTCACTAATAAAATATTTCATCTAACATCAATGTTTATTCAGTTTGCTGTCGAGCATATTGAAACGGGATACTGAAATAGTTAGTGTACTCGGCAAATCGCGATTCACTGCGAGTATTCAATCCCTTAATGAGTTATCGAGTGAGCCATACGATAATATTTGACGCGTAAAAGAATAAATACGCGAAAAAGTTCATTTCAACGGATAAACGACTAATCAGTAGTGTGAACCACGGGCAAACATAAATAAATGTCGTTTAAACGTTGTGGATTGCTTTCTTTAGTGAGATACACACTGGATCGTGGGTGCGGACCCAGACGGAATGTTCGAGAGCTCACTCCATTCGCCCCTTGTTTGTCTGTCAACACAAATATTGAAAATCCATTAGCAACCACCATTCGAGCGCAAAAAAGTCGATATTAAAAATAACAAAGAAATCGGGCCGTTCAAAGTTTCTCGTCGCGAAGGGGAGTTATACTTTGAGATGTTTATGTTATATGTACGACTTGTACAAGTATCTGCATGCGAAATGCGAGAACGTTTCGACTGGTTTATGCAGTGAATTAGTGTTTTGGAAACAGTGTTTTGTTGGCCAGTTCCCCAGACGCACATTTGTGTTGCGTTTCGCAGTCAAATTGTTGTTCCTTATCAGCTATGGCCACTGGCGAATATTCCTACATAAAGGAGTGCATAGACTGTTGAAAAACGTTTTATTACTTTATTGATCTTGGGGAAATATTCAATGTTTGTACATTTCAAAACAAGCGAAAGACGAAGTTAACATTTCAATTGTTGTCTTGTACTGGTTTGCCTATTCAACTTTGTTTTGTGAACTGAATAAAAGAAAACGTTGAATATTTATCTTATTTACAATATAAGAAAATTTCTCGCCGACTGGTCGACACTTCACGTGACCAGAGGGCTGGCTCGTTCTTGAACCAAAGAATTAGCATTGCCATTCAACGTGACAATACTGCCAGTCTTCTGGGGACATTTCTGTATGACAGAGATGCGAACTAGTACTTCGACGCTTAAGTGTCCTTTTGTTTTTGTATTTGTTTGTATAGTTAGATGGCTACTAATTACTATTTACAGTTAGTTATCGACATAGCTTGCAGAGTAAGCAAACTGAAGCGGCAGTGGGCTGGCCATGTTTATCGAAGGACCGATGGCCCGTGGAGCAGGCGAGTCCATGGGGTCTACTCCAAAGTGGTATCGGCCGAATGTTCGGCCATTTCCTACTACGAAGTTGCTATTTGATTCGGTCGGTCCCGATCCTACACTCTTTCGAATATTGACTATGGTCCCGACCCAACTGAGCCGATCCGAACTTTTTTCGCATTGTTCATTATTATTCGGTTCGACCATGTGTCGGTCCGATATAATTCGCTCTTTGCACTTCGTAATAGACCCCATGGAGTGGAGACTGCGTATCGACAAGCGTACTGTGGGACGCCTCCCAGCTAGATGGACGACCTTAAGAAGGTAACTGGGACAGACATGGATGCGGAAGGCGGAGGACAGGGTGTGTTGACGCAGCCTGGGAGAGACCTATGTCCAGCAGTGGACTGCCATAGGCTGAGTTGATTGATATTTATAGTTAATTGTGTTATACAGGGTGGCAGGGATATCGACGCGCAACCTGTTACCATGGATTCAGTACACGATTTTGAACGCCCCTGCGTTGAAAATTTTCGTCGGTTATTAAAAAAAAAAATGTTGTTCCATACATTTTGATCGCGCAGGTATTGCACTTTTCTATGAAACAGCTAGGGGGTCTAGAATCATGTGCTGAATTCATGGTTCCAGTTTGCGCGTCGACGTCCCTGCCACCTGTATATTGTATATAAGCAGCAAATATTTCGCACTAATTCAACCGGACGAAGATTTTAATAATAATAATATTATTAATAGCCAAGAGCCTCGACCAACACCTGAGGAGGCTCTCGTTAGGCAGCTGGATCAAGGGCTTGATTCAGAAAGCGGTATTTCTGGACACGGCTCGCATTGTCAGGAGGTTCCTCTCTCTGGAGCCCTGACCGCCGGTAGCTTGGACCCTGTTCCTGATACCGGTGGGCTACTATTTCTTATATTTTTAAATGTTTTTTTTTTTATATTTTTAGTTATAAAAATATTTTAAAATGTAATTTATATGTACTTAGTTGAAATAAAGAAAATAATATTACAATCAATATACAAGTAGGTATCTCAATAAAAAATATCTCATATTACAATAAATTTACAAGTAGATATCTCAATACAAAATACCTCACGTTAAAATCAATGTACAAGTATGTATTTCAATACAAAATACCTCACATTACAATCAATTTACAAGTAGGTATCTTAATACAAAATACCTCAACATTCGGGCCCTTTATCTTTTCAAACATCTACAACTTCTATTACCCTTCATACCGATGGGTTATAAATAAACAGCCCTTTAACCTTTCCAAATTCGGATACAATGATTATCCGAAACAGCTATAAAGATTGTAATCACTAATAACGTCGGCAGTTCACGTGTTTCTGCTAGCGCGTAGTGTAAAGTGTAACAATGCGGTACAAATTGGCAGTGAGGTGAAACCACGCGTGTGCTAGGCGCTCGCGTCGGCAGAGCACACAACGACTAATTGCGACAGACGTGACTCACGACGCGTACTTGTCATATACGAGCGTACACGAATGTATCCGAATGCACTTAGCTGAATATGTAGAATATGCAGCGGTTTGAGAGTGAGGTAATTAAGGTCGTAAAACGCAGAGTTCCTGGAATCAACAAGCATGCACCTTCTTCTTCTTAGCGTATCGATGGAAAACGATCAAACATGTTTGGCCCAGAATTCAGGTGCGTGAACTCCGCTCATTGACGCTGTCATAAGATCACCAAGTGCACGTGTGACAGGGCATGGCATACCTATACCCTACACTAATTATTTGCAGGCTAGGTCATAGCGACAGTTAAAAGTTAGTGCGTAAGACGTATTAAATCGCATGAAGCTTCGCATGCATGAATTCTGGTCGATGTATAGAATAGAATACTGTTTATTATGTACACCATATAGGTTCAAGTTATAAATGTAGAAATTTTACAGAGGGTGACACATACACACGCAAACACACACACATATACATTTTTTTGAGATTGAATGTATAGTTAGCCCCAAAAAAATGCCCCAAGGAACCATTTTAGTGTCTAAAACCATTGTTCCATAACATTCTATCGACCAGGTAAAAATATAGTATACAATTTATTTTACCAAATCAAAGTAACAGTTTTGTTCTAAAACATCTATACAATGACCCTATGGCCAAAACACGGTAAGCTTTATGGGGCTGATTGTACGTCGGTTGCTGAACCTTTGCTTGTAATCAATTAAAAATAGTTGAAACAGAGCAAGCCAAGAGATTGGTCAGCGGCACGGCGGCATGCTCCTAACTAACCAACAATTGGTTGATTAAACGAGGTGATTGTGGCGGTAATCTCTCGTGACCGTTCATTGTAGCGGTCTGAAATGAGGCCCAGTAGCGTTCGTAGTTTGTTGCTGACTGTACCTGATGTTGCTTTAAATTCTTTAGTAGGAAGAATTAGGCACTGAACTATCTACAAATATTATAAATTAAAGTAGCTTTTGGTGTCTGTCTGTGTGAACACGTTGTTCTTCACCATCATTTCGGTTTCAAGAATTTATTCCTCTAAAATAATGTTGCATGTTCACTCACAAGAGAAACAAAACAAAATATCTTATAGTTAATAAAGGTACAACATCGGGAAGAATGACTATTTAAATTAGTTATATCCAATATCACTTACAATTATAAGGTTACAGGCTTTACAAAACTGTTTCTGCTAAATATTTTTTTAGTCTAACTTTAATGATATTTATAGATTTTGACATTTTGATATCATTTGGCAAACTATTATGGAATTTGGCTCCCTTAAATCTTATATTATATTTTTGTTCTTGGAATAGATACTTCTAGAGTGTTTAATTTACTGCTTCTTGTGTTATACTTGTATTTTTTTCTACTGAATGATGTTTTTGACCGTGTACTGTTTGTTATTATTTTTTGTATGAATATGCATGTGTGATATATATACACTTAGAACTTTAACGTTAAATAGTTTTGTTGTTTTTGTAAATTTTAAGGGTTGGTGTTAGTCGATGGTATCTGAATAATGTCTTTATTACCTTGTTTTGTGTTATTTGAAGGTTTTTTAGATTTTTTTTAGCTGAACGGCCCATGCCAAATTTGAACATGCGATATTTTGAATTAAATATTCTAAGTGTGGCTTAATAAGTGTAGAATAGATCAAAATACGTACTGAGTATGGCGCACATTTAGATATTCTTTTAATTAAAACAATCAGAGGAGATATTTTAGACCGTAGGTAGTCGATATGTGGCTTCCATGTCAGTCTACTGTCCAATATTAAGTCAAGGTATTTTTTTATTAAATTTTTAAGCGGTTCGTTATTAATAGTTAAAGCTGCATCTTTTTTTATTTTTTGCAGAGAAGATCATTTATGTCGTCTTGGCTATATGGATGATCATTTTGACCAATATCAATTATACTGTCAATGCTGTTTCCAAAGTAAAAATGACATGTATCATCCGCAAACAATGTTACGTGTCCTTTTAATCCTATTTCATTCATATTATTTACTTATATCAAGAAGAGTAAAGGCCCTAAAATTGAGCCCTGTGGTATGCCACAAATGGTTCTATCCAGCTAGTATTTAGAGAATTTATTCAGGAAATTTTATGTGTATAAAATATTATTATTAAACTGACAGACCGTGGGAAGCGTCGCTAGTTTTATATATTTTGGGTTTCTTGCATCACCCTTTTTAATCCCATCGTCATACCAATTAACTGAAAAAATGTAGACACGAATAAATTTTAAACCCTTCATTTAAATTCTAGTACCAGAATATAAACTTGTTTTACGAAAACTTTAAAAATGTAGCAAAAAAATGTGCACAATAACACGTCATATGTAGGTACTCAAACCGATCGTTACACAAGTACTGGCATGTTTGATAGTCAATATTTCCTGGGTATTAATTTAATTAGTCGACAATAATTGAGTTCCCAATTGATATCCCTGGGGTGATGTCACGTGTCCCGACTACGTTCGGGGAGCAAAATCCAGTTATCGTCGGTGATTGGGCCCACAACGCCTAGCAATACGATTAAACGAGGAATCAATATCAAACTAAGCGGGAAATAGCTTCGAACAATATAAGGTGTATACCGATAAATAACGTTGTTTTGCTTGGTAGTTTATTTTCGTAGATGTCTGGAGTTATAAAGGGGTTTTTGAGGTTGTATAGTAGTCTTACATAATTTTAAATGAAAACATTTTAGCGGAGACGGTCCCGTAGCAATCACGGTAACACGCTACGGATCGTAGCATTCGTAGCCATAAGCTACGCGTCGCGCGTCGTAGCATTTCGTAGCACGCGTAGGTCGTAGCTTCTATGACATTGCTTTGTTATGGTGGCATTACTTTGTCCGTAGATATAATCATTTAGTCTCTCGCCCGTCATGACCAGTCCCGTCTGAATGTTTGACTGCCGCTTTAACCTTAGGATTTCTACTCCACCACTAAATTGTGTCACAGAAACAACGGATGTTTGTGTTTATAAAGTGTATATATATTAAGAGAAAATTGACCAAAAATGACAAGTACCAGTTTAATTTTGAAAGTATTTTATTACGACTTTCAAATGAGTCTAATCGTTCTCCATGTTTCAAAAAGATTTTCCTAATTTTTCTTTGTTATGATAAACGTTGACATCACTTCACCCGTTTATTAAATAATACATTATGTTTATAAGTATTGAACAAACCACTATTTTCCTTTGATGGAACAAGCAACCGAGATGTATTTTCGTCCGCCTAAGGCCTGTAATTGGCAAATTTCACTCGTATTTATTACTATTAGCCTTTGTTTAATCAAGAATCGGCTATTATTGCCAATTGTTTAACACTTCGTAAACCTATTTTTAGTTCATTATTCTGCTTTAATGTGGCATTTCTGTTAAGGAATTTGATTTCCCGTTTTAATTTGCCTGTCATCCAGCTCGGCAGACACAACTTTGAGAAAGAAGCCGACAGAAGGATCCAGGCGGGTTGGGCAGCATTTGGAAAACTTCCTCAAGTCTTCTCGTCACCTATTCCGCAATGCACACCATAGCTTGCAGCGTCAGAAAACTGAAATGCACAACAAACAAACATGGCCAGCCCACTGCGGGCTGGCCATGTTTGTTGAAGGATCGATGGTTGGTGGAGTAGACCAGTCCTAGAGTCGAGACCGCGTATCGGCAAGCGTAGTGTGGGATGCCCCCCAGCTAGATGGACCGACGACCTTAAGAAGGTGGCTGGGACGGATCTGGTGGGGAAGACGGATGACAGGGTATTGTGGCGCAACCTGAGAGAGGCCCATGCCTAGCAGCGGACTGCGACAGGCTGATTTGAAAAAAATAACGTGATCTTCGTGTGCGACCTGACGCATAATGACTTAAACAAGAAAATCTGACGAATAAATCCTAGGCTTTCCCTAAATCTGACAACGAATACGTACATTTGTCAAACTTAATTTGAAAGTTATAAGCGAAAGTCACGCCTTCTCTCAATAAATGATCTTCAACCAACTTTCAGAACTAGAACTATGTAGTGTAGGTATTTAATTATAGCCCCCATATCTTATAATTTGAACTCGAAAAGTAATAGAGATACTTCAACATTGGCTTTTGATAGCCTGCTGGCTCACGATGCCGCTTTCTTTGAAATAAAAGTTTCAAGTGGATCATGACTGTATCGAGGGTTCGTATTTGCCGGCGCATGCTCGACATACAGGCGATTCTATGTCTTCTGCCTTCGAGATAGTGTGTCACTACACGAAGCTACCTCACGTCACGAATCATGCTCGAATTCGAGTTTCTTTTGATGGAAGTATTCGCATTCCTAGTTCACGCAAGAATTCACTCCACGTTAAGTTTTTCTCTAACAACAGCCATTGAAACTTCGCCTATTCAGCATGAAAGTGTACGTATGAGAGTTAAAAGGGCAGCTATGGCCTCCGATAATGGTTGTGTTTTTAAATTCTGTTAGGTACAGTATTGCTATGGTTCTGCTGTTCTTTTTTTAGCGTTGTCTCGGCTTTTGTAGCTCCGGATAACGTCTGTTCCAATACGTTGGGATTTGGTCAGCCTTGATGGCCAGATTAGGCTCATAGCGTGATATCTTTTAAAGTCTTTTTACAGCATATTTTTAATATACAATATCTTACTCACGCAAAAAATCCGTCTAAATCCGAGGTTCCTGGAGTATTTTTCAAATCCCGGATTACTAAAATAGATCTTGTAATAAGTTTATAATAAGTGATAAAGCTACTTGTTTTTGGGATTTGAATGAATACTTTTTGATTTTCTTTTTTTTTTCGTAAAGTAAAAGTAGCCTTAGTTACTCCTTATAACATCAGCTATCTGCCAGTGAAAGTCCCATGAAAATCGGTCCAGCCGTTTCAATGATTAGTCGGAACAAACACTCAGTCAAAAAATGAAAAAAAATGTTTTTGACATTACAAACAGACACTTCAATTTTATTTATTTGTATGTATAGAAGATTCGTATTCGTATATACTAAAATAAATTAATTAACTGTAAAGTAACGTAAGCAGTGTCAAATAAAAACCTATTTAAATACCATTTAATATTGTAATGAAATGGATCACTCAGTAACCACCAGATAACAGCCGATATTTATTTTGAATCAAAAATACTCTCGTAGATTGCATATTGCTCTATTATCTGATATTTTTGGTTGCCAGTATTGATAACCGTTTTATAGCCGAACTCAGCTATCTATCACCAGTTTTGGCATACTGGATGTAGAAAAAATTATCTATCTCTGGTTTTAACGTCCTAATAATCTATATCATTAGCCATCTGTAGGATTATATTATACTGGCAGTTATGATTATACTGGCTACCTTCAGTAGCGATCTGTCTTTAATTGAAAATAGGTTATTGGGTTCGGTCGTTACTAGTTAAGACTATATTTTCCAAAGACGCACGCAAAATATGCCCTTGAACGTGGAGTTGCGGACACAATTATTTTATTAAATCACAAATCTATATCAAATCAAATCTATCTATGTGTATATATCTGTATCAATCTATATATCAATATATTTTTTTTTCCAGGTCACCAGGGTCCCCCCGCAGCAAAACAATACAGTAAAAGGTTTAAAGACGATTTTGTGTGAACATCAATCATGGTACCAAGAAGATCACAAAGAGATAATCAGTTTAAAGTTTGAAACAATAACGCAACGCAAGTAGTAAGAAAAAAAAAGCAAAATTAAAAATGGACAACTATTGGTTCATATGAAAGTGTAGTGTCGTGTATGTATGTTGGAGTGTATGAATGTAGAAATGTAAAGCAGCCACAGGAGAGGAGAGAAGGAATTCTATTTGAGAACTGTCAAAAGGTTCTCAGTTTTTTCATAGTCAAGGGTTTTCAGAAATGTTTTAATTGTTTTGTGACAATAAGAGATGGTTTTAGGATATAGATTAAGAGTGAAATTTAATTTGTTATACAAAAATTGACCAAAGAAGCAAAAAAAATTCTGAGGGAGTGAAGATCTGAACTGCTATGAGGGCAGACTCTTCCCTTCCGTCGTTGGTTATTGATTAATTTGGGGTCAAAATGTAGCTGGGAGTGCTTTTTAGCTACAGTAAGCAGAATAAAAGTTTGTCTGATCGTAAGGATGTCCCATTCTTGTATAAATCAATAGTTGTAAAACGAAAAGGGAGACCAGCGCCAACCTTAAGGATAGCACGCTGAGCCCTCTCTACCTCGATAAGATGGGTTTTGGCGGCACCGCCCCAAGTTGTGATGCAGTACTCAATTAACGACTGGCATAAGGCAAAGTAAACCATTTTAATGGTCTTTCGATCTGCAGCGTGTCTTAATGACTTAGAAATATAGATACGTTTACGGATCCTCGGAACAAGCGCATCAAAATGAGATTTAAAAGAAAGATGGGAGTCAATAATGATCCCTAGATACTTAATATTAACAGTCCTTTCGAGGGTGGGACAAGTACACTCGGGATTTGAAGAACAGCACGTGTGCGCCGAAATAGAAAGGGTTGACGGAGGAAGAAGGTAAGCTCTATGGGCAAAGGTTACATATTTAGTTTTCGAAACGTTTAGTGTCAATAAATTGTTCTGCAACCATTCGCTGACTGTGTTAACACCCAGTTGAGCAGTATCAAAGACCTCATCCCAACTAACACCACTGAAGAACAGTGCGGTATCATCTGCAAAAGTGACGATTTTTCCTTTCAGTAGAGGAAGCTGGCAGAGGTCATTGATATACACTAAGAAGAGCGTTGGTCCGATTATACTACCTTGTGGTACGCCAAAATTGACAGTCAGCTCGTCACTTAAGCCATCATTAATCTTAACTCTTTACTTCCTTCCAGTAAGATAGTCCTCCAGTAATTTAAGAGGAGTTCCTCTTACACCAAGCATATCCAACTTTTTTAGAAGATGCGGGATTGACACTGTGTCAAACGCCTTTGCAATGTCGAGGAACACCGTTAAGCATTTCATCTTATCGTCCAGACTGACAACTATAGAGTTAACCAGCTCATGGACAGCATCTTTGGTACTCTTACGGGTTCTGAAGTCGAATTGTGAAGTAGAGAGCAGTTTGTCTCCAGAAAAATAATTAGACGCTTATTAATTAGGCGCTCCAGGATTTTGGAAAGTGCTGGAAGAATGGAAATGGGTCGGTAGTTGTTCACAGTCTTTATCCCCAGCTTTGTAGATAGGCTTGACAGGAGCTATTTTAAACACCTCTGGGAAAACCCCTGTGGAAATTGACAGGTTACAAATGTGAGTCATGGGAGAGGTAAGGATGTTTTCGTATCTCTTGACTATTTTACCACTTATGAGGTCGACACCCACTGCGCATTTATCCTTTAACTTATTGATAAGTGTGAAGCTCTCTTGCTCGTTAGTGGGAAGGATGACCAATTAATTTTTTATAGTGATTTTTTTACGAATGCAATATACAATAAACGGTTTCAAAATTAATATTTAATAGAGCGCATTAGTGATTTTTGAAGACTTTCACACTCTAGCTTAATTACGTAACACAGTATTAATCACAATCTGAATCATTTTGAAGGATGTTGCTAATCTATTGTTACATATGTGCGAAAATGTTGTCTGCCCAATAACATAAATAACGCAATGCATGTTGCTGAGCTCTCAAAATGAAAGTCATTCCTACGTTACGAAACGTAAGATCACTGATTCCAAACTGCTATTTGTTCCATCAAACCAGTTATATGGCAATCATTTAACATAAACCACAGTACCACACTGTATCATTGGCTTATAATGCACTGCTAATCACCTTCGCAGTCAACAAAGCATATTTAATTTTAACATCGCGGGTTGCAACAGTGTTTAAACGTCTAATTAATTGGATTTCCTTCTGAAGCCCGCCCACAAACTAATTTACATCGGGCCCTAAACAATAACACTGAATGAAGACGCCTTCAATAACGAAAATTGCCCCAAAATGACTTGCCAACGCTCAGTAATAAATACTTTTCAACAGAATTGATTTATTGTAACATAATTTGTCGACGACTGTGAAATGGAATCTACGATCAAAGGCGGTTCCCTGACAATGTCCTCTTGAAAATTAAATAACATATATTTATGATATTAACATCCTTTTTTACAAAGCCATTCGTTTTTCTCTGTACTGTTTAAGTGATGCATGATATAAATATTTTGTAATGCTTGTCATATGTTAAAAAAAGATTGACAGTGTATTTACAAAATAATTGCTTTCAATAAAGAGTTATATTGGGGACGTAATTATTATTTATTTATTTATTTCAGGCGACGAAGGCCCATAGATAAATCGTAATTACATTACTATCGATGCATATCCTGCGTTTTTTCACAAAGGGGATGTATTGATGTTGCATGGATGCACATTGCTACGTCGAAAAAGAAGTTTAAACGCGACCTGCGAAATAAAATTTGTAAGGGTACAGACAGACAAAGAACGATAGACATTGAATTTTCTTTATCCTCGAAAAGTAATGAGATTTGCCGACACGCGTTCGCTTATGGAGCTACAATCCCTCGGCTGAAGTGCGAGTAAGAGATTTACTTATCGTCTTTGATCATCCAAAAAATATTTCTATTTTGTGTTTATATCAATAAAGAGAACATGGAAATGTCAACAAGCTTTTCAATTCTCATAGTTTGTTTATAAAGTAAGTATTGATTTTGATGAAAAAACAGCGGGTTTCCATTGGTATTTGTCAAAACCAAATGATTTTTTAAGTGAAAATAAATATTGGTGATTAAAAATACGACAGAAGAATAGTCACGATTACACAATAGAAGGTCAGTTGTGTGATGGTGACGGTTTCGATTATGTTTGATTGATTTAAAAGACTGCTAAGGTGGGGAAAGCCATCAAATAACAAATTAATGGAAAACGGAAAACTAGCTGCAACAGTATCAATGAAACATGAAACTCCTTCATATTTGACAGTCTGCTAGCTTTTATTTGTATTTACATACATGTTGAATGTATAACGGCCGCGCTTTGACGTCGCACAACTGACCATGCTCTCCGTATGTTGGCACAGTGGCATAAAACAGAGGTTGTCAGACAAGCCTTCGTTTCCGCCACCTAATAGAATCAACATTGTGTGCCACTCAACACAATGCCAGAGTTATGAATACATAACGAGACATTAGCCCACATATCTTTTGAGCGTTTATTAGCTACACAATAAATAATATAACCGAGTGATAAATTAACCAGTTCCCACGACTCCGTGAACATGTTTGTCGAAGATTTTGTTGTGTAATAGAATTTTACCGTAAAAGCTTGTCGTTTTTTTCTTTCGTCACGAACGTGTTACGTATGGGATGGGTTCACTTGTAGAACTGGCGTACTAACTACAAAGCTTCAACTAAATCTGTCGCATGGCAAGTACAGGGTCAAATTAAATTAGCTAGCGAAACTCTGCAGACGTGATGGACATCGATATCTAAACATGATAAAACAAAAAAGAAAGAAATTTGATGATTTATTTTTAAAGGGTCATCGCCCGCAGTTAGTCTAGTAGTACTTGAAATATCAGTTTAAAACGTCTGTTTTTTATGTAAACAACTAGTTGCACGCCGCGGTTTCGCCCGCATAAGTTTCGATCCTAGTTATGATAATCCTGGTTATAAACCATCTGTGTACCAAATTTCCAAATCCGTTGAGTAATTTTTGAGTGAAATAGTAACAAACATCCATCCATCCATACAAACTCTCACGTTTATAATATTAGTAGGAGTAGGATTTAATTGGTTCTATCGTGTTGAGATATCATGACGACTTCAGAGTTTCGCTAGCTAATTTAATTTGACCCTGTATTCAGTGGTGACCGCAGTATTTAAGATTTGCACTTAATGACTTGACTTGATCTTGAAAGAACTCCTATCTTCAAAGAATAAGTCACTTTTAGCAAAGTAGGCAGATATTTCTACATGTAACACATTCCATCTAACCACATCTCCCCTATGTATGTAAAGACTTATAAAACAACTTCCCCTAACCTATAACACACAATGTGTACTCTCATTTCATTGACATTAAAACGACAAGGACAGGCAGAACGTGTAAGTTATTAAGTGTAAAGTTTTTATGAAGGGGCTTACAAGGACTTTCATTTTTATATAAGTAAGCGTTAAATTGAAAGGCCCTTAAGAAAACAAGGTGTTTCTCGTAAAGTTTAAACTGATTGCACCGTAAACTTAAGCGCGCCGAGATCCAATTAAATTGACTATAAGAGGCTTATGATGTTCAGAACCAATCAAAGTTGCATTAATCTTAGATACTTACTTGCGATAATAAACTTTATATTATGCATTGCCAAAGGAATAATGCAGTGTGTATTTTACGTTCAAAAGCCGACCTTTGCCTTTTATGTGCCTATTTGGAAGAAATGATTTAACTTTGACTTTATTGAGTGGGCTAGATTAGGTGGGCTACAGCATTTGGGGACGTTTTCGTTGTTTTTTCCACCTGAAATATTGTTCTTAGATACTGTTATTGAATAAGTAATAACAATAAATTGGTCTTCACGTACACCTGAATTCAGTACAACAACAAATAAAACAAGCAGACAACAATGGTAAACAAAATCGGAGCAAGGAATCAGATGTTCAAGTGAATAAGTTATATCTATACGCGGCAGGGTGCCCATTGTCAACGACAAATTACGGCCTGCTATTTAAGGCACCATAAATTATTCCTTTATATAGCGTTATTTATGCAACACAATTTATATTGGGTATATGTTACTAGGAAGTTATTCGCAGCATTTGCAGAATTAGGTACATCTATCTTTCTTCATTCTTTTCTTCAGTGAACTGTGGAACGAAGTCATGGTGTACGTTTTTTTGAGCGTAAGAAGGAAAAGACGGAATGTGTAGCTAGGGCAGGACTGTAACAAGGTATTTAAGCAGAAGTTACGATATACCCCCGGCTCCAATAGCCGCTGTAAATAACGCTCTATCTGCGCAGCGCCGCCGCGCGCCCTGCCAAATTGCTTGGCAACCTCCTCAGACTTCCTCTTTGAATAATATTATAACAAACCGTACAACAAAGCAAAAATAAAACTTATTACGTCCCCCACTCGAACTCACATAGTGCACTCAGCAGCGGCCACTTAATCTGCCGATTTAAGTAGATTTATTAAAAAATTGTTTGCTAACATGTTGTACGTGCGGACGCCGCCTTGCGCCCCGGGCGTAAATAAATAAGTTAATATTAAATACGGAATAGTCCTTTATAATCCAATTTACGAAAAATATGCTGAGAAAAAAGCGTCCCGATAAAAAATCCGATATTGAATGGAAATTATAATCTTACGAAGAGAAAGGAACTTTCTCCTCCGAGAAAATTACTGTCATTGTTGGCACAGCCGGTACTTAATATAGATTAAACAGCGAATATATAAACAAGGAAATAATTTGTGATATTTTGAGAACAATATCTGTTAACTCGATGGATGTACTTACATGCGAGTCAAAAGATCAGACAGGCAGTCAGAGGTCTTTATGAATGTATTCGTTCTGATATTCGAGATCCTCATATTTACAACTACGAATATTAACACCAATTCAATAAATATTCTTTGTAAATGTGCATATTTATCTCACCGACGACGTTGCTCGAAGTCATAATAATTTTACTGGTTACACAACTTTACCGTACTGTGTTCATTCGCAAATATCAATGTAAATAGGTCAAACAGGTATAATTTGTGTGTACCGTTATCGGCCACAAACTGCCCACTATGTTGGTTCAGTCAACTAAAGCACTAAATGATACGAAACAAATAATTTTGTATTGCATCACTTTGAATAATTGTTGAACATTTCAGTAATTTTAAATATCGTTACGTTTATTTTGTTACCATTTGTGGGTGTAAACGCATGACTATGTGGCGTAGCACCACAACAGCATGCGTAGCTAAACGGAAGAGGCACAAATAGTCGTTGCTACGACCCGCCCCGTAGACACCTCGTAGCTATAGACTCGTAGCAGTATTTGCCTCAGGGCCGAGCATTGCGTTTTAAGTCTATCTGTAAAATCTACGTCTTATTTATGCATTGCAATTGCGATGTAGCAGCGCACTGATGTGTTTTGAAGATCCGATGATTTAGTATTTTATTATGTCTTTGAACTAAACTGTTCGCAGCGTAGGTATTGACACTGCGCAGACGCCGCGCGAACTTACAATCATTGAGAAAATTTGACTCCAAGTAGTAAACACTGCTGTTGGCAAACGAAAGTAAAGGAGTATAAAACCGAAAGAAGACAAATACAATCTATGGGTACAACAAACAGTCTTACTTACTTGGGTTATGTTGAGTTTTCGGTCAATTAAAAGTAATAATTATATTGTGCTCTTTTGTATTTAGGTACTTTTAGTTTCCCTAAAAGTTTTCGTTATAATTGCACACATTTGTGGAATCAGCACTACGCTGAATCAACGCAATGGCACCTCAAATACTTTAGGAGTACTGCCAATTATTCGGCTTATAATGTTGCTATTAGGTGGAATAATTAGAGGTATGTGTGTGGCGATCTCACGACGGCTTTGAATAGCCTCCCACTATACACACCACACACATATCCGTTATATCAATACAAAATTTATGTATTGGTACTATAGGTACACCTTTGCCTAACCATTCGGCATTACAAGCTTGATGTTATGTGTTATTATGGACATTATAATGTTGCCCTTAATTATTTTTTTTTACCAGGCATACATACATACGTACATATAATGTTCCCACTACTGGGAGACAGGCCTCTTTTCTTTGAGAGGAAACGGTCTTCGGCTACATATATAAGTTATATAAATAAATTTGCAGCGTTTATAGATGACCTTAATTTAAATTTTCTTGAACCTTGTTCGATTGCGGGGTAGTGTGGGTCGGGGTGTGGATGTTTATTGGTTTTAAACAATATCGTAGAAACAAGTTTTACGCCAAACTACCTACACAATTAAATTACGCTTTATCGGGTATTGGTTACAGGTGCGTCGCCACTGTGAGCATTCTTTTGCGAGCGATACGGTTGTGAAAATTCCTTTGCGAGGTAATCACTCGTTTGCGAATAAATGTTTTTAGAAATGGTCCTTATTGGAACTCGAACGCCTCTTTCAAAGAAACTTTTTGGTTGTGAAGCAATGCTCGTCAACGAACGTTCGCTAAAGAACACAATGTAAAACGTAACATGACATGTATCTACGTTGAAACGAACATGCCATCCAAATGTATGCAATGCATCATCAAATGTAACATGAAATGTAGGTAACACTAACACACATTGAAACAAACTACTGACTTTGACTTGTTGTGGTTTAATATAATTTAATGAATACATTGCCCTTAGCTCTTCTCGATCAGAACCAAAATCTGGCTATAGGAATTAGCTAATGTCCAGCACCATAGCGCCAAATTGTCTGTTCCGCGCATACTAACCCAGCTAGATATTTAGGTCACCCACCTGGCGGATCCCACATTGTTTTTGCCTATTCGCGGCGTCAATTAAGGGGACCCCCATGTGGGATGTTACAAAATACCTCTACGACAATGTCAATCAAGTGTTCTGACATATTTGGCAACAAAAACACACCTACACAGTACACATAATGTATTTTTGATACCGTTGACATTTATAAACTGTTTTCGTGTAGGTTGTTCAGCTACCAAAGTACCTACATAACTGTATATGCGTATGTGATTTTGTAAAGCCAATATATTATTATCTACATACGCTAACATGACAATGTACAATTATTATGTTTAGTACGCGCCACAAGGCAAACGCTCCAAATTGTGATAGAACAAATATCAATAGTTTGGCGCCACCGACTGTCTGTTTCAACATCAACCGTATGAAATTCAGTCGATGCTGTAATATAATTATTGTAAACAAAGAATATTTCACTTTACCAGTAAATATTTTAATTTTAATGAAGCCTACTTTAATTTTATGTAAATACCAATCAACGTTGTCACAGTTTCATTTGCTGTTGGAAAATGATCCTGTTGTGTAAAGTTAGTTACTTTAATTTTTATTTATTAACGTTTTGCTTTATTTTATTAAGTACCTAATCAATTTATTACTTCGTGCAGAAGAGTAACGTGTGGATGTAGCAGGGTTCCCAATAAATTCTTGGTGCTTAGTGATCGGAATACGTATGGTCACTTGAACAAAAAACCTGTCTGAAAAATCTCAGTAAATCCTTTTGTCAAATTGAGTATCGTATTACTACAGTGAATGTGTCGCTTAGGACTGATACAAAAATCATAAATATCTTGAAAGTCTATTCAAGAATAAAACAATAAAAATAGAACTAAAATATTATCTTCTTGTTCACAAAAAAAAAGAAACTGTGGGTAATTTGGACTTTTTGCGAAGGCTTTATTTGAACAATATTATAAAAATCCAGGACTCATTAGCTGACAGCTGTGCGTCAATTAAACGTAAAATATAGTCCTTGGAGACACGGTCCCCCCGGCCCGCGTCCGCTTCACCCCCTGGCATCCCCTGTGCCACAACTCAACCCCTCCCTGCGCGATCTCATTAGTGGAGCTCTGAATGTACAATTTGTTCTGAAACAGACACCGATTGCTACTTTAAAAAGCGTAGCCACTCGTTTAAGGTCAATTTTTAGACTCTCTTCAACTATAATTACAGTCCCCTAATGGTCGTTTTTGTTTACGCTTAATTGGATATTGTTTACTATATTAATTTGTATTTATGTGAGCGTTATAGTGGGACCATAATCTGTTCGAGTAATTGATGAAATTACTCGAACAGACTATGCTTGCATTCTGCGAAGATATATTCTGATGGTACAAGTCTTTGTTAATTTGTTATTCTGGTCGCACAGTGTAAACGCGCCATATATTTCTTATTCCTGCTAAGATGCACGGAGCGCGAGCGCAAGGAGAAAATTTATGTCGCGGTGTCGAACATGTCGACTTTAATCCAAATCCGAGTCTTGGTAGCCGCACAATCTAACTAAGCCGAGCCTGTTAGAACTTTCATTTCCATCATTCGTTGAACGCGTTCGCCCCAGGAAGCCCTCCTAATCCGCCCGCGTGCACAAACCATTTCCACTCCCTTTGTAACTTTTGCTTCTGAAAAGTTTTGAATTAAACCCAAGAAACTGATTTAATAAATCTATTTCAAAACTATTTGTATTTCATTCACCTGGAGTTTGCTTATGGCGGTACATCGAGTTCAATACAGTTGGGAATTATTTGGCTCGGGTAGCGACGTCTCAAATATATTATGTTTTAATACGTCTTCGTACTTTTGGAAATGTGAAATGTTTACATGCTGATTTGAGAATAAAATGTCATTAGGCTGTGTGTACACTGTGTGGAGTTATGCCTCGCTTGGGTGTCGTGCGTGGTTGTTGGACCGGCTATTCACGTATAATATTTTCCGTTTTCGAGGGAGTTGCAACTGTTAGCTGGCTTAAAATAGGTCACTATTGTACTGAATCATTGCTTTATTTCGGCGATGTTCTGCTGCGAGCTTTCAAATGTACATTGTACACCTGGTTCAATAGTGTGTTTACAATGTGAGGGCGGAACATGAACAATATAGCCTGTATTTGAGCCTAAATGCGCTTGGACGGTGATTACTGATTGTTTGTCACGTGCCGTTACTTATGCACGGAGTCTGGAACAATATTATGAAATGTTTTTACGTGTGTTACTTATTTCATGCTTATGTTGATATGTTTGTCTTGATTAAGGCTATTTGCCGATTGGTTTTTTCTTTGACCGTTGCCGTTGAGAATGGGTACGGAAATTATGTTGTAGGTTAGGTTATAGGTACTTTCGTAATGAAGATTGCTTTGATGTGGTTGTTTTAGTTTTTTTTAGAAAAGTGGGAAACTGTTTAAAAATAATTGGGAAAAACTTATTTTGAACATCATTTTTAAAATGTATTGTTGTTTTGAAATGTATGGGATGTGCTCATCACGTTACCTAGCGCCTTAAATTACTGTCTCAAAGTCTTGTATCTTGAATCGATTCTTACAAAGATCCGTGATCAGTATTTAATAGCTATCTATATAAGTATGGTACACTTACGAGTATGTCTTCCGAACTCATTCTCAATAAGTAAGGAATTTGTCGCCTCATTGCTATAAGGGCGGCGAAAACTGCCGGATCAGGTTTGTCAGGCCGGGCCCAAGTACCTCTATCTATATATGTATATGTCATCGTATGATTGTGAACTCCCTTTGTTTATAAACAATCTCACGAGACTGTAAACTATCGATAAATTGTGAACTGTACCATACTACTTACAATATAACGTATTAGTTTTTGATAGTTTAAAATCTATCTATTTCAAACCGTCAAATTGTGAACAAACCTGCATTTACCGACAGGGTTCACAATCTGTCCGATTTTATCACCTGTTTTGTTAACCGCCCTTGATTGGTCACTCTTGGCGGTAGCCAAATTGGTTGTCATAGTCACTACGACCAATTTGGCTACCGCCAAGAGCGACCAATCAAGGACGGTCCAACAAACCAGAGCACCCCAACTAAATGGGTTAGGTTAGCTTCGGGTAGAACTGCGACCGAGACGACGAGCGAGCGGTGCGAGGCAGCGGCTGGCTTGCGCTACTTCCAAGTTGATCGCAGTTCCGTCGCATGCAAGTTTGATACCCGTTCACAATTTGTCGGTTTGCCACGGGTAGATTACAAACTATCGAAAAACAATTCACAATTTTTCAGTAGTTTATAATTACGCGAGATAGATTATAAACTAACGATGACGATAACGTTATTTGTAAAGTATAGATATTGGGGTGCAACTTTGGAAATCCTTCTTTGTTCAGGATGGTAAAGTGTCGATATTTTTTTCTAATAGAATGTAGAAAATCATACTGAAAAGTAATATTGAAGATACCCATAGTAAACGTTGGTAAGCTGTGAAAAGGTTCTATAAGAACCTTTTCAATAAAATCACTTGAGAGTTAAGTATTAGTATGAAAGTACACATATAAAACCAGATTTTTATAATTGTGATACTACTGAGACTCAGACTACAATACTATAATCCATTCCCTTAACTTTAACTTATATATTTAAAGAAAAACTGATGAAAAATAGCAACTTCACGGAACCTTAATTTCAGTTACGTTTGTGAACATTTTCAATTCTAGAGTACCTAGTTATTAAATGACTTGAATGGCACTTGAAACAACCTACTCTGTCAGATTATATAGGCATAACTCGTTAGTCGTAACACTAAATGTGCTAACATAGCGCTGAGTCCGCCATTTTATATTATTTCCCTCATTAAAGGCCTTCGCACACCTCCGACGCGAAAAAAATTATGATAAACCGCTTGAAGAATTCCGCTAAGAAACATTACTACATTATGTCACGATTCGAGTAACGGAACATCATGAGAGTCAGTTGAATTGTACTTTGTAGCAATCGGAGCAAAATGTCGTCGCTTTTAAACTTAGTTAATAAAGTATAAGTCTACTTCGAACCTCTTTATTCTCTCCATTAGTTTTTCCGCAAAATCAACATTCATTTTAGGTCCAGCGGTTTCGCTGCGGCGGATATGTGATACCCGCCTAAACGAGCCTCCCTAAAATTCAACAGTAGATAGTCATCAAAAGCTGATTTTAATTAGGGATTTTAAGATTATTATTATTAAATTGACCTGAACCTAACAAAAGGACGGCGAGAGCTGAACGTAATAAATGAGTGAGGCAGCCTGGATTTTATATTTGCGTCTGTTCATGTTTCTTGATTCCATTTTAATTAATTTCATCGATCTTAACTTATTAAATATTTCATGGATATTATATCATCCATGTTCTGACGTTACGCAAGTACATATTTGGACCGATATCCTAATGTACATCAGATAATTTATATGAGCCAAGGTTTTGTCTGCTCTATGAAAACGTAAATATGTATTTATAAATTATATAAATCACTTAATGCATAATGCAGCATTGGCAAATGCTACATTATAATTTTATCACGAACGACCTTCTTTTATAACAAATCCAACCTTATTTTTAACCAGAAAGGTAATTTTCTTCATATTGGTTTTGAATTTTGAATCAAAAAGTGTCATGTTTTTTTCTTACCGAGATTTTTGATTGGAAGGATTTTTTTGGACACAGGACGGAAGTCTAAGTATTTCTTTTTCCTGCTTTCACAATTAAATAATTTGCTAACGGTAATCTATGAAAGATTGAACGATCGAGTTCTGTGCGGTCATCCACTGGATCCAAAGGCAGTGTTCCCGAAAATAAACGTATTGAACTTCACTAAAAAGTGGTCTCGAGGCGAAGCGTGAAGACTCGATTTGTCCAAAGACTGTAGGGCGATCTGGAATTCGCCCTACCCGCCACCCTAGTACCAGACGTTTACAAGCTTCCTGTTGAGAATGGAACCCAACATAACATCTTGCGCACGACCAGTACATTTAAGAGGATTCTGATTCCGGCCAGCGAGGAGCCTTCCGATTGTCAGCGTGGAGCCTAAGACCGGAGTTTCCTATTTTATGTAGCTTAGTTTTCAGTTGAGCCTATTACTTGATGTACTACCAATTAGCCGTTTAAATTATTGTCTTTCTTCTTAATAACGAATTGACTTGGTGCCGATTACCCATTAGGTCGTCCTCGTATTTATCTAGTTACGTAAGTTTAGGAACGTTTGCAAACGTATCTTAATCGACGCGTAACAAGAATACGTAAAATTTATTATAGGGTCGAATACCAAAAACGTCCGCGTCGGCGTCACGACGTAATCTTTTTTAATAATATTCGTTCTGTTTCTTTTCTTATGTTTCTATTAATATTTTATTTTATTTAGTAAAATTAAAACGTGTAAAAGTGAAGTTTGTTATTTATTTCGCTACAATAAGTAGTAGGGAAGACTTTTGACGTGTTTGTACAAACCTACTTACAAAATAAAAGCATTTATCATTTAAGTAAGTAACCTTCTGAATTATAAATATTTTGAAAGTTTTAATAAATTGTTCTATTAAAACACAAAATTATGTAAGTACTTCTAAGTGTTTTTAAGTTCTAAATGAAGATAAGAAACTTAAACTATTATTCATTGTATTTATTTGCTATTAAAACTTGTTATAACAACGGCCGTAAAAAGGTTATTAATGTTTCAGATCAAGAACTTTGCGAACTGCTTCGAAGTAAACTTCCCGGACTACTTAACTCTGCAAACTAGACTACTAACTAAATATTTTTATTTGTACAGTGTTTTTGAATTTCATTTTCCTGAGAGAAAATAACAACAAAATATTGTTATATTTCAGCGCACCTGGTTCAGAAACGTGTCAATTTTTGATTCCCTTAATGGAAGCAATCAATCAATTACAGAATGTCCTCTGGTAAAATCCTATTGTGCTGGAGAAATATTGAAATGCTTTGTATATTTTACTTTTGTATTTACAAAGTTTCAAGTGAGTACTTAGCGACTTTGTTTGTAGAATTGAGCAGTGAAAGAGCTCTTTAAAACTTTAGCGCAAACAAAGTAGAGTCGACAATGTGTCGAGAAAAATTATATAGGGAGAGGGCACAGGTATGTTTAATATTCAATCAGTGCAGGGTCGCATTGTGGCTCTTCCCGCCACTCGACGTTGAGTGGGGTAATAAAGTAATAAATAAACAAGTAGGCTGACGTCGGCCCGTGGCTCCGGCCCCGGCGGCGCTTGTGATCCATTCGCACAATGGCCGTTCATTAAATTGTTATATTTGCTTAATTAGACAAACGCATTAACTAATGTGTTTTGTACGACTCATGCAATCGAAGGATTTCTGCCATAAATAAAAATTGTAGCTCGTTTTATCATGTGCTTGTACCGAGCTGAAAAAAACCTGCGTCTGAAAAGCACTTCCCATTGAAGTTACATAAATTCAGCTCTGTCCGCACAAAAATTGTTCGTGCTCGCTAGAACAGGTGACCTTATATAATATTCTGTAACACCTTTGAAACCGGCTCTCGCTGACAGTTTACTTCTTGAAAGGAAACCCGCCTTGACCTCGTTCCAGGAAAACTAACGAGGCATTCGATGGTGGGTCTCATTATTTCGCCCGCGAACTGTCCCTCTAATTACATACGGTGACAGACGTGATTGTATTTCTAAATAGAGACTGTTTATTTTAGCAGCTCTCGGAAATAAATCTTGATTAAGAATAAAAAAAAATACGTTTTAGTATTCCCCCGCTTACTGTAATGGAATCAGAGTTTCACTGTGTTTGATGACTTGTGTTATATTTGTTTCTAAATGGAGATATTTCCCCCGGTGTGAATGAAATAAGGGGACATAAACTTACCTAATACGCTCATCATCCCGCAAGTTATGAGAATCAAATGGGGGAAACGGGTTAACGGGTGCTCTTAAGCGGTGGATTAGTATCTACCTCACCCTTAAAAAACTCAACCTCTTTCTTTTACAGACTTCATTCAGATGTACGAGTAAACGAGCGGATAAAACCGTCGTTCATAAACCGTCTGTACTCTAGCTCGCTCCAGAAATTATCGAATTATAATAGTCGGAGAATTCACGGCTAGTGCACATAGCCATTTGGCGTGGCTATCTCACAAAGTTAGCGCACAAACTCCTCCGAGGCACTAGTCAGAAAATTAATCTTATCTCAATTTTCCCGTGTTTTCCTTCTCCACAGTGTTTAATTGTGCAAGTTTTAATTACATGCAAACCGAATGCTCGGCACCGACGTGGGCCCGTTTATTCGCTAGATATTTACGACGACAATGTTCTTATTAGCAGCAATATAACCGTACTTACGTTCACTGTTTATTGTTACATTTGGAATAGCTCTCGTGAGATAACTATTTAGTTTTGTGTTCGACTCAATGTAGGTAATTGACACACATTTATCTCTGAACTTTCTGTGATTTTCTTTAAATAGAAAAGTCCTAGCAATTCTTTGTCAATTGAATTAGACGAATGGGAAACTTTCTATTTCTAGAAGAATTATATGAGAAAACGGTTCAGTTTTCCTCTTAAAAAAGCCTGCTTATGTGCTGATTAATCACGTTTAGGTATATGTTGTACCCACCGCGGCGGATACAATAGGGTGTGTTAAGAGGCAATTAAGGGATTACGTCAGGTGTAAGGGCAGCAGCATCCACCTGTACCCGGATATCACGGCGCGTGATTATTGCCTTATCCCCCAAGATCATCCACAAAGGAGGCTCAAGCTTCAGTTCGAGATGAAAGTGTGATCTACTGTATTCTATAAATAAATGATTGCGTCTTGTTGACGCAGACACCTATATATGTAGATTCCTATCTCTAGCTTATTTCTGTTGTTAGATAAGTACAAACTGTTTGTTTGGATGTGATAGTACGCTTTTTGTTATTGTGTATTTTTTTAACATATTTCCTGACAAAGGAGTAATGGCTAATGGTAAAGCTACTCACATTAGCTTTGACGTAACCTACTGCTCGGTTTTAGACTACTCAAAGTGTTGGTTTCACCGTTTTGGGAGTATTGGTGATGAAATTATTTGTACAAAGTAAAGCGCCAGGCTGGCTTCGAACCCCACGCCCTGCAACTCGTAAGTCGGGGCAATTACCGCTGGGCCAGCACTGCTCAACGGAGGCTTCCTGGAAACTGTAGCGATCGATGTGTTGCCTCCGACAGGTTTTCCGAGTAGCCCTGAACTATACAATATATGGATCAATGTCTAAGTTAAACAATGCTGAAGTTCACCTACGATAATATTGAAACTGTATCTGTTTTCAACTTGGCAGACAATAACGTGATATTATTATATTATGTTATGTTTTAATATTGTGCATAAGGTTGGGATCTGGAATGAGGTAATCCGGCTGAAGTGGCAATGGGCCGGCCATATTAGACGTAGAACCGATAGCCGTTGGGGTAGACGTGTTCGTGAGTGGAGTCCGCGAATCGGCAAACTTAAAGAAGGACGCCCTCAGGCTTTGTGGAGCGTCGATCTTCGCAGGATGGTGGTAGCAGCTGGATGAGAGTTGCTGAGAATCGAGCTGTATGACGTGCAATTGGAGAGGCCCATGTCCAGCAGTGGACTGCTGTAGACTGATGATGATTGTGCATAAAATGGTATTCAATAGAAATAACATGTTCACGCAGTACGCAAGTATAGCATACCAGTATGAATATTTTATGTAGGTAAGTCGTGCGAGGTGCCCTGGAGGATACACATTAGTTGACACTGTAATATATAGAACCTAGTCATGGGTACAATGTCCCTGGTGGATACAATTTCAATGAGTGCAAGTACAATACAGGTTCAGAGTAATTTACTGGATATCTAAACAATACAGGGTGGCAGGGACATCGACCCGCAAACCGTAACTGTGAATTCAGCACATGATTCTAGACCGTAGAAATTTTAAGGTTATCAAAAAAAACCTGCTGTATCATAGAAAAGTGCAACACATTTTTTTAATAACCTACTTAAAACTTCAACGAAGGGGTATTTTTAGGGCACGCCGCGATAGTGGCGATAAGACCCCTCTTTGAGGAGTGGCTAGAGAGGCGCCACGGCACCCTCACCTACCGCCTAACGCAGGTCCTCACCGGACGCGGAAGTTTCGGGAGGTTCCTGCACATCATTAGGCGGGAGGAAACGCCCGGGTGTCACCATTGCCAGGATCGCCCAGAGGACACGGTGGAGGTCTGCCCCGCTTGGGCGGAGCACCGCCGCGTCCTCGTAGAGGCGATCGGCAGCGGCGGCGGCCTCTCGCGCCCGGCCCTGGTGCAAGCCATGGTTCGGGGCGACAGGGAGTGGGAGGCAGTCGCCTCCTTCTGCGAAGCAGTCATGCTAGCGAAGGAGGTGGCGGGACGGATGAGGGAGAGAGCCTCTCGTTCCAGCCGCCGCGGGAGACGCTCCGGGCGTCGGGAGCCGCGTGACGACTCCCGGCCACCGTAGGCGCGGGCCTGCGGGTGGAGAGCAATGGGTAGCTCACCGCCCGATCAGGATCAGGCCCGTGCCGGACGGCGCGTAGGTAAGTGTTCCACGCGCGCCTCAAAGAGTTGTCAGCATAATTTGAGGGGCCCCTTAGGGCCGAAGCCTGCCGGGTCAGCGGGATTTTCCGAAAGGGTTACCGCTACCCCGGAACATAAAGGGCGAAGGAAGGAACATGGGTGGGTTTTGGTCAGTAAGAGTCTGACACTCCCTTCCGCTCCACCCAGAGCGGCAGGGGTATTTTGATGATTTCCCACAAGAAAAAAAAAAAAAAAGGGGTATAAATTCAAGATAACTACGTGTTCAATCATCAAATAACCCCTATTTGATGATTTCCCATCCGGAAAAAGAAAGGGGTGTTTTGAACCATGTACTGAATCCATATACATAAACAGGTTATGCGTCGATGCCCCTGCCACTCTATATAAATATTATTTTAATCTGTGTCTGTTTCCGTAATAACTCATAATTACGACACTTAAAACTTCAACATGTCGGTATCGTTCCGGAGTGCTATTTACGATATTTTTACGACTTGTATATTCACATTCCGTTTTATTAAAGCACCTTTGCTTATCTCATGATATCTTTATGAGATGGTTAAAAATCTCTTCTCTTTCATTTCATTTTTTATTATACTGAGTTTTTATTATACAATTCTTGTCTATATCACCATCTTAGTTGCGGAGGTTGAGGAGAGGGTATGAACAGGGGTGAGAAAATAATGCTGACTTGCAATATGAAGATGATTTTAATAATTCCAGTCTTAATTTATAAAACTTTACTAGCGAATTTTTAAGAATTACCTTCTCAAATATTTTAGGTCGAACGAAATGGTACGAAATCTGAGGTTTTGTTATCTTCATTGCGAGTTTAAATAAGACTACTTTAAGCTTAAAAGGTTTTCATAGTTAGACACTCATATTATTTTAAAATTCAAGACAAAATAATCGTGGAACCGTAGGTAAAGCTTTTTAAAAACAATTTTTGATAAAAACAGAACAATACCTTGTAATAAATCTAGCATAAAATAAACAAAACAAAGCGTAGGGCAGTGATCTCTTAACCGTTGATAAATAAGAGCGTTTAAAAACGTCAGTGTAAAGTGCTGGGGCCATCACAAAAGCGGGTGAGCCACAATGTGGGGAGAAACGTTAATAATGGTTCGCGACGCACGGGATTCTTTCTTTGGCAGTCGAGTGTATTAAGAAATACCCACGATACCGTGCGACTATTTCATTTCTGTTATTCACTCACACACTAACACGGCGTTTAGTGAAACTCAATTATAACGATAAAATCGAATTATTTTGATATTTTTGTGATAAAATGTCATGTTGGTAGTACTCGAGTATTGGTGTTTTGGAAATAGCATCATAACTAATGGGTATGTAAGCTGTTCTGTCTCTCTTTCGACCATAGGTCCTTGCTATGGCCTACGTGTTTACTGAGTTGGACATTATAGTAGAAGTGACGTCGGTGTGCGTATGTTTGCTTATTAGGTACGTACATTTATAAGAACACGACAAACAAAATATAATATTTTCTTAATCATTTAGAATTTTAGAGTAAGAAAGCATTGTTATTAATAAGAAATGTAAACATAAACATAACAACACGCCTGTCATACCCGAAGAGTTAGCTAGAAGTGTACCTATAGTACAGACGCCAGCAGGTCAAGCTACCCGAAACTGTCAAATTTTCCCAATCAACCTTGAACCTTAATGCTTTAGCGGTAAAGTTGAAAATCTATTAAAGAAATTTGACAGATTGTAGTAGCTTGATGTGCTGGCGTCTGTACATCCACATTTCGTCATTCATTTTTAAGTCACATGAATTAAGGGGCGATTCTATTGTCATCAACCGGGCACAAATCCAGACTCCGGGCTGCTTCTGAGATATCCCTGATAGAAAAACCCAATATTTATTTACTTATTTACATATACTTTATTGTAAACCAGAAAAAAACATAACAAAAAAAAAAACATTTAACACTACAAAACATACATCGTCGGCAGTGACGTGCTTTGCATAAAGGCATATAAGCAGTGCCTACCTCGAAAAATCACCATGAACCTGTCAATTACATTTTAGTGTGTGCACCCCACAATTAGGAAACTCACTAAATTATCATACCTAACAAAAACAAAATAAAAAAAATTAAAAAAAAAAATCAAAAAAATATAAACATAAATATATGATTTTATAAATAAAATCTTCATAACAACTCGCGCGGCAGTAGACAGGTCGCCAGACTGCCTACTCGGCTCCCGTACTATTCGCACATTGTCATTGGTCTTTACTCGTTCAAGTTAATACGACGAAATTAAATTCCTGCCTACCTATTTTGAAAACCAATGCACGCCACTGATCGTCGGTCTGGGAACCCAACCCAGAACCTCATGCTCAGCAGTGGTGCTTGCGACTATTAAACTGAACGACTTTATAAGAACACATCAAATATAGAATAAGAAGCATTATTATTGATAAGAATTATCTTTCCTCCAGGAAAATATTATAGTTGCCCAACAAATATAAAAATGTTTACGATGTTTCGCGGTGCATGACAAAGGCAGTTACGTAAGTAATGCTATTTCCCAGTAAGTAGGTACTACCCCATTAAGTAGGTTAAAACATCCACTTCTTGAAAGATACGAACTTTATAGGTAAAAACAGTAAGAGTAACTTTGATCGCTTTTTAGGGTTCCGTACCTGAAAAGAAAAAACCGAATCCTTTTAGGATGACTTCGTCGTTCGTTTGTCTGTCTGTCTGTCAGTCTATCAAGACCCTTTTTCTCAGAGGGATGGAGGTATCAAGTTAAAATTAATCTCTATCTAAATCAAATACGTAGGTCTAAAACAATGCAATAAAAAATACGGCCATTTACGCGACATATTTTGATGCGCTTCTACTTCTCTTGACTTCGAGTCATAAAATTTGGCAAGAAGCAACACACCACAAGTAAAGGAAAAAGTCCGAAAATCATTAATTTGTAGTTTTATCACTTAACAAACATATTTTTTTGCGATAACAAACTTACAATTGCACCGTGAACTATATCGTATATTGTTAAGTTTGTTTTTGGGATGAATTCATCCCGACTACGGAGACCTTTATTGTGCATGGTCCAACACGCACTTGGCTGTTTTTTTTTAAATTTCAAGTACAGACGCCAGCACATCAACCTACTACAATCTCAAATTTCTAATGTCAAATTCAAGGTCAAGGTAATGGTTCAAGGTTGATTGGGAAAATTTGTCAGTTTCGTGTAGCTTGGCCTGCTGGCGTCTGTACAAGAATACTTTATTTGCAGTACCTAGCTGCCTTTTGACAATATAAAGAAGTAATGTAAGAAAATAAATTTCTACTTGCTTTAAGACAGTTTGAAGCATTATGTTTGCGACCTGCAGTCATCCACTGTTAAACAAGAAGGTTGCTTACACAGAACATAAATAATTTGTTCAAAAATATACAGACAATTAGACAAATATAACGAAAGGCTAGCTGGTTGCTTATATAAAATTTTGACACAGCATTTAAATAGTAAAATACGTCATAATTTCCAGTAAGTATTAGCTCGGTAATGTCGGTATTAGTTTATGAAATCATTGAATATGCAACAATCTCTGTTAATCAATATATTAAACATAAAATAAATATCAGCTAAACGGTATTAATCAAACAAATCACAAACGGGAATCTATTTGAGACTCTGCTCAAAACTCACAAAATAGGTTCGTTGAAAAGTCGTCAATTTCTGATTTAATTGAAAGCGGCGATAATATTAGCGGGGTGGTGTGGGAGCTGGCGGCTCGAGATAAAGGATTTGTCGACTGCTGAGCTCGGGCATGTGCCAGCTAATCGGGCCTATAGGCCGAACCCCGAGCCCCCTTGTGTCAGGAGCAGACATTCAGTTACAAAGACTAGCGACGGCGTCGTCTGTAATTATGACTCAGACAAAACTAATCTATTGACGAACCAGGCTGCTTTATTACTTTGCTCCCGTCTGATAAATAAAATACTTAGGGGAGAAAATATCTTGTTGATAAATTATTTATAACCAAACCAAAACCCAACGTTATAGGCTGATTATGCTTAGGTTGCTTGCTGGGACACAGGCCTCCTCTCTGTGAGAGGGAATGGGCCGTAATCCACCAGGTGGGCCCAGTGCGGCTTGGAAGATGTCACATGTCTTCGAATATTTGGTTGTAGGTAATGCCGGTTTCCTCACGATGTTTTCGATTACCGTTTCGAGAATGTGTATAACAAAGATGTGGAAAATTGTAGATGTTGTACTGTGTTATCAGGAGGCAAACAAGTGATTACGCCTATTTTATCTACCTTCACAAACCACAGACGAACATTTTAAATCATGAAAATGACGGAAGTTTTTCTACGTTGCATGGCGGAAAGGTAATGACGGTGAAAGTGTCGACTATATTCTGTTGCCCCATTGCCCTCGCTTCAATGACCGGAAATGTCTGATAAGTCCAGCCTAACGTCTTTAATATTCTTTCACAATTCCTATTTTACTTTCCCCAGTGTATACCGAGACTCCCTGAATATATAAATCAATGCTCTTTGTTGTATTCTGATATGTTTCGTAGCAAGTTATCTAGCTATATGTAATCTCGTTGTGTCGAATTTTATTGCTTGCACGTTATTCAGATGTGATATACGAATACACTGTAAAAGGCATTCTGAGCTGGAAAAACTAACCTCCATTCGTTAGGCGAGGTACGCTTGTCGACGGTAATAAATTTGACGGGTGAAACGGTAAAGAGTGCAAATCCCTTTGCAAATGACAGGTCGCGTGACCCCATCGACGTCCGAATCGAATAGCTTTCGTAGCAGAACCACCGCAGCCAATAAATGTTTGTGTAGCTAGATATAATTATACATGACGAGATATTTATGTCAGTATTAAAAAACACTATCGGATATAAACATGTAGTCAGCATTTAAAACGCAGATAAAAATATTTACGACATAAACATCTACAGCGAAAATTCTGACTTGGGTTGTTACCCAGTTTTCCAAGGCTCTCAGTTCGCCAAGGCGTAAAATCCATTTTATTAGGTTAGTGTGTAAAGAAAAGTCATAAAATCCACTCTGTGACTCTTTCAAAGTGGAAATGTGAACTAGTTTTATAGCTATGGGGAATTCTCAAGAAAGACACTTGTCAATGGTTCACAAGTGAAACCTAAATGTATATTTTCCGTCACTTTTATAATGCACGCACGCTGTAATGCTAGCGTGAAAAAAATAAAGTTTAATTAAAGGTGCTCAATGTATTATTATTATATATCGCAGTATTATGCTGAGAGCCTTCTTGGTCACACGCACAGGTCTTTTTTTTTGTTGTTTTTTTTTTTTGTTGTTTTTAATGTTAATTTTAAGTGGTCCTTTTTTACTGTTTGTATTGCCTGTGCGTGACCCAAAAAAATATTTTTTTCTTTCTTTGTTTCAATGTTGTCGCCGATTGTAAGTACAGCTAGCTATACAACATACAATGCTATTCTGAGGCCATTTAGAATAAAACTTATTCCTATGCAGATGTAGGTAGTCTAGTCTAGGTAAATCTCATAACTTTATAATCGAAGTAAGATTCATGGTCACAGATGCACATGGTCTGCTATTCAATAGCGCCTCGACGGAACTCCATACAAATGCAATTTTGCACAGAGAACGCTGACGTGGGCAGAATGATACTAGATACTTTTGTTCTATTGTTTGTACTCTGAAACTGCTATAAGTTTTCTAAGAAAAGTGACATGAAATATCAATTTCATTTGTTGCTTTACCCGACTAAAGTTGTAGGTAAAAGCTCGTATTGTTCTACTCGTATATCAAAACGTGTCGCTACGCTAAATCACATCAATTCACATTAAATGACTATTATCTACGGTTAAATAGACCATTGTCACTAAATTACTGGCAAATGCCTCGGGACGCGTTGATTGTATCGATATGAAATATTCAGGACCAGAGCTCAAGTTACACGAAGCCAAATACATATCAATAAATTGGTACACGATCGTACAGTAGGTAGGTATTATACATAGTGTACATTACCGAAATAAATGATAGTAGATATATGTGGAATCATAACTTTTGGTTAATCCGTCAAAAGTTTTATATTTTACTTAGCTTTAGGTACCTCATTATTATATGCGTTTACTTTTAACTAGAGTATTTTTTTTAAATACTACTAAAAATCTAACAATGCGTTTAGCACAAAAAAATATCACGAGAACAAGCTCAACTTTAAAAATGAATTCTTGGTGCGATATTCCCCTGTTTTTCATTCAATGTTCCAGTAGCCTGAGGCTCGCAATTCCCACATGGTTACGTCAGAATTGAAATATATTTGTCTTTTACAATTCTGTGGCCTAATTTTACTAGTTTCTCTGTATTTCTATTTTATTTGAATTACTTTATAAAAACATTCAAATACCAGGAACCTCAAAACCCCGACCGCCTCTTTCATACGAAATGGAAATGTAAATTATAAAGACAACTTTATTATTTATTTAGCATCGGATACGTAATTAAATATAAAAGTAAAATGGTTCTTTGACGGGGCGCTTTCGTCTGTCTGTGCAATATTCTGACGTAATGAGGTAGAGGTTATTCCATTAATGTTATTGAAAAATAGTCGTTAGTGTGAGTGGCGTGGAGTGGCCGGGAGTGGGGGCGAGTTTGGCTGGAACTCTCCGTATGAAGTTAATTGGATTTTTCCGTTTGCCGCGCGGCGTACGTGTGCTGTGTGAATATTAAGTGACTTAATAGTATTTTGAGCACACCACTGAAGATGCTCTTTCGTGCCCTTCGCGTAAACGTTTTTTGTAATTACGTTTCCCTATTGAAAAATTCAAATATCTATTAGGTACCTACAACTTTATAAGTAAGAAAACTTACTGCTATTTATTTCCGCAAAGCCAACGTTTTCGTTTCGGGTGTCAAGTACCGAGTGTTAAAAATACGGCAAGTGGGATCAAGTTTAGTTTGAAACATTTCAAATAGTTTTAACTGAAATTTTACTTGTAGATTGTTTGACACCACGGAAAGGACGTATGGATCCCTTGGGAAAACAGGAAAGTTCCATAAGGCTGAAGTTACAAACAACAGATAATATATTTGAAAACTAAAATGTATATTTAGGTCAAATTGTTTCTTGATTGTGTTATGATAACAAGACCAAATAGGTAGTACGAATGTAGTTCTGAATTTCTATTGAAAATCGCAATATTTGTGTATGAGCTGACTTACAGGATCAACTGGTACGGATGAGAGCTACACGGAAAATATCACTACCTATTTCGCCATCATACGCAGTTGCGATTAGGTTATCACATTAAACAGTACTGCAGTTATTACAATTTGTTATCAGTCATCATCTGCCTAGCCTTTTCCCAACTATATTGGGGTCGGCTTCCAGTCTAACCGGATGCAGCTGAGTACCAGTATTTTACATGGAGCGACTACCTATCTGACCTCCACAACCCAGTTACCGGGTAATACGATACCCCTTGGTAAGACTGGTTGTCAGACTTTCGGGCTACTGACGACCTGCAGTGCGATTCTGTAACCATCTCACCGTGAAAACTTAGGTGAAGTGAGCGTGGAGTGAGCTGTCATTCCAACTAATGCTAGGGATTGACACTATTGACAATAGCAGCTAAGCTCACTTCACCTAACTTTTCACGGTGAGATTTTTACAGAATCGATCGGCTGTAACGACTGTCAAAGATCCAGGAATGACAGCCGGGACCAAAGGCTTAACGTGCTTTCCGAGGCACGGAAGGTCTTGGTATGTGAAGATGGTCACCCATCCACGGACCAACCGCGGCAAGCGTAGCTTAACCTGATCGATCGACCCGTGCGGCTGTTATTACTTAGCCACAAGCCTCTCTACAATTTGTTATCAGTCTGTTAAAATAATAAAATACACAATTTTGCTAAAAATAGAAAGTGAATTTTTCAGACCCCTTGATAATAAGGCACTAGTAACGCGCGGGGCGTTGCTATCAACAATTCAACACAAACTTTATGGTATTGTTACCAAATAATCACAGATTAAGTTTAATGTTCTTAAATACTAAAAAGAAAAAAAGGTCCGGCAGCTAGAATTTTAATTGTTATTAATTATTTTAATTGTGTATGTTTAAAATAAGTTATGTAGGTTTCTAATCGCCACACTGTATATCTACTTAATGATAATATTAGAACGCTGATGGATGAAATTCCTAGCCTGCAATTTAAGATAAACCCCTTTGTGATTACACGGGACCAACTAAAATGTGTTTGTTGGGATACCTAAACAAACAGATTAATTGGGGCCTGCTATTTAAAATCAAGCATTATTACTGAAACATATACCTACAAAACAAATCCAGGTCCTAACAACTACTATACGTACGCGTATTACCATTAAATTAAAATAGGGTAGGTAATGTGTTGTGTAACAGTATAACGTTCGGGTAAACAATTCTATATAAAGGTTTACAAGGGTATGGAATTAATTATTCCCAGTTTCACAGGTGAACTAACAAGGGCCGTGCAAACGTCGCGGCCCTCATCAACACGGCCCTAGTATTAGTGTAAGACTGATAACTGGTTTATGTGACAATTTGCCTATTCAGTGACGCCGGCTGAATTACAATATTTTCTAGATAAGTCGCTTTATGAATATTAATATGGCGCCCGTCTCCGCCATGCCTCACGCGGTGTATAGACTGGTTTGTGCTCATACAGTAGTGCGATGTAAACAAAAACAAATCGTAAACTTGAGACGGTAATCCTTTGTATTTTTTTTCAACGACAAACATTCTGCAGTGCTATTCTGTAAAAATCTCACCGTCAAAACTTAAGTGAAGTGAGCTGTCATTTCACCCAATGCTAGGGATTGACATTATTGACAGCTCACTTCACCAAAATTTTCACGGTGTAGTTTTAACAGAATAGATCGGTTGTTACAGTTCTTTTTTGACTGCACTTTTCCATTGTAAATACAGCGGAAAATTGCAATTACGTAAAGTGTAAGTTGAGCGGAAATCCGCTACACTATACTAAACATCATTCTACTTCTGGCAATCGATTGAAACTGTTAGACAGTACGATGTTTCAAATACGTATGTTTATCAGAAATATTCACTAACAGTTTGCAATTCTACTAACATATAATCTATCAGTAATACCACGCATGCCACAATCCGCCATCCCCCACAGACAAAGGCTAGAATTGATTTCATTAAATGATCAATCATGCTCTATTCCACTGTACAGTTGATTAATGACAGTCTAGCTTTAGACTGCCGACCACAGATATAATGTGACCAGAGGTAATTGTGTAGCACACTAACAGTAGCAATAACTTTCATTTTGACAGTTCAACAACATTCATTGCATTATTTACGTTGTTGAGCAGACAATTTTTTCGAACATATGAAGCAATGGAATAGCAATATCCTTCAAAATGTTTTAGATTGTGATTGATAGTGTGTTACGCAATTGGGGTGCGGTTTATTGAGCACCATTTTTCATATCAACGAATTTTACTACTGGCTTTATGTTTTCACTGATCATGAAGGAGTTTTAATTGAGTCAAGGAGTTTATTATTACAATAAAACCGTTACGCACGACGTCGTTAGCTTATACTGGAAATGTACATACATATTTGCTATCAAATATATACCTACACTGTATATAAGTAATCAATATGTCGACGGCTGAGAGGTCTGCGCTGCTCGCCCATCATCAGTATGGTCTTGAGGTAGAGATTCCATGGCGTAGGTCTCAAGTAACACAGTAACAATACCAAATAATTGCACACAGGTTTGAATAATAGCACTGCACAGTTTAAATAATAACGGTTATAATAGTTAGAGACAATAGTAATAAGGTACCTGTGAACCAACGATCCCGATTGGAGGTCCGATCTGAAGTATCGTTCTGAGCCAAGTTCTCTTGCGACTCGCGCTTTTATAACTTTAAAATCGACACCCCTCCAACCGATTCCGTTCACGTGACATGTGACGTCACTGCGTTCACCGGTATTACAAAAATCAGTTGAACGTCTAAACCAATAAATAGTCAAAGATGCGACAAATTAATTAAGGCCAATCCGACAAATTTAAGGGAAAGAGGTAATTGAGATGAAGCTATACATTTCTGGTATAAGCTGCAGACTTCTCATTATACGAAAAGCCTATACAATGCGAGGTTAGCTAAAACTGGAAATGTATAGCTTGACATGTCGTCGTGTGTGCAACATTGATACACAATGTGTAGCTAAAATTAAGTACGCGCCTACCTAATGTTTTTGAGGCTACAGCATCATCTGCCTAGCCTTTTCCCAACTATGTTGGGGTCGGCTTCCAGTCTAACCGGGTACAGCTGAATACCAGTATTTTACATGGAGCGACTGCCTATCTGACCTCCACAACCCATTTTCTCCCTTGGTTAGACTGGTTGTCAGACTTTTAGGCTTCTGACGATCCGTAATGACTGTCAAAGATCCACGAATGACGGCTGGGACCAACGGCTTAACGTGGTTTGCGAGGCACGGAAGGGTCTCGGTAAAGATACTCATCCCCAGACCAACCGCGGCAAGCGTAGCTTAACCTTCGACCGACCCGTACGGCTGTTGTTACCTAGCCACGAGCCCCTTTGTGACTGCATATTAATACAAAAATATAGCACAAGTAAAGGAATATGTAAGGATCGTAGCAGGTGGCGTTCTGTAGTTTCTGCCTCCCCCATGCGAAGAAAGCGTGAGCTGATGTATGTATTGTGTACGGACGCCAGCACATCAAGTTACTACAATCTGTCAAATGTCTTTAATAGATTTTCAACTTTATCATTAAAGCGTTAAAGTTCAAGGTTGATTGGGAAAATTTGACAGTTTCGTGTAGCTTGACCTGCTGGCGTCTGTACAATTAAAAGGAATTCTTGTCAATTTACCTACCTATACATCTTTTTGAGGCTAACCTATCTACATACTAAATGCCATGGACATTTAATGAAGTACAGTATATCATGCTGTAGACGTCTACTACGACTATAATGCTGAAATGGTGACCGACAGAACACTCTACAAAGCCGAACTATTTCAAAAACTCGAAATTGATACGCGTCATTAAAACATTTGAAAATACTTCATGCATTTTTGGGAAAATTAAACAATCTGTAAAATCTGTGTGTCTTATTTAAACTTCTCGCACACATTATAGTACAAAGGCGGATTTAATGCTTTAGATTTTCTCTATCAGTCAACCAAGAGTGGTGTAGAGATACGAGTAAGATGGCAGGTGCTCTGTTTAACAGTAGTTCATAATAATAAAAAAATATTAAAAACATAACGTAATGAATTATAAATAAAATAGGAACACAAGTACTTAAATAGATTATGTGTATAATATGCATATTTACTATATTATATACAATCATTATTTATATTATATATTATTATACAAGGGAAAAGATAATTCAGATGACTCCACGCTATTTATTTTGAAAATAACCCTGCAATTTCCGCTTAAATGCATACCGACTGGTGGCCGTCAGTATTAGTCAGATTGTTTAATTTCCATGAACGAGCATTAAATATTTTCAATGTATTAATGTCGCATATCAATTTCCTCTGTGCCCGCTTTTCATGTCGCGCCCAAATGTTGAAACATTTACAACCATTCGTTAGATGTGAATAAACGGACGCGTAAAATTTCAGTCCACCTATAGTCGGCCATTTTTTTGTTTGAAAAAAAAAAACAGACGAACGGATTTTTTCATAGATTTCTCCTATTTTCCCGGCTAGGTTTACAATAAGCCTAGCTGGAAAATAGGTTTAAGCTGGAAAAGCATAAGATAGTGTTGTAGACAGAGTACGGTAGTGAAGCTACTGAATGAGTAGAAAGCTTAAAGCTACAATGTATATTATTACAGCAATCATTTTCAAGTTATGGAACAATAAACTGAATGTCACACTTAACAAAGTTCAAATTCCATTGCAACCAAAAACTTATTGGGACCCTTTTGTTGCAAATAGTCACTCAAAAATCAACTTAGAATACACTTCACTAAAGTAGGTAGCTGATTAACTGGCGATGAAATATAAATTATCTGAGGTTATGAACACTGCTATAGGCGCATACTCACTCAGTCAGAGGTCCGTCTGAGTCAAATAATTATTGGAAAAAAACACATGAAAATTATCAGTTTAGTATACCCGCTATAATAACTCAAATAGTTGTTTACTTGTTTCGAGCCATTAAATATAAAATACACGAATAAGACTGTCAGGGCCAACATTTATTATTTTGACCGCAAAATATACGAATAATATTTTTCTCTCAGCAAAACATTCAAAAATTGCCGAAGGAGTGGCTCGGACCCGGTGGCCTTGCTTGTGAGTTCTAGACCATCAATCATCATATAATAGAATTTAGCCTGCCAGTCACACAATACGTTTGTTGGCTATGCTTTTATTTTTATTAATGCCAAGTAAAATGTTTGTGCTGTACTGTATATATGTGTGTGTGTAAGGTTTTGTTTATTTTCTAATTAGGTATGGTTTCTACCAAAAATAAAGTAGGTTAAGTCAGGGAAATTAAATGTTAAGCAAACTAACTAGTACCAATACCTACCAGTTTGCGTTTATGATGAAAGAAAACTAACTCGCATAATTGTGTGGAGTTGTGGAAGACTTACATCACTTATTGATGGACCGTGTTCGATATGAGTGTCATAGAAATTATCTGAGGGGCAATTCTCGTAATTTTAAGAACGATCGCAGTCCGATCTCAATCTCAATCTGTCAAAAATACGTCTAATCTCCCTACATTTTGACAAGTTTTTGACTAAGATCACCCACTGACCGACATTTGTTTGTCGCCGAGATGAGACTGCGACTAGATTTTGAACGTTTTAAATTACGAGAATTGGCCTTCTGTTTGGGGTCTTGAGGTTGAAACACGGAATAGAAAATTCCGTGGGTTGAACCGACTTTTTTTTTAAATATCTTTATTGATTTAATTGGGACTTTTATCCCAATGGATACGCCAACCCCATCATGCCTTATACAGACTTAAAGACTACTACGAAACAATGCTTTAAACTTAAATTAAAAGGAGAATCTTAATCAAAATGGTACACCAACTCGCTAAATGTTTTCGCCACATCTGACTTGGGTTGTGCTAAAATTGATTGAATTAAACCTACCTGGTTGAACCGCCTTGATATTGGCACGTTCCATAAAATTCTGTCTCAGCCAAATGGTGATGACTGTCTGTGAGGTCTGTTCAGGTTCATGGCCCAAATATACTCCCTAGCTGTATGTATGTAGGGTACGATAGGACTGGTATACGCATTGCGGTCTAAAAGAACCTAATTAAAAAAAAAAAAAAAAACTACAACTTAACTTATCTCTGTAGGTATATACTCGTATATTCAAATCACAACTGTCATTCTTTGATAGTTGTATGAAATGGCTATAACACGGCACATTGACGTGGATGTGTCCCATTTACTTAACAATTAATTACCTTGACTGTAGGTACTTATAAAACACGATCCAGAATTAAATTAAAGCAAATAACATAATATACTAAATCACACATACCTATGTACTTTAAATGATATCATCACAGTGAAGTATGTACCTACCATGATGATTCATAAAACGGCGCGTTCATTCTTAGAAGGAAGACATGAGCCATCAAACACCTCATAGTTGCTCATACAACGAGCTTCCTTACTTGATAACTTATTAGCGAAGGCCTTATTACTTTGTTCAAGTCAACTTGTCAGTCTTACTGATACAGTTCATTCACAATTATTTTACTTCTGATTTTGCAACGCTGTCAAAAGTACAATGATCTTTATTGTCTTTGAAATAAGGTTGCTGTTGGATTGCTGCCATTGACAAAACTGTCAAAATCACAGTGAACATAGAAACAAACAAACAAACTCAGAGGTCACAGTTTCTTTTAAATTCCAGACATAATCTTGATCAGAAGGCCAATTCTCGTAATTTAAAACGGTCAAAATCTAGTCGCAGTCTCATCTCAGCGACAAACAAATTTCAAAAGCTTGTCAAAATGTTGGGAAATTTGAGGTTTTTTTGACAGATCGAGACTGAGATCAGACCGTGAACGTTCTTAAAATTACGAGAATTGCCCCTCAGTTCATGTTAGACATGTTAGTGATCATGATAGAATAATCAATAAATTAATTTGATAAAAACATTGTTTCATCTACCGCAGGTAGTGTACATAGTCACATGATATACAAGTAGGTATTAGTTAAAAAATCTGTTTTTTTTATTCAATCTTCACTGACGTGATTGGTATCGATATTAATTAAACATAAGAAAACAGTTTTTTCAACTGATAATTTAAGTAACAACACTATGTTACCTACCTAAAGTATGAATTGAAAAAACGAGTTGAAAAGTCTTTGAATTTTTTATTTTACCGTGATTATATCGATACCCATCACCTCTGCGGAGTTTAGCTACCCATTTTATAATAACCCTTGTAAGCGTATGTGAGGAGGTAAACTAAACTCACAGTATAAAGAACAACAAATGTTTATTTGGAACACCCTCAGGCAAAATTACAATAAAAAGAAACGTTGGCGTACTAAACTAATATAACAGTAAAAGACAATAGGTAATCTAAGATTGAGTTCTTCTAATGAATCCCTACTCGCGTTGTGTATCGTCCGAGTGGTGTGCGGTCCGCTAACGTCGCCAACACAGCCAAACAAACAATACACGCCGCTAGCCCAAGTCCAGCAAGAGGCGAGGTAACCGTGACCGACCTAAGTCGATGCGGGAGTACACTCGAAGCGTGCCGAACTCGAACTGCCGCTGCTGGCTTCTGAGCGGAGCTTTATACTCGGTCGTGGCCACGGCGGGGACGCGTTGCGCGGGGGGGAAGTGTTGACGAGTTGGGTCGATCGGACGGCGCGGGAGCGGCGATGACGCGTTGAAGTGTTCGCCGCGTTACAGTCTCCCCCTCTGGTCCCGAAGTCGTCCCGACGAGGAGACCAGTTGGTGCTTCCGTGGCTGTCGGCTGCTTCCTTGGCCTACCGCGTCTGCGCAAAGGTCGTTCTGGGTTAGGTAAGTTTAGGGCTGAGCCCTGGTATGGGCTCAGTGCAGAGGTGTGGTAGACACCCAGAGGGATTTTCTGGTCCGACGGGTGTGCTACTTCGTAAGAGCAGGGCCCGTGCCGTCGCAGGATGACGTAGGGCCCGTCGCGACGTGGAGCCAGCTTCGCCGTGTGGTAGCGAGCTGCGTTGCTCAGGACATTGACCGCAACCAGGACAAGGTCGCCGGGTTGATAGGCAGGAGCAGGTCGTCGACGTACATCCATCCACTTCTTTCTTGTTTCTTCTTTGTTTTCTTGCACTTCTCTCGCTCTCTGTAGTGTATCTGCTAATAGAACGAGTTTAGGGGTTATTTCGGGTATAAAGTTTTCTGACAAAGCTATCTGACGAAGATCGTGTTTAACGTCATCATATGTCCTTAATTCTCTGCCAAAGGTAAGATATGCCGGTGTATACCCTGTACTAAGACAGTTTGATGTGTTCATGGCATATCTGATGCTCGGCAGCCTTTCTGCCCAAGCGCGGTGATCGCCTTCCACCAGAATTGCAAGCTGAGTTTTTAGGTCTCGGTTCTTTCTCTCGACTGGGTTTGCTTCTGGATGGTAGACCGGGGTGAACGCATGTTGTATGTCTAGGCAGTAAGCAAGCTTTTGCATTACCGAACTGACAAATTGTGTTCCGTTGTCGCTTATCAGTCGTCGAGGGACTCCATAACGCAAAAAGACTTCATTGAGTAGTACAGTTGCACAAGCCTCAGCGGTAGCTTGCTCTAAGGCAAATAATTCAACCCAACGAGTAGCGACATCTTCGACGATGAATATCCAGGTTTTATTATCCGAGGTCGGGGGAAGAGGCCCGAATAAGTCAAAAGATAATGTTTCCCATCTCTGGTTCATTGCAGTAGTCTGTAGTAACCCTGCTGGTTTTAAGTTACTTGGTTTGTATCGCTGGCACTTGATACAGTCTTGGACGTAGTGTTCGATTTCCTTTCGCATTCCCTTCCAATAATATCTAGCAGCTATCCGGCGAAAGGTTTTGTCAGCACCATAATGGCCAGCGGTAGGATCATCGTGGTACTGTGAAAGTATGGTCGATCTTTCATGTTGAGGGATGACCAATTGGGCACTATCGTTGTCACTATCTTGTATATATCGGTGTAGCAATCCATTATTTATGATGTAACCTTTATTTGCCCAATAAACAGCATCTTCATCTTGAACTGGTTTCTCCAGTGCATCCATAACTGTCTTCAAATAGCTATCTTTCAGTTGTTCTTGTCGTATTTCGGATGCAGAGCGGCGAGGCATATTTATGGATACAATGCATACTTCATAGTTTCCTCGCGGTTCAGTGCACGATGGTCTTGAAAGGTTATCAGCAATCACGTTAGTTTTCCCTGGTATATATTTCACTGATAAGTTATACGGTTGGAGTTGTAATGCCCATCTAGCAAGTCGCCCTGTAGGAGATTTGATAGACATCAGCCATTTTAGTGCTTGATGGTCGGTGGCAATTACTACCGTAGAGCCTTCTATGTAGCCCCTAAACTTTGATACAGCCCATATGACTGCCAATGCTTCGCGCTCAGTGGTGGAATAATTCCGTTCCGCCTTGGTCAATAGGCGACTTGCATATTCCACGGGGTGCTCAGTTGTGCCCTCCCCCTGCACCAGAACAGCTCCAATGGCGTAGTCACTAGCATCTGTTTTAATTACATATGGTTTACTCAAATCTGCTTGACATAAGATTGGTGCACTGGTTAGACATCGTTTGAGCTCACTGAAAGCGTCCTTTTGACTAGTTCCCCACTCCCATGTTGCGTCCTTTTTCGTCAATCGAGTAAGTGGTTGGCTAATCTTCGCAAAGTGCGGTACGAAACGACGATACCAGGAACAAGTCTGCAGGAAAGATTGTACCTGTCGAACATTCTTCGGCGCTGGCATATCGAGTATAGCTGATATCTTCGCAGGATCTGTGCACAGGCCTGTTTTGGTTATAATGTGTCCTAGGTAAGGAATCTGTTCTTGACAAAATCGACACTTTTGCCGGTTAACAACGACATTATTTTCTCGCAGCAATTGAAAAAGCATTTCTAGGTCTTGTAGGTGCTGTTCAAATGATGAAGAGAGAAGGATCAGGTCATCCAAATAAGCCAGTAACTTCACTCCGTCTAGTTGCAGCTTTAATCTATCGATGAATCGCTGGAAAGTTGCTGGGGCATTACGTAATCCGAAGGGCATTCGCTGGAATTGGTAAAGTCCGAACGGTGTGACGAAGGCCGTCTTTTCCTGATCTCCGTTACGTACTTTAATTTGCCAGTACCCTGCTCTAAGATCTAAAGATGACATGTAAGGTGTCGGTTTGGCTTCATGTAATAAGTCATCTATCCTGGGTAAGGGAAACGCGTCAGCCACGGTTATACTATTTAGCTGGCGGTAATCTATGCAAACCCTTATATCACCGTTCTTTTTGGGGACCATTACCACAGGTGCAGCCCACGGTGATTTCGATGGCGTGATAATACCTGCGTCTAGCATCTGATCAACTTCCTTACGTAGAATTTCTTTACGCTGTGGTGACAGTCGATATGGGGGCACAGCAATCGGTTTGTGATTTCCAGTTTCGATGCTATGCTCCACGAGGCTAGCTGGTTCTCCGTTACCAATGAAGACGGCAGAATGACGTTCCAATATGGTATTTAGTTGTATACTCTCTTCAGTCGTTGTAACGCCCGTATCAGATACTGCGACCATAGCAATATCGATGTTGGGACCAAATAGCTGCTGGCTGTGTGGAGAGAGTGTTACTTCAGCACTATTAATATTTGCTTGCGCATCCCGGAACAATGCCCCGACAAATCTCGGCGAGTAGCCAGTTAGCTTGGGCTCTGGACGCGAGGGCGATTGCGGAGGCGTACAGAACTCAATTAACGGTGGTGGTCCATACGAATCTGCCATATTACATTCCTCAGGCGCATGAGAAGTTTGGGTCGGTGTCGTGGGCAATGGGCTAACCATTGGTTCCAGAGACGTGATTTTGGCTAACCTAGAAATCACTGACTCGACTTTCTCACGTTCCGTACACACCGTGGAAACGGATGCATCGACTTCTTCTTCATTGTAGAGTTCGTACTTCTTGCTAGGCTCATTCAAGAAATGGAACAATAACTGCGGTAAGTTGAGCACGATGCCTGCGTCTTGGATGAAATCTACTCCTAGGAGCGTTCGGTTATCGTGTGACTCAGGCAACACAATAAAATTTGTGGGGATCTTCCGACCACATAATGTGACTGTCACTGTAGCTGTTTTGACAGGCTGTCTCCTCCGTAAGCCATCAGCAAGGGAAATCGTCGCATTTTCCGTTTTGAATTCAACTCCCTTTCGCGTCAACATACCGTACAACGACGTGGATGCGACACTTAGCTTGGCCCCAGAATCGATGTGAGCTTGTCCGTTGACGTCAGCGATACAAATCCTGACAGTTGGCCTAAGTCGTGCTGTAGATACCAGGGTGGAGTTGAGGGAATAAAACCCGACGTCCACTGCGCCAACTTTGTTTTTGTTGCACTTTGGACATTTGCTCCTGACTACGCCGGGCTCACCGCAACCGTAACAGGTGATTTTGTGACTAGGCGGTGGTCTGGATGCGGCTGGAACTGCCGCGGCGTCTACCGCTGGAGTCTTGCCTTTGGTATCTTTCTTGCGACACTCCTGTTCGTTGTGGCCAAAAGCACGGCAAAAGGTACACCGGGGCCGTTTCCCCGATGGAGTGGTTAAGGTGTTGCTTGAGTTGAGTCCCGATCGTGCAGCGACTGACTCTTCTATTTGACGTACCTTTGTCAAAAACTCATCAAAGGTCGCAACAGAATCTCTTGGTATTCTATCTCTTATACTTATATGTAGGGAAGTATACAAGAGGTCCAGGCCTTGCGATGGAGTAAGAGAAGGCTTGGGTAACTCCGCCATAAGAGCTCGTTTCTTAGCAACAAATAATTCTGTGCCCGAAGGACTTTGCTGCTTATCGCAAACAATTTCATCATATACCAGATAAGCTGGTCTCTTCGGCGCAAACGTCGTTCTTATCAGGGACACAGCTCCCTGCCAGTCTGTGACTGTCTCTTTTACTCCTAGCCACCAGATGGATGCCTCGTCAACCAGCAGTAATGTGAGCCCCTCAATGGCGTTGTCATTACTTATTGCCTCTATTTTCTTATACGTGCTAATGGTTGATAGAAATGCTTCGACCATAGCCGTATTATTACGTCGCCGCCGTATCACACAGCCGTCAACGTTGGGATGCCAGATGTAAGCGTATGTGAGGAGGTAAACTAAACTCACAGTATAAAGAACAACAAATGTTTATTTGGAACACCCTCAGGCAAAATTACAATAAAAAGAAACGTTGGCGTACTAAACTAATATAACAGTAAAAGACAATAGGTAATCTAAGATTGAGTTCTTCTAATGAATCCCTACTCGCGTTGTGTATCGTCCGAGTGGTGTGCGGTCCGCTAACGTCGCCAACACAGCCAAACAAACAATACACGCCGCTAGCCCAAGTCCAGCAAGAGGCGAGGTAACCGTGACCGACCTAAGTCGATGCGGGAGTACACTCGAAGCGTGCCGAACTCGAACTGCCGCTGCTGGCTTCTGAGCGGAGCTTTATACTCGGTCGTGGCCACGGCGGGGACGCGTTGCGCGGGGGGGAAGTGTTGACGAGTTGGGTCGATCGGACGGCGCGGGAGCGGCGATGACGCGTTGAAGTGTTCGCCGCGTTACACCCTGTATAAACCTCTGAAATGAATATCATCGCGCTATACCTATAGCGCGATGATATTCATTTCAGAGGTTGGTAGTACCTGGAGTAGAGGAATTAAATGCGTAGCTTCTCGTAGGTACAGACGCCAGCACATCAAGCTACTACAATCTGTCAAATTTCTTTAATATATTTTCAAGTTTATCGCTAAAGCATTAAGGTTCAAGGTTGATTGGGAAAATTTGACAGTTTCGGGTAGCTTGACCTGCTGGCGTCTGTACAAGAAGGTAAGCATTTAATTTGATTGCATTCTATTAATTCACAAGTTTTTGTACATACAAACATAAACCAGTGTCTAACTGCCCACTCCAATATAAAAAGTATAATGAGTTGGCTTTTGAAATAGGTCTAATTTTTCTCTCGCTTTGACCGCACAAAATTATACCACTCACTAAAGTGTAATAACTTTGTTGAGAGAAAAAGTAAAAACTTGGTCCAGCTGCTTTCCAACTCAGTTAGGCAGAGCTGTCGGCAAAGGATTTGAGAGAGGTCTCAATTACTAAGCCAAAGAAACTTGTCTTTATTGCATGCGTTTCTTATTTATTTAGTTTATTCTTTGGAACTTTTCTTGATTTTCTGTCCGTTGTATAATATTTTCCTTTTACTTTATTTTCTCTTAGCCTGGATGATTTATAAAACCGATGCTTATTTGATCCTTGTTAAGAGCGCGTTTGAAGTGTAAGTTTGATGAGATATCGACTTGACATTGTATTTATACTCGCAATCAGCGGAGCGAGTTTCACATTCGTGAAGTTGATTACGAGCAACGACTCTCAAACAACTTACCCAGCTTATAATAAACAGAGACACGGAAAATTATTCACTAACTTTAGCCTGAGCACAAAATTTATGGTACGTTTACCACGAAATTTCTGAACAATGAACGACTCGCTTGGGTTTTAAGCTTTATAACTTTGCTCGTTGTGGTTTACGATTCAGATAAACAATATCTGACAAAAAGGTATTGGATCGGACAGAACACAGATCAACAAATCCGGATTCCACAAAGAGTTTCGCTAACTGGCGCCGAAACTGAGGAAACTATACAGAGTTTATGTTCACTGTAATCAGACAAATCGTGGTCTAAAATATTTAGCCACAAATAATTTTTTTTCATCGAACAAAATAGATATTCGAACTTTCGATATAAATATTCCGAAACAGTGCTTGATGTCGAGATTTGATCATTGCATCGCCTCTTCAGAAGCCGAGTACATTAATATGTATCTCCTCGAGCGAATCCGAGTCTTCAGTGAAAGGAGCGCCGCGAGTGATTCCGTCCCTTGTTCACACCGAAAAATACCAGCCTGTGATTTATGTAGCGGCAAAAGACACACACCGACAGTTAAGTTGTATTGTTAGACTATTTTAATGTTGATAGTCAATTTCATATTGATGGCAATATCAAGCACATTCGTAACTACTTCCCGTTTTATGATTTAACCTCATGTGAAATATTGATTAGGTAATATACGCATCTACGTAGAGCAGCCTAGAGCAGTGGTGGCCTTGTGGTAACGGCCCCGACTTACGAGTTGTAGGTCCTGGGTTTGCTTCCAGACAGGCGCTTTACTTTGTGTGAGTAATTTCAACACCACTGCTGCACTGCTGCTGCTCTCAAACCGGTGAAGGAAAACATCGTGAGGAAACCGCCATGTCCTAGAACCTAACATTCGAAAACATGTGACATCTACCAACCTGCACTGGGCCCGTGTGGTAGATTACAGCCCACTCCTTCTCAAACAGAGGAGGCCTGTGTCCCAGCAGTGGGAACATTATAGGCTGATGATTATGCTACATAACTACGCGTAAACAGTCAATATTCCTAGAATATTATAAACAGCTAAATATCTTCTGCTGCTCATCAAACATACGAAACTCCTGTTAATATCAATACGTGAATGTTATTACAGTTTAAGCATTCAACATGCAAATACTCGTTAGGGCGTGTCTACATTCGTATATCATATTCTCTTTGACAATAATGACACTTCCGACTCGCTTTAGATACGTTTATTTAGGCGTGGACAAAGCCATTGTAGATCGTCATTCTCTCACCCTAATGAGATATAAACATTATTATCTGTAGCGTTCCCAAACTCCAGTGGAGTCCCTCTGGAGTCTGGCCCTTTAGATGCGGGTTTAGAATTCCGAAGCTCGTCTCTGTGACATCTGATGAGTAGGATCGACTGCGGACGTATAAAAATCGACGCTTTCAATTTTGGTTCGGAATTCCATTTAGTTTTTTAGTGGCCGTTGGATAACATTCGTGAACGGCGTATAAAACTGTCAAAGCGATTTTCGGTTAGTCTTATTTACAGGAAACAAAGGAATGAAAGCTAAGACCATATTATTGGTTCATCTATGTTGATTGAGAACTGAATAGATAGTCAATATCATTTACTTGCTACACCAAAATTGGAAGCCAAAACCAGCCAGTAGCCCATGTGCATAGGCCATTATAATAGGTGCATCCAACGTTAATAAATTAGGTTTTATCATCATCACCGCCTCATTAGCGGAGCATGTTGCTCTCTATCGAAATGGCCGCGCATCGATAGCCACGTTATGCACTGCTGGCCCAATATACGCCATTGATCGCTTACTATGGACCGTCCGCTTCAATAATTCACCATTTGACCGATCATTTGATTAATACAGTGCATGTAAACTAGGCCAATTTGGTAAGTGTGTTCGGTAATGTTTGCTTTTTGTGTCATCTGCAATGTAACTTAGCATTTTACAAAACAATATACGTTTAAATAAAGAAAACTTCATTTCATTTTGAAATGTGAAAGTCGTAAGAATAAAAAATGAGCGACCGAAGAAACGGCGAGCAATAAAAGCTTTTTTGCCTAAAATTGTTTTTCTCTGCATGATAATATAAATGATAAAATATTTTATTTCTGTAAGTAGGTTCGCACAAACACTTTTACATGTCAATCATTTTTTTAAAACTAGATGAGGTCGGCGTTTCCTATCCGACTACTCTGAGAAGAAAGCCCAAAACAAACTCAGAGGTCACAGTCTCTTTTAAAGTCCAGACATAAACTTGGACAGATCACGTGAAGACCAAGTAGATTGATGTCTGAAATAGTCTTTTGAGGAAATAACCATAGAGATTGAGTGGACCTATCCAGTCAATACCCGCATTTGTCAGTAATCGCGCATAATCATAAACTAACAAATGTGAAAGGTCTGTCTGTTTATTAAGGTATTTCAGGTCAAATTACTTTTCAAACTCAAATAATTTATTTCAATTAAACCATTTACAGGCGCATTTGAATTGTCAAGGAGTCGGTCAGTCAGAAATATGAAGCTAGTTGCCCATTTCAAACCGTAATAGGTACCCATGGAGAAGAACGGGCAAGAAACTACATATACATTCTTTTAAATGATATTGTTACAAAAATATAAGTTACATAATAAATGTTGAATATGTGAGAACGCTGTAAAAAAAAACGAAGATACACCAGACATATTGGTTATACCTTAGTACAGGTAGTACTAAGGTTACTTCACACTTTACACCATATATATCAAGAAAATCATAGACGAAACCAGCACTGGCACACTTACTTGGGTTAATTAGTATCAATTTAAATTTAAACGATTCTAGAAAACTAGCTTATCACAGACTTAAACTGTTTTAACAGAAAACTAGCTTATCACAGACTTAAACTGTTCTAACAGAAAACTAGCTTATCACAGACTTAAACTGTTCTAAGAGAAAACTAGCTTATCACAGACTTAAACTGTTCTAACAGAAAACTAGCTTATCACAGACTTAAACTGTTCTAACAGAAAACTAGCTTATCACATACTTAAACTGTTCTAACAGAAGCCTATTGAGCGCTACATTAATCAATGATTTTACTATTACATAACCAGCCTATAACGTCCCCGCTGCTGGGGTACAGGCCTCCTCTCTGTGAGAGGAAGTGGGCCATAAAACACCACGCGGGCCCAGTGCGGGTTGGCGGATGTCACATGTCTTCAAATTTTGGTTCTAGGACATGCTGGTTTCCTCACGATGATTTCCTTCACCGTATTGAGAACAGTGGTGATGAAATAAATTACACAAAGTAAAGCGCCTGCCTGGGTTCGAACCGACCTACAACTCGTAAGTCAAGGTCGCTACCACTGGGCCACCACTGCTCATGATGATGCTGATTTTACTATTAACAATTTTAATTAAATAAATATGATGGACTGACTAACTGTGACTGGAATAGCAATAGCAATAAAATTTAAATATTTAATTGAGATTACTTCTACATTTGCCAATTACATTCACGCATCTAAATAAATAATAAATAACTAATTCAATTTTAATTCGAATCTAATCTAAACTCTATTATTGTATAATTATTATAATCTAAATACATTTAATTTAATTAAGAATTATTAATGTTCTAAATGCTATTACTTATTTAATTTAATTTTAATATTTTTACTTTTAATTATTTATTCTTACTTATGTTGCTGTGCCCTTACAGGGTCCATAACTGTATCTTAGCTTTAAGCCTATTTTAACAACTTAATTTACATTATGGTATGCAAATATAAAATGAAATTAAATGAAATGATAAGCTAGTGCCACTCGTCCATTTCAAAAATCCAAAGTTAAAGTACTTGACTGAAATTAAAGCGTCCATGTTTAATAAAACGATTTCTATTAATAAATGCGATCTTCTTTTCACAGCAAAGGATTTTGTGAAATTAATAAAACCTTGTCATTACTTTTTAAGTTTAATAATAGATGTCTAGCCAATCATTTTATTCATACTAGCTTGTGCCTGCTGTTTTGCCCTCGTATTTTATTTCGTGGTACATCATTGGCAATCGGGTAAGTAGTGTAAAAAAAATCCCCTGATCGATTTAGGTCTCGGTGGCCAGTCTCAACGAAGATTAGCCAGGTTTGCAGGAGAATTTATAGTGCGCAAGTGTGTGCGCAAACACAGGTTTGCTCTCTGTTCCTTTCACTCTAAAAGTCCGATGGGGCGGCAATCCGACCTGGGAGAAATCAGGAGCAAGACCAACGGCCTTATGTGCTTTCCAAGGCACGGGGATATGACACAATCAACTTCCAAACTCCGGGTTTGTTACTGAGAAATTCCTAATGGAAAAACCTAATTACACTTTCTCCGACCTGGGAATCGAACCCAGGACCCCATGGATAGCAGTCGCGTTTGCGACCACGAGACCAACGGGGCAATTGTATGTAGTGTCCTTAACTATCAGCACAAGTACCTAATTAGTGCGTAGGAAAGGGCCCACATACAGAACTGCCACAGCGAAGTTATTCAGAAATAACGTGATTTATCGCTGACAAAAATATAGAACATGGCTACAATTCTTCCTCTATATTTAACGTAGTTCCTGGAAATCGTTTAATAGAAAGCAATATTCTTGTAAAGAAAAAAAAAAATCAAACGCGACGAAAGAAAAAATGTCGATTGAAGATGTTTGGGTAAAAATATTATATAATACCTTCCTTTATCCCCAAGTACTTACTTAATAAACTGTTCAAGATATTTTATATCTCAATGATTTCCTGAATCACAATTTTTTTCAGTGATCGTTTGCGTAGGAATTACTCCCACTTTCCATTTATAAGTGGAAAACACCTTACTAGGTATAACTTTCTTTCAATTAAATTCCCATTGGGGCTCTTCTTTGGCTTTTAGCGACAACCCGGAAAATGATAGATTGGATCATAAGTAGGCCATTCGGTTGCAAAAGTCAATCAATCATCAACATTTATTTGGTTTGTCTGTATTGTATTATTACCATGAACTTCGATAAAGACAACCACATCGAACTATTGTAACCAATATTACCTACTGGCTTCACCCGTGTAATATAAGTATCGTGAATCCCGTTTATCTGTGTGCCAAATTTCATCTAAATCCGTACAGCCGTTTTTGCGTGATTGATTAACAAACATACAAACTTTCACGTGTATAATATCTATTATTATAATTAATATAAAGTTGGATTTTATGCTAGCCTGTTTTCGAATACAACAATTTTCACTATAATAAGATACTAAGTATTTTTTTTCCTTTTATAACAATTGGTGATACTTTATTTACATTACAGTCTAGCCTACTAGCTAATTACTAATTTAAATATAAATTGAACTGCTAAGTAACTAAAATATATATAATTAAGAAATCGTCCAATATCTTTTGGTTTTCTGACCTATTTTCCATTTTCTTAAGAAATGTATTGAGTATGATCGTAACGGTCCATCTGTAGCAACAACTTGTTGATCAAACGTTAACCAAGCACAATCCGGTTCTGATACAATTTAATGCACTGCAGCCATATACCTAACCTAAACGTATTGGCATAAAAGTTTCAATACGTCAGAAAAAAACCGTTAATAAAAAACAAAACAAAATATTGACCGATTTTTTAAGCCAAAACAATATTACATGAAGTTGTTTACCCTTGAACCATATTTGTCTAATACGAGTACAAGAGTAAAGGTTACCCTTTTTCGAAGGGTGCGCGCGGGCATGGGTCGCGGGTTCGCGGGGTGCGGGGTGCGGGGGGCGTGTCACCGGATGTAATGCATAGATGAATAACTCATAACATAACTCCCGATAAGCTGTTGAATGTTTAATGCGGCTCCACGAATGTAGCAAGGTCAAGCACAATTTTATGTGTTTTTTCTGCTCCTTTGCATATAATCAGAATACGAAATGATTTCATTTTATTCATGTCAGTTGAAATTCATGATCGAAAAAGCAGCTTGGACTGCCTGGATGTGGATGGCGCTGTATGATGCGGGGACCAGCATCCTAATGGCGTAATACACTATCAACCTCAATCTGAATCCTTTTGAAGGATATTGCTAGTCCATTGCATAATATGTTCGAAAAATTTGTCTGCTCAACAACGTAAATAACGCAATGAATGTTGTTGAACTGCCAAAATGAAAGCCATTGCTACTGATAGTTTGTTACGCAATTACACCGCGGGTGCTGTGTCGCACTTTGGAAGAGGACTATGTCCAGCAGTGGACTGCGATCATGCGAGTTGATTTATTTCATATTTAGGCCTTACGCATACATATCGCATACCTGCATAAACTTTTGAGGTCAAGATGGACAATTCTACAGGCAGGTGACGAAATTGACATTACCTGTAAATACTCTCGTTGGGGTAGCAAACCCAACACTTATCGACTCGTATATACAAATAATAAAGCTGAAGAGTTTGTTTGTATGTTTGAACGCGCTAATCTCTGAAACTACGGACTAAGGCGGATTTGAAAAATTATTTCTGCATTTGATAGGCCAATTCTTGAGAAAGCCTATAGGCTACTTAACATCACGTGAGGAAGAGCCGAAGAAAAACAAAAACAAAGTCAGAAAGAACGCTAAACGAAAACGAAGTTATAGCGCGTACAGGCGATGCGATGCGACGGAGTAGCTCGAGGGAGAAAGAAATTTCATGCGGACAGAAGCTAGTATTACAATAAACCATAGGTATGAGTTTACTTACAGTCACGATGTACCTACTATTCCAAATCTCTCGGGTCAGTACGAGGTTTTCCCACATTAGTCCGCACTAATCCAACTGAAGCTTGTAATACTGTTTATTGCCATCTTTGTTTAGTTTTTGCGGTTGTGAGCCGGACAACAAACGTTTTATAATCCCTACAGACGTCGGTTTGTGCAGTTATTGTAATAAAATCAAGTCAATCGTGAAAATGTTTCCGATATTCGTAGTTTTTCCTTTCTACGGGGTTATGGTTTTCGTAACATGCCTCTGTTGTGAATTGTGTTTTATAAATGTAACTTTAAAAGCACCTTTAGTCGTAAAACTTACCTACTTAGATGTGTTATGATGAGTTCGTTCATCGAACTCATGTCGGATGAGTTTTGCATACCTAATTATGCTAGAAATTCTGGGATTGATAGATCATTTACATTCTGGTGAAATACTTATAATCATATACATACATATTACAACACTAGGCGACCCCTAAATGAATGCTTTGTTGGATTTTCAACTATGTGTAGGTATATAACAACGTTGAATATACAAAATAAAATATCTACTTATATATTATTATTCGCAGACTCCGCTATTGGTTGGTAAAGACCACGATTAGCTCGAACAAGTTTTGAATTTCCACAGTTCGTGCTTTTCCAGTAACATATATCATGACGATTAAAACCTAAGCCCAGGCTATACTTGCACCAGACCGCATAGCCTATCGTTCGTTTATGGTATACTTCAAAAGCGCAGTGCCATCCGGCTTAACTAGTATACTCGTAGCACCGAATTGGTATTGACTTATGGAATGATATCGTAACCTCTAACTGTGCCATCCATGTTCACCGCTATGATTCTGTACAAAATCCTTGTTTTAAATCTTATGAGTGTGCCCTGAGTCAGGTTTTGTGCCCGGTTGATGGTATTAGGCTCGCCCCCTATTATAGGGGACTTAAACATAACCGGCTAAATGTGGGAGTACATACTATAGGGTATAACCTTGCCTAACCTTTCCCGGATTACAGGGGTGATGTTATGTGTGTGTATTATGTCAGTGTAAAAAAAGATTGGAGAAGTTCTGTGATAAAGATCGACTGACTGTTCCAAATTAATGTTTTATGTATTTTAAATAGTAAAATATTTTTTTAACCTGTCAACCTATTTTGTCATTAATTAGCGGACAAGAAATCTATTTTTACATGAAAAATAACTACGACATACGAGTAGGTAGGCACGAAATACAATTTTAATTTTTCCTTATAAATCGATCACATTCACATGTTCCTTTTTGCGATCCCGCGGGGTAATTGCGTAACACACTACCAGTAGCAATGGATTTCATTTTGACGGTTCAACAACATTAAGTGGGTTATTTAATTTGTTGAGCAGACAAATTTTTCGAACATACAAATCAATGTATTAGCAATATCCTTCGAAATGATTCAGATTGAGATTGATTGTGTGTTACGGAATTAGGGTGCTGGTCTGTTAAATCAGAACGATTTTTCCAGAGCCAGACAGGCACAAGTACCCAGAGCTCAAATCCGAAAAAGACCTACATTCGTGACAGGAAGATAAATGTGTGAGCATTTTTTGGATTTGTTTGAAAAATGAGGCAACTAGCTACAGGCACGTTACCGTTTCATATCTAATCTTTTACCTTTGACACGTTTTTGACAAACACAATATTATGATCCTAAGCACACAATTGATCAGACGAGGCACGTACACATATTTAAGCAACGTACATCGAACTAATTATGCTAATATTTGTGTTACGCCAACGATATAAATGCGGTTAGATAACCTGTTTAGGGAATCGCCTCTGAGACTCTTGAAGCGCCCTAACCAAACTAACAGCATCTGACCAGAATACTGATCGCTCGCGGCCCTTACTTAAATATTCAATGAAGATGTAGCCTTTTTGGTAACTTAATTATAATCAATATATTAATGAGAATTATATCCATATTCAATTCATGCTGATAGTCCTGTTATTTTCGGACTCTCGACAAGATTAGGAACTTAGGTGCGTATTAATGAAATTCCTCCCATCAAATTATAGATATTTCGTTACGTGATAGGGATACTTGGGATAGACATTTTTCGGATGGTTCCTTCATTAATCGGCAGGTTTGAGGTGTTTACGGATGCTGTGAACGTTTTGGCTTTCGTAATAACGCTTATAAAAGAACCGCTAGTAGATTGTTTATTAATTACATAATACATACCTAATTGCGGTGTTAATAATGTGATTAGTAAGTAATAGCAGGAAACACTAAACTCCTCCTTTGTATGATCTGTTTACGATGTAAATTGATCGGTCAAATTGAATTTCATCATTAATTTGTTGTTAGCACCAACTGATACAACAATATCATATTCCATTTCGATTATGTACAAGTACATACTGTGTACACGTTCTACATTTATTAATTAACTTCTAACACTGAAGAATGGAATTCCGTTCAGGATTATTAATATAATAATAGGTAGTATTTTATAGCCGTTTGCCGGCGTTCTATTCAGCTCACGCATGGATTGAGAGAACTTTCAAACCACTGAAACGTTAATTACTTTACTTTTGTTAGCCACGACCGCTCAAATTTGTTGAAAAGCTCGCTATTCGCTACTATGATATGAGGTTTTCACATAATACCGTGACTGTGTTGAATCAAGATAAAAGTTTATCAGTGAAACTGATGACCGAATGTAAACCATGTAACTAAGTATTTTGGTTTATGTTACATACACGCCTTCTGCCCTTGTGGGTAGGCAGAAACTACAGAACGCCCTACGATCCTTACATACTCCTTCCTCCTTTTGGTATAGCCGGTGAATATACAGATAGATGTACATGAAATAATGTATATGGCTTTAATCACCTGCATGTTTCGAGGCAGCAGCTGATTAGTTTTGCACTTAAACCAGCCCATAATCATGAGCTGATCGTGTGACGAGGCTGCATTTGATAAGAGAGATTTACGACAATTTCGTAAATTAAAATGAGAATTATATATACAGCCAAAGTTCACATTCAGAACGCCGTTGCATATTTTGTTTGGCTGATTCTATGTGTCCACTAGATTGGAGCCATAAGCTACGCCTCAGAAACCAATACAATGCTGTGCCTCCGATACAAGGCTTGTTAAACTTGCACGCAATATCTGGGCATGCAGACTCGATTTAAGTCGTCAAATACGCCTCAAGTGCACTATTACGCCTCACAGTTCCACAGTGCCACTACACACGCGACTACATTCCTTGTCAATTCCTTGAGGACCGCATTGCAGCGTTTGAATTATTTATCAGTTTCCTTTGTGTTACATCCAAAACCAACTATTTCGAAAGGGGCTCCCGATTTTCACGGGGATCTGTTTTATTGTTTTGTGAACAAATCGACGTACGGCACTGAGATTGACGTTACTTAATCAACGGTCTCCGTGACAAAATCACACGCGGCGACTGTACCCGGACAACCCTCGTCTCATTTGTCATTAGACTAATCGTTTGCAAACAATTACCTCGTCACTCCACCTAGAAGTAATAATGATACGCAGCTGGTACGATGATCGATTTCGTTTTCCATATTTTTGTAGCACACTGGCAAAATGAAAAGCAAATACAATGGGAATTGAAAAGCATGTTGCAAATAAACAATACCTTATGGCTCGGTGCCTACTACAAGCTCGACCGCCGTTCGTCCAATATGTGTCCCTACCAACATAATATACCTACATACATACACAGACCAACCTATATTTTTCTGTAATGTTAACTTTTTTCTTGGAAAATTGATTCTGTAGACCTTAAAAGTGTTTTTTCTGAAATAACATGTATTTATTTATCTGTTTTTGTTTACATAATCAGCCTATAATGTTCCCACTGTTGGGACGCAAGCTTCTTCTCTGTGAGAGGGAATGGGCCATAATCCACCAGTGTAGGTTGGTGTCTTCAAATTTTTGGTTCTAGGACATGCCGATTTCCTCACGATGGTTTTGTTTACAATTACTTACTTAATATAACGCATACTTGCAAAAACTTCTTTACCTTGTATAATTTGCGTATCAAATTATAAATAAACATTTCATATTTATTTTCAGTGAAAAATATATTTTATCCTGTCAACACATTTGTACAAATCTACATTTCCCGGATTAGATTTAATTCATTTTCGATTAACAAAGAAAACAAGCTTGTTTCCTTGTTTTTTTTTTAATTTTATTTATTTATCATTTATACAAAATAATACAGGATTATTCATATTAAATAGCAACCAAAAACCACTAAGGTTTAAACTTGAGCTATCATGAGTCTATCTCAATATCAAACTATACAATTAAACATTTATTTCTGAGGGTAGACTATTAATAAGTCTCGGTATAATATAACCGATAGTTCGCTCGCCATACACCCGCCGGGCCTCCCCCAGGTAACTGGGGGTGTCACCTGGCGGGGACAGACCGCCGAGGTGTCGTGAAGAAAGCGGCGCTGTGAGTCGGTGTCGCGACGTGCCTACAGAAAAACACATAGCAATCACTCACATGGACGCGCGCAACTCACGCACGTCCAACAGGCCCTTAGGCCAAGTCGCCATCCCAACGAGGGGCCTGTTGTGACAGGCCACCGTATGGCACTCTGCGGCCGGGGGTAAAGCCCCGGTACCGCTCACCTCGCCTCCTTACGGGGACGACGCGATCTCTAAACTCGCCGTGTACGAAGCCTATTCGTATTGTTGGCACGCTGTGTACGAAGCCTATTCGTATTGTTGGCACGCTGTGTACGAAGCCTATTCTCAGAAACTGCATACAGAATGTTCGATTTTGTTTCTTAAAGTTTTATTGAAAAAATGTTCTTTTAATAACAAAAAAAATAATTGCATATGAACTAGTAAGACATTACAGTGTTTAAAGAGGCCATTTATATTGTCGTAAAATTGATTTCTAATTTTAGGAGATACTATTGTTTTTAAAATTCGAAGTTGAAGTTTAAAAATACTATCAAGGTAGGTTTTATAGGTACGACCATAACTACTAAGGCCATGCTGGATGTAAGATTCGGCCATTGCGTAATAAAGCATTATCTTCACTTTGAAGGGCAAGCATTTTTTTTTAAATGGTTATAATAGCCAGAAATTGCCGAAGTTTATCGCAAACATGTTCTATGTGATAACTCCAGTTATACTTATCGTCTATAATTACTCCAAGATATGTTTGTTTACTGACAACATCTATTTGTGGACAGTTACAATTAATCGCATTGGCCGTATGCAAGCAGTCATGTTCATGGGCTATTAAGTCCCGTAAGGGCAATTTTCTAATGTATGGAGATTTAATAACCAATAGTTTAGTTTTGCTTGCATTAAGTACTAAGCCAGTATCGCGGCACTACCTTGTTAGAGCATCCAGGTCGAGTTGTAAACGTTCGCTATTTGAGGATTTCTATTAAAAATAACAAGGCATGTGTCATCCGCAAACTGATAGATAGATAGACTGATAGATCATATCATTTACATGCGACAAAAAAATGGGGGCCTAATACTGAGCCCAGAAGGGCAATTCTCGTAATTTTAAGAACGTTCACAGTCTGATCTCAGTCTCAATCTGTCAAAAATACCTCTGATTTCCCTACATTTTGACAGTTTTTTGACATTTGTCTGTCGCCGAGATGAGACTGCGACTAGATTTTGAACGTTTTAAATTACGAGAATTGGCCTTCTGAGCTGTTCCCTCAGTTATAGCAATGCGTTCACTACAGATGATCAATTTTTACTGTAAAGGTTCGATTTTAAAGATAACTTTTACAACAGTTGAATAATGGACGACGTATTCCGCAGTCGTCTAATTTATCAACTAGCTGATTATGAATGAATGTGTCAAAGGCACGTGAGAAGTCAATAAAGAGAGCAAGAACATAATTTTTATCATTTAGGTGTATTGACTTCATCGGTGAAGTTTGACAAGAGTTTCGTGGTGCTTTTGCCGGCCTGAAAGCCAAATTGGTACCGGCCAATTACGTCGTGCTGTCTATAAAATGCGTGAATTTGTTCACAAACATATTTTTCAACTATGTTACCAATAGACGAGAGCAATGTTATTGGACGATAATTTGAATAATCGTTTTTTTACCTCTTTTATGGACTGGCCTTATGCAACCTACTTTTAGATCATCTGGGTATAGACCACTTTCAATACTTCGATTAATTAAGTCAGTCGGGTTGGATATGCTATCACCTATCATTTTAATATCGGAAACTTTAATATTGTCTGGACCTGGGGCTTTTCTTGAGTTAAGTTGTTTTGTAATTTTATGAACGCTGCTAGCCGAGGCTTTTTTAAACAGTATACTAGAATCCAGGGGTATACGTGTTGCTTTAGGGTCCGTAAATTTTATGTTACATTTAGAAACTATGTCTTTAACCGCTCTGTCAAAACAATTTGCAAAGTTGTCAGCAATGGTTTTGGTAGTGCTTCCTTGCGCATCAAAAGCCCTAAGAATAGCCGTGTCAAGTGACAAGGTCACTATCCCTAACATTTGATTTAAAAATTGTACATTTTTTTAACGTTTTCAAAATTATCACAAAAAACAATTTATTAATATATTGCATATAATAATAAATTGTTTCTTCTGTTTTCTAATATTTTATGAATTTTATTTCTAACTTTATTATATTTTAATTTTATTTTCGTTACAAAGGTATGTAAGTTAAGGTTAGGTATGTTACAAAGGTGCGTTGCTTGTTAATAATTTGATGTAAAGCTTCATTCCTAAGGTGGAGAATTTATCAAGTAATTCGATGACGCGGATACTGTAAAAAGTGGCTGAGCCATACTCAGCGCAGCGTAACAAGAACAACGATGTCTTTATGAAATTATGTTTTGCCCCGCGTTGAGTGGCTGACGTTGACAAATGACGCGAGGGTTGTTTTTCACTGTCAGATCGAAGTGACATGTTTTCCCGTGAATAAGAACTGGAGAATCAGTAAAGTGAAATAAGCTCGCGCAAAAACATCGTAGACTCTGGTGATAGATAAATTATACAATTTATAGAGTACAAAGGTATTCTAGTTACATATGACCTCAATAAGAAAAGCAATCACTAATAACAATCGAAACAATAAAGTACATAAATAATATCGAGAGATTTTTATATACAAAACATATACGACGCATTAAAACGAATGACATAAGTAACGGTAAACTAATGCGAACAATCACTGTAAGCGATCCGTCTATTGATTTATTCGAGCGAAGGGCGCCCTTTCCTCTCTCTTGTGATACCCAACTGTTCTCCACCACTGATATAACTGATTGATAGACTCAACAGCGCCCTCAATCTATCTAAGCTTGATGACATCGGCCGATATTGCGATGCATCGCTGCACCCTCTTGCAAAAACTAAATCGAATCTCTGGGAGCTGTAGGTACCGACGAGACTCGATAGATGCTATCTCTACAAGAAGGAAATTGATGCATAAAATCTGTTATTTGTTTGTATGAGGCCTGTTGTAACCACATATATGTAAAGATATATTTTATTTCGTGCTAGGAGTATGAAGCTGCGCAACAAGACGTAGCCGTAACGTTGACGTAAACAAAGGTCTTGCCATCGCATAAACAGGCTCATAAACATATTTCTTTTGCTCAGAAAACGAAATAGCTATCGAGATTCCGTAGTAAAAATTCGAATGAGACCGCTGTTATTTATTATTTAGGTGGAGGACAGATTTATCGCATTTTTTGTACTAATAGGAAATAAATCGTGCCTGGGCTCATCATTTAATTTAAAAAGTAATATTTGATGTATTTTAAAAGCATTATTGCCAAAGATCGTCTCAATACGCGTAAGATGACTTTTCAAGACATCTAAAAACGTATGTTGAACACAACATAACCAAATAGGTTCGCATGTAAAATACACGAAACCTGTCTTACGAACAATAGAGAGAAAGAGAAAGCAGAGAAAACTTCTACTAATATTGCAAGTAGACAATATTATAAAACGTACCCATTTATATGAACATCCATTACGCAAGAACGAACACATTTATTACGACGACAGGTAGAACAGAACCCACCTAAAAGTATACAACCCTTTTCTGCACGTGGGTGTATAAGATGTTAACTAAGGGATTATTTTCTAGGCATGGTCGACCGCTACTTATCATACTTATATAATAAAGTCTACCAAGAACGTAAATTGTACCCTTTATTATTACCCGTTACCCTTCATTAAGAATTTTCCCAGTAGCAGAAGTCTTGACTTGTGTACGGTTGATGGCAATAAGCCCGCGCCTATATGTCACTTAAACATTACTGGCGAAATAGCCTTACTATACATCTCTGCAGAACTCTTCTAGGACCATAAGTGTGATGTTGTGTGTCATTATTCACTGATTAATTGAGATTGATTCCCGGAGCTGTGATGGCCGAGCGGTAGCAGCCCCGACTTACGAGTTGTCCGTCTTGCCACCACCAGCCAGGAAGCCAGGCAGGCAGAGCAGCCCCAGCAGCAGTGGGAACATTATAGGCTGATTATGTACGAGTATGTTATGTATTCACAGATTCACTGTTCTATCATAATAATAATAATATTTATTTATAATAAGAATCCTATTTCCTCTCCCGAAAAAGAAAAAGGAGGAGCACAGCCGGAACAGAAGTGATGCACACACTGCACAAACACTTAAGCACTCATAATGTAATAGATTACCACTAATCTACTAACAAGTCCATCAAACTGTAATCACAACTATGTTTACAAACAAGAACTGTTAGTGTATACGATATTAGTCCATTATCTATCACTTAAACATGGCGAGGGGACCGACGCCCATCTAATGATTATCACATATTGCTTTAGTGCGGGCCAGCGCGGGAGTTAACTCGCTAATATCGCATTAAAACCAACTCGCGTTATCTGACGGCCTCGGCTAGCCCGTCCTGCAATAATCCCGGACTCCGGGATCTCGATCCTGTGTTTACCAAGGATTACTCGCATCTCTACGAGGACGATATACGTTCATTTACAACATTGACTCGTGGTCTATATTCGAGTACAGTCATCCTCAAAAAGATGATGAGAAACAACAACGACAAGAGTTCATTTAGTTGTCAAGTATCTTTGTTCCATAATATTGTATCAATGTGTATGTATAATACTATGTGTAGCCACAATTCAATATTATAAACCTTCTAAAACATGCTCAAAACATTCGAAGGCATATCAATCACACCAACTTTTTTAGTTGTTGGTTGGAGTGTCGTAATATTTTTGTAGGCTGCCAACGACGAAAATGGCGAAATTTTCGTCAGGAGTTCTAAAAACTGACTCTACATACGCTCGGTCAACTTTTGGCGTGATTCGGAAAAGCATTTTTTTATATTACTTCCTTATATTTTATTTTCCATTCAACAGTTTGATGGACGATGTGTTCCGGTCTACCGAGTCAGAATGCTGGGCGGATGGAAAGCTGCAAAGCTAATCTTGAAACGCGAATTCTGTTGCTCAGTATCGCTTGAGAAACGTTTAAACAATAAATCCTAGAAGCCTTGCTTACGCCAAATTGCAACAAAAACATAAAATATTAACATATCTAAAGATAACAGAGTATGTAGGTAAATGCTATAAGGGTTCCTTTTATCAGCGGATCCCTCAATACAAATAATACCTGAAATCAGATATACAACCAAGATGCATAATATTTCATTCGTAACAAATATTCCTATTACTCTTTTCAGCTTCAGTGAAGTCGGAAAAAAACGTACCTACTGTTCGGTTACGTCAGACTTATTAGACATACCTTCTGATACGGAGACAAAGTAATTTTTTTCAGGAAAATAAATTACTGCTATACTTTTTTGGAAGGACGGACGTACCGTCTGCGAACGTCTATTTTCTTTATTAAACGAGTAATTTGGTGGTTTTGTATAGATAATTTATTCGATTTGTTTGTAAGCTATTCGAGCAAATATTGATGGCTGTGGTCATCTTTATTATGCCCGGATTTAATATTCTATCTAAATTTCTGAAGCGATATCTTGTCTTGGCATCGGGTGTAGCGATTGCAGCATGTTGTTGTTCATGAACTGCAGGATATTGCCAGCCATGCACCTTGTATAACCTTGTATAATAAATTAGTGTCGTCCAGGTATTAAACTAAAACAGAACCAGGGGTCCTGTTATTAAAAGGGACCAGTAGAGTATTTTCATTTATCGTGATAACTTTGTTTGGTTGAAGCAAATCTGGTAAACATTTGCTAAAAGCATTACGTCCGATATACCAATACTCGCCATACGATATTCAAATTGATTCCTCAAATTCAGTTTGGAATTTAATGCTATCGTTGCAGTTATGATCCCGAAGCTCTGTACGCGAAGGGGATCAATTTCCATCATAAACACAAGTTTATGATGGAAATTGATCCTATTCCAAAAAGTAGAATACCTATTCCAATTACTTTTCAAAAAGTTCTGCTTTCCATCTGTAAAGTATAATCTAGGTAAACTAGGATCATTCATTAGGCACAGCTTCCTGCATGCCATGTCTAGACATGGCATGCGGGATAGGAAGCTGTGCCTCGCGGAATAATTCATAACTGTCACCGGCTTACAAGCGATTTACAAAATGTTATAAACGAGTGGAGATGTCGCCCGCAACTAATCTAGCGAAATAAATGAATTTAACTTCCCCACAATAACTCAGCTTCTAGAAACTATTATGGAGGAGAAATGTTAAGCCATGAACGTCATGTTGTGGTGTGAATTTATTTTGAGAGGATCGTTTGCCCAGAAAGGCATTATTTGCTTTGTAATAGTGCATCTTTAATGGTGGTAGGCCATAGCATCGGCTGCCGGCTTAAAATTTACCACTCACCAGACAAAGTCATGCCGCCAAGCGATCCGTCGTGTTCCGGCATGATGTCTGGTGAAGCCGTACGGAGGATGGGTCTGAGCAGCTGCGCTGCGATGTATGCCGGGTATGATGCGCCAGTTGTTGCTGTGTCGGGCGTTTAGTCGTGGAGGGTAGCGGGATCCGAAGCACGGTGCTCCGCTGGCCGACCGCAGGTAGTTGGGGGCCCAAGTAGTGTGCCAGCCACACACGAAAGGCTGCCCCGCCAACTGCGAAAAATCCCAAGGTGCCGGTTGGCGACCGTACGAGAGGACCCGATGGCGATCCCTGGGGGCGTCCCCGCAGTCTCCAGATCAACCCCCCACTGGCACAGTAACACTGGTCATGTTGTTGAGTTTAACATCGCATCACTTCGCTCAACTGCCGTCTTCCTTCCTATTCACTCAACATTTTTGTTTTATAAATGAAAGGTCCAATAAAGAAAAGTAAGTGTCCACACCGGAAACACGTCCTCTCCTTCCGAGTGCACCTCTCAAATATTCGAGGTTTGCACTTAAATCTCGTTGCGGTCCACCGCCATCTTGAAGCTTGGCTGACAAGCCACACTTGCTTTTCTTGACGGAGACCCAAATTAGATGTCCGTCAGATGCGGCGTACCTCGACTACCCGGGATACTCATTGGAGCACCATTTCCTGCAGCGTGCCGGGGTCTGTGTGTACGTCCGCAATGACATTTGCTGCCAGCGTCTCCGTCACCTTGAAGACCCTAACTTCTCGTCCTTATGGCTGTTAGTGGACACGGGTATGGACAAAATTGTCAAAACCTGTGTCTACCGATCGCACAGCGGTGACCAGGAGACGACTCGACTGTTTGACCACCTTAGTGAGGCCGCTGATAATGCTCTGCATCGGCACCCTGATGCGCGTCGCTCTGGGGGACTTCAACGCCTGCCACCAAGACTGGCTTTTCCCATACCAGAGGACCGATCACGCTGAGAGAGAAGCGCGAAGCTTTGCACTTTCAATAGGCCTCTCCCAGTTGGTAAGACAAGCGACTAGGGTGCTAGATGTAATTGGTCATACCGCCAATTGTCTGGACCTTCTGCTGACCACCGATCCGGACAGTTGTGTTGTAACAGTTTCCTCACGATTAGGAACTTCAGATTACTGTCTGGTGAAGTCTGTGTCGTCCTTCTCCCCACCTGACTGCGACTCACGCGGTGAACGACGAGTGTGGCGATACAAGCCAGCAGATTGGGATAAGATGCGTCACTTTTTTGCGTCTTATCCTTGGCAGCAGGTCTGCTTCTCCTCTCTGAAAATCCGTCGAACTGTGTGGATGCTATATCTGATGTGGTGCGTCAAGCTATGGAGTATTTACCCTATGGAGACATACCCATCGGTGGCTCAGCTCACCCATGGTTTAACGCCGATTGTGCTCAAGCTGAACAGCGTAAGCACTCGGCGTTGCTCAACTGGGTTGACGCTCGTGACCGCAAAGCTCCGGATCTGAGCTTTAAGAAGAGAGCCTTCAAACATGTGGCCAAATCCTACAAAACGGCGCTAAAGAAGGCTCGCTTCGACCGAATCACCCATATTGGCAAAAAGCTCTGTGCGCAGCCGTCCGGTAGCTGATCTTTCTGGTCCCTTGCCAAATCGGTCGAAGCGAACTTCTGTCGGCCCACACTGCCTCCGCTGGTTAAGCCAGATGGAACACTGCCTCATACGGCGGGAGAGAAAGCAGGTCTCTTTGCATCTCTCTTTGCCCACAATTCACGTCTTGATACTGGCAGTGCACCGTCACTGAATTTGCCTCACTGTGACTCATTGATGCACGAGGTTCGCATTAGAAACAAGGAGGTTCTGAGAGCGCTGTGTTGTCTGGACGTGAATAAAGCTAGTGGACCAGATGGTATCCCAGCGATTGTTCTCAAGGCTTGTGTGCCCGAGTTATCTCCTGTATTGACACGCTTGTATCGCCTCTCATTTTGGGACTGGTATAGTGCCCAAGTCCTGGAAGTGCCAACGTGCAGCCTGTGCCCAAAAAAGGTAGTCGTGCTGATCCTAGCAACTATCGGCCGATTTCAATAACCTTCATACTCTGCAAGATTATGGATCGCGTGTTGAACTCGCGTCTCATGGCATACCTGGAAGGTAACGATCTCCTCAGTGACCGACAGTACGGGTTTCGCCGCAACCGGTCTACTGGGGACCTACTAGTGTATGCCACTCACTTATGGGGCGAGGCCCTCGAGAGGAATGGTGAAGCGATTGCCGTCTCCTTAGATGTCTCGAAGGGCTTCGACAAGGTATGACACGCTAGCCTTTTTAGTAAGCTTCCAGTGAACGGTATCTCCGAGTTATTGTCGACGGATGCTCATCGGAGCCCATGACGACTACTGTCGGTATTCCTCAGCGGTCTGTTCTCTCTGCAACTCTCTTCCTGCTGCATATCAACGATCTACTGATGCCCGGAATCTATGGGTATGCAGATGACAGCACAGTTGTAGAGAGATATCTGCCGAGTGCTCGGGCTTATAAGGAAGTAATCCGGTCCGAAAGAGAGGCTATGGTAGAGCGTACGAATGTCGCACTTTAGGCAGTCTTCTAGTGGGGCGAAGCCGACCTTGTGGGGTTCAACGCCGCCAAAACACAAGCTTGTCGCCGCCAAAAGGACCCCGTTCACCCTGGCTCCTGCTTTTCAGAATGTGTCCTTAGAGTGCACCGACCGCCTTCAGCTCTTGGGATTTGAAATTTCCTCAAACCTAAACTTTGGGCGGTTCACTGAGTCCAAAGCCAAGATGGCTGCTAGGAAACTTGGCGTTCTTGCAAAGGTCCGGCGGTACTTCACACCGAGACAGCTTTTAATGTTATAAAAAGCGCAGGTCCAATCATGTCGGCAGCCACATATGGGCTGGTGCTGCAAAATGCCATCTAGCAGCTTTGGACTCAGTGGAGAAGCGTGCGAAGAGGCTAATCGATGATCCAGATTTGGTTAAGACTAATCTACAAAGCCTGGAGCACAGGCGTAGGGTAACTAGCCTTTCGGTATTCTATAGGATGCATTCTGGAGAGTGTGCGCGGGGATTACATGACTTAATTTCGCCATCACCGTTCCATCATCGAGCAACCCGTCGCACGGCGAGTTTCCACCCTTACGTTGTTGAAACTGCTACGATCCGGACGAAGCGTTTCGCCTCGTCGTTTATACCGCGAACATCGAAGGGCTGGAACAATTTGCCTGCAGAGGTTTTCCCTTCCGATTATAATTTCAGTGTCTTCAAGGCTAGAGTGAATAGGCTCATAATAAATTAGTGCGCTTTACCATCAACGATTGCATCACTGCTTTCCATCAGGTGGGATCGCAGTCAAGCACTAGTTAATATCATTAAAAAAAAATCTGCAGAGCCTGGTGTGCAGCAGTGTTATAGTGAATTTCCATTAAATTCTCCGAATTTCGAATTCGAGTCCGGTTGATGGCAATATTCTCTCACCCTATAGCATGGGATTTGAATGCATTGGAGTGTATCTACATCTCTGCCTTCTGGAAAAACAGATTTTACATACAAAGCTATGTACGTAAAAACAAATAAAATATAAAGATTATTATACCAGGCCCATGTTTCTGATTTCCATTTCCGATAGTCTTTTCCGGTCACCTGAAGATGTCTTAAGGCCAATCCCATCCGGATTTCAATCGCCCGGCCCGTGGCTAACGAATGTGATCTGACTGAGGACGGATTTGAAGTACGGATTTCAATCCAGTCGGGTGATTCTGAAGGCTGACCCAGATTGTGAATAGCCTAGATGGTTTGAAGTATGTGAAGACAGTCACACAACTGGATCGAGAATATATTTTGGTAGAGTACAAGTACATTATAAATTTCAAATAATTTACGACGTTTTCAAGAAAAATGTCCCTAGAAAATTAAAATTATCGATGCAACAATAATAAACGATTTACCTAGGGTTTTGCTGTTTCTACATATGTTATGATTAATACGTTAATAGAGTATAGCGTCTTGAAATATATATAAAATAAAATATGTAATAAAAATTATAGATCATCTCGGACGAGAAACTTCTTAGTTTTATTAATGGTATTACCAATTAACCAAATGAAAAATAGGTAGGTTAAAAATTATATTATCATGCAAACACATTTGTAGCTTTTTCTGACATAGGATAAGGTACATACAACACTCAGCCGTAGGTGGCATACAACCCTTATCGAAATCAGATAGAAAGGAGTAACTGAAAAGTAACAGGTATCTAAATAAGGTAGGTACAAGATGCTTATCAACACTGATTCAATGGAAAGCCCCAAGAGATTGGAAAAATAGGGTTTCTCAGATAGGTTTTGGCAACTCTGAGATTATGGTACAGTAGACAGTTTCCTGCGAATGATTTAAATATTGAATAGGGTACGTAAAGTAACCCCAATTAATCGTCCGATTCAAAAGAGTTGATTGACGACTATTTACCCAACAAATTGGTAAATAAAACGATATTTATTTTGCGAACCCAGTAGGAGTAGCTTACGGTATGCTCACGAATTGATATAAATAGAAATAATTTTGTTATTGAGTCTCAATTTCTCGTTAAAAATACCCGCAATTTATAAACTGACTGCTTTCATCATTTACCAGGTTTAAGATTGTGAATATGGTCGTTAGCAACGACATAAAAAATAACAATTTCCCGTAACAACTAGCAGCACATTGTACCCATTTCCTAGTACGCAGTCGAACGTCAATTTGCTAAAAGCTATTTATAAATCACATCTCCTTAGCTTATTGAAAAAGTCGATGACTTTTTGGGATATCTTTAATAAAACTCGTGTCAGGGGAGTTGGGTAGATACATTTAGCGCGAACTGTGTCAAGGAACCGATTGGCTCGATAACCGTAATTTTAGGCAAGTTGAGGCAGACTCGCTACTTTTTGCCGCCTTCATTTAATATTCAAGGCTCGGAGCACATAATTCGTGGCGGTGATCATGGAGAGAGGCGGCGGTGTCTCGTTATCTCTTTTTCTATTCGTCACAGAACTTGAAATAAATTTTATATTAAATTGACATTAAAGGGAACTTTGAGAAATTCAAGATAAAATATGCAAATTTCGTACGACGTAGCTTTATGTATATTCAATTCAATAGGGTAAGGGCGGTCATTTAGAAAGAAGCAAGTTTGTAAATGCATCGTAAATCTGATGAGTCCGTGCCAAGAAATATATTTCCACGAAACAAATAAAAAAAGTTTACTTGTTTCCGGGTTAACGTTTGGTACGAAAGGAAAAGTAGACATAACAAGGAAAGATTCTTCTTAATTTATCAATTTATTTCACAATTTCTAACGAAAACAATAAATAAGTGATTACTTACTGTTCTCCATAAAGTATGGAACAACCCTGTTGACAGCTGTCCCATCAGTTTCGCATTACTCGCACATTACGAGTGGGTGAATTTAAAAGTAAAAATTCGAGAAATTAGAGAAATTTGGTACTCATCCTTTGACTCAATGGATGAGTACCAAACTCTGAATTTCTCGTTCGTTCGTGAATAAATTAGAAAGATTAGACGACCTATTTAATAATTAGCTGCGTGGCACGAAACAAGCAGATAGTTGGTACAGTAGCTAGGTACATACAAAAAAAATCTGCTTTTTCCTACAAAAGTGGTACACGGTCAAAATGCACGGAACAGCAATTTATTTCTAATAACTGACTAAAAATTTCAACGCTGGGTGGTTAAGAATTATGTACTGATAAATAGATAGATGACCCTGCCACCCTGTATACATCGAAAGAGAAAGACACAGGTAAAACTCAATGTACCAGATTTACAGCCTAGTACTGTACGGTATTTTGTAGTTTACATATCGCGCACAACCGTCCATGTTTCCACCACATATTTGTTAAAACTAATCGGAACCGATACAGTTCAGTAAATGTTTGTTAATAAATTTAACTGTCGGCTTTACGACCTCAGTTAGGCAAAGGGCAGCGCAGTGTGAAATTGAAATTTTACAGAAATAAAAACGAAACGTATTTTCGTTTCATAGACGCTATAAATTCGCGGCGTGGAGTAAGTTACGCCTTATTTGGCAGACGAATGTACTTGACTCGATGTGGAGTGATACCTCCCCTCTCCAACCCTTACGAGAGCACTCGTATTCAGTAAATCGAAAGTCGTTACACAAAAACCGAGATACTTTTTTTCCTATCGCTTATAGAGCCACGTCTTCCCCTTTTAGAGGACGCTTTGATGATTTTTCGCCTTTTGAGTTTACGTTTAGTTTAAGTTCGATTCGTGTTAGACAAAGTATCTATTAGACTAGACATTTCGAAAACAAAAGCACAATTATAAACTAGTATTATTGTTATTCAAGATCGCAATCATAATAGATTGCTTAAGATAAATAGTCGCAGATAAACGAACCGGGAGACGTCTGCTCCGACCAATTATGTTACAACTCAAATTAAATTATTCGGTTTACACTAAACGAACCGCCTAATATCAAACATCAAGCTTCGCATTAATAAACCACGTCTGCTTTTAGACCTAAATTTAAGAATTGTTTTATTCGCTTTATAACTATGTTTAAGTTTTTTTGGCCAAAGAATCAGCATCGCTATACAACCGGGCATTGCCCCGTTGTATGGCGATGCTTTTAGCATTTTGGGCACTTTTCCTTTGACAGCAATTTTTTATAAACCTGTAAATGTTATTATTTATTATTTTAATTCTGTTAGCTTATATTATGTAAATATTATCTATAGATATGAATAAAGTTTTAATATAAGTTTCTATTGAAGTATATTTCCGGGTACACGTTAACCCGGAAAAGCCACAAAAGAAAAAGAAAAGAAAACAAAATATTGCCACCTAAAAAACCGACACCCTTTACTATACAAAACCAGGAGAGCAATCACTTTTTAAGCGCGCTACACACCTTCCAATATATTGCAGGAAAAATACTGACGATGCAAATTGCATACAAATAGTCTGGAATATCGTGAGGGACGAACCGAAAGTCGACAAATTTTTGTCTTATTTATATGTGCATAAAAGAAAAATGAGGTTGTGTATTACAGACATAATATAGCTACACTATAGCTTGAGATTTGTAGGCATAGAAGTAACAAGGATTTTATGGAAGAAACATTTTTGGAATCTTGACTTGGAAGAATATAAAAGGGTGATAAAAGCATGACACACTCAGCTGAAACGAGCAAAATACCTATGGAAATTTTGGGAATTTAATGTGAAAATGCCACATTTTCACATTAAATTCCAAAATTTTCCAGGGTAATAAAATTGGGACCATTTTTATTTTCCCATGTTGCATTTTTTTTATGAATTAACAACGCTTTTCACCCTTTTAGGAGCTGTGCCGTGTGTATTGCGTGTGTTTTGTATTTGAAGTGAAACTTCTTTGGCGGCGGAATTGAAAGTGAAATTTCAAGGACGTTAGGCACATTTCTTTACATGAGAGAGAACAAAGATATAACTCTCTCTCATACTAAATCTCTCTTATTATTTATTTTTTAAGCAGTTTCACCTGTATCACGTGCACGCACAATTTTTTTTAATTTTAAGTATACTTTATGTCCTAATCAAAATCTCATTCAAATCGGTTCATTTGGGTTGTGAAAAACAGTCGGAGACGTTTTTAGGTTTATAACATAAGTATGAATTACCATATTTTGTTTCTAACTCTACTCGTTAAAACATACTTCTTCATAGAAACACCAGGGAAACTAAAGAAATGTGAGATACAGAGATACTTAGTATCTCCTTTAGTTATAATTCAACACGAGTAGTGAGCGGACGTGCTCTGTTGTTATTAATTATGTCAATATTTGTGTTTCAGAAGACGCCTAGACGGGATAAATACGAGGAACTTTGTTATTTATTTATCTGCAGCAAAGAAACATCTATTAACTAATTACCATCCGGATTATACGTGGTTATTGTGCTGATCATTATACATAGAATGGGAATTTCATCTAATGTTCTTCGGTTTCTGAAAACAGACAAGAATTCAATTGGATGTGTACATATTTAAAGAACATCAGAACATAACACATATATTAAATTGTCGATTGTGTTATGAAAATGAAATGCGCAAAATAAAGGAAGCGGACGAACGCGAAGAATGTAATTAAAACAGCAATAAAAGAGCACATTTTACAGCTTTCGACCGCGGCGTTATACTCCCCGTAAAGGTTATTATCTGCTTTTTAAACTTCGCTTTCAACTGCGTGAATTAAAAACGAAATATAAAACGATGTGCCTTAATTTCGTCTGTCTCGCGCGAAACAATAGGAATGGGAAAGCGACCGTAGCTTTTAACGTTTGCATGGCTATAGCTGCCTGTATTTTATTGTGTGTAGCCAGAAAATCGTTCGCTTTTACAAATTCGGTATTTTTCATTTTATTTTATTCGCGTATAAAATGGTGGAGTAAAGATTTTTATGGGTATGTGCTTCGGGGTGTTTTATGTATTTGCATTTTACTTTACAAAGTAAACTTTACACCGTAGTTGGTTTGCTTCAACAACAAATTCATTACGACCCTTACTTAGGTCATATAAAAAGTTATTTTAGAGCTAAAACTATAACGTCAGTGTTGGTATCACATCTATTGTTTTTCATATTTCTGGGCACGACACGAGATCAATCTTTAAAAGGTATCCGGTCATTGTTGGGTCCTGACATTGATTAATGAGCTCAATATATTGTTTCTTTCCGCTGCTTGGAGAGACTTCTTTTTATGTGCTCTAATTTTGTACGAGAATACTCTTTAAAATAAAAAGATTCTGACAGTGAAAATTAAATGTGCTTACTGATTTACAGAGCGGTTCATATCAAAAATATTAGCAAAATTGGAATTGTTGGCGCCATCGGTGAAATGGATAAAAATCCAACTCTGCTTTGCTCTCCCGGGAATTTAGGCGATACATTCATTATACTTACGAATTAGGAACGTGATTTTGCCATTGAATTTTTTTGTCATAGAACTTTGCACGTTATGTCTTTTTCATTCGGCTTGATGGTGCCTTGAGAATTGGCGACTAAAGTCATATACAACGGGTGGATATAGCTTCCAAATCCAATATAATACCTCAATCCCACGACATCAAAACGGAAGAGGGTGAGATATTATTAGTAGGGGACTGCAGTAGCAGGGGGAAAATTATTTTTATTGACTCTTACAATGTGCGCGGGTCATGCCAAGCAACTAAACATTTTTAATTTGCACTTCTTAATAATGATATAGGGAACTGCTGTAAAAATCTCAAAACTACATTAAATCAAAATAACTATATTTAGTGAGCCGAAGATATTAAAGTGGAGATGGAGAGTTGAACACAAAATGAATATAAAACAAGCAAGAAGAATCTGAACACTATCCGAACACATGGCGTGGCAGACATAAAGGCGGCAAAAACTGGACTAGCTTTATTTACTCCGAAAACTGATGGACCACAGTAGATACACCCACAGCTGAACGTGTTTACATAAACATAAAAAGCCGCTTCATCTTGATTGGCTAAGTTTAGAAGATTTTTCTGAAGTTAATTACTTACCCATCAGGCAGAGTGGGCCCGAATGTTGATAAATTGTATTTTTTGTAATTCGTAAATCCCGTAAAAGTCCAATTTTACTCAAAGAAAACCTAAATACGGTTTAAAAGTATCTTTTGAGTTCAGAAACCAATATGAAATACTCGCGGTCGACCGAGCTAGGATACAAATAGACACCCTGCATGCCCATAAATATTGGTCACAGACAGCTTCAATTTTATGAACGTATTCCGAATACATTGGAGCTCCAGTTCTCTACTAGCGAGTCTACCGACCATAATTTTACGCTTCATGAGACACTCTGAAAGTGCCTTTATATCACGAGTAGCTTAAGATAAAGCAAATTCTCTAAAATATCCTAATAACAGTAGCTTACTTGACACATATTAAAATAAGGCAGGCGCGGGAAGCCGCCTTGCAGCGTCAGCCTTCTTTGGTGTCTGCGTGTTAGTGTTATACCTACTTAAGTAGCAGTGCAGACCAAATTCTGTGGTGAAGGCTTACCTAACAGACTGCGAAATGCAAATGAGTGAACAGTTGTGGGGAGTTGTATGAGAGCAAACGTTTGTAGAGTGCCGTCGAGCGGAGCCGCACCGCGCCGCGCCGCCGCCGCCCCGCCGCGCGACTAATCTTTTATCATAATAGCGCACTGCATTCGTTCTAGCCACACGCTGCTGATTGGACTAAAACGTTAATGTATTTAAACAATAATATTGTTAATCGAGCTCAACGTAAAACGCTCAATGTTTTCGTTAATTCATTTTGGGATGTATTTGCTGATGGATTACCGTGACTAGCGCAAGTGCGCAGCGAATATTTTATCATAACGTAAAATGAATTATTATTCAGAACGAATTAATGTTGATCCTTCATTTTCTTTCAAGTACTTACTGTTCTTGTAAACCAAATTAAATTTAAAAACGAAAGCCGGTAATTATTTGTTTAATTCTACGAACAAGTTTAGAGAAGCACTAGCTACGAACTACGTTAACGAGTACACAATTAAGAACTGAGCTCCACTTCAGAATATGATTTTCTAATTAAAATAGATTATTTTCGTTTCGTTAAAACAAAACATTGTGAGATTTCCTTAAACTTAGCAGAATAGCTGCCGTCTTAGAAGTTTTTTTCTCCTTATACCCAGACTCTGGCTTCAGGTAAAGGCACTGCGCGTAGTTTTATTCCTTTCTCTTTGTTAATGATGCTGGATTATACCAGGGTCAAAAGGAAAACTAGCAATACGTGACCCCTATTCCAGTAATAATTGTTTTTAAGTAACGTACATTGACTTAAATGTCTAGCTGCCCAACAGCTAGTGCGGTTTTTCATTATAGACAAGTCTTGCCAATTCCTAAGTATTGATTCTATCAATTGAACGTGAACTCCTTACAAAAAAGCTAGCGCCGTTTATTTCCCGGAGGCACGCCGATAACGACCTTCCATACCTTTAACCTCTATTTTCAATTATTCATAAATTAAATTCTACACTGCTCTCCCGCTACCAGGGATTATATCCCTTTGATTACATTCAATGTTCAATCATTTTCCTCATGGGTCCTCATAAAAGTTTCCGTCGGTTTTCGTCTTAAGTCCGACGTCTGACACATAATTGGTTTTGGAGATTTAAAACCGTCCGTCGTCGTCGCCTTATCGATGTAAAGGACGACAATTTGTGAAGTTAATTAAGTGAACAAAGCGTATACGTTAGATAACTATCAGGAGCATTGTTCTAAGAACAAGAATGGATGCTCTTCTCTACAAGTTTCTTATCGCTTTGCGTGAGTTATCCTTGCGAACCCCGGCCAACAGTTTAGTTGTTACGCTATATTCCAAGGAGGTCGTACAAGCCACATACATAGTCATTATAGCTCACTGAACTAATATCTTACGCTCGAGGTAATAATAAACATGAAATTTACTTGTAATGAAGAGCGCGGTAGTATGTTACAACAACTAATTAATAGAAACAGCTTGCGCCGTTTTATAGCCAATGTTAAATTGGCGGAAAATGTTTGGGCGGCTGCTGGCGTGCGGCGTGCGTTGTACCAACTAATTAAAGGACACGTTTTTTTAGTGTCGGCGCAGAGCTTCATGCAAAACAGAGACTTGATTGCGGATGGAATAGACGCATAATTAATACGGTTTTATTCAGTTTCACACCAGTTCTATCTACGAGTGACAGTTGAATCTGATGGTACTGTCACCAAAGGAGATAAGAGGAGAGGAGAGGAGGGGGGAGGAGATAAGTAACCAGGGTCGTCGGATATAGTTGAAGTTTAGTAAAAACCAATGGATTTTTTCGAATAAAATTTAGTTAAATTTATAGAAAACAATCAGTTCATTTATGAAATTAAATTTCATTCGAAAAAATTCATCGATTTCTTACTAAACTTCAACTAAGAATATATCTGACGATAAGGTTACTTATCTCTTTGGATGACTGTCCTTTACGTATAATTTCCGCAACTGGATTGTACCAGAACTACACATGTGTGCTTCGTACACACAAATAGTTGTGATGACATTGTGCGGTTTTAAAATTGCTAACGTGAAGATATTATCGTGGACTTCCACGGCATCACGATAAAACAGGGGAGTTAAATGTATGGAAATGTATGAAGACGCTTTTAAATTTCCGTCCACGATACCTAACGACATAACTTGCACGTATTTCCATACATTTAATGGACGTGGACGTCCACGATAATATCGTCACGTAAGGACATTACAATATTATAATGCCTCGTGTGATCTGATGATAAAGACTGATAATTTCAAGAAAAGCGATTTCCAAAAAAATATCGTTTTGTCCTACGTACTTATTTTCATTTATACAGGGTGACAGGGAAACTCGACGTATTCCTTGAAAGAAGTTATACTAGAGGTCATTAGCAACAAATTAAGTTCAGTGAACTAGGGGTCAAAACTGGATGGTTGACATGATATAGGTCGAGGAATACGTCGAGTTTCCCTGTCACTCTGTATAATTCTGACTATCTGAAATATCAAGTAATGCGTCGTCGTGTATCGCCATATTGTGACAGTGATCAATTGACACCCACGCTGGCTTTGTCGTCTAATTATAGACATTGAATTATTATACCATGCGTTAATGATGCTTCTGATAGATAATTAATTTTCAATTCTCCGTCCGTCATTGTTTTTTTAATGATTTTACAGATAAAACTACCTATATACCTATAGATAGATACACAAAAAATAGCTTGGGCGATAGGTAATCATCAATTTAATTCGTTATTTTAATTATACGTCTGTTTTTTACATGTTTAAAAAAAATACATTTCAAATCTTTGTCAAATCAACAACAACAACAATCAACAACAACAACAAAAACATCAACAACAACAATCATCATCAACACCTTTAACATTTGAGCAGTATGCTACATGCTTATTATGTATTTGATAAGAACGAAATGTTTTTTTAAGTAATTTCAAGCCGCGCCTGAGGTAAAAATTCGTGGAACCTCAGAACTTCACACAAACTTGCGACTAAGAATACCATCGAGGTGTTTCTGCGGCCGTTGTCATGGCGACCTGAGTCGATTATGAGTCGACGAAGTTCCTTCAAACGGACATACACTAGTCAACTTGAGAACCGAACCCAGAATCACAGCAGTAGCACTTTCGACTGGATGAGCCCGGTAAGGTTCAGAGATTTAAAATTATTCATCGTGTGGTTTCCGATAAAAAGGTCCGCAATTTGTGAAGTTAATTAAGCGAACAAACTCATGCAAGCATATTTTTATCCTTACTTTTGTAAAGTAGGCAAATTTCAAAGTGGCTGCCGTTTTATTCAGAGCTGTCCTATTTAACGTAACATTTATGACACCGCCTAAGTAATCCATTAGCTTTAACTCTCAGAGAATCAAAACTTACACCTAATATTCGTAAAGGAAATGAGAATGAGTCGGTTTCATTTAACGGTATTAGTTATAAGCTCCCTATTTTGGCGGGTTCCGTCCATCACGTTAATGTTCCAACTACACTGCTACCGTGCTCGGGTAAATTGCAAATGAACTAGCAAACATTCCGAGCAAACTACCTACCTGGTTTCGGTAGATTTTGTTAATAAGAATACCTTTATATGGCGCATTATCTGAATGGTACGGCGTAACATTACAGTGGAGCCGGGGTAATGTTTGAGACGGTCACATTACAATCTAGGACCTAGGTCTATTACAGCTGGATGCATATTGCATGCGGGGAATGCCCCTATCGTTGCAGATAGGATAGGCGATATTAAAAATATAGCATTTATTTCTAAGAAACAAAGGATGAACACAAACACAGTGTTTCCACAGCGTAAAGTATTTATTGAATAGGATAAAAATATAAACACTGGATAAACTTCTTATACTAACGTAACTAACGAACTATTAAAAATAACAATATAATGAACTAAGTGGATATTTGTGGATTAAAAATCGATGTACAGAAGAGGAAGTGGAAACCGCTATCTATTTTTAAAGAGAAAACAGGAACTACATATTATCTAAAAAACGTGTATGTCGGTTATGTAGGCTAACATTTAAGGAATGTATAGATTAACGTACCTATAGGTGAAAAAGTGTAAATTATATATAAATGTTTTTTACAAAAAAAGGAGCTACGTCTGCCAACAAAATGCTTGAAGTATTAATAACATTATTAAGTATTTTAAAACATTATTTCAGTAAATAAACACTTTTTCATTTTTTTTTCTTATTATACAATTGGTATAGGTAACCATAAATAAAACCTCGTGTGCTAATAGCTCTCAGTTAAAAATATTTTTATATCGTACCTATAGGTACTGAACTGACTATAGTAGTACCTACGGCTACACATATATATAACATAGTACCTAAACACACTAGAACACAATAATCCACGATCGGAGAGTCGATAATGACGTCTCTTATGTACGTGTGTCTTTGTGAGGAGACTCAGAAAATAGGGACGGCTAAAGTGCGTCATCCACCCACAGAGTTACTTCGACTCAAATGAATTTCTAAATTATACCTGTACTTACGAAAATTACTCGTATTCCGTATACGTACTAATTTGCAAATGGATATTCACGACCTTATTTAAAATTCTATTTCCATGAATTGTGTCTTTGGAGCGTTTGAGTAAGAGCATGTAACGGTCGTATTAGTGGTGTGTCGGGCTTAGGGCGTACGGCGCGTTGACGGTAGTCTCTGATTCCGGCTGCCAATAATACGCACGTGATCCGCGTCGGCAACGAGGCCTTTTCAGAACCTCTCGTGAGGTTCTGTTATTGAAGAAAATACTTATATGTATCCTGACGTATGTAGGATGACTCATTTTGTCACGTGCGTAAGTCAGGGGGATGTGGCAGTAAAACTGTCTGTTTCTCGGTATGAAAAATCCAAAATTTTGTTAAAAAAATACGGTGGGATTTTTCTATCTAGGTGAAAAATCCCACCCTATTTTATTTTAATTGAAATTGAAGCAAATAAAGCTGATGCTTTATTTGCTTCAATTTCAATTAAAATATATATTTATTTCTAATATATAAGTTTACATTTGTGAGACACTGCTTGAAATAGGCATTGCGAGCAACGCCAAGGTGGTGGTACATACAAGTCACCTGAGGGACAATTCTCGTAATTTTAAGAACGTTCACAGTCTGATCTCAGTTTCAATTTGTCAAAAATTCCTCTAATTTCCCTACATTTTTGACAAGTTTTTGACATTTGTCACCGAGATGACATTGCGACTAGATTTTGAACGTTTTAAATTACGGGAATTGGCCTTCAGGGCACATTGGATACATAAATATCTTACCTTTTAAAAACTATCGTCTAGGTACCTACTCCAATATCAATACATATAATACATATTTATCTATTTATATAAATCTATATAGATGAATCAGTGTAGGAGTTATTAAAAAAAATATTTTTGTTACAAGAGAATATAGATTTTATTTTACGCCGTTACATTCTAACTCTATCAAATAAACTGCATTTGTAATACCCATACCGGACGGTCCTCTTGAATATATTGCCTTTCAGATTGAAATATGCGCCATCTGTTTTTCAAAGGTGTCTATAAATCAGATAGAAGACTGTGAATTTGTTCCAAAATTTTATTACATCATCATCTTGGAATATTCTTATAAAGTCACCTTCCAAGATAAGGCTCGATGTCATCAGCAAGTACTTATAAAGCTGAAGACTTTGTTTTTTTGAACGCGCTAATCTCGGAAACTACCGGTTCGGATGTGAAAAAATATTTTTCCCTTTGATAGCCCAATTTTTGAGGAAGGCTACTTATCATCACGCATGGACCATTAGGAGAGGTGCAAAAACAAAAAAAAAACGGAAAGAACGCAGAGCGATAACGGAGTAATCGAAAAGCCGATGTGACGGGGTGGGTCGGAGGAACAAGACATTTCATGCGGACGAAGGGCAGACGCTAGTTATTAATAAGATAATTTCATTAGAATATCTTCGTAGGCATAGTCAATATTGGATGACAAAGACGCATATTAACCTAAAACCTAACTTATATTACATACATGCAATAGACTCACCCCTTCTTCCCATGGGGGTAGGAAACTGCAGAAACTGCAGACTGCTATGATCTAACGTATACTACTTACACAAATACTGGCAATAATTGCTAAAATTACTATAAATCCATATATATATATTGAAACACACTTGACCTTTAAAAACAGCGGACCTTTAAAGTGAGCAAATGGCGCAAAATAAACCAATACACATATTTTACGATACATCACGCAGTACCTTACTAAATGAATAAAATTTAAAATTATATAGATTTTGAATTTTATTCGATTTAACACAATGATAAATCCCCGCGTGTTCGGTTTAAAGATATTTATTCTCATAAAGAACACAAACAGTTCACTTAAAATATGAGATTATATATAGATCATACACTTACAATTTTACATCATGACTCCGTGAGTCGAGAATATATAAACTGAGAGCGATAACAAAATATATATACGAGTATATATAGGGTTCTAGAGAAATTAAGTACACATGGTTAATTACAAAATTTTAGATATATAAGTTTTTAACATTTTTTAAAAGATATTTGTACTTTTTACATTAATCATATCATCTGGGAGTTTATTATACAAAACTGCTCCTTCATATAAAATGTTTTTCCTCCCGTAATTGGTTCTGGGTGGTCTGAGTTCTAACTTGTTGCGATTTCGGGTGTGGTATCCGTGATTTCTTTTTTTGAAAGTAAGTTGAGAGTGGGTTTCCTGAGATATAATTTTTCTTATTAAAATGCATGTTTTGAATATGTATAGTTGTTGTATGTTGTATATCTTAGTGTCGTTGTATATTTGTTTAGTTGATGTTAGGTAGTGGTAATTGTAGAGAGTTTTAACAAGTTTGTTTTGTATTACTTGAATATCATTTATGTAGGTTTTAGCAGCACATCCCCAAATTTCTACTAAGTACTCCAGGTGAGGCTTTACGAGTGCATTGTATATCATGTATCTGATTCTATGTGGGATACAACCAGAAAGTCTATGTATTGCCCCAGTGAGTGAAGAGATTTTGTTACGCATGTTTTCAATGTGGTTACACCATGATAGGTCTTGGGTCCAGAGTTAAGCCTAAATACTTTTCGTTTGTTGACTTTTGTAGGGATTCATTATCTATGGATAGTTTAATATTGCTGGGTATTTTTTTATTTTTTGCTGCAAAGACCATATACGACGTTTTTTTCGGGTTGTTCCGCGAGTTGTTGCTAATTTTATTTGACTTTCGCCTCGAATATTGCGATAGATTGAACAAGTTATTTTATACTGAGCTGAAAATCATGACAGTAATAGTTTGCACGTACTGCATAAGACATTTGAAATGCTGTAACTTTGGATTCGCGGGTGAAAAAAGAATAGGTATTTTTTGCGACTCGTACAGGAAGATCACAAACTAAACACAGTTAAAAATAAAAAACCATTGTTTTTTATGTAACAAAATGAAAGAAAGTCCTATACGAAGCCAAAAGGTTCCTATCTCATCATGATGCGGTGAGTGACTCATTCTGATAGTTATTGAATGACAAACTACTACAAGCTCGGGTCGTCAGAAGCCGAAAGTCTGACAACCAGTCTTACCAAGCGTATCGTATCAGTAACTGGGCTGTGCAGCTGCACTCGGTTAGACTGGAAGCCGACCCCAACATAGTTGGGAAAAGGCTAAGCAGATGATGAAAAAACGACTACCATTGTTCGGAACAAAATTGACAGCAAAATCGAGCAGTATCACCCTTAATATATTTTTTACAGCAACCTACTCTTGCAGTTTCGAGACTCTATCTCAGGCACAATAAATTCAGATACAATTCCGATAATCGCTGTCTCGCTCGAAATATATTTTGACATTACAGTTGAGTTTAACGCCAGGCGCCAAAGAAAACAATACCAAACATATTGGTGCAACAAAATATACAACCAGGATTTCTAATGGAACAGTTTTTTGTGAATTTGTGATAGTATATGTATGTTAAATCCTTGAATAACAAAAGCAACCATTAACAAAGCAAATTGAAAATTCAGCATAGTACCAGAAAACTATTTATGTATTTGTTAGTATGCCATTGAATGGTTTTCAACTAAATCCTGAGAATGTAAATGTTTACATACGTATATTTACGATACCAGAGTAATGAAGTCACAGAAGGATAGTTCTGTGAATATATGTCCTAATTAAAACGATATGTACTTAGAAAGTAATACATGTTAACTTAACACTCCCGAATGTAAACTGTGCCAAAACCAAATAAATAATAATTATCGTAGCAGTGGCTACGAGTCTGCCTACAAAAGAGCTACGCGAGTGCTACGAAAGCGCTACGAACGCTTCGACACACAAATTGAAACGGTTATTGTTTTAGATTTAGGATAACATATCAATGCTATTCATTCTTACCATTTAAACATTTCTAATTCAGTTTCTCTTTGTAAAACAGATTTCTAGATATTATAATTTGTTGTTCATTTCATAGAATTTGAATATTAATAGCAGTAAGAGGTAATGAAAATATTTAGAACGCTTAATATTATTTACTGTTGTTGACGGCTTTTGAGGATTATGCGAAGCGGGAAAAACGTCAGCAACAGTAATGTTTTCCTCAAATTTATGTTTGTGTTGCGTTTGTATCGTATGAAAACCCACGTTTGAGATGGTTGTCATAAACAGTTATTAATCATCGTGTCACCCGTGCAACTTTAAAGGCTCGCTTAATCAACTGCGAATGGTTCAGGCGTCTGAGCCATTACTCAACATGCTCGTTTACACATTCTTGCCTGACGTACTCGTTATCTACTCATATATGTAATCTGAAACTCATCCGATTCTACTGTTTCCGAATTCCGAGTACAACGGACGAGTTAACACAGTATTAAGAAAACTTGGCCAACATACAACATACTAATGTTTGCGTAAGTTTCAGTAATTCATCAGTCAAACGTTGACGTCTAATTTAACGAGATATCTTTTAAAAGTTCCGTTAAGCCGTGCTTCCACAATGCATACGAGTTGCAAGAAGTTATGGTAACTTAACGACGGAAAAGTTATCCGCGAATATCTCGATATTAGTCTGCGCGTTTCTGCGCAAGTATTTATCTTGGGAAACAAGATAAATCTGGACTTTGTACAAATTTGAAGGCATTGTGAGAGTCATGCCAAGTACATTGGAGCATTAAATTAAATGGTTTAATGTTTTTCGTCTGGTTTGTGTCCTCCCAGCTTGGGGCGTAGAACCCAGTCTTTTATGTTCGTCTTTGTAAGTTTGATTGCTGGCTCTCATACATTTGATGACGACCCAATTAGTCCAAAAGCTACTTATAGCTTTTTGCGACCCTTCACGAATGAATATTTGTATGGCCACAGATATTTGGTTAGCTCTGTGTCTTTATGTTTGAGCTTTTATCTTGTAATTACGTTACTGAAATTAATTTATGTGCTACATATATTTTTGTTTAGCCTGTACTGTGGAAGAACTTAGGGGAGGCATTTGAACAGCAGTGGTGCTGGGCAAAGGCTTCTCCCAAGTCCTACCACGAACTCTTTTCCCGCGCCACCTCGAACCAGCCCACGCCGTACGCAATCAGGTCATCTCGTCACCTCTTTCTTTGACAATTACTAGGATTTTCTTTTTTTTGGAAATTAGCCCAAATAGCCTCTGTAAGCTATTTCACACTTTAGAAAGCCTATGTCTCTGCTTACAGACCACACCCTCAGAGCGTGATATTATGCTTCATTCACAGCCACAACTATACGTCTAAATGATGGTGATGTTCGAATCGAGTACAAAGCGAGTATGTTACCTCGTCACGGCCACTTAAGGCTGATCGCACGCCTCGACGCAAATCTAAATAGGTACAGTCAGATAAAGAGATTGGTGTACAAGCTAACTTGCAACTAATTTTAAACAATTTTGTAGGTGTGTTTAGTAGTCAAAGCATTATTTTAATTAAACCATTTACAGGCACTTTTAAATAGTCGAGGAGTCGGACAATTAGTTAGAAACATAAAACTGCTCGTTCTAAACCGTAGATGTCTAAGGAGGAAAATGGGCAAGAAACTCGGACAATGTCCATGGGCTGTCAAATCTTTTAAATGCGTCTTTACCGTAAAAAGCTATTACGCATACAATAAATAAATTGAAAGGCGACACACAAAAGGAATTTGAATGGAAACGCCGGGAGGGGACACCCTAGTAGGACATATACTGACCTAGTAGAACATATACTGGTAATGTTTTTAGAAAGGTCAGAAACCGTAACGTAACATAGTACTCGCAACCGTCCGTGAAAGCAAATCAAGTAAAAGGAGTATGTTAAGACTGTAGCTGGTGGCGTTCTATAGTTTCTGCCTACCCTGTCGGGAAAAAGGTGTGAATTTATGTATGCCTGTTATTTTTTTTTTTTAAATCAGTTTAGTGGAAAGATAAATATTTTACCCGAATACCAAATCATTGTTCAACTGTACATTCACATGTTGCCGGTTTGTCCTCATTGCTTCAAAGGATATCGGTTTCCAAAGCACGGGAACTCGGTTCTAGACTAGAGGTTCAATGGTATTGCACCAATCAACCTTAGTGTAATATACCTATTGTGGGATACATAGTTGATGTATTGAGAGTTGCGTCTGTTATAAAGGACTTGTTCAAAGCCAGTTTCTTGAGAAAGTTATCTATGATACATAAGTACTTATGTCTTGAAATCTTCCTCGCATTGACAACCGTTGTATCGCATTGTATATCGCGCTAACCGTACCTATTATTTCAAACAATATTTTTCTTATTCTACCCCGCGTTTTTTTTTGATGTTAGCAAAAAAAAACGACGTCAATATTGTATGATACTATTTTCGATGTTCAATTCAAACAAAGCTTTATTAGATTTTCTGATAGTAAGCTAGCTAAGGGTTTGAAAATTACCCAATAATACCTCTCTTAACTTGTCAAAATGTGGGTACACACGACCTATTCCTATAATTTCGAGGAATACCTGTGTGGCTGGTATCCAATAACAACAGTTCAATCGGATTGTTAGCAGTTGCGAGAATAATGTGGGAATGGGTGCAAAACTTCCATGTAAACGTTAAATCAGTCGAAAATTCCCCGATATTTCCCAGCCTTTGACCTCATAATAGCGTAGGTATCTATATCACAGGCCGAAACTATCAGTGTTTCGACTGGAGAGAGCAAAGCTTTGAGAGGTCAAATTCATTCATCACATCAACATAATTGGAGCACTGACGTCTGACATGGAGCTCCTATTCAGTGGCGGAGAGATGAGATGCATTCAGGGAATTTATGAACTCACTGCCAAATATACAGCGTAATCCATCTCTAAACGTATGTGTGTGCATGTTGCACGCAGAAGAGGGCCCTGCGCATTTTTAGTTCAATACAGTAATAATGAAATGATGTTAATTAAAATCCTAATGTGTGATTTTTGTGTGACGTATTTTCTTTCTTTTCTTTCTTTCTTTCTATTTGGCTTTTTATCCAAACATCGACCAACGAGTCCTCAAAAATAGAGGCACACGGCGGGGTAATTGCACACTATCAGTAGCAATGACTTTCATTTTGACAGTTCAACAACATTCATTGCGTTATTCACGTTGTTGAGCAGACAAATTATTCGAACACATGAAGCCTTGGCAATATCCTTCAAAATTATTCAGATAATAATTGATAATGTATTACGTAATGCAAGGGTGCTGGTTCTACACCTTGCTACAAGTTAACTACTGCGGATAAATCGTAATTTATTCATTATAACCTACTTCTGGATACCTATTTGAAAAAAAAAAAATTAAAATTCCGATAGATAATTTCCGAGTTCAGACTATTAATTTAAAAATAAAAGTAAAAGGTCTAAAGGAAATTGCTTCGGTAAGTAAGGTGTCCCGGGCGGGATGAGGGAACGAGTCGATAAGACGCGAGATAGTCCAGATGTTGGAGTTAAACTTTGCCTACGAGCGCGCTACTTAACTCTCTATTTTCTAACCCCACAAGTTTGTAAGAAACGTTTCCGTATATAAATTTATAGCTTCAGAGGATTACGCTCACAAAATGGAAGTTCGAACTTTGTCGATGTCTCTGCAAACTGTTATGATACAATAAAGATCGTTGAAATATTTAAGCGACAATTTACTTTGCATTAACTTTTTACGACTGTCTATAGACACAAAGAATAAGAATGAGTCAATAACAAATTATCAAACAGGCACTTTTTACGAGGACGCAAACCGAGTAAGACGTTCAGAAACACCTTTTTGGGAACCCTCGTGGGAAATCTAACGCCGAGTGTCATTACATTACGAATAAAACAGCCTTTTATTTCCGTAACACGTTTCGTGGAATGAAATCGCCACTATGTAACAACTCCTCATCAGCCCCCCACGAAATAGGCGAAGAAAACTGTATCGAAAGTTATCAGAACATCGGGTCAGGAAATATCGCAACATTGTTGGATAAATAAAGGCATATTGCTAGCAATGATGGGTCGCACACGGCTCGCTGCCTCTTGTATCACGTCCCTCGAGATGAAACGAATGAGCATTACCCTCGCCGACTGCGAAACATTCCCTATTCCACCACTGATATTGTAAGGAGCCGTTGTTTTTTCAACCTTCGCCGAATTTGAATGATTACACACTAGAAGCAAAGTTCAAACCTTTTATATACAGCAGTACCAAAGTTTCACACTCATAAGCTTGTTAATAGCCTTATTGACACAGTAAGTAAGTATATACGTTAGCAAAAGTTATGTCCATTACCGGGTGGCAAGTAAATGGTGCTATATATCACGAAGAAACGTAATTGCTGGCGGTAACTAGTTTAAACGTAAAAAGAGTACCTTTTGTAACAGATATAAATGGTACAACTAGCACTTAGGAGTAGAATGTTAAGGCCATAATATCTACTTTAAAACGAAGTAGCGGTGGCCGTATCTGCGCCGTAACTTTAATAGGGACACATTTAACGTTACATCCATCCTTATCTATGGACTAATATCAGGAAGATCGACGGGTAAAGTACTCGGAGAGTGATTATGCGCGGTTACCCGACGAACATTTTCTAGCGTCATTATGCGTTACGAAAATGGCAGTCGGGCTAGCAACCCCACGACCATAACGATAAGAGGAAATTGTGATGTTAAGCAGCCAGGAACCGGTACTTTCCAAGTTCACGATTCACTAGAAATAATAAAAAGATACAGTGTAGCCGAGATAAATGTACGAATCAGAGGGCTATTAACATCGTTTTGCGGATGAGCGGCGACAGTAATTGCCATGTCGGCGTGCGGACACAAAATTTATGGCGCCCACTGCGGGTAATTGAGTCGACTCGCTAGTTACTGTGTGGCTCCCGCGACACCTGCCAAACACACTACACTCTTATGAGGAAAAAGCTTAATGATTACGGGATACAAAGGAACGCACTTGTGTGTTCTAAATTGCGTTTACCGTACGCCTTTTTATAAAGCTTTTCTGAATGGAAAAGGAATTGAAAAACTACGGTACGGCGGTATGAAATTAAATTATTTAAATCTGCAGTTCAGATAAAACTCCGTAAAGATTTCCTGCTGCTGTTTTGTTTAATGTTACCTATAACCACGTTTATAATGTTTCTGGTTAAAGCAACTTAAACAGGTTAATGTCACTTTTGCTCCCCTGTTATCCTGTATTACACGACCAAACACACCTCCGCTCACTTATTAACTAATAACGCACAAAATAGGGTAAAATTATGGGAGGGATGAGAAAATATGCGTTTAATATTTTAAATTATTAAAAAGGTGCAAATTTACTTTTACTACAAAAATTAATCCCGACTGAGTAACAGTTTTAAACTTCTAAATACAGATCCAGTTCTCACGAAAATCTCGAAACCACTGAAATTTAGAGCTACTCTAGGACAATTTGCGATAATTTTACCAATTACGTGCAAATTGATATTGCTATAACATAAGTAAGATAAACTTTTTCTTTATCGTGTGTTGTGAGAATAAGATCCATTTTTGAGTAAAATCCAAACGATCAAGATCAGAGGAAATCCTTCAATAGATTTAATGAGCCAGTCCTCATTAATTTCATTCAGTTGAAAAAGTTGCAATTTTAAAGCATTTTTTTTTATTCTTTCGGCTGTCTTACAAATTCCTTCCAAAGTTGGTTCATCAATTCATTTCCAAATTTTTTTTTTGTAACTTTTTCATAGATTAGTATTTTTTAACACAATGTACTGGTTACATATTTGTTGATTTCAGTAAGTTTATGATTATGTGTGGTTATTTGTTTATTGTAATTAATCCGCATACGGCGGTTCCGATTCTCAGTATTGATGGTTTATCTAGCGTTTTCCGAACAGACATTCTCTATTATTTTAATTAAATAACGAACATAATTGCTTTGTCTTAGGGTTCACATTTTAACTAAGAAACTAGTGAAGGATTTAATGACGATAAGGAGATAATACCTATGAATAACGAGTTCGTAGAAAGCACACTTCTGGAGGAGGCGATGGGAGGAAGTAGGTACATAACCTCATAAACAAAGAGAACTATATGTATATTTAAATAAGGGGGTATACTTTATAATATTAAGAATATTTTAAGCTTAGGGAAACAAGAGGTTAGCAAGTGATATGCGGGATTTTTTATTTTCAGCAACAAATTCCAATGACAAGTTATTGTTATACTTCTAGATACTAATAGCCTTAGTCTTAAATTCCAAGAAAAAGTGTAAAGTAAATAAGCGATTTATATTTAATTGGTAAAGCCGTATCACGTGGCGACGCGAGTAACTGTAAGCACAAATTCTCAGTACTCCCACGGAAATGTTTCCACTAAAGCACAATAACGTACTTGCGAGGAGCTGTAAGCGGATTATGAGAGGTTCCGAAGTAGGCTGCTTTGAAACTCGCAAGAAAAGCAATATCCATTATCTTGGCGGGGCTTTGTGTGTCGACCGCTGCGCATTGTTGGTCGCTTGCAGCGGCCGCGCCCGCACCGATATATTGTTTGACTGGAGAGGCATTGGACCCTGGCTTACCTCACGAAAAAAATTAAAAATCATGTCGGGAAATTTTGGCTTTTGTATGATATTTTTTTTCCTGTAGAAGCTTTTTTCTGAAATCCCTGAAATATTGAGCTGTACTCTATTCCAAAAGTATCTGATTAAAATGTAAACAAATGGATTAGAAAATGTACTTGTAGATGCCAATTTGTAATGCCACCTATGAGTGCTACTTACGAATTGAGTGCTTTAATAAGTTTATTTATTTTCTCTCACAATGGTTTTGTAGCACTTAACAGTTTTAAACCATATAAATTCTGGTAGCTGGTACCTGATGTGGGTTTTAGAAAAAAAAAACTGTATTACAAGTCACGTGGTCCCATTATTCCACATCACACTATAATTGTTTAGTAGAAATACATGTTATCTGTCTGTTTATTTAACAGGCAGGTTACATGTATTACTATTAAACAATTAAAGTGAGTGAGTGAGTGAATTTAAGTATTTTTAAGTGTTTGTGCAAACCTACTTACAGAAATAAAATCATTTATCATATGACAAAAAAAAAATAAATGAAAAGGCTTTGATTTGATTATTTGAATACTTTAAATCCGAAATTCTTATTGAAATCTGATGTTGTTTTTTATTTAACAATTGAGGTTAATTTTACAAACCTCCATTTTCGACAATTGTTCAATTAATAAATAGAAGATGAAAATAATTGTTGGTAAAAGTGGTGAGTTATGAAGTTGAAACCTTTTAAATACAGATAAAGGTGTTACAAAATCTTCTTAGTGTATGATTGCGTAAGAATTTAACCTGAACGAGGTTTGTTCACATTCTCATCACATAGTTTTGGAACAGACATTTAGATCGAAGGGAGCACCAAATCATGCTTACACCACATTTGCGAATGTATTCTGCACAGACCAAACGAACCACCAGATACCAAACATTTGTTCAGCACTTAACTGAGCACTGTGTAGGTACAAAGTACTCATACAATGCGCACGAGTTATTAAAGCTCAGAAACAACGCTCTTAAACTTAAACAACAAGAGAATGGCATAAAAATATGCACTCCTGCTTTATGACTGCCTGATAAGGAATAGAATAACCAGGTGCATCGAAAGGCTATTTCTTATTTATATCAGTATTCGTATACTGCACTTGTCGTCTCATTAGAATAGAATAGAATACTCTTTATTGTCTCTTGTTTGTTTGTCTCTTGTCTTTTGTTGTCTCTGTGTTGTCTCTTTGTGTCTCTTTGTTGTTCATTAGAAACTGTTTGATAGACATACATAAACTCACGCCTTCCTCCAGAACGCCACTTGCTATGATCCTTACCTACTCCGGCGTGCGTGTATGACCAGAGGGGCAATTCTCGTAATTTTAAGAACGCTCGCAGTCTGAAGGCCAACTATCGTAATTTAAAACGTTCAAAATCTAGTCGCAGTCTCATCTCGGCGACAAACAAATGTCAAAAATTTGTCAAAATGTAGGGAAATTAGAGGTATTTTTGACAGATTGAGACTGAGATCAGACTGTGAACGTTCTTAAAATTACGAAAACTGCCCCTCTGTACCGTTCGTTATCTCCGTAAATCCTCCCCTCTGATCTCAGTCTCAATCTGTCAAAAATACCTCTAATTTACCTACACATTTTGCCATGTTTATGACATTTGTTTGTCGCCGAGATGAGACTGCAACTAGATTTTGAACGTTTTAAATTACGAGAATTGGCCTTCTGCAGTGCTATTCTATACAAATCTCACCGTGAACGCTGAGCTTGAAGTGAGCTGTCAATAGTGTCAATCCCTAGCATAAAGTGGAATGGCAGCTAACTTCACCTAAGTTTTCACGGTGAGATTTTTACAGAATAGACGGCAAATGTATGAACATAAACGAAACTGTATGAAATCTCGTATTTTAAATGTTTTAGTTAGTTTCTCTAACAGCTTTTACTTTTTTGTTTGTTATCTGTACTTAGCATCTTTATATAAATTAGTTTCAGAGCTAAGAAAGCTTCCGTTTGAAAAAGTTTCTATTATATTATTCACGAGTAAATAAGTATGTAAATGGGCGTGCAACAAACTTTCTTAACAGTTCTAAGTACCCTGATTTGCGAACTCGGCGCCAACACTTGATGCAAATATAGCTTCAAACTCGAGCCAGTAGTTTTATTGAAATATTTTGCATACAATAGTTATAACTTTGTGTAACTAAAAAGCGCTTTGGAGTTTGAAATTATATAACTACACCTGAAAACGGAAATTCAAACGCCAGGCGGTTACATGAATGTTAAATCAGTTTAAATAAAAGACTTTTCTTGACTGAAATTTGTTGTGATTTTATTTTCTGTTATTGTATTATGTAGGTACAGTCAGACACAAAAGTCAATTAACTTTGTTACTTTTACAAATCATCTAAATTGATACAAAATGTTGCGATACATTGGTTTTCACTGTTTCATGTAATAGCAAACAGTTAATTATTCTTAAATATTCTATTTCTACATGTTTTTGGGAGTTAATTAACGCGCCTTGCGGCAGGAGTTGAGTAGTAGAAATCGTCACGTAAGGAAAAAGCGTTATGCCCTCTCCATGCAACTTTCTCTCTCTTTCACTGTCTCTTTCTATTATATACGAGTATGTGTGTGTACGTGCGAGTATTGTGTAATGAACTTCGTTCCTGACGGGGGTCTCCCGACAGCAACCTTTTTTTGTTTTTTTCTTTCCACCCCATAAGGTTTATAAATCACTGGCAACGCTTGCGGCAAAAGGTAGATTCACCGGTGACACCAGCCAACTATCACTTTCACTGCTAGAATTTCAAGATCCGTAACGATTTCAAATAACGATTCTTCTTATCGTATGGTTGATGAACAACCTGGTGTCAGAGTTTAAACCGCCCGTAGGCCTCTGACATGGCTTCACACACCGTTGAAAAATCTCGAATAACGATAAAACTTATTTATATATAGGTACTTTATTGTACACCACAAAAATACATAACAAAAAAAATAGTTCGAACACTACACAAAATATACAATATCCAGATAGAATAATAATATGGTTTATTGTACACCGTAGTTGTAACAGAGCTCATTTAGAATTAATTTAAGGGTACAATGGCTGTCTTGTCGCTGCAAGCGATGTCTTCCAGACAACCTTCGGATGGGTAGAAAGATAGAAAATTTAATAGGGTACCGAAGTAATGAGCCACATCAATAATGTAGTCCCATATGTGGTATGTTTACGGATGTATTAAACTATAGTTGTCGCGTTTTAGCACGGCAATAACAGTCATTCACCTACCTACATTTTCTAGCATTTTTCATTTCAAAAACTAAAATAAAGTCCGTTAACGTCCTGAATCAATATCTATCGTGATCTTCAACGTGTTCCAATAACGAAAAACGATACATAGTGTATTGTTTGGGTTCCTACGGAGAGAAATTAGGGAAAGGGCAATGACCGTTATCGCCATGCTAAAACGCGACAACTATATTCTAGCTAGAGAGTTCCATTTTTCTGATAGATTTCTTGTGACAAATGAATAATTCTCCGTAATAACAAAAAATAAATCAATGTTAATAAAAGCTCTTCGACAGCTCACCAAGTTACAATAACTTTTTTTACGACAAAATGGCGAGCTTTCATAATTGATCCCGATAGTGGAGAGAGCCACGTTTATCGAGGCCCCAATTACAAAGGATTGACAGCATTACGTTTTATTGATCCCTGCTAAGTGTTTTTAACACAGTGGCATTTAAATCGATTGACATAATTTTGTTAGGGTTTTACATCAATCTGTTGCTTTTATCAACAGAGTCTTGATGTAAAACCAAATAACTTGATGTAAAGCAAATTTGTATTATGATAATTTCTTATTTAATGCTAAAAATATAACACACTGGGTAGAAAATATTATACTAAATTGACTAACAAACTATAAAATAATAATGTATTAAATTTTTATATGTGCTTCAAATAACTCATTTAGAACTTATATTTGTTAATTAGGCATTAGGCTTATTTTAGGGATCAACAATGTACGCGTCTGTAATTATGCATTATCCTACGTAAGTTAATGGTTAACGCATTACCGCTTCTGGGCAGTTACTGCTACAGTATTTTGCAAACACATAATTTAAAACATAATTAGTTACCTACGTATAAAGTATGGTAAACAGTCGTAAGCCCAGCTTATAGCTGAGGCCAAAATGAGGTAAGTACCTTCACAAAAAAAAAAAAACATTTTTACTTACGGATTCGTATATTACCTTAACCGCGTTTTAAATGCGAGTAGAAAATGTGATTACATAAAATTAGGGCGCGTCTTAGAGGGTCTAATTCCAGCGTTGTCGCCTTTACAACAGTCTCGCAAAAATATCTAATATAATTCACGCCCCCAGGGAGAACAATACGGATAATGAAATATCAACAATGGTTCACTACATCTGCCATTTTTTATGATGGTAATCTGACCTCTTGAGGATGAAAATAATAAGGAATGAATATTGTATTACGAGGCCATCGCTCAACTGTGTATCGGTATATGTGTTCTGGGTAAGCACACAAAATCCTGTATTATTAAATTATGAATAGACCAATCAACAGTAGGAATAAGCGAGAATATAACCATTAACAAAACATGGTTTGCGGACGACTATAATACCGTTCCCAGTACTAGTTTACAACAAAACACAGTTCGCAAGTTTCGGCGTACGCACGCACCGCGTAGTTATTTTTCATGAACTTTATAAGCCGCTAATCCACACATATCACGTTACTGAAGCACTGTTCCCATGTTTATTGTCAAACAGGATTAAAGGATAACGCACATTAGGCTTTTCTAGAACATTAACTCCACCGCCGCTGTAAATAAACGACACACGTTACTCTCTAATGTTTCATTGTCGTCGCCCGCCGTCCCTTTTTAAATAAATGTACCCGTATATTCGACTCAATATATTATTTTGTGCACGCCCTTATCAGTTGTTAAACTGTGTGCATTTCTGGTGACATGGTTTGAAGTAAAGGTGCTTCGCTTATCCGTAACCAATGTTTTTTAAGACTGCGGTGGCCGCCACATATCGTCCGCAATTTACCGTTAATTACCTACGTAACTAAAACGTTATTTATGAAACTAAGTTGGTGTATTTTCTTAGAAAGCGTTTCTGACACCGTGAAGTCAATCCCCGGTGCCATCATGTTCATGACAGCCGACATTGCAGCCGGCCACCGCTCTTCACCGCAGCTTCAAGCTTTGGTTTCCTAGAAAAGCGGTTTCGTCATACTACATTGGCTGTGACGAAAATCTGTCATTACCACCTGGATTTGACATTAAGTCAAACCGCGCTGCCCAAGAAAGTGTCCATACTGAGAAGAGCGAGCTCACACGTTATTAAGTATAGTTTCCATGACAATCAACTGAAGTAACTGCGTCATTGTGTGTCAGAGGTGTCAAAACGAAACAGAAATGCGACTATCATTCGACGCGGTAGGGCGAATCTAACGATTTAAATCTTTACAACTACCATCATTTTCATGGCAGCCCTAACTGCGGCCGTAAAGTGGCGGTACTGCTCTTCTAGGAAACCATAGCTTAACCGGTGATAAAGTTGATAAATGTGCAAGAATGTCCGTACCGTAGTTACGATGGTTAACTAAATTAATCCAATTAACTTGAAATGAACCATTATTGGGTTCTAGACGAAGGTAATAAAAGATACTTATAGGTATGTGTAATGCAAATACAATGTGTGGCGTCCATATACAATGTTTTCATTGTTTGCGCGCTGTACCTACAAAATGCAAAAGGCGAATTTTGGCTTATATAAACACTTGGCACTTTGTTTACATTACATAATGGATTTAATTAAAACGGGATGTGTCTGCTCATTCTGGATTTTCATAATTACAACGCAAAGTGAAGAAATATTATGATATAATATTCGTAAGCGTTATCGCCTCCACTGTGGAGTTTTATTAAAATCATAAATCCCGTGTCAAATGCACCCGCTCAGTGCCAAGACTGAATAACAGATGTACTATTGTACTTTATGTAAATCAGTTTCATTTCAAAAACGTACCTAATGTAAATAAGGTTCCCAAATGTTGTTGTAACCTTTTTAGTAGGGTTCAACATTTTTTCTGTTTAAAATGAGGACTAACTTTTGACCCAACTGGGGTCCTGGGAATATAAAGTTCTTGAAATATGTATATTTTAAGTTACAGCAGTGGTGTCGTAGCTTACACCTAAGTTACCCATGACCACTACATTATGTATTTATACACGGTTTGTGACTTACTACAAAAGTGTGACGTGTAGTTATTATAATAATTAAGTGCTTAAGAAGATATCTTACTTTTGCGTCGTTCATATTCTAATTATGTTTAGTAACTTTGGTACTTAAACTCGGCCTCGAGTTAGGGTCTATAAAAGTATATCAAAGTTAACTTATTAGAGAATAAGTTAATAAGGGAATAACTTTGATGGTAACGACTGAGTTACGTTGTTCTGTTAACTTAAGACTTCATTAAAAATTATCGAGGCGTGCTCAAAAATTTAAGCACAGGATGAAACGCGAGCTTAGGAAAGAAAGTAAGGAGTACTCTGTTGGTAATGAACTTGGAGCTTTACAAAATAAATAATTACTACAGTACATTAACGAACTGTACCTACCAACGTAAAAAATTCTATAGAACAGAAGGCCAATTCGTAATTTAAAAAAAACGTTCCAAATCGTCAGTAATTAAAAACGTTCAAAATCTAGTCGCATCTCATCTCAGCGAATCAATGTCAAAAACTTGTCAAAAATGTAGGGAAATTAGAGGTATTTTTGACAGATTGAGGTTGAGATCAGACGGTGAACGTTCTTAAAATTACGAGTATTGCCCCTCTGTACCGTTCGTTATACTCCGAAAATCGCCTAAAACACGTGATCTAGGGGCGATAATGTCACGCTTAGCAGCGAGTTTTTAGTGATCACAGCAAAATATTATCAGTGCACAGGTGAATAACGCTGTAAATCTACTGGAGAGATTATTATCAGTCATTAAAAACAAAGCCCCTTCAGTGGCAACGAACCCAAGGACCAACATAAGTTATCATAAAAGAAATGGTTTAGTAAGTAAGCAAGTAAGTACCTAAGTATTTGAATGTCAAGAAAATGCCACCTAGAACAAGGTATAGTAGGTAAAGCAATTGGATCAATTGGATTCTATAAAAAGTGAAAAAAAATCTTCTGAACAGATTTCTTTTCATAATCGATAAGTTACTACAAGGACCACGCGTATAGCACAAGCAGCCTATAATATTCCCACTATTGGGATACAGGCCTCCTCTCTGTAAGAGGGCCATAAAACACCACGCGGGCCCAGTGCGGGTTGGCGGATGTCACATGTCTTCAAATTTTTGGTTCTAGGACATGCTGGTTTCCTCACCATGTTTTTCTTCTCCGTTATGAGAGCAGTGGTGATGAAATAATTTACACAAAGTACTGCCTGCTTGGGTTCGAACCCACGACCTACAACTCGTATGTCGCGTCCGTTAAACCACGCCCATATAAATAAATATTATTATCAAGTTAATAAAGATGCTTTGTACTTATATTTAAAGCAAAATTTTAGAAGAAACTATAAGAAAACCCTTTTCCTTCACTTACCGACATAAGTATAGCATAAGCATTAGCGTGAGTGGCAGAACGCGTTTCCGAAGAAACCCGGTGGGTCCCTGTGTAACGGATTATGACAGGATCCGTCGGAGGCCGGGGCCCGGAGCCCAAACCCGGCCCCAATTGTACACGCTCCAAGAAACTTGTGCGCATTTTAGTTAAACACCGCCTAACTCACATGTGATAAAAACCCACTTACTCATCAAAATGAACAGGTATTGTTTATTCAGTTGTACAAAGCTAGATCATTTAGATTTATTTGTTAACCATGAAACGAACAATTCTCTCAAATCCCTGTTCATATTTGTGTAATTGCGAGTTACACATCCCATTACACGAGTGTTAGTACTTATTTCAATTTATTTGAGAATGGTTTTGTTTGTTTAATATTATTTATATTATTATCTGTAGGTATATGATTACATTTCAATTAAAATTCGTGTGGTATAACAACAATATGAATTCGTAATGAAGCCTTTTCAAGTGGGCGTATCCTTTCTAACTAGCTTCACTATAATTATAAACATGAGCCCAAATTAAACTACATTTAATTCAGTTATTAATATAAAGTTAGGTACAGACGCCAGCACATCAAGCTACTACAATCTGTCAAATTTCTTTAATAGATTTTCAACTTTATCGCTAAAGCATTAGGTTCAAAGTTCATTGGGAAAATTTGACAGTTTCGGGTAGCTTGATGTGCTGGCGTCTGTACGTTTGCAAGCATACACAGAACAATTAAAGTAAGTACATACATCCAGATAAACGGACAAAAATTCTAAATTACTAGTTTATCATACAGGGTTATTTTAAATTGGCTAGCTAAACTTTGCAGACGCGACGTGTATCGATTTCTAACTATGATAAAAAATAAATTGATGATTTTTTGAGGGGTCAACGACCACAGTTATTGTAGTCACTTGAAATATCAGTTTAAAAAAATTGTTTTATTTTGTGTGAACTTCACCGAAAGCATAAGAAAACAGTTCCCTCAACTCATACTTCAAGTTCTCATATAACAATAAGCGCGGTCGTTGACCTCCCAAAAAGACTTTTATTTTATTTTATTGTGTTTCTGATCTAAACACGACGCAAAAAAACTCAATGTTTTCTGCGGAGTTTAGCTAGCCAATTTAAAATAACCCTTTGTGTATAGACAGATATCAAAGAGCCGTTCGTTATTTCATGTAAGGCACCTACCACGTCGCTGTATTTGAAAACTATCAGACTCCATATGAAATACTTTCACGAAGAAGTTCCACATCGATAATACAACATGAAATACATTACGATAGTATGTGAACTCTCACGTTTAGGCGAACGCGAGTTCAATTTGCTTTATTTGCTAATTAGTAAAGTTTCCCCTTTGACGTAGCCGACGACGGTACGGTAGTACTCGTTCGCTTCGTGCGCGAGTGTGGCACGAGCTTTTCATAATAATTATCATCGTTAGTGAACTATACGAGCCATCCGCGCCGAACCGAATACATCACTGTCACTGTGTGAAAAACTCTTTAACGTTCGATTTGCAATAATTTTAAAATTAAAGCCGCGCAGCATCCGACAAGCAGATTGAGTTTCACGTGTATAATGATGTGGAGGTAATGAAAACACAGTTTACTACACGATGAGAAATTAAAAGCCAGTTTCGTTTGTTTTGTTCATTTTTTTAAATTCCTTTGTCCATTGCACCAACAGCGCTCTGTATCCATGATACAGTGAGTGATTGGTTTTCCGCTGAGTGGGCTGAGTACTGTTTGACCTTTACAATTCAAGGAAATCCTTAAGAATTCTCTGTATAATATTTTCATCACAGAGCGGATTCTAACGTCTACAAAATCGATATAATCCCTTGTTCTCCACTTACGTATTGTCGTACCACACCCATGGGATATGGTAGCTTAATCTCAGCCCACAGGGACCATAAGCCAGCGAAAAGGTTTTTATTATTATTTACTAACCAGATCATAAATAAATTCATACTGTGAATTTATTACCGTCACACGCTTTTTTCCTTATTTATAGGGAAAGTGGAAGTCAAAGCGGTTCGCTTTGAAGCCACGTCTACCATTAACATATTGGTCCTTTACTTACTAGTCTCATAACAATGCGATTTGCTAAGAGCACTCGTATGATTCGTATGTAAAATTGGTCATAGTTCCTTACTACTTTTCAGTGTTCTAAAAGCAATGGAAATTAATTTAAATACCTACTTAAACCTAACATGGCAATAAAAATCTGAAATAGAATAACTTTAAACTCGTTCAGAACTTAATTTGAACTTCTCGGGAGACTGGAGACAATTCTGAAGCTATCTGTGTAATAATTTCGTTGATTTCAATGTTTCGTTTGTTAAAATATCTGTCGCTGACAAAGATAACGTCAAAGTTTAGCCGGATTATCCTGTCGGCCGTGGGTTCGGTCCCTCCTTTACGTCCTCAGTCCTCACCGCCGCGCGCCGGGCGGGGAGGGCTCCGATAATTTCAATTATCGGCACTCATCGTAGGGACACGTAATTAGTGATTTATTCACGTGTATTTTAAACCTGACACGCGGTTCGTTTCGGCGAAATGCAAAGTGCTCGCTTTTGTTGTGACTTCCGCCATTTGGTTCCAATTAATTTCGAGAATTTCGGTAGCTTTTATTAAAATTCAGTAATAATGTATTTAACAAGCTTTTGCAATTAATTGTAATACAATTAAGATGAATACTATCCGAGTTACATCAATCATCAATCATAAAAATATAGAGTAAAATCTTGGTAAATGCCTCATTATGTAATAGGTTTAGTTAGATTTAATTGCGTTGCAAAAGAAGTAACAACTAAACAAATATCAAACAAGTACTCAAATGGCCAGTTTTGGTGAACACACAGAGTAGTTAATCTATGTATTTGTGGAAAGTTTATATACTTAATTAAATTGGTTTTAGTAGTTCTACGAAAATGAAAACACACTTATAGTTTTATTACGGTGGGTAGTGTGGGTACATTGTATTCATCCACCCCATGATGTCCAGACAATATTCAAACGCAAACAAAATGTCTGACTTGTTATGGATGGTGTCAATCTCGTTATTGCTTTATCACTTTAGACAACAATTCTCAGTAAATTTAAACTTCAATAAGGCTGAAACTATCTAACTGTTACATAGACAAACAAAACTTGTTAAATTATGATGTGCAAGTGACATTCGGCCTTAGTCTGGTACCTAAAGCAATTACAAGGTCGATTTTACTGTACCCGAATTGTTTATTATGCTATACAGCATCTATCAGAAAGCTGAATGAAGGTGAAATATAAATCGCAAAAAAAAATCAACTGCCTCATACAATACTTCAAAACCTACTCGGCCAAAATGTATGGGACGGCTGATTTACCGCGATTACGATGTCACATGGAGAAAGTTATTCAGTTTGATGGTCTGTACCACACCCTTAAATGGGACCTTACCTTTCTGATTCACGCTGTATATGCAACCCCTATGTGTAGGTACCTAAATCTTATAAAACAAAGGGTCGTTCCTCTTGAGAAGGCAATTTAATCTCTGATCAAGGCAAATGTAATAAGTCCGTAAATATGGAGGGACAATAGAGGATAAATTAGTTTTTGGGAAACGAAATTCAATTGTCGAAAAGGATTCCTACGCTTCATCTGAAGGACAAGTTATTTTCTTCCAACTTTCGATATCCGCTCCAGTTGATATTGTAATCATTTTGCGTCGTTTTATTATTCACGCCACGATGGAGGCATCAAGCAAATGGACTGGTCACATGCTTGCACTTGAATGTTTAACTCAAGATGAAGTCTTATTTATTTATGAGTCTTGTGTCATTATAAAACAACGTCCCAATTGCGTAACATACTCGTACTTTATTTCACAATCCAAAGGATTTTGAAGCTACCCCGCAGATTTTCAGGTTGATTATAAAATTTATTTATACGTTCTTTTCAGTCTCTCCGACAGTCAGCACCTACGCACCTACTGGTCCTATTACAAAGGATCAGCTGACTTATGGCTGACCTTTCAAATCACCAACGCACTGAAAAGTTTAAAAAAAATTTAATCTTCTAGAAGTTTAATAAAAACACAAATACGCTTCTCTGAATGATTCTGAAGACCGGTTTCTAAATGGGAAAAAGCTTCATCATGGCACGGTATCGTTATTGTGGCGGGAAACCAGGCTATTTCTACTGATCCTCCGATTATTCGGCATCTGCGCTTTGTTCTCGGCTTGCACACAAAGCCTACATCGCCAGGCTCGCAGGCTCTCCCAATGTAACGGTTTATAAAGGGCGTATCGCATGTAGCAAGGCGGAGACTGAAAACAGAATACTCAAATCAATTTTACATGAAATAAACTCCGTATACAAAGTACCTATAACAAACCCACAATGTAAACAAACTCACAATATGATCTCATCTCTCCACATATTTACTCGATTGCCTAAAATTCTTACTTCCTTCTAAATTGTTCAACAGATTTTACATTTTCAATAAGCAAGTTCCTTCCAATTAGTTAACAATGCTGTTCCGAAATATTTGTCGAGTAGCCAACGAGGCTGGATGGAGTTACGAGTAGAGTTTGCTTGCTGGCTCATATAATGTGGGATGTGAGATTATGACCCAACTAATTTCAAGTTTCTAAACTTCATTATCCGCGCCGTTGGAGATCCAAGGTGATGACAAAATTATTATAAAAGCTTGCACGTAGTCTTGTGTAAAGTCGGGCGTTTAATATTCCCTGTAATTCCTTGGCTTCTGCCATGTCTTCTTTTATGTCAAAACTTCTTAAAAGTACATACGTACGTGAGTGATAATCCTGCTTATCTTTTCGTGTCATAATAAATCAGCGGCTTTTATTAAATAAAATATCATACTATTTTCATATCATTCCATCATCATCTGCCTAGCCTTTTCCCAACTATGTTGGGGTCGGCTTCCAGTCTAACCGGATTCAGCTGAATACCAGTATTTTACATGGAGTGATTGCCTATCTGACCTAAATAACCCAGTTACTGGGTAATACGATACCCCTTGGTAAGACTGGTTGTCAGACTTTCGGGCTATTTTCATATCATTGCTGTTTCATTTATATTTTATAGATGTTGCGCGTTCTAGCCGAAAGCGATTTATCCCGCCGTTCTTGATTCAACGTCGGTCACCTTCGACTCCCTTTATTGATTTAGCTACGTTTTTCACGGCGACCTAGAAAAAAAAAGATTGTAAAATGGTCTCACAAAGTTTCACGACCTTGCCAATACAATCTAGATCTAAAACAAGTTCGATTAAATTGGTTTAACTTGGGCCGTTTGAATGCTAAACTCGTTTCGAGTTGAATGTTGTTCAACGCTGAAGCTTTGTGTGTGTTTAGTTTAGAAGATCGTCCGGCGAAAGCGACGTACGTTAGTAATTAACCGTTGTAGTGTTCAATTAGAGAAGACCCATTTAGCTTACGTCAAGACTGTCTACGTATATACATATACGTACTTGAACTACCCAGCGTAAACATCGCAACGCTTCTTTTATTTGCGCCATGTTTTTGCATCCCTCAAGTTGGGCACATTTTACAAAAGCCTTTTGCATACAGTAAAAATTAAAAATTAATAACCTAGACGAGAATTTAATTAGCTTGCGCAAATATTTGAATCTAACAGTATAAAACCTCCAATCTTGCCGGCGAATTATGACATTGTCCCCCAGGAACGTTTATTTTGGTGGTTAACGGGGAGGCTTATGTTCCACAGAGTACATTAATGAGATTTTATGTTTAAGGTACAATGAATTATCAATTCACCTTAATAACATTTATTTTCATTCAAGATTTTATTTAAAAAGGCAAGCTTCCGTACATTCTATGCACCGTATTACTCGACAACGCAGGCATCGATCGCCTAGCCGTAATAATATATAGCCCGACATGTATTGCCATCGTAGTCTTATAATAGTGGCAATACGTAGCATAATAAATATAGGTACGTAGCTTTTATAGGTCGGTACGTTCCCAGTCGGCATCGTGTGTGCGATTTCATTTCGTTTTATTTGAACTGTTACTCGCTAGACTGTAACGCAGCGGATTCAGCATTTCTCTTTTGTAACGTTTTTAAAATTATCATTAGCGAAATGTCTCGTGTTTGCAAGTTTGGCCACTTGAGTTAAACTGGAAATGAGAGCAAGACGAGGGTGGCAGGCTGGCAGGTGATTTAAGTTGTCACAATAAAACCGACACTAATGGTAATTGTGTTGCGGAGTGATGTCGTTACAGCCGCAACACTTTGTTCAACTGTATCACTTAGATATGTTTACGAGATGCTCGTTATTGGAAGTGGAACGTACCTGCTTTGAAATCTGCCGCCCGTTTTAAATGCTTTGTTAAGTACCTACCTACCTATAAACATGTTCATTTATAGACTAAGTACCTTGGCATCATAATAGCGCTCACCGTCATTATGTGTGACGTGTAGACAAAAGAGATGCAAATAATATCTTGTCAAGTTTATTTTATGCATTATTCGATCATTACCTATGGCGGTAAGGGAAAATGGTTTTTCCACCGATGTAGTAGGACTTACTCTTGTTTGTTTTGTATAAAAATGCGTCATCGCCCGGTACACTAACGAAACAAAGTGTCGACCTAACAAGAGTCATAATAACATAAGAATAAAATAACAACCCGATATCGTGTGCTCGTTATCTCTGCGTTTGGTACACGCACACCACATCGCATCAACGTACGCCGCCCACATACGACGCCAGGATTGTTTACCTCTGATGGCGATACTTTACGACAATAACAATGAAATATATCGCACGAATAACCTAACTTTATGATAGATGCCGTCAAACGCCTATTGTTTGACTACCGTGCCTCCGAACGGAGATATCAGATTAAATTTTTGAACTTCACCGGTACAATTAATAAAATAAGTTCCTAATACAAGCGAGAGTATCGATTGTTGGTTGGCTAAAAGTGTAAACATGTGGGTTGTTTACCTTCCGGAACTCCATATACATAAACAGGAGTATGTTAGTCAGCAAAGAGGGCCCAGTTTTATCCAAACCAACGTTCTGCGTCGTTATCCGCCTCTTTTCTTTAGATTTTCCCTGATGCGATTTTGTTAACAGATAGATCGCCGTTATCTTTTTACGCTACTAATGTTACACGTGCCACAATTTTTTATCGAGTGTCTGTATGAAATAAATTGATTGCTCCAAGTTATCTATACTAACAAAGCTGAAGGGTTTGTTTTTTTGATCGCGATAATCTCTGGAACTACCAGTCGGATTTCAAACATTCGTTTTGCATTTGACAGCCCAATTTTTGAGGAGGCTATTCAAGACTCTTAAGAGCCGAGGAAAAAGAAAAAAAAGTAAGAAAGAACGCGAAAACGAACTAATAGCGCGGGAAGGCGATGCGATGCGATGCGATCGGGTGGGTCGGGGGAACAAGAAATTTTATGCGAACGAAGTCGCGGGCAGAAGCTAGTACCGGATAAAAGTACTTATGTGTACTTCCTGCGTATTTTGAAGGATGAGTTGTTTTCAATTCAGATTTAATTACTGAGCTCGAAGTTACCCTCAACATTTGCTCGTACTTGTAAGCTCCAAACCTGTTCAGACCACCAGCGACTGTTTTGCGAAGAAAGCTTTCTTGAGTGAATCATTTTGTTCTTAGCTAATGTACCGAATATACACGAGAACAGAACAACATTCGCTCACGTTACGGATCATGCAAATTGAAATAATGTAGCGTAATTTCATTACGTACTTTGTTTACATTTTCTTTATAAGTAAAACTTTCATGAATTTAAAAGGATCTTATGAATATTTTAATTAGATTTTGTAAGTATAAAAATATAAGCAGTAATTATGAGACTTTGTTTTTTAATACTCAGAACAGAAGTTCAAAGTAGAATACAAATATAAATTCTAAGGAATATAATTTACAAAAGTAATTGGATCACCTATAAGCAACACCAAGATGTGGATGTAGTCATAATTAAATTACCTAGTAATGTGACCCACAGAACAGATAACCGGCCACCTGTTCAACCAATCAAGTTTGTCTAATGAAGATTCCACGGAAAATAAACTTCTTTAATAAATCATACATAATCTATATAATCCATTTGATTTGTCCCGTCAATTTATATAATCTCCAATTATATTTTTAAGTTGCCATTATAATTTATAAGCGATGTTAGAATCGTTTCAATTTGATGCGTTCATTGTCCTTGGTGTTCTTGGAACTCAATGATTGTAAGTACTCATCAAAATGAAACAGCTTTTGTTTTACATCTTTTGAAATTATTCCACTTTTTTCTAACTTTTTATATTTTCTTGTTCAGAAGCGAGGATAAACTGTAGTTCCAGGAAAACTAAATAGAAATAACTAATTACGATGGAGTCCTTTTAAACTAACTGATAACGATTCTTTTAACAAAGACATCCAACTTGTTGAGATTATAAAACTTCGCTATTATTTAAAGATGAAGCTGTAGTGGACATTTAAAAAGATGAAGCACTGAGTTTCTTGAAACAAATGCGAAATTAAATTCGAGAAAAGCAGAAGAATCTTAGTTAAGAGTGGAAAGCTAATAAGGGAAAAAGAAAAAGTTGCAGATGAAGTTTTTCGTAGCTGAGGATATTTTCCTTATGAAAACATCGAGAGTTGGCTCAGATTGCGCTGGTTTATTTTACGCGCGACTACGGTAATGAATTTACTCTTTAGCCGCAGTAAATTATCCAGTTCATACTACTTTCACGGCTTTAGGACAAAAAACATAGACGATTATAATTAAAAAAAATATTCACACTTTCTCCACTTTTTATTACTATATTTTTCGTTCTTATCAGCCTATAGCAGTCAACAACTCGATTTTTTCAACTCGATTTTCGGCAACTCTCGTCCAGCTACTGCCGACCATCCTGCGAAGATCGTCCTCCTCCTGCTTCGTTCTTTTGCCCATAGGTAATTCCGCTGACATCGAGATCACTTAACAGTAGCTTTTAAATGATTGTTTAGCTGAACACTAGCACCACTACATATGCATATTTTTGACCTAAATAAACATTATTCGCTTTCAAAATAACTAAAAAGTTCTGTTTCATGAAATCACACAAGCTAGTGAAACTGTGTTGGTTGTTTTTAGAGATTCCATATGTAAAAGGTATGTTAGCCTTATGCTATAATGAAACGGAACAAATGTTTGTATAAAAACATAAACACAAACAAAGTGAACTTCAAAGTAGAAATAAAAAAAAATTGTCACACTGTCTGTGTGCATAAACGTTTCATTATTGCATTTTTCGCAGTTCGTTAAACAGACACCAAGTAAAAATTGTGTGAAACATAGACAATGTACTTATATCCTACTAGCTTTTGCCCGCGGCTTCGCCCGCGTGGATGTCGGTAAATATCCCACGGGAACGTAGTACCGGGATTAAAGTAAGTGTGCCAAATTTCATCTAAATCCGTTCAGCCGTTTTAGCGCCAATCCGGAACATACAAACAGACGAATTCTTCGTTATTTTTTTTATATTTATAGATATATTTCCACAACCACATATTTTGAGGGGCTTGCGGCTAAGTAATAACCGCCGCACGGGTCGATCGATCAGGTTAAGCTACGCTTGCCGCGGTTGGTCCGTGGATGGGTGACCGTCTTCACATATCAAGGCCCCTCCGTGCCTCGGAAAGCACGTTAAGCTGGTCCCGGCTGTTGTTCGTGGATCTTTGACAGTCGTTACGGGTCGTCAGTAGCCCGAAAGTCTGACAACCAGTCTTACCAAGGGGTATCGTATTACCCAGTAACTGGGTTGTGGAGGTCAGATAGGCAGTCGCTCCATGTAAAATACTGGTATTCAGCTGCATCCGGTTAGACTGGAAGCCGGCCCCAACATAGTTGGGAAAAGGCTAGGCAGATGATGAGATATATTTCCACAACCATAGTTTTGAATCCATGTAAAGTATTTAGAAGTATCCAATTCCAATTCTGGTATGGTTCCAGGGAAGGCAAACGCATATACTTTGAGCCATCTAATATTCAAGAGCTAAGAGTAGAATCCAAGGAACAGCGTCGTAACTACGTTTTTCCAATTGTGCAGGCGAGATTTGTTAGCGAAGACCTTACTTTACGAAGAAATTCCTATTTCCTACATACATAATATGCAAAGAGGAAAAGATTCTTCGGAAACTGGATAACGAACATCAGAAGGTATTTTCTTTCTAAGTATTTTCATCTAAGCGTGCTGCATTACGCTGTACGGAACCCTCGAATACTTTCTCATCCTTCCTTAGCTCAGGTACGCACGGGCGATTTTTTCCTGCGGCGATTTTTTTTCGCACACTAGATTTTCAACGCTCTGCTTAGCGCCGAGAGTTGAAAATCCAAGTGTTTTTTCGACGCGCTAGGATGCACCGTTAGATTCTCAACGCTCGGCTCACAACCGAGAATTGAAAATCCAGAGCGGGACAAAATCCCACCGCGATATTTTTATGTCTGTTCGAATATAATATAAAACGCAGTTGCGTTTTCTATTATGCTATTTCTATTTTTCTATTATATTAGCGCATTACCGGATCAACAGACAGAGAGAAGTTTCTCTCTGTCTGTTGGTCCGGTAATGCGCTAATTCTCGAGCTATACTCGAGAATGTAGGTATTTGAATGCGTTCTGTCTGTGTTTTCTAAAAGTATACGTAATTGCCTATGAATTTTGTTACGTGTAGTGCATAAGAAATACGCAGACACATGTATTAGCAAAATAGTTTGCCATGCGCAGACCCATAGGTACTAAGTTGTTCAAGTTTATATATACCAATATATACCTACAACTTATATTAAAAATGAAACTGTTAAACGACGAATATCTACGCAGATGAAGTCTCGTGGAAAAAGAGGAAGAAAATCATTAAATCCTTTGCGACTTGCGACACAATACGTAAATAAACATTATAAATATTATCCCTGGATATTATGCATTGTCGAGTTTTCTTAAATAAATACATCGTGCAAGCTCTATCGTTTTCATTGCCTTTTTATTATTATCGAAGCAGCTCGACCCCGATAGAAAACACTCTCACACACACACCTCGTAAAAGTTATACATAATCAGCATATAAGTAATGTTCTCACTGCTGGGAACAGGCCTCCTCTCTTTTGAGAGGGAGTGGGTCGTAATCCACCACGCCAGACCGGACCGGACCGGTGCCAATTAATTAATTTATTCTTCTGTAATTTGCGTGGGCAACAATCAAACAGTCAGACATCAGTTTTCAGGTTTTTATTTAATTTTTTGTCTATAGACTAACCTTTACTAAGTAGTGCAGAAAACCACACACACTACATGAAAACTGCCATCATTTTACGGTGGTCGGTGTACTGTAAATACTCACATATATCTCGTTGGGCTTCATTGATTTTTACCGAAATAGCAGGAGCCACCAAAAAAACTAAGGCACAAACAGACCTGTATATCCGACTGTAATCCTGTACACTGCATAGATGCGTACACTAAAAGCCCTCGACGTTCGGATGCGACTTGAATTTGATCAGATTTTTTACGAAAAAAGTCGCTTCACTACTGTGGTGTCGATGCATTTAACGCTATGATGTTTGTGTAGACATACAGAACATGGCAGATCTTTTATTTCTATAACAACAGTTTCATTAATGATTGAAATTGTTGTTATAGGTTTGGAAGCATAGACTCATGCGAACTCATGCTCTACAACCAAAAATTCGAAGACATGTGACATCTACCAACTCGCACTGGGCCCGCATGGTGGATTACAAGCCCACTCCCTCTCGAAAAGAGGAGGCCTGTGTCCCAGCAGTGGGAATATTACAGGCTGATTAAGTTGGGGGAACGGTGCAATAAGAAAATATTTATTGATATACTTCACCCTTAACGGAGATATGAAGTTTATACACAAAAACCAGTACCAGAGCAACGGCTAATTGAACCGCAAATATTTTATGACAGTACAGTTCTCGTTATTTTATTTCGCTCTAATTACGTAAACAAAGTTTTTAAAAGTAACAGATTGTTCGCGAGACTGTCCGCTTCGGTCATATTTTTCTGGTCCGTTGCTAGCAGATGTGGCTGACAAGTTCCTGAAAATATTATATACTAACGAGGTACAATTGTTGGCAGCGAGTCTTGGCTGGTATATCTAAGAGGTATGTCACTGAAATCGATGCTTAGAAGCTTTATATGAAAATTTAAAAAGGGGACAACCATACTTTCATGAACAAAGATGTATGTTAGAGGAAACTTTGAACTAAATCTCTCTATATCTCGGGGCTATATATAGGGCCTCTAGGTGAACTGCAAATGAGCTGATTGTCTAAGATGTGTCGGAGCGTGCGACGGAGCATCGTGAGTGAGATTATTATAGCAAGCAGCAAGGTTTGCAAAATTCATGATTTGTTTCAACACCAACTCCAAGATCTTCCAAGACAATATTATAACACTTTCAGTAATGTATGATAACCGATGAACGAAATTAAACGAATAAATAGAACGTGTCCACAAACACGGACCTTGATACGTGAATTGGCTGTACCGAACCAAGTTTATACTCAATAAAATAGGGAAACTATATTTTGGAGATTGGATCATGTTCCTTTGCTTTTCCAACTGCGTCCGATGACTCACCATCCATGCGATATCTGTCCACCAGTCGACCATGAGCTCTGACGTCGCCTCAACATTCATTTAATTCGAAGAAGTTTTTAAAGAAGGAGGGCTCCTTTTAGATCGGTTTTATTTCGTAAGCTCCATAAATCAAGTGATGGGTGGACAGCTGCGATACTTATCGGCGAAAATAGTTGTAAAAGCACAGTACGCTTGTACGTACTTGCTTAGTTGGTGTTTTCAGTACGTTCACCGAACTCATTTATTCACACGTAAAACTAAATCAAAAGCTCCCACAACAACAAAAAGTAACAAACAAACTTTTAAGGAGGTATCCCACTTCGGAAAACAATTGAAGTCATTAGGCGCAAAATGTTATATTATTGATTACTTCGCGTTCCCTTCGATCTAAGTTGGTGAATAGAATAATTTCTCGGTTCACGTTAAATTCGGAGGCAAGTTTAAAGATGAAGGGCGTCCAGTCGGGCCGCCCTCACCTGGGTTTCAATAATAACTTTTTATTGCCATGAAGACGGCACTCAAATTGCCGAAACTGGAAATGTAATGGGATTATCGCTGATCCGAAACGATGAAGGCCTCTCGTGTAGTACGTAATAAAATTTACGAAATGCGTCGGAAAAAACTCTGCGATCTTCAATTGTGAAACATTTTACGTCACTTTTATTTTTGTGATGTGTAATCTTAACTTTTATTCTTCACACATGACCAATAATATCAGCCGCTAGCCAATAAACCTTACATATATCATACAACAAAAACATTTTCAAAGAAAAGTGTTTCTGAAATGTTTCTTGCGTTTGCAATACAGTTTTCGAAGTGGATACTTATTTATTGAACAAATATAAGATCAGAAAATGTTTCTATATAAAAAAAAACATCTATTTGTACTGAATAATGTATGAGTTCGATGTCTTAAACACAAAATCTAAGAAACTTTGAGATAGACAAGGAATATTAAATTTGCAAATTGCGTCAGAACATTCAATTTACTTTCGAGTTTTGAAGATCACTGGAGTACGTTTTTCTAAAGAAATTCTTGAGCCACATATCTACTCAATATATTTCGATTCCGACATATTGTGTACAAGCTTTTGTCATCACAAAAACTATGTAAGTACCCTGAAAGGTTATAATAATAATCCGTAATATCTTTCAGTTCACTTATTTCTATTATTTGGAAAGAAAGCAATTTACCTGCGATCAAATGTCAAACATTTATGATGAATAACATCATCCTACATACTTTCAGCTAGACCACAGACAAATAGAAATCCTTTTTATAAGCAATTTAAACAGTGCTAACTTGTATTCTCTATTTTAAATCGCCAAAAAAGAGAGTTTTAATATTTAGGAGTTAATATCATGGCTTTGTAAAAATATTATTCTTAAAGTTTTGGAGGAGATAATTAAACTTCATCTATTAAATATTATGCTAACAGAGTAATATTCAGTCGGAGAGAAATGAAATAGAGCGTAAAGAAAGTGCGTAGGCAAAAGGTATTCGCTTAGAAATAGCGCGTTTAAGTCTAGGCTCATAGGAGATTTTATTTTAATATAAAAGTTCTTTACTCACTAAAAGTAAATCGCTGTAGTCGTTTCGTGATAAAGAAACTTCAAATACTTGTTAGAACTTTTTCAGATATATTAGGTAGGTACGTAAAGAAATAATTGAGTTCAAAATGTTCGTAAAACCTTCCACATATCAAACGAGTACGTGCGTGCTTTGAGCTTATTCATTTGTAGTACGTAATATTTCTCCGCCTCTTCATATATCAAAGGATATGGCAATGAAATCCCGAACTTTTTATATTGAAGACGCACTTGATAGAGGAAATTTATCGCCTTCTTTATTGATTACTATTAGTTTCAGAGTATGCTGCATCCGGGGCGGCTTGTTAGTGTCCGATCTGTCGGAGTTCCCCTCGGCCTCTGATACACTCCCTTACATTAATTGGCACAAGTTTTCCGCGCGGCAGGCACTAAGTCTGCCTAATGCGAAACCGCGGCCAAGTTCCACTCGTTCCTCTCTAATTACTTTTATTGCCCTCTTTCCCCATTTATTCATAAGATCGTTGTATTCTCTTATATAATTTTGCATTGATATTAAATATTATTCCGCTGGTTCGCTCCACCGTTTCCGAAAACCTCCATATTAATCATTTTTGTAGATAAACCTACTTAATTTTCGCCTTTCATATCGATCGTGAAAAGCCCAGATTTATTTAAGCGCATAAACGATTACTGCAGTGCACACAGCGTTTTATCATCGAAAAACGGATTTAATTTTGCTATATTTGAGTACATTATTGAACGCAGGATGTAAGTAGTAAAGTACAGTTTACTTCCCAGCCTCAATAATGATATCAGCCGGTTGATATTAGGACACAAAGGTAGCGTCGTCGACTTATGCAAAACATGGCGACTACTTCATTCAGCGTCTATCCGCCATTTGTTGGAAGGTGACCCGGATAAAGGCGTCAAATTACCAACGTCAAATTCCAGTGTCACCTGAGCCGGGACGGGTGCTGGCGCCATTTTTATCCTATTCTGAGTTAATATTCCGTGGACGTCCGCTGGGAGCTGGCCGTGTAACGGACACCCCTGAATCATGAAGCTACGAATTACTAAGTTTCTTCGCCCGACAAGATTTATTTCTTATTTGCTGGAATGATGTTTGAATTGCGTTTGTTATGAGCTTTTTCTCGGTTTAATATTACGAATGTCTTTGTGGCTCCCTTGTAAATGAGGGTACATACAAATATCTTTGTGTATTAAATGCTAATACACCGTGTTACACGTATTTCTCTTTGTTCATTATACATATTTTATTTGTCATATCTACTGGGTACTATATGGTATAAATAAATGCTGTCATAAATCCAGAGACCATCATTTTATCTACGTATGCAGGTAATTGAATTGTTGGTTGTTGACTTGCTGTTAAATATTTGACTTCAATAAAGTAAGTACTTAGTATGTACTTGGGTATTATATTTGTCTTAACAAAACTTCTGGGTTTGTTTTTCCCTTATTACATATCAAACACAAAAGTGCCTTAGTCCAATTTCTTACATTCTTGTAGATGGTAATTTTCTTTGTTACTTTCCGTATCAATTCAAATAAGATCACTGTAATTTCTTAGCTCATTCAATTTTCATGAAATAGGCTAACAGGCTATCGCCTCCTTAACATTTGTTTTCATCCATTTCAGTAGATGTTTAAAAGACAAACAATTATTTAACTACTAAATGAAATCATGTCCTAGAACGAAAAATGCGAAGACATGTGACATCTGCCAACCCGCACTGGGCCCGTGTGGTAGATTGTGGCCTCTCATAGAGAGGAGACCACACATGCCTCCTCCAACAGTGGGAACATTATAGACTGATTATGCTAAATAAATGCTTATGCTAAATAAATTAAAGCCTTTTCATTTATATTTCTGAGATAAAGATAGGGTCAAATCGAAATAATTATATTACTTAAATACTTTCGCCAGTTTAAGAAGACAACTTAATTAAAGAGCTAACAAAATCAATAGACTTATCATAGATACCTACGTAGCTATAACAGAAAGGTACCTTAGTATAATATAATTAACAATATTTTAACCTAGAAACCTTTAACTTAATAACAGAAACTAATTTACAACCACAAAGAAAACCACTTACCCAAAGCAAACAAAGTAGAAGCAAAGTGAATCATAAAACAATGTAAACGGAAGTTTATTCATAAAATTTATGTAAAATCGTCCAAGTTGGGGACAATCGAATAGTGATTCAATAGCGAATGAATTGAACGAAAAGCATTGTGCTTACCATGCACCAACTGCATTCAATGGGCATGCTGCACACTGTCCAATATAGTTCATTCAATGACGTGATTTACATTTATTGCCCGACGGGAAAAGACTCACTCAATTTAAAAGTCGTAGAGGTCTCCCATTTTAAAGCTACAAAAATGTTAATCGAAAAGGGGATTCCATCACTCCCGTGGATATCGTAAAAGGTGACGTTGAGATGCTCGCTTTTAGCAGCACTATTTATGGTTAGAATGAAATCTTTATTATGTTGTCACGCCATCATGTTCGCCTTTACGGCTTTTAGGTACGTGTTTTTAGTCTTTACACAGGAATTAATACGTAGAACTAGCCGCCTGCAAAATTTTCTTGGAAAGCGACAACCAGTTTGGTGAGAGCACTGAAGTCATTCCTAGAATTGTCCGTTGTATTGATCTAACAGGAGTTCTTTGTATGTTTCACCTCATTGCAATCGATTGTATCTTCTCCGTGATAAAATGGAAACGAAATCTGCCTTCATCGAGACGTAGCCAGAAGAAAGCTGCGCGGAGTGTGCTTCGAAAGCTAACAACCATCTATATTAGCTCTTTGACGGCTTTTCGATACGTTACGGTAGCTTACGAAAAGTTTGTTGTTCTTTTTTAGTCCATTTACTAGAGAGCTTCCATTTTTCATTTTTATTTGTGGTGGAAATATTTTTATACTGATTCTTGCCTCGAAATGGGAGATAATACTCGTTATTCGTTCAATCCATGTGTGTTTGCTTCGTTCATACAGAGAATATGTTTTTGTTTATCATTGAAGTTTTTTTTATCTATACTTATAATAAATCTGTAGAAGTGAAAATTCTGTGCATTGAAAATATCAAAAAAATAAACACCCCCTGTGTTACTAGACCGACACCGAACCCAAAAATGTGATTAAAAAAAATTTTGTCTGTCTGTCTGTCTGTGTGTTTATTTTTTTTAATTAGGTAGGTACTTAGGTTTACTTTTATAAGGCGTAGACGTAAATAATAAATAATGATTAAAATCTCATAATTCATTCATTTCTGAATGAATTATGAGATCTTAATCATTATTTTCAATAACAACTACCTTTTGAAGAGTGAAGTGGGGTCTTAAAAAATAAGAGATTTGACTAAATGCGTATGAAAATGAGAATATACACGCTAAGTATTTATATAAAAAACATTTTTTTTTATTTTTGTTTGTCTGTTTGTTGCGGCTAATCTTCGAAACGGCTGGACCGGTTCTGACGGGACTTTCACTGGCAGATAGCTACATCAGCTATCTGCCTCGAAATGGGAGATAATACTCGTTATTCGTTCAATCCATGTGTTCATACAGAGAATATGTTTTTGTTTATCATTGAAGTTTTTTTTATCTATACTTAAAATAAATCTGTAGAAGTGAAAATTCTGTACATTGAAAATATCAAAAAAATAAACACCCCCTGTGTTACTAGACCGACACCGAACCCAAAAATGTGATTAAAAAAAATTTTGTCTGTCTGTCTGTCTGTCTGTTTGTTCAGGCATTACGCAAAAACTACCGGTTCGATTACGATGAAACTTGGTATAATTATTCTTTAATATCCTGGGCACCACACTGGGTAATTTTTATCCCAGAAAAGTATATACAATAAAAAACAAACTTAATTTTGCGGTTCGATCCGATTACTCTACCAACCGCAAATAATAAGTTTGTCGTAGGATACGTCACCCGCAGTGGAGTTACTAAGGGGCGCTGCACACGGCTAAGGTACTATAATATTTCATCTAAAGATACAATATCGCAAAATCCCTAAAAACTAATAAGTATCTTAGTTTTTAGGGATTTTGCTTATTTTTTTAATTTAGATTAGTTATCATCAGAAATAGGTTTATTTAGGTAGGTAGGTATTTTATTTTCTGTTGTTGAGTTTATTTTTTTTAATTAGGTAGGTACTTAGGTTTACTTTTATAAGGCGTAGACGTAAATAATAAATAATGATTAAGATCTCATAATTCATTCATTTCTGAATGAATTATGAGATCTTAATCATTATTTTCAATAACAACTACCTTTTGAAGAGTGAAGTGGGGTCTTAAAAAATAAGAGATTTGACTAAATGCGTATGAAAATGAGAATATACACGCTAAGTACTTATATAAAAAACATTTTTTTTTTTTTTGTCTGTTTGTTGCGGCTAATCTTCGAAACGGCTGGACCGGTTCTGACGGGACTTTCACTGGCAGATAGCTGATGTTATGGAGTAACATAGATTTAATTATTTAAACTTTTTGCATACAAAAAAGGTACAAAGGCTGACTAAATGCCTTAATAGGCTGTATAGGCTACTTTTTGTTTCGGTAGCATGTTCCCGTGGGATAATTTCCGACATCCACGCGGGCGAAGCCGCGGGCAGAAGCTAGTTGTTAATAATATTTCAATTTGAAAACCTTACGCCCCAATAGCATTTTACGTACCTACCTACTTTCTTCCATCAAAATAATTCGACATTTTATCTAAGTTTTCCTCCCCTATTGATACTTAACCTATCAAAAATGATTTCCAAACATTTCGACAAATATTAAATGCTGTATAACATACATATATGCTCTCGTGGGGAATACGCACAACTGACGGCTTTCCCGAACGTCAACCACACTTGCACGCGGTGCAGCTACCGCTTACCGACGAGCTCCCACGACCGTCAGACATTACCGTACATTCTGCCAGTTCAAAATGAGCTAAAGGCTTTCCCGGAATTAATAACGTTCAAAGGAGACTGGGTAAAAGCATTATATCAATAGTATTACAACTTAGTACGAGTATATCATATGCTTGTAAATTGTAATACTAAAAAAAGTACAGTCTACCGCTCTAATTATTAGCCTTTTTTTTTTTTTTTTTCTTTTCGGGATGGGAAATCATCAAATGACCCCTCCCGCTCTGGGTGGAGCGGAAGGGAGTGTCAGACTCTTACTGACTAAAACCCACCCATGTTCCTTCCTTCGCCCTTTATGTTCCGGGGTAGCGGTAACCCTTTCGGACAATCCCGCTGCCCTAATTATTAGCCTAACGTTCTGTTAAAGTACATACGCGGCCCCACGACGCGACAAAATTTAATAACAAAAAATTCATACGTACTTACGTAGTCATAATTGCAATGTTATTTTTTTTCTTTTTGTAGGGTTTCACGTTTATACCTTTTTTGTTCTATTTGTGGCTAAGTATGTTTTCATAGTTTTTTAACTTGTATTTTTAGTCGGGAGTTTTTAAATTTTTTATTTCATGCTTTTTGTAGGGACTCCTTAATTTTTTTACTTCATTTCTTTTATTTTTTCCCTTAATTTTTTGAGCGGTCGTAAACGCCTGGGGTTTCATTCCACTTTCCTCTTCAATCTGGGGCATTGAACAGACAAAAAAATAATTTTCAAGTTTTTAGTTTTCATTTCGTTAGTTATTAATATTCCTCGTTCCCTTTCAATATAGTGTACATTGTTCCACTAGTCAAGCCCTTTCATTTGAAACCCATATTGAGGGAGTTGTGAAAAAAAATGTTATTTGCCATTTTGTGGTGGCGGCCATCTTGGATTTGAAATTTGTCATAGTGTATAAGTATTCTACTAGTCAAGACCTTTTATTTGATACCCATATTGAGGGAGTTGTGAAAAAAAAATGTAATTCGCCATTTTGTGGTGGCGGCCATCTTGGATTTGAAATTTATCATAGTGTGTAAGTATTCTACTGGTCATGCCCTTTCATTAGATACCCATATTGAGGGAGTTGTAAAAAAATATGTAATCCTCCATTTTGTGGCGGCGGCCATCTTGGACCGATTTTCATTAAACATAGCTAAGAACACTCCCGACTAATTCAGCTTTCAAACGAAAAAAACAAAATCAAAATCGGTTCATCCGTTCAGGAGCTACGATGCCACAGACAGACACACACACACACACACAAACACGTCAAACTTATAATACCCCGTCGTCAAGATGACAGGGTTAGTTCCGATTTTGGGCACGCATCAAAAGAACCTTGTTGCGTTGTGGTCGCAATCTCATCACGGCAACAATCAGTGTCAATCAGTGTGCTTTGACAAATACTCAAGTAAAGACGTGTTCATCATCATCGTCATTGGCAGCCTTGTTCCATTCACTGTTGAGTATAGACCTCCTTCCTTTTGTGCCATGCTTCCCTTGTCTGTGAGACACTACCATCTAAATTACATTGCGACAATAACGTTTTCTTTTTTCTTCATAGAGTGTCGATGGCAAAATTAGCACGAAAAAATATGTCATTTTTAACCGACTTCAAAAAAAGGAGAAGGTTCTCAATTTATAGTATATATTTTTTTTATGTATGTTCGGGCATAACTCCGTCATATATGAACGGATTTGCAAAGTTCGTTTTTGTTCAAAAGAGGTTTATTCCGAAATGGTCCCATTTAAATTTCGTTGAGATCTGAGGGGCGATTCTTGTAATTTTAAGAACGTTCACAGTCTGATCTCAGTCACAACCTGTTAAAGATTGTATGAGGTTTTTGACACTGATTGTTGCCGTGATGAGATTGCGACCACAACGCAACAAGGTTAGGTTAGGTCAGGTAGGGATTTTACAGGTATCTTTACCTGTAAAATCCCTACTGTTTTGTCAAGTTTTTGACATTGATTGTGAATTACGAGAATTGACCTTCAGATGATGAGTTTCGGAGACAAACAACGGAACTCTTCAATAAATGCCAGCAAATCAACCGCGATTGCTGCTATCGCATACGTATGCATTGTTTACATAATCCCACAACATAACATCGCGCCTGTACCCTCTAAAGGGGTACGCAGATGTATTCAGTATATCACGGTACACCCTCATTTATGTCAAAGTTGTTATTGCGGTACCTCTAATCTTGCAAGTATATATGAATTTGTGTGGGTACAACTAAAAAGTGAAAAATTATTTTTTTTTGCAAAAAAAAACAACCAACTTTAATAAAAAAAAAACACTACAAACTGAAAAATAATGTTTTTATTTTCACTTTTTTTAAATTTGTTTTACCCAAAATTCAGTAACGTGACAACCGTTCGCTGACGCAGCCATGTTTTCCTTATAACCTTCGGAACCTTTGTGATTTAGAAGGTTATTAGAAGTTACTGGATTGATTCAACTTTACCATCAAGCGGTTTAAAAATTATGTCGTGTAATTAATAAGTCAGTGCTTTTCGTATTGGTCTGTGGTTTGGGTAATTTCAATGAGTATGTACTTATTAAACAATTTTACTGAGATGTTTATTAAAAAAAACATAAAATATACCCACACGTGATTGGAACATGCCAAAATTAACGTTATAACATTTTACCTCGTACCTATCGAAAATACTTCCGTAAAAGAATATCTCATTTCAATGTCTATATTCCGAATTGGTCAGGTGAGATTTTTGTACAGAATGGATAATCGGCCTACATAGAGCAATCTTGCTCGCACGATCCATATGTCAGCCACCCTTGCGGCATTCAATGCACTGGGCGATTGAAATAAGGCACTGAAAGCACAAAATAATCCCTCCATTTTGAATTATTACTGAAAGAAACTAATTAACACATTGTCAATACGTATACAGGGTTACTGGTAATTCGACGTATATCCGTCAGGGGCTGATAAGGGGGCCAAAATGCAACAAATTGAACCCCCCATATGTATGGCCGAAATTCAATAGTTTTCGAGATATTTGAATTTTAAGGGTTTTTCGATATTTACCCAAAATTTGACATTTAATTCCAAATAAAAAAAAAACTACATATTTGAATGGGTACCATTAAAAATGATGTTGTAGCTGGCACTTCAATTAAGCTATGGACATAATTAAAACTACTTAATTAAACAAAATAATTAAAATAATGAGCGATATGAGAATAATATCTTACCAATATTTTCATTTTACGCTTCAAAAATGTTGTCTCGTCACAAAAATTTCTATGATATTAATCGTACAAATAACTAAAACAACTTGCCTATTCTGTAAGCTTTCCAAAAAGGTATAAAAGTCAATTTTAAAATACATAATTCGTGGCTTGGCATGTGTTTGAATCGGCGCGGGGAGAGAAAGGGTCATTTGTATTTGTATGAAATAAAATGCATTAAAAAATGTACGTCAAATTTTATTAAAAATTTTACACATCTTGTTCAAAATGAGCCCCTCGATTACGAATGCAGGTTCTAATTCTCTTCCTAACTTCGGTTTTCGTCACTCTTGATGTGAACGTTGTTCTCATCTGTTGCGCCGCATTTATTATTCGCTGTCGAAGTTCTTCGACTGAATTTATTGGGGTCACATAAACTAATTCCTTCATATGACCCCAGACGTAAAAATCAAGTGGTGTGATATCAGGGCTTCGTGCTGGCCACGGAATTGGCCCTCCCCTCCCAATCCATCGGTTTGGATATCTCTCGTCTAGCCACTGTCGGACAGTAATCCGGTAATGTGCTGGGCAACCATCATGTTGAAACATGAGGTTGTTTTTTATTTCTTCGGGAACATCCGCCAACAAATCGTCTAGGTTGTTTCTCAAAAACTCCTCGTAATTTTGGCCGTTCAAATTTTGGGGCAAGAAATGAGGGCCCACCAAATAATTATCAACGACACCCATCCATACGTTCAGGGAAAATCTCATTTGCGACGCAGTTTCTTTTAGTTTTTTTGGATTCCTGCCTGCTTTAGGTGCCCAAAAATGTAAGTTATGGTAATTCGTTATACCATCCCGGTCAAACTTTGGCTCGTCAGTCCACAAAATATTTCTTAGGAAATGTTCCTTCCTTAGGAAGTGTATTTTAAAATTGACTTTTATACCTTTTTGGAAAGCTTACAGAATAGGCAAGTTGTTTTAGTTATTTGTACGATTAATGTCATAGAAATTTTTGTGACGAGACAACATTTTTGAAGCGTAAAATGAAAATATTGGTAAGATATTATTCTCATATCGCTCATTATTTTAATTATTTTGTTTAATTAAGTAGTTTTAATTATGTCCATAGCTTAATTGAAGTGCCAGCTACAACATCATTTTTAATGGTACCCATTCAAATATGTAGTTTTTTTTTTATTTGGAATTAAATGTCAAATTTTGGGTAAATATCGAAAAACCCTTAAAATTCAAATATCTCGAAAACTATTGAATTTCGGCCATACATATGGGGGGTTCAATTTGTTGAATTTTGGCCCCCTTATCAGCCCCTGACGGATATACGTCGAATTACCAGTAACCCTGTATATACATATAGGTATATGTGCATACGTATGTTCATTTAATACCTTCAATAGAACGCGCCTGTTATAAAAAGATAATATATATTGGTGAAGTATGGATAGATAGATATAGCGAATATTCCGTGTCATATCCAGTGCAATATCGTCTAGCGCTGTTTACTCGTAACACGGAATACAGATGCACGTGCCTCAGAACGCAGGTATATCAATCAGCAAATACATACCGGTGTGCGCTAAAGGAGAGAGGGCATGAGATCCTAATCAGACGATTGTCAAGGCACGTGGCCGACGTGACATGTCCCCGGAGTCCATTGTGTTCTCGGCTCTAACTTAACCCTGTGTGCGCCGGACGGCACGACTCGCACTCACAATATCGCCAGGAATTTTACCTCAATGCACCATAATAGAGGATTTATTCTATTTGGGTGTTCAAACGAATTTCACTATTGTTGGGAATCACTGTGTTAGCGGTAGCGGTAAAAGAGTTCTGAAAATGTAATAAGGAAAAAATTGGACGAAAAACAAAATTAAAATACCTTCCTTTTCGTCGACGTTGAGTTTTTAATAAGGATAATAAACTACTCTACTGATTATGTTACTTTTTCAGAAAATGTTAACTTCACACTCAATTACTTTGTGTATAAATTTGCAATGCCATCATATTTACTCGTATGTCCCAAGATAATATTTTATTTCACGTCACATTGTAGTACATAACGTTGCTTTTAGTGCTTCACGTCATCACGTGTTACCGTCAAGACACGTGTTCAGAATAATGTCTTATTTTCATTGATTCTATAAATACAAGAACTCGGCCATTTTTATTTTGTGCTTATTGCGCTGGTGATGAAAACGTCCATGGAAGCCGAAAATCTATGTGACGGTTAATAATAATGTGTTTTTTTTTTTTCGAAATAAACGCTAACTTAAAATCGCGTCATTTCACGGTATTTTTATTTTAACTTAAGCTTAAACTTGACGAGCCTTTTAAAGCTGATGTAGGAGCACTTTGTAGCTCAATAACGCGCCTGCATTTACTGTTAAAGTGGCCGTGCCGCCCTATCACGAGGGCTCTACAACGGTTGCTCGCGCGAAAAACCACTCGATGCACCCTGCGTACATTATATGTAGGTATTTTCTTATTTTAGTAGTCATATTTCAGAATGTGTCGCATCCCGTCATTACGGACCGGTTTTTATTTTGTCAAAATATTTTTTTAATTTGATACGCACTTTAGGGTTCGTTTTAGGACGGTATAAAACTATACACGGAGGCCCATAAATTATGTTAAATTATTTACGATCCAAATCCTACTATCCTACTTCCTACTAATATTATAAATGTGAAAGTTTGTATGGATGGATGGATGGATGTTTGTTACTGTTTCTCGCAAAAACTACTGAACGGATTTGGATGAAATTTGGCATAGGTACATATGGTTTATGACCAGGATTAACATATAGGATACTTTTTATCCCGATATTCCCACGGGATCGAAACTTATGCGCGTGAAACTGAAGGGCGCAGCTAGTAATATTATAAACGTGAAAATTTGTATGGATGGATGGGTGGATGGATGGATGTTTGTTACTCTTTCATGCAAAAACTACTGAACGGATTTGGATGAAATTTAGCACACAGATGGTTTATAACTAGGATTAACATAGAGGATACTTTTTATCCCGATATTCCCACGGGATCGAAACTTATGCGGGTGAAACCGCGTGGCGCAGCTAGTATTGGATAATAGATAAGTATTGGATAAGTGACTGTATTTATTCACTTGTATTTTTAAATCGTTGAGTTTGCCATCTAGTGATGATTTGTCGAACAGTTTTTGATAACTAGCAGCGCTCATCGTCTAGTATAATGTGTTTGATAATTTACTCTTATAAAACCAGGATTGACACACACCATTTGATAACAATAGAATTTACTTCATGGTCTACAAATATATAAAAGAAAGTAAGTACTTCAACAAGCACGCATTTGTAAACCTAAATGAAGCGAATAAATCGTATAAACCGAAGATGTACATGAATGTCGCTGATGTGTAAAATAAGGTACGTATCCATTACATTAGTGAAAGTAAACATAGCCATCTTTTCAGTGTCAAAGTTAAAGGCTGAGCGTGACACCAAGACGTGACTTACGTAAATTACGTTGACTTTAGATATGAATCTAGTCTTGTGTTGAAAAAACTTTACTTAGGTGGAATATCAAAGTTCTAAAGTAAGTTTAGGTGTTATCTGAAATTAGTTAAGTGGCTAAGTTTACGTTATACTAAAAATTTACAACAATTCAGGATGGCACTTGGCAGGGACATTGACGAGCAACCATGGATTCAATTCACGATTTTGAACCCAAGAAATGTTTCGTCAGCTATTAAAAAATAATTGCTGTTCCATACATTTTGATCGCGTCATAGGTCATCATCACTTTTCTATGAAAAAGCAGATTTTTACGCTAGGGGGTCTAGAATCATGTTTGCGCGTCGATGTCCTGCCACCCTGTACATTTTTATTTGATTAGGAACTTTTACAATCGCAATGCGTATTTAAAATTCAAAAGTCAAGTCGTCTCAACGTACCCTACATACACACTGCTGCGGACTATAGGTATTTTTGGTTTTGGTTGAGACATAATTTTCACAACAGTTCGGGAGAAACGACCTCGCAGTAGGATCCTCCTTCACCACGACAACGCTTCGTCGCACACCGCCAAGCAAACAATCGACTACTTGGCGACGTCAGACGTGGAATTACTGGGTCACCCGCCCTATAGCCCCGACCTCGCACCTTGCGATTTTTATTTATTTCCGAAAATAAAAGAATAACTTCGAGGAAAACGTTTCATGGACGCCGAGGAAGCAGTGGCTGTGTTTCAAAATGCCGTCGAACAGACCCCTAAGGACGAGTGGGCAAAGTGCTTTTTTTAGTGGTTCCATCGGATACAGCGATGTATTGATGTAAATGGACACTATTTTGAAAAGATATAATAAAACTAATAACTTGCTAGTTTGTACAGTTTTTGATTTTCTAAGAACTTTCAGTGTCACCCTCGTATAGTGAACTTATTGGTTATAAGTACGGTTTTATCTAACATGCGCCAAACTTTATAAACAGCATATAGCGTATAAACTGTATTCTTCTTTCTGCTCTGTAACACTGTTTTAATTTCATTATTATTTTGCCCCAGAAACATGCAATTATCAAGATAAAGTTTAGTTTGTTTTACAGTAAACAAGCCAGTTTTGTTCGGCTGATAAGTATTCACATAAAAAAGGGTTCTCTGATTGATATGACGACTTCAGTAAGCAAGTAAGGAAAGCCAATTTCGCCAAATATTTTGAGAAGGGTGAGCCTAATAAAATATCGACGTGAACGATTACTCGAAAGAAAATTATTAAAACGTATTTAGCTCTCAGATTTCTAATCATTTGCTCTAAGCCGACGGCACTTGAATTAAAGCAAATGACGAGGTTATTAAATCGGAAAAACGAAAAGTAGATCCGATTGTGCTACACTATACCTACCTACGTTCACAAATTCATGAGATAAGCTTATTAGCAAGTTAAAAGGATGCCCGCAAAAGCTGCGGAGAAGTTCACCGAATTAAAACAATCTCATTATCCACTCGATGTCAGCAAAAACCTTGTTTTGACAAGCTACGTAAGTACGTACAGTCTTAGTGTCTCTTTTACACCTTGTGCGTGACTAATTATACTTATACAATATTAAAAATTAGATTTTTGCTACGTGAAAGAGATGTCTAATGGGCTAGTTACCTACACGTGGTGAGTATCTCGCCTCGAATAGGCGACTATTGAAAGGAAATAAATGGTTGTTGACTTATGTACAGTCTGTTCAGTTAGTTTACCTCTGACAGCAGCAACCTAACAGCAACCTTATTGTAACAAGAATAAAGATCACAGTGATTTTGACAGACTTGTCATAGGCAGCCATGCCATGTAACAACAATCTTATTGTAACGATAATAAAGATCACTGTGATTTGGACAGTGATGCAAAATCAGAGGAAAAATAGCTATGAACGAACTGTAAACAGTACGTACGATTCTCGTTTGTCGATTATCTCCTATCTTTTCGAAATTGACAGCGTCCGCGCCCATGTAAGCAAGGATACTTATTGCGAATTGTCACCTACCAAGCTCGTGCCTATGACATAAATCGTATTCGAATTTTTGTTTCTCACTTGAGCGTGAACACATGAGCGCGGTAATCGCATGGCTAGTCTCGACTATGAATCTCAATATATTCGGACATTCTCGCCGGTCGATCGGTGAGAAACTCTCCTCTTGTAAATGAGCCTCAAATCTGTTTAATATATCTTCAGATCTATGTTTAGGTCAATGTCGGTTAGGTGAGTAAGGACGGGCCGTACTAAAAGGTACGTAATGACAAACGAACTTCGACCCGAGAAAGGTCTTTCTTAAAAAGGGTTATAGGTACTAACAGTACAGTACGTCATTACTAAGCAAGTGTACAGTGGACTGTATAAATAGAAACTGCAGACAGACTGCAGCCGAGATCGGATTTTTACAGAATAGATATTCTGTAAAAATCTCACCGTGAAGACTTAGGTGAAGTGAGCTTGATGTGGACTGTCAATAGTGTCAATCCGGGGGGGGGGGGGGAGATACTTGTTCCAGAATAAATCGGCTGAGCTTCACTGCGAGTGTCCGTAAGTTTAAGTTAGATATTTTAAAATAAATTCATATTAAAACTAACAGTAATTTCGATTTGTGTTTTTAATAATGAAGTGGATTTAAGTAAAGCAGGCTTGTGGCTAAGTAATAACAGCCGCACGGGTCGATCGATCAGGTTAAGCTACCCTTCCGCGGTTGGTCCGTGGATGGGTGACCATCTTTACATACCAAGACCCCTCCGTGCCTCGGAAAGCACGTTAAGCCGTTGGTCCCGGCTGTCATTCGAGGATATATGACAGTCGTTACTGGTCGTTAGAAGCCCGAAAGTCTGACAACCAGTCTTGCCAAGGGGTATCGTATTACCCAGTAACTGGGTTGTGGAGGTCAGATAGGCAGTCGCTCCATGTAAAATGCTGGTATTCAGCTGCATCCGGTTAGACTGGAAGCCGACCCCAACATAGTTGGGAAAAGGCTAGGCAGATGGTGATGATTTAAGTAAATTCAAACTACTAAGGAATTGCGTATTAATGGCTTATCGTTGAATTTGAGTCATTCACTTAATGTATGCGTTTCCATTTTCTTAACTACGAGCCAAACTACAGTCATACCCAAACCTATTCTACATCGAAACAATATATTCCTAAAATCGGTTCAGTTGAGAATAAACCGTTGCCTTCAACGTAAACCGCCAGGAGACCCATCAGTTAAATGTTCATTACCAACGAGAATTTATTACCCCAAGCTAAGTACGCAGATAAAACATCAAATAGAGTTACCATCTACAAGTTATCCACGTAAATATTTGTATTTTATCTTCTCTACGCAAACTAAGTATCACAGAGTAGATATAAAGTAAACACTGCTATAAATTAAACATTTCATATTGCCAGCGGAGATACTTTAAGGTACCATATATTTTACCCTTTTCCTCCCCTATATTACCGTTTTTACCGGCTACATTTTTTCTTCACACTATTATTCGGAAAATTTGTTGCACACCCGCTTACCGCAAGCGGTAAGAACGTTAAAACCGTCCCGTTTGAAAATATGAGAACAGCTCGGGTTTAATGTAATGAAGATTTATTTTAACTATGTTATCTTTACGAGTAAATTATTCTCTCGTAAAAGCATATTCATATTTTTGCTGTCTTATTAGAAAACGTGCGAGTATGAACAATGCAAAAATTATTTTGCTTTTCAGTTAGGTATGCAGAGATGGGCGTGAAATATATATACGTGCGCGCTAAAATTCCAAATTTTTAAATGTAATTACCTATACGCAATTATCTGTTTTTATGCGAGTTGGTAGGTAGTCTGCCACTACCCCTACCCCTTGTGGCTATTGTAAAACGCAACAAGGGTGTAATTTGGCAACGGGTTGCGATGCTATCGCGGCGCATTTCCCTACAGATATCGCGTTATTTAATACCGTTGTTTTGCTCGCATCTGTGACAAAGAACAGTCGTTGTGAGTTTGTTTTTGCGTTAATTGAGTGGAACATAAGCCTATCTAGGTATTAACATAGTACTCTCAAGTACCCACATTCAAAACAACAACAACAGTGATGCTTAAGGAAAGTAGCTACGGCTAAAGATAAGCATCTTCTTCTATAAAATTGGTACCTACCAAAACTTAAATACCTACTTTTATTCTCGTGTAAGTAATCAAAACTTCGGTTTCCAAGCCGCCATTTTCAAAATATGTTCTGAATATCTTGAAACTTCGCAACAACAAATCTTAGCGAGTTATTTCTTAAATATTTTAGAGTAAACTCGTTCACCTGGCGCTTGTTTAAAATTCTGAGGTGTTGTAGGGGCAGACAGGAGCAAACTTGCCAAAGTTGTTGGAGTTTGTCTGTCCTGGGAACAACAAGCCGACGTTTGACACCTCCAACGACTTTGGAACTGACAACGATCACCACAGAAACACTCTCACTTTCATTCCAAAGTTATCCTCAAGTCGTTCGTGTGCGTGCGTCGCTACAGTTTAAGCACGTAACAATAATGTTATTTTGATGAAACCATTTAAAAAAATCATCGGTATAAAAATAAATAGGTAGGTAAGTACGTAATTTCCTCGGCCTCGTCGACTCGGGACAAAAACATAATTCCATGGACGAAAAGTCAATTTAGACAAAACGTCTGTAGCACATGTTAAAGCAATATCGACCTTAATTATGTTCCTTCCTTTGATATTCTGTAACATTATTTTCAGAATATTGCTTCGCGTAGCTAAACAGTTTTGTTACTGAATAATTTTCTTAGTTTTAATTTGTATCTTCTGGGAAATGCCTGGACTGTTTGTATTTTACCCGTGCGATTACTAAGTTTCCGGGTCGGAATACTAAACGAGGCAAATAGTTGGTCGTAAGTGAGCATCTTGGTCAGCTATCGACCAGACCGGACTTATAGCTTAGAAACCAACCTAATTTAATTAGCATAAGCTTACTGAAACTTCGATTCATATCTCGGTTTGTTGTTATTGTAAATGGACTAACTTTGTGGGGCTTTTATTATTGTATTGTTCTGCGGGAGCTTCGTTTATATCGTTTTCATACTTTATCGTTTTCTAATATTGAATAGTTTATGCTCTATATCTATATATAGGAACGTTTGCTCGAGGTAAAGTTCTTAATGTATGTTATAACTATCACTCAGATGCAGGTATCTGCGAATTGTGTAACATTTCTCAAAGCAGCATGATGTATTTACCTCGCTGTTGTTAATTTATTGCTCACATATGATTTCACTAAAATGAAATAAGCTAACTGATACAAAACGTTCCCGTGGTCCGCAGGGAGCCGAGGGAACAAAGTGAGTGCACCAGACGTCTCCCGTTCACCCTCTAATTGGATTAGTTTGCAAAACTTTGTGCTGGATTCTTTCTCCTTGAATTACGTCTAAATAGTTGTAGTTGTCTATTATAAGTTGCCTTTTGAAACGTTGTGCCCTTGCTAAACACAAACATCCGTCTATCAAAACAACTCTAGGACCTACCTACTCCGGCGGAATATAAGTTATAATAGCAATCAATTAATTTTTATATAGGTACTACCAAGATTCAAGTGGACCAACTTCAACTTATAATGTAAAGTAGACCAAGACGTCGTACACGAATCAAATAAACTCTATTTAATATTGAATTTATATTTAATAAGAATTTATTTATTTAAAATATTTTGAAAGCCATAAATCGGTGTGAATGGCCCAATGAAATTAACGGGAGCTTATAATTTCACCAAACTGTACTCAACCGTATTATCTGACCAAAGTTAGGGAATGTGGACAAAGGTATCACAAAGTTCTGCTGAATTAGATAACGGGATGTAAAATTACGAGGACAGTTATGTCAGCAGTAAAGTTACAACTCCACAATAAACTAGTTAATAACGAGATAGAAATAGATTCCGAAATCGATACTACACTTTTGGGGCAATTTACGAACACAGACAGAAGGTTTTTGTGTAAATGTAAATCTTAATTATCAACCTTGTTGTCCTTTGTCGTGGAGAATACTGATTTGATTCTGTTACTCCGCCTTTTATAGGAAGCTAGCCAAAGCAGTTTGGGATAAGAATAGGATGTTAATTAATTAATTTGTGGTTTTCCTTCTAGATAAAACTACCGTTTTATGTAAAAATCCTCCGCTCCGACTTATTTATGTCAATTACCTACTGTGTTCCTCTCTTGTCATTAGTTAATTAAGAAGCTTATAAACAAACACTTTGAGCCTGAATTAATTAATAATAATCAGTGTAACGCTGAATGTTATAACATAAATAAATATTGTTTATAAATTAAATTGTTAAATGTTTCAGAAGTGTTAGTTTCATTTTCGTATATATTTCTCTGGTTGAAACAGAATATTTAGTAATGCCAACAGTTGCGGTGGCGCCAGTCCACTCGGCTTCAGTATAATAGTAACATCCGTCACTTGTTTGTTTGCAACATGCCCAGTTAACTTTTGAAGCTTCAACACTATTGTGCTAGGTAATAATCCAGCAGTTTCTGTTTAAATCTAGGTATAAAATATGGGATGTGCGGTTTGCGGGTTTATTTGACAAAGATAGGTCGTACTTACCCTGTATTCGTCTGTTGATTAATCTTATGTATTATTTATGATTCTCATACAGAAAAGGAATGAGCATTCGTCACCACACTATTAGCTTGTGTGCTAAATACGAGATCCCGTAAGTCCAATTTTCCTCACGATGTTCTTATATCAAATATATAATGAAAGTAGAGCATTTAAAAAAAAGAAGTTTATTAGCTTAGGTATTACAGTTTTTATACAAAACCAAATTGAATAATTCAAAGCAAATATTAGCGCTTAAAATATTTCAGTACCTACCTACGTTCGTTTATTTATTGTACGCCAGAATTTTATTATTTTATTTCTGATGAAAAATCACATCAAGGTTATTGTTTTACAACGACACGTTTCATAAATGTTTAATGCGTTTGATGAAATTTAGGGCTCACAAAACTGATTTTATTTCAGTTTGTGTACCAATATAATGAATAAATATTAAGTACTATGGTACCTGGTATTGTCGACCAACTGATATTGGTACAAAATGTTACCGTATGATATATATTTGTAACAGCTTGTCGAGAATATCGAAACATTATAGATGACACATATATACACACTTTCATTACGCCTGTATACTCTGAAGCTGTGGGTAGAGGCGTATGAGGCGTATAATTCACCCACATTTATGTTCAAGTCTCGTTCCCACAACACGTAGTAAAAGTAAAGCTATATAGTCCCTGTAAGTTTTTATATAGTCGAATAAATATGATAGTGTAGAGTGTCTGCTCCGGCGACCTTCACGTCCAGAGCTACGTGCAGTAAAAACTACGAGAGCGAGGTCGCCCGCTGAAATATCATTCTTTAGACCTCGTTCACGGCCTCGACCGAAGCGACTTGCTTCAAGCGTTACGCGCGCGCGTCTTCTGGGGGTCTACTCTATAAGCACGAAATCCATTATTTCGGTCGAAATTACGGACAATTGTTGTTGACAGTTGTTTTACTCCCAATGTGCTTTTTCCCGTCCAAAAAGGTTTAATTAATCGGGACTGGGGTTCATTCCTATTCCTATACTACTAACCACTTTCGGACGGACCCGTATCTTCGTTGTCGGGCATACAAATAGGCCCCCGTTTCCCTCCGTTGGTCCGCAATGGTCGTGGTATGCTTTGAACCACTTCTTTCATTTGTTTTCTCCGCATTCGCTGTCGCAAGGCACTTGTGGCTTGAGCGTGTAGCTCATGGCCGCAGGGTTAGGAGGCGAGGTCATCTAGCATACGTCTTGAATTTCTACGACGTAGTTTCTTGTCTTTTTTTTTTCGAACTGGTAAGTTTATGTCAATAATTTTTGAATAATAATCACGACCAACAGTTATCGATGGCTACAAACATTATAATTGAAACGTGTTGTTTAATAAACTCAATCTAAATGAACGAATCAATTTTGTGTATTTATGTAATAATTTGCACGCCGCAAGGTAGATTGTAGTCGATCTCATTAATTTATGTACTTATAACATCTTATACCTTTACCTATATTCGAAGCAAATAAAGTTCTGATTCTGAATTCAAGCGCTATTAGGGCAGGTGTTAATTTTAAACCACATTTATACGGACTTATAACGTATTTCTGAAACACATTGCTTCAGGAATTCGGCGTATTGCTTGTAAATATGTTTCCAAGCATAATACTAACAATGTTGACCGCTCGTTAAAAGCTCTTTGAGGCTATATGTCAAAACCACGATTTCAAGTAATCATGACACAATCCCGAACAATAGTATCGGGTTTCAGAAAGCTTATTCAATTTCAGGCATTGTCATATCACACGCCAACTTTCGGTCGTTGTGATTTTGGTCGAGAACTTACGAAAACTAACGTGATAACTACAGGGGGTTTACTAAAACTTGATGAGATTTTAAGAATTTGGCTAACATAAGGTCAACCAGGAGATGATATTAAATTAATGTAATCAATGTCGATGAGGTGGACCGACGACCTAGTCAAGATTTCTGGATGACTCTGGCTTAGGAAGGCTAGAGACAGAGAAGAGTGGCGTGCACTGCAGGATGCCTACTCACCCAGCATTGGCGAAAGGCTGAAGAAGAAGTAGAATGTAATCAATAATTTTGCATGCTAGTTTTAGCAAATTGTTAAGAAACTGTTAGTAAAGTCCCGATTATGTGTAATGTACTACAATTCTTGCAAATAAATTTCATTTAATTTCTTTACCTCATCAAGCTTTTAAAATCCGGACGTGAGGCATCGAGAAAAATCATTAGATAATACGATATATTAATAAGTATGGATAATTTTGCGTGTACTGACTTATTAACTTTTTATACTTATGTCACAGCGGTCACTATACAATTCTGCTGGACTGGACGGCCTCAAGGGAGAAGTCTCGCGATCCAGACAAAGCACATAGATCATGAAGAAAACTGACCCAAAGTAATATTATTTCACTTTTGTTTTCTTGTTTTATTTTCTCGTCGACCTGCCTCTAAAGGCAGATGCCATGTCAAACGTCTGTCCGCTTGATAAGCATAAATATGTAAAATATCTTCTTGTTTCGACGTATTCTTGTTTGCGACGTAAGTAAATAAACAAAGAGATAGCAGTAAATTGATATTTACTTTAAACATCTGAAAGGAAAATATTGTTTGATAATATTGCATTGGGTATAAAATGCTATGTGGTAATGGCCCCGACTTACGAATTGTAGTTCGTGGTTTCGAATCCAGGCAGGCGCTTTACTTTGTGTGGATAATTTTATCACCATCACCACTGCTCTCAACTTGGTGAAGGAAATCATCGTGAGGAAACCGGCATGTCCTACAACTAAAAATTCGAAGACATATGACATCTACCAACCCACACTGTGTGGTAGATTATTAGCCCAGTCCCTCTCGAAGAGAGGAGGTCTGTGCCTCAGAAGTGGGAAAATTTTAGGCTGATTATGTAAGGTACAAAAACTTGTTAATACCTACCTACAGTTTGCCGTAACGTATGTCATTTTAGAAAAAAAGTAAGACTGACTTTTAAGGTAGGACATTCACGATCGATGTAAAACCTTTAGTAATACATTGCATTGACTTAGATACTACTAATGGTTTTACGTCATTCAAATTTGATCGTGAATGCGCTGCTTTACACAATATTTTGATTTTGATTCAAAGTGTCCTCGTGGAACTTACGCAATCTTTAATTCATAGTCATACACAGACCGACTCCACAAACCCCAGGACCCTTCAGATAATCACAAGGAATTGTTCTTGTGGGCCTGCCAGTACCACCACACTTAGTGGCCGGATTTATGTTACGTATAAGCCCCTAATCTGCTCTTATATCACCCACGGGAAGCAGCCTAGTCGATTTATATAGCTGACATCACACAGCTTATTAATAATTTTAGGCCTAGCCTAGATTTTATGAGGCATTACGATAAGTGCAGATCGAAGACTCGATATAGGAACTTTGTTATGAAAATCTAAGAAGTAATATTGTGTCTGGGCCTGCGTATCGGATTATGGCCCACTCCCCCTCAAAAAGAGAGGAGGCATGTCTCCCAGCAGCTGTGACATTATAAGTGTTCATGCTAATGTTTTGTCTAAGAGTGGAATGGAAAAAATGTTATGAAACTAGACAAGGTCTGCAATGAGCTCCTTGTCCAATGATGGATTTCGCATACTCTCATTGGATCACTTAGTAAATTGAAAACATGAATTATTCCTTTGAAAAAATGTATTGTGTTAAAACTTTCAACGATTTCTTTTGCACAAACTGAGAATAAAGTAGAATAGTCTGTTTATAAAACGAATTCAGAGCTAAAAGTGGTTTTATTATCTGAGTGGAAATCCTTTGTGCTATTTCAGGAAACATTCCAGTTCTACTCTCTATCAATTTAGCACTTAAGCTTTAATTAAGTATCGAACGTCAAAACTTTGCAGTTTAAAAAAAAAAGTGAGACAAGATTTTCTTTTACATCGGCAGTTTTATAGTCTCCGAGCTGCAGTAAATTTAACTGTGTTGGCAACCTTTAGGCTTTGTTAAGCAGTAAGTTTATGTTTATCATGGGCCCCAAGATAGAATACTAACTAACTAGTTTAGTTATGTAATGTATGCAAGAAAATCTTATTGAGATGTTCCTGAATTTCTTTTTTTTTACCGTGAAATGACTTCATTATACCATTGATATTTAATTTTAAGAAATCTTAATCGTTTTAATTTTTATGAGAAAATTTCACAGAAAGCCAATACAAATTGTATTTGTTGAACGTTTACAGAAAATATCGAACCGTACTTAGAAAAATAAATTGTGTAAGATTCTATTCGTAAATACAACTCGTTTCAAGAGCATCTGGATACAATAAATCTTGTAGTAGTAAGGTTCTTACTGTTGAACACTCGTTTCTATTCTCAAAACACAACAATATGGATACAATGGAAAGGTTTATACAACCCTTCACGAGCTCAGACACAATTGCCCAAAAATCAGCGAAATTCCATTAAATACCAATATGGTAACAAAAGAAAATCTATCTGATTTATTAGTACAATTACGAGAGATAGGGGGATGGCTATAGCCTTTGTCTGATCAAAACACAATTCACCGAATCATAAATAACAGGAACAATAGTCAATAAAATTAGATAGCGATGGGTTCGGAATTGGCAGGGAAAATAAATAAGGTTTTACGGAGAGGATATGAGGTTCCACTTCATCGGCATAAGCTGATAATATTCACGTACTTATCAAAAATATGGTGGCGGGACATTCCCTCTACCGCGCACCGATACCAGCCACGAGCCAATGAATGACGTGTCATCATCAATCATTGTGTAAATTTTGGGAAAATATATTGTTACCAACGATGACCTGATTCCTTTTCATGTATAAAAGTGAGTGTTTGTGGAAAATAAGACCTCGCCTCTTGATATCATTCACGAAATAACGCGTAAATGAACACTGCTGAATTTGTACTGTACTTTCATATTAATTTATTATCATCCCTTCGTTTGTATTTCTTTGATTAGGACTAGATACGCTCATTCTTTGAATAACCAATCAGTTGAAACTTGATTACTAAGCCGGAGTTTATTTTCGCTGATTAACCGCAAACTGATTTTCCGAGTGGCATTGTTGGTCAAAACTAAGATTATTCACTTCGTAGAATCTGCTGCGTAATAATTCAGCATAGCAAATTCTGTGAAATGCTGAGGCCTACGACTGCTTATCTGCCAACATTGTAGATCGCCAAACCAAATTCGCTTGAATTTGTAGAATCTGCTACGATTTCAGCAGTAAGGGCTACGTAGACTGCATATCGCATGCTAGCATTCTAAGATTTTTTATTTCATTTTTAGGGTTCCGTATCCAAATGGCACCAATGGGACCCTATTACTAAAGCTCAGCTAGCCGTCCGTCCGTCCGCTCTACTGTCACAGAAATGTATTGAACCGTAATGGTAAACATTTGCACAGAGTGTGTACTACTATGCCGCAATAACAACAAATATATAGTGTTAAATATTGTACGGTTCGTATTTATTAAATATTGTACCATTCGTGCGCGACTCGCACTTGATTGTTATCTTTTTTACTTTTTGATTTACATTTTAAACTATTCTATCACAATACGCACAAGCCGTTTTTCCCAGTATATGCTACGGTTGCTGCGTAGCGTCTGCAACGGTTGCTGCGTAGCGTCTGCTACGGTTGCTGCGTAGCGTCTGCAACGGTTGCTTCGTAGCGTCTGCTACGGTTGCTGCGTAGCGTCTGCTACGTACTCGACGTAACGGATGCTACAGCAGCGACTACAAGTAATATTTTTCAATTATTTTCGTTTAAAATCGCGTTTATGATGACTTATCATAGTACTGTATTATTTAATACGATATATTATCGAATACGATTTAATCTAATGCCTTGTGATTGTGCACCTAATGGCAGTTCTAGTAGTTTTCTTTACAAGAAATTAAATGGTAATCATTTTAACTCAGTCGTAAATAAATGCCCGAACAATACAAAATTAAAAGAGCAATTAAAGTAAAAGGGCTGTCCATGTTTGAACTCATTCATTCATTCTTCATCAGGACCATTGAGAGAGCGAGCAAATATTAACCCTTCAGCTTTTCAGCTTATTCGATAAAAAAGTATCATCTCGATTTTATCCGAGGTTAATATCAGTAAAACTCTTCTGTAATCATAAATATTTATTTATCTCAGTATTTGTAGATACTAAATTAAAAGACTAATTATATAAATAAATACAAAAACAAAAGGATATTTAGGCGTCGAAGTACTCGTTCGCATCGCTGTCATCCGGAAACTATATTTATGTAATTATATTAAAAGACTTATCAATTTTGTTAAATCATCAAAAGGTTGTTGGTGTCATGAATTCCACTAAAAACTTTTTCGACACAAATTGTCTGTCAATAGTAACTTATACATAAATAACATTGACAGTAACCGTAATTATTTCATTACAGATAAATGATTGCCGAGGTTGCTATTTATTTTGGATATTTTATTAATTTGCAGCATTACACAGAACCACAGAGTGAGTAAATGTATCATCATAATCAGCCTACATAATGTTCCCACTGCTGGGACACAGGCCTTCTCTGTGTGAGAGGGAGTGGGCGTAATCCACCACGCGGGCCCAGTGTGGGTTGGTAGATGTCCCATGTTTTCGAATTTTTGGTTCTAGGACATGCCGGTTTACTCACGATGTTTTCCTTCACAACTTTTAGAGCAGTAGTGATGAAATAATGTACACAAAGTAAATGTCTGGGTTCGAAGCTATGACCTACAACTCGTTAGTTGCAGTCGTTCCCACTGGGTCATCACTGCTCTCTTCTGTAAGTGACAACCAACGACAATGTGAACCAACGTCATTTTCCACATATTATAAAAACAACTTATAGATATGTCATTAAGTCCTGCAGCCTAATTTCGTAACACAATCACAATCCCCTTCCATTTTCACAATTCATTCAACAATATTCATTGGGTTATTCACGTCGTCGAGCAAACGATTTTTTTAAACATAGGAAGCAATGGATAATATTATAATGTCAAAATAAATGTGATTGTGCTAGTAAGCTAGTGGTGCTGGTTTCATCACATATTGCTACATATTATGAGATGGTCAATTCCCGTATTTTTAAGAATGATCGCATTCTAATCTCAGTCTCAATCTGTCAAAATTTCCTCATATTTACAAACATTTTTGACAAGTTTTTGACATTGACTGAGATGAAATTGCGACTAGATTTTGAACTTTTTTAAATACGAGAATCGGCCTTCAGGTTTTTAATCCGCAAGCCTATAAATAAGGGTTAGAAAGATAGGGAGTGCGGTTGTTAAAAAAACAAATCAGCTGTTTCATACAAAAGTGCAATATAAACGATAAAAATGTGTGGAACAGCAGATTTTTCATTTAATAAGCGACCTTTAAATTCAGTCTAGAAACATATTATTATTTGGTATTGAAGCGTCTTTATCCCTCATACCATAACGATTCTTACCCATAATAATTTATTAAGGTCAGGTTCAAACTGACGACCTCTCCTTCGCTAAACCGTATGTCGCCCAGACCGTTGACGTTATGACATGACATTATGCGCAAGTTTGAAGCGTCAGCCACGGTGCTTAGGGTTCCGGATTCCATTCCTGTATGAGACAAGTATTTGTCCAATGTGTGGAGATTTGTGCATGCTATTTGGGATATGAGTATTTTGTCTATTTATGTATTTACTTACCCATAATTGATAACATAGAAATAAGCTCAACTATCGTGATTAGGCATTTAACAAATGAAAGTGTAGATTCTAGACGGTCTCAAGCAATACAAAAAAAAAAAAATGAACAAAACATTTTCTAAGTTTTCTTTGCTAGGAAGTGGTAAAAGGACTAGATCCCAAAAAGGTTTAATTACTTGAAATGATGGTAAAGACCTACACGTTGACCTTTATTAATTAAATAAACTTTATATAAGATTCATTTGTTTTTGTTATCCGTTTCAATAAAACCTGATATTTATAATGGTTAATGAAAATAAAACAACAATAGACAAAGATGATTTTAATATTTTATTTTTATTAAAGATTATAATAGTCGACGGATAGACAGACAGACAGGTGTTTTATAATTTGTGTAAGAGAGTTTCTTTTGGGAATTGATGGACACGGAAATGAAATTCTTTCTTCAAAACCAATGGCAGGTTTTTCTTACCAAAACCCCATTCCCAAGGCTAGTGAGAAGGTTTCGATTGTCAATCTATGTATAAAAGCAGACATAATCACAGCATAAATATATAGCGGCGCAGCAGAATGTCGTGTGGTCGACACCGCCCATGCCAATTTCGCTCGATTCCTGTGTCCCATTCTATGGGGTTTATTGCTTCTCTTCTATTGTCTTCGTGTTCCAATTTATGTGCCAAATAGTTTCAACAAATGAGACTATGGTAATACTTGTGGTGTTTGCTACTATGGGGGTTCTTTTCAGCGGGGCAATTGCGTAACACACTGTCAGTAGCAATGGCTTTGATTTTGGTGTTCAACAACTTTCATTGCGTTATTTACGTTGTTGATTTTTCAAGCATATGAAGCATTAGATTAGCAATATCCTTCAAAATGATTCAGATTATGGTTGATAGTGTGTATCGCAATTAGGGCTCAGGTTTATGTGCCTATCAAAGTTGTAGATGTAGAACTATGATATGGTTTGAAAGGGGGTGACTACCGACGTAACGACTAATAGAACTATGGAAGAAAAATACATCTTGCGCCGACCCCAAAAAAATTGGGATAAGAGCCGAAGCATGATGACGATGTGCGGTAAGCAAAGTGTTTTCATAACATTTAGAAAAAATATAAATCTTAAAAAAGTTATTTCTTTCGTATTAATTAAGTGACTAAGGGCTGATTTTTCTATCGCCAGATACTTAACTTTTATTCGAGGAATAAAACTGACGTTTGACAGTTTTTGTATGAAATAACTGTCAACATTTCAAAATTATTCCTCGAATTAAGTTATCGGACGATTGAAAAATCAGCCCTTGGTTAGTTAGTCATTTAATTTAGTACCTAGTGTAAATAGTTGTATAATAATTGTAGGTTTAATTTTTCAAACTAATAAATATTAACTAACTACTTGATGTATGTTTCATTCGCAACACAACCAGTGCCTTTGAATACAATACAAAACGCTACCCAAATAAAGAACTCGAATTGAAACATTTTCAAGACAGCCCAATAAATTCTTGGACACAAGTGCACTTGAGTCCATTAACTGTAAAGTAACACCTTCCACCCTGCAGCTTAAAATAGTGTTTGGTGATATTTCCAAGTTATTTATACAGGTAAATAGTAAGGTAGTTAGAACTAGACATTATTCGAAGCAAAGTAAGGTCGTGACAGCAAAAGCCTCGATGAATTATTCAGGGTCGCTGAATGTACGCCGGAGCCGGTCGCGGTCGCAGCTGACCACACCTTTCTCATATAAAGGCATTAAAATTTAACTATACTTACTATTATTTCATTCATTACTTTAATGAACGGTTTTTCGCACCAGTTTTTTATAACGTGTAGTGGTTTGAGAAAATGAGGGTTAGCTGCTTTTTTTTTCATTTTTGTAGCTAATCTACTATCAATCACAAGGTTCCTTATTAAATTAAAAATTATTATTACTGGATTCCAATGTGACTGAGCAATAATATAACTTTAATGAGCCAGTTTGGTTATTATGTCATTCAACAGACCTCCATTTCATGGTAGGTAAACACGGAGAACTCCATAAAATGTTTTACATCGGCTCCAAATGACAAACAGTCAACAATACTTCATCGAAAATTTAGAATCGTTATTTTGTTTTTAAACAATTTGTTTGGTTAAACTAAACAGTTACGTAGTTTGCGTTCAAATAAGAAAGTAAATTCCCTTACACAAATAGTGTAAAACTTATATGGTAGTCACATAGTGAAAACAGAAGAATGAATCGCAACTATAGTTAGGAAAAGATGAATTATTCAGTGGCGCTCCAAAGCCGGCCGGACCTCGGAGCACCGATACGCTGTGTCAGATTTATATCAAAGATTGACCCGCCCAACTTTCATTGTACTGACTTTCAAGTGAACGAATTAGCCTTTTATAGTGAGTTAAACAGGATTTTCTACGTGGCAGCCCGGAGTCTGGATTTATGCCCGGTTGATGGCAATAGGCTCGCCCCCTATTACATGGGACTTAAACATAACTGGCGAAATGTGAGTGTAATTACACCTTTTTCTAACCCTCCGGGTGTGATATTAAGTCGTGGTGTTGTTGTTTGATAACCAGATAAGTGAACAGACATGTACCAAACAAATCTTTATAGTAAGTAGTAGAAAGTGGTGTAGTAGGAAGGTACCTATTTTACCACTAAAGCTGCATTTGCTATCAATACGTAAAGGGATAATGTAATTGCAGACATGTGAGGCATATGTCGACTTTGAGTCAAAGTTAGGGTAAACGATACTCCTGTGTTTCCATAATTATTATTAGATCAAATCTCTATAGATTGCTACTCAACAGTGCTAGGCAAAGCTGGCTGACTTACCATCGGCTGCCAACTGGAGCGCCATTAAATACCATAAAAATTGCCTCCTTTTAAAATAATGACCCCAGTATTCTGCATAAATGAGCATTGTATTTTGCCGTGTGTACGTAACGTATGTTCCAGCCCGATGGCAGCGCTAATGAATGGCAATAATTTCCTTAATGCACTCACTTAACTTCAGACTTCGTATGAATAGAACTGTTAGCAGTAACAGAGCTTTATGCATTTATACTAAACCCACATGGGTTGGCACTTCACTGTTTAAATTAGGCTAGTTATTTCTCATAACATTCATGAATTCAGTTCATTGTTCGTTATAAGAAACGGAAATAGATTTTAAATGAAATAGTCAACTTTCTTCATTTAACTAAACGTACAAAGATGTCCCACCTGCATTAAGCCTCCTAAATTTCACTTTGGGCCCCCAATTCAACAATCGGGTTTATCGGACTTACCGTTACAATCCTTAAGCTCTCGAAAATCAAATGCGGTAAACGGGTGAACTTTACTTGTGTGTGTACTAACTCTCACAACTACTAAATCGGGAAGGGCTGCACAGATGATGTTTAGCCTAGCCCGATGGCCACGGTAACGAAGCCGGGCTTGAAATATTAATGGTACCTTCTAATATTAGATCAAGGAACAGTCTGCTTGTTTGAGCGAGATTTGCGTAAATTCACACAGACACGGAGCTAAGTGTTATATTCAGAATTAAGTATTTTGAGGCCAATCCGAGGCAATTTAACAGTTCGGAAAATTTAGAAGCCCATATGTAATGATATAGGGCTTTTAAATTCTCCGAACTGTTAAATTCTGTTGTTTTAATTATTTACTTCAGAGGGAGGGAACTATACTACAACGCTGGCCCAGTGCGAGTTAGTAGATGTCACACGTCTTCGAATTTTTGGTTCTAATACATGTCAATTTCCGTACGATGTTTTCCTTCACTGCTTTGAGTGAAGGTGCAATGGTGATGAAATTATTTACACAACAAAGTAAAGGGTTCGAACCCACGATCTGTAGCTCGTAAGCCGTTACCATTAGGCCACCATTTCTCACTAATTATGTACAAGCCATTTGTAAAGTTGAGAAGTTAGCTACAGCGCCTAGAGCCGCAGGAAGTAATTAGATAGGTACTCACATAATCTGATAAATTGTCGCGAGCCATTTGAAGAATTAATAAAAGGACTCTCATTTCATTGAAACCCAATCGCTCGTTAGCGGTGATTAAAAAAATTTAACTTAAAAAACTGGTTTCTTAGTAACGTTGTTGATTTATTTACTGCTACAATTTTAATTAAATGCTTTTATTGAAGCACGGGATTAAAGGGGTTGGTAATTAAAGCCAACCAGAATAAACGACCTTTGTCTACTATAATTATGATTTATTAAGTCAGACCAAACCAGCGCGTGGTCTCAGAGCTTGTGTCGTAACCGTTAGGTACATACATAGCTTCATTGTGTCAGTTAGCTTCCTAATTATAATTAATCAATAGATTCGATGTGTTTAATATATCGTTAATATTGAATATGACACTTGTGTATCCTATTATGTTAGTAATTCAAACAGTGTTAGATACTATTCTCCAATAAAGGAACGTTAAGTATTAATTTGAATAGGCCTAAATATACTATTCAAACTAGGTATATTGATGGATTTGTTTGACAGAATATTAAAAGCGTTTTGGAGTAGTTTGGTGAAGTGTTGTCGACAATCTTGTTTTAGCGTTTTAAAATTGAATATTCCAAATTACCTAAGGGGTCCTGAGCTAGGGCGTCTCCATGGGCTGCAGATGAAGGGTGCTAGTCCCACGTACATTTAATTTACAATTGCATTAATCAGAAGCGACAAACAGCAGCTGCGTCACTACAAATTAATTAAGTAGCGACATCTTTGTTGATATATATAAATGTCCTACTTTAATTACATTAATTAACTAAAATGTCAGTCTGTAAATAGACAACCTCTATCACAAATAAAGGCAGAAACATTTTAATATAGAAAATCAAAAGGCTCAATACTAACAAAAAGATAACCATAATTATCAAATCAATTTACCTTTTGGTACTCGTAAACTTGACGTAATTGCTAAGTTTAGGATCCCATTTATAAAATACAAACAGTAGCAGACATGAATGATGGAATTAATAAAATTAAATAATTGAGTGGAATCTCGGAGAAGGGCTGGGACCAGGAACAGGGAACAGCTGACGAACTGAGCCACCATATCAATATTTAAGCGGGACACAGACGCCGGCGCTGCTCCAAGACTGTTTGTCTTGTGTACCACGACTCATAATAGCCGAAGGGCTGTTTACATTTCACTATACAATCTGGAATAACCTTATTAACATTTCCGTGTGCCGTCTACTTCGAGATCATTCGCTTTACGCCTTCCTGTAATGTTGACACTTAGCAAGTCAATGCGCTGTAATGGGGAAACAGCGCACGAAATAGGAATGCAATAAAAAGGTTATCTTAATGCGAGCTACCAGTGACGCGATCTCATTTGCAGTTATTTGCTCATCAATTTGCCGAAAAGAGACATTCGTTGTTGTTTGTTTTCATTAAACAAGATCGCTGTGCCTACTAATTTAATGACAAGACTCTTACTATGTATAAAAAAACAATTACATTATAAACAAATAAAATTTTAATGTACACCTTATTACCTGTCTTATCTTCCTCAGACTTCCCAACAACTTTTAATTTACCAAGGTTCAAGAATAACTTTCCTTCCAGAAAAACGACTTAACGACAATGATTTCCCTAATAGTTCTCCCGAGTAAATAAGTTAGTGTTACGCTACTCCGTGAACTACTATATTATGTAAGTACGCTGTGCCTTTGTGCATATCATCTTTTTATTCAACTAAAACTGTTACTGCCTACTACACCCCTAATTATGTCTGTCTACAGCACCTGCCGTCAAAGTAATTACTTTGGCCTTAATCAATATCTAAGTCTACAAAATTTTCGACTTCATACTAAAATAATATCATATTAAAAACATTAATCAAATTTAACGGTTCATTAAGGTATCATAACAGCGAGTTTTAATGAAACTATTCCCTTAATTGTGTATCAATGAGCAGTCTAACTTATATTTAAATAGCTTGGATTCCCAATTGAGTTGAATTGAAATAGTCTACTAGCCCAATGTGAGCGAACTATATTGATCTGAACGGAAACTGCTGACTCACCAGGATCAGTGAGTGGATTGCTCAAAGGTGCTTGTCAGTCGATTGGGTTACCTAGACGTAATGAAATGGCTATCATCGAGTTCCTTATCATAATTGTTATCTTATTTTGATCTCTCTTACATACCTATACCATCCATTAGGTTAACCGTTTTTGGCAGCTGTCTTAGAACGTACATATTCCAGATTACGTAAACTTTAAAATGTGTAATAAAATAAATATATAAACTGCCTTATCTTATTGAATTATCTTATTTGTGGCTTCTTATAGACATTATAATACCGTACGTAATACCATACGTGTATCAATCAATGTATTGTGTGTTGCTGCAATCACTAGTTCTATCTATCAAAAAACGGTTTACCGAATGGGGTATAATGTTATGGCTAGAGAATTACCTATTACTTTATTTTCCAAATACCCAATCCTATCGTTAGAATGTGTCGACTTTACAATGAGATTTCAAAAGACTTATATCTACTCTTTCTTTTTAACATTGTAGCTTTTTAAATACTGTTTTCTTTAAGTAATGTAACTTTGTGTCAGTTTTGTACTTTTCCTGGTGTGTATAGTCTCCTACACATTCCCCGCCTAAGTAGAAGGGAGCCGCGTGACGACTCCCGGCCACCGTAGGCGCGGGCCTGCGGGCGGAGAGCAATGGGTAGCTCACCGCCCGATCAGGACCAGGCCCGTGCCGAACGGCGCGTAAGTGTTCCACGCGCGTCTCAAAGAGATGTCAGCATAATTTGAGGGGCCCCTTAGGGCCGAAGCCTGCCGGGTCAGCGGGATTGTCCGAAAGGGTTACCGCTACCCCGGAACATAAAGGGCGAAGGAAGGAACATGGGTGGGTTTTAGTCAGTAAGAGTCTGACACTCCCTTCCGCTCCACCCAGAGCGGAAATCGTCAAATGACCCCAGTCATTTGACGATTTCCCACCAGAAAAAAAAAAAAAAAAAAAAAAAAAAAACTTGTAGTGTGTAAGAGGGCAGACGCACATAGGGGCAATTCTCGTAATTTTAGAAACGTTCACAGTCTGATCTCAGTCTCAATCTGTCAAAAAAACCTCCAATTTCTCTACATTTTTGACGAGTTTTTGACATTGATTGTCGCTGAGATGAGATTATGACTAGATTTTGAACGTTTTTAATTACGGGAATTGGCCTTCAGACCTTGTAACTGTTATTTCGTGAATTACCTAAGCTTTTTACTGTAGTTGTCACTTTTATTATCATTAATATTATTGGTGCTAGTCATGTTGTGCGCTTACGTTTTTGGTGATAATCAGGTCAAAACCTATAATGTGAACCTAGTGATATACTGTGATTGTTATCTGTTATAGTTGCCTTGTGAATAAATAAGTAAATAGAGGAGAATCTATGTGTTTTCTCGCTATCAAAATTTGTCCATACTGCATTCGCGATTTATTTGCCAAAAATGTAAACAAATATGAGTTTATAGAAAAATAACTTTAATTCCAACACAATAAAGTTCAGTTTACGCTACGACTTCCAACATTTTTATGACTTTTTCAATAGTGCTAGTCACTCTAAAATCAACTTAACCATTAAAATAAAGTTGATATTTGTTTAACTTGAAATAACATCAATTTGAAGACATTAGGTAGAGTGCTACTAGGATCTTTTGACGCCTGAATGATATTGACAGGGGGCATTGTTAGTAAATATTTGTGAAATTATCATAAAAAAATACAAAACAAGATGGCAGCGTTAGTTCCGATTTCTGCCACGTGCCAAAAAAACCTTGCAGTGTTAATTACAGCTATCTACTCTATTTATTAGTATATAACCTCCAACCAACTTTATTTAGTTTTAGGGCTGATTTTTCCATCGCCAGATAACTTTTATTCGAGGAATAAAATTTACGTTTGACAGTTTTTGGAGGGGCCCGTGGCTAAATAATAACAGCCGCATAGGTCAATCGATCAGGTTAAGCTATACTTGCTTGGTATATGGATGGGTGACCATCTTTACATACCGAGACCCCTCCGTGCCTCGGAAAGCACGTTAAGCCGTTGGTCCCGGCTGTCATTCGTAGATCTGACAGTCGTTACGGGTAGTCAGAAGCCCGAAAGTCTGACAACCAGTGTTACCAAGGGGTATCGTATTACCCATCCACTGGGTTGTGGAGGTCAGATAGGCAGTCGCTCCATGTAAAATACTGGTATTCAGCTGAATCCGGTTAGACTGGAAGCTGACCCCAACATAGTTGGGAAAAGGCTAGGCAGTTGATGAGTTTTTGTATGAAATAAGTGTCAAAATTTCAAAATTATTCTACGGCTGCTTTTTAATTAGTGGTAAACATTTTAAACATTTTCATAAACATATAGTTACTGAAATTGAACAGCGCTTTACTCGTTAACCAAATACCAACCGTTTGAACTATTTTAATAATTTTCATCACAACTGGGTTTTTTGTTAAAGCCTTCAAAAGGATTCTTGGAGCTTTTAATTATTTCTAATAAAGTAGGTCAAGTTAAATATAGACTTTTAGACTAGACAATGTAATAGATACCTTGGTAATAATTAAAATGAACTAAAATCGCAATATTAAAATTAATTGGTTACTTAATTAAAAATCTGTAATAGGTGATATATAAAGGGCGTGGGTAGTGTGGGTACTACTCACTCCGTTTCAAATGGCGAAATGTGGGTGTACACTCACGAGCAGTATATGTATATGTCAAGACTTGGAGACTTTCAATCGCGATTTTTGCGTGAAATAACGAATGCAACGTTAAAATACACATAAACCTATTTATTTATTTATTTAAACTTCGCATAAAAAGGTACAAAGGCGGACTTAATGCCTAAGGCAACCTCTACCAGTCAACCAAGGGTGGTGAAGAGATTAGATGGCAGGTGCTTTGGTTGAGAGGGACAATGATAAAAAAAAACTCTTAAAACTATGTACACGAATACATAAATAGGTTATATACATAAAAATGCATTCAAAAACAAAGGATAAAATCGTCTTTGAATTCAGTGTCAGTGACGTCATATTTATGATCGTTACTGTACTATAGGCACACCTCTGCCCAAAACCTTCGGGGAAACGTGGCGTGTTGTTATGATGTTACTCTGTTTGACCTTTGATTTTCTGTAGACAGCTAATTGGTTAACTAACAATTGATTAACAACTTCTCTAAATTAATAACAGTGCTGAAAGTTAACCACTGAAAGTTGATTCATTAGCAAGTTTACCACTTACCGCAAATGATTGATATTCTATTGAAAACTCATAAATAATTTTAATTAAATTAATATTAAGTTATCCATATTACCGTAACATTGAAACAAGTTCCAGGCCGCGACCGCTGTAGACCACATTCTGCCAGACATCGTACCATCAACCGCACATTTGAGCTAGGAAAACCGTTCTTGCCGCTACAGCGTAGAGCTGTTGTCAAGGCAGATATGTCGTTGCTGCTACCACAGACGTGGTTAATTGTAAGACTTCACCGGATTGTATGTAAGAATGGAGTGCTAAAGTTAGCGTGCAAACTGCACCACAGAATTTCTAAACAAGCGCTGCGTACCTATACATGGTGGAGGGTTACAAGAAGATCAGTTGATCGAAACATTTCGACCGCGTTGGTAGATATTGTACTTTTGTATGGAACAGCAGATTTTTAAATAACCGACGGAAAGCTTCCACACTGGTTGGTCTAGAATCATGTAGAGTTATTGAATCCATGGTTAAAGTTTGAGCCACGATGTCTTATTCCACCTAAACCCCCTAGTTTGTGTTGCCATTTCTTCCCAGACGTCCTCAGATGTCGACTCCATCTAGCTTATTTTTTTATACATACATACATAATAATTAGCCTGTAATGTTCCCACTGCTGGGACACAGGCCTCCTCTCGATGAGAGGGAGTAGGCCATAATCCACCACGCGGGCCCAATGCGGGTTGGTAGATGTCACATGTCTTCGAATTTTTGGTTAGAGGACATGGCGGTTTCCTCACGATGTTTTCTTTCACCGTTTTGAGAGCAGTGGTGATGAAATAATTTACACATTTTTTTTTTTATATATTTTTGTGTAAAAGTGAGTTCGATATCGTATTTACAGCATAAACGATTCGTATCAAATCCTTTCACATCTAGCTAATTTAAAATGTAAGTCTCACCTTATATTCTGTTACCCACTCACTAAATTAGGCCTGTAGCTAAGGAGGGGCTTGTGGCTAATTAATAATAGCCGCACGGGTCGATCGATTAGGTTAAGCTACGCTTGCCGCGGTTGGGCCGTGGATGGGTGACCATTCAATACATTTCGAGAGCCTTCCGTGCCTCGAAAGCACGTTAAACCGTTGATCCCGGCTGTCATTCGTGGATCTTTGACAGTCATTACTGGTAGTCAGAAATCCGAAAGTCTGACAACCAGTCTTACCAAGGCGTATCCTATTACCCTGTAACTGGGTTGTGAAGGTCAGATAAGCCGTCGCTCCTGCATCTGCGGGGCAATTGCGTAACACACTATCATTAGCAATGGTTTTCATTGACAGTTCGACAACATTCACTGCGTTATTTACGTTGTTGAGCAGAGAAATTTTTAGAACATATGAAGCAATGGATTAGCAATATCCTTCAAAATGATTTAGATTGAGATTGATAGTGTGTTACGCAATCATGGTGCTGGTTATACTGGAGCCGACCCCAACATAGTTGGGCTAGGCAGATGACGTTCCTTTCAGATCTAGCTAATTACCAAGATAATATGTATAAGCCACAAGTTACATTCCGCTACCCAGTAACTAAATAAGGTACCTATTAGAGGGAAGTAGTTATTTACAGAAATATCAAATGCACACAATCCTGAAACTTATGTACATAAATTAATTTGAAAATGTCCGTCTCTGCCCCTCAGACAAATATCGCTGCGCCGCAAACGAAGCAGCTCTTTATTTCCTCTGTCAATACAAATATTGAATAAAATATTTTGATGTAAATAAACACAACCTATTTAAAAACACCCCCAAGGTAAAACTTACCTTACCAATATCATATGTAGATAATTTGAAAAGTTGCATTTAAACAATATATAAGATTTTCTTGAGAATACACATAGTTACCTACAAGAGCCTAATTTGTGCAAAGCCCACAAAATTCAAACTTTCTTACGTTTTTTGCTATTTGTAGGTCCGTGTCAGTTTGTATGTTGAACAAAATATGATTCGCGAGCGTAACAAGTATGTATTTACAGAATTATAATCACCAAAATCATCAATACACCCCTCTATAATTATATAACCCTATTGAATGACTATTTCCACGAAATATCAATCAGTAGGGTTACATGAACTAACTAACTAATTTCATCTCTGATGTATTCGTTGTTCAGTCGGTGTATTTTAAGTAGGTTCGTAGTAATGTAAATGTAAAAACATTTGGGTGTATTAATAAGCACTTAGGCAAGTTTTAAAGAGAAATAATACTTGTCCGCTTCCTCATTAAACTTATCTCTGGGAGCTATGCAAATCTATCACGCAGTTTCAAAGTAATCAGTAAACATTCACAAAAAAAATCATTAAAATTCCGTACCTTCTTCTTTTTGAAGTCGGTGTGAAAATCATTACCAGCTTTCTCTTTTCTTTTCAAATAATCACAATTTTTCTTCAGATGAGTCTTACAGAAAATTACTTTCGGTTCACTTGTTACATTTTAGTCGACTTATTCTTATTTCGAACAAATGTATTTCTGAGAGACTTTTATTCATATTTGGCTCTTCAGGTGTGTAAGCAAATCGAACATTGTAATCTCGATTTCGTTATTATAATGTCGGAAGCTTTCTCAAAGGTTTTATACGCAAAACGTGTCTACCAACTTAGGGGTTTCAAAACGTAGTAAATAAATAAAAATATAGTACTCAATCTATTATTTATTAAATCTTTGGCTATCTGTTTGTACATCATAATCTACGATTCACGTAAAAACATATATCTACACATCATTTTCCTCAAAATGTTTATATATCAAGTTACAACCTTAGGTTTCAGAATGATGAATGAAATAACATTAATTATTAAGTGAAACACTGAGTTTAAACTACCGATCAACAAATCAATCCGTGGCTATTTAGTTTCCATATTTTATATACAGTACATTTTTATGATTTACATAGTTTTTATGTTCTTTTTTATACTTGATTTATTGGGTAAGCTAAAACTAACATTTTTACTGAAATAACTGATCAATATTCTGTACATACGTAAACATTACATAATCGAAAAGGTAAAACATAAACCATAACGTGCATATTATAGTAGGTATGACATAATTCATTGACATATCTCCGATATCAGAAGCTTTGTTAATTAGAAAATATTTATAGGGACATCGTGTTACCCAGTAACTCTAACTAGGTACTGGAGGACAGATACGCAGTCACTTAGTATCGTATCGTTGGTAAGACTGGAAACCGACCCCAACATAATTGGGAAAAGGCTAGGCAGATTGATCATCTCATACAGTGAACGAAGATACTGATTTCTTCACAATAAATTGGTTCAAAATTAATTTTAAAATTAATCGAAATACCACAACAGCTTTTTTTTTCTTGTGTTCATAACATTAACGACGAGGAGATAATTTATACTCGTACGATTGTGCGTTTTACATACATTAGAATGGCGATTGTTTAGAAATCAGTAGCATCAGTTTTCCTAAAGCCATAGATGATAGGCGTAGCTGTTGGTCTTGTCTGTGTTCATTTCGGGTTCAGTTCCCTCACCAGGATAAATATTTGTATTTATACTCACAGATCTTATTAGTTCCGAATAAATATGCACTTGTATCAAATATCAAACCTAAAATAATATGCAATCATAGTAAGAGCGAAATGACAAAGAAACAGACATGTTGACAGAGTGTTGTGCTAATTGTAATGATTGTCAAGATACAAGTCTAAGTTTTTAGTACGAAATAAACTATTTTGGCACTTTAGTAGAGCTTGTTACGCGATAAATTGTTTACAACGTTATATATTACAAGGTTTACAGGGAAGACATGATCTGCTTTCACGATATTTTGCGCAATACAGTGTTCGGCCATATTATTACAACCATCCATTCTACACCACGCATCTTACTCTCGATATGGTGACTTAACATTACGTATTGCGATATATCATATGTACAGTATGTTGTAGCCTAACCACAAAAAGCCCTTAAGTACGGCGTAGTAGATGAAGTCAGCTAGGTCAGGTTTCTAAATTAAAATCACGATTCTACGACGACTTTACATAAAAATAGGTCTATAAACCTACGGTCACCATAAGTCAACAAAACAATTTATTTACACTGACAAAACAATTCATAGCCCCGCTGCCCAGTTAACCAATCTATTTGTACTTATTTCATAAAAAAATATGTACGTCCAATTATATCACAAAACGCCATCCATACCTCGTGCAGCCGACCGCTTCGAACTGGAACAAAAGAGAATCGTATCTACAACACTGTCCCACTAAACGTTATGTTATACCTATACGTAGCGATCACTGTTTGTATTATAATTTAGTCCAAATATCATACGGTTGACTGGAAGCAAATTAATGAGGTTGACATACAAGTTAGTCCTACTCCTTTGACCATTCTCTATTGATCTTCCATTTACTTTACATATATGTAACTAGTTTACATTTTAGTTGTCTACAAACTACTAATTAATTATAATACTCACATTGCATTAGTTCTACGTAAGGAGAGAATCGTATTCGAAGGGCGTCGGGTCGGCTGCCCGCAGGTGTCACCACAACACCCCCCCGGAGATATTCGACACCTCTATTTGGTCCTCCGCTTCTGTGTTGATAACGGGCACATTTCTTCTTCTGTATCTCAGGCGAAAACTCACCCACAGTATCAAAGACATCACTATTAGTCCACATACTGCTACCGTACCTATGTACTGTGCGTAACTTTTATCAGCAGACTGATACGGAGAATATTCAATTTTGTATTTTGGATGTTTTGTCTCCATCTCGTGTACAGTCACGTTTTCTGATTCGCTCAAATGCTTACTCAATATAAGACTAGATTTTGATTCTGAGACAATGTTTTCTGCTTTCTTTGTTATATTCAGTGGCGTGTTCAAGCGCTTTCCAGATCTATTCTTTCGATAAACTTGTATGTCATCGTCTTTGAGATCTTTCTTATAATTACGCGTCGATACAGAGAAGTATGGTTCTATATCTAAAAATCTGTGATCAATATTAAGCTGGTCGTTTTGAAGCTTATTTTGATCCAAGATTTTAGAGGATTCCCTGGCTTTAACGATAGTTGTTTCATTCATGTAGTCGTTTATTGAAATTTTATTTTCGTTTCTTTCGCTTCCTTTAGTTCCTTCTTTCGATTGTTCAGACAAGTTATTGCTTTTGTCTAGGCTACTTGTCGTTGTGTTTTTGACCTGTACAGGTGATTTCATGTTTTTATAATCATGTTTGATTTTATTGTTCCCGTGTTTAAAAGGTTTTTCAGTTTTATTATTCAAATATCCATAGTATCTTAGTAACTTATTAATCATTTCTGTACTGTACAAGTTAACGGGTGGGAGGCTGTCACTTATCGTAAACGTTTCTGGGAATGTACAATTATATTTAGTTATCTCTACTTTAGCTTCAGAAGTAGAATAGTAGCAAGATTCACTGCTGGATAAGCTCTTGTTCCAGTTCATCCAGTCTTTCAGCCATAATTCGGCACTACAGTTGATATTGTTTCCATGCAATCTTAAAGTTTTTAGTTGCGCCAAGTAAAATAACAAATCATTTCTGATCTCTGATAAATTATTCATTCTCAAGTCGAGGTACTGTAAATGGGAAAAGGCAGCTAATGCCGCTGAATCAGCCAATAGTTGTCTGGCCAGTCCGGGGCTAGACTGCAGATGTAACATCTGAACGCTTTCCGGCGACGACATTGGAAACGAGCCATCTCGTTCTGGCACCGATAAGTTTAAGTAACACAGTCTTAAATCTCGAAGTGACAATGGACCATCAAATGTACTCCATGACAATGTTTGGATCGGGTTGTTTGACAAATCTAGCATTTCTAGCGATAGTAAGTCGTCAAACACATGGTCTTCAATGTAATGTATATCGTTATTTTGTAACAATAATATCCTTAAATTAGGCAAGTTTTTTAAATCAGGAATAGACAGATTCTTAATTAAATTATTATTGATTGATAGATACTTCAATTCATCTGGCAGCGATTTGGGAGCAGTCGTTAGAAGATTTTTATTTATATTCAAAAACAATAACATCTCCAATCTACCTAATGAATCATCTTCTACAGAAACTACTTTATTATCAGAAAAATCCAGTGACTGTAGTAGGGGATAACTATCGAAATCCCCACATCTGACAGCTGATATTCTATTTCCAACTAACGATAGAAACCTCACAGAATGTGTGAATGCTTCGGGAACTTGGTGTAAACCTGTTCTAGATGCATCTATTTGTTGTAGTCTGCGACCAGTGCCAACCAATAATTGTGTATCCAGTTGTGTGATGCCGAGATGTGGGTTATCCGTAAGTAATAATCGCGCCAGATTTGGTAATAACTGTAAAGCACCCGGAGCCAGCTTCCTTAAATTATTGTGTGACACATCTAGGTGCTGCAGTAACCAATTATTAAAATAATTTTCATGAATAAACTCCAGGTTATTTCTGCTCAAATTTAGATGCTGAAGGTTTTTCAGTGGTGTAAACACATTTGTCAACATAGTCAAATTATTTTCTGACAAGTCCAAAGTTTCTAGTTTAGACAATCCATCGAAACTCTCCTCAAATATATTAATAATTTGATTTCTGCTTAGAATAAGTTTCCGAAGATTCAGGAAGTTGTTAAAGATTCCTTTGGTAACGTATTGCAAGTTATTGGATGATAAATCAATTTCTCTCAAGTTCTGTCTTTTGATATTGATCATTATTTGAATGAAACTGTTATTTCTTATTTGCAGAGAGTTCGTGTCTAATAATGGTAAGTCGAAGTAAACAATACTCGCATTACACGTAGTGCCGAAACGGGCGGTAACTTGGGCAATAGTTTTATTTGCATACTCCTGAGGCCACGCCGACAACTTTACCTCTTCATTACAGCACACAGAGAGCTGGTGGTGCACGTCTGTGTGATCCTTCAGTGTGAGATTATACGAACACTGTTGACACAAAGTTGTGTTCGAGATACATGCACAACTATCGAGACAAATAGAAGCCAAATTAGTTATTTGCCACCAAAATATAACCGTTAAAAATAAACACCGTTTAAAAAATACAGCCATTTCTGACAATATCGTCTGAATCTCCTTGGATCTAAGCCGGATTGAATGTTAAATGGTACTGTAGTTCACATTTGCGACACATATTTCTCTGAATCACATTATCACTTATGGAGTTTATTTGGAATGAACAAAACATCTTGTAAGTTAACACACGCACAATAACTCAAGTAGGCGCTGTTTTAGTCACATCGCTGTCACTCATGTTGATTGGCTCAGATGGCTCGTGTGTCGGTGACGGGCACCGGGCAGTAAGGTACGAGGATCACTGTAACAGCACGTGACACTGATACGTAACAGCGGTGTCGGGTTGTGTTGCGTCGTGCGAGCGCGCGGCTGGGCGGACACTGCCGGCGCCACCGCGTCTGTCTGCGAACTGTGCTCCGCGAGCCGAGAGGCGCGGCGCCGGCGCCCTGCCGCCGCTTTTACATCCCTCACAACCTCATTTTTATATAGTCAACTGACTTCCACACCACCACTATTTATGTCATACTCGGCGCTCCTTAATACGTTATTTTAAGGACGCGAGTATTTGTAAGTGTGCGTTATATTTTTCGGTCGCTGCGGCTGAGATTGCTCCCTGTTGGGCTTCCTTGGAGGGACAGCATGATTTAAACGATAAGTTATTATTGTGCGATATTACGCCACTTTGTAATTCAAAACTATATAAACAAAAGCATTCGGTTTACAACCTACTATATGTATAGTATGTGATATTTTCCGAAGAAAATTTTATTTAGAGAAGGAAAACAGCGTAGACTGGATATATAAATTAGGGAACGATTTTTCTTTATTTCGTTGTAGGTTTATTAATAATACTCTGATAAAGTTTGTGGAAAATAAAAGTAAACAAGGCAGTACATAGAATTATTATATTTTGTAAGAACGATGTTTAAATTAATTGACAACTGTAATTAACTTTTCCTTAGAGAGTTTGTTAGAGCCGCGAAGGTAGTCAAAGTGAAAAGTAAAATGACTGCCTCAAAGCCTATCTTATTCAACCCTTTATACCTACTGTTTCGAACATCTTTACCGGAACGTTGGACTAGCATTTTCATGAATTGCTCCCGCAAGGCTTTCCGAAGGGTCTCTTTATTGCACTCCTTAATTTGGGTTATTTGAACTTTTCTTGTCCCTTCCTGAATAACTTGAGGAGGAAAACATCGTATTTCAAGCACCTCTAACATGTTGTGTGCCGGCCACCTAATGCCAAAGTTATGACTTTTTTTGTGAAGGCTCGCGCCAAACAGAAGCGGCCCAATGTAAACGTTATGAATATGAGTGACATATGAGAACTATCACTATCATAGACATCTGCGCACATCTCTATCGTAGATAGTTATACACATGGTAGATTCTCTTGTAGGTAACTATGTTTTTAGATACCTATCAATATTCAAAACATATTATATTACTGTAAAAGGGGGTTTTATTTGTGTAATAGTGCATAGGTAGGTATTTGTGAACATCTCTATCGAAGCCTGTTGAGGGAAAAATTTAATAACTCAACATTTTACTTTATGGCATCGACACATAACTCACCCAGTCGGGTTAATAATCAAATACATTTTCATACAGTAGGAAACGTCTATATTTTTCTGTATATTAGATTATTGCATCCAGAATATTCCCCATCCATTCTAAGAGCACCTTTCCCGAATACATTTATTAAAGTGACCCTCAGCTTAGAGGCCGCTAGATAAATCATAGTCAGGAAATGGCGGGTTTTCGCGGTAAACCGAATAAAAAGGAAAAACCTCTGCACTGTATCTAATAACATACGCGAATGTACATAAATATATGTATTTTATAGTACATAGCCTTTCTGCAATTAGTTGGCAAGCAAATGAGTGATACAATTTGTGCTACTCAGTTCAAATTTGAACCAAAAGTCTATTCTCTAAGTTGCATTTTAATAAGTGGTCCACTCGCGACATAATAGTAGCCTACCAGCCTACCCACTTACTTATAACATAATCTGAATATGCAAATCATATTATAAGTGCATGTAGGGAGTAGAGGAGCGTCCAAAGGACATAATATTGAATATTCTTTGACAGCAAATAAATTATAATGCGAAGCCCAGAAAACTTCTCAAGATTTGTGTCCAAGTCAAACTCGTAACCAAGTTATTTATGATCCTGTATTACGGAAGTAAGTAGTTCATACTTATTCATAATATAAGTTTCTGTCAAGTACCTATCTTACTATTTAGATGGAGCCGTAAATAAAAAGCTAATTATAGTGTTGTTTGTATGTTGAACCTACAGTTTCTCGGTAGCGTTTGAAAGAACGCTTCTGACTACATTATATTACATTGCAACGGTAATAGACGCTTACTTATAAAGTTTCTTAAAGTTAAGATACGGTCAAACGTTAAAAATGTATAGTTAAACAGTCGTTAATTATTACTTAACTTTAAGCAACGTTTATAAATAAAGGGGTTAGTATGTAAAAAAAGTACAAAGCACCGATGTAAGAATCATACGCACAAAGATAAAGTGACGACACCTATAACCGATGTACAGACGCCAGCACATCAAGCTACTACAATCTGTCAAATTTCTTTAATAGGTTTTTAACTTAATCGCTAAAGCATTAGGTTCAACGTTGATTGGGAAAATTTGACAGTTTCGGGTAGCTTTATGTGCTGGCGTCTGTACATACTTATATGGTTATCGATTATTCATTAGGATAAAGTCAAGCCGGACTTTTTCACCATTTCGGGTAGATAATCGGAAATATCAAAGTAGATTTAATAATGAATTGTCTTGATAATGTGAATCAAACGTCAGTATCACTGGCCAGACGTTAAGCTATTAGATAGCAATTTACCTTAATAGAGACCGGAACATCTTTCACTCGATGAATCTGGCACACAACAAAAGGAACAACGCTTTCTACTCGTATCGAACTGAACGCCGTAGTTACCGACGCTAGATAAAGGTGATTAAGTAACGAAATAACCGTGGAACAAGCAAGCATTAGGCCATTAGCGACGGGTAACACTAAACGGTTTCGTGGAACTAAAAGTGCGCCTTCAGAGGAACAAAATCGCTGTCATTAGGGTAACGAGGGACGCCTGCTGACGCAGCCCGAGTGGCCGACGTAACTCTTTAGCTTGCAAGACCTAATGAACCGGGAGCCGGGAGCCCGGGCGGCCGAAGCCGGGCCGGAGCCGGCCGCCGGCATCCCTGGACGCTCGCCTCACTGGCCGAGCGCTGATTGCCGCTGGCCGTACTGTTTTTTCTAGAGGCAAAAAGCTAATTGTCCGTCTTGCTTTTTAAAGCTAACTAGCCACGAACTCTGCTTGTTTTGTTGTAAGATATATATCTAAAAATGTTTGAGCTGCAGAGCGGCTGTGAAAATATTTTTTGTTTTATTATTTTATTTCCACAATATAATAAATATCATATTTTAAAGTAGTATAGGTACTTTAGATGCTTTGATGGTTCGATGCCTTTTAATAAAATCTAACCCAAGACAGTGGAGATCGTCAAGATCCTCTTAAATAAACTAGGTAATACAAACAATTTTCGTAACCTCTACAAAATGACAGTCTCCAAATGAGATTTTCTTAGAAGATTTGTTAGATTTTCGCAAGTAAACGTACGATAGTAGGTTCTGTATTACATGCCATAAATATAAAGACACATAAAAGGGAAAGTTTTACGTACCTATCCTGGCTAACCGAGAGATTTTTCACTCTATGTAATATATGTATATAAACAGCTTCAGAACATGAAAAAGGTACTAGTTTTGCCGTAAGTTTATACTATATTTTTAAACGAAAATGTTGTTTTCAGTGATGTTTAATCCAATGTAAGCTCTCATGTTCATTCGAGAAGGTACCAATTACAAATAGAAGATTACTGTTTCTATTTAAGTTTACCTCAATCACCTCCCAAAGGCGATTGTAAACTTCCTATTTGATCGAAGTTTAGTCGAGTAAACTATACCTCATAATCAGCCTATAATGTTCCCACTGCTGGGACACAGGCCTCCTCTCTTCGAGAGGGAGTGGGTTGTAGTCTACCACGCGGGCCCAGTGCGGGTTGGTACCTAGATGTCAAATGTCTTCGAAGTTTTGGTTCTAGGACAGGCCGGTTTCCTCGATGTTTTCCTTCACCGTTTTCAAAGCAGTGGTTTCGAACCCCCGACCTACAACTTACACATAATATTTTTACAAACAAAGTAACCGGAAGTTGACATTAAGACCCGCTGAAAAAATTAATATTATAAAAGTAAAACTCGAATGACTTGTAAGTTTGCTCATGCCTACCTACGGTACTCGAGGTACTTACTTATTAAATGTAAGAAACATTTTTTTAAAGTTCGCTCATTAAGCTGCCGCGCCAGCACTAGTGAATCCCCTGGGGTGTTAATACGACTCCTCAATTTGCACATCTCCGAACGTGAAAGAGAAACTTAAGCGACAAGTTTCCAACAAAATAAAAAGCAATTTTTTACAGCGTCGAAAGCAAGTTGCTCTTCAGGAAAAACGTAGTAACAATAACAGATAAATGTAAACATAAAAATATAATAAGCATAATTACAGAAAATAATACTTTAACAGCTAACAATAATTAAATCAAGGATCGTTTTACGTATTCTACAAAGCAAAATGAACAATAATGTGTCGGTAATCTGGTAGCAACTAAATCCGTTTACGCTTTGTTAATCGGCCTGTCCAGCGAAGAGTCGGATGAACGTGGGAACTGTAGTAAGGGTCGTGGCGTAAAACTTTATTACTCGCCCCACCTCGGCCTACAGCCGGGTTGCGAAACGACTATCATTCTCATTAACCTCGCCTCCGCCACCTCGCGTTGTATCAATGCCAGATACTTTCCTTTTGTATACAAAAACTGTTGATGTACGCAAAAAGACGACGTTTACCTTTAAAGGAAGTGTGGCTAAACGGTAGACAGAGAAATTCGGGGAAAATGTGGCAAGCGTACTATTTAGTCAGGTTCAGATTTGTAAATTACATATTATTTTCAAACATTTACACCATTACCTACATACTATATATATACTATAATAATCATTTAGGTCACGACATTCACGTTGACATAATCTCCATAAAATATTCCACGTTTGTGGACTGACTCCCAAAATGCAAGCCCTGAAAGTTTGGGTACCAGTTTCAGTACCTTAACTAAACTAAAACTAACTAACTAGCCAGTATTGTCCCACTGCAGGGCAAAGGCCGCCCTCCCCCTTTTCGACACAATTCTGTCTTTTGCGAATGCCGGCCAGTCCTTTCGGTAGGAGTCAAGCTCGTCCCACCATCTTCGTCTCGGCCTGCCGCGAAGGCTTTAATTTCGGGAGCCTAGAAATTACCTTGCTAAAGTTTACAAATTACCTTGCTAAAGTTTACAAATTACCTTGCTTAAGTTTACAAATTACCTTGCTAAAGTTTACAAATTACCTTGCTAAAGTTTACAATTTTTTCTAACTAAGTACAATATTTTTACAATTGTTCTAAAACAAACATTTGCCAAATGAAAAGCAGCATTTTCGCAACAGTGATCAGCCTTCAGGTAGGTGGCTAATTACTGTTAGAGAAGCAAACAAATCACAACGCAACGTTATTAGTCACTACTCCTGGTTGGCCCATAAATTGTCTTCAACATATTAAGTAAAGCTGTCTGAAATCCAAAAGCATATTGTAAAGAAAGTCCTAGCTGTAGAGAATTAATTTTGTGTCGGGCCAAGAGTTATGTAGTGAATCGGTCAGTGGCAAACAGAAATCCTGAAGGTCGACACTTTAATCAATCACACTCCGTTCGCTTCAAAATGCACGTACACGCCTTCTTGAAATATGAGAGCCGGCTCCGGGGAACTAATGTTTTATATTCTATCGTTGTATTGACACTCGTGACTTATTGCCTGACAGATGGCGTTCCCGTCATCAACTAAAACTTCGTCAAACTGGTTTGTTGTGTAATATTCAACTGAAGTTGGATAATGCACGTAGCGTAACAAATAAATGGTTTAATATTCCCCATGTGATATCGAAGTACGTAATATCGTATCGAAGTAGCGAAGTTACGGTTTTATGATTTGTTCTCCCTCGGGGAACTTAATTCATTTGTTTGTGGAACTTTACACAAACAAATGAATGCGGTGCTGCAAATTAAATACGTTATACAATAAAGTAGCCATTAGGGATGTCAAGTACCGTAGTAATAGGTATGATTTCCCATTTTTCATTAAAACGTGGCCAACTAGTGGGAGACACTATTAAAGGCGTCGTAAAAATGCGGCCACACTTTCTTTCTCTTTATATTTTTATGGCGCTCTGGATACCACCTACGCCATAAAAAGTGAAATATTGTGTCTCAGAACGGATGCCTCCTCCCGTTATGAGATTGAACTGAAATCCGATAAAAACGTTAGACGTTACCTAGAGACCTTACCTACCTATCATTTACGCATCATTGAATATTATTTTCCGGATGTTAACTAAACTAAAAACAAAGAATTCATGAGTATTCAGTATTTATTTATTTGTCATAATTAGTAATTAATTAATAACCTAATAATTTCGACTCGCTTCAATGTATTAACCCTTTAACATTTGTCAGTTAATTTCCGGGAAAAGGTAGGTGTAGATTACAAGTCATTGCGAGAAAGTCAAAACTTAAGAAATACAAGATATTAATGAACAAAATATTGTATTCCATTTCAATATACTATTAAAACATTTGATCCACGCGGAGAATAAAAGCAAAACACACAAAGTAGCAGATGTTCACATTCCCGCCGAATTGTAAGATTCGAAGGAAACGCGGTATTGTTACCATAGACAGGCAATACATTATTCTATATTATATGACGATTTATATCATACAGCCTACGTAAAACAGAGCAGTATTGTACATACAACATATTCTAATACTTATTGTCCCTGTGATCGTCCCCAACTTGAATGTCGTCTCAAGGAACCGCGGTCGTTAGGGAAAATTGCTTAGCAAACGGATTGGCGACTACAATAGGTGCGCAGTTAGGACGCTCTGCTCATGTCCTTTTGGTGAGGAACATAAAAACATTACAGGATGTAGTGAAATATGTAGTAACTAACTATCAAATAACATAACTCTAGAAATATAGAAATCAAAGCAAATATTTTCTGACCTAATAGTTTATAGACCTACCTACCCAGAAACCAATCTACCATATCCGTACCTTCTCCAAACATGGGTACCTAAGTTTAGATTTAAACGAGTAGGTACGTACATATTCTGCTTTTTAACCCTCAAACTCACACTCAACGACGGTTAGAACATAGTTGGCTGGTTCTATAGAGAGCGTTTACCCAATACTGGACCAGAGGAAAGCCTCGAGAGAAAAATACGGTGCTTGCTTTATAGTAGCCAACTTATTTTTGCAAATTGTGATAAGCTCATAGCTAAAAAACCTAATGGTGTGAAAGCTGATCGTTTGTCCGTGGCCCCTGGGAACATTACTATCTGTTTTTGCATGAAAAGACTAAATTCGCACAATGTCTTTCCATCCTATATATTACAAATAAGAATTACCTATCTATTTAGGGGAAAAAGGTCTCGGCGAACTATAAATTCTTTTTTTAATCCAAGTACGCAACTTTGGTCAAATATATCTGCTAGAAATATGCGCTATAAAACTGACAGATACTTTGAACAAAGTTAACGAAGTGAAATCGGATAAGGTTTCTTTGAGAAAGGGCTTATGCAGATTTCCACTCAACTTGTTTTATGATATCCGAATTAGATAATTAGTTGGATGGTGTGCGTCACAATGTGGTGGGCGGGACGGGGCCCGGGTGCCCGGGGCCCAAGATCGGACTCCATCCGGTGCTGTTATCTGCACAAACAAACCTCAACATCCCCGGCTATTATTGGCGACAGTTTGGCGACTACGCCTGTGCGACGTAAGTACTTGGTTACATAATATTTATGTTTAGGCAAATATTTACCTACTTCTACAATATTCCACATTGTCTGGTTTGGTAGTCCTCGAAATTTTGAGAAGGTGAATCATTCAGAAATGTTTGATGAACAGTCTGTGTTTTTCAAAGATTTATGTTGGTACCTACATTACATAAAAATAGACGCTAAGATTCACCAAACTAATACATGTACAGACGCCAGCACATCAAGCTACTACAATATGTCAAATTTATTTAATAGATTTTCAACTTTGTTGCTAAAGCTCCAAGGTTCAAGGTTGATTTGGAAAATTTGACAGTTTCGGGTAGCTCGACCTGCTGGCGTCTGTACATTGGATAACTTTTTAACCATTCAGATAAAACCATTTTGCTAACACGAAATACCTTACTTCGATCAAGATGATAATGAAGTGGAAACCTATTAGGTAAATTGACAGTGCCTACCTAGGTACTGTAAATACCCAAGTATCTACCTACTCATTTCTATGCCAGGTACTAGCCGAAAATAATGAACGCTTACGTATGTTTGGTTTATGCATCATAGAGCTGCACACAAAACGTGCAGCCTGAGCGTTTCATTTGCTGGTTGGCAGAATCTGCACACTCAAGTGCTTTGAGATTGAACATTATGTTTGCTCAGCCCGCTATGTCCCGCGACCCTCACTGAAATGCGAGACCTCGTCCCATTAAAACAAAATACACATTATTATTTTCGTTTCATAGTCTGAGCTGTAATCACGGCTTAGAATCGACTACTTAGATAATCGGATTAATAATACTAATGCGCTTAATTTCCTTACTCTTTCATTAAAATAATGAAGGCTTATTCAAAATTAAATTTTAGCTAAAATAAAATTAAAATTACATGCAAGAAAACGTTCAAAGGAGACGACTAGGTGGCCGCAGTACCGGAACATTTTTACTGGCGTCCACTTTACAAGCTGAAGCGGACAGGGCTTTTGATGAAACCATAAAAATGTAAAAAACCGAGAGAAGTGGCAAGGGGGCGTGTCTGTGTCGTCGCGGTATGTTAAAAATGACCATGGTCTAGTCAAATGGCCGTCTCCGCGAACTAGTGCGCTTTCGACCGTGGTGGTCGTGAAAAAATATAAGAATGCCGTGTTGGTGAGTGGTTTCTTATAAAAACTGACTGTGACTAGACAAGCATTGTAAAAATCAAAAAAACGATACTTTATTTTATGCGATGCATCGCATGGTACGGCCGCTGCTTCTTGCGGCCAGCTAGTGATATGGCTGTGCAGACCCACTAACGTAGGTTATCGACAACAATGTCGATTACCCAACGAATATATAGTTAATTTTACAATTTGTCAACCGTTTTAATCCGGTTGGAAGACCCTTGACAAGATGTAAAATAATGTTTATTTTTTTTATACCTTTCATTTTTTTTGCTTTTTTTATTGGTTTATAATATAATATTTTCTGGACAGATCGGTTATTGTTTATTTTATTTTCAGAACCCCACATTTTAATAGCTATTCCAGCTGCGTTGGAGGATATCTTTAAGCTCTTGGACTGGAAAGGACTCGGCATCAACATTAATGGCCAGTACCTAACACACCTTCGGTTTGCCGATGATATAGTCCTTATGGCTGAGACCATGGAAGACCTGAACACAATGCTCGAAGATCTCCGTAGTGTTTCCCAAAGAGTGGGTCTTAGGATGAACATGGATAAGACGAAAATTATGTCAAACGCCCATGTTGTACCCTCTCCAGTTCATGTTGGGAACACTACACTTGAAGTTGTTGACCATTACGTATACCTAGGACAGGCAGTCCAGCTAGGTAGGTCCAACATCGAGAAAGAGATCTCTCGTCGAATCCAACTTGGGTGGGCAGCATTCGGGAAGCTTCGAAAAATCTTCGCGTCCGACTTACCTCAGTGTCTCAAGACAAAAGTCTATGAACAGTGTGTGTTGCCAGTGATGACTTACGGCAGTGAAACATGGTCGCTAACTATGGGTCTCATAAGAAGGCTCAAGGTCACCCAGCGTGCAATGGAGAGAGCCATGCTCGGCGTTTCCCTGCGTGATCGAATCAGAAACGAGGAGATCCGCAGGAGAACTAAAGTAACCGACATCGCTCGAAGGATTGCTCAGCTGAAGTGGCAATGGGCGGGACACATAGCGAGAAGAACCGATGGCCGTTGGGGCGGAAAGGTTCTGGAATGGCGACCGCGCACCGGACGACGCTCAGTGGGTAGGCCCCCGACAAGGTGGACCGACGATCTGGTGAAGGTCGCGAGAAGCCAGTGGATGCAGGCAGCGCAGGACCGATCGTCGTGGAGATCCTTAGGGGAGGCCTATACCCAGCAGTGGGTGTCGTGCGGCTGATATGATGATGATGATGATGACATTTTAATAAATGAGAGAATCGATAACTTTCCGATTTAGTCAATCACTAGCGTATATGTAAAATAAATGGCTTTTGCACAGCACAACGATAGCGACAGATGTTTTTGTGTGAGTAAGTTGTACGTTGCATGGTAAATGCACGCTATGTTTCATGAGTTAAGGTTTATAATTGATTGTGTAGTACGTTCTGATTTATGAATTGCAAGTGTGTGCGCGACTTTTTATCTATTGCTTTGACTGAACTACATGTGTAGTAGTGGCGTAGTAGTGGGATCGTCTTAGCGACATGGAGTTTTGATTCATTTTCAACTACCGAGGCATACCTCCTTCATTCCTATATCTATGGATGAAACAGTGTTGCACACAATATTATACGAAAATAGAATAAATTATCTACCTTATTATATTATATAGGTATTACAAACTAAGGAACTATAGACCAAAATAATTATTAACGTGCACGTCTTTCTACATCGTTCTCACACGCATAATTTCATCTTGAATGATATAACCAATATTTTGTAACAATATTTTGATATTTTGTAAATCTCATCCTGCCTGCATAAATGCCTGTAATTGGTTTAATTGGAATAAATGCTTTGAATTTGGGTTTGACTAGAAAACTAAATCAAACTAAAATTAAAATATATGTAGAAAAACCTAGTTTTCGACATACAAAACGGATGACAAATGAATAATATATATTTATATGTATAATATATATAATAATAAATTCATATTATAAATATTTCATGGATGTTCATTAGGGGTGTTCCTGAATCACTGCGTTGGCTCGACAATACTTTAGTAGGTATAGTCCAAAAAGTAATATCAGGTTCACTAGAGTGAATGTTATTTATTTAATACTTTAAGCACACAAATGTACAGAGGCGAACTTAATGTCATAATAATAATAATAATAACTCCACCAATATCTCTACGTTGACGTCGTGGTGGGGCTTGCGCGCTACGAACTCTCGGCCTGTGTCGGTAAAATTTACCTTGCCGGAAGAGATCTAGAGTGATACAGAAACCAAGCCAGACCAAGAGAGATACAGAAACACGCAGGGCAGCATGTGGCGAGCTGTTGGGCAGTAGCGACCCCATGGACCCTATCGTGTAGTCTTGTTCCTCACCTCTGGCTTGCCTTAATTGGCCGGCTGGAGTGAAAACTGACGAGGAACAGACCATCCACCTCTTTCTTGCCTTTATTGGCCGGCTTGAGTGGAGATTCGGAAAAGCAAATGTGCTCGGAGGAAGGAAGTATTTCAGTAAGATGCTGGTAGGGATCTTGACTGTACTTCCGGGATTGTTCTGATAGCCGTGGAATACTTCTCCACTCCTCATAATCACCTCAGGATATGTTGCCCCCTTGTCGCTACGACACTATGTGCTAGCGACCGTTTTCGGGGGCCCATTATTGAGTGTGCAAGTCACCCTCTGCCATTTTAGCCGTGTGTATTATATGTATAACATTGGTCAGGCAGGGGACATAGTTGTTCTATAGTTCAAGGTAACCAATCAACCACCTAAACCCATAGTCCAACATTTTATTTTTCCATGTCTTGCAATAGTCCTACACCAACCGGGGAGTTGTTGAGACCGCTCGCGCTTCACTCAACATCGCCGCGCGCTGGCGGCAGTGAACGAGGGGTGCGGGGAGAGCGGGGAATCAGCTGGCCAACGGCCGAGCGCGAACCCCCGCGCCGCACCGCCGCGTCAGTCAGCTGTGGTTCTCCATGATACACGGCTGCGCTAGCGCGTCTTAAATTCTATCTTAAAATCTTGCATGTTCAACCGACCGTTGTAATTTTATATCTTTTTACATCATTATACTTATTATACAGTCCACTATAATTTCAGCGAAATTGCGAATCAGGGGTTGTCCTTGGGTGCACATGCATAATGCATACTGGGATAATCTTCGGTTGGTGCCGCATTTCATTAAAATTTCCTAAGGGGCCTCTGCGAGTTGGCTTAGGCACCTCGTACGCCTTCCAAAGGACCAGGACCCCATGGTTCCGAGATATGTTTGGGTCACCAAGATACAGGCTGTGCCTAGTTTGGGTCCCGCTGATAAATCAGTCAAAGTTTTCTTGTTGGGTAGAACTGCATGCTAATACTTGTATGCTTCTGAACTATGTGTAAGTTTTTAATAATAAATAAATAAATATGTAAAAACACAAAAATAAATAATAATATAAATAAATTTCAAATAAGTAACAAATACTCATTGTGTTAGTAAACTTAAGAAATATGTTACTTTATTATATTTAAAATTATTTCATCCCATGGGAGATGACACTGCTGTGATTGATGTACATGCAATCGAGCCTGCTAGCGATCATTTTTAGGATATTGTGAGAGCTGGTCCGTGCTCTGCGCACCAGAGATGCACATCAAATTCGTATCGTTGCGTAAAAGCAATTTATATGTGCGTCCGCAAAAATTCCCGATGCGCTACAAAAACGGGGCAGCCCCTACCAACACCCTGAAAGCGTTGTTGTATTGGACATGATGGGGCGTTGTACGACCGTTGGGTATATCTAGCTCACAGGCTGCACGTGTAAAACGTTGTAGGTACAATAAGCTCGAAACAGAGTATTTTTGACTTTAAACGAGCAGCGTGCAAACCTGCGAGCTAGCATGTTCGCCCTTACCGACAACGCGCTCCGCTCCCGCTCAATATCAAGTCCGGCATTGAGGTCAGTGGTCAATATATGACCAAGATACTTAAACTTATTTAAGTTTATTTACTCTTTGTAGTGGAGTCCCATTGAGTAATACAGGTGGTACATACCCCGGACTACCCCCAGCCTCAAAGACCAGCATCTCCGATTTATTGGAGTTGTACATCAAACCATGTGCTTTTGCATACTCCTCACATATGGCGACCAATTTTCTGAGACCACAGATTGACGCGCTCAGAAGCACCATATCGTCTGCATAGCTAATATTATTTACACAGATACCATCTACATAGCAAACCTCTCTGGTGCTACTGAGCTCGCCGATTAGCCCGTTAACATACAAGTTGAAAAGCGTGAGTGAGTCACTCCGCATTCCAACCTGTATGGTCTGGAAAAAGTTCCAGCCCATCGTACACTATTGATCTGGTTGCCATAACAATATTTAAAGATATTTTTCAGCTCTGTTGACAACTTATCCTCCTCCATCTGTCTCCACACTACGTCATAAGCAACCAGATCAAAAGCCTTGGATAAGTCGAGGAAGCTAGCATAAATCGGCGTCCCATGCTGCGTATAGTATGTGACAGTATGCTTAAGACACAACACTGCAGTTTCCGTTGATAAACTCAATATGATAGGCTCAATGTCAAGGTTCTATTTGGTTTCATTCCACCTTCAGAAAACACCGACAAAATTATTTGGTATGAACACTCGTTCGTTCCTTTCATTTAAATTTTCGATAATTCGGTAGATGGGTGGAAATTGCCGAGTGCGAAATGAATGCATTTTTCTCCTTAGATTAATTTTATGTTCAAATGTTTCACTTCGAGTGAAAGACACATTCAAATGAAAGGTAAAAATGAACGAAAAATGAAGAATCTGATATTGACTTTTACGATAACCCGCTCGTCGCTTATGAAACCACCCGTCGGCGTCGTCGTCGACGCCACATCTGCGACGTTGCCCGTTCATTTGAAGCTAGAGCGACTACGAAATACTCCATTAGAGCGCAGCTGTCGGACGAATTCGTAATTGGCAGCCCTATAAATATTTCTCAGTAATGTTACCGTAACCTGTTCTTAACTATCCCATCCCACAGGATAAGGTGAAGTTGTTTCATTGACGCAGGCCACCCCATTAGTCTTGTGAAATCAGGCATGGGAAGCAACTAATGACCGCATGCAAAAATACGGTATTTATTTTTGTTTGAGAAAATTAAGATGTTCTAGTGTTTCCTTCTGGTATAGTCGTTATGAAAAAGACTGAAAATATTGGTTCGTCTGAAACAATGAACACCGAACGATAGAATCAAAATAACCCTCCGCTTATTTGGGATAATAGTCTGGTTTCATAGTTCATTTATAAATAGACTTGAAACTCTTTGAACAAATTTCGAAGTAATAACACTTTACAATTGACGGAAATATCGATTTATGGTAAAATATTGATATCGAATATTAAATTATTAATTTACTAGTACCTACATACCTGTCCATAACCTTACTTTTTAATTAAATTATTCAACAAACATTTTGTTTAAAATTAGCATTCTAAATCTAAAACATACTCGTACTTAGCAGACTCAACTCCATTATTTTTAACGTGAGCCGGCTTAAAAAAATGTTTGAAACTGGCTTGAAGTTAGCAAAGTACTCGTTTTAATTATATCGAGACTAAGCATAACGATTATTACACATTAAGCTCCCGCCATTCAGAGAGCGTATACTTGGAAGTTACATTAATTAATTCTCTTAAATCAAAACAACGTTCCACCAAAGTCTCCGGTGGTTCACTTTAAATTTAATTGTGGAGGGGCGAAAAGCAGAAACAAATTGCCCAAGGAAATTCGAAGCGGGAAATTCCAGCTTGTTATTTGGTTTAAAACTGTGTAATTATAAAAAAAAAACAACAACACGGTTACACAACAGCTTTAGGAGTTATGTATGCAGCTACCTCAAAAAATATTCATTGTAACAAAGCAAACAGAATCGAGTTAATAATTAAGATGCTAGCACAGTTCAATAATTTGGTTCATCAGTATTTTGTGACCACGTTAAGCCGTTGGTTCCGGCTGTCATTCGTGGATCTTTGACAGTCGTTACAGGTAGTAAGAAGCCCGAAAGTCTGACAACCAATCATACCAAGAGGTATCGTATTACCCAGTAACTAGGTTGTGGAGGTCAGACAGGCAGTCGCTCCATGTAAAATACTGGTATTCAGCTGCATCCGGTTAGACTGGAAGCCGACCCCAACATAGTTGGTAAAAGGCTAGGCAGATGATGAGTATTTTGTACCAAAATAATAAATTGTCTAATGCTCGATACCTAACTAAATATATATGATTATATCAGTACAGAATGTATTTATTTATAAATAAGAATGTAGTTTTACATAGTATGATGTTAATACAGCAACTTATCGTTCTCTGCATCAGAAATACGTTCGCAACCCATCAACATCAACCCTGTTCAAAATAAGATTTCAGCGGACATAGCAATTGTGCTGAGAGTATAATTGTATTTTGTTTTTATATGCTTAATTAACTGTCTTTAATATTCATGATCCTGAAAAATAGATAGTAATAATAATCTTTTTTTTTACCAAATTTTTATATTAAAAAAAAAGTATTTAAAAATGTAATCAAATAAGATAAGTAAATAAATAAACGAAACAATAATAAGAAAACTTTATTTAGCCAAAAACATACAGTTTAAAAAACTGTTTAAAATACATTGAAACGCTTAAGTTGAAAGTTCTGTACAAGAAATAGTACTCTACCTCCTAAGCTAGGGTATACCTGTATTTTAGGAGCTAGTTTACGGTCGGGGTTTACCTGATCAACAAAAACTAATCTCAAATGGACTGTCATATTACTGTATGGTATAATACAAGATTAAATAAAAGTAAGAGAAAGAGTAAAAACATGCATTATGTTTAAGTGGGTTTATTTTGGGTTGTTGTGTGTGTGCTTGTGCGTGGGTTGTGTGTATGTGGTGTGTGTGTGTGAGGTTTGTGTGAGTGTAGGTGTACACACACCTACACGAACATATGTATATAAATATGAATCACTAAATATGAATACTAAAACACACCCGTGTTCCTTCAATTGCCTATGCCAGGGGCCACGGTATCTCTTTCGAACAACCCGCGGCCCTGGCAGGCATCGGCCCTAGCGGACCCCGTCAGTTCGTGCTGACAGCTCTTTGAGGCGCGCATGGAACACAACGCGCCATCGACCCGGGCCTGGTCCTTGCCGGGCGGCGAGCTGCCCATTGCTCGCCGCCCGCAAGCCCGCGCTTACGGTGGCCGGGAGTCGGCTGGTGACTCCCGACGTCCAGGGCGTCTCCTGCGGCTACTAGGGGCATGAGGGCGCAGAGTTTGCCTGTCCCTCACGCGCTCCGCCTCCTCCTTTGCGAGCATTACTGCTTCGCAGAAGGAGGTGACGGCTTCCCATGCACTCTCGCTCCGTACCATGGCCTGGACCAGGGCCGGACGCGAGAGATCGTCGCCGCCGATCGCCACCACAAGGACGCGGCGGTGCTCCGCCCAAGCCGGACAGACCGCCACCGTATGCTCCACCGTGTCCTCCGGCGATCCACACAGTGGTGACACCCTGGCGTTTCCTCCCGCCTTATCCTGAACAGGAACCTCCCGAAACAACCATGTCCGGTGAGGACCAGGCGGAAGGTGAGGGCGCCGTGGCGTCTCTCCAGCCACTCCTCAAAGAGGGGACTTAGAGCTGCCTCAAGGCAGCCCCGGCCCGCTCCAGTCTCGGAGCCAAACGTCGGAAATGCTCCACGAAGTTCCACCGGCTGTCGAGGACGAGTCCCAGGTACTTCTTCGTCGAATCGACGCCGATTTGAACCCCTCCTACCGTTATTTGGGAACCCGACGGTGGCGCGTCCCGAGGACCATGGAAACACATGGCCTCGGACTTGTGCAAGGCCACCTCGAGTACCAATTGCCGGATCCTCTCTCTTAACGACATGCGGCGACAGAACGGGGCTGGCGAAGGAGATATCCACCACTGATTCACCCTGCATCCGTACATGTTGGGACCGAACCCTGGTTTAGGACGACCAGGCTTATCTCCAGAGCCCACCATCCTGCCCCGTGTGTCCGTATACCGGGAACCCCAAGCCACATTCTTAGAAGTCCTCGAGGACGAGCACGGGGAGGGAACGGAGCCCAAAGACGACGACTCTCAGCTCCGCAAAGGAGTTGTGGAACTCGGCGAGAGTTCGGCTCGGGGAGAAGTATACCCCTACCACGACTATCTCCCCGAACCGTGCTGCCACGCAACCCCGTCCTCTCTTGACAGCCTCGAAGGACGGGGTACCGGCGGCTGCCGACGAAATTAGGGTCACTGAGCCGCTCAGGTCCTCAGTCCAGTCGTCCCTGGGCGGGACAAAGTACGGCTCAGCGACCACGGCGATGTCAATCGACCACTGCGCAATGCTCTGGAGCTACAGATCCTGATCAGAGGCGCAGTGGTTGATGTTCGCCTGGAGAAGGCGTAATGGGACCATTATTGACACTCCATATCAGCTCCCTCTCGAGCCCCCTGTGAGGGCCAAGCCGCGATTGATGCGGCGGCGACGGTGGTGGAGGCGGCAGCGGCGGCGGCAGTGGTGGTGGAGGCTGCTGTGGTCCACCTCCGAGGTGCATTTAACTCCCACGTGGTTGCCCACGTGGCAGCGAAAGCACCTCAGGGGTCTGGGTTCCAGCAGTTTCACCTGCGCGGAAACCCAGCCCACCGGAGCCTTCGGCCCTCCCCGACTATTTTCTGGGCCGCCGACACGGGGCAGCTCACCGATATGGCTTGCATCCCCGTGAAGTCCGGACGAATGGTGCCCGCCCTCACCTGCTCGACAGAGCGCCCCCCATTCCTAACGATGGCAGCCCCCACCTCCTCCACCGTCGCAGAGTCGTCCAGACCCAGGATGCGCATGTCAGCGCACTTAGTGGGTCTGTGTTTAGTTTAGTTTATAATCCTGTACCAGTCGCAATAAATACTTTTTCTTTCTTTCTTTCTTTCATGTGCAGTTGGTGGGCGGACTCGAGCAGGAATGAGCAGTAATAGTTAGAGAAGGTGGTGGTTTACTGTTCTTCCTTATCGCAAAGAGGATAAACGTTGGTTTTTGTAGTCGAAACTAACTCGAAAGTTAAGCCACATCATAACCTTAGCCATGGCCATCTCCGCATTTGTTTTGACAATGTCCCAGGTCCTTCTATACGAATTGCGGTGTCGTCTGCGTATACATAAATTGTACCGTTTGGCAGACTCAGGTACCTACATAGATCATTTTTGTTACTATACCTATTCCGCAATTTTACAACGACTCCTGTGTGTTACCTACACTGGTCAATTTCTTAAACACACACGTGTTTAAGAAAAAATAACTACACAGATCAACTTCTTAAACATGTGTGTGTTTAAGAAATTGATTTGTGTAGTTATTTTTTTTCCATTGTATACTTTTATTGTAATGATCTGCCAATAGAAAATTACTGTTCAGTAGGCCAATTCTCGTAATTTAAAACTTTCAAAATCTAGTCGCAGTCTCATCTCAGCGACAAACAAATGTCAAAAACTTGTCAAAATGTAGGGAAATTAGACGTATTTTTGACAGATTGAGAATGAGATCAGACTGTGAACGTTCTTAAAATTACGAGAATTGCCCCTCAGATCTCTTTTCCCGTAGTCATCGCAAATCTTTTCCTATAGGTACGATATAGCTAGATGAAATTCTTCACAATTTTCTCAAATTACTTAAGTCGTACCTAATCAATTCATTAAGAAAACAATTGTGAGTCAACAAACAGAAAACTGAATTTCAGTACATTTGTCAATGGGTTTCATAACCTAATTTCCATGAACATGCAGCAAGCCACCTCCCGCGAATTGAACGTTGTCAAAATTTAATAGGAAATTGAGCGAAATATTCATTGCCGGGTTTCAGCCCCTGACGAATTCGTTATCAGATAGCTAATAATCCAATCGGAATGGGCTGTTCTTGCGTAGGACAGAAATTGCTTCAATCTTTTGCCGGCAAAATAGAGCTTTATTTTTTTTTTTTTTCAAACGATATCATTAAGGACTAGACGCTGTACCGTGAACGTATACATAAAGCATAAATACCAATAGGAAATAAACCAAGGCACGGTTTTGTGTTATAATGTGATAGGTACCTATAGTATATTGAAAAAATGTTGTACTTTGTCGTCTACCTTTCTAACTAAATAGGGATTTAGCATTTTGATGTATTTTTAGGGTTCCGTACCTCAAAGGAAAAACGGAACCCCTAAAAGATCACTTCGTTGTCCGTCTGTCTGTCCGTCTGTCAAGACCTTTCTCAGGAACCCGTGGTGTTATCGAGTTGAAATTAATACCAAATACTCAAGGCAGAAATTCCTTGAATCAGTGAAAAAATCTAACTTCAAAGTCAACGCAATCAAAAGATACGGGCGTTTATGTTCCGTTTATGCTGCATATTTTGACACTCGCAAGGGAATCAAAACCTATAGAGTACTTCCCGTTGACCTAGAGTCATGAACTTTGGCAAGAAGCAATATCATGTAACACAAGTAAAGGAAAACCGTAAATTTTTAGTTTCATACTTACAAATTTGTACGGAACCCTCGGTGCGCGAGTCTGACTTGCACTTGACCTTTTTTTACTACATGTCCTACCATCCTGGAAAAGGAAGGAAAGCTGTAATTTGTAAAAGGATCTATTGGGCATACCTAAGTTAACGAAGCCGTCTGATTGCTCGACTAACTTTATACTCAACAAACAGGACTATCGCCTAATGATATTACCTTCCTAAATGAACCCTAGGTACCTACATCATAGATCTTGCTAATCTACTTTTCCACAATTTACACCACAACAGCGTACATACAATACCTATGGATTTAGGTATCTGATCAGGTAGATCGGTAACTAAATCCGATAATTAACTACAAAACCGCAGTTAAATAGTATAACCCCGTGTACGAGTAACGCACGCAGAGCTCCCGAAGGCTGTCCCGGCTTGTTCGGGCTCGATAGTACATGGGAACGACTAATTGCCGAGCCGACAAGCGAGTGCGATTGGCAGCTCGTAGGCACGCGTGTGTGACAGATCAAAGCTCCACTAATTAATATCACCTATCAATGTCCCCAACAGAACATAGGTCTCTCTGCAAATCAGAAAAATATCAACAAAAATTCGGTAAGTAAAAACGCGTGCCAAGATTTTGTGCTTATGAATGTATGACGCAGTAATGTATTATCTACTCATTATTCACAGGATTCTGAAAGTTCCTACTGTCCGCTATGATTAAAAAACACGCATAACAATATCACGCCTGTAATCCCCGAAGGGCTAAGCAGAGGTATATACACTGGCCTGCAAAACTAAGTACTATACTTTTAAAATTTCATTTTTTTCTAAACTATAGAAGTTAGAGATTTAAAATAAAAAACGTTTTACAGCAAATTTTATCAGCTTTCTTTGAAACTAGTAAACTATACTTAAAAAAAAGATAAAAATAGCCATTTTACCTTAGTGTCAAAAAACTCAATTATGTAACATACACACATACGTATGTTTTACATGTTATTTAATTTTTAATAAGTGGTATTGCCTCCTCGGGCTCTGACTACAGCTTCGAGCCGGTTTTGCATACTAAACACGAGGTTTCGGAGTCGATGTTGGGGAATATTCTCCCATTCTTCAATCAGGGCCTGTTTTAGTGCCCTGAGGGTAGGTGGTGGTCTGCAGCTTCTGACTAGCCTCCCTAGCTCATCCCAGGCATGCTCAATCGGATTGAAATCAGGACTTGTTGATGGCCAAGCCATCACGCTGATACCAACCTCCTGAATATACTTTTGCACGACCTGAGTCGTGTGTGGCCGGGCATTATTTATTTATTTCAGGCGACGAAGGCCCATAGATCGGTTTAAAGAAGTTTATTTCCCAAAAAAGAACTTACATCGTTCACTTAAATATGAGAAACTTAACGAAAATAAAATATTATTGTATTAAACATAATTGTCGTTCGATCTGTCGTACATACAGTGGCATTCGTTTATTATTGTTGGTGAATTATTGTTGGATAAATACCTTAACCTAAACATACATAATCCTCCTCCTCTTTATCCTCCTATATCTACTAGCTTGTTCTTGTGCTGGTCTGTGGTACTTGTCTGCGGAAGCGACGGAACACCACGTCCTGCGGCCAGAAGTCTTCTTCTATGTCGATGGGCAGATAACAATTCGGTACGCGCACCACGAACGCCTTGAAGTTGACGTTGCGGTGCGACTTCAGTAACTGCACCCTCGGCGTGTATCTCGTCTTCTGGTGCACGTACTCCACGGTGTCCTCTGCCTTAGACGTGAAGTGTAGGCGGGAGATGTACACCGGTGTGTTCGGCTTTGCGGCACGCAAACTGACTTCGGGTCCGTAGGAGCTTTGCCGCAGCGGTTCTTGTTCGGTTCGCGGTTCGTGTTATCATGCATCAGCATCGACCCATATTTGCTAAATACGGATATCTTTCCCCAGTCAGAGTGCCATTTTCTATGGCCACTAACTCTGTGCGACCTTCTGAAGATAGGCCAGCCCATACATGTACACTGCCTCCACCGTACTGGACTCTTTCTGAGAAGCAGTCTTAAAGGTATCGCTCACTAGGCCGTCTATAGACACTTCGCCTTCCATCAGAAATGTAAAGTGAGAATTAAAACTCATCTGTGAACAAAATTCTTGACCACTCTTCTTCATCCCACTGTATGTGTTCACGGGCGTATCGCAGTCTCGCTACTCGATGCTCTCTCTCTACTTTGGGGCCACTCGCTGGTCTTCGGGGTTTCAGATTTGCTTCAGCAAGTCTTCTTCTCACTGTACTGTCACTAATGTAGTCCCTTCGGGTCGGAAGAAACTGTTGCTGGACTTCAACTGCATTTAGGTGGTGATTTCTTAACACAGTGGAAACAATATAACGGTCTTCTCGGGCACTAGTAGACCTGGGTCTGCCATTACAAGGTCTCCTCAGATGGTTTCCAGTCTCTTCGTACCTTCTGGACCGTTTGTAACGTCACACCCACCATTCTTGCAGTACGACGCATACTGATCCCTAGTTCCAGAAAAGTCATGATCTTAGCACATTCTTCAGGTGAAAGAGGCATGATAAATAAAATTTATGTGCTGTTGTCTAACTTAGCTTTTGTAACAAGACTCATCGATCAAGAAAACATTTGTAAACAGAAACAAAAAAAATGAATGCTAAAATTGTAATTCGAAAAGGATTAGTTTTGTTTTTAAATCTTTTTTCAGCCATTTCTTAAAAGAAGGTTCTTCTCAACTATGGAGTTTTATATACAAAATTCCTTTTTATTTCGAAAGTAATTTCAAGTTCAATTCCAATTTAAAAAGTGTGATACTTAGTTTTGCAGGCCAGTGTAGTACACCCAAAAACATATCAGTTCTTAGGTATGTCACCAAATCAGTTTTTTTGACTACCTTAAAACTTTCAACTTAGAAAATGTTTACTTACTAAACTGGCAAATAACCAATTCGGCGTCATGTGCATTACCTACCTATAGGTACCTACATAGGTAGGTACACAGAGGCATCCCTATTTTGCCGCTACGAATGCGGCTATGAGGAAGGGAATTATTATTATCCAGCCAATGTTCCAATCGAATGCCTCCGGAGACAACGCAGATTGTGACGGAAATTTGTTTCAAACGTCATTTCAAAATGTAACCATCTTGCCACTTTGCCACGACGCCGCTGCAAGAAAAATTGTAATTTCCTTACTTATAGGCTACTCCGCCTTTTCGCCATTTTAGGGAGGATGTGTGTGAAAAATAGCTGTGCGGTTAAAAAAAAAACTTTTATTTCTATTTTTATTGAATCGTAACCGTAACGTGTGATTTTGAAGATTAAGGGCTGCTTTTTCCTTCGCCAGATAATTTTATCCGAGGAATAATTTTAAATTTTTGACAGTTCTTCCATACAAAATCTGTCAGACGTCAATTTTATTCCATGAATAAAAATTATCTGTCCATTGAGAAATCAGCCCTTATTTAAATAATATACGGGCTGATTATTCAATAGTCAAACAGATAGATAACTTTTATCTGAGGAATAAAATGTAGGTATTGCGGTTTGACAGTTTTTGTATAGAAATTATGTCAAACATTCATATATATGTCATAATTATTCATTAGATAAAGTTATAAAAGTTATCTGACTATCTATTGAAAAATCTGCCCTAAATAAGTATGTAGAGATCTCTTGATGTAATTAACTTAGTTGTAGGACCATTTAGATAATATTATGTCTACATCTAACAAACCTGAACGGGGGAAAGACATTCCTGACCTTTTTCACAAAGTTTTGTGCTTTTCCGTTTCCATACCTTCCCATATAATTCCGTTTCCGTCACATTAAATTGCTTGGAGAATATGTTTCATAAAAAGTACCTACTTAGGTACCTTATTTTTCGTACATATAATCTTCATTCGCACAGAAGTTACTTATAGTGCGGCCGACCATGTTTTGCGAATTTGATCATTATTAGAAGATTACTAGAATTGTCTCACTGGCAGGTGTCAGGAACGCATTCTCTCGACGGCCGGACTGTAACTACATTATTTTTATCTTTAGTTTAGTAAGTTATATTATTTAAATAAGTAGAAACCTAGGTCGTATTCAAAGTATAGTAAGTAAGCACCTACCTCATACAGACTAGCTATATAATTTACATAAAAACTATCTAACTTAGTAAATTCCCTTTACCAAATTTGAAATTCGAAAGGAATGAAAGTTTGGAAGCGATCGTTCAATTTCTCGATGCGACGCACCAAAGCAGAGGGATCCAAATTGAAAGTCACTTGAGAAATGATTTTCCGAGTTTATCGGATCTTCTGATAAACTGCAGACGCTTCGTGACTGCTCATTGCTTCACAAGTTAGATCTTTGGGTAAGTTACCTACCTACTATAATTCATTTCAATTTTACAAAAAAAAATATGTAAATAGGTATGTATCTACCAAATACCTTACCTACCTAGTTATTTGTGTGACCTCACACGACTGAACCTATGAGATGGGCTTGTGACTAAGTAACAACAGCCGCACGGGTCGATCGATCAGGTTAAGCTACGCTTGCCGCGGTTGGTCCGTGGATGGCTGAGCATCTTTACATACCGAGACCCCTCCATGCCTCGGAAAGCACTTTAAGCCGTTGGTCCCGGGTGTCATTCGTGGATCTTTGACAGTCGTTACGGGTCGTCAAAAGCCCGAAAGTCTGACAATCAGTCTTACCACTCTTACCAAGGGGTCTTACCACTCTTACCCAGTAACTGGCTTGTGAAGGTCAGATAGGCAGTCGCTCCATGTAAAATACTGTTACTCAGTTGCATCCGGTAAGACTGAAAACCGACCCCAACATAGTTGGGAAAAGGCTAGGCAGATGATGACAGCACTATACAAATAAGTAGGTTTTTCTAAGTACCTATAACACAACATAATAAAATAAAACCACTTTACGACTCAAATTGAAATCGCCAATCTCTCGCATAAAATTACAAAATCCCCAGTGTTTTTTTTTTAATCTAGCTTAGGTTCATAGTAAAAATATTGTGTAGTGATAGGCGATGTTATACCTACAATGTTCACAAACAAAGTGGTTTTGAGGAGTGTTGTAACACTTGTATCGATAGTCAGTCTATCGTCATGTACTTCATCACCGAAGTACGAGTTTTTTTTTTTTTATATCTACTTTTATTGGTCTGGCTCTTGTGATACAGGAACTCCTAGTACAAGAGCCAAGGCTACACTGCTGTTTGTGGTTTGAAGTGAAAATAAATAAATAATAATTATTATTAAATACTGCTTTGCTCCCTAGACAGCGTGTATCAGAAAGATGTCGTCAAATTTAAGGGTGTGGTATAGACCATCAAATCAAATCGTTGATAATTTTGTCGAAATTGCGATATTGGTCCCATGGAGAAAGTTGTTCAGTTTGACCATACTTTTCTGATACACGCGTATTCCATTCAACCTATCTTTGACACGCGTGCCTAGAAAGAAGTAACTTATTCCATGATTTCCATGGATAACATTTAATGAACGTCCGAATTACCAAGATAGGTACCAACTTCTATGTTTAGTTTTTACTGTCCCACTGCTGGGCAAAGGCCTCCCCCAAGTGCTTCCAAGAACTCTTTTCCCGTGCCACCTCGAACCAGCCTTCGCGGTATGCGTCCAGGTCATCTCGCCACGGCTTTCTGGACCGACCTCGGCGGCGCCGTCCATCTTCAGGCCCATTGTGTGGAAAAATTTCCTAGCGGCCATCCTGCATGCGGCTGTTGTGACCCGCTCAATCCCACTTGAACCTGGCAGTCTTCTTGCCTACGTCTATTATACCCGTTTTGGAACGCAGCATGGTGTTCCGAATATTCTCCTGTCTTTTTACACCCAACTTCTATTACGAGTATGTTGTACATATTTTATAAACATTATTAGATACTCTTGGTCATTCTTTTTAGGACTCAAGAGGCTATGGAAGTGGCATTAGACACAACCGTTTCTTTCTACAGCATGTTTATACAATGTATAGACTCAGCAATGCCATCCATGAAGTAAGTTACATGTTTCTGACACACCCACACACTTTTGCTAATAAACGTAAATATTTCAGAAAATGGATATCATAATACAATTGGATAAATGAAGAAAGTCCTTTATTAAATCGGTTTAAAATAATAACACATTATGTTAACAAGATGTTTGCAAGTGTCATAAATCACCTTGAGGTGCTGTAGGTAAATCTCCCAAGTATAGCATGAGCCTATAATGTTCCCCCCACTGCTGGGACACAGGCACAGGACACGCGAGCCCAATAAAATCTCCCAAATATTCAATTATTTTTATAACTGTGATAGGTAAATACTTCTTCCGTCTTCCATAACTAGGTACGGACGCCAGCACATCAAGTTACTACAATCTGTCAAATTTCTTTAATAGATTTTCAACTTTATCGCTAAATCATTAAGGTTCAAGGTTGATTGGGAAAATTTGACAGTTTCGGGTAGCTTGACCTGCTGGCGTCTGTACCTACTTACTTAATGATTTTTCATTCAGATTTCCCCTGGACAATCCAAAATACTTTGTAAACTCCCATTCGAGAACAACTGTGGGATTTGCACCACGATTTACAAGCAATCGCAAGTTTTTCGCTAACCTGCTAAGCTCTCCGGAATTCAAAAATATGGTAGAAAGGGATGAAAAAGAACTTAGACAAAATTTGGTAAATAAAATGAAGTATTGCGACTCAGTCGTAATGGACGAAGATCTGTTACAAGCCATGTATAATCGAGAAGTAGACCAGACAAGAATGTGAAAAATATAGTGTATTTTTTTTTTGTTTGTTTATTATTTTACCCATTTTATTTAAGTAATTAGTTATTTTAACTGCCACGCTGGCTAGTCTAGTGGTTGATGGCAATAGGTTCGTCCCCCTCACCATGCATCGGACTTAAACATAACTGGCGAAATGTGGATGTAGGTTTAGGCAGAGGTGTACCTATCTATATCTAGTACATATTATATAGCTAGGTAGATACACCTCTACCTAACCCTTCGGGGATTAGAAGCGTGATGTTTATTATCTATTGTTACGAGTAGGATCCCCATAGAAATATAAAAAACACCCGATCCCCAGGTGTTTCTTATTGAGACTGATACATATCAGCTATTGGTTCTGAGTGCAGTTCACGGCAGCCAATCTCAACAGATACTTACTAGCCAACGCAACGCACTCCACCGTCAGCTACAGTCCATCACCGCCTCAACGTAAGACTTTTTACTCAGTTTCCAAAGCTTTGCTATGTCTCATCAGCGAATTGTTTCAAGTAGATGAATTAACAATTATCCCGGTTCAAACCCTTTCTTTCGTTGTATGTCTTCGCAGTCAACCGGTCGTAGAAGGATGCAGTAGAATAGCTGCCCAACCAAAGAAATCACCTGGTAGGCCCTTAGCAACTCTATCTTAGAGTCCGTCTCCTTTAAGATTGTGAGCCTGATAATGTTGAGATTAATAAATAAATAAAATAATGATTATGATTCCATCGCATGCGTGTAGCGCCGCGTCTTGTGCAACGCGAGACTTCTTTCGTGAAGCGGGCTTATGGTAAGTAACCTAATAAGTACAGTCGCCTGCAGATAAAAGGACCCCTCAACGCTAGTTTATTTGTAAGGCGGGGGGGTCCCTTTTATCTGCAGGCGTCCGTACATATAAGAACTCGTGCTCGTACTTCCCACAAACCAGCACAGAACCTTATTCCTGTCATGCGGGTTTGCGCCCGTATGCGTGCCTCACCCACATCTCAGTCAGAAATCAGCATAATAGGAAAAAGCCCTTCGTTTTAGTTTGAAAAAGCACTTGCTTGCGCTTGTAGGTAAATTATTATCTATGGCTCTTCGATTCGACCGATATTCTATTCATGAAATATACTTTTTTCTCAACCTGTGTTGTCACACTGCTGAGCAAAGGTCTCCCTCATAGCTTTCCATCGTTCCTTGCACTTCTCCGACCAATCTCCCGTAAACGCATCTAAATATTTTAAAGGTAACTATTTAATCTGTGATAACTTGACAGCCGACGTTTGACAATGTTATTGTCTGTCAGTGTCATATGTCGGTTGCCAACTTGTCACCATTTGCAAGTGTTGCCAAACGTTTTATTTTTTGGATAATGTTTTTCTACCTTATAGTCATGGACCTATAAAAAAAGGCGGACGGAACTTCACTAAGAAACAACTGAAGCACCAAAATGGCGGCGGCGTAACTGTGTGTGCGTGTGTAAAGGGATGCCAGATGAAAGAAGATTTTACCCAATTTTAAACAATATTTCAACAAGATCTCCCTTGGGTTTTATTACAAGTTTTTGTGACGGATATTGTTAAAGAAAAGGTAAAATAAATAAAACACATTGAAAATAAAAATATTTACAATTTATTTAATAGATAGGTTCAAATGGTTGGTTCAAATTTTTGTTGATTTGTCTTTTGCTATCAACACATCTAGAAATCCCTTCTAATTTAGCAATGTGGTGAAAACGAATGTTTAGATACTTTTCGGCTATGTATTTAATTAAAGCTACTTTATGTTCCATTCCTGCAAAAGAATGTTCTAATTCCAAATCTGAAAAAAATTTGTCGTTTGCTATAAACTTTTCTAAGATTTTGTTTAGCATGTACTGATGTTGTCTTTCATTATATAATATTATTTTATCTTTTAAAAGTTTTCAGACCACCATCTCACAAGTGCAACAAATGTCGTACTTCGGATTCCAATTATTTTCATTTCTACACTCCCTTATTATTTTTATCCAATCATTTTTCCATACGTCATTTGCCGAGGGAAATCTGTAAAATGTAGAACAATACATAATAACGATAAATAGTAACATAAAAATATAAATCTCCCACATTTAAAATAATTTGCAAATTGAAATAGTTGCAACACTGATTGATTTCGTGATTAATTAAAATAATTGTCGTAAAACCGAGAAATAAGCTTATAAATGACATGCTTACCTATGAAAAGTGATCCCCTGGCTTTTTTTACTTGAACCACTACGGTTTCGACAACTTTTTACAACACATGACGGCATCCTTTAAGTTTTAGTAGTAAAATAACACGCGGGCGTCCTGCGGAGTACTTCGGAGCGTAATGGCCGACTATGATGTGAATGTGTGCGTGCCGGCTTGTCTATATTAGCGCGCTGGCCGATTATGGGTGCTTCAGTTAATGTTAAAGGAGACGGCGTCCGCCTTTTTTTGTAGGTCCATGCTTATAGTACACTACAATACGATTATCCCATGTTAAGAGCTTATTACACTATGCTAAATATCGGGCCCGATATTTAGTCGTTCCTAACTTCAGGATAGTTTAGTCGCATTAAACAAACTATCCTGAATTTAGTAACGACTAAATATCGGGCCCGATATTTAGCATAGGTGTAATAAGCTCTTTACTTGGGGTCGGCGCAGGGGCGTGGGATAAGGGCAGGAAGATGATGATGATACTGCAATACGATTAGGGTTATATACATATATACAACAACAACATAAATGGTTGGGGTACTGTCCTCTTAGTTTGGCTACATATTAGCCTGTAGTAAAGAGAAACAGTGCCGTATCCCTCAAGAATGGAGAAATCAATTGCTTAGTGCTTAAAGTTAAAAAATTAAAGATATTAGTTTTGGATATTGGTTTTGGTTTTTGTTTTTTGTTTTTTGGATATTTGTTTTGGATATTGGTTTTGGTTTTGGTTTGGTGTTGTTTTTGTTTTTTTTTGTTGTTTTTTTGTTTCCTCCATTTTATTATTCGATGTTAGGTAGGTATATAAAATTGATGCCTGGGTTGTGGAAGTCAGTTATGCAGTCGCCCCATGAAAAATTCATGTATTCAGCTACATCCGGTTAGTTTGGAAACCGACCTCAACATAAATAGTTGGGAAAAGGCTAGGCAGATGATGATGATGTAGATATTATGTAGATGATATTATACATATTAGGATTCAATTTAAAATATATAATCAATTCATTCAATTTATAATTAATTATTATTATGATTGATTTATGTAGGTACATACATATAAAACTATTATTATTGTGATATGTTTCATGTTATCCTTTTTGTAAAAGATATTTCTAAATAAGCCATAAGTATTATACTTACCTACTGTTGCTGTTAGCCTGCATCATCCCACTGCTGGGCAAAGGCCTCTCCCCATGACTTCCAGTATTATACTTAGCAACTGCAAAATGTGTTGCAAGTTGACGATGATTCCACTTATTTCAAGGTTGAATTTAAGATAAGTTTCAACAAGTCGGTGTGACGAAGATGATTATATTAGGTACTTAAATGTGATAATTACGCGCGGTTAAATTGTCAGATGATCATAAAATAAAATATACCTAGGTAGGTACCGAAGAAAATCCATGGTTGAAGGAGACGGACATCAATTATTCTGTTCTATTCTGGAACTACTAAAAACGTTCGTTTGTTTTGTTTCGTGACGTACGTAAGTGAGATGTTTATTTTATTCTATTAATATTGCTATTAATATTATTTAATAGTGGATTATGTAGTTTGAGATGCGGCAACATTGAGCAACTATGTTGATTGATAACACTTATCACAATGTATTAAATATTTCATGTAAATGATTCGCTATAAAAACATGCGCAATAACTAGTTTATAGTAACTCAATTAAATAGTTTTTCATTCAATAGACGGTTATATTGTGGTAGTTCAGACTTCAGACAGTTGTCTACATCGAGCTTACATAAAGTGACGAAATTTCGGATCAAGTTTGGCAAGTACCTACTCCTTTTTATCGAGTTTAAAACATTGAGGTTTTGTAAAGTGTAGGCTTTATTTTTTATATCATTTACTGTCATTATTCCAAAGTTTTCTTGGACTAGTAAAGCCTATGAATGGTTATGTATTTTAAGCCTTATTATCCGTAACACAAAAACATTTTATTACACTTGAAAAGTACGTCAAGATCATGACCAATCTCAAGTCGGGCAGGGTCATTCATTAAGTAGGTACTTCAACATTATTTTTATCACTAATCTGTGATTACTTAATATTATGTGTTTAATTTCAATTTCTGTAGTTTTTAACATCAATATATTATTGCAATAATTAATCAAGCACCCACTTATTAATGTTAGTATGTTTTATTAGTAGTTACCCACTTAATTAAAATTACAAAATTTAACCATCCTTACCATAACTCTATTCAACAGGTTAATCAAACAATATGGCTTCAATACCTGAAGAATTAAAATGTACTGTGGAAACAAAAGATGGTCCTATTTGTGGATTTATTGATAAAAATGATGAAGGAACTTATTATAAATTTGGAAGTATTCCTTACGCTAAACCACCTGTTGGCCGCTTGAGATTTTTGGTAAGTCTTTTTACAAAAACACATTTTATTCCTGCTCTAGAGTGACTTAAATAAAAAGTTGTTCGATTCCATTACCTATTACCATTCCCAACCTGCCAACCAATTGGGAATGTATAGCTTGATGTATCGCTGTGTGTACCACCACAGTCAAAGGTTCCAAAAGCAGGAATTTTACAAATAAAATGTGACTGATCCAATAAGGGTCAGTTCACACCGAGACGCGACGCGATGCGACGCTGCGCGCACACTTTAAAAGAGTGACTCAAAATATACTTTATTTTCTACACGAAAAGGTACACATTGCATTGTGAGAGTTCAGAATACGTTGCGCGGTGCAGTAGGTCGTTTTAGTGTGCGCGCAGTGTCGCGTCGCGTCGCGTCTCGGTGTGAACTGACCCTAAGGGAGTGACAGAATCGGTGAGTATTTAGGTGGAAAAATAAATCAATTTATATTGGTCAATATTCAGTTTTTATTTGTCAAAATCTATTCATCCAGTTCAGAAGTTTTATGGCTGCCATACAACAAAACTGTTAGGTTTTTTTGAGATGATTGCATTTTAGTTTTTAACTGTTTTAATAGAATAACAATATCACCACTGTATTCAACCACCTACCATGGTACTTTGTTGTGATTATTTCATACTATTTTATTTCTGTATTATGTAGATGATGATATGATGATCAGTCGCTCCATGTAAAATACTGGTATTCAGCTGAATCCGGTTAGACTGGAAGCCGACCCCAACATACATAGTTGGCTGTTGTCAAGGCTAGGCAGATGATGATGATATAGATATTATGTAGATGATATTATATTAGGATTCAATTTAAAATAAATTAATAAAATAGTCTTTATTCTCCTAGACTTGGTCTTTGACAAACATTCAAAAGTTTAAACTCAAGGTTTGCCAACGTGCAATGGAGTGCAGTAGTCTAGGTGTCAAATTGACAGACTATATTATTTGCAACACCACACTGCGCTCCAAAACACAGAATACTGATGTTGCTCAAAAAGCCGCTAAGCTGAAGTGGGACTGGGCTGGCCACATCTGCCGTATGCCCAACGAGGTGTGGGCTAAATTAACCACCACGTGGAGCCCTGACACAGCTAGAAGGCATCGTAGCAGACCCCGTAGAAGATGGCGGGACGAGCTGGACAAAACAAACGACCAGTGGTCCACTTTAGCCCTGGATCAAAAGAGCTGGAAGTCATGCGGAGAGGCTTTGCCCAGCAGTGGGATGATGCAGGCTAACAGTAATTCTCTGACCTAGGTATATAAATATTATACATTGATAGCTGTGCAGTCAATTTGTCCCTTTTTTATTTTTATTTTTTTCTGGTGGGAAATCATCAAATGACCCCCTCCCGCTCTGGGTGGAGCGGAAGAGAGTGTCAGACTCTTACTGACTAAAACCCACCCATGTTCCTTCCTTCGCCCTTTATGTTCCGGGGTAGCGGTAACCCTTTCGGACAATCCCGCTGAGTCAATTTGTCCCTTAAGATAAAAATGTACTATTGTTGTAAACTCAACACAACACTCATCACTCAACACTCATTAGTCATTCATTACATTACTTCAACTGATAATTTAGAACAGCAAATTGCCACGTTTATTAGCAGTGCCTAGTCTGTTACTTTTTCTGTTAGCTCACATTCACAAACAGCAAAGTAGACTTTCTACTGATTATATGAAACAACATTAAATAGTAAAACAACAACAATGATAACAACATCATTTATATGATAAAAAAAAATTAACGTCACACGTCTTTTATAGTGAGAATGCCCGGCTCAACTATATGGCACAGACCACGGCATGGCACAGCCGCACAGCAAAGGATTTTTGTTCACTAAACTGATTTTGAATACTGTCAGCACTTCAATTTCTTTGATGTCGTCACTTGAATATACCGCGGTCGACTCGGCACTTCCATAATATACAGAAAGTACAAATTGCCGTCATGAGAATTATGACAGCAAGATTTGACTATTTACGGTGTCAAGAAACGCTCTCTAGGGAAACACACCAACTTACTTTCATATTGTTTCAGTAACGGCCCGTGTGGCTACGAGGAACATACAAGGGCGCGGAATAATACCTTGCACGCTATTCTCAACTATATTTCAGTTGCATTTTAGTTAATTATCAATTTTACGGTTGGGCGGCAGTGTCACTGCAGTCTGCCGCCGCTTTCAGAATTGTACCTGTACTCTTTCATAATTATTGTTTTTTTTTTTTTTCAGCCCCCGATACCAATTGATCCATGGGATCAAGTAAAAGATTGCACTGAAAATGCGCCTTTGCCTCTATGCTTTACCATAAATAAGGAAGTAGAAGGTTCAGAAGACTGCCTCTATATTGAAATTTCAACCCCAAGTATACAGCCTAAGAAACCTATGCCAGTTATGTTCTGGATAGGAGGTTATGCATATTCGGGTCTAATGGATAACTTATTTGATGTCTCCTTAATCAATGACCAAGATGTTGTATATGTAAGATGCGGCTTCCGAATGGGACCCTTTGGTTTCCTTTCTATTAATGATTTTACAGCACCCGGTAATTGTGGACTAAAAGACTTAGTCATGGCATTAAAATGGGTTCGAAGAAACATAAGTGCCTTTGGAGGCGACCCAGATAATGTCACGATTTTTGGAAGTTCAACAGGTGGAGCTATGGTCCATTTCATGATGCTATCCCCAATGGCGACTGGTCTGTTCCATAAAGCTATCGTGCAAAGCGCTAGTGCATTGAATAGTTGGTCTTTAGCCAAAAACCCCTCTCAAGCTGTTATTGACCTGGCAAATGAATTAGGCATAAAGGAAACTTCTAAAGTAGAACTAGTTGAAAAGCTACGTTCTTTACCCGCAAAAGACCTAATGGATGCATTGTTTAACATGGTTCAGGAACAACAAACAGCAGCAGACCGTGATATCATCGATGCCATCTTCAAGCCGTGCATTGAAGTTGACTTTGAAGGCCAACCAGCATTTATCACAAAAAGTCCTCCTATAATCATGAAATCAGGAAATTTCAATAAAGTGCCCTTAATAATTGGTAGTAATAATATAGAAGGTGCTTTATTACAATTCATAAAAGAAGATTTTTATTCGGATTACGAAAAGTATAACGAGAACGTTAGTCTTATTGTACCCAGATCACTAGCAAGAGAAGATAAATTAACAAAAAATATAGGCCAACAATTATTGAAATTTTATTTGGGTGGCGAAGAGCATTTAAGAGCAGACACGAGAACACAATATTTACAGTTAATAAGTGATTACTTTTTTTTATATTATGTTAATAGAACTGTAAGACTGCACAGTCAGTTTGCACCCGAGTGTCCGATATATTATTATATTCTAAATTTCCCTGGTGAGTGGTCAGTACCATCACATTTAGATTTCCTGAACTCTGCTGGACATTGTGCAGAACTGCCTTTTTTGTTCCGTCTTAAGATGCCAACAATCTGCAAGGGTAGTCGAGATTCAGTGATGACAAGGAGCAGAGTAGTCAAAATGTGGACAAATTTCGCTAAAACCAGGTAAAGATTTACCATTGAATATTTCCCTTAATCTGTTGGAAGTTTTTAACTTTTTAAGATCCTATCGTTTTTTCAATTTTTTGTTTAACTTTATCAGTAATGGATGGAATTAGGTGAGTTCAAGAAATGCGAATATGTATGTCGAAAAAAAAATGGAATCGGGTGTGCCATTTTTTCTTTATACATGTACGTTTTGCTATACAAAGTGGAAAATTGCATAAATTTAACATGAAGAAACAATACCACGAAATAAAATAAACAATAGAATAAATGTACAGCTGTATCCATATCCAGAAATAAGTCCATGTCATGGTCTATCCGTGTGTCAAAAACATCCAAATCCGTTTGGCCATTAAAAGACAGACAGACAGAGACACTCGCATTTATTAGTATCGATACTTATAATATTTATTTTCTTTGATAAGTATGGACTATGGATGGATAAGAAGTACATGCTCAGCTAATTCCAGTCAATTCTAAAACAGTTGACACAACTATGGACATTATTATGATGTACATAACACACTATTATGGACATTATTATGATGTCCATAATAGTGTGTTATGTGCCACAAATTTGTTTACAGTAACCTAAATAATAACCACAAATTTGTTTTCAGTAACCCAACGCCTGATGACAATGATCCACTTTTGCAAATAACTTGGGACCCCGTTGCAAATAAAGATAAGCTAAACTACCTTAGTATAGGGTCAGAGCTTACAAAAGGTAGAAATCCATTTGATGAGAGAATGAAATTTTGGGATACTCTCCACCAAGAACATGCATTTCTCAGAACTATAGTTTATTTCAATGACATAGGAGTTTCGTGGTAAGGCGAGCTCAGCAGATTCTAAGTTTTGGATACCTATTTTTTTAAGATTTTTAGATCAATATACATTTAATAAAATTAGTTAATAAAGTTAGTCTTCATTATATTTACAATTGTTTATGACTGCTTTTTATTCTGAAGTTGGGAATAAGACTGCCGTATGGATGAAAAAACCCCGAATGAAATTCAGTGGAAGAAACACATTTTTTCCAAGAAATAATATGAATTAAACTTGACACTACTTTTTGTCAAATTTTGAGAGTAAGGTCACCCGCCGCTGCCCGCCTGATCAGAGTGGGGTCTAATTCGCTTCTCGTTTTGTTACGAAAATAAAATTATTAGTAACTAGCTGCGCCCCACGGTTTCACCCGCATAAGTTTCGATCCCGTGGGAATAACGGGATAAAAAGTATCCTATATGTTAACCCTGGTTATAAACCATCTGTGTGCCAAATTTCATCCAAATCGTTCAGTAGTTTTTGCGTGAGAGTAACAAATATCCATCAATCCATACAAACTTTCACGTTTATAATATTAGTAGGATATTGCCTTATAGCTTTACTTTTAAGAAATTGCAACTGCTGGAATTGGCTGTTAATAAATCACCCAACCAATCGCAGCAGCATACGCGCACGCTTGACTATTTGAAGAAACTCGAAAACCAGGAAAATAGGGGCTAAATTAAATAACCAGTTGTTGGTATCAATCTGTAATACATTATGAAATGATACTTTTCACATAACAATATACAAGTTTAATTATTTTAGTAACAAAAGCTTGAAGGCCAACAAATACATACTACAAAATAAATGAACTAGATACGCCATTATCTACAGTAAAAAAATAAGAAGGCGAATTCCTTTGTTAATTATATAAATTAATAAAATAATCTATACATAATGGGTGCACAATATAATTACATACACATTGTGTAGATAGTTTGATCAGAAAACAGTCAATGCAACGAAGTTGTAGATACTACCCACTTTTGTATACTCATAGATATCTGAAAAAAGAAATTTTCTTCAGTGACCATAAATAGAGCAATAAACTTTAGATAAATAAATACATGTTGAGAGTAAACTCCCTCGAAAAATAAGTTGGACATCAGTGGTGTTCAAAAAACATTGCTATGATTTTGTGGGTTTTTTTTACCACTCAATTGAGTAGGCAGAAGCATCTAACATTTGACAAAATATACAATACAAAGCTGGTATTATCATCATTGGTCGTGTGCCTACGCACCAGTACACATGTGTCATCGAGACCATTCGTAGTTGCGCCCCTCTCAACGATAATTCGTTGAGAGGGGCGCAACTACGCTTATGATGAACATTAGTTCATCATCAGCGTAGTTCATCAGTGTTGCGTTAAATATTATTTTTCTGTTAAACTACGGGACCGTATGTTGCATTGTCAATGTTTGATAATAAGTGGCTGGAGCGCATTTCAACGATAAATTTTCAAAAAGTCATCTACAGTCAAATGTTGCCAGGATTTAGACCGACACAATTTAGTCTAAAAGGACCTCAAAAACGCTCCAAAATATCAAATCCTGGCAACGCACACACTACGTCTACTACGATAATTATTGCATTCATGGAAATATTTAAAATTATTATTAGGATTTACATGCGGCTATCTACATTGATGTCTTACTTAGTAAATTACATAGGCTAAATTTTACCGACATATCGTCAAGTGATTATTACATAATTATGTTCCTACAATCTATTCCTTTCCTTACAGACAACAACACGTAGCGAAAAAGCTTCATTAATTCATAGATGATAGATTCCTGTAGGACGATTTCCTGTTTGGACGGTACGACACAAAAGTTGCAAGAAACACGGTATATCGAAGCGCTACTTAGCTCATAGGATACAATGCGGACTTCATCAGTCAGTGTCGCACTTTAAATTGGTTTCCCATGGTGCACCATTACACGGGTGCGCACGACCATTTCACTAGAGAATTTACACGAATTGCTAGCATCATAAAGACCAAAATAAGCCAGACCATCGCGTATTTTGTTTTATGGTTGGCCCAACATTAATTTAGCTTGCTGGAAAGTTGTAAGCGTTTTCAAATCTCTGCTAGACAGGGATTACAGCACTACACTCACTATCACAGTTCGAACATCTCAACACAAAAAGGCCATATTAACTTCGCGCCGTGCAGTACAATATTTTGCGTGACAAGGATATAAGAATTTATTCATGTATATTTTTGATAAGCAAATACGGTTTTAGTTTTTGTCTTAGGATCCACACTACAACGCGCCACGCAACAGGGTGATCCGCCTTAAGTCTAATTTCAAAAACCCACACTGTTCACTAATGAACACTTCTAGAATATGCTAATAGGATTATCACGTGAATGCCGAAAAACATTAAGCCGCGGCGTCAACTTCAACGTAACATTGTGTTCTACCGACCAATCAGGTAAAGATTCAATTATGCTTGTCCAACGTAATAATACAAAATACCAATTTACCAAATATCGTTTTTCACAAGTAGTGTATGGATGGATGCCAATAAAGTAAAATTCGTAGACAGAGTAACCAATAGACAATAGGCGCGTTTTTTTCTCTATCAAAATGTCAACGTTACGAATACCGCAATGCAAGAAAGATATTATTTGTCCCTTTCGGCACTATAACCACTTTTCTACATCTCTCAAAATTTATATTGATATGTGGGCGAAAGTATATTATTATGTAACATGTTCTCTCAATTCAGTCTATACTCAATTTGGTCATGGACGGCCATATAGGTATTATTAATCAGTTTAGGACCGGCCAACATTTTATTGTCATTCCTTTTGAGATGCTGTACATCTAAGTATAAAATCCATGTGCATTTGTGTTATTTGAAAAAATGGCGCCGATTCCCTTGCTCACAAACTAAATTTAAGTTCAGTGCATCTTTTTTGTTTCTATTTCATTAAGAAAAGGACAGAAGATAAATATTAGTTCAGTCCTGTAAAATTAGTCAGCGCCTGATGTGAATTGACGTATTTTTAGTAGCCATGTTTTTAAACACATTTAAACTGTCTATGGAATATCATAATTAGACAGGACTAAACTAATATTTATCTACTGTCCTTAATGAAATAGAAAGAAAAAGATGCACTGAACTTAAATTTAATTTAGTTTGTGAACAATGGAATCGGCCCCAATAACTTTATTAATTGGGGTAAAGGGTTAAAAGTGCATTGTCAATTCCCTTGTGGGACATTTTTTACCGCAGCCTACGTCTTTGTCTATTGATTTCTCGCTCTACAGTTAAATTATAGGAAACTAAAATATCCCTTATAGGATTGACTACAATTTCACTTGCCAAATTCAAAATTGTGACTTTAATAATACGATAAATTATACAAAACATCACAAGATATACTCACTGCACGGTCAGCATCAATATAAAGTAGAATTATAAGCCTAGGTTAGAATTGGAAGCCACCCATTGGAACCGATTGATCGGCGCTGAATTGATATTGGTCCGTAGTCGACGACACCGCAGGCGCAAGTCTGCCGTCCTCTTCTTCAGATCCAAAATAGTTCTCAATTATCTCGAAAGATTTTTGATAAATGTCAAGGTTTTCATGTGACTGGAGGAATTCGATCTTATCCAAACCTAAAACAAACAAAACAGAGGTTTTAAATTTATTTTCTTTCTTTCACTAAGAATGTCACGTCTTCGTATGTGTGTACCTAAACAACAGTCCATAACTCTCTCCACAGCCTATGTTCATTAAAAAGTAAAGCCAAACTGTCTGAGACACTAAAACGTAAACTGCACTCTGCTACATCAATAAACCGGGCGTAACACAATGTTGCTATTCTTGTAAGCGCCACGGGTAATATAGGATGTGTAAAAATCACGTTACTTGCAAAGAAGTGACTATTTGCATGTCTGAGCAAAGAAGTAACTATTTGTTGTTTGACATTGAAAGCGCCTTTCTCGTAACAATAAGGTTTTCGAAGTTCAAGTTCATCCTACTAATCCTACTATAATAATATTATAAACGCGAAAGTTTGTGACGATGGATGTTTGTTACTCTTTCACGCAAAAACTCCTGAACAGATTTGAATGAAACTGCACTAATATAGCTTATACATCACAGTAACAATAGGATAATTTTTATCCCGATTTACCCACGGGATCGACACTTATGCGGGTGAAACCGCGGGGCACTGCTAGTACAATATAAAATCAGTGTATACTTAATATCAGCAGTAAACAATATCTAGACGTTTTAACATATGGAAAATGCAATTAACGTGTATGCTGAATATCCATTTTTGATAGTTGGTGATTTCAATTTAAATTCGTGCAATAAAACTGTTCGATCTCAATTTAATAATTTTCTGGAGTATTCTAAGTTGCAACAATGCAATAACATTAGCAATAAATATGGATGCGTCCTGGATTTAGTCTTAACTACTCTTGATTCCAATAGTATCAATATTTCACCCGATACTGAACATTTTGTCCCTATGGATGCATACCACCCACCATTAGAGATACTACTTACACTTCCTAGAAGATCAAACAATCCGCCCTCTTTGCTTCCAGAAAAGTATTTAAGTTTGGAATGGAACTTCCGTGAAGCAGATTTACATAGCTTGTACACTGATATCGCTAATATTGACTAGAACGAATTACTTGAGCAACAGAACTTAAATATAAACCTAGCTGTTGATATACTATATAATAAGCTTAATGACGTGATCAGTACACATGTTCCTTTAAAAAGAGTAGCCCAAAACAATAAATATATATATCCAAAATGGTATACCAAAGAAATTATTCATTACATAAAATTAAAATATTTTAATCTAAAGAAATTTAAATGTCATAGTTTAGGGTTTAACAAGGAACTCTTTAAATTCTATAGGGCTAAAGTGAAAGAGCTCATTAATACAGCATTTAAAAAATATATTGTAAAAGTTGAAAACAATATAAGTTTAGATCCCTCAAGTTTTTGGCAATATGTGAAGGAAAAACGTAAAAATAGGCAACATATAAAAACATATAATGGTAAGTCTGTAGAAGGAAAGAATGCCATTGACTCGTTTGCTAAATATTTTAGCTCAGTGCAAAGAGTATAATAATAATACGGGAGAAGAGAGCCCTCTTGCGTCATTTCGAAGCAGCCAGATTCGAAACGCCATCTACATATCTTAACGGGAACTAAGGCTCTATGATAATAATAATAATAATAATAACTTTATTTCCAGAAAGTACAATTTCACAGCAAGACTTAATACTAAAGCCATACATTGGTTATTTCTAATCAATAAAAATTGATGATATGATAGGAATGTATATATACCTATATACGTATAGGTTACTATACTCTTTGCTTGTATGTATTGGTGATCTTTCTTGTTTTTTGCAAATATCAGCTGTGTTTACGTCGTATGTTGATTAAAATGCGATTTGTGAATATAATGACGATACATTTACTAAATTACAATCATTAAAATTTACTGTCTGAAGGAACTATTATTGATATTTTAATGATCGTGATTCAGTAAGTAAACGAGTCATCATTAGCGAATCGCATTTTGATCGATGTGGACACAGCTTCTATTTGCAAAAACATAATAAAATTTGAATTTCGCCCGCTAAATGGAGACACGAAACATAAACAAGCGCAGACGCAAGTTGCGGCGGCCATAATGTGTGATGTTGCCAGACCAGAATACGTCACACAATATGGATTTACGTGACAAGGTTGCCATAATTGATAATGCTGGACATGTATGAAATATAATAATGTGATAATTTTAATGAAATATATTACAATTATTCTCTAGAAAAATACTATAAACTAAATTAGAGAACTTAGTTATTTGATTTTCTTATTTTCGTTAAGTTAGGATTACAGAGACATCTATCGATAATTATGAAACTAATAGTTTCTCAGTTAAGTAAAGTAGATGGCGCCTCTTTCTTTACGAAAGTAGTGCTTGTTCTAACTGTCTCCCCCCTGGCTCAGTGTTCCATGATACCCCTCCGTCATTAGATGTGAAGGCTGCGGAGGACGAGGCTAATCGTTTAGGCTGCCTGTCTACAATGGCTATTGAACAAGTTACAGCTACGGATCTTAGGCGTGCAGTGCGCCGACGAAACGCGTTAACAGCTTGTGGTCCCGACAACATACCGGGTTTCTTAATAAAGGATTGCTTGTCGGCTTTAGAAGAGCCTTTACTATATATATATAATCTTTCGCTTAGACAATGTTTATACCCTGGTAAGTGGAAAGTGTCCAGAGTGACTCCAATACCTAAATGTGGGTCGTCCACAAATATAACAAACTTTAGACCTATTGCTATATTGTGTGTACTTGGGAAGATATTTGAATCTATTATTAATAACGCCATTTGTAAACAAATCAAAGGACAATTGAGTGATTGCCAGCATGGGTTTCATCCTGGGCGCTCCACGGTGACTAATCATATAGAATATGTTGATTAAATAGTAGAGTTAAGTCTGGTTGTCAGGTGGATGCCGCGTACTTTGATTTCAAGAAAGCCTTCGATCTTCTAGATAATGATGTGCTTTTAAATAAATTTGCATTACTAGCATTCTCAACTTCTCTCTTAAAATTCATGGCCCACTACTTAAAAGACCGTAAACAGTATGTTAAGGTAGAAGGATATAAGTCGAAAGAGTATTATACTAGATCAGGGGTAAGTCAAGGTAGTACCATTGGTCCTACACAATTTATAATAGTGATCAATGATTTACCTACTGTTATCTCTAACGCAAAATGCCTTATGTTTGCTGACGATTTAAAACTGTACCTTTCTGTAACCGACGCCAAGGATTGTGAGGCGCTACAAAATGATATTAACGCTGTGGTTGAATGGAGTATAAAAAATAAATTGTCATTTAATAATTCTAAGTGTAAAACAATAACTTTTTCCCGATCCCGTAATCCGATTAGGAATGGTTATAATCTTTCTGGCTCGTCGATAGAACGTGTTTTCTCGATCCGGGATTTGGGAGTAATAATGGATAGCAAATTGAATTTTCACAAGCATATTCTTAAGACTTGCAAAGACGCTAATAAATGTCTTGGTTTCATCATTAGATTATCATCTCAGTTTAAGAACACTCAAATCATAAAACAAATATACAATGCCTATGTTCGTAGTAAATTAGAATATAATGCAATAGTTTGGAGTCCTCAAGAGTCATTGTACACTATTATGATAGAAAAAATTCAAGTAAATTCTGTAGATACCTGTACAAACGTCAGTATGGATACTACCCCTTTCTATATCCTTCTTTGTTCGTATCAGGAATGGTGGGTTTAGACACACTCAAATTCAGGCGAGAATCCACAAATATAATTAATTATTATCTAATATTAGTAGATAAGCTAGATAGTCCCGTTCTACGAGAGTCAATGAATTTTTATGTTCCTGACCAGTATATGCGTGGCGTTGTAAGACGACAACATAGACTCCTCTGCTACCCGCCTACAAGGCGTGCTCCCCGAACCAACAACACTCCCACTGCTAGAGCAATTAAGTTAATAAATGACTTTCTAAAATATATTCCTGAGGCAGATCTATTTTTAGACTCTCGATGGACGATCGCTAAACATTTGTGTACATTTATTTAAATATGAAGAAATAATTGTTTAGTTTCTAATTTTATTTTATGATTGTGGTTGTTTTGTTTGCAAATTTTATGTTACCTACTTCGTTTTTTTTTTGTATTTAGTAATTATTATTATATTTTTTTTGGTTTAAGATGTTTTAATGTAATTTTGTAGAATTAAGATAGATATAAGCGATTTGGTGCAAACTGTTAGCTTATATCTGATGAATGAATAAATGAATAAATGAATCAAGATATAAATTAAATATAATATCACTTACCGAAGCACTCCTCAATAAGAACAGCGTAAGGATTATCACGTTGATCGGATTGTTGTCCAGCCTTTAATATATTGTCTAATCCATTTAGAGCCACTTGGACTGTCTTGGCGTCCGTTAACGTTAATAAGTCACATAGAGGTGGTATACAACCTTGTTCCACTAAATACCTAGAAAAGATACATACATGTTAGCTAGACATCCGTAGATTCTAATACAGATTTACCACTCAATGACTTGTCAGTCTTTTAGAAATTAGGAGGTAAAAATGAATAATGTTTCATACCTAATTTGGTCATGACTGCCGCCACTAGTTGCATTCGTAATAGCCCAAGCCGCTTCTTTCCGCGTTTTAAATTCAGCTTGCCTTAAAATTTCAATTAGTGCTGGGAAAATGTTAGCATCTATTACTGCCTGAAATGGTAAAGAAAATACAAATAAATTACTATTTTATATTGATATCATACATACATCGCGTGTTGAATTTCGGTCAACTTAAATTTGCAAGAAAACTACATCGACGGATCCCTTATTTCGGCACTTCACTTTCGATTGTCGACGAGGTAATAAAACGCTGTCACACACAATTGCCTCACTTCGCTGTACCGCGATACTCCGGTTTTAAGGTCATAAGAAGTTCATAACGTGTAAAACTTGCAGAAGAAATTAAACTTTATTTGAAAGAATTAAAGCTACTTTTTCAAAATTACATAATTTGTTCCAGTTCGGCCAGTTTACCTCTATAATATTTAAGTTGCAGCTGAAAGTAAACTTTAAGTATGCGCCTTAAAGTTACTTTTCCTAAATTGTAAAGACAGTTTACCTGTATCTGCGCAGCATTGCCGGCAGTAATGTTAGAGAGCGTCCAACAGGCCTCCTTCCGTAGTGCCTCTGTGCTGGAACGTAGTAGAGCGTGTAGGTTCGGCAGCGGGTTGCAGTTGAGTACCGCCTGCGTCTGCGCATCGTTGCCCGTCACTATGTTGCCGACGGCTCTCAACGCCGCTGAGACTACCGTCGATTTGTTGTGCCTGGTGAAATAAACGTGTGGGTGAGTATTCGCTATACCCTGCGTCCTATCCAAAAACCAACCGTCGCGCGAGTGCGAGATCCATACGATCGCTTGTATAAAATATGACGTACAAACGCGATTTGATTTATCGCCCAATTATGTCACATTAATAGAAAAGAGCGACCATCGCTATTGGTTAGGATGCGGCCTTATGGTCCTTCAAAATATTGATAAGGAATATGGAGCAGAAACATAAGTTAGACTCAAGACGATTCTTGATAATTCAGACAAAAAAAAAAATATTCGCCAGAAAATATTATTTGAGTGCGAAGCGAAGTGGAAATACGATATGAAAGGTTATATCAGAGTAGTATGTCGATTACAATAAGAAGATAGAAAATATATTTGCTGTAAGACCCTTACATAAGCAGTTCCACAAGCCGCCTACAAACTCCAGCATCAATCACAGCTTGAATCTTCTCATTTGGTCCGTCCGATAGATAAGAGAGAGCCCAACACGCGTCGCTTAGCACATCTGCATCAGTGTGATGTAACAACCGCGCTAAAACTGGAATACCTAGAAAATACATTACAATTCAATTTAACTAACATGTCATGTACAAAACAATTACGCAATTACAATATCCTAAGTGTTAATTCTACTAACTAATAATTATGCACATTTAGAAGGTGCAATAAAATTATTATGTAACATGCAAGTAGATAAATAAATAAATAAAAATAAATATTAATCGCGTCGCATGGATTGCATGACAAGGATTTCCGCAAAGTAACACCTGATTCCAATTCTTTAACCTGTCACGTATCTTCGGCTGTGGTACGAAAAGAGTAGTAGTATCAAATCACAAGGTAATCTCCAAGTGATTTGATACTGAAACGCAAAAGATCCAGTTGTATGAGTAATCGCTCGAAATAAAGATGTTTATTTGATGTATCCCAGCATAATAGGAATTTTATACCAAACAAGAGGGTTTTTATCTTAAAGTAGTCGAATACAATATAGAAATAATAACAGTTGGATAAAAAAAACTATGTGACTCACCTGGAGCGACGGCTTCGAAGTTTGTAGGAGGATTTTTGCCTCGACACAAATTTGAAAGAGTCCAAACTGCATTCTTTGTCATAGACAGCCTGGTATACTTATTTAATATCCTGAAAAAAATTACAAGTAGAACTATTAAAAAACTGAAATTATTAACAGGTGCAGTACAACATTCTGACGCATATTTTAATTCAACATTAGTGATAATAATTTGATAGAACATTTTGAACTTATATTTAGTTTACCTAATCAAGAGAGAGAGGCAAAAACGTTGTATGCATTATTCAGTGTTGGTTGTTATAAATAATAATAAACCCAAGTTGATTCCCAAGTACAAGTAAGTTTATTTAAGTGTACTGCGGCTTTTGCCCACAACTTCATCTGCATATGTTTTGTATTTCATCATTTTTTAACACAAATAAATGATTTAAAGTCTGTAAAGTAAAGTAAAGGATGTGAAGTAGCATAATTATGTCCTTCTCCAGGTTTCAGGCTACCTATCTGTCAAATTTCATAGCAATCAGTCCAGTAATTTAGGCGGGAAGAGGTAACATACAGACAGACGTTGCATTGACATTTATAGCATAGATAGTAAAAAAATGGCGTTCTGAAGTTTCTGCTCATTCCCAAGTAAAGATAATTTATGTAAGTATGAAGAAGGCAATAGTTACTCTAGTAGCGGAGGTAAAACGCCCGCTGCTAGCACAGTGTCGCGACAGCGCGGCGAGTCGCCGGCCACGTTGCCGAGCGCCCAAACGGCCTGCTCGCGCACGTCATCACTGCCACCGCCAGCCACCAGGCTGACCAGCACCGGCACCGCACCGCACTCAACCACCACGCGAGTCTGTTCTGATGATCCTGATGCTATATTTGTGAGAGCCCATGCTGCTTCGAACTGAAATAACACATTGAAATCTAAATCTTTAAGTTTGTTCTATACATATTTTGAAGACAACAAGTGGTGTGTGTGGCCCTGTTTTTCACGCATCATTCTCACATTATTTTAATGATGGTGTTGTTATGTGGCTATTCTGGTGTCTATCCTAGCTTACTGGTATGACACTACAGCAGAAAACATACATTATTTTCGACAACAGTAGTTACGAGGGCGACACTGAAAGTTTTTAGAACGGGCCACTTGTAAACGATATAATAAAAAAATAAGTTCAAATTTTGAAAATGGAACTCTTTGCCAGCATTAATGTGTATGTATTTTATTCATTTGTCATTTGTTTACGATTTGGCGGCAAATTGAAAATTGTCTGCGTCACGTCAGCATGAATTTAACGCGAGAAAATTTTCGTACAATGGTTTTTTATGACTTTCGATGTCATTTAAGTCAACAAGAAAGTTATGATAGACTTCGATTGGCCTTTCACGATGAAGCCCCATCTCGTGCCACTGTTTACAACTGGTTTAATGAGTTTAAACGTGTAACGAAAGCTGGATTTATTGTTATGATCCTGAAACTAAGAGACATTCTGCTGTCTGGGTGTTTTCTTCCGAGAAGTTGCCAACTAAAGTGAAGAGAGGTCGAAGCGTGGGAAAAAAGGCGGTGGCCTCGTTCTTCAGAAGGACAGGTCATTACGCAACAATTTAGAGAATCTAAAAACAGTTACTGCAGAGTGGTACACTAACAATTGTTTGCCACTTGTCTTGGAAAAAGTTCGGGAGAAACGACCTCGCAGTAGGATCCTCCTTCACCACGACAACGCCTCGTCGCCCACCGCCAAGCAAACAATAGACTACTTGGCGACGTCAGACGTGGAATTACTGGGTCACCCGCCTTATAGCCCCGACCTCACACCTTGCGATTTTTATTTATTTCCGAAAAAAAGGAAAAACTTCGAGGAAAACGTTTTATGGACGCCGAGGAAGCAGTGGCTGCATTTCAAAATGCCTTCAAAGAGACCCCTAAGAATGAGTGGGCAAAGTGCTTTTCTCAGTGGTTCCATCGGATGCACCGATGTATTGATGTAAATGGACACTATTTTGAAAAGATATAATAATTTGGTCAGTTTTTGATTTTCTAAGAACTTTCAGTGTCACCCTCGTAAAAGACTGATGAAGTCTTATTAAGGGTCAGAAAAACTATTTGTTTATAAGATAAAATTAGATCATATTACCTGCAGTGTTGGATTAGTGCTATTGGTAAGAAATTCCACAAATTTAGGAACTATTCCAGTCCGTATCACTTCATCGATTGGTGGATTAGGCTCTTGACTCAATAGTTTTCTAAACTTCTGAGTTGCCATAACTTGCTCTTGTGGATTGTCCCCATACAGAGCCGCAACCATTCCTGGAGTGATGTCATCTGATGGTGATATATTGATGTCATCCTAAAAAGTAGAATAAATCTTAGTCTGAAACCTTTCCAAAACAAGCCTTGTAAAAATAATCCTCCATAATCCTGATAATGATATTTTATTTTTAAATTCAGTAATTAGTCTACTATTCAACTTATTTCAGAGGGCCATTATTTGATGTGTAAAAGTATGTTACAGGCTATGACACCGTCATGTACTAATAACTTCTACACAGAACAATGTTTATTTAATTATAAATATGGGCACATAGCAAATACTCTTTAGCGCAATGAATTAGACAGGTCAGAACAGAATTTCCTTAAAATAAATATCTTTTCCTATTTTATCCAACCGCAAAGAAGAGTTATGTTTTGAACGTCTTTATTGAAGAAGGGAATAAATTAATGTATCCTGCAATCTGCAATTTTCATTTGAATGCCAGTTATAAATGTAACGTGACATAACTGCACTGCAATGCATCCTAAAGTTGGAGAGAGAATTTGCTTTTAACAATAATAATAGTCCATTTAAGTGACTTGCATACTAATTGTGTAATTGGATAGCAAACAGACCAATTACATTTCAAACTGCAAACTAAAGTGATTAAAATTTTGTTATCAACAATTACATTTTCACTGGTGAAATGTGGGTGGGTGTACTATCAGTACATCTCTGCCCAACCCTTCGGGGAAACAAGGTGTGATGTTATATTATTTTATAACATAAGTATGTTAATGTTAAGAGAAAAAAAAAATACTTTTGGTATAATCATACTCATTGTATTCTTGTCATTGTGCTCTTAGTATTAAGGGCTATATTACAGAACTCAAGACTCAAGCATTACTTAAGACTAGTTTCAATCAATCAAATGGCTTTAAACAAGTTTTAAGTAGGTAATGCTTGACTTTTGAGTGAGGTTCTGTAATACAGGCCTAAGTATCATAACCAGCCTATAAAAATTAGACAAAGATTCTGTGCAATGTGCAAAATTGTAACAGATTGTCAAGGTATCTGGTATACTGAAAAATTGTTCCAGCCGATTGATTCTGTACAAATCGCAACGTGAAAAGTTAGGTGAAGCGAGCTCAGAGTGAGCTGTCAATGGTGACATTCCCTAGCATTAGTTGGAATGAGCCAAGAATTTGAAGACATGTGACGTCTACCAATCCACACTGAGCCTGCGTGGTGGATTACGGCCCACTCCCCCTCACCGAGAGGAGGCCTGTGTCCCAGCAGTGGGAACATTATAGGCTGATTATGTTATGTAGTTGGTTGGAAGCTCATTCCACGCTCACTTCACCTGAGTTTTCATGGTGAGTTGGTTACAGAATCGCACTGCAGCTCATGATGCACATAAATGTAAAGTAAAGAATAAATGTTGGCTGGCAGAGATTTTATGGAATATCTGTCTCCCACAAAACTGGTGGTCCTACAAACATCCATTTAACATGAGGAAATGTTGTAGCAAAGCACCTCAAAGCAAAGAGAATACTAATAACATGAAATCATACCTGCATCCCATAATTCTTCTAAGAAGTGTCTGTTTTATTAACAAAAAATAAAATTTACCTGCAAAGTAATATCTGGTGCATTTGCCGCAGGAAGATTAACATTTCGACGCTTGAATAGCTGCTGTTCTCTCTTCTGTTTCCGCAGCTGTACACCTTCCTCCTCCCGGCGGCGGCGCAGCTCATCTGCACTCAAGCCTGCATTCTTGTAACGATGCTTGTGTCCGCCAGACATCTTAAAAACAATCAATTAATCATTTAAATAAATAAATTTATTAATCATACACCCTGTGACTAATAATTTAGGTAATTGATAAGAAAGTAAAACACCACACATATTTACACCTTTGTTTACCTTTTACCTTAATTAAGAATGGATTTCATATTATTTCTGTTTATTGGATTAAATAAAAGTAATTCACTAATAGACCAATGTTTCTCTACAGACCATTTATTATGGAGGTCTTAATTATTACTCTTTCACCCTTAACAGAGATGCACTCAAGGAATTATTTATAGGGTCCTAAACGGCGGAAACCTATCACAACCAATAACATAATTGTCAGCTTCGTAGTAATAGTAACATAACGCCATTTAGGAATCCATATAATATGCAAATATTGATATTTTTAGATGATGCAGTAAATAATTAATTAATTACAACCTACAAGTACGACAACGAAAAGAATAGACAAGTCAAAATTGAAATCAAAGCAAGTCGATCGACGACATTAAAGGAAAAAACTGCAACCAAATTGCAACAATGTTATACATCAATACAGCTTCATCAAAATATACTTACAATTATTTTAGGAACCAGAAGTATGAAAACAAAGAAAACTAATAGATATTGCAAATCAATCCACCATCGATTATTTAAAAAAAAAAATTAGTTGCATACAGATCGTAGCTAAAATATCATCGAACAGATGAGACAGAAAGTACCTACCTGAACCAGCAATCACGTCACCTTTGTTGCTAGATGCCAAAATCAAATTCCCATGCTTGCTGAGTAGTAAAAAATATCAACGTCCCTTCAAAATAATGATTTCATTCAACAAATCAAATAGTTTTTTTTCGTAAAGCTGTTTTAAATAATTAGGCGCAAAATAAAATAATCTTTTCAAAGCAAAACCATTTCAAGTATGGTGAGAATTCTAAATATTATGTTAAATAAAGGGAAACTTTGATTATTTAGCAACACCAAAAGTCACTTCACAGATAAAGCAAAGGGATTACTTATGATTTGAACCTTCTTGGTTTTTAGTTGATTTATAATTTGTTTGTGGATTTTGCCCGTGGCTTCGCCCACAACCTAGCTATGCAGTATAAAAAGTATTCTTTGTCTTACCCCATGTCATGGTCTACTCTCTTCTCAAGAGTAACTGCAAACGCACTCTGCCTATAACAGGCGGGCCAATACCTGCCCGGCCTGTATTCCGAGGGAATTGCACTGTTTCGGCACCCCAGTCAGAGGCAGAAGAAGATCACCATGTGTTTTCTTCAATAAGAGTCCATCTGAATGATACCGTCGTCGACTCCGGGAAGCGGAGGATATCGTTTTTTTTTTTTTTTTTTCCCGGGGTGTAAAATCCTCATGGATGTCCGCTGCCCTAGAGCGGGCGACGGGGTCTATCAGACTCTTACTGACTAAAAACCACCGGGGGTCGCGGGAACGTAAGATCCTTCCGCAACCCCAGACTGGTGCCGGCCCGCCACCGCGGGCCTCCTCGGGTCAGGGGGGGGAGTGAGGTGTTTGACTCCCCCTGCGACTTCTAAGAGGGGCGCGCGTGGAACACTACGCGCCGCCACCTCGGGTCCTGATGTGTGGGGGGCGACGGACGTCCCCGAGTCCGTCGCCCCTGGACCCATTTAGGGGGGCTGGAAGAGGGCGAGGGCGTTGTCCGCCCTCCGCCGACGCCCGGTGCGCCTGCTGCGGGCCGGGTGAGAGGACGCGATCTCCCTCTCCCTTTCCGCAGCCTCCTTCTGCCAGACGACCGTTTCGCACAAGGAAACCACCGCGTCCCAGGACTCTTCGCTGCCGACCATCGACTCGACCACGGCCGGCAGCGACAGGTCACTGCCTACTTCTGAGATGAGGGCACGGCGCGGCTCCTCCCAGGCGGCACACTATGCCAGCGTATGCCGCGCCGCGGAGGATATCCTACATCAACCCCCTTGGGAGGCGTAGAGTTACCGATAGGGGGTGTGGCGTGTCCAACAATAAAACCTATAGGTACCGGGTGTAAAAAGAACCATCACATAGCAGTTAACTACGCATTCTATAAATCAAAATTAAGCATGTAGGTGTAATTTTGTTTTTAGTTTGAAAATCAATGCATGCTCAGGAGTTGAAGGGTATTTAAAGTTAAGTTATAACATTTAAAACTTGTTTATGTAAAAGTTTAAAAAAACTTGGAACCTTCAATAACCTCATTGTAACAACGTTCCCAGGTATAGCCAGATAGCAGAACTAGAAAATAATGGGGACTTTGTGTGACTCTCGGTTTCGTTACTTCCCGACCCTCGTCGCATCTTTTACATCCACTTTACTTCTTTTTTTTTTTAATATGAAAAAAATGAAATTGAATAAATAAGTTGTAGATACCGCTATAAGTTTTAGACTTGGTTGGTGCTGTAAAATGAAATTCGACAGCTTCAGCTTTTTGTAAAAAAAAAACGCTTCGCTTGCTTTTGCGTCCTTTATCCTTTTCCCATAAGGGATCTGCATAGCTAGTCACAACCATCCGACAGGCTATCGTATCGAAGGACGAAGATGAAACTTTTCGATAGCCTGCTTTGCCTTGCAAACAAACGCTGTCGGAGGAATAATGGTCGTCTATTTGATATAAACTGACAAGATTTTCGGGTTTCAGACAGCGTTTATAGGACTCCTACGATAACATTGATTGATGTTCGTTACGATACGGAAGCGTATCGAGTGGTCGTGAATAGCTATGCTGCAATTTTTCAGAATGGATGGTCAAAACAAATATGTAACGTAAAGTTAAGCGGGGATTTTTTTATTCGCATAACATTCGATTCTCAAAATAGCAGATTCTCAAAATATTAGATTCGCTAAATATTATATTCTCAAAATGGCCGAAATTGTACGGACGCCAGCACATCAAGTTACTACAATCTGTCAAATTTCTTTAATAGATTTTCAACTTTATCGCTAAGTCATTAAGGTTCAAGGTTGATTGGGAAAATTTGACAGTTTCGGGTAGCTTGACCTGCTGGCGTCTGTACATTTAACTCGAGAAGTGCATTTTATTTATAATGAACTTTTTGTGATCCGTTCGTTAAAAATATCCGGTCAACATAACATTCAACATAGCGGCTTGGCAGTCTGTTAGCAGTGTAAGCATTGAATATGAGTGTTTTCTGGTCTGACCACCTGCCATTGACTATTGAGTGCAATCTAAACACTGTCATGCCAAGGGTAAAGCAAACTGTAGAAAAATTCCCTAACAAAGTGATATGGCGCGAGCGAAATAACAGTCAGGTCAGAATATACCATGATCTGTGTAATGGTAAGCTTAGAGACATTGACTTTCCCGAGCAATTTTTAACATGTGCTGATAAAATGTGTAATAACACTGAGCATAGAAAAGAACTGGACAAGTTGTATAGTGACATTGTGTATGTGTTATCGGAGTCTGCTATTCATAGCTGTGAGCAGAAAGAGGCACGAATGATTGGTCGTGTGGTTGGATGGAACAAGCATGTGTACAAGACTCACGGGGAGGCTCGGATAATCAGGTTTGGGTACAACTCGGCAAACCTCAGTTCGGTCGAGTATGGGAGAGCGAAAGAATTTTTAGAGGCAGGCTGAAATGGTGCCAGAAAAATCAAGACCAAATTAAAATGGACATTTAGGCCTCGCAAAGGTCTTCGAAAAACTTTGCTTAGTTTTGGAAGTCAACCAACAAGCTTAACCTTAAGCCGGGCCTTCCTGTGAGTGTCGGGGGCCTTGATACTTTGGAGGATGTAGCCAATATATTCAAGGATCTTTTTGTAGTGTCTTCACCACTGGGACCATCAAATGAGAATGTCAATGCTGAGGCTGGTCATGGTAAGTCTCTTTGTTGTTTTTCTGCCAAGCAGGTGACTAAGGTTATTATTAAAATGTGTAGAGGCAAGTCACCTGGACATGACAGTCTCAGTATTGAACACCTGAAACATGCAGGCGTGCATTTGCCTTGGTTACTGGCTATGCTTTTCACGCTCTGTACGAGTATCAGTCACTCGTACTTGCCAACAAACATGATGAAAACAGTGGTGGTCCCCATTGTAAAGAACAGAACTGGCGATATCTCTGATCCATCCAACTACAGACCTATATCGCTAGCCACTGTAATAGCGAAAGTATTGGACAGCTGTTAGGATAGAATTGGGTAACATTTTTTTTTTTTTTTTTTTTTATGTTTACAGATACATGACGCTCAGTTTGGGTTTAGGCCCGAGCTTTCCGCTGAAAGCGCAATTCTTGGTCTCAAGCAAACTGTCCGATATTACACGGATAGAAATACCCCCATTTATGCCTGCTTCCTTGACTTTTCTAAGGCGTTTGACCTTGTGGCCTATGATGTCCTGTGGGGGAAGCTGAGGGAAGCGGGACTATCAATCGAACTCCTGGAGATCTTTAAATATTGGTACACTAATCAGCTTAATTGTGTTCGATGGGGAGGGTCTCTGTCCGAAACGTACGGGTTGGAGTGCGGGGTGAGACAGGGTGGTTTGGCCTCGCCAAAGCTCGTCAACCTGTGCATAAACGGACTGATTGCCGGGCTCAGCAGTATGCGTGTCGGATTCTGGATAGACAACGTTTGTGTAAACAACTTAAGTTATGCAGACGACATGGTGCTGCTGGGCCCGACGGCCGGCTCGATCAGGGAGATGTTACGCGTGTCTGAGCGATCTGTCACCAGTCATGGGCTTGTCTACAATGTAAACAAAAGTGTATACATGGTTTTTGAAGTCTCTGGTAGACGTGTACACAGCGACCCAGTTGTAATACTGAACGGGCTGCCACTCAAAAGAGTTGACAAATTTAAATACCTGGGACACTTTCTAACCGGAGACCTCAAAGACGACGGCAATCTCTGCGCCCTCGCACCCCTAGTCGCCGCAGGAGACGCCCTGGACGTCGGAAGTCAACAGCTGACTCCCGGCCACTGTAGGCGCGGGATTGCGGGTGGCGAGCAATGGGCAGCTCGCCGCCCGGTAAGGACCAGGCCCAGGTCGACGGCGCGTTGTGTTCCACGCGCGCCTCATAGAGTCAGCATGGTCAGTTCATGCTGACTCTATGTCCGGGGTCCGCTAGGGCCGATGCCTGCCAAGGCCGTGGGTTGTTCGAAAGAGATACCGTGGCCCCTGGCACAGGCAACTGAAGGAACACGGGTGGGTTTTAGTCAGTAAAGGTCTGACACGCCCTCCCACTCCGTCCAGAGCGGGTGAAGTCATATGATGATGTCCCACCCAAAAAAAAAAAGATATTAAATCAATGAAAAATGATAAAACAGCTTTTCAACTGTACCATTATCTATAAAAATCACGTCTGTTGTTTGGAAGCCCCCCTAAATACTTATTTTATTTTAATTTAATTGTTTATTTTTAAATTGAATACACAACTAAATATTCTGTGAATATTTCAAGCGTATATCTATTGCCGTTATTAATATCGAAAATGACAAAAAAGTCACGTTTGTTGTTTGGGAGCCCCACTTAAATATTTATTTTATTTGTTGTTATAGCGGCAACCGAAATACACTATCTGTGAAAATTTCAACTGTATAGCTATCACGGTTCATGATATACAGCCTGGTGATAGACAGACAGACAGACGGACAGTGGAGTCCTAGTAATAGGATTCCGTTTTTACCCTTCGGGTACGGAACCGTTATAAAAAAGGCAAAACAAAGTCTTGGCTTTATTTATTTTGAGTGCTAGATTGTGTACGTACTTCGGCTATTTTGAGAATATAATATTTAGCGAATCTAATATTTAAAGAATCTGCTATTTTGAGAATATAATATTATGCGAATAAAGGCGCCTAACTTTACGTTACATTTTTATTTTTTTGACCATACATTTTTACATATTTTTAGACCAGGGGTTCCCAACCTTTTAGCATATCAAAAGGTTCGGTACCCCTGGTCTAAAAATCTGTACTACTATACACATAGAGCAACACGGGCCACCGGTGGATGTGTTGCTCTATGGCTATACATGTACAGCTTGGCCAAAAAGTCGTGAAAATAATGGTGGCGCCACTATCGTGCATGTTGTAACCCTTAATAGTACGACTAAAACGGTTTTGATATTAGTTTTTTTTTTTAATTAATGTGAATATTGGCGGGTTTTATGAAAACAAGAAAAGCTCTGAAACGCTTGTTCAGCCACTGCCTAGAACGATAACATTTTCAGTTATTTAATTTAATGAATTAAAAATATAATTATGAGGTATTTCAAAATACTTTGATGTCAACTAATCCCACATTATGTGAGACAATTTTATGTTTCACAAGACCCCAGATCAATTTAATAGGGTTTAGATCCCAGTGACAAGTTAGAAGCTTTACTACTGTGTGACTATGTCCCACAAATCCAAGTTCTCCTCTAACCACAGGCAAAATGTTCCATAGTTGGTGTTCTAATCAAAAACTAAAATAATAATCAGAATAATTTTTTTAATCAGAATCAAAAATTTTAATCAGAATAAATAATGTTTTCCTCTAAGTATTCCACGCCAGAAAACTCTTCATCCATGTCTTGGTGTGAGCTTTCACCAAAACTCTGCTGGCTATGTTCAGATATGTCACTGTTGCTGCTTTCATCTTGTAGGTTTATGATATTTTTTTCAATGTCACTATACACAGTTTGCCCCCTTCGAAAATAACCTTTTTCTATTTTTATGACATGTTGACATGAATTTTTCCAGTCGTCAACTGATATGCTCTGAAACGCTTGTTCAGCCACTGCCTAGAACAATAAAATAAAAACAACTAAACATTTGCAATTACTTATTGTAATGAATTAAAAATATAGCCTTATAGTACTGATGGATTTACCTAAAAAATACTATAGTTATTTTTGTTCAGTGATTTATTTTATGCAATATTAACAAAAAGTATCAAAATTATACGAACGCGCTGCATTCCGAATGTGTTTTGTAAACATAACCTCAAATTCGTGAATGTACATTTCAATAATTGTATGAAAGGTTTATAATAGATATTGCACCTTGAAATACACACATAAGTTCTGATTACATGTATAAAATATAATTTTACCTGTCATTTCAGCGGTTCTTTCATACACATCGTTGATTTCGGTTAAGATTTGTCCGGCCTCGAGTTCCGCCAAATATCTCACGTACACTTTATAAATTATTGCTCTTGCGGAGCTGCGAATAACAGATCTGTTCATTATGAACACAATGGGTCACCAGTATCACCACGATAAAGCAAATAAATAAATAATAACACGAGAAACAGTCACAGATTACAAGAAATGACAGAATATGTACCTTACTCGACGAGGCAGAGCGAGTGTTGCCAATGATTAAATATTTTAGTTCCGTTTCAGGACTTTCTTGCCAAGCTGTACAGCAGGTCAAGCTACCCGAAACTGTCAAATTTTCCCAATCAACCTTGAACCTCAATCTTTAGCGTTAACGTTGAAAATCTATTAAAGAGATTTGACAGATTGTAGTAGCTTGATGTGCTGGCGTCTGTATCTAATGCTGCACTATCCATTTCATGTTAGTTTTCTATTTCGACACGTTGATTTAGATCCATGTCACACTGTAGTTTTTATTTTCTTCCGTTTTTCAATCTCATGTTTTGGTTCTTAACAGTGGTGATGGAACTTCTACCAATATGCTTGGCAACACTTCCAAGGAGAGAACCCAAAGCGCTAAAACTACCTTCGCTGAAGTCTTGCAGCAGAACAAAGAACAACATACAGTTGAGATAAACACCGGAGCTTTTTTTTTTTTTTTATTAACTTGGAGAAATGCTCATGCATTCTGCACTACCACGGGGAGATAGTGCAGTTATGTGGGATTCTAACCCACTAAAACTCTACGGTGTCCTCCTCTGCCGGTTACTGCGGGAACACGAGCACGCCTTAGCACTCATCCGTAAACCCGCCGCGGCCGTCCGTTACCGGACCCTCTTCTGCGGATTACTCCTCATCACCGGCGCACCAGAACACATGGCACGCCGTGACCACCCCAGGGACCAAACCAGCACATGGGCGCCAGACTACCCCGTGTCTGGGCACCCTTGGTCCCCCTGCGACGGGTCAGGTCATTGGCCCCGCCGCCTGCGAATTTTCGGCCGCAGAGGATAGAGAGAGCGGCTAACGTCATACCAACACTCCTCTTCCCCTGCGGCCCCACCGCGTCCGCCATCATCCGGTGGTGACCCCGTCAAGGCCGCGGAAGGTACCTAGGTAGGTAGAGCGGCGCACCGCAATACCGGCACTCCTCCCCCGCCGCGGCCTTAAACCCTCAGCCGTGATGCCTCCCATACCACATCACGGCCCGCCTCAGTTGCGATGTCGCCCAAGCGGCACCGCAACCTACTTGTTGGCCGCTACGTCGTCGGCTTACTGGCAAAGCCCTGACGAGCGGCCCCTCCTCGGGTTCCTCTTAGCTTCACCGTGGTTGTCCAAGCCACGGCTACTGAGCCCCCTGCCTCGACAATGCGGGAACCCACCGTGGGGGAAAGACCGGAGCTAGCCCAACCTTAGAACACCTACTCCATAAACAAACAGAAAAGTTTGAGTGCATCTTCCAACAAATGAGTACTCTAATAAGTCTCATCACCAAGCTGACGAGCTTGGTGATGAGACTTATTAGAGCATTCACTTTGTAAGTCGATCGACGGATCTACTTACAAAGTGAATGCTCTGAGAATAAGTACCTGGAACGTTAACGGAATAGCACCCAACAAACAAAGGGTTGAGCGTCTAATTGCTGAACACAAGATTGATATTCTTCTCGTAGCTACGAGCGCGTGTGTTGCGGGTACCATGAGCTTCAGCTGAAACTCATGGTACCCGCAACACAAATATCAAATTCAAAGAACATCAATGCTATATGACAATCCACCCGGATGGCACTGGGCATGGTGGAACAGCGGTGATCGTCCACAAGAAATTGAAACATTATTTATTACCAGAATACAGAACTGAACATCTTCGGGCAACAACAATTGGCCATTGGGTAGTTGCATGATATTGAATACTATATATTCTAGTAGATAATATATTCACATGCGTGATACGATAACAGAATTCGAAATCAAATTTGAAATCGGTCGAAAAATAAAAAAAATTATAACTTATAAAAGCTTTTTGTCTATCTCTTTCTCGCAAAACGAAGTTTTGCATGTAATTTATATGGCGAAACTGAACTATGATGTCACAATTCAGAATTTCCCTCTCTGTCTAATTGAGAGTTTTGAACGCTTATATCTTTTTAATTTCCGAAGATATTAAAAAAACTGGTTATACCAAGCTATTGGTGAGTTAAAGAAGCTTCAATTTAAATAATAAAAAAAAAATGTCAACTAGCCAATTGCTGTGGAGGACAGCACAGGCTACATTAACGTGTCGGCTTTATGCTGCCCCCCTAAATATAAAATAGACGAAAATATGTTCACGCGATACTTCCACCAGCTCGGAAATCGTTTCATTGCGGGTGGTGACTGGAACGCGCAACATATTAGCTGGGGCTCTAAACTCACTACAACGTGAGGAAGACAACTTAAAACAAGCATAGACAAAAGCCACTTATTGGTATCCTCCACCTGTGAACCCAAGTACTGGCCAACAGACTCTAACAAAATCCCGGACCTCATTGACTTCTTTGTACTTAAAGGACTACCGAGGCACTAAATCAAGCCTGAATCCTGCTACGACAGCTCCTCGGACCACACCCCAGTTATATTAACAATAAGCATTATGCTGATAGAGTCGGAAACAGTAAAAATGCTTACACCCAAGCACACCGACTGGGAATTCCTTAGAGATTACATTGACAACAACATACAACTAAATATACCATTAAAAACTCCGGATGTTATAGAAGAGGCGACAAAATATATGTTTAACAACACTTATTCAGGAAGCTTATTGGATCAATACCCCGGAGAACAAAATAAAATATCGGCATAGTAACTATCCATCCTCTAGTCATTAAAAATGGTCTACTAGATAAACGCCGACTTCAAAGAATTTGGCATCAAAGTAGGCTACCAGCGGTTAGAACTTTATTTAATAAAGCCTCTGGAGACTTGAAAGAAATCCTATACAATTGGAACAATGAGATGTTGGAACACCAACTGGAGTCTTTAACAGCCACTGCTTCAACGAACTATTCATTGTGGAAATTCACTAAAAACTATAACAGGACTCATAATGCTAGGCCTCCTCTTAAGACAGCATCAGGATGGGCGCGAACATCCCAGGAAAAGATAGACACATTTGCATGGCACCTCGAAGAAGTCTTTACACCAAATCCAGCCATAGACTTGGCAAATGAGGAATTAGTTGATAGTGTCCTACAACAAGACTTCCAAATGTCGCCACCCCCGCGCCCTACTACAGTACGCGAAGTCTGGCGGCTTATAACAAAGCTTCAAGATAAGAAAGCCGGGTACGATCTCCTCACCAAAGAAATACTGAAACAGCTGCCCAGAAAAGTCATTGTGTTTCTTACATCACTCTTTAATGCAATTTTGAGAATCCAGTACTTTCCGCTGGCGTGGAAGGTGTCCCAAATCATAATGATACACAAGATAGGTAAACCTCCTAATGAAGTATCTTCATACAGACCCATAAGCCTTCTGCCAATTCTCTTCAAAGTCTTTGCTAAGCTATTGATTTACAGAATATCACTAATTATAATACTTGTCGGAAAGAATATTTCAAATGAAGGAAGCAGATGTGACGCCACAATTCTGCAATATAACTGCTGGAGTACCGCAAGGATCTCCCGCAGGCTGATGAAGTTACTACAGCTACATTTGCTGCTGATGACACTGCAATACTGGCAAGCCATCCTGCTATGGCCTCACATGCTGCAAGGGAGCCTCGACAAAATAACCACATGGATACAAAAGTGGCGGATAAAGACGAGCGCAAGCAAATCAGTCCAGGTGACATTTACGCTGCGAAAAGGTGACTGTCCAACAGTACATCTCGAGAATGTAACACTATCTCATCATGAAAGCTTAAGATACCTAGGGTTACATCTCGACCGAAGTCTAACATGGAAGAAACATCTTAAGACCAAGAGACACGAGCTTAATATCCGTTACAGGAACCTACAGTGGATCATGGGACGAAACAGTAAACTGAGTACTGACAACAAACTTTTAATATAAAGAGTGATCTTGAAGCCAGTGTGGCTTTATGGAATCCAACTTTGGGGCAGCGCCTGTAACTCGAGCATTAGCATCATACAGATAATGCAGAACGCTATTTTGAGGTCAATTAGTGGCGTTCCTTGGCTTGTCACGAACGCTGAAATACACAAGGAGTTATCTATGAATTCTGTCATGGACGAGATCAAGAACATCACAAAAAGGTACCAGGAAAGACTGGACAGGCACACCAACGACCTGGCTGCCGCACTGAAAACAAGAAGTTACAGGAAAAGACTTAAAAGGAAAGACATCGTGTAGTCCATCCACACCTTTGTGGACCTAAGCGCGAATAAGTACGAGTAGATGGCTCGCTGGAGTCACGCTCTTCCCGCCAATGTTTACCCTCAACTCATCCGCTAAAAGTAAAACTGATCGCGGATAACAACAAAAAAAAAATGTTTTGGGCGTTTTATTGTGATTATAAATGGAAGCAACAAAGTACCAGCCAAAAAACATTGTGTCTATTTATATTGACATTGAAGCAATCCCGGGTTAAACTTTAGTATCCAGTAGCACGCGTAGGGGGGTGGAAGGGGTGTGGGGGGAGAGGGGGGGGTACCCCTTCCCCCATGGCACCACTCCCATGAAAAGGCAATGCCCAATTCCTGAGAAAAACCAATTAATGTAACCTAACCTCAAAACTTTTTACAGTCGCTTAAAAACCGTAGTCCGGTAAAATTTTGCATGAGGAGAGTGGGAGGAGGTGCCCCCTATGCCCTGGCACCACTTTCATGTAAAGACGACGCACCGTTCTTGAGAAAAACCAATTATTGTAACCTAACCTCAAAACACTCAACGTAGCACAGTCGAGGAAGGACCGGTCGACGGAGCCCCGCTTCGCGGGGCTCCTACTTCTGGGTGGTTTATAAAAAAATAACCACGAAGGTGATGGCGGGGTCTGTTCGCTCGCTTCGCTCGCTCACTCGACCCCGCCATCACCTTCTAACCTAACCTGTCCGTGTCGGGGTGCCCCAAGTCCAGAGCTCGCTTCGCTCGCTCATTCATCCAAATTCTCCTGGTATCAGTAGTAACATTGAGGATTTATAGGTTGTTATAAAAAGAAATGAAACAAAACATTGAAACATGAATAAACAAAACGAATGACACTTGACAGTGACACTTATCATAGCTTTTTTTACGTTCCGTTTTGCGTTCGTCTTCACATCATTTTGCACGATAGACACTAATGTGAAACAGATTTGGTTGTCAATCGCCCATTTTAACGTTCCGTTTTCCCTATTTACCTGATTTGAGGTTAGAAACATTTTTCATTAATTTCTCGAAAAATATGCATTTCCTTTTAATAAGAGTGGTAACGTTATAATCGGGGACCCAAGCCCTACCAGCTTTAACCACTTTTACCCCCCAAATCGTGCTACTGGATATCAAAGTCGACCCCAATCCCGTCCCGTCACAATAATAAAATACAAATTGTTTTTGCACGCAGCACACAGTGCACACCTCACCTAATTTTTGTTTTGCCATCATGACCTTTATTAGTGACGTTTGTTGATTATCAATCTATCATTCAATTACATAACTCGACTTGTTCTTTTAGCTTCACCTGCTTCAGTCACTGTCAGTCACTGTTTTAGTTCAGTGACAGTGAGTTGAGTTGAGTTGAGTTCAATAGTTATTTCTGTCAAATCAAAAGTTAAGTTTAGTAGTGGGGAGTGATTGTGAAGTGAATTTCTGTAAATATTATTTTGGGCTTTACCTGCAAAATATATCTTAGAATTGAGAATTTACGAAACGAAGTGACGAATAAAAATGAATAAAATATTATCATTACGATTACGATCATGCCTCTATTCAGTAAGGAGGAATTATTGCGCACCACCTCCCAGTACACCTAGCTCGAGTAGCCAATCTGGTGCAGGAACCAGTATGAGTCCAAGATATAAACCTACCGACTTCCAGAAGTTCATTTTGGTATGGACGAAAAAGTTTAAAACTAAAGAAGAGATCCCCACATACGTTTCGTACGTTATATACTTTGTATATTTTTATGTAATCGGTAGTTTTGACGCATGTGATAAGGGAATAAAATTTTATTGGAACAGATTGAACGGATGTGTATCATTCAATCAATTGCCTAAAAAAATAACTTTTCCTACATGACCTTGAGTAATTTGAATCATCACGGCAGCAGCTTCATAATATAATTTCTTATTCTTCTGTCCATAACTGACTCAGGATACTAATTCAACTTGTAATTAATAACAAATTATCCTTGTTTTATTATCTTTAGTTCACTACACAGGTATTTCCATATGTGTAATACAATTAGGTGTTGTTATCCTACTAATATTATAAATGCGAAAGTTTGTATGGATGGATGGATGTATGTTTGTAGCTCTTTCACGCCAAATCACTGAATGTATTTGGATAAAATTTGGCACAGATAGTTTACCCCAGGATTACCACATAGGATACTTTTTATCCCGATATTCCCACTGGATCGAAACCTATGCGGGTGAAACTGCAGGGGGGCAGATAGTTGTATTATATGTTTTTAAGTTTTTTCTAAAAATTCAACATTTTATTTCAGTGGTGAACTTATAGATAAAGCTCGCAGCCAAGCCAGAATCAAAATTGCAAATGTGCTTATGTTACTCACAGCACTTGCTAGTCTGGGAGCAATTTTGGTAGGAAAGTCAGCAGCGAAGAGAGGTGAATCTGTTCATCAATACAACCTTGAGTGGCACAAAAAGTATGAAGAGGAATTCAAAGCAAAGGAAGCCGCTGCCGCTGCTAAAGATAACAAATGATGTTAGATTTGCAATCAAATGTATAACTTTTATGTAGATGTTAGTATTTTCTCGAAGTTATTATTTCTTATATAAGCTTTATTATAGTACAGTAATTCTTTTTTAAAGTTGTGATTTTAGTGCCAGATTCTGAATATATCTTCAGATGCTGTTAAATAATAATATTTTATCTGGAAAATTTATGAATATTTTTTAAATAAATATAAAAGTATGCCTTCACTAATTTTTAATTGTATTTATTTTTTAGCATCCTAAACCCTACTTGGCAAGTCATCTCATCTGCCTAGCCTTTTCCCAACTATGTTGGGTTCAGCTTCCAGACTAACCGGGTGCAGTTGAATACTGGTATTTTACATGGAGCACCCGCCTATCTGACCTCCACAACCCAGTTACTGGGTAATAAGATACTCCTTGGTAAGACTGATTGTCAGACTCGTGCTTCTGACTACCCATAACGACTGTCAAGATCTACGAATGACAGCCAGGACCAACAGCTTAACATGCTTTTCGAGGCACGGAGGGGTCTCGTTATGGAAAGATGGTCACCCATCCACAGACCAACCACAGCAAACGTAGCTTAACCTGATCAATCGGCCTGTTACTATTTAGCCACAAGCCCCTATTAAAAAAATAATTGAAATTTATTAAGTCATTTAAATTAAAAACAATGTTTCATTGATACCAACTCTGATAGAATATGATAATGCTATCTAGAAGCTAAAACTATGTACATATCTTATCTCCAATGAAAATAAAAATAGTAGGTAGAAGCAAAACTGATTTTAAATTGGATCTTTGAAAACGGATATAACCTTCATTTTTTTGGGTTGAGTAGAATAAAAATTATTAGGTACTTTGATATAGAGGTTTTAAGAAGGGGTGGAAGTTAAAAAAAAGCTAACATTCTATATTCTATTTATATAAGTATATACACTATAAGTTCCAAAACAAGGATAAATAAAATGCATGTCATCAGTCTTCATAAGTTGTTGGGTTTGTAGTAAGTTCTACATTTCTCTGTAAATAACTTAGTTGTCTTTTCTTTTATGACTTCCTCCACACTGAGTTCTGTTTGCAAAAGTCTCAGCTGTAAAAAAGAAGGCAAGCTTAGAGTCAATACATAGGATTTACAACATTTAGTAGGTAGTTTAACAATATTAATGTTTAAATCTTTAGCTATGTGAATAAATACATTTAAATTTAGGCAGTTGTTTACCTTTTTTTGTTCAGCTTTCAGATGTTTCATTACATCATAGTCATCAGGTTTACTATCTTTAGCTGCCCTTAAATGTTTTACTGTTTCTGCAGTTGCTAAGATGCAATTTTTAATAACATTTTCTCTGTCTGTATGTCCTTTTGTTATTTGAGAATAAAGATCTTCGCAGGCCGAGTGGGCATCAACTTTACCTGCGAAAGATTCTGTGGGTATTGAAGTATTAAGCGCATAAAGTAATTTATCATCCATAACACGCATTTTTTTCAGGACATCCTGTAAAATAAATAAAGAAACAATCACCGATTAAATAACAAAGGTACTCAGAGCATCATATAATACAAATTGTGTGATACACCGTTTGAACACCCAGTAAACACTTACTTGAAATTCTAAAAAATCTGGGCAATTCATTTGGCTAAACATTATTCAATATTTAATAATAATCTATCGGGAATTTTTTGGTTGTTCGATAGGCTACAATTTGAGGTTAGAAAATAATAGACTAAAACTAAAATACTTTTTTTTTTTAAGCCCTGCGTGACAGTAGCTAAAATACACTTCTCGTAGCTTGTTGCAGTACTACTTGGTCTGTGCTTGTAGCTTCCAACAGGCGAACGCCGAGTCGGATTTTGCCGTGTGGCGTGGCGAAAATGTTGTGCTGACTAAAATACATGACAGTAACGCCTCGCCTCGCTATTACTTTGTTTTCGCTTAGCGTTGCTCGGTAAGGGTGCGTGGTGTTAAAGATTTCAAATCCGACTGGTAGTTGAGAGATTAGGCATTTAAACAAACTCTTTGCCTTTATTATTAGTATATAGAATAGATTATTAAAATTGAATTTTATTTAGTCGATTAGTAACCTGATCAGTAAGCTCGTCGTGAATGTCAGTAATTTCTACCTAAAAACATGGTTCTCTGTGGTTTCTCCTTAGTTGACGTTTGTCTATGTGATTCTCCTTTTCATCTCGACAAGTCAAAATGAAGTACGTTTTTCGTAAATTACAAATGAATTTTGCACAATCTAAATGATCTAATGTTATTTTATTGATAATGTGACATATTCTAAAAGTGCTGTGATGTCTTATCATTGTGTGTGATTGATTTTCAGGATCGGACTTTGCGCGTACAGTGGGTACAAGATCTATCCTGGCCATGGAAAGACCATGGTTAAGGTGGACGGCAAGGTAATATTTACTTGTTGTTTGTAATATCTATTTGCATAACTGTTACTGTTACCGTTTCCTTGAATAGAAACCTCTGATAGGCTTCATAAATAGCCGGCTTTCACAACACCTATCACATTATTTTTTGATGTAAACATGTTATTTAGTAATTGAGTATTCCTATTAAAATTGATGCTTCGAATTCGTTGTTATTCTCATGTACTAGTAGTTACAGTTTGTCGTAATTTATTTTTTCAGACCTTCACATTTTTGAACTCAAAATGTGAGGCTGCACATTTGATGAGGAGGAATCCTCGTAAAGTGACATGGACAGTGCTGTACAGGTAATATTTGGTTCTATTATTCAAAACTCGTATCCTTATTGCTAGACGATCAATAAAATCTTCTATTTGTTTTTATTACAAGAAGTAACCTAACTTTATCCGCAACGATTATAACCTATATTGGTGGGCAATGTTAGGTTAAATAACTGTAATCCATCTTATTGGGAATTCCAGGTAAGTATGACCCAAGATTTATTTCTTAGGATGTGACTTCTCATTTGTTTTGTTAGGTTTACCCCTTACAGGATTATTATTTAAAACTAATCACTCATGTTTGACTGAGAGCTTCCTAGTGCACAAAGTGGCAATAAAGTGAAGACAAAACTTAACTTATTCTTATTAGATGTACAAGTATCTACTTTAAAAAAAGCTTCAATTCACTGATAGGCAATGCGCAGCCTAGACCAGGCTCTCTAAGTTAAGGTTTCGATCTAGAATTTTTTTTTTTTTGAAATTTCTTCCTTTAGGGATGAATCAATACAATCTTCCATACTTCCGTACCTTCCTTCCTTTGTTGTTTTTGCTGATGGGAAATCCAGTTACTGAATGAGTTGCAAGTGGTACCATTCATTTAATTTTGAATCTAATTTCATATCTCATCACTCTCATCACACCGTAAATATGAAACTTATCATAATGAAGTAAAGGTTACAAAAATACAATACTTCATACTACATAAACATCCAGTAACCAATTCTTTCTCACAGGCGCAAGTTCAAGAAGGGTCAAGAAGAAGAGCAGACCAAGAAGCGCACAAGGAGGACACAGAAGTACCAGCGTGCCATCGTTGGTGCCTCACTCAGTGACATCATGGCCAAGCGTAACATGAAGCCTGAAGTGCGTAAAGCTCAGAGGGATCAGGCTATCAAGTAAGTATAATAGAACAGTTATATATTTACAAAAAAATTAAATGATTAATAAAACATAACATATTACACCAGTGCAGGCAGAAGAATAAAAGAGCTGATATATATTATGTTCAGTTAGTTTTTGAGTGAAAATATCTATGGTACTAACTAAAGCCATGTTGTAAATGAACATTTTGGATTTTAGCTCAGAATTTTGAAACATAAAATGTTATAGTCCATTATTTTATAATATTGCTCATATATAATATGTAAGTCTAAACTTATTCACTATGTTGTGCCTTGCAATAGCTTAATTGCTAGAAAGTAGAAAGATTTAATGCATTTGAGACATGTAACTGTGTGTGTATGTAGACACTCAGGTATCCTCTAAATTATATCATGGTACACACATAATAAAAAATAAACATGCAAATCTAAAATAAGTGTGGAATCTCATTGAGAACTCAGAATACAAAAATAACTTGTGATCATTATTAAACCTAAATGATTTCCGTTTATATGGTGTTGCTATATCTAACAACTTATCTTTCTTTTCCAGGGCTGCAAAGGAACAGAAGAAGTCTACAAAGGCCGCCAAGAAGGCCACAGCACCATCAGCCAAGGCTAAGGCAGCACCTAAGGCCAAGGCCGCTAAAGTCAGTCAAAAGTCAGCCCCCAGGGTTGGAGGCAAGCGATAAGAACCTAAAATAAACTGATTTTATAAGCCACAAGTTTAAGTTTTATTTTGATTATAAAAAAACGAATACTGTAAAAAAATCATCAAATAAATAAAATTAAGACCCCTTAGTTATCTAGTAGTAGTACAATTGGTTTATAGGATTGGGATTGCCAGCATTCATGGTGTTTTTACATGACTATATGCATATTGTGGCACACAACGGAGGAGGTTTATACTCAAAAGTGGGTCGAACAAGGCTGCCCCTGATGATATGCACATTGTTATTGCATTGTATGTGCACCTGACGGGAGGGCTCGCACTGTTCACTTGTTTCCTTGATACTCACAACACAATCGATTACGCAACATTTAGTCAAGCAGCGTGCCGCTCCGTCATTTATAATTTATTCCTACTCTGGTTTCAAACCTGGGGTCTTGCTGGATGCTCCAGCCAGTCCTGTCAAGTTTGCTAAGCTATTTATTATATTAAGTCATCCCGTGCATACCTACTTCATAATGATTGCAATCTCGGTTTTCGATCGATAAACTGTAGGTAGGTACCTACTGCGGTCTGCGCCTGCTGCTAACTAAAGGGTCCCCGAAACGATAAGTGCAATTATCAATGCTTACTTGATTGACACATCGATGCGCAAAATATTCGACTTCTATAAACTGATATTGAAGCGATTGACAAATATTACTAAAATTGCAATTGATCGGTTTGGATGCCCTTTACTCAGCCCGATGCTCGATGAATAGCACCATGGAAAATAAAAAAGTGGCATAAATACGATTATGATGGGTGCCAGTAAGTACCTATTATTCAATTTAACCATAAGGGTCAGTTCACACCGAGACGCGACGCTGCGCGCACGCTTTAAGGGTCAGTTCACACCGAGACGCGACGCTGCGCGCAAACTTTAAAAGAGTGACTTAAAATATACTTTATTTTCTACACGAAAAGGTACACATTCCATTGTGAGAGTTCAGAATACGTTGCGCGGTGCAGCGCTGCGCCTCGTGACGCCTCGCGGCGTAGCGCGACGCAGCGGTACTTCGCCGGTGTGCGCGGCGTGCGAGAGCGGCGCTGCGCAGCGCGACGCCGCGAGGCGCAGTGCGACGCTGCGAGGCGCACCCGAGGCCGCCGTGGCGACTTGTCTCTACTATTTCCGTCCAGACTTCGCAGAATTGATGCAGTACGGTCGAGTGATCGAGTGATATTATAATGATAGACTGGGATCTTGTTATAATCGGACTTCTTGCAGAAGAGGAAGAGGAAGAAGAATACAAAAATAAAATTAAAAAGAAAACATCACACAGGAGTATTTGGGTGCATAATTTATGGAGAAATAGATTAATTCATGGTGAATTTCATACCTTGGCTTATGACCACATTGCCACTTATCCAGAATTTTTTTATTATTATTTGAAAATGGATTACAAAAAGTTACGATCTCCATAATGCACCCGCCAAATATACGTCGTTCTCATGCGCTTGCAAATGGTAGACTGCGGGTGGACGCGGGGCGGGGCGGGAGCACGTAGCGAATGTAGACACGTCCCACTGCGCCGCGCGGCGTCTAGCTGCGCCGCGCTGCGCCGCGCGGCGTCGTGTTGCCAACGATTTTACGATGCGCCTCGCGGCGCAGCGCGAAATCACTGGCCTCTTCCAGCAGCGTCGCGTCTCGGTGTGAACTGACCCTTTTTTTTTTTTTTTTTTCGGGATGGGAAATCATCAAATGACCCCTCCCGCTCTGGGTGGAGCGGAAGGGAGTGTCAGACTCTTACTGACTAAAACCCACCCATGTTCCTTCCTTCGCCCTTTATGTTCCGGGGTAGCGGTAACCCTTTCGGACAATCCCGCTGTGTGAACTGACCCTAAAAGAGCGACTCAAAATATACTTTATTTTCTACACGAAAAGGTACACATTGCATTGTGAGAGTTCAGATACGTTGCGCCGTGCAGCGCTGCGCCTCGCGACGTTGCGATGCGTCTCGCGGCGCAGCGCGATATCACTGGCCTCTTCCAGTATCGTCGCGTCTCGGTGTGAGCTGACCCTAGGCACATTTTACACATTTGCAGCGAAATCGCCGCCGCCGCGGTGCCGCTATATTAGTCACCCTTTGCTTTGTATGAACCCTCACACACGACGCCGCCGCCGTGCGGCGAGTTTTGAAGAGTCTTGACACCGCGGCGGCGAAAAAGCTGCCGCAGCAGCATAATGTGTAAACGGCCTAACATTCATAAGCCCGACCATCTGCTGGTCAATTGGTCGAAAATTTGTGATAGTAAGATGCTGGTCGCGGTTCCTAAGTACTAAGCTAGGTATTTTCGAGTTGAGAATGACCTTGGGTTTTCAAGAAAAAAAATCATTAATATGCCATTATACTGAATGTAGTGATGCCTTACGTAAATATCTTTAGGTGGAATGGCATACGCTGCAAATTGGCTCAATTCCAACCTAGCGTAAAAATTACATGATTTTGACAACAAAAATACACTTGGATGACTTGGGCTATGAACTTGAATCAGTGTGCGTGCAGTCTCGCACCTAGGCCGCCCTAAGTCACTCCCCCCAAAAGCAAGACAACTGTTTTGAATTTTCTGTTTCAGAAACCAAGTAGGTACTTGTTATGTAACATGATTAAATATTAAATAATACAGATTTTAATTTACAAATTTTATTTTTTTCTGGTACAGAATATTTATCTACAATACCTGTGCTTGTTGTTTACATAATTTATTGGATGCATAAGCCATAACTTATGTTAATAATGGAAATCCTAAAAACTAAATTCACTTAAGACTTGGCTAGGGTTTCGGCCTTGGCCACAACTTCCTCGATAGGTCCCACCATGTAGAAAGCTATTTCAGGTAGATGGTCATACTCGCCCTGCAGGATTTTAGAGAAGCCCTTGATCGTTTCCTCGAGGGGCACCAGTTTTCCAGCGTGTCCAGTAAACACCTCAGCCACCTGGAAAGGCTGGGACAAGAACCTCTGGATCTTACGTGCACGAGCAACAGTCAGCTTATCTTCCTCAGACAATTCATCCATACCCAGGATAGCAATGATGTCCTGGAGTGACTTGTAGTCCTGAAGAATCTTCTGAACGCCACGTGCAATGTTGTAGTGCTCAGCTCCAATAATGTTGGGGTCCATAATGCGGGAGGTGGAGTCAAGAGGGTCCACAGCGGGGTAGATACCCAGCTCAGCAATGGCACGGGATAGTACAGTGGTGGCATCCAAGTGAGCGAAGGTGGTGGCAGGGGCAGGGTCAGTCAAATCATCAGCTGGCACATAGATAGCCTGCACAGAGGTGATGGATCCCTTTTTGGTGGTGGTAATACGCTCCTGCATGGTACCCATGTCGGTGGCCAGGGTGGGTTGGTAACCTACAGCAGAGGGAATACGACCCAGCAGGGCAGACACCTCAGAACCAGCCTGGGTGAAACGGAAAATGTTGTCAATGAACAGCAGTACATCCTGTCCCTCCTGATCACGGAAGTATTCGGCAACTGTCAGACCAGTTAGAGCGACACGGGCACGCGCGCCAGGGGGCTCGTTCATCTGTCCGTACACAAGGGATACCTTGGAGGTCTTGTCCTTCAGGGAGATGACTCCAGACTCAATCATCTCTTGGTACAAGTCGTTACCTTCACGGGTACGTTCGCCCACTCCGGCGAACACGGAGTAACCACCGTGCGCCTTGGCGACGTTGTTGATCAGCTCCATGATGAGTACAGTCTTACCGACTCCGGCGCCGCCGAACAGGCCGATCTTACCTCCCTTGGCGTAGGGGGCGAGCAGGTCGACGACCTTGATGCCAGTGACGAGGATCTCCTGCTCTACGGACATGTCCACGAACGCGGGCGCCTCGGCGTGGATGGCGGCGGTCTTGTCTGAGAGGATGGGGCCGCGCTCGTCGATGGGCTCACCGATGACGTTCATGATGCGTCCGAGCGTCTCTGCGCCCACGGGGATACGGATGGGTGAACCGCAATCGCGTACGGGCTGGCCGCGGACCAGACCCTCGGTACCGTCCATGGCGATGGTGCGGACGGTGTTCTCTCCCAAGTGCTGCGCCACCTCCAGCACAAGCCGGGATGCACGGTTTTCTACTTCAAGGGCATTTAGGATGGGTGGAAGGTCGTCTTCGAACTGTACATCTACTACGGCGCCGATAACAGCGACTATCTTACCCTGCGCTTTGCCTGCGGCCGCTTTGGCAGCATAATCACGTTTGTTCACCAAGGGCGCCGCGACTAAAGGTGCTTTGTCGGAGGTATTATTTACTACCGTCCTTGTGGCCAAACGGCCGGCCCTGCAGACCGTAGAGAACATTTTCGTTTAGGAGAATCGATCGAATAAATGCACAGTAGACAGTCGGAGAAGTCACGAAAGAGGTTCGGTCGGATTCTTTACGTAACAACTCGACGTTCAGAAATCAGTACAGGATGATTACGGCACTGCCGTATCCGGATGTACAGATTATAAAATATAAATTTTGGTTGATATTCTCAACGCTTCCACAAATTATCGTACGATATGATTTCTTATAGATCGGCCAGAAAACAACAAAATAAGAATCAAAGTCCAATGCGCCAGACTGGTTGTTCACTTGGTTTTGGGACCCGGCTAAACGATCGCTCAGGTTTTCATCGGGTCAAGTTACTTTATCAGCGACATTACTTGAAAGTAGAGCGTCCTAGTCTAGTCTTCATTCATGTATACAATAGTTGAATAGTACTTCAAGGATTCGTTTCTTTTACATGTTTACTGGGTGTTCATACGGCCTCAAAGCCTCCCGAGGCCGGGCATCGGGATTTTGTTATTGTTGCAAAGCGACCCCATTATAAGAACTCACAAGTTTCGGCCGCGCGGTCTTAGTGGGGACGCCCCTTTATGAAGCCCACTAGGGCCGCGCGGCCTCAAAGCCTCGCGAGGATTTTGCTATTGTTTAAAACGCGTCCCCATTATACATAAATAGTCCAGAATACCGAAGCATACAAATATACAATAAATTACTTGAAAATATACGGTCCACGAAAACAACATGTGTATTTAAAGCTACAAGCTGCATTGCTCTTAAAAAAATATTGCTACAGTATCCAGGAATTTATGGAAGATAAAATGTTATAATAGTTTTCAAATATATATCTGCATATTAATTATAATTTATATTCTTTTCACGTATAAAGCTATGCTAATATAAGTTTAATTAATATAATACTTTAATTGTGAAAGTTCCTAATATTGGATACTCACTACAATATTATTAGTTTTAAGTTACCTTGCTGCGCCCTAACAGGGTCACTAGTTACTCACTAGTTTAAGCCTAACGTGTAACTATGGTTGTGTGCATTGTGCAATTAAATAAATAAATAAAGAACTCACGAGGCTCGGTCTCACGTAGCCTTCCGACCCTAGTGGGGACACGGCTTCAAGTTTTTGGAACCTTTTGACACAATCTGACATCTGTGATCAAACTTGTGACACTTGACTTGACTGACAACGGAGAAATTGACATTTGACATGACATAAATGACATTTGTTTATTGTGTGGAACTGCGAACGGCAGCGTGTTCGCCTTCGTAATAATTCAGTTTTGATTTCCAAAGTATATTTATCCATATAATTATTGTCGTACAATACAGAGCACAGTTATTTACAATGGAATATATTCCCCCTGATCATGAAGCTGCCCTCAACGCTGCACGGGTGTAAGTTTTTTTTTTTAGGTTAAAAAACATAAATTCGCTTCAGTTTCTTTAACGTTGAGAAATTTGTGTTCACGTTCGTGGTATAATTACAAGTGAGACTGTAGAACTTAGGGGATTCTATGAATCATACCAGTTTACTGATTGTTTTTATGTTACGTTTCTAGATTATGTTGCCAGTGTGCAGTGCCTATAGAGCCGAATCCTTCCAACATGTGTGTGGCATGTTTGCGTACTGACGTAGACATATCCGAGGGTATACCCAAGCAAGCAACCATTTTCTTCTGCAGAGGATGTGAGAGGTAAACAACTTATATTATTGTAGGTATAAAATTATTCATAAGCTTGAGTATATGATGTATTGAAATTAAACACTAAACAAACATAGTTAACACAACAATGTTTATGTTGTGTATTTTTTATTATTATTGCAAAATAGCTCTTGATCTCGATCACGCCTGGTGGAATGGATTGATGAAGTCTATGATGGAAAAAAAATATATTTTGTTTTCTTATTTAGTTTTTAAATATCTCTTGAAATAGAAAAATAAGTAAAAAGACAAAAAATATTTTTCTCTTTTAAGTTTTTTTTTTGTTTTTTTCTTTGTTATCTTGCAATCGGTTGTAAACCTTTAGCAGATTTTTTGTGTGGATGTTGACTGCTGAGGTCCATTCTTCCAGCGAAGAATCTGCCTCTCAAAATTGTTTAGGCTTTATTCAATAAAGTCCCATATGTGGTGTTGTTTAAGCCTTTTCATGGCTATTGGTTCACTTAGGGCTGTGGCTAAGGTGTTGCTATGTGATGTTATTCGTGTTTGTATGAGTGTATCCTGCGTTCTCTTTCTTCTTTTACAGTTCTGATTTGCAAAAGGCAACAAACAAATACAAGGCAACAAATAACAAAAGGCAACTTGAATACCTACCAAGCAAAAACAAAGATAAAGATGTTTTATTTTGCCAATATGGGTACAAGTCATGGTAGTACATAATATAAATACAGAAACAGCCATATTTTGCCAATTACAAGGCATGCAAAAGTACATAGTTTACAATTAAAATAAATATTTACTTTTCCATTAAATAATATAATTCTAGATCATCATTCTAAATAATTATCAATGTTCAACTATTCAATCATTCAATAAATAAAATAATTGTAATTCATCAGTCAATAATATAATGAATGTCACAATTTCTAATAGTTATTTAAATACAATATATAAAATAGTCAAACAATTTTTTTCTCCAATAAAAAATCTGCAACACTATAATAAACTTTGTCTACTAAAAAGTTTCGAGGTCTTTTTTTGAATAATGTCAAATTATAGTCCTTCCAACAACTTGGTATTTTATTATATATCACCGGTGCCATGCAGTAGACACCCTTGCGCATCAGAGTTGTTCTAGCACTAGGGATACATAGACCACTATTGTCACGCCTATTCCATGGAAATATGTCAGCCATTCGTGCGAAGCGATCCGGGTTTAATTTTACGAACACTGCCATTTCTAAAATGTACAAACATGTTAGGGTTAATAATTTATATTGTTTAAAATATGGCACACAGCTATCAGTACTTTTCAATTTAAAAATAGACCGTATGCATCTGCAAATGAAATATTTCCCTTGAAAAATTGACTAAAATTCTTAAACTTCATTTGAAATATGAAGTAAAGCAATCACTACTTTATCACCACATTTTATGTTTTAGATACCTTCAACCACCGGCAGAATGGATAGTAGCTTCCCTGGAGTCACGGGAACTCCTTGCCCTTTGCCTCAAAAAACTGAAGGGACTGGGCAGAGTGAAACTGGTTGATGCTTGCTTTGCTTGGACTGAACCACATTCCAAGAGAATAAAGGTATACACAGTAATAACATAAGTTTCCAACTAAATTATTGTGCAATACTGTTATGAAAATATGTTGCATGTATGATTTACTAGCAGCTCCCTGCGGTTTCACCCGCATAATCCCAAGGGAATATCGGGATAAAAAGTATCCTATGTGTTGTGATGTACAGGCTATATTACTGTAACTCGTGAACCTTCGGCAATCGTTTACGGGTCGTCAGTAGCCCGAAAGTCTGACAACCAGTCTCACCAAGAGGTATTGTATTACCCAGTAACTGGGTTGTGGAGGTCGGATAGGCAGAAACGTCATGTGAACATGTAAAATAATGGTATTCAGCTGCATCCGGTGAGACTGGAAGCCGACCCCAATATAGTTCGGAAAAGGCTAGGCAAATTGATTGATTTTACCTGAGATTAGCGAAATCGGAATCAGGCTTATCCAGCTATTTTGAAAATATCCCACCACTATCCACTAAATCTTTAGTTTAAACAAAGTTAAAACCTACTACAATAATTGTCATTATTATCATTCCTATTATAATAATAATATAAACGCGAAAGTTTGTGAGGATGGATGGATGATGTTGATGATGTTTAAAATAAATAAATAAAATGTTTGTTATTCTTTCACGCAAAAACTACTGAAAGGATTTTGATGAAACTTTACAGTAATATAGCTTTATACAGGGTGGGCCATAGGAGTGTTGGCGATTTAATTAGTCAATTTCTCGGAAACGCGTGGCGCGGGGCGGCGGGGATATGTTGTTAGCTGCGCCGCTTCCTGGAAATTTAGTCGCCATGGAGCCGTACAAGGGAGCGCAGCGTGCATTTTGTGTCCGAGCGTATTACGAAAACAATAAATCAGTGATTACTGCACGACGTTTGTATCGACATGATCACGGTTTACGCGATTTAAGTGAAGTTCCAAGCGCCAATGTGATACGGAAATGGATCAGAACGTTCGAAACAACCGGCTCAACAGTACCAATTACGGCTCGTGGTCGCCCAGTGTCTGCAAGATCAGCCGACATTGTGGAGCGTGTTCGTGTTTCAGTTCAGCGAAATCCGCAACAGTCAACACGTAAGAGAAGTCAATCTTTGGACATCAAAAGAACGACTTTGCGACGAATTTTAAAGCGTGATTTGCATTTGAAGGGAAATAAGATTCAGATAGTCTAAGAATTAAAACCAGATGATGCCAATAACCGACATAACTTTGTCAATTTGATGCTCGAGCGGTTCAACAATTTCAACAATGTGATGTTTAGTGATGAGGCCAATTTTCACCTTAATGGCCATGTGAACAAGCAAAATTGTCGGTTCTGGTCCGGCACTAATCCCCGACGCTTCCATGAACGTCCACTTCACAGCCCTAAGCTTGTCGTGTGGGCTGGGATTACGTCAACCGGTATTATTGGGCCATACTTTTTTGAGGACGAAAGAGGGCAAGCGATGACGGTTAGAGCTAACAATTATTGCAACATGATAACAGACTTTTTGGTGCCAGCTTTGCAAGAACTTCAAGGCAATACCTCGAGGATGTGGTTTCAACGGGATGGGGCCACATGTCATACGGCTAGGGTATCCATAGAGCTGCTGAAAAATGTTTTTCCCGGAAAACTCATTTCGAAAAGGGGGGATATTGAATGGCCACCACGTAGCCCCGATCTTTCTCCATGGGATTATTTTCTATGGGGCTACCTCAAATCGGTAGTCTACGAGAATAATCCGATACCAATTTAGAGCAGCTGAAGAGGAATATTATTCAGGAAAGTAACAAAATACCGAGAACAACTTTTCAACGAGTTTTCCAAAATTTGCGACTTCGGTTTCAAGAGTGCCAAGCAGCCGAGGGAAGTCATTAATGGACTACATTATTTTTAGGTCTTAAAAATTCCTATGTTTCTACTTTTTAGAAATACAAATTTATTTTTGTTATTTTTCGTAGTTCTTTTTCAATTGAATATTGAAACCGCCAACACCCTTATGGCCCACCCTATACATCAGACTAACACATAGGATACTTTTTATCCCGATATGCTCACGGGATCGACACTTATGCGGGTAAAATCGGGGGACGCTGCTAGTAAGTTATATACTTAAACGTACCCTTGTCCCAAGATAATGTGGATGTCTTTTTCTTCCACAGCTGTCATGACAGAGTTTACTTCTTAATCATATCATCTTTCATACAATGTATCCATCCTTTTCTCACCACTAAGTAATAAAATAAATCTAATTTTATAGGTAAGACTGACAATACAAGGAGAAGTAATGGGGGGAACAGTGCTTCAACAAACCTTCATAGTAGAGTACAGTATACAGCATCAGATGTGTGACGCGTGCCACCGGTCTGAGGCGCAGGACTACTGGCGCGCCTTGGTGCAAGTGAGACAACGCGCAAATAACAGGAAGACCTTCTATTATCTGGAACAGCTGATCTTGAAACATAAGGCGCATGAAAATACTCTTGGTATTAAGCCTAAACATGGTAAATGCTTCATTTAAATTATATCTTACAAAGTTTTGCCTGCGGTTTCGCCTGCGTCCTTCCATTCCCTAGGCGGAAAATATCCCACGGGAACGTACTACCGGGTCTACCGGGATTTTTAACGGGGTTTTCATATAACTCTATTGGTTTACGCGGCGCACGCCAGTATCGGCAGTGTCGGCATGATTTTTTCCGACATCTTCAACAGTGATCGTTATATTTCAGCCAATTTACACTCCGTCTTCTGGTGAAAACCGTATGAAAAACAGTTCGGTAGTTTTTGCGTTTATCGCGTTCAGGCGCGGCGGTGGGACTTTGTTTTATATTATGTAGTGATACTCGTAAATCAATGTTTGTTCAATTTTTACAGTATAATTAGAGGATTCTTAAATCTGCTACTATTTTCATTTTGAAGGCGTGTGGATAATAATTACCTAGTTTCGAAATTTTAAATACATAACACCTCACAAATTCACAATTATTTTCTATTTACTTTCAGATGGATTAGATTTCTTCTACGCATCAGAAAACCATGCTCGCAAAATGCTGGATTTCATCCAGTCAGTGCTACCTATCAAATTCAGCCATTCCAAAAAGCTGATATCCCATGACATCCACAGCAATGTTTACAACTACAAATTCACATTTAGTATTGAGATTGTACCATTGTCTAAGGACAGTGTGGTGTGTCTGCCTAAGAAGTTGACGCAGCAGCTTGGCTCCATATCTCCTATCTGTTTGGTTAACAGAGTAACAAGCACTATTCATCTGATTGATGCTAGAACTGGACAAGGTAATTAGAGATGAATAGATAAAGTTTGGGTGATCCATGGGCGTGTAGCATAATCAGCCTATAATGTTCCCACTGCTGGGACACAGGCCTCCTCTCGGTGAGAGGGAGTGGGCCATAATCCACCACGCGGGCCCAGTGCGGGTTGGTAGATGTCACATGTCTTCGAATTTTTGGTTCTAGGACATGCCGGATTCCTCACGATGTTTTCCTTCACCGTTTTGAGAGCAGTGGTGATGAAATAATTTACACAAACTAAAGCGTCTGGGGGTTGGGTTTGAACCCCCGACCTACATATCGTAAGTCGCGGCCGTTACCACTGGGTCACCACTGCTCTACGGCGTGTAATTGCATGATTTTGTTTGTACGCAAGTCTATACATCAAGCTATACATAACCAGTATAAGCTGACTTCTGGTTGTACGAAAAACCAATACAATGCGAGTTCAATTAAAACTGGAATTATATAGCTTGATGTGTCGCCGTCTGTACTCCTGTAAGTTCTCTTCCCAGTATTCAAGCTCTCACCGTGACAAAATAATTAATTAGATATTTAAAGGGGAATTGTGATTTTGCTAATACAAAATCCCACAAGGCCACAAAAATTATAACTTTCTAAGACCTTAATCATAGCGAATTTAACTGCTATTGGATCAGAATCATAAACGATTTATACAATTCAAATATGATATACATATTTCATTTTGATTTGTATTAAAATGATTTTAATTGTTGTTACAGTGTGTGAAGTGTCTTCTACAGTTTACTGGAGACATCCATTCTCTCCAATATGTAATCCTAAACAATTAGTGGAATATATTGTGATGGATATTGAGGTATTGAAGGAAAATGTAAGTTAGTGCACATTAAATAAGGGAGGAAGTTGAGTGTTTTTCTATCTCACTCTCATATTCTTGCAAAAATCAACCTTACGATGTCGACTTGTAGTTAAGTGTACTACTGTATTGAAATTAATTAAGAATTAGAATAAACTCTACACTAAAATATATATACAAGTAAATAAGTAAGTGAAGAGAGAGAGTGGGGGGAGAGTGGTGGGTGGTGTGAGAGAGTGGGTGTAAGTGAGTGTGTGTGTGTAGTGTAAGTGTACTTGTATTGTAAACATTGGTATAGTCGACCTTGTTAGGTGATTCATACAAAATACACATATATCTGACCATTTTGAAAACAAAATCCCGTGCACGTGATGACCACAGTTGCGTCCGTAAGTAAAACAAAAGAGAATCCTCTTTAGGTCGACTTATAATATGCGCTGCAAGCAGGAATAGTTCTTGTGGTGGTCAGATATAGATTTTGGCGATAGTACGCCGCACGCGCGTATGTATGCACGTGCGTATTGCACGTTGCGTCGTGTTTGCTCGTGCTTATCACCTTTGATAACAATTCCCACTAAACTGAAACTTCACTAAGGTTGAAAGTATCTGTCATGTAGACGAATAAACCTTGTCGTTTTATGACATGCAAGTGACATTCAACCTAGTGACTGTGCTAACCGAGGGTGATAAAGCAGTTACGAGGTCGACTATATATATATTTTGTATGAATTAGTATAAAGCGACAAGACAAGTAAATATGAACTCTGCTTAGCCAATAATCATCCTTGAGCGAGTCACGTACCAAATACAGAAATCCTTATTTTCTTAACAATAAAGATGTTTTTAATCCTAATAGTTTTGATCCTTTTACAGGAAAAGAAAGCATTCCCTGGTCAAGGCATGGTGTCCAGTAAGCATGTAGTGGCAGATGCGTGGGTTGTAAGAGCCAGTGAACTTGGTTTAGACGTCAACCCTGTCCACACTAGGACGCATTTGGGACATATTTTGAAGCCTGGCGATACAGTTCTCGGGTAAGCTATCTTTTAAGGTCAGCATAACGAGGGGCCCCTTAGGGCCGAAGCCTGCCGGGTCAGCGGGATTGTCCGAAAGGGTTACCGTTACCCCGGAACATACAGGGCGAAGGAAGGAACATGGGTGGGTTTTAGTCAGTAAGAGTCTGACACTCCCTTCCGCTCCACCCAGAGCGGGAGGGGTCATTTGATGACTTCCCATCCCGAAAAAAAAAAATAAAGCTGTCTTTTAAGGCTATAAAAGATTGGGGCGGGCCGTACCGCAAAGCAACGCATTGCAAAAATCCTCCTTCATCACTTTTGTACATGTTCTATGATCCAACCCACACTACAAGCGAGTAGCAAAATGCGTTGCGGCTGAAATGTGCGCAATTTGAAATGCAATTTAATTTTGAAAAAGCTTCCGTTCCGTAACAACCGCCGTTTCTCAGTATCTACAAAATTTTATTTCAAGATATTTTTGTTGTTACTTCTATTTAGATTTTTATTTTTAGGATATTATTTTTACGTATAAAAGAAAACATTCATGAGACACATTTATGTGCTTACTAGTATTTTACAGCTAAGATTCCCTGAATAATTTCGGATTTGAACGAGATCCTTATTTACGAGATCACCGAATAAACTTACATATAATTATTTATTGAAATAATAAATATTAAAATTGTATATTTTAGCTACAATATCGGCGATTCAAACGTGAACGACGCAAACTTTGACAAGTTAGACCAGAACGCAATTCCGGACGTGTTTTTGGTCAAGAAGCATTACGGAGAGAGGTCTGCGAGAAGACGCGCACGCGCATGGAAACTCAAACACATGACCGAAGAATTACATGAAGGACTCAGTTCTACTAATGAGTAAGTATACTAAAATCTAAACCAGTCAAAGATATCATACCATCAATGAACTGTTTGTGATCGAAAGAACTATGAACATTAGTGTAAAGCCATAAGGTTGAATTGTGTTTAGTATCGGTAAGCTCCTTTGCTAATTGCAGTGGCATTTCAGCGGCAAAATTCGTGTGTGCCGAAAGTTGCCAACTTTTAGATTATGATCTTTGGTGCAAAGATATAAGGTTGAATTCCTTTAGTATTAGCCTCTGACGAAGGTAGCTGACTTTTCCTCTGATTCGGCGATCACTGGATGTTCTAATAAATCCGAGATCTTCTTTAGATTACGATTACGACGTCTTTACAGACGTACAACTGTAAAATGCAGTTTAGTTTGCAACCAGAAATCGGTTTTTATCACATTTAAAAGAGAGTATTCGATTAGTCAACCCATAATCAGTATTATCTTCAGCTTATCGCATATTTGCGTCCTTTGCGTAAATAATATCATTCAAGGGGCCCTTGACAGTCCTATCGTTCAAAATTTCGTAATTCTTACTACATCGGTTTTTGAAGTGGAAAGAATGTTGTCTTATGATAACATGGTATTTACTGAGACTTTCGCAATTACCGCTTTATAAACGTTGCTTAAAGTTAAGTAATGATTAACGTCTGCTCAACCATACATTTTTTGATGTTTAAACGTCACTTAACTTTAAGTAAGATGGTTCTTTGTGTAATTGTACCCTTTAATGTACCCGCTGTGTTACACATGCGTACCAGCTCGTCTTAATGAAGTTAAGTAGGTGTCTGAGGCCAGAAGGCTAATTCTCGTATTTGAGAACATTGGGTCTTACTATAAAAACTTAAACACTTGTGCAACGTGTGGCTAATGCAGGCGCGGTTGCAGCCCAAGAGTTTGGGGGGGGGGGGGGGGGTCACCAAGAAGTAAGTTAGTAAGGCAAGTAAATCATGCAGACTCTCGACAGCTTGAATGATTTTAGGGAGGCCACGACACCTCGGTCCGCGCCTGGTCTAATGTCAGTGTTACGTCAAACTCGTGTTTAAAACATGTTTAGCCTAAACACTATTTTGAGGTAGTAAAGTCAAAGTCTAGTCGCAATTTCATGTCAGCCAAAAACTTGTCAAAATTGTAGGTCAATTAGAGGTATTTTTGACATATTGAGACTGAGGTTAGATGCGACTGTTCTTAATAATACGGAAATTACCTCTCAGAATCAAAATATAACTTTGAATAACCTTTATAGGGATTACAACGACTTCTTGGACGACTTGGAAGAAGACCCTGCCTTTAGGCAGAACGTCAACATATTTAAGGACGGGAACAAAATACCAGTGGATACCGATGAGATCGACCCTTCGCTGCCTCGCATCACCCTCGCTGAAATGTTGGATGACATGGTCATCGAAGATGTAGATATGACCGAAGTTTAACCATGTGTTCAATTAAAATAACGCGATGTGTTATATTTATATATTAGTTCAAAGGGCTAATAAAATCTGTATGTTTATTTATTGAGACTGTTTAATTTCGTAATATTTTGAAAGTAGAGTCAGTAAAAAGGTCTGTGATCATTTTTTAATTTTGATAAATCAATAGGTATCGTAAAACCTACTCGTCGTTATAATGACAATATTACTGCCTTTAAAAGCATCTATTCCAAACTCGTTAAACATTTTAATTGCTTGCAATAAGCAAGTAATAATTTACAAGTTTTAATTCATGAAATTCTTCCATAACTTTGCGCTGATGTAACTCTCTCTATCTAAGATGAACTTATTTCTCTGACTGTATAAAACCCTATCCACAGAAGAAGCGTGCGATATCATTTCTATGATATCAAGTTTCATGACAAGGCTATCATTATCGTGTAACTAGAAATGTTCAATATGAGGATAGTGCAAATGGTGGCGCCTGCGCAGGCACATGGGCGGGCTTTAACGAATTCTGATTTGACGTAAGGAATGAGATATCAGGGGTATCATCATTTATTTATATTCCAGATCATAAAATCCAATTTTTAGCAATTACATACACTGATACACAACTTAAACACTAGAGTTATTACAGACGCCAGCATATCAAGCTACCCAAAATGTCAAATTTTCCCAATCAACCTTGAACCTTAATGCTTTAGCGATAAAGTTGAAAATCTATTAAAGAAATTTGGCAGATTGTAGTAGCTTGATGTGGTGGCGTCTGTACATAGATAATAATTATATCAAAACTACCACGTAATCTAAAACTGGATGTTGTTCAATTTCTGTTGATAATAGTAAAACTTCTCAAAGTTTCGATACGCAATAGAACAAAATATAATGTGGTGCAAACATGTTCTAAGTATGTCGATTCGAAGATATAAGATTATATTGATTGATACCGGATTACCTATCGCTGATAAATGACCCTCACAATATTCGAACGTGGTATTAGAACATGGACATACCTAACGCGGAAAGCATCTAAATCGCGTGTGGTTTACCTACTCATTATAATTTGAAAGAAATTACTAAAAAGCAATTTGATGTACGTATTTTATATATTCACACCTGTCCTGATATAATTATAAATACACAAGTAACCACGAGTGAAAACGACACACACTTGCCGTATCTATTGGAATGCTTGTAAGCCCGCATCGCTGTAATAAAATAGAGACGTTTAAAAAATGACAATAATTTCGATTGCTTGTCGTACGAGTTTGGTATCTTGTTTATCTATATAAAGGTGGAATATTTTGTTATCACTCATTGTTGAACAATCAAGCGGGCAAGATGAGGTTGCTAGTATTTATAGTAACCCTATTAGTTTCGACCTTTGCAACAGAGTTGTCTATAGGTAATTGTTGACAAAATAAAATGCAATTTAATTGAATTGACGTTATTAGACAGTGTATAAATGTTCGTGTTTTAGATGGAATAGAAGAGTTGTTTAGAAAGCATATGAGGCATGAGTTGACTGCTTTAGAGTCTCAACAGCTGGCAGATGTTCTTGATTTGTTTCATAGTCCGGAACACGCCTCTAGACGGTCACAGGAAAATGCTTCGGAAGCTAGAACTGTAAGTCATATTTACTATTGCCTAATAAGATTATTAATTTACCAGGAGTAGTAATTGTACCACCACCTCATACAGCAGTATAATTTTAATATTCCTTTAGTGGGAGAAAGACGTGAAGATACACAGGAGGTATAGCTCCATCTGTTTCTCACTGAAGCAATATTAAAATAATTCTGCTATAAGAGGTGGGCCCACAGGATTTGTTAACTTGTAGGTATGAATCTTATCAGAAAAGAAAGGTTTCCCAAACGACAAAGGTATCCAATCAATTCGTTCCAACCCTGCATCGAGCATCCCTCTATTTTAAGGTATCCACGTCACAATGCACAACTATTAGCCCGCGTCAGAAAAACCTGTTGGGTTGTAAACTCTCGGCGCTAAGCAGTACTTTAACAATCCAGTGCGCGGGAAAAACGCGGTCTTGAGAACCTGGGGGTCTACTACGAAGTGCAAAGTGCGAATGATCGGATCGGACCGACACATGGCCGAACCGAATATTATTGAAAAATGCGAAAAAAGTTCGGATCGGCTCAGTTGGGTCGGGACCATAGTCAATATTCGAAAGGGTGTAGGATCGGGACCGATCGAACCAAATAGTAACTTCGTAGCAGGAAACGGCCGAACATTCGGCCGATACCACTTCGGAAGTAGACCCCCTGGGCTTATAGGTATACAGTCAGCAATGAACGTCGATTACCGCTTTTACATAATTATCTTTAATTCTGAACAAACACAAGATTATTAGTTGGTACACTATTCTTAGTATTTCATGTTATAACTATGTATATATATACCTACTAGTTATTTTAATTTAAAGACCGATTTTCTATAATGTGTTGAATAACAATGAAAACTGGAGTGATAATCGATTATCGTTGCTGGCTGTACTTATCTAGAACTACCTAATTCCGTTTTCTGTAGAGAATTTCACAATTTTACGGTAAACAAATATTTATTACTAGCTTTAGCCCGCGGCTTCGCCCGCGTGGAGGTCGGAAATTATCCCACGGAAACTTATTACCGGGATAAAAAGTATCCCATGTGTTAATCCAGGTTATAATTATCTAAACATCATTCAGATGTGTGCCAAATTTCATCCAAATCCTATTAAAAGCATAATACTAATGATTGAAATACTATCGTGAATTCATGCAAGCCTAGTACTTTTTGTTGAATACTGCTCAGAAAGACACGTAGCGTCATCTAGCGTCCTAAAGTAATTGTGACCGTCGAAAGTTATTGTTCTTTTCCTCGGGAACGGTATTTTTTTTCTATAGGTTAGGGTAAATCGCGGGCGGCGTGGTGTCGAACGGTTCGCGTATTGCATTTTAAAATACTCGTGATAACTTCAAAATTCAATGTCCGATTCGATCGTCATCTGCCTAGCCTTTTCCGAATGAATTAAAAAGTATTTTATTACCCTATAAATACCCTTGATGTTAAAACCATTTATTTGAATAAAAATTAATACTACGATACGAATGGAACCAACTTTTGTTTCAACAGGCGGCGGCGATCTAATTAAATTTTAGAACACAAAAGCTACTATTGTGACTTAACTATGCTAGTTAGATATATTCCCTCGCGGACTTTTTTATAGGTAATAATGAGTAATTTAATCACGTAGCACATAATTTTTATTTTTCATCATTTATTTTCTCAGCGCACGCCAAATAATTAATATTATAGGCAAAATTTTGCTACTTTGGGTTACATTATTGCAATTTTCTTAAGGATCTCTAGTTTTTTTGAAAATTTTTTATAGCCTATGTTACCTCCTGATAGTTTAGCTTTCTTTTGGTGAAAAAATGGTTAAAATCGGCCAAAGAAGTTTCGGAGCTTATTCGGTACAAACAAAAAAATCTTTCCTCTTTATAATATTAATATAGATTACTTAGTTGTAAATAATGAAATGTAAATACTTCGTTTATCGCGAGAAACAGGAACTAACCAATTTAACTATCTACTGATAAAAATTAAATCCAAATTCCCTTCTTTATCATCCAATACTAACATATCTAATCGTAAAAGAAAATAATCGTAAATCACGCTTATTAAAAGGATAAAAAAGGGTAAAGAATAATTAAAAATAAAAATAGAAACAACAAGACTAGAAATAATGATCGAATAAAAAAATATATTTTGCATTTGATAGCTCTAATCTTGAGGAAGGCTATAAGATACTTAACATCACGCCAGGTCCCTCAGGAACATAGCAAAAGGCAGTCGAGCAGACGGGGTGGGTCGGGGAACAAGAAATTTCACGCGGATGACGTCGCGGGCAGAAGCTAGTGTAGGATAATGGATTGAAGTCAATAATGCAACAAATGGTTTGCAAAATACATCTCTACCGATCGGCCAATCCGATGCCTAAAATTTCAAAGCATTTCAAAGCCGTCTATGGTAGTTACCACCGTGCACCGCTTCAACAGCAATATCTTACATTTTCAGACCCTGGAATGTTTAATATGTCGAAGCGCGTTTGCTACCCTATTCGATGGTGTTCAAAAAGGGCAATCCGATGAAGAAATCACGAATATTGTTATTAACCTCTGTGCAACGTTGAACATTGAGTCCTACCATGTTTGTTATGGCGCTGTTGGTCTAAATGTGGTATGGAGTTTATTACTTTTTCTACTATTATTTTATTCGTCCTATCTTTCATTTCATCGTATATCTGTGACCCAATTAGTGATACGAATGAAAGCATAAGTGAAGACTCAACTCAACTGATGATCTAGGAGAGTATTAGAAAAAATAAAAATAAAACTGTCTCGTATTGTTTTGCTTTAGACTACATGATGCTCACTACAATAGTTCTATATTTTGTTAGGTATGATAAATATTTATAATTGTTATTAAATGAAATAATAACGCCTTATCGACTTATATTGTAGCCAATAATAACGCATATAATCCGAACGACGCCCGAAGCTACTCCAAGAGCATTCTGTGGGCTTATTTCGCAAAGAGGCGATGACCAAAACGCTTGCATACTTGAAGACCCGAGGTTTGAATGGCAGGTGGAACTGCCTGAGCCAGCGCCGACAAATAATGTAAGTAGTGTTAAAATAGTTACAGTTCTTACTAAGCAGGTACAGACGCCAGCACATCAAGCTACTACAATCTGTCAAATTTCTTTAATCGATTTTCAACTTTATCGCTAAAGCTTTAAGGTTCAAAGTTGTTTGGGAAAATTTGACAGTTTCGGGTAGCTTGACCTGCTGGCGTCTATACATGAAACTAAAAACCTTGAAAATAAACTTCATATGGTACCTGCATCATCATCATTTCAGCCGAAAGACGTACTTCTGGATGTAGGCCTTTCCCAAGCATCGCCACCTCGACCAGTTTTTTGCTTCTCGCATCCAGCGGATTCCTGCGGCTTTTACGAGGTCATCGATTTATCTTGTGGGAGGACTTCCAACGCTATGAGTTCCGGTACACGGTCGCCACTCGAACCTTTCGGCCCCGCATAAATGACTATGAGTGCTAACCGACTTTCGTTACTGGGCGTACCTATTTGCCATTTCCTCGACATTCTAAGCACAACCATTAGAAACAAACATGCATTTTAATCCGGTTTTGGATTTTCGTCTATCTATACACTAGTTCATGTCGGCATGATACGCACGGCCGGGCGGCAAAATCGAATATATGTAGATGTTCGCTTAAAAACCGCTCGGCTTAGCTCGAATTCCCGTCTGCCTTGAAAGCAAGAGTATGCAGTCATCTTCTGGGCACGCTCGTTCCATCATAGACCTCATCCATCGCTTTCCACCAGGCGTGATCGAGGTCAAGAGCGGGCCCATCCAGCAATAAAAAAATGCGTAGTAATTACTTCGGGTCGAATGTCGAACCCGAACAAGTGTGTAGCTCTTAGCCCTGACATTTCTATGAATTCAACAGGTCCCAGCCACCGATCTACGACCACTCAAAATTGCTGTTATCACCGATGCTCATATCGACCCTCTTTACGAAGCATACGGAGTCGCCGACTGCGGTGAGCCAGTCTGTTGCAGAATAGGACAATCACCTGTCGAACGTTATGTATTCAAAACGGACGCAGAAGAATCCATAATCGAACAGAGTATAAAGAACAATTCTGGTGTAATATCCCTAGATTTGAGTTTAGCTTCGAAAATTAGAGAACTAAGGAGTTCGTCACAAACTAGGTTTGTAACCGCAAGAAATGCTGAGCCTGCAGGTTTTTGGGGAGACTACAGGAACTGCGACACACCAATTTGGGCTTTCGATAATGTTATCGATACCATTACTGAATCACACAAGGTAAATATTTTTTTTTAATTTCGTTATGTTATCTTTGGTTAAATCATTTTGCAAGATGTCATCGGTAACCAGTCGGAGTCTGTCGGAGTCTGTCGGAGTATGCGGCTACAATACATCTGTATTTTTTTTTAATGGATGCAGTCTCTTACCTTCGCTAGAAAGACGAGGAGGTACAGTCCGAGTTCCTGACGCCTGTCAGTGCGACAATTCTAGTAGTTAATAAAGAGCAAATTCGCAAAACACATATTCGTTTGTACGAAATTGACAGGTGTCAGGAACTCAGTCAGGATCGCATTACGCACGATCGGTTTAAGTACCTACAGACCTAATGTTTGTAAGGCTTTGTAAAAAAGGGCTCGTCACATTTTTATCATGCAAATCTCTATTGATTGCAGTGATAGAAAATAAATATGTTTATTAATCAAATAATCCTCAATCGAAATAGGTACCGTACTTAAAACTTAAAAACCTACGATAGACATGACGATGCTTACCTGCAAAAAGCGGATGTGTTAAGTACAGTCAGTAACAAGTTTTGATTATTGAGTACAATGTTTATGCTAAAAAAGAGCATAGGCAGTCGATCCATGTAAAATACTGGTATGCAGCTGCATCCGGTTAGACTGGAAGCCGACCTCAACATAGTTTAGTTGGGAAAAGGCTAGGCAGATGATGATGAATGTTTAATTAATTGGAACAGAATTGAATCTCAAAGAAAACTAACTGTTAGCTATTATATGAAAAGCTAAAAAGAAGTTTATCGAATAATTTTGTGTTAATTTTGATGACATGTAAAAGTGATAGTGGACTTTTGTTGCTGACCGTACCTAATCTGCATTCGCGATTTATTTGCCAAAAATGTAAACAAACATGAGTTTATGGAAAAATAACTTTAATTCTTACACAATAAAGTTCAGTTTAATCTACAACTTAAAACATTTTTATAACTTTTTCAATAGTGCTAGTCACTCTGAAATAAACTTAATGACGATTAAAATAAAGTTGATATTTGTTTGACTTGAAATAACATCAATTTGAAACATCATTTTGAATAGACTTTATATAAATATTTCGCCAGTTATGTATTAAAAAAAATAAAGTTCTAGTTCTAAATCTTAAGGAAAACCCAATAACACTGCTAGACATGGGGTTTGAACATGGGACCCTCATGCTCAGAGCGAACCTCTTCCAGCCAATTAATGGGTTGAAGGTCATTCTTATGAACTAATACGGGTTATTATTTCAGGGTATTGACGCAGTCTACTACATAGGCGACACTATCGACCATGGTGTTTGGGAGACAACGTACGAACTGATCGACGTTATGAACCGACACCTCGTCGATAAAATAAGGCAAAGCTTTGGCGATAATGTGCCAGTTATACCTGTCATCGGTAACCATGAATCTCAACCTACGAATCAGTGAGTTGAACATAACATCACGCTTGAATTCCCCGAAGGGTTAGGCAGAGGTGTACCTATAGTATACCCACATTTCGCCAGCTATATTTAAGTCCCATTTAATAGGGGGCGAGCCTATTGCCATCAACTGGGCTCAAATCCAAACACCGGGCAGCTACTGACAAATTCCAGATGAAAAACTCCATAACACTTTGCCCGAACGAGGCAGTTCTAAACTAATAAACAAGCAATAAATATTTGATAAGAATAACGTCAAATTTATAGTAGGTACAAACACGAATAAGCTTGCTCAAATAAAGCTAAAAGAGAGTGATAAATATGATGGCACGGTTGGCGCAGTGGTTAAGCGATTGACTGCTGCGCTGCGTGTCGCGGGTTCGATTCCCGCACGGGACAAATATTTGTATGACCTACAAGTAGTTGTTCCGGGTCTGGCTGTTTGTGTGTGAGTTTAAATGTTTGTAAACGCACCCACGATACAAGAGAAATTCCTAGTGTGGGGCAACGTTTTTAGTAGGTACTGATTGATAGGTAGAGGAAGATCGGAGAAACGATGGGTTGTGTGTGTCAGGAATGAACATTCAGTCCCTGGAGAGGAGGATGATATGAATGAACATTATGTACAGGGACTAAATGATAAAGTGTCGGCTAACTGAGTAGAATAGAACAGGAAAAAATGTTTCGCGTCAACCCCAAGTACAGCCCGATTCGAACATTATATGGCGGCTCGGAACATGTGGCGAGTCGCTGCGCAGTAAAGAATTCATGTGTCAGCGGGGGTGAGTGGTGAGGTACTGCGCAGCAAGTAGCCAACTTCAGAGCCGCTATAAAGTTTGAATCGGCCTGTAACATGGGACAAGGTCAGAGAGACAATTCTTGTAATTTTGAGAACGCTCAGCCTGATCTGATCTGTCTCAATCTGTTAAAAATACCACTTATTTCCATCTTATCTACATTTTTGACATTGATTGTCGCTGAGATGAGATTGGGGCTAGATTTTGAACGTTTAATTACGGGAATTGGCCTTCAGATAGAAGAAAACTAATAGACAGTCTGAAGGAGTTGAAGAAAGCTTCATTCCATTCTTTTTTTTTCAGATTTGCACCAGCAACTGTGACTGGCGAACATTTAAACACGACTTGGCTGTACGACGCTCTTGTAAAAAAATGGGGTTTCTATTTAGACGAAGAAGCAAAAGCAAATCTCCGTGAACGTGGAGAGTTCTCCACGGTGATCAGGCCAGGACTCAGAGTTATCACTCTGAATAACAATGTTGCTTATAAATATAATTGGTAAGGATGCATTTCAGATCTTTGGTTGACCGGTTTTAATTTATTGTAGTTTTTTGTAATAACTCATGTACAGCCAGCAACGAAAATTGGTTAGCACGGTTACTTTCACATTCTAAAATTTATACAAAATTATGACACATTTCTTAATAGTGCTGCTGTCAGTTAGTATCAAAAATCTTTAGAAATAGAAATTACATTTATATAACATTACATCTTTGTTCAGATACTTTTTTTTATTACTGTTCTGTTATGGTTTCAAACATTTCGATTAAAAATTTCTACGCTAGGTTATGGTTTGCGCGTCCATGGCCCTGCCACGCTATATAGTCATATAGGCGCGTCCAAATGTAACAGCAATTTTTTTTTTAATAACTGAATCCATGGTAACGGGTTGCGCGTCAAGTGCCTGCCACCCAGTATAAACTTGCCGACTGTACCTACCTACCTACCTACTTTATTCATTTTCTTTTCAGGTGGCTAGTATACGATCCTCTAGAGGCGAAACGTCATTTAGACTGGTTGGTACAAGAGCTATATAAAGCTGAACAAACCGGAGAAAAAGTACATATTCTAGCTCACATCCCACCCGGAGTGAGTGATCTTACTCACACTTGGACAAGGGAATACAACAGAATTGTTAACAGGTAAGATACTGAACTGTTATTACAGTTAGAGGGTGTCGCGACAGGATAATTACAGATTGCGCACCAAAACGGATGTTTTTTTTTAAAAAAAAAGACAATGGCTAAAGTAAACCAAGCCCCATACATTTTTTTCCAATGCCCTATAGTACATCCTGATTGAGTGTCATTGAACATTGAATATCAACATCGATAAAGTCGGTAATAAATATAAACCTGTCGGCAGAACCTGTAGCCCGAAGAATTGCCAAACTTAAGTGGCAGTGGGCAGGGCACATTGCTCGCAGAACAGATGGCCGATGGGGCCGAAAGGTTCTGGAGCGGCTCCCACAAGGTGCTCGTGACCTTGTGAAGGCCGCAGGAACCCATTGGATGCGAGAAGCACAGAACCGGTCGAAGTGGAGGTACTTGGGGGAGGCCTATGTCCAGCAATGGGCGTCTTTCGGCTGAAATTATGTTTATGATGTCGGCAGAAGGTCGCGTTTATGTTTTGTGAGTTACAATTTATGCTATGGGCAATACGACGCAACGGGATTAAGTCTTGGACTATAATCGATAATGCAACGATCACTCAGGTGGCGAATATACCAAAGATAATAAATTTGATAACTTTTAATTGGATTTACTTGAATACTTTCAGGTTTTCGGCAACAATAACTGCTGAATTCAACGGACACACTCACTCGGACGAGTTCAAGATATTTTACAGTCTGACAGATAGCAGCCCTATCAATGTAGCGTGGGGTGCCGGCAGTACTACCAGTTATACTGAGTACAATCTTAACTACAAAATTGTTGATTTTAACCCCGTTACTTACGTAAGTACCGAATATTGGATTGGAAAGTTATGAATGATGGGCGCAAATCGGGCGAACAAACGCCTATGCATAAAATTCGCCGACTCTCAAGTGACATAATTAGGGACTGGCATATACTGCAATGTTGTTGGAGTTTTATTGATTTATTTTCTTTATTTAGGCAACCAACAGCGATACAAATAGTATGTTACATAAATGTGTATTACAGTATTGTATGGCTAATAATAGGTTTCCCTGTATAATTAGGATATGTATAAAACATGCGAACGGACTACAGACTAAGAAATATTTAAATACAAAAAGTAAATTCTTAGGTGTATAACTTATACTTAAGTTTAAATGTTAGAGATGAGATGAGAGAGAGGCTTATCGATGTTTTTGCCGAGGAGTGCTAAAGGGACAATGCAGGACAATAGTATGCATACCTTAAGTATGGTCGGAGGAAGGCTCGATGTGATTTGAGTCGTTAGAAACCCGACACAACGGGTTGTGAACTAAACTGAAACATTTTCTATGGCGACTGTTAGCGAAAACAGACAAAATAATAAAAAAAACGCTCCTCGAGCCGGGTAAACGCCATCTTGAAATAAAAGTCTTGGATTACATACAAGCTGAAAGTAGATGAATTCTAACAACCAATTTTTTCGTTACAGCAACCGGAAAGCATAGTAAACTACGTTTACAACCTCACTGAAGCGAACCTATGGCCGAACCGATCACCACACTGGTTCCAACTTTACGATATGAAAAACACATTTTCATTGGCAGACCTTTCCGCTTCTTCCATGGACGACTTAGTTCATAGAATGGTTACTGTTAATAGGCATTTGTTAGATCTCTATGCAGCTTTCTATTCTAAAGTGAGCGATAACCGCTGGAGACACTGTAATGATTGGTGCAAAATTGATAATCTTTGTAAAACTGTAGTTACTGTATTGTGGGAAAGGTCAAAATGTGATGAATTAAGAGACCTTTTTTTTGAAAATAAGTAGGATAGTTTGACACTATTTTTGTAACATTAGAAATCTCGAAACTATTCGTGATAAAATACGTAACAGTTATAGTTGATACAGGTCAATAGCACGCGACATGTGACTTTTACCTTATGCCGGATGCTTGTAACTGTAAACTGTAAATAACTGTAAATTAAAATTTACAGTTATTGATGCGCGCTCGTGAAATGAAACAATAGCAACACCAATTTCTTTATTTTATTTGCTAGACAGAGACAGTGCTATTGTAAACTGACGACAGCAGAAACAGGCCAAAGTAACAGTGCAATTAAAATTCAACACAAATTAAGTTTCGTGAGAATGAGATAGAAGATGGTCCCTCCAAAATATTTTTAATTCTATAGCTCCTCCGAATTTTTTATTCATCTTCTATATATGTATGTACCTTTTTCTGTTCAAATAAAATTATAGTACTTATTTGCACATTTTTTGTAGTAAGTAGTCAAACATCCTATTGCTATCATTTTACTCTTTGAATGCCTTTCTGATGTTAGAGAAAATATTGTTTTAATAATTTAAGTTGTAATATTAGTAAGGTTTTTAATTAAAAAATTGTTTTTATCAAACAACAATCGATTTATTTCATTTCATAACTTAAATTTTCTATCTTCCTACATACTAAATAACATTAGTGATTTGATATACTTAACCAGGTTATGTTTGGTTTCGACTTCAAATGTTCACTTGGGATCTTATCTAATTCTGCAATCTGCAAAAAAATCACATAGAACTTTAGAAAAAGGACTACCTGACAGTATTCGAAAATCAATATAATGCTTGGTTTATGGCAACAGTTGGAAATGCGCGTGCGCAACTATTCAACCATTTAATTGTTTTGTTGTGTGTGTGGTGGTGACACTGGTTTAAGTTTTATTCATGAATTTTTATATAAATGTGAGCCGTTTGAATTATTATAGTTATAGACAGTTGATAAATATAGAGGTGGTCATATTATTTAAGCTGCAGATGCACTTGCAAAGTAAAATATAACAGAATAAAAAATAGAAGAAACAAGTCTAGAATAGACATTCTTTATGAAAGATTAGACCACATCAGAAAACCATAAAAAGTGGATAGAATGGGCCAAGGCCACCCTACAGTGCCATATTAAGGCTAATATAATGTGAAATAACTGTAGAGCCATTTACCTGATGCCTAATAAAATTGACGAGTCTCTCTATGTGTTCAGCTTTCACATCATCAGATAGTGAGTAAAACCTCCTCCAGACGGCCGCAGCCAGGACCTTGTCATCACTGAGACCTTCATCATAAGCCACCAGAGCAGCTTGGAACTGTTCTGACAACTCTGATACTTGCTTTCTTGCTACTGCTGGATTGGCACCCTGAAATTGATGAGGAATAAATATTAATGATTTTTATTTGATTTTTTCTTAATTCTGGTCTATGGCTGAATTAGTAAAATTCTACTATCTGGTGACAGCAATGAACTGTTATAGTGATATGAACTTTTATTGCCCATTGCTAATCTTAACTTTTTTCTGGGAATAGAAATTTATAACTTTCCTGTGACTCAACTTCTAGCACAACTGTAAACGCAACAGTGTATATTGAAAGGGGTTTGAAGACTGACATGACTCAATCATCAATTTTGAACATTATCTAATATCTCAGATACGTGACACGGTTTCGTCTTATTTTTAACGCCCGACAAAAACAGAGGGGTATTAATAAGTTTTAAAAGTTTTGCATAGATGTCAACTATCGATTTTTATAGGTCCTCATCACTGGCCGCCATTTTCAAAATGGCATGACAGTAGGTATGCCACAGATCTTCAAACCCCTTGCAGATTATTTATTTTATTTAATTTACCTCCAACAATTTTATTTTATTTCCGACATCAGCCCACAGAGCCTCAATTATACAGTTCCTTACAAAGTGGCCATCTCCCTTTATATATTTCTTCTTTTCGCCGGTAGGTAGCATGACATCTTCTGCCATATAGCGGACCATGAGTAGCCATACATGTAGCTCTGTGATGGTAAACCATGAGGCAAATGTGTCAGGCAGCTCTAGGCTTTCAAACCATTGAGGATAAACCACATTTTCAGGTATACATTCATACAGGAAGTATCCTGTTAGTTTTAAACGCTGGAAAAGCAAAACGGAAAATTAGGCTTACCATGAAAGAACCTCAAGGATGATAATATTTTAAACAATTGGAATGATTATTATGATTATCATCATTTTCCTAATATACTATAATTAGTAATATTTTACAAGGTAAAAGGAATAAATGAAATATGAGAAAAATACTAAGGTAAACATTAAAATTTGCCTTCAGCTGACTACACTGACATTACTGACTTATTTTTTTTTTCCTCCCCCTAGCACAGAACCGTTCGAATTGGCGGTGTTTGGGGGAGGCCTACGTCCAGCAGTGGACATCTTTTGACTAAAATGATGAACTGACTTAATCAACTAACTCAATAATCACTATCGTGCTAATAAGGAAACTACTTACCGTCCTAGATTGGTCCATCCATCCGACCGCATTCATGAACTTCTTAACATAGCTATCTTCAACAGCTACAGTATTCAGGTTTCTTGTGTTTGCATTAGTGATAAACAAGCTACTAGCGCATGGCCCTGCATAATTCGGTTTGATTTGGACACGCTGTTGCCACAATACCTGTAAATATACCTTGTATGTTTATAACTATCTAAATACCGAAATAACTGGGAGCACAAAAATATAGTCCTAGGGTTAGAAAAGCTGAAAGTTGCATTAGGCTCGATGTAAACAATACGTATGTGTAATAACTTATTTCTATGAAGATTACACCTACACGATATAAAGCGCGTGATCGAAACATGCTCTTTTTATTATAATTATCCAAATTCAAATTATCTTCACTTGGATAACATTTGCCTTGCTTTGCTTTAAATATGTCAGTATTGTCAGTATGATACTGTCATAATGTCATGTCAACGTCAAGTTATGTCATCCTCAGTCATCTGTCAGACTGTCACATTGGCTGATTGGCTAAAATTACGCGAAGCTCTGTGGAGATTTGTCCTTTCACAGTTATTTTTCTTCTGATTTTGCATGACTGTCAATACTAAAGTGATCTTTATTGTCGTACGGTTAAGGTTGCTGCTGTCACTGCCAGAGACAAAATAACTGTAAAAAGGACTATATTTGCCTCTATAATTAAATAAAAGCTTGTAAAAATGCGCTAGCAATAGCGCATTTTTACAAGCTTTTATTGATATTTTATGATACACACGCAGCGAATTTAGTCGACAGCGACTCACAGTAATTTTCCCAAACATAGACAACGTAGCTCGAGTGACATACTGACATCCACTGGCTGGCCCGTTCAATACTTCACATTTTGCGATTTCGTGTCTATAGTTATTTTTAAGGTTACATAATTTACGGGCGGGCGCTGATTTTCGCCCAAGTGCATCAAAAGGTTTAAAATGTTGGGAGCCGTAAGTCGGGTTGGTAGCGGCCTTTTAGCCGTAAAATCGGTAGCTGAAAAAACCCTCACAGAATGTGGCAAAATCGCGACTGTGTCTGCCATCAACAAAAGGGATTATGCTGCCAAAGCGGCCGCAGGCAAAGCGCAGGGTAAGATAGTCGCTGTTATCGGCGCCGTAGTGGATGTACAGTTCGAAGACGACCTTCCACCCATCCTAAATGCCCTTGAAGTAGAAAACCGTGCATCCCGGCTTGTGCTGGAGGTGGCGCAGCACTTGGGAGAGAACACCGTCCGCACCATCGCCATGGACGGTACCGAGGGTCTGGTCCGCGGCCAGCCCGTACGCGATTGCGGTTCACCCATCCGTATCCCCGTGGGCGCAGAGACGCTCGGACGCATCATGAACGTCATCGGTGAGCCCATTGACGAGCGCGGCCCCATCCTCTCAGACAAGACCGCCGCCATCCACGCCGAGGCGCCCGCGTTCGTGGACATGTCCGTAGAGCAGGAGATCCTCGTCACTGGCATCAAGGTCGTCGACCTGCTCGCCCCCTACGCCAAGGGAGGTAAGATCGGCCTGTTCGGCGGCGCCGGAGTCGGTAAGACTGTACTCATCATGGAGTTGATCAACAACGTCGCCAAGGCGCACGGTGGTTACTCCGTGTTCGCCGGAGTGGGCGAGCGTACCCGTGAAGGTAACGACTTGTACCAAGAGATGATTGAGTCTGGAGTTATCTCCCTGAAGGACAAGACCTCCAAGGTATCCCTTGTGTACGGACAGATGAACGAGCCTCCAGGCGCGCGTGCCCGTGTCGCTCTGACTGGTCTGACAGTCGCCGAATACTTCCGTGATCAGGAGGGACAGGATGTACTGCTGTTCATTGACAACATTTTCCGTTTCACCCAGGCTGGTTCTGAGGTGTCTGCCCTGCTGGGTCGTATCCCCTCTGCTGTAGGTTACCAACCCACCCTGGCCACCGACATGGGTACCATGCAGGAGCGGATTACCACCACCAAGAAGGGATCCATCACCTCTGTGCAGGCCATCTATGTGCCAGCTGATGATTTGACTGACCCTGCCCCTGCCACCACCTTCGCTCACTTGGACGCCACCACTGTACTGTCCCGTGCCATTGCTGAGCTGGGTATCTACCCCGCTGTGGACCCTCTTGACTCCACCTCCCGCATTATGGACCCCAACATTATTGGAGCTGAGCACTACAACATTGCACGTGGCGTTCAGAAGATTCTTCAGGACTACAAGTCACTCCAGGATATCATTGCTATCCTGGGTATGGATGAATTGTCTGAGGAAGATAAGCTGACTGTTGCTCGTGCACGTAAGATCCAGAGGTTCTTGTCCCAGCCTTTCCAGGTGGCTGAGGTGTTCACTGGACACGCTGGCAAACTGGTGCCCCTTGAGGAAACGATCAAGGGCTTCTCTAAAATCCTGCAGGGCGAGTATGACCATCTACCTGAAATAGCTTTCTACATGGTGGGACCCATTGAGGAAGTTGTAGCTAAAGCCGAAACTCTGGCTAAGTCGTAAATGATTGTAATTGATAGCTAAGGCAATACCTGTCAAGAATCCTTAATCAAATGTTGACACGAATGCATGAGGAAGTAATGTTATTTCTAAATAAAATTAGTAAAAAATAGCATCTCGTTTTTATTTGTACATACTTACTCCTGTGTTGTGTATGATTTAGGTTAGTGAGGTTAGGTATGTATCAGTATCAGCTGATTGCACAATATGTCAAACACGGATGCTGTTGGTAGGTAAGGTACCTACCGTCAGTTCTGTTGGGTATCTACGCAGAATTATCACTATAATATATTGCTTTCTGTAGGAAAGTAGACATATTTATATCGTAATGGTTACGCAATACCTCGCAAAAGTTATATAAACTCGCGATGAATTGGAGAATAAATGAACTCCAGTTTTTATGTAACGGCCTCTGCCTGTACCAAGCCTATTAGTCCATTCAAGACTTGTAGATGTGGTTAAAGCCTCAATAATATTTTTCGTAGCCAAATCAAGCCTAGGTATTTAACCTACCTACCAAAGCTATATAAAATCTTTTGCTATCTATGTAGACAATTTGTAAGGATGTTATTGAATCAATATTTAGCGTAGCTCTCTACATACAATTTGTCCGAGCCGCCTATCGAATGTCGAACTAGTTAATTCCAAACGGAACCAGCCCCACAAGAAGAGGGTCACTTGGTCAATACAGTCGGGATTGAAAACTACAATGTCCATAGCAAAATGGTATTCCTAAGGCTTTAATTTTATGTATTTAGTTTCATTCGCTTCCTCGTGACTATGACAGAGGTGTGACCACCTAAGGGCCATTTCTTGATTTCTCTCCACACGCTCTCCCAGGCTGCTCTATCCTACGAGTTGTAGGCTTTATAGCCTTTTGTAAAGCGTAGCCCACAGAACCTCACTATAGTAGCTTCGGCCTATTGTTAGAATTACATAATGAAACAAAAAAGGCTCATACCTACCCAGTTGAAGACTACACCTAGCACTAACGGAAAGCAGTACGCGATTTACTCGGTACACGAAGCCCGATTTACACGGTACTATTTAATTGCCTGTGGGCGTGGGCCTTGTCGTGTGTGACCCGTGGTCTCTCCGAGAAATACAATGCTGCCGAATAAGTTGTACCAAGGTCAAGTCATAATACTCGAAACTCCTACGAGACCTCAAGGCGTGCCTTGAAAGACCCTCAAATCGGTATTCGTAGTCAAATTGCACCACCTAATAGACGATGCAACATGCAAGTAATTTTATTGCTACAATTTTATTGTATGCCACAGCCAAGACACTGAAACTGGATCGGAGATAGGTACCTACTCATCTAGTGGACCAGACATCCGTAACCAACGGGCTAGAGATAGGTTGTGTCAATAACGTTAGGAAGTGAAAATACAATGTTATTCCTTAAATGTAATTTAATTCGTTATTTCTAACTAATAGCGTAAGTTTTTAACGACAAAACGAAATGTGCTTCAAAGCAAAACCAAAGATAAATGTTTCAATTATTTTAAACAAAAATACCTATACAGTTGTATTAACATTTTCTGATGTATCCTTATCAGTTACAGGTTCTTCAATAATGTCTTGGAGAATAGCAACATCATCAGAGATACTAGATTCATCATTTATTATTTTTAGATCCTCATCATCATTTGAAGCACATTCTTCTACATCGGTGGGTTCTTTGCTTGCTTCCTGGTTAGGCGGTACTATTACAGATGTACCATCATTATTCTCTACAGATTTAGTAACATTTTCAGTCCCTTTTGGTGTTGAGGTTTCCATTGGTGATTCGGATGACGACGCTGGCACCGTTTGCTCTTTATTTTTATTACACACATCAGGGGCTGGTCGAGATATAGCACAATCCACTTTTGGGACTTTTACAACTACTACTTGATCCTGATCGTCTCTGGAACATCTTTTAGTTGGATCTTTTAGTTTAATTGTTTGGAATTTAAGTGAAGTGTTCAATTTTTGTGTGCCATCTTTATTTCTGTGGATAGGTTTGATAACCAATATTTTTGTTTTCAATCCGGATTTTGTGAAATCGGTGATATTCTTATTGATTATAGGATTTTTCATAACTTCTAAACTTTGTCGACGGAATTTAAGTGGAACAACGGAAGGAAGGCTTTTTGGTTTAACCATCTCATTAAGTTTACTTTTCAAACTGTTTTGCTCTTCTTTAGACGAAATTGTATTAACAACATCAGTCTTTAAATTAACTTCTTTCTTTGAATCAACTTCTTTCTTTGATTCGTCTTCTGTCTTTAAATCAACTTCTTTCTTTGAATCAACTTCTTTCTTTGATTCGTCTTCTGTCTTTGAATCAACTTCTGTCTTTGAATCAACTTCTATCTTTGAATCAACTTCTTTTTTTGATTCAAATTCAGTCTTTGAATCAACTCCTGTCTTTGAATGAACTTCTGCCTTTAACCCAACGTCTGTCTTTGAATCCACTTCTGTCTTTAAATCAACTTGTTTCTCTACATTTACTTCTGCCTTTTTAATAAATTCAGTTTTCATGTTTGAAGCTTCTTCCACTGGGTCCTTTTTAGGAGTTGTAACTTCTTTCACAGGACTAGGGGATGGGGATTCTTTCGTTTTTACAGGACTAGGTGATGGGGATTCTTTCCCATCTTCATTAATGTCTTTTCTAGGAGATATTTTGTCTCCCCTTGAAATAATCTTAGGTAACATTGGTCTTACAAAAATATTTGAGGGTCTAGTTTCTTTCTGGGGATAAACACTTGAAAAATCGGTTTTTATATGTGCTCCAGATCGTTCAACAGATTTCTTTGACATAGTGACTAGTGCTCCACAGCAATCTTTATTAAAATTATCATAATTAATTTGAGCTTCTTGAACCTTTTTCTTGTTTTGAGTTGTTTTTGCACTTGCCATTGTTAGGGAATCTCTATAACCCTGAGCTTCCATTTTTAATAAATTTGATAGATCATATTCAAAATCTGCATTTTTAGGTTTAGTTTTTCTTCTTACTGGTCTTCTGGATGCCACAGAGGTTGAATGGTTACTTGATACCTGCTTCTTAGGATCAATTTCATCTATGTCGGAAGAATTCTCTTCAAAGTTTTTGATATTTGAGGAGGTAAAATTTTCTATGAGATTTATATTTTTGTCAAGAGAGATATCACCATCCTTGTTTTGTACAGCTGAAACAAGGGAATCGTTAAATCACTGAGCAATTTCGTAACGCTTATTTTATTTTTTGTAGAAATATACGAACCTTTCATCACAAATTCTTTTCTTCTTTTTGTACTAATTTTACTTTGGTACATTTTCCTCTTTCTTCCTAAGGCTTCTAACCGGGTACTGCTCGAAGAACTATCATCAGACAATCGACTCGAATCACTGGAGCACCGGCTAGGACGTCTAGAATCAGGACTAGTTTCATTAGCATCGGGTAATTCGTCAGTAGACTCACACATTTCCAAAGCTTCGGTGCCATCGATTGCTTTAACGGTGCTATAATAGAAGTCTTTATCACCTTTCAGCTTATGTACTACTTTCACGTGTTCAGGCAGCATTTCGAAAGAGTAATGCTTATAGTTACATAACTTACAGGCATAGCGCAACCATTTCACGTGTTCAGCTATATGATCGTACAATTCTTGGGTATCGCTAAATTGGGCATCACATCTCTTACATAGTAATTTTTCAAGTTCTATTTCTGATCGGATTCTTTGTCTGAAAGCTGTGAGGTTACTTTTTTCTGCTTGATGAGCGAAAGGTAACCTGATGTTGAATTTGGGTGGTTCAATGAGTCTTTTTTCAGGCTCTTTCTCAGGGGACTCGATGGCGTCAGTGGATTCTTGTTCATCATCGCTGACGTCCATGGGAGTATCATCGTCATCATTTTTTTCTTCGTCGTCGTTATCTTTATCTTTCTCTTCATCAACATCGTCATTGTCTTCTACCACGATTTCCTTCTCTTCTTCTTTGTTAGGTTTAGATGCAATTTGTGGTTCATCTTTGGAAATTTTATTTTCTGTGGAAAAAAATATTATCAATGATATTTTAATAATGTACAAATTATAAAGTAACAGTGTGTTTATTGTTGAAAAAAAGAAATCCTGCGTTCCACTGTGGTACTTACTCTAATATTGTGTACGAACGTAAGATGGCAAAATACGTACGTGAGCCCTTTTTGTAGGTTTTTACGCAGAATAAACTAAATACCAAACAACCCACCACGGTAATAATTACCATTAGCATCGGTGTTCTTTACAGGCAGGTTCAAATTCACAGGTGGTCCTTTGTGGTAGTCTTTGCGGATTTGAATTTCGATCTTCTTAGTTTCTTGTGGGCGGCGCGAGAGGGCGCGCGAGCGTGGCTGGCACGTGTGTGTGTGAGCGGCCAGTGCCGCGCGTCGCTCGAACGTGCGACCGCAGCCGCCGCATCTCGGCAACTCGCCGTCACCTTCCATGTTGTCCATCCAAGCCTTTGGAAGATAACGCATTTCTTTATTTACAAATCTTTTAGATAAACTGTGAAGCTAGGAAATTTTTTTTTATGTTGAGACTCGAGCTCAAATACTAATGAAATGTGCTTTCGATTTTGTAACGAGCATTTTCTTTAAACTCTTGGGGCTATTATTCCCTCGAAGCCTTGATTTCCTTGAAGTGGGGAGATTAAAACAATTTCTAGGGTAATAATAATAAGTAAGGTAATAATAGTAAGTACCTGGTTTTCTTGTTCCAGTCTTTCCTCTTCAGATATTTTCTGCGCGGCAGCCTTCATATTATTCTTACGTTTTTCATAGAAAGCGGGTGGATTGTTCATTTTGAACGCTTTCGCTTGTATTGATTCCCTAAGTCTTCTGATTTGTGCAGCAGTTTTCCTGAAACAAGATTCATAATTTTATTTTACAATAAGAATTACTTGTTTACATTGATACAATACCAAAATCCGTAATGCAATAAAAAAAAACTGAATGGAAAGAAAATAACCCACTTGGGATAGATTTCTAATATCCTGTATCGTATGCATTGTATCCCTTCATTAATAAACATGTAGCAAAGTTATTCCAAACATTCCTTTAATTTCATTTCATTGTAACTTTACTCCGCTTATCAACATACAAATAAATAAAATTGAAGTGTTTGTTTGTAGTGTCAAAATAACAGCATAATACTAAATGCATATGAAAGTATATATACGGTACTTATAACTACAATTTTTTTTAATTTTGTCTGTCTATTTGTTTACATAACATAAGCAGCATGCTTTGAACTCTGGAGAAGGACATTGGCGTTTTATCGACATAACACGCGGGCGAAGCCGCGGTCGGAAGCTAGTTAATGACTGTTTAAAAGGGGTGACAAGAGCATGGCCGCCGCATGCTGTGTTCACTCCTGCCTCATAATTATAATTTCTTCTCTCTTAGTATCCACACCTTTTCAGTCAATCTCATGAGCCAACCAATGAGCAAGTAGTATAATAACCCCTCCCAACCATCGTCCATCTTCCCTAAATTAGATTTAAAATATTCACCTATGTACTTTGAAGAGATGCCTGTATACGCTCCAGGATGTGGAGAAGATCTCCAAACAGTCAGGACACGGGTACACCAGGCGGCTCTCAACATGCTTGTATTTCATGTGGAATTTCAGAGTCTTTTGAGTTGAGAACTGCATATCGCCTGAAACATGATTTTAACATGAAATTCGCAGAAATATAATAGCTGTAATTTTCATCGCATTTTGCACATGCGGTTAAAGGGCAATGGAGTCTGAGCTCCTCTTGCGTTACGCAACTAGGGAGGAGGTCACGACAAGAGACAAAATCACGCCTGTGAGTCGCTACTACATTCTTCGTGTCGCTGGCACGACAGTATTTCAGATCTTGTTGGCCTAAAACTTCACCACTTCTACGGCGTCGTCGGTAGCAGCGCAGAGGTCATTACATCCCACTATAATCTAATATAATCTCAATCACGTAAAATCGGCTGAACGGATTTGGATGAAATTTCGCACTCAGATAGTTTAGAACCTGGATTAAAACATTGGAAACTTTTTATGCCGGTAGTACGTTCCTGTGGGATCATTTCTGACCTCCACGCGGGTGAAGCCGTTGGCAAAACCTAGTTACATAAAAAGAAAATGACACCCCTGCCAGGCTCATTTTCGCTGGCGAGCAATGGGGTAAAGTGAGAAAAAATAACAAGAACACAAGCTGCCAAGTCTACTCCCAGATCCCAGTGACTTAATAAATGTACTTTCATTTTTACTTACATACTTTACACTTCAGAATATTAGTGTTATCACTATTTTCTTCATCATCACTTATTTGTATTATGTTATCAAGCTCTTCTGAAACTGAACTTTTGATTTTAAAATTGCCATCACTTTGTAGAACAGCTATGTCCCTTGATAAAATTTTGTCCAGCTCACTTACCTAGAAAAAAAAACATTTCATTAAAAAATTAAATAAAACCCTTATGGGTTCACGAGGTGGTTGGAAGTCTTGGGTTAGATTCCAAGTTAAGGCAATTTAATATGACACCCAGACAACATACATGCCCAAGCTAGTGGCAATCACCCGTATGGTGTTTTAAAACAGGAAAAGTAGGTACCTATATATTTATAGACAACATAATGGTAAATACCCAAGCTAATCCCCTTGATTCTAACTCTGTGTCCTGTGCTTGTTAATGCAATTTTATAACTGCCCATATTTATATCATATGACAATGTGAAAGTATTTTTGATAGGATTATTATTTAATGTAAATTATTACAAAATGCACACATACTTGCACTTTTATATTTTCCTTCTGTTTGTCTTTGCATGAATGAACACTCTGAAAAACAGCCACAGAACTATTTGGTATCTTCTGCAAGGCTATTAGTTGTTCTTTACTATTTTGTTCATGAACTCCTTTCTTTTGTGTAATCTTTTCGACAATTGCTGTTAAATCCTTGGTCAGTGGTATCCTGGCATCTACGTCATCTGGTTCTTTATTTTCAATTTCAAGACTTTCCTTGAGAGACTCTTGATATCCCTGCTCTAAGCGTTTTATTTTTAGCATTTCAGTTACCTGTAATTAGCAAGAAAACATTGCACAATAGAAAATAAAATTGGATAACATAAAACCTTGATGAATATAGCACTTACCGTTGAAGTAGCATTCATAAAATGGCTGTGTACGGAGGTATTGAACTTCTCCTTGCAGTAGACACGTTTGTGAGATATAAAATTAGCTAAGCTTCTAAATATATTTCGACAGACTTTGCATTCATATAGTAAATCACACTCATTGGATAGTAAGTCTTTAAGCTGTAAAAAAAGGAATACAAATAATTAAGTAAGTATAAAAGAAAATATAATGTAACAAAAAACAATTAGTTTAAGTTTATTAGACCAACTTACTTCTTCAGTAGCCAAGTCAAAAATCTTCCTTGCTTGACCAAATCCTGTAATGCTAGTATGGATAGGTTTCCTAAGCAAGGCATAGTCAGTATCCTCTGGCTCTTCACTAGTTTGAACTACAGTCTTAGAGCTAGCTTTACTTCTATCTTCTTTACCTTTTGTTTTGGTATTCACCCTGTTACCAGCCATGCTGAACCTAAAATGACAGGCACACTTATTATATAAATGACTTATTTTATTTCAAGTAGTAATAAAATTTGCTAACTATAAAAAGTCGTGATTAGGTAAATTAGAACTTAGGATTTGAATATAATTTACCACGCATTTTATGTTGGCACTGTTTTGTATAACACTGACCAACCATGTTGACAATGAAGTAACAGATAAAACTTTACAGATAGATATATCAGCAATAGTTGGCTAAAGCATTGTTATTATTTTTCTACTTCCGTAACATCTAGCAACGAAACGATATCATGCCTTTTATCTGACTCAGGCATGGTAATATCATATTCCACAGCTACCAAGACATTCGGTGTCTCTCCCTCAAATATACACAATAACACGCGATTTTAAGTCATATAAACAGATGTAATTAACATTTGAATCAATACAGATTACGATACGAGTGTTTAATTATGCACACTTACGTGTAAATCTTCGCAACCGCAAACTTGAAAATCCTAGTCTTGCGACAACTGCACCTCCATCACGCCTCCATTTTCAACAAATGAATATCTCGCCAATAGTACGTAACTGTGTTCTCATGGCCATGTACAACTATAGCATGTAAAGAAAAAAATAATGTAAGGAGTTTCCTTTCAAATATTTTAATTTCATTACGTTAATATAAAATTAAAAGCCTGAAACTATCACGTCTTTACATAGTTACTTTACTGTTAATAATTAAGGTAACGCGCTAAAAGTACAAATAAGTGCGTGGTGATTGATTGAAAGAAACCCAGAAATCGCTATCGATATCTAGGACGAGGGCGCCACTAGACATTTGGAACTGGAAGTTGGGCACTCGTTTTTTTCTTGTTTATGCAATGACGCTGTTTATTGATACAAAATTAGACTATTGCAGTGTTCTTTTGATGAATATAGGATTATCATAATTACCTATGAGCTATTTATCGGTGTTTTTCAATTGAGAAAAGCTGAAAACACCTTATTTTGTAACAAGGAAGTGTTTTATAATCTGCTATCCTGACATCAAAAATTGACAAAACAAGTGAGTGACAGTGACATTATTTGTGTGTGTCAGTCAATGTGGTTGGCTTTGCCTTGTGAATTTTGCAAACCGGCTTGTCAAACGAACTATTTAAAATACTGATACATACACAACATAGTTGTGTATAGTTATTTTATCTTAATAAATTGTTAGATAAACATTAGTTGTAGCATTATGGCATCCGGCGAGAACCAGACATCATCTGACTACCAGCAAAGAAGATGGTATCATATAAGAAAGATGTTGGAAAGGTCTGGACCTTTCTGCCATCCAGATTTTGAGCCGTCGCCTGAAATATTGGACTTTATTATGGATTCATGTAAAGTGCTGATCGTGGGCGCGGGAGGCCTCGGCTGTGAGTTACTAAAAGATTTGGCTCTGATGGGATTCAAAAAACTGCATATTGTGGACATGGATACTATAGAACTTTCCAATTTGAACCGACAGTTTCTCTTTAGGAGGCATGATATTGGATTATCTAAAGCTAAATGTGCTGTAGAATTTGTTAACAAAAGGTATGCATGTGTCTTTGAATTATTTTTAATAGCAAAAAAAGTTTGTACCTACAATTTTATAACTTAGGTTTTTATTCATTTCAGAGTACCTGGATGTGAAGCAATAGCTCATCATTGCCCTATCCAAGACTTAGACGAGGGATTTTACAGACAGTTCCACATAGTTGTGTGTGGTCTTGACTCTATTGTTGCTAGACGCTGGCTGAACGGCATGTTGATGTCACTGCTGCAGTATAATGATGACAGTAATTATGGTTTTTAGTTTATTCACAAAATCTTCTTCCTGGAGTTTTTGAGTTCATTGATGTCCACATCTTTCTGCATCCAAAAGCTATCTTTAAAGATAGCTCTTTACACTAACCTCTTTATTTATAAACGTTGCTTATAGTTAAGTAATGATTAGCAACTTTTTTCATGTATATTTTTGACGTTTAAATGTAATGTAGCAACATTTATAAACAAACCCCTCAACATACAAAATAAAAAATAATGACATATACATATGTTAATAATATATTATCTAGAAGTTATACTAGTATATATTTCAGTCTATTTATGTTATGACATATTAATTTACTGATAAATCTCAATTTTCAGGAAGTCTAGACCAAAGCAGTGTCATTCCCCTGGTTGATGGAGGCACTGAAGGGTTCAAGGGCAATGCAAGGGTCATTCTGCCAGGCATGAGCGCTTGTATTGAGTGTACCCTGGACTTGTATCCACCACAGAAAACTTTCCCACTCTGTACCATTGCTAATACTCCAAGGTAATCAAAGTTAGAATTGCTGCTAAGCTTAAATGTTACCCACGAAATATAATCTTTGCGGAAAATAATTGCCAATCAGTGAACAATACCAATATACTAGAGTCTACGTGTTGTAGTAAATAATTGCCTGAAAAATTATATTAGCGTTTAAAAATCGTATAGCAGTGTGCACTTAGCTTAACTTCCTTGCATTGTTTTTCAGAATTTTAATGAAATTCTCTTTTGCTTAATCTATATTTCAGATTGCCAGAACATTGCATTGAATATGTTAAAGTCATTCAATGGGCGAAAGAAAACCCATGGGGTAGCAACACAGTTCTTGATGGTGATGACCCTCAGCACGTTGCATGGGTGTTTGAGAAGGCACAAGACAGGGCTGTCAAGCATGGGATATCCAATGTTACCTATAGACTGACTCAGGGAGTGTTAAAGAACATTATTCCAGCTGTAGCTAGTACGAATGCTGCGATTGCTGCATGTTGTGCTAATGAGGTATGTTTGCATCACAAAAATTTTAAATTCTGATCTTTGTAGATTTTTCAGTTTTTATTTTTATTTTTTTTGTAGCATTTTTATATTTTTTTTGTTAGAAACCTCTGGCGTGCACAGAAAAACTATCCAAAGTTTCATCACAATTGGTCGAGTTTTTCGAGTTTTTGCGAGACCAACGCACGGCAATTTATTTTTATGTATAACTCCTTGCAGGTTTTCAAACTGGCGTCATCATGCTGTGCCAACATGAACAACTACATGGTGATGAACATGGCTGATGGTGTGTACACATATACCTTCAATGCTGAAAAGAGGCCCGACTGTGTTGCTTGCAGTAACACCACCCGAATTGTGGAAATTGAGTCAGATGCAACATTGCAGACAATCTTTGACAAGCTCTGTGAAGATCCAGTGTTTTTAATGAAGAGTCCAGGTTTGTTTTTACTTGTATTAAATGTATAAAAATATTTTACAAATGATGTAAAACATGATAAAGGTAGTGTTCTGTAGTTTCTACCTACCCCCATGGAAAGAAAGTGTGATTTTATGTATATAAAATACATTTGATTTATTTTATTTTCTTCCAGGAATAACTACAGTAATAAATGGCCGTAACAAGACGTTATACATGTCGTCCATAAAAAGTATTGAAGAAAGAACTAGGGATAATTTGAAAAAGAAAGTAACAGAATTAGGTTTATATAATGGTGCTGACATCCTGGTGGCTGATGTTACAACCCCAAACACTGTTACAATAAAACTCAAGTTTATGGAAAATCAAGATGTTGAAATGGCGCGATAAGAAGTTTCAGAGAACTGTCTATGTCATCATACTCCTGCCCTTATCCTAGTTTATTTGGGTTGGGGTCGGCAAAACATGTATTTATCTTCCATCCTTCTCTATTAGTCCTCATCTCGGTAGTCACCCCCTTTCTAACCATATCATCATTCAAAAAGTCCATCCATCGTTTCTTTGGACTTCCCCTACTCTTATAGCCATCGACATTCATACCCAAAACTCTCCTCACGACATTTCTCATGCGAGCTGAGAACTGCCGATGTATTATTGCAATATATTTATTCCATGTACTTTATGAATAAACGTATTCAAATGAAATTTGTTATTTAATTTTGTTGAAGAAAGCCTTTTAATAATAATACACTATGTTCTATCATAATCACGAACATCCGCTTTTCAATCTCTCATGCCTACATACGTTGATATACACGGTCCTACCTATAGGCCACTGGTCCTGCCTACCAGACTATATACCACATTTATAAAGCACAATGATGTTAAGAGAAAATCTTGATGAAAGGAGAAACTAATTATTCAAGTAACTGTTTTGCCGCACTCTCATTATGTTTGCAGAAACGCAAGGTACGTGTTTTGCCGCACTCGCATTTCGTTACGTTGTCACGAGTCCGCACTCTGGATTTCTCTCTCAAATGTGCTTGTTTTATTTACTAACACTGAATGAATATAGGTACATACATGTGAAATACAAAGTTTTAGATAAAGTAATTGATCAGTCGATAGCAGCGGACGCAGTGGTTTCTCACGACATTTAGTCGTGAGCATCGTGGTTTCGAACCTAGGCAATCATGCACTTTACCTACTTCAATTTATTTCATCATCATCATCATCAGCCTATAGCAGTCTACTGTTGGACATAGGGCTCTCCTATTGCACACCATTCAACTAGATTTTCGGCAACACTCGTCCAGCTGCTACGTACCAGCCATCCTGCGAAGATCGTCGCTCCACCTAGCCTGCATCATCACTACTCTGAATAAAAGTGAATGAAAAAATCGGGAAAAAAGTATGTCCTACAGTCGAAAATTCATTTCAAGACATGACATTTTCCAACTTGTTCCGTGGGTGAATGGAGTCAGTGGAACAACAGAGGGAATATCACATGGGTTTATTTAGTGTCGTCCAGGATTTTAGAGCATTTTTTGGGATTTGTATTGCAGACTCAGGGTACACACAGGTACCTATAGAATTCCAGGTACAGACGCCAGCAGGTCAAGCTACCCCAAACTGACAAATTTTCCCAATCAACCTTGAACCTTAATGTTTTAGCAATAAAGTTGAAAATCTATTAAAGAAATTTGACAGATTGTAGTAGCTTGATGTGCTGCCGTCTGTACATTTTCGGTGACTCGCTGGAGATTTCAAATTCTCACGTTCACGCACACATTTTGTTTTGATATCGCTACAATCTTTTTACAGTTAGCCCATGTTCGCACGGACGTAAAAATGACGCGGTGGGATTTTATCACGCAGTGGATTTTTTTTTTGGCAAACGGCATGTAATGTTTTGAAAAAATGCGCCCGTGCGTACCAGGGCTTTTATCACTGATGATTTGGACAGGTTTGGTGTGGTAGCAACCCAAGCGCGAACTTATATCAACGAAAATAAAGATCACTTTGTTTTTGACAGTGATGAAAAATCAGAAGTAAAATACCAATCCATATTATAAAGTGCTCTGTGTACCAATCGCTTCTCAAAATCTGTGTGTGGACGTAAGAATTTGAAATCGTCATCGAATCTTAGGCACCTTTAACATCCAGCCTTTGATTATATACATATAATCAAAGCATCCAGCGTTGCTCGATACGTTAGGGGTCGGTTCGAATCGCGATGGGGTATCGTTCGGCTGGTGACGTAAATCAGTAAGGTGGACTAGAATGAACTTCACGTTTCATAAATAGATTTTGCAATCAAAAATAATATTGTAACTATTTTTTGTTTTTTAAAGTAATAATATTATTTAGTCATTATTGAACAAATTAAATGATTAAAATCCCATTTAACTTTTAATTGAATATTAGGCGTGTCTAAAATTTTATCGATATATTTTCACTACTCTAGCCATCTGACGTGGTGCTGTCGACAAGACGACAACAGCGAAAGGCGATAACCAAAAAAATATAATACTTTCCTGTAGTTGTTAGAATATTTACAGAAACCAAAATGTTGGACAGCATATTCGATGATGTGAAGCGCATGAACAAACGGCAGGTAATGTTTAATTGAGAATTTGTAAAATTAAGCTAATATTACACCGGCTGTTATTTTATGTTTGTGCGCTTTATTTTTCAGTTCATCTACCAAGTATTAAGTTTTGGTATGATAGTTTCTTCAGCCCTCATGATATGGAAAGGTCTAATGGTCGTTACTGGCAGTGAAAGCCCGATAGTTGTTGTGTTGTCCGGTAGTATGGAGCCTGCCTTCCACAGGGGTGATTTATTGTTTTTGACGAACTATCCTGAAGAGCCCGTACGTGTAGGAGAGATTGTTGTCTTCAAAGTGGAGGGACGTGACATTCCAATCGTCCACAGAGTTCTAAAGCTTCATGAAAAGTTAGTAGTCTATTATGTCTATATTTTCTGAGAAATGCTTCCGAATAACTATTTAAATTGTTGCATTCATCGCAAAGATGTTCGTCTGATGAACGTGATCTAAATGTCAGTGTATTAAAAACAAACTGGTTTATCTATTGTATCTTTAAGCTAATCAAAGATTGTTTTCTACTTCAGGAACAACGGCACAGTTAAATTCTTGACTAAAGGTGACAACAATAGTGTGGATGACCGAGGCTTGTATGCTCAGGGACAGTTGTGGCTTACGAAGAAGGATGTAGTGGGTCGTGCCAGAGGTTTTCTGCCTTACGTGGGAATGGTCACAATTTATATGAACGAATATCCAAAGTTTAAGGTACATAACAAACATGATATAATCATACATATTTTAACATTCTGTAACAGACAAGCCTTCGGTTCCAGTCTATAGGTAAAATCAAATCTGGAACTGTGCTAATTTAGGCCTGGCTGGCCGTTATTTGCCTGTGTTTATTTATTTTTACATTGATTTCATTTTAACTGTACTCAGTATTGCCAAGCTGGCAAAATACTCAGTCACAATGACTGAGTATTTTTAACCTTCTGAGAAATGCCATTAGAAATCCAGTAATAGACTGCTTCAAATGGAATATATACATGAGATCTGTTTCCATTTTTAATGTATGATTAATTTTTAAATTGTGTTGTAGTTATATTCTCGATCCAGACCATTTCAATACCCGTATTCATGTGTATTTATCTTATACGTAGATTGTTTATGTATAAGATAAAAGTATAAACTATAAAGTAATGTTTGATGGATAGAACATCCTGTCCATTCCTCTGGTTTCTCCCAAGATTACCTTAATAAAAATGACACTTGTTTTCACAATACAACCTACATCTACTACTGCGATTAATTTATAGATTAAAAACAAAACACGGGAACATGGCAGTGTTACATACAGCGTGGCAGGGCCATCAACCAACATATCCGACGAAAAATTTAAATGGTAACAGGTTGCATGTTGATGTCCTAGCCAACCTGAATAGATTTGTTGTTTATTCATTGTATTGAAAAACATATTTGGTCTGGTGGTATTTTATCCAGAAAGAAAACAGAGGAATATCTTTGTCTGGAACAAACCCCAACCGCATTTAGTTGTAACTGTAAGGTAGTAATAATTAGTTGTAAAAGGGTCTCTTTTATTTACAAAAAAGTATCTAAACTTCAGTACCAATTAGTTGTTCTCTTGCAAGCAATGTTATAAATGACAAAGAGCTTACAAAACTCTGGCATAGGTGTGGCAGACTAAAACAGGTGTACTTAAATACAGTAACAGTGTTATGTGAAAGAAATGGACAAACACAGTGGAAGATCCATGACTACTTTAGCCAATTAAGAAACATAAAGTTTAATACTATATGTTATACTTAATTTCAGTTACTTTTCCTCTATCTTTATTATTAATATTAAATTACTTACCTATACACAATAAGGGGTAATAATATAATAATAAATAATATTATCAATCAATCGACTCAGCCTATCGCAGTCTACTGCTGCCTCTCCTAGGCTGCGCCACAACACCCTGTCCTCCGCCTTCCACATCCAGTCCGTCCCTGCCACCTTCTTTAGGTTGTTCGTCTATCTAGCTGGGCGAATAATATTATAATTATACTATATTAATTTTAAATGTATGTTTTTGTTCCAGTTTGCGGTATTGGCGTGCTTAGCGATGTATGTGTTAGTGCACAGGGAGTGACAGCTCTAATTTGGTCTGAAGTGTTGTTAAGATGGCCGTCTGAAGAGATACATTTGGCTCTGTGGATGTATTTAATTTTATGATTAAATGAAAGTTCTCTCTAGTGTTACTTAATGTAATTGTTTTACTTAAATATATTTTAAAATTTTGTTTACTTTTTCAACCTTTTTAAGAGTTTTTGTTAGGGGTTGGGATGTTTAATTCATATTCATATCTTTATTTGCGTTCCATATTATGTATAATGTTAACAAGATTCAGGAATCACGAGTTTGCAATTATAATAATCTAATTGGTGTTTGAATAACTGTTTATCAAACACCAAAATATGACGCGGGCGCAGAGTTGTTTAATACACCTATATTATGTATGTTTAAGACCCATGTAATAGATCCAAACTTCAGACTTCTACAGAGCAATTCTTGATGGAAAATCCCAACAAAATGTTACTCGACCTGGGAATCGAACCCAGATCATAGGGGTCTGGGAATTGATGTTTAGCCTAAAGAATGTAAGTTATCATCATCATTTTCCTGCTCTTATCTCAACTGGTCGGCGCAACATGGGAGTCACTCCTTTTCTAGCCATATCATCTATCACACGCCTATGCTTCGTTTGTTCATAAATCAAAATAAATGCTTAAAATTAGCAGGTTGAAGATGCTGATTACAATAGCGGTATAAACATGTTTGCCGGGCATAGCGGTACTTTAACAATATTGAAGCTTCAATGCTCCGATTTATAATTATAGGTATCGCCTGTACTTACTGCGATGCCACGTGTGGGCAAAGAAGGAAAGAAGTAGGTACGTAGGTATCAGCTGACTCACAAATTACGCAGGCATAAAGTCCTTATTGTTATCTAATGTTAGAAATAGTCAAGCTACGGTACCAGGTACTTACCTGAAGTCAGATTGTGATTGATAGTACCTAATAACAGCTTAAATTCATTTATACTAGACTGCCTCGTTGTTCTAATGGTCGCAAGCGTGGCTGCTGGGTCCTGGGGTTCAATTCCCGTCTCGGGTAAACAACACCCGCTATCTTCGATGCTATTCGACAGCGCGCACCTACCTAATAACGTTACTTGGCACCCTTATTTTTGTGAAAAGCGTACGGTAGTTGCTTTTCACAAATATATCTTAATATATATAATTCTGTACGTGTGTTTGTCACCTCCTAAACGGACCGATTTGGATGAAAATTTGTGTGTATATTTCAATGGGTTCCTGGATGGTTTGAAAACGCAGTTGGACCCGGTAGGTGGCAGGACGATGCCTGCCGGGTCCACTAGTATAAGTATATAAAAATTATAAACTATAAATATAGTAGTAGTTTTTTTTTTTTTTTTTTCTGTTGGGAAATCATCAAATGACCGCTCCCGCTCTGGGTGGAGCGGAAGGGAGTGTCAGACTCTTACTGACTAAAACCCACCCATGTTCCTTCCTTCGCCCTTTATGTTCCGGGGTAGCGGTAACCCTTTCGGACAATCCCGCTGACGAATATAGTAGTAGTGTAGTTGAGTTTGAAACTGAAATCTACTTATTCGCTTAGGTATTTCACTCTATTATTAGATATCGCGAACTTAACTAATTTACCCGAGCCGGGAATTGAACCCAGGATCAGAAATACTATCAATCCCAGATCTTTCTTGATTCAGATGATTCTTGCTTTTGACACGTTCAGAGATAACAAAACAGTCGACCTTTTATAAGCTCCTTGTGATATACGGTAGCACGTGACCACTTCCTGTTGTCGTCATTCGGGGACCAATCACCAACGTCAAACGACGTCGAGGCGTCAATCAAATTTAAAATTTTCTTACGTTTTTGTAGGTCATGTCTGGTTGTATGCTGATCAAACTTGTTCGTGACCGTAACAAATATTAGTTTACAGAACTACAAATCTGAATTTCTCGCTATTCTGGTGCTTTCGTCTTAAGTTGTACAGAACAAGTCTCTTATTCGTAAGTCGGTACATGCCTACACAAGTTCTATAGATAGTGCAATATCTGGATGACCAAAACTAGCTACTCTGATCCCACGACCTGAAAGCACTCGAGCAGAGAATTTCCAACCTACTTAGAAAAAGTTATTTTTTATTGCTTGGTCATAATGATATCATAATTTAAGTAGATTTAAGATATAAGTGGAAATCTGACAAGAAAAAGTGCGTCGGAAGATCGCAAGATTGATAGTTTCTTCATCCCGGGCCGACATTTGGTAGAAACTGGTAATGATACGGACCACTGATCTGGTTTAAAGCATCTTGAGATGAAAAAATGCTAAGTCATTACTCACTTATCTATCGGCTCGTAGTAGGTGGTAGGTAAGTATTTGAAAAATAACGATCTACTACGTTTTCTTAAGGCAGGTATTATCAGCTCTGCGTATTTACCTAGGTACCTATACGACCAATCCGTTCTGTACTTACCTACCGAATGTAAGGATAAAATTCGCCCACATATCGGCGGTTATGTTTTAAGTCTTATTGATCCAATGTAAAAGGCCATAACTATTCTATTGCCATCTTAACTGGGCACAATTCGAGAATTCGCACCTCTACCAAAAATCCTGAAAATAATAAAAAAATCCTGACCTGGAAATCGAACCAAAGCGCAGCGGTAACTCTTGCGACTACTCTTAACGAACTATCAATGTATGTAATAAAGGTATTTATTTGGTACCTACTCACCTACCTTCTAAAGAGGAGGCCAGAATTAGCGGTAGGTGTTGGCAAAAGGAATAGTGTCGATTACAGTAGGTGCTTGTATTGTACAGACGGCAGCACATCAAGCTACTACAATCTGTCAAATTTCTTTAATAAATTTTCAACTTCACCGCTAAAGCATTATGATTCAAGGTTGAATGGAAAAATTTGACAGTTTCGGGTAGCTTGACCTGCTGGCGTCTGTACATACCTTTGTATGTAGTTCAAAGTTGCAGGAGAATAATAGTTAGGTATATGTAGTTGGATAGTTACCTACCTTCCAAACTAGACTGGTCACAACGAAATGTTATGCGAAACATGCAAACATAAGAACAGTAAATAAATGACATGAATAGACTCCTAGGTGCATAATATAAATACCCGGAAGATACAAAAACCTATGTAAAATATCTTCCAACAATTTCGTCCTTGAGTCGGTTTCGTTAAAGCTTAGTGCAAACACGTGCGGCGTTTACGTGGATTCATGGGGGCGTGTGAAAGTTCTTTGTAAAGAGCACCTTGTCGAATATCCAACCGTCTGGGTCTGCTCTACTTGCATTACCGGGGAACTAAGTTGGGTAGATATTTTAAATGTTTCGGTACAGAATGTTAAGTGAAATGTGTTATAACTTCCTTGTTAAGTAGGTAGACTATCAAGTGTTTCTTCATTGAAATACTTATTTTCTTTTGTTTATCATATATAGATCTGTATAATTAACATTGCATTACATGCATGCATTATCAGCCTATAATGTTCCCACTGCTGGGACACAGCTATAAGCCTCCTATCTTCTAGAGGGAGTGGGCTATACCTAATCTACCACGCGGGCCAGTGCGGGTTCGTACATGTCACATGTCTTCGAATTTTTGGTTCAAGGACATGCCGGTTTCCTCACGATGATTTCCTTCTTTGAAAGCAGTGGTGATAAAATTATTTACACAAAGTGCCTGCCTGGGTTCGAACCCACGACCTACATACAATTCGTAAGTCGGGGCTGTTATCACTGGGCCACCACTGCTCTCAATTAACATTAATTAGCACTTATTTACACTAGGTGCTAAATTAAATGACTAACTAACTGTAGGTACAGACGCCAGCACATCAAGCTACTACTATCAGTCAAATTTCTTTAATATATTTTCAACTTTATCGCTAAAGCATTAGGTTCAAGGTTGATTGGGAAAATTTGACAGTTTCGGGTAGCTTGACCTGCTGGCGTCTGTACAAATAGGTTGATATTTTCTTAGATTTCATGATCGAAGCTTTACCTAACCTCTGATATGATCAGTGGATAGTTAATCAGCCAAGCTTTTTGACATTTTTAAAATTAATCTAACATTATGCCTAACGACCGTTGAAGAGGGTCCATCGACGTTATTAAGTAGATATTAGTCTCAACTATTCAGGCAAATGCTCACGTCGTCAATTTATTATTCATGGGAAAATAGGGTCCTTTTGTATCAAAACATGATACACGAAAGCATTAAATTACAGTATTCAATCGACATTACAATTTTAACGTGGGCAGGGCAATAATGTCGGTAGATAGGGGACAATTTGAGTGGGTGTCTAGATACTATCTACCCAAAATAGATGCGAGTACTTAGTTACTAAGAGGAAGGTACTTAGGTACGTACCTGAGTGTTACGTAGTTCATAGCATATTTATAGGTAATGAAACTTTATAGATTTTAACGTTGAAATAATATAGCTTGTTGCCAACAGCACTTAATCGTTAATTATAGTACAGTAAACACATTAGAGTCGATTTTAGCAACAAACTATATTATTTCAATGTTAAAATCCCTTTTAAAGTTTCACCCCGATTCACCCCTGCATCGTATCTACCTATCATTGTACCAACTTGTTTTAATTCCACTTTACTGCTGGCCGGAATCCTTTTCTCAAGAGAAGGAACGTGCATGGAACACCAGCTCACCTTCACGCTTTGATAGGATCGGATCGGACTATTAAAAACGGGCGGCTATTATCTTCGGCATAAGTTAGTAGTTTCTTTAAACATAAGAACAACCACTTGGAAATATACCCACTTATATATAGCTAGATACTTGCCCAGATTTCTGCCCGGAAAAATTCAATGAGAAGTATAAGGAAAAACTCGTATGTAGTTAGGAAGTCTTTAAATAGCAAACAGGAAAACAACAACATCTCATACAGAGTACCTACGTTAACAAGCAATTACAAAAAGATCACGATACGACCACGGGCCTTGTTCATTGAATGATGAAAAATGACCGGCAGGGTAGTCAGCGGGAAATCGCGTCTACGTCGAAAATGAAACGAAATGCCTGCATCCGTAGATTTATTCAACACGAACACGTACGGGTAGCTGTGTAACTGTGTATGTACACCATGTACTATGTAGTTCAATCTGTGCAACTCTACTCATCACGTGGACGCCAATGATTTGATTGCCTTTCGAATTTCCATGTTTTGATCTCCTTACGTACCTATTCCGTTCGTAAGTTCAATTTTTATTTTGTACGTCTAGTTTGGAAATCGGTGCCGTAATAATTTCATTCTATCTGGATTTTTATTGACAAAACATGTTATACCTAACATAATAATAATAATTAAGAATTCGTTTGTAACTGACAGCTGTCAAGAACGCATAGTCTCGACGGCCGCACTGTAGTAACTACTTGCATCTAAGTAGATACCCACTCAAATCTCAACATGTACGAATCGTAGCAGGTGGCGTGGGGATAAGGCGTCAATGTATATATGTATGTATTTTTATTCAGAATTCAAAATGATAGGTTAGTTAGATAATCTACAGTTTGGACAAACCTATTTGCTCGCCAAAAATTTACATAACACGGTCTCCAAGAGAGGTGATTATGGTACTATTTCCTCAAACTCATTCACTTGGCGGCTTACCAGAATATCAGCAAGCTCGTACTCAGCACTGGATAGTCGTTAACAGGTTGTGTGCGTTAGTTTTTAGCAAACAACTATCCCACCCTCTGGGTAGTATGTTCTTTACATTGTCATCATCTGCCTAGCTTTTTGAAAAATAACCGGGTGCGACTGTATATCAGTATTTTACGTGGAGCGACTGCCTATCTGACCTCCACAACCCAGCTTCACACGATACCCCTTGGTACCTAAGACTGGTTATGGAACTTTCGAGTTACTGACTAGGTACCCGTAACGACTGTCAAAGATTACAAATGTCATTCGGGACCAACCGCTTAACGTGCTTTCCGAGGCACGGATAGGTCTCGGTATGTATAGTCAACAGCAAAAGTAGATGATCAAAATCTGAAATTCAATACTAATGAACGGAGTTCGCGTCAGAACTGTGTGGCGTCGAAGTGATTCCAAAGGTTGGGATTGTAAATCACATACTTTTGAATCACTTCGACGTCACTTGCTGTTGACTGTACTCACCCATCTACCGACCTCGACAAGCTTTGCTTAACCTTGAAGATGGACCAGTGCGGCTGTTATTACCTACTTAGTCACGAGCCCCACGTACAATGTAGGTAAAGAGTAAAGGCAGAAAATAAAATCGAGTTTATTTTTTCAATATAAAACTTTGTTACGTTCAAAAATAACGCAGGTCATCATTTATTCGGATGGGCGATCCCCAGGCGGTGGCCGTATTCATAAACAAGTGCAGCGGAAGTTTGGCAGGGAAGTTTTTGTGTATTTACGGTGTCGCGCGCCGGGCCCGCCGGTGCATCCCAATTCCCATTCTCTATCATACAGTACGTAGCGATGTGCTTGTACACTTGGCAAACGTTACCAGAATTTGGCAGTAAAAATTGTCAATCGGTGTTACAATATGGATCTATCTTATCTGCTCGTAAAAATGTAGTCTGACTATGATTTGTATTTGGAATCTTGGTTAGGAATGTTTGTTTTTGTAGGTTGATATGTAGGTGTTGAAGGCATGGCATTAGCATGTACTATTGTACGTTAATTTAGACATTCGCTTCATAGTCATTTAAGTTTCTGGGTTCAACGCTCAGTTTTTGCTCTGTGTTTGGAAATGTAGCCTCTCATTGACGGACATAGTGTGGGGATGTATGATATATTGTGAAAGGTACCTAATTGATGACGTCATTGTGACAAGTAGACAAAATAATCGAGTGGTAATTCGATAAATAAACCGAGATGTTTATTATAATGTTTAGACTGAGCTTGGCCATCAAATATATCTAGTATATCAAGTTTCCTTTAGTTTCTACAATAGGATACAATAATTTACTAATTAGCCTCGCATTACCTAGGGCAGTAACTATTTAGGGTATGGATAAATAACCACTAACAGTAATAATGTAGTACGGATCACTGTGTCGGACATAAATAGCTGAAAATAGATCTTAACTAGTTGTTATGGAATACGAGCTTTTAATAATATATTTTTAAGATCCATAAAGTCAAATTTGTTAGTATTAAATTACATACACAACTTTAATACTAGTGATAGTACATACATTTGCCAAATTTTGGTCATAATTAATAATAATGTCAAAATCATCAATCCACCTCCATTCATGCCCTTGCCCCTGCTTTGTTCCTTTTCCTTCATTCATTGAACCTTGTCAGAATATTGCCACTTTGCCATGCTTGGTCGACAGAATGGTGATTATAGCATCTACCTATGTAGGTACATAATGTAATGTAGATCAGCAGGCACATGCGCCTATCTTTTTGACTTATCTAATCCTTTAATCATCATGATTTCAGCCAAAAGATGTCCACTGCTGGACCTATGTCCAGCACCGCCACTTCGACCGGTTCGAAACTTAAGTTTGGCAATTCTTCGGGCTATGTCGGTTACCTTGGTTCTCCTACGGATCTCTTCATTTCTGATCCTAGACCTTTAACTTTACCTAATTGTTGGAGATGGATGAAGATGGGGTAGGACCTATTCTAATCTTTGTCGGACACCAAATTCATCATCATCATCATTTCAGCCGAAAGACGTCCACTGCTGGACATAGGCCTCCTCCAAACACCTCCACTTCGACCGGTTCTGTGCTTCTCGCATCCAACGGGTTCCTGCGGCCTTCACAAGGTCGTCCACCATCACCAAATTACCACACAACAATTTACACATAATCTATATCTAATAGTCAGAAGCTTCAAAGAATATAAAAAGTGTTTGAACTCCACAGTCGGTCAAGAAACAAATTCAGAGCAAGAAAGCATATTTCCCCAGCGACGTTTTACAAAGTCAACAAGCTGTAACTTGGGAAATAAATAAGGGAGAGCCACGATTAATATTAAACATTTGCATTTTAAGTGTTATTTGCTTGAATGTGGTTTTCTAATCAATTTTTATCTGATTGTTAGTGGAGCTTAGTTGTTTATTTTTGTTGTTTTTAACAAGAATTTGGAAGGAGAGGATTTTAATAATTAAAAACCAAACTTCTCAACTCGATAGGTAGTACTTTAATTACATTTTTTTTTTGTAAGTAGGTTTGTACAAACACTTTTACACGTCAATCATATTTTAAAACTAGATGAGGTAGGCGTTTCCTATCTGACTAGTCTGAGAAGAAAGGCCGAAACAAACTCAGAGGTCACAGTCTCTTTTAAAGTGCAGACATAATCTTGGTCAGATCATATGAAGACCATGTAGATCGATGTCCGAGATGGTCTTTTGAGGAAAGAACCACACAGATTGAGAGGACCTGTCCAGTCAGTGCACGCATTTGTCAGAAATCGTGCAGCTCAACTCAAAACTTAAGGAGCTCAACGTACGACGAACAATACCAAAGAAAGGACAGTTGGGTAGGCCACATTAATTACTCAAACTGCCAGACCATGAAAAAAACCAACAGAACAGAGACAAAAATAAAAAAATAATATAAATAAAAGGTAAGTATACATAGTCTTCACATTCACAATAATTAAAATAATAGAATACTTTACAAAGTAAGCAAATGCCATTGTATATATAAAGTTCATTAATGTGAAAGCATATATAAAACAACAACAAAACAGAAAAAAAAACATTCAATATGTAAAAATTGGAAGCAGCTCAATCCCAAGCCTTTTTGTCCTCGATATAATCCTTAACGGTATAAAAGGCTTTTTGGCACAACTTACGTTTAATGAATGATTTGAATTTATTAAGGCTTAGATCGTGAATGGATCTTTTCTCTGGTGCTTCAGTAAGTACATCCCACTTATTATAAAACAAACTCATATTTCATGTTTGTGTGACCGCGTTGTTCTTCTTAACTACGCAACGGATTTTGATGCGGTTTTCACAATCATTTAGAGAATTTGATCCGAAAGTTTTATGTGTAAAATATATGAATATAAAACTAACATATAATAAAGAAATCTTCAGATAAAAGTTAAGTTTGGTGAAGTCGTAAAACCGTGCGAAGCAGGAGCGGGTCGCTAGTACGTATAATATAAGATATCTACGCTACGCCACGTAGTGCATGCCACGAGACGTTGCTTGTGCTACTAGTCGTAGCATGAATCTGATTAAAATTGCGTAAAACAAAAATTCTGAATCCTTAAAAAATACAAGCCATATCTGTTTCAATATGTACTGCCAAGTGCTAGTTTATTTTTAATTATAGTAAGAACGTAAACAATGAAGATATATCCAATTATAGCAGCCATTTAGGTAGAACAATTCACCAGCTCATTAAGTATGTGTGAGACGTTAAAGTAACCGCTATGGTGCGTTATGTTCCCTCAACACGAGAGGACTGGACACTAATGATTCCCGTTTTGTTCGCTTAATGTTTAAACAATAGTGTTCTTCATTCTCGGGGGCTGCGAGGGAGTTTTATTGTTCCTAGCTTTATTGCCGCCTTTATTATTGTAACGCGTGTAAATTGTTTAGTGAGGCCGGAGAATCACGAATCTATTTTGTTTTAAGTTGTTTTGAAAAGAAAATAGAAAACTGAACTCTTAAGCTTTGGTTTTTAGGTAAGCAGTGGACGGTCACAACATAACGGCTATTCAAATACAGAGCGTTGGTACCTTAATTAATTAATCAATTTCAGTCGCAGTCTTATCTCGGCGACAAACGAATGTAATCTCAATCTGTCAAAAATACTTCTAATTTCCCTACATTTTGACAAGTTTTTGACATTTGTTTGTCGCCGAGATGAGATTGTGACTAGATTTTGAACGTTTAAAACTTTCGAAAATTTCGAGAATTGGCCTTCAGACTGTGAACGTTTTTAAAATTACGAGAATTGCCCCTCTGATTTCCATGACAGCCGTTATCAATACAAATAAATGACATTGAATGAAGGGTCTGTTTGTAATGTCAAAATAACAGTTTTTCACTAAACGCTTACAAAGTATATACGGTACTTATAACAAAAAAAAATAACATTTTTTATTTGCCTATCTGTCTGTTCCGGCTGCGTTAATCTGCAAAACGGCTCGACCGATTTTAACGGCACAGGTACTGGCAGATAGCTGATGTTATAAGAAGTAACTTACGCTACTTTTATTTTAGAAAAATAATACTTAATACTCGTATGACGGAACCGCTCTTCTAGGAAGCCGTAGCTTTACAGTTTAAGTATTGGATACTTAAGTATTTGTGCTTTTCTTTCCTTCCCAAATAAAGCAAGACTATAACGGGCCTGCGAATATCTGGCAACTGTTTTGGGTACAACGTTATACTTCATTGGATGATCCTCGGTAAAGTAGAATGCGGAATACGTCGGGCAAAGCGTGCCGCCGAGCTAATTAACCGGAGCAAGCTGCGAGCAAGAAAAGCTGCCTTTAAACTCCTTCTACAACTCTTAAGGCACCTTAATTCGCTTACACAGTGTTCCGAATTAGCTACTCTAACACTACTTGTACATACCTTCTGTCTGAATCCGAGGAATGCAGTTCAGTGTAGTGTAGTGTATAAAGAGAATCTGTAGTTGTACACCGCTGCACTATTCACTCGTGACCCGCATTTGATATCTCTGTTTGCAATCTTTAATTGTATACGTATTTTTTTACTAGCTTTTCCCCGCGGAGTCGCCCGAGTGGATGTCGGAAATCACGGAATCGTATTACCGGAATTTAAAGTTTATAAACTAATTGTGAGCCAAATTTCATCCGAATCCATTCAGCCGTTTTTGCGCCAATCCGGAACATACATCCAGACAACAGACAAACGGAGAAAAAATATAGGTAATTGATCAGTCCAGTAGGTTCGGAGGAAATTGGCTGTGACAGACAGACAAACAAGCAGACAGATACAGGAGTGATCCTATAAGGGTTCGTTTTATCCTAAAAACTATACTTTCGGGATCACACTCGTTCCACACTTCGTAACAAATACTTTTTCAAAAATGTTCAATATACAGTTTTGATTTCGCTACTAGTTTTTTTTCTTCGTTTTCTTCATCCGCTCGAAAATTTAAATTGAAAAACATGATATCTGATCTGCCTTGATTATGTTACACAAAGTTTACTTTTTGCAGAGTTAGCAATGTTCGGTCAAAGTCAACTTTGCCCATAGTTAAAAACATGCTAAGGGGGGCCTTGTTTATGTTACAAAAAAAAATGCTGTTTTAGTGTGTACATTAGCAGCGAATCAAAGACTGGCCGAAGCAGCTTTAGCCAATATAATTGGCAGAAAGTTAGATTGTACCTATAATTATTATTACTTAGCTGACCCGACAGACGTTCTCCTGTCTAAATTTAAAAAAAAACCTCTAGAAAATATGACGTTCAGATTTCCCCGAATCTTCTAATTTTCCGGCCAACTTTTATGTTTTTCTTTTCATTAAAATCGAATTCGGACTATTACGAACATTTAAAACAAAAAAATTACCAAATAGGTGCAGCCGTTTTCAAGTGATGCGCTTACCAAAGAATAATATTTAATTTTTATTTATATATATTACTAGCTCCTTGACCGATCTCTGGCCATGTTGGCCCTGCAAACCTCGCTAGATCGTCACACCACCTTCGCCGTGGTCTACCTCGACGGCGATGTCCTTCTTCAGGCGTCGAGGTAGGTTTGGAAGGAAAAAGGGGAGGCCTTTGCCCAGCAGTGCGACACAATGTAAGACTAAAGAAAAAAAACTAGCTCCTAGCCCGCGACTTCGTCCGCGTGAAATCTCTTGTTCCCCCAGGTGGGTCGTCGCATCGCATCGCCGACTCGTTCGACATTCTTCGTTTTCGTTTAGCGTTCTTTCCGACTGTTTTTCTTTTTTCTCGGCTCTTAATGATCCTAGCGTGATGTTAAGCCTGTAACTTTCCTCAAGAATTGGGCTATCAAATGCAAAAAGTAATTTTCTAATTCGACTGGTAGTTCTAGAGATTAGCGCGTTCAAACAAACAAATCTTCAGCTTTATTATTAGTATGGATATGTAGTATAGATTACACATTTGCTTCTTACGTAGGTAGGTAGGTACTTATATAAATTGAGACACATCTAGTAAGATAACACACGGAGTATCCTATTTCAAGATAAATCAATAATAGTTAATATAATCCTCATTTATTAATCATCACTGCTGAATTCTATTTGCACTTTGAATAATTGCAATAGAATTTGTGATTTAGTTCAATATAGGAGGTAAATATAGTTATTAGGTATTTTAGGGGCCCGTGGCTAAGTTATAACAGCCGCACAGGTCGATCGATCACGTTAAGCACGTTGCCGCGGTTGATCCGTGGATGGGTGACCGTCTTTACATAGGAAGGAAGGAACATGGGTGGGTTTTAGTCAGTAAGAGTCTGACACTCCCTTCCGCTCCACCCAGAGCGGGAGGGGTCATTTGATGATTTCCCATCTAAAATCATGAGCTGAATTCATGGTTACAGTTTAACGTCGATGCCCCTGCCACCCTGTAAGTATATATTATACTAGCTGCGCCCCGCGGTTTCACCCGCATAAGTATCGATCCCGTGGAAATATCGGGATAAAAAGTATCCTATATTTTAATACTGGTTATAAACCATCTGTGTGCCAAATTTCATCCAAATCCGTTCAGTAGTTTTTGCGTGAAAGAGTTACAAACATCATCACATCACGGGACCGGTCAATGTGGCGACACTTGGGGGAGGCCTATGTCCAGCAGTGGACGTCTATCGGCTGAAATGATGATGATGATGATCCATCCATCCAGCCATCCATACAAACTTTGACGTTTATAATATTAGTAGGATATTCCTTTTAAGTTAGATGATTTTGTGGGTCAAAGCGTCTCTAAACGAAACTCTAAAGAAATCAAATTTTCTATTCACGTTTGAAAACAAAACCTATTTCCAAAGCAGACAATAAGTTTTCGCAGATTAATTTCCAGCAGGTGTACTATGAACAATTTATTGCCGTATGCCAAGTGCCAACCGTTACAAAATGTACAGCGAAGAAACTTTACGGAGCAAATAAATTATATATCTATGTATACTCCTGTACATATTTACTAGTTGGTGGTACAGCACTGTGAAATGCCATCTGGCTATGAAATGACTTTGTCTGCTATTTGTAGAAGTTTGAGTGCAGCGAAACTGCTAATTCTCTTAACCCCTCCGTATGTAACGTTTGTGCTGTGTGAGTGTGTGATTTAGATATCAAATGCTGAGTATTATTAGCGGTCTTCCTAATTAGAGAATGGAATAGATACTAGATTGTCTTGTCTATTCTGAAAGTGTAAGTCATCTAATTGGCTCATCTACTTATGTTTGAGACTACCTACCGGTTTTACTCCAGACCTAGGTCTGGTACTACATGTACCTAGTTTTACGACTAGTCGGAAAACTAGTACATCTGCCGGAATGAAAAGTGGTCAATCTGTTTACCAAATTCCATCAAAATTGGTTCATCCGTTTTAAATGCATGATCGAGTACCTCCAATCCTGAATATATACAAACTTTTACATTTTTAATATAAAAGTTGAAATTAATAAGGCAGTAAGGATCGTTCCTAAGGATTAACACATAAATTGCTCGCTGAGTTAAAGTAATTGTAACAGTCGTATCTGGTAACACTGGAAGCCGACCCGATACTTGGGAACGAGCTAAGAGGGCGCCTTAAATGGCAACACCATGTACGTTTGAGTCATGTTTCCGCACTGTTAACGCTTGGCGGATGTTCAGCTGAGATCTGAAACTGCGACACTCGTCTCGCAGTCTGTTTCTCACTGCTTACACCCGAACTCACATAAGAAAAATAACTTACAAATTAATATTAATAATTATAATTGTATAATAATTATTATACAAAAACAAGTATTGAAAGTAATGATAATCGTGCCATACTTACTACTTAAAAAAAAAAACACTTTTACAGGAACAGTTTCACACTGTTCCTGTAAAAGTGTTTTTTTTTTTCAACAGTCCAGGTTGACTAGGAGAAAATTTAATTTGCTAAGAATGGTCTGGGTCACTCAGGAAAAAAATATATCGCATGCTTTGCCTATGAATATTTTCTGACTTGAGAGAATATTGGAGAGGCTTAGCAAGGAGGATTTCTTTATTTATTCTTACTAGTTTGAAATAACCAGTGTTTTCGGTAACTAGAGGGTAAAAGTCCAAAAGCACGCCAACTTAACATAGTGAAAATATAGTGTTTCGCAAAAGAAAATTGTCAAACATAAAACACGTAAAACAGGCCACTTAGCCACAGTCCCCTAAAACACTAAAATACTTAGTTTTAGACTCGGTTAGAGCACTAGTACAAAGTAAAGTAATCCTACATTTTATGACGTAAAGCTGCCAAATACGCGCCGGCCGAAATATGTCAAACAAGGTTGTGGCTAACTAGCCGCTGCAAGATGAAGTTTTAAATGTTTGAATTTAAACTGTTTTATGATACCGTATGACTGAGTGCTGCATACAGAATTACAGATGTAGCTGGCTAGGGAATATACGAGACTTTGTAAATTAATATGCTGTAAGAGCTTGTTACTAGGTAACTACATTTTCTGATCTTGTTAAGGTATTATGTTGCGTCAATCAATACTCGGTATTATCCGTATCAATCGATGTAAATCGATCGGATCTTCTGACAAAAATTGTCAATCGACGTCGAATGATTTCATTTTCTATCATCACATCGTATATATGATTTATTCAGGTTACTAATTAAAAAGGCTGACTGCACGTTAAGACGTTGATCCCGGCTGTCATTCGTGGATCTTTAACGGCGGTCAGAGCCCCGAAAGTCTGACAAGCAGTCTTACCAAGGGTTATCGTTTTACCCAATAACTGGGGTGTGGAGGTCAGATAGGCAGTAGCCCCAGGTAAAATACTGGTATTGAGCTGCATCCGGTCAGACTGGAAGCCGACCCCAACATAGTTGGGAAAAGGCTAGGCAGATGATGATGACTGCACCGTGTTCATCGTCGCCGCCGTTACTGGTGAGTTCGAGGTTGGTATTTCCAAGAACGGACAGATAAGTATATTCCGTAGATAACTTTTCTCATAAATGTTTGTACTTGTAATAAATAAGGAATTATTTATAAGTTCCAACACATGAGACATACTCGTATATTACAGATGGTGGCAGCAATTCTCCACACATAACGACTTTCGAGTCTCACGGTTGCACCAAATATGTATCCAGTTCAGCATGTGTCGGCAACGGGTGCCCGGTTAATGTTATCCGGGATACGTTTATTTAGTTTGTCCAAAATCTCGGTTAAAGCTCTGACGAGCTTTGCCACCATAGCCCGTACACTTCCACTGCTCATTCCACCTTTTTTGTTGGATCTCCGCAAAGAGCTGTAACAAGGAAATGATAACAATGATTAATAAATTAATTAATTGGTAATCGGTGTTTTATAAAAATCACATAAGGTGTTATGGTCTCAGCGGGATTGTCCGAAAGGGTTACCGCTACCCCGGAACACAAAGGGCAAAGGAAGGAACATGGGTGGGTTTTAGTCAGTAAGAGTCTGACACTCCCTTCCGCTCCACCCAGAGCGGGAGGGGTCATTTGATGATTTCCCATCCGGGAAAAAATAAAGGTGTTATGGTCTTCTGTGATGTTCTCGAAAATACGTCCGAAAACGTTTGTTGACAACAGAGGGGCAAGTCACTTATTTTTAAGAACGTATGCGTTCTAATCTCAGTCTAAAAACCTCTAATTTACTTACATTTTGATAATTTTTTGACGGTGATGGTCTTTAAGATGATATTGCGACTTGAATTTGAATGTATTTAAGTATTATTTATTTATTTATTTATTTATCCATTTATTTCAGGCATCAAGGCCCATAAAAACACATACAATACAATATTAATATAACTTAAAAATACTATAAAAATACTATAAATACATACATCATTATAATTACACTAAAAAACAAATTAACGCACACGATAGACGACGACAGATAGAACGACGACGACGACGACGACGACGACGACGACGACGACGACGATAGTATTAGAATTGCCCTTCCGATTTGGATACACTGTCACACCTGTTTATTTGTTTATAATCACAAGATTTCAATTCGCCGCGAGGCTTTCTCAAAATGGCTACCATCTCATTTGGCGACAAGGCGGTATGAATGGTGGATCAAAGGGATGCTCACGTGAAGTCGCCACTTTAGGCTCGAGTGGTCGTTACCCACCCGAGCGCACTCTTGTGCTTTGACTCACTTTCTAACATTCTTCATTCTGAAAAACGCAAAATTGATTACGTAGAGTTGAGATCTATTAAAACTCATTTAGATGTTCAAACAAGGTTCAAGCTTACTCGTTTTTGAACAATCAAGGAGTTTAAGAATAGTACTTTCTTAATTGGCCACTTGACCTACACACGTTTAAATAAGAGGTCTTAAAGCACTCGTAAAGCCTTCAGATTAATTGCTAATTTAATGTTGCAGTGTTCACGTGTAACTTGAGCATCTTACGTGCAAACTTAACCATCATCTAGCGAGTTAGGAGGCGGTGTTTGAGTCTAGTTGCGTCGCTCCGTTTGTTGTTGCATTCACTTTCATCACCAGCTGCTAAAAATGCGCGTTGTATTCACTGCTTCTTTGATTCCTACGACATTTTATAATACGATATGTTGTCATTTGTTTTTATTTATGGGTTCAGTTGGTTTGGTTTTTAGGGCGTTTCTAAAGTCTTTAGCATAGCGTCCTGAGTCGAGGAAGTTCCTTCAAACGGACTTAGAATATCGGTGATTACTTTTTTATGGTTTACGTCAACCAATTTTTCCAGCCGAAATAATGTAAGGTTCTTTTGAAATGTTGATTCCCAGAAATGTTGGTATAGTAACTTAATATCGTTCTAAAAGTATGTAATCAAAAATCTGTTCATAGAAACCGTACATCCAAAGGTTTCCGTTGAAATCACAACCAGAGCATTACCACAAATTTTACATTTAATTTAATTAAAAACCCTACGTCGAATTGAGAAACTCCTTATTGCGCACGTGATAAGGAAAAGTAGTCAGTTGTAAAGATAAGAAAATTTAATTTTGAAAAGTGAGCCTCTAAGCATTTTTTTATAAAATCATGTCGTGAAAATGAAAATGGTTCTTATCTTGCCTTCTAATCGTGTTTTTCGATATGGGATTATTAACCTCGAAGCGTTTGTACTTGTAGACAAGGAATTTGAATTTTGTGTACTGTTGAAACATCTTTAAATTGCAATTATAACCGGAGAGTGAATATCGACAATGAGCCAAGCTGGAATAAATGCCACAGACAGGCTGTTTTCTTGGGATGGTCGTTGGTAACTTTTAGGATGTCTGATCGTGCAGCCGAGGGACTCATAAAATGAGATTGGCTCAATCGACGACGGTTTATTGACTTATTAAATCGATCTTTGGCTCGAATGCTTGCTGAGAATCGTGTGCAGGGATTTCAATTTTGTGTATAAGTATCCACGCTTCAAGATTTTACGTGTTTCTGTATTTATTTGCAACATTGTAAGTATTACTATTTTGCATATTCAATGAACGTATTTCGTTAGCCGAAGTGAAGGCATAGCCGATAATATCGAAAATATCTAAATATTGGTACGGGGTGTGCTTATTTCAGTATGCACACATCCTGTTCATAATAAAATGAGTGGTTTTTCGGTACAGCATCGGCCCTAGTCTCCTAAAAGCAACATAACTTTTTAACGGCAAAGCTCAAAATTGCTTCCAGAATTTTAACCGGGCTCTCGGCCGTGGTCCGGCAATTTTTCTGTTATATCCGGACGGGAGTCGTCCAGCCGGTCCAGCGGCTCGAGGTATGGTAGCACATTATTAATTACGATCTGCCCAAACGTTTAATATTTTACTGGAGTGCAGGATCGCCCTCAACCGCTCCAGCTTTAAGCCCCACTTAATTCCCCATATTTCGGCATTTCCAACGTTTATACGTTACGGAAACATATTTTTATTTTTTGTACGATTACAGTACGTTTAGCGTTAGTGGCATACATTAACATAGGTTTAAGTTGACATGGATTATGTATTCTGAATTTTGGGTTAATTAGTTATTTGCATTAGTTAGCTCGTGCATGACTTAAGGGTGGAGTTTACTTTCTTCGACTTTATACTTTAATATATACAAGTAACCCAAAGTAGTAGTCTCCGAGCTAGTTTTCTGATTTTAACGAAGATGAGAATTAACTTTGGCAAAAAATTTTAACTTTTGAAGGAGTTAAACCCACATCTATAAAAAAATACACTCATTCAATGCATTCAAAAATTAATTAGCTGCATATTTAATCACAAATAACACCCTTCTGAAAACCTAAATGCATTGGAAGAGTGTATCATAATTACAACCGTCTGTAAAAATAGACACAAAGGAACTTACATGACAACAAGTCATGTAAGTTCCTTTGTGTCTACTTTTAGAATAAATATCTTTAAGCCTAAACCTAATATGTTTGAAAATTGGCCGTGTATCTATTTAGAAGTAAGACGTATTTAAATTTCCGGCACAAAGCGCCAAGCTTACAGATTTTCTCTTTACAAAAACATACATTTTCCTCTCCTCAATTTTGCTTATAGGATTATCCAAACAGGCTGACTCCCTACTGCGTTAATCTTTATAGTTCCGAGTGCTGCACGAGAAAGAAATATACTAATACGCAAAAAAGTAGTTTACATAGCATCGATCTAACTGGAACGCTCTCGAATGCAATATCCGCTTTTAAACGAGTTTTTGGTTCAAAAAACTATTCGGTCTAGTTCAGGTAAACGTTAGAAACGAAATACGATACGATTCGTTTAGCTACTATTATTCGGAAAACTGAAATATGTAAACGGGTCGGTTTGTTCGGGTATGGTTGTACCTTACTTTTAGTACAATTTCTGGCCGAAGCTTATTTTAAAACACCTGTATAAGTGGAAGATAAAGTATGTACGTTCTCAAATACCTACCTACTTCTTAATTACATAATCAGTCTATATTACTTATTTATTTATTTTATTATTTATGTATTTACACACGGTAAAATACATAGGGATATGACATAATTATAATTTGAGAACAAAGGTACTGCTTATTTCTTAAGAATTTTCTTCCAGCAGACCTGCGATAGGAGAAGTAAAAAAGAAATGTAGACAATTGTGTGTGAGAACAAGAAGAGAAAAATATGAATGTGTGAAGTCCAAAAACTAAAATATTAAATATACCTACACAAATAATGCAAAAAAATAATAATTACATAACTATACTTAAAACTTCTTAGTTATTATTTTAATAAAAATGGTAGCTAATGGTGTATTACCCCGGTAAATACCTCAGAAAACCCATATAAGTTGGCCAACCTAATCCAGCGTAAGTCGTAAAGTCGTAACAATATTTCTGAGCGATTAGAATGTGTCAGATGAGTGTGACATTTTATGTTTACTGCTCATCCCATAAGGGAGTATGCGTGAAGTTATAAATGAACCAGAAGGCGTTCACGTTTTCAGTTTATTTGACCCTCGTCACTGCGGCAGTCAACATTTTAATGTTTGAATCTAAACGAACGCATGTTTTACCTTTTCGCACCTTCCGGAGCTTAATATTTGAAGAACAGCTTTTTTGTGCCACACTTTTGATGTCTGGAGTTTAATTTGGCTCAAGAGATGAAGGCAAGGATACAGGAAGGCAGATTTAATTGAAACAGTTGATAATGGGCTATACGCAACAGTACAGTACAAACAACTTACGTTAATGGCCTGGTAATCCGCATATAATGCATTCATTAAGACTAATACCAATGTTAATGGTTATAAACTAGTATTGTGATATTTGTTGGTTTTTAAATATAATTTATTTATTTATATAATCACTTACAACTATTATTACAGGTACAGACGCCAGCACATCAAGCTACTACAATCTGTCAAATTTCTTTATTAGAAGAAAGAAAGAAAGAAAGAAAGAAAATACGTTTATTTGCGGTAAACTTAGATTTTCAACTTTATCGCTATAGCATTAGGTTCAAGGTTGATTGGGAAAATTTGACAGTTTCGGGTAGCTTGACCTGCTGGCATCTGTACAACCCAATGCAAAAACACAATAATAATTACATACTACAAATTACACACTCACATCCGCACAGTTTGGTCGATCAGGTTAAGCTACGCTTGCCGCGGTTGGTTAATGGATTGATGACCATCTTTACATACCGAGACCCCTCCGTGCCTCGGAAAGCACGTTAAGCCGTTTGTCCCAGCTTCATCAGTTGATCTTTGACAGTCGTTACGGGTAGTCAGGAGCCCGAAAGTCTGACAACCAGTCTTACCAAGGGGTAAGACTGGAAGCCGACCCCAACATAGTTGGGAAAAGGCTAGGCAGATGATGATGAATTACATTCCACAAATTATATACGTTTGACTGTAGGTAGTTATGTTGGTTATCTTTATACCTACTATACTACACAGTTGAAGAGTTTGTTTGTTTGTACGCGCTAATCTCTGGAACTACCAGCCGGAGTTTAAAAACTAATATAACACGCTACGACTCTTAGGACACGAGAAAAGAATAAAAGTTAGAAATAACGTTAGGCGAGAACGAAGTAGTGCCGCGGGCAGGCGATGCGATGCAACGGCCACCCCGTCGGGGAACAAGAAATATCACGCGGATGATGTCGCGGGCAGAAGCTAGTTAATAATAATTATGATCATTTAACTAATTGTATCATTATATTACAGACGTTAGAAATCTTTTTTTTTTTTTTACCGAATTAAATTAATTTCATAAGCAATATCTTTTTCAGGTTAAAAAATCTCTCATATCCTAAATATTTTTACTGTTCGAAAAGAAACATAAAACTTAAATGACTATCTTTCACAAAATGCGAAACATAAAATTGTAGCACTCTGTTTTTGTTCTCTCCATTTCAAGATATTCAACCGTGTTTAAAAAGTATATTTTTGCATTTTTATTCGCTCTGCCTGTAAATTTTAAATTACTTGTGAAAGCTACTTTTTATTCAATCAAAGTGGCTCTTTTGAGGACTATGCAGTTTTTTTTGTCTATAGTACAAACAGGAAAATGCAATGAACGTTCTAAAATATTTAATTAGAGTCCGTTTCCCGAAAGAAGTCCCGCGGCAATAAGTGGAACTAATTATTATTATATAGTTAGCAACATTCCAACAATAACTCTACTACCCCAGACTCCTTTCTTTATTTAAGAATGTGCATTTTATTAACCAATAATCAAGCCTGCTACTCGTATATGATGTCGAGATAAATAAATAAATCAATATTTATGATTCCGTCCTACGACAGTGGCGCCGCGTCTACGAGAATTCTTTTGTGAAACGGACTTTACTTGAATTTTACGTACTACACAGTCTGGCCATAAATACTGTTACAATTTAAAATAAGAAAGATATTACATTTGAATTTGGAATCTGTCATTTTTAAACGATTGTTCATTGAGTTTTCTAATTTTGGCGCCAATACATTGTACAATATTTTGCGATATTAAAATGGAGTGGGGTGATAAAGAGAACCGAATCGCTGTGATTGCATTACACAAAGTTGGTATGGAGCCAAATGCAACTTTTAAAACTCTCCATACGCTTGGTATTAGTCAAATGTTTGTGTACCGGGCTATTAATAGGTACAATGAGACCTCCTCTGTTTGTGACAGAAAAAGATCTGGCCGTCCACGTAGCGTTCGTACGAAAAAGGTGGTCAAAGCAGTAAGGGAAAGAATTCGAAGAAATCCTGTCCGAAAGCAAAAGATTTTATCTCGGGAGATGAAGATAGCACCCAGAACCATGTCGCGTATTTTAAAAGATGACTTAGGACTTGCAGCCTATAAGAGACGCACTGGTCATTTTTTAACTGATAATTTAAAAAAGAATAGTGTGGTAAAATCGAAACAACTACTGAAGCGGTACGCAAAGGGAGGTCACAGAAAAATTTTGTTTACGGATGAGAAAATCTTTACAATTGAGCAACATTTTAACAAACAAAATGATCGTATTTATGCTCAAAGCTCTAAAGAAGCTTCCCTATTAGTCGACAGAGTGCAACGTGGGCATTATCCGACTTCAGTGATGGTTTGGTGGGGTGTTAGCTATGAAGGAGTGACTGAGCCATATTTTTGTGAAAAGGTATCAAAACATCGGCACAAGTGTTTCAAGATACCATTCTTGAGAAGGTAGTTAAGCCCCTTAACAACACCATGTTCAATAAACAAGTATGGTCCTTCTAACAAGACTCGGCGCCGGGTCATAAAGCTCGGTGGAAGGAAGTGAACGTTTCGGACTTCATCAGAGCTGAAGACTGGCCGTCGTCTAGTCCCGATCTTAATCCGCTGGATTATGATTTATGGTCAGTTTTAGAGAGTACGGCTTGCTCTAAACGCCATGATAATTTGGAGTCCCTAAAACGATCCATACGATTGGCAGTGAAGAATTTTCCCATGGAAAGAGTGCGTGCTTCTATTGATAACTGGCCGCAACGTTTAAAGGACTGTATTGCAGCCAATGGAGGCCACTTCGAATAAGCTTTTTATATTTTAAATTGTTTTATATTTATGTATTAAACTAACACACTGTAAAAGTAATAAATATTATTTGCAACAAAAAAAATTTTTTTTTCTTCGTGACAATTTTTATGGCAAGACTAGGTTTAAATAATTATTAGTATTACTTCATACAGTACTTGTAAAACAGTCGTATTTCTAATACTATTTGTGTCAATTCGAATGTTGGTTTTTAGGGTTCCATACTTAAAGGGTGCCAACGGGACCCTATACTAAAGCTTCCATGTCCGTCCGTCTGTCACTGTATCGTTTGAACCGTAATAGGTAGATTTTCATTGTTCTATGACCACTATTACAAAAAAAAAAAATTACTTGTGCGGTCGGGGGACCCCCGTCAGGAACGAAGTTCTTTATGCGATATTTGCACCTTTGACCTCGTTTTCAGCTTTATTATTATTATTATTTATTTACATTGAACACAAATGATTCATATAGTTGTTAGTAACACTTTTATACTATGTTAGTAACATTCTCATTAAAATAAAGTCACATACAATTTTTCATTAAAATAAAATAATAAAATAATTAATTTAAAAACCTATAACAATCACTAAGTCTGCCTCCCGCTGCACCAGACCTGCAGCTGTGTGGTCCAGTGCCCTAGGAACGGGCTGTCAGGTTTATCCACTATCCCCTTTAAAATGCTGATGGTGCTCCCCCGAAACCTTCGCATCAGGGATGCTGTTCTTTTTCACACAAATGCTTGAAAGATATCTGCTAAGCTAGCTACAAAACCGCGGGAGCCCCAACAGCACCCTAAAAGCGTTATTGTACTTTAGGCGTATGTCTAACCCACAGGCTGCAAATGTAAAATAACTGGCAAAACGCCTTGAACAGATTGAGTTTCACTTTTGTACATCGTGCAAACCTACGTGCCAGCATATTACATCGGATCGACAACGCTCTTCGCTCCCTCTCCAAGTCACTGTCATCATTCAAGTACTCATTCACCACATGGCCAAGGTACCTAAAATGCGACACTCTGTTTAGTGGTACACCATACAGGCATACCGGAGGAACTGTCTCACCAACCAGAAGCTCACTCTTCCGTACATTGTACAATAAATCATGAGACGTGGCGTACCTCTCACATATTCCAAGAATCCGTCTGAGTCCATCAATCGAGGGACTCAGCAGCACCATGTCATCTGCATAACTTATACTATTAAATATCTTACCATCAATAGAGTATACGACACCAGTGCTGCTGAGTTCCTCGATCAAATCATTGACGCAAAGACTGAAAAGCGTCGGGGAAGTTAAACCTCCCTGTCTCACCCCACACTACAACCCATTCGCCCCTGACAGAGCACCCGACCATCTGACCTGGTTGATTTGGTGGTCATACCAGTAGTCTAAGAGCTTAATGAACTCGTTTGGTAGACCTTGGTCACGCAATTTCGACCATAAGATCTTGTAATCAACCAGGTCAAACGCCTTGGAGAGGTCCAAAATAGCAGCATAAACAGGTGTGTTCCTTTCAGTATAGTGCCTGACCGTGTGCTTGAGCGCCAGAATAGCAGTTTCTGTAGATTGCCTAGCTCTAAAACCAAACTGTGCATCATGTAGATTGAGCTGTCCAGTTACTCTCCGCTCAAGCACACCGTCAAGAACCTTTGCTGTTACAGTAGCTAACGATATTGGCCTATAATTGTCTTTGTTCGATACATCGCCGGTCTTGTTCTTAATTATGGGCACAACCATCGTCTTCATCAACTCAGTTGGTAGATACGAGTGCCTCACGCAAAAATTTTATAGCATAGATAAGACTCTTGGGAGATGCGGATGTTGAAAATGTTTTATACTGAGGCCATCGTGACCCGGAGATTTGCTCCTGGTCATCGACTGTATGAAGTTCCGTATCTCTTTTGATGAGATACTAATCGGAACACCAGACAATCCACTCTCAGCGACACAACCCCGCCCTTCCGATTGCAGCCGCGAGGTTACTCCAAAATGCCTCCTGAACATGTTCGCAATCTCACCAGGCTCAGTCATTGCCGTTAACGCTCACCGGAACCGCAGGCTTTGGGCTCAATCTTTGTGTGGATTTCCAAAATTTTTGTAACCGCTTGCTCCTATGTTCGGTTGCCAAAATGTTCATTTTTATTTGTTCCTCATTATCCTGACTAAACTTTAACTTTTGCTTAAAAACTTTTCTCGTCTCTCTCATTTCCACAAACTGCTGCCCCGTGTGACGTTTCCCACGCCACACTCAGTTAAGAAAGGCCTTTCTCGCGTTCCCGTGAGCGTCTCTGACATACCTGTTCCATCCAGTCACTGTACCGGCGTACAGCAGCTCTAGTTTGCTAAAAGATTCCTATCTTTTAGCAAACTAGAGCTGCTGAAAGATAGGAAGGGTGCCGACCCTTCCTAGGGCACCCTTCCTATCTTTTAGCAAACTAGAGCTGCTTCCGTAAACGGTCAGAAACAGCACGGTTTTCAAGAGAAGAAGTCAGTCATAACTAATCTAATGTTATACATAACCCCTGTATTGAAAGGAGTAGACAAAAACCATCAGATAGATTCGGTACACAAACTAAAAATAGCAGAGTTCAGAGCATTAACCACTATTTGATTCCCAAATCTCAAGGTTACAATAAAAATAATCAACTAAGATGCATGTGTCTCATACTATCCCTACCTTCAGTTACTCAACTCGTCAAATTAATTTGCGCATGGACCCCCTCGGATCGCCAAGTCACTCTTGGACTTTATGGTTTCTCACGAAACCCCACACAACACATACAACTTAATCTCTACTCTGTTTCAGCAACAAAACTATTACTTGACTTTCCTCAAATTCGTTAGTAATACTCTGATCAAAACTATCATCGATAACAAAAGGTTCCTCTAAGCCTTAGTAAGAATTGGTCAGAAACTGTATCAATTTACTCGTAGATTACATACAACGCTCACGGCCCGGCTGCCGCAGCTGCTAGTGACACTCATGCCACCCATATCGTCAAGGCTTTTAGAGTATTGATTCAACCAGAGTAATGTAAACAAACTTTGATTATCTAATCATAGCGTAAATCATCAAATAGAGCCATGTACCATTGTTATCCACATTAACAATCATTTTTATCACTAAGAGCCTTAGACACCTGGAAACCCACACATGAGTAAACCACTCTAACGTCACGGCTCTCCAGCCAACCAGCAATCGCATTGCTCTCACACATCCAGCGCATGGATCCGTGTGCATCACCCTGTGACACCACATAATTTTACTACGGCCGATAGAGAACCCCTACTCGCGGGCTTCCCATAAAGTAGGCTTGTTCATCACCACTGTGATCACTATCTACTTCGACTGATACATGACCTACTGGCATCTTTCTTTACCTATCGTGAGCATACTTGTAAGGTTAGAATTTAAAGTTTTTATCTTATAGCGATTACCCGCCAAAACTTCCGCTACTTTAAACGGACCTCTGAACTTCCGATCTAATTTAATCTTATCTGATTTCACTCTTCGTTTTCTAATAACACGAAATCGTCAACCGAACATTTTGTTATAGCTGCCTTTGTTCTATCAAATCTAGCTTTCTGTTGTTGACCGTTTAAAATAGAATTTATTACAAGAGCTTTATGCAATAAAAACTCTGTCGCAGCCATGTTAATCGAGAAGCCTAGGTTCAATATTTAACATACTATACGTTATTATCTCGTTTGCCACTTAATGTGGCTGCACAACTCGCTTTTAATAAACGAGCATTCAGCACCAGAATCGTAAACAAAACAACACAGCTCACCTTTATTTTCTAACGTGTCTGAGGGTAGTTGTACGACGTCCACTCGCCGTTCACGACTTCCAGCACGTTGTCCACCTTCTGCTTAGCTGCCACTAGTCGTGCACCGGGCTGCGATATATCCTGGTTTCCCTCACTTGCAGCACACGAAAGGCTTTGCTGATGGCTGCGGGGCTGCTGTCCCATCAGACGCATCCATTTTCGACACTAGTATCTTCATTTTGAACACGTGTGTCGTTGTGGTCCAATCCCACTTTTGATGTAGACGGCTGAGAGGTCTGCGCAGCCCGCCCATCATCAGTATGGTCCCGAGGTAGAGATTCCATGGCGTAGGTCTCAAGTAACAGTAACAATACCAAATACTTGCACAAAGGTTTATTTGAATAACAGCACAGCACAGTTTAAATAATAACGGTTATAATAGTTAGAGACAATACTAATAAGGTACCTGTGAACCAACGATCTCGATTGGAGGTCCGATCTGAAGTATCGTTCTGAGCAAAGTTCTCTTGCGCCTCGCGCTTTTATAACTTTAAAATCGACACCCCTCCAACCGATTCCGTTCACGTGACAGGTGACGTCATTGCGTTCACCGGTATTACAAAAATCAATTGAGCGTCTAAACCAATAAATAGTCAAAGATGCGACATATATATTATATGAGAATAATTGTATCGAAGCTGTCAGAAGATTAGGAAAAAAAAGTGAGAAAGTCAGACCAATAGTAATAACGTGTAATGCCTCGAAAAAACACCATACTATCTGAAACAAGACTACCCCCTGGAAGTTTTAAACAAGCGCAAAGAGTTGCAACCCCAACTAAAAAGAGAAAAAGAACTAGGAAAAAAGCATTTATCAAATACGATAAATTAATTGTATTGGACACATCTCAAACCTACACAAACAAGAGAAAGCTGTCTGAATCGCTAGAAATGATAATAACTAGTTGTAAGGAAGTTCAGTAAAACAAAAAGCAACCTACGAAAAAAAACAAGATAGCAAACATGAATATGAAAAATTTTATAATAAAAAAACAAAACTTTCCTACCACCCAGAAGAAAATACCCAAGAACAAACAATCAACAACCAGCAAAACAAAGAATAGCAATCACAAATGGCCCCCTCTCGTGATCTCCCAATACGGTTTGTCACCGTGGGAGAGATAGACTATAACCCTCCAAAAATTCAAAAACTCTACATATGCACCTAAAACGTACGATCACTGCAAACACCGCAATCAATGATATTACTTAAATATTCGCTTCAAAACATCAATACGATATAATCGGACTATCCGAAGTAAGAAGAATTGGAAATAATATAGTTGAACATGAAGACTGACGGACGACGGACGGACGACGGCTGACGGATTTTTGTATATTTATTTTTTATAATTTGTATGGTGTACAATAAACAGTATTCCACCATCTTCTTCTACTATATATTTTGCCACACAGGGGAAACCAAACGTCAATATGGAGTCGGATTTTTAATTTAGAAAAAGCAAAAACAATATTGTTAGTTACATGGGAATATCTGAGAGAGTTTGCGTATTAAACCTTGAGTTCTAAACAACAAAATTGGCTATAATATAAGTATATACAACAACAGAAGCATCAGATGAAAAAATTAATTCATTTTACGACGAACTACGAAACGCACAAAACCTGGCGATAGGAAAGCTTATTGTAATGGGCGACCTAAACGCCAAAATTGGCCAAAGGAAAAGAGGTGAAAGCATAGTAATGTGACAGTATTGCAATGGAACAAGCAACCAAAGAGGCGACCTGCTCCTGCAATATGCACCGGAAAAAAACTCACCATAATTAACACAATATTCAAGAAAAAACCTAAAAACCTCTGGACCTGGACAACCCCTGATGGAAAAAAGAAGAACCAAATAGATTTCATTTTAGGCAACAAACCAAGAGGGTTTACAAACATAGAAACTATATCAAGACATTTCCAAGCGACCACAGACTAATAAGAGGTTCTTATAACTTGTGAAAAACAAAGGAAAGTAGAGCTGATTATAGCAACGTGCGACCCCTTCTAACGAATGGCAAAGTCTGGGATGAATCCGATAACATAGTCTTACAACAAAAAAATTGAGACAGTTATAACACGAAGTATAAAAACTGCGAACAATATGGAAAAAACAAAAACATACTTTCAGATGAAACAAAAAAGTATATAAAAGACGAGCAGAAGTACAGCATAATATTTTTTTTATTTTGGTTTGTGTTATAATGTTATGCATGATGTACTTACCTATGGATCCTTGATATCTGAATTAAAATTATTGTATTTTTTTATAAACAGTCCAGAAATAAGGAAGAGAAAAAAGAGCTTTCCAACCTCTACAAAATCGCAAACAAACATTTGAAAAAAGACTACCAAGACCATAGGATGAAAATTATTGAAAGACATTTAAAGACCAAAGGAAGCCAAAGAAAAAAATGCACTATCAGCTTTAGCACCCTCAAAAACCATGAAAACAGAGAGATAGTTGCATGTAGGGGCACAACGCTTTATCGTTACGTGACAATTTCTACCAAGTTACTCCTACCGGAAGCCGCGGTAAAGAACTTCGTTCCAATAAAGTTATAAATTAAATACAAGAAACTTGTGTTTTTCGGCGTTTTTTGTTTTGTGGTACAGAACCCTTCGTGTGCGAGCCCGACTCGCACTTCGCCGCTTTTTATTTTGTTACCGTTCTTACAGTAACCTTAAATACACGCTTTAGCAAGAAAAAAATCATATAATCAGGTAAGTATTGTGGCAGTTAAAGCTTCAGTTTGGAACCAGACGAAGCGACGTCAATATAATCATGCAATCACCAAGTCCAAAGTAAAAGTTATAGAGAAGACCTAAGTCTTCTCTTTAATAAAGGAAAACCCTAGTGACACTTTGCCAGACTTGGGAATCGTACCTAGGAATTATGAACAGGAGCGCTTGAATAAACTGAATGTGATCTACAACGGGAAAACTGTTTCATAGGACTGTGAAAATCTCTTCTTTACTGAAAGCAGTGAGTCAACGAGCGAGTTAAAATTAAGAATTATAATATTAAAAAAACCGACCAAGTACTAAGTTGGACTTGCGCATGAAGGGTTCCGTACCACAAGGCAAAAAACGCCGAAAAACACGTTTCTTGTATGGAGACGACTATTCATTTTTAACTTTATATTCATTGTTGTTATAGCGGCAATAGCAATACACACTCTGTGAAAATTTCAATGGTCTACCTATTACGGTTCATGAGATACAGCCCGCTGACAGACAGACTGACGGATGGACGGACAGACAGCGCGGGCAGCGAGACGGACGGACGGACAGCGAGGGCTTAGTAATAGGGTTCCGTTGGAACCCTAAAAAAGATAATATTTCACATTCGGTGTAGTTAACTAAAGTTTATCCTACTTCTTCAACTCAAAGTCACAAAGTTATGATGAAGTTAATAAAAATATTAAGACATATAATGTAATATAGAATTCTCTGATAGTCGATCAGTTCAAAGTTTTAACAGGTGTCGACCTTTTCGCACTGTACTATAGACACGTGTCCGAAGAGAGACACGATCTTTCGACCTCCTAAATACGACGTTAAGCTACTGTTCATTTATTTATTACGTCGAAACTTCTATCTAAATCTGATAGTTGTAATTGACAGTTGAATGTGGTGCTGGATGTATGTCAGTTAATAGATAACCACGACTTGGTATTTACTTTGAAAGTTTCGGTAAACAACATTCTGGTACAGACGCACACCAAGCTATCCGAAACTGTCACATTTTCCCAATCAACCTTAAAGTTTAAAGCTTTAGCAATAAAGTTGAAAATCTATTAAATAAATTTGACACATTGTAGTAGCTTGATGTGCTGGCGTCTGTACGTGTGTGAAAAATTCAGTTCGTTAATTTTCTTCTATTTTAAGGGTGAGGGGGGGGGGATAGAATAGAATACTCTTTATTTTGTACTCTATATAAATTACAGACATAAATATAGAAATTTTACAAAGGGTGACACAATGGGCTGTCTTATCACTGAGAGCGATCTTTTAAAAATAACTTTTGGATGGATTAAAAAGGGGAAGGAGAGACAAATAATGTAGGTAGTCTGTGGAGTACCACACAAAACAATACATAACAAAATAAATACACAACACAACAACAATACAACATACAACACACACAACACACTATCTATCTGTATGTATCTTTTTATGTATCTATTTATTGTACATAATAAATAGAAATACATAAATAGATACATAAAGTCTATTATACTAATCTAAATAAATATATGTATATAATAATAAACATGATACAGGAGCAAAGAAAATATAATGATAATGTTTAAGGAGGAAGTTTTTTTTTATCATAATTTTGAAAGTGGACAAAGGTTGATACCTTGGGATGCGCTAGCTAGCCCGCGGAATTAAAATCTTCTTACGTTTTTGCAATGTCAGTGTCAGGTTGTATATTGATTAAACCTAAAATCCTATTGAATGACTATTTCATGAAATATCAATCAATAGGATTATATTATTTTCTTTGTACGGACGCCAGCAGGTCAAGCTACCCGAAACTGTCAAATTTTCCCAATCAACCTTGAATCTTAATGCTTTAGCGATAAAGTTGAAAACCTATTAAAGAGATTTGACAGATTGTAGTAGCTTGATGTGCTGGCGTCTGTACAAAAATAAACATTATTATATACTCATGCAAAATTTCTTCTAGGTGTAACTATTTTTTTGCTTATCGAAAAAATATAAGAAAAACATATGTTGAGGTATCAATGAGGTACTAAATTTTAACGAAAAGATGTAATAGTTATAACGCCTACAACTAGGTGAAGCCGACTTGGTCCAGCCATTCTGAAGTCAGAACGGCTGGCCACTTTCCTTGTAATAGTTTTCCCTCTTTAGCGAGGTACAAATTATTTGATGTCTCGTACCAAATAGTACCAAATAGGTACTAAAACTAGGTATCCTCCTTAATGGTGAAGAAATAACTTCACATTGCTACTTTTCTTAATGAGTTATATCTGCAGTTCTCATGAGACTTCCTCTTCAAAGTTTATTCTAGATTTTCTCTTTTAAAACACTACGATGTACTTCACTCCTTTAAATTGAATTTTTAACAGACTGAACTAATTGAAATGAGCAGCGATATTTCAGGATTTGTGCGCGGGGCTACATCTAAAAGCCAACTCTATTTTTTATGTGACCCTACTCGAATAAATCTCTAAGAAAACAGCTTGTATAGAATATATTTTCCTTCGTGCCCGGGGGTGCAAATCATTCTAACTTGGTTTTGTTAAAACCTTAAGGTTTTAACAAAACCAAGTTAGAATGATTTGTCCCCACTACTCACTAAGTAAAGGTGGCTCGGCATAGCGTTATTTAATAAAGAAAGGAAATGACGTCATCGCCAAAGTAGATAACGTTAATTGCTAATGAACTTTTACAAGAAAAGACTTAAGCATCGAAAGGGTACTGTTTACAGCCTCATTGGTGTTTCTCTTGACGTGTGATCGTAAATTTTTTACGTCACGATTGAATGGTCCGCCCTTAACTAAAACAAGGAATAAACTTTCATGATTCCAGTTTATGGTACCATTCGTGTTCATTTTATAAATGATGTGCTTTAGTATTGCCCTTTATCTCTTGTCTTTTATTTAACTTATTTTTCTCTCGATTCATTCAGACTGATAACGATTTATATTTCCTTTCAATGAGTTTTTGACACAGTTGTGTTTTATATTGTGTCTTTCCGATCGATTTTCTCTTAAGATTTCCGTAATGTCTGTCATTTGTAGATGGGTGAGCCGTTCAACGTAACATTTTACCAGATGTTTGGCAGAAAAAGGTAGATATCACGTCTTCGGTTTATTGCACGCTCTTTACGTCGCTCATTCTTCGTGACCCGGTATTTCGATATACGTGTCCGATGGGCGATGGATACTAGAGAGTCAGTCGGTCAAATCGGACCCAACATATTGGGGTAACGATAGCCAAATGAAATACGAATCCGGGCCACAACATCGGAGAGGACAAGAATTACTAATGCACTACAAATACTTGTGCTTAACCCGGAACATTATTTGGATTAAATCTACTGTATGTAGTAAGTAAAGCGTCTAAACCTGGGGTATTGTAATACTGCCCAAGTGAGGTTAATACAATCATAATGCAATTGACCCGGAACCACAGCCCGGTACTAACTATTCTATAGCTGGGCCAACCGACCAAAGGGCGGAGCATCACATTTTTGTTTGAAATTACCCTTCAGCGGGGTACTTGCATAATACACTATCAGTAGCTATGAGTTTCGTTTTGACAGTTCAACAACATTAATTGCGTTATTTACGTTGTTGAACAGACACATTTTTCGAACATATGAAGCAATGGATTGGCAATGTCCTTCAAAATGATTCAGATTGAGATTGATAGTGTGTTACGCAATTGGGGTGCTGATCATAGAAAGAAAAATAAATAATCTAGTCCACAGCTTAATTAAAAGCAGGAAGAACAATGAAATATGTTTGGAAAACAGATTTATCATTATAAAAATAAATCCAAGACACGCAGATTTTAATTGACGTTTCGACCATGTATTTCGTATACGTAAGTATCGTCAAAATGTCGATTAAATCTGATATATTCAGCCGACGATAGCGCAGCGAAACGACTACGTGGGAAAAATTTTGAAAGCTGGATATGTGACATACTGAAAATACAGGAATTGTGGTTATGATGAACAATATATTATATATATTTCAGTACTTGATAGAGAATACGTAAACAATGAAATAATAAACGGGTTTTGGAGCACAACAAGGTAATCTAACCTATGCCTGTTTTGATATCAAGTGAATTCGACGACACGGTTGGCGCAGTGGCTGAGCGATCGACTGCTGCGCTGCGTGTCGGGGGTTCGATTCCCGCACGGAACAAATATATTATTTTGTATTGTCTACAGGTAGTTGTTCCGGGTCTGGCTGTTTGTGTATGTGAGTTTAAATGTTTGTAAACGCACCCACAATACAGGAGTAACTAGGGTGGGGCAACGTTTAAAAAAAAAAAAAAAGAATTGCCATACCGACATATTACGTACAGTTTTTTAGTGTATTTGCAGATCAGTAGGATTCCCCGATGTTGCGAAGGTGGATGCAGCTCCACGCTGAATTTTAATTGTATAATTATGTTAATCTGTGTCTGTAACCTACTAACACTGGAAGTTAAGTAAAATTGTTACTAACTCTATGGCCTCCTGTCAGAAATATTTTTTCTTCTATTTGGTTAGTTTTTTTTTTAGTTTAGCAGAATACCTTGTGTGACATTTTGACGCTTTTGCGGCACTGCGACTTGAATTTAAACGTTTTTTTTTGAAGTACATACGCGAATCACCCTTTATGAATATTCTTAGAAATAATTTATGTAATATATTTAATGTAATTTCAATTGTATGTTATAGTACTCGTTGCTACCACGAATCGGTTGGTATATTCGAAAATCTACCCTTTTAAAAAATCTTTTACTAAACATCAAAAACACAACGATGTGTGATGTTGTAAGGTTTTATTAGACAAAAAGAAGCCAGTAAAATTGCCTTTGTACAACAATCAATAAGGTATACACGTTGAAAAGTAAATCTACAGTTTTTTATTTTCTTTGGTCTCCTGAAAGCCCGTCTTTGCCCGGGCATAAAAGCTTGTTTTAAATATTGCCTCCCGATTTACCCTAGTAAAGCCTGCTTACACATATTACCCAGCATGAGAATTACTTTAGGGAAATACATATTTTCTGGATCTGGGAATACTTTATGAAGCGGTGCGACATTAAATATACGCTTTTTATGATCTGTGTAGGCAAATAGATATGATTATTTTTTTATTTATGATGTTTTAAATATATCAAAGTCTCTGTGCCGGTTATTTAGATTTACTCTTCATAAATCAATGTTTCGCAGAAAAACTTTGTTATTTAACTGGCTTAACGAACTGACTATAGAATCGTCAACGGTATTAATGTAAATATGTTTTCTGCGAGATTTTTATATCGTCGAGGTCTAATTGCTAAACGATTGTATTTTAGTAGGTAAATAATTTACCTAACTTTGACTATTATAGAAATCTTCAACATGAATAAGGATGAAATAGATTTGTAAGATTTTAGCTATTTCTGATCCTAAGACTTATTAGGCAATAAAAACACTAAAAGTTATCCTTGATAGGAATTCGTTATCTGTAAAGTTCAATCCAAACAAAAATTTAATATAAAAGGCGTCGAGTTGACGCCTACAAAGGGCGCGTTCGGACGGTTGCTCGTAGAGGCGAAAACAAATTAATTGCTATCGGTTACGTTCCGATGTCGTAATTGCTTTGTTCTCGCGCGAACTGATCGATCAAGTGAAAAAAAAAATAATTGAAATACTTGACAAACCCATGGACGGCAGCAAAAAGTACCCTTTAATTGGTTTTAAATAATATTTCGGCGTGTTCATCTGTTTCAACACTTTCAATATAAACTGTTGATGTTTCCGCGTCGGAAAACGGGAAAATTGGCATTGTTTCGATGGCGTTCGTTATCTACGTTGATTTGTACCTACCTACTTTTGAAACATGTTTTCGAATCTTTGTTGGTTCAAATAATTGGTTGCTCTAACTGGTCATCTGAAATGCAATATACAAATACCAATAAATATATGTTATGTACAAGTACAAAAAAAGGGAAGTGCTCACGAAGATGTTGGTTTGGTAAATATTTGGTAAAGTTAAACTTATTTTAATAATAATAATTTTATTTCAAGGAACAAGACTCATAGTGTTAGTAACAATATACTTACAAACTATGTTAGTAATACACTCACAAAACAAAACCAAAAACAGAAAAACAGATTGTGACATCACTGCTGCACGGTGACAGGCCCAGCCGAAACCCTGCAGCAGTGGTTCACAAACGCACAATCAAGCCTGCTCGCTATCATAGACAGAAGATCATTTTACCACGAAATATTAAATATATGTCATGATATTTCCAACTATATATTTTTTTTTAAATACATATTTATTTATATTTCTGGCAGCGCCAATTACTTTTCTTAACGCAATAGTTTAGTCGAAATATCTTAAGTCAAACCTAAGTACGACGGTTTGAAGGTGATTTGAAGAAAATTCTCGGTTTTGGTTTCAGAAATTGATTTACCCGTTAATGCAATCACTCTGTTCAAGGTTGTTTGAGCTCGTATACATAGCCTATATTCCTATAGGTATATAAGTCTCTTGCGGATCGGGTATCAGTGCCAGGTTCCGAATCTATAGCCGTGCTGTTTACTCTCCGTCCGGTCCACTTGGCGGATTTGTATAGTAGGGGATGACCGATTGAACTTTAGTTAGGGCTGCCATCACCTAAATTGCCGACGCCGGATAAACATGGCAAAAATCCCGGACGTTTGATCGAAATATGGATTTTTCCCCGGACACCTCTGAAATAATATGTTTTTTGCAACAAAAATAAAAACATCGTTATAATTTTTAATATTTATTCATTTATACAGCTTGTTATTAAAATCGAATTAGGTACGTATGTAACCGCAACAAATAGTAGACATTTTTATGAAATTAAACACTCTTTCTGAGGTAATATGGTAATAAAAATAATTAGAAATAGTCTTTTTTTTTGCATCAATCAAATTATTATATTATACTATTATAACTAACTAACTATAATACTTTATAATTTTAGAATATACTACACCAATGATATTTTCAGTCACCTAGTTAGGTAGCGAAATCCCTAAACTATTTGTTGATTGTAAATTAAAAGTACTTAAGTAACTGCTAAAACTTTTAATTTTAACGAGATCAATTTTTTTAAAACTTATTTTAGTATTTTTCAGTCTTCCCAATTTTCGCCAAAATATCTTTCTTTTCCAACAAGAATTTGTAAAAGTCGAAACAACTCAGGTCCTTGAAATTATACTTGATTTTGATCAGAGAAGAAACCGTGTGTATATCTATCGAGTTTCTTTCTTTTGTCCATTGCTGCGTGACTAGCGAACTGCGAACTGCGTCTCTACTTTTGCATTGTAAGCTGGTATACAAAAATAATACTGTGCGATTTTAAGCAGTTCAGAATATAAACGAGAGGTAGATGTTTTAAAAAAAAATCAGCCACAGCTGGTTTGCGCTTAAAAGCTTATCGCCGTCAATAAGATTCATGCTTTAAGCTTTTAAGTTTATCCATTCGTCAATCAACTTCGTGTCATCGAATCCGATGTTAATTTGAAGAAAAAGTTGTATATTTTCAATATCATCGTCTCTACTTCAATAGGAAGTAGGTTGCATCCATGGTGCACAGCATTATGAAGTATATGGGCAGAACATCTCATGCCGGTAATATTTGGATTAAGTTTACTTTTCAGTTTGTAGAAGACATTATTTGTCTAGTGCTCCCGCCGAAGTTTGTGTTGCAGTTGTCGCCAGAAAATGCTATATACACTTCGATAGAAGATCATGCTCCCGAAGTTGTTTCATAATATTCTCAACAATTGTGTCAGATGTCTTGTTTTCAGTAGACTCGATTTCAAGGAGCTTTGGTTTGATACCATTTTTTTGTTTATAAAATACTGAATGATGATGGGGAATAATTTAGTACTGCCGTGATTACTAGCATCGGTGGATACACTTACGAATGCAACATCTATTACATCTTTTGAGTTCAGATTGTTAAAGGGCATAACACGTTATTTACAATTGCTGTAGCTTTCGTGTGATTACATGTCATGTATTTTGCGCTATTTGACTCCGAAAACATTACTTGGTTAAGGGAATTACTAGAATCGAAAGAATTGAATGACGTGTGGTGATTGACTGTGTGGTAAGCCATTGCGCCTTCGGCTGCTCGAATAAGATTTACTTCTGAGCTAGGTCTGGTTTTTTCAAAGAATGCCTGGATGTTTTAACTACTAGCTTGGCTTTTCGAATTAGCGTTGTGTTTTTGTGTGTTAAGGTGCTCTTTGTGTGAAATATTTGTAGAAAAAATCGTGCACCGTCCTTCCCAGTCATATTTTCCTCTTTTCAACATAGGATATTTGCTTTACAATTCGCTGTTGAACGTGCATTTACGCTTGGGCATTTTGATCTGAAAAGCAATAAAGGGTAAGTCAGAAAGTGTAGGTAGACTCACAGTTGTGGCTGGCATCCGTCGCTCGTAGATACGAGTACCTTCCGCAACAAGCGATTTAGAATGCACGCGGTGCGTACCCAATTCTGTAGGCTATTAACATAAGTACTCAAAAAAGTTATCATACTCGTAGGTAGGTACTCAAAAAAAGAGACAAAATAATATGTGAACTTACATTATGTTAATTGCTGCGCCGCAATATCGAAGTGGTATCCTCCCGTATTATTATTATACTCTCTGGTGGTATCAACGCGCGAAACACGCGTGCGATTCTCTTGCCTGCGTGGCGGGGGCGATCACGTGGCGCGGGGGCACAGGTGGGGGCGTTCGATCGTCAACTATTTTGAAGGCACGGCAAAATAGTCTTGAATGCGGGTAATTATGAATTAATTTTTAACTAAGGTTTATTTCTATTTATCGCTTATCTTTAAAAAAATTGGGTTTCCCCTGACAACAAAAGCGTCCTTGTTTCACCCGGACACTTTTTAAAAACACCTGCCGGACGCCCGTCAAACTAGGACAAATCCGGGGAATCCCGGACGGATGGCAGCCCTAGCTTTAGTCAACCGAGTATTATAACAGTAAATTATAGTAACTGAAATGTTTTTAGATATTGTTTGGTGATGCTTGGGGTAAAAATAACTGTTGGCATCTATAAATATGTCGCATCGGGTGGCCGAGATTCGAAACATAAGAAAGAAAAAAGATAACAATAACTTTAATAAACTAGCGAACGAAACAAACACGTGGGTTGGTACTGAGCGTTTGCCAAGACTGTCCTCGCTGTGGACTGTAGACTGTCACAACACAGTCTCCGCCAGTCCTGGCTGCTTCCCCTCCACTAATGACCGTGTCCGTGATCGGGTAGGGCTCGCTTGCGTTTCCGATCACATGATTATTCGTATAAGGATCAAATTGTTATATGACGCTGTCCGTTGTACTGTGGCGCCATCACTCCACGATAAATGTATATTTTATCAGTTATTTTTGCCATCGACTGGCTAAGAAGTACCTGTGTGTGTGTCTAGTTATTTGACTTTACAAACTTGTGGTACATATTATTTTTTTGTCTTTCCGACGTTTAGTGGTTTTCTACGTGTATAATCTTTGTAGGTACTATGCGTTTTATTTTTGCAGAATAAACTGATTTTCTTTATTTCTTTTTTCGAATAAACTGATTTTCTTTATTATAAATGTTTCGGTTATCAAGTAATTATGATATTTAATATCGAAAATGGTGCACATTTCTGAAAACGTGTTTCCTGAACTGTGCAATATGAATGGATCTGATATGTTATTGTTACCTAGATGTATGTTTTTAATCAATCGGAGTGTCAAAATACAAAACATTTGGTAACAAAACAACTTTTCATAAAGGTATAAAATTATTTTCAGGTTTCATATCGTGTACAAATAAACTGAGGTTTCTCTTTATTTGTTTCAGGGAAAAGTGGGAAAACCTTCATTTTAAATATTTAAATTTTAAATATTTAAAGTGATGGTAGGTAAAGTGAAGGGAAGGAAGTCCTTTCGGTTCCACATTAATGAACCTTTTCAGACGGGCACCCGTTTCGAGAACACATTATTATGATCTTTTTGAACATCACTAATTTCTATAAAATTTTACATAGCCTATGATCTCCGAAGGATTAGACAGAGATATCTCTGCCTCCGTCAACAATCCTATGGCGACTGTATGCATGGTATAGGTACAACATTTCGCCAGTTATCTTTAAGCGCCATGTAATAGGAGGCGAGCCTATCGTCATCAACCGGGCACAAATCCAGACTCCGGGCAGCCACTGAGAAATTCCTGGTCGAAAAACCCAATAACACTTTGCGCAACCCGGGGATCGAACCCAGGACCTTGTGGCCTTAGGGCAGTAGTGCTTGTGACCACCACTAGACCAATGAGATTTGCTAAATGGAATTTAGCAAATCTCATTGGTCTCATTCTATAACTTAAGAAATGTTTGTTTAACTCACTGCTATGTCATAACTGCAAATATATCTATGAAATAAACTCGGGTGTATTCTTTACCAAACTATGTATGTAATATGGATTCCACTGAGTCGTATGTCTAGTTACGTACATAAGCCATTGCTTACTTACGCAAATCGCTCGTTGAATATGCAACACCTAGTTTAGGAGCTCAGTAAGCATGTGCTTAGACTATTAAGTTCCTATAACTCGGGGGGAATTATTTTATTCTATCCCCTTTAATCCCTTCAATGGGTGACATAGTTTACGCTGATATAAAACAATTATCGAAGCTTCGAATATTGTTTCTATATGAATAGAGATTTCCTGTCGTTTCCATTTGACATTACTATATTATTGGCGTTTATCACCAATTTTATTTAAAAAAAAAACTAACGAAATGACAAAACACTAAACTTTAATCAATTGTAAGCAAATACGAATTTAAACTTAAAAAATATACTTCCTGATTAAAAACGATTTTAAACAATATTACAAAACGATGTTATCACGACGGCTGCTGGAGACGAAGTAAGGGGCGAGTACTGGCCGCACCCTCCTTTTATAGACAGCGCCGCACGGTAGTTTGAAAATAACGTTTTCACGCTAATACGGCTTCTCCTGACGTGTGGCTGTCCTCAGCCACATTATCCAGATGATGGTCCTTGTTCGCTGCATTCACGATCCTCGGCAAGTGGACTCGGGCGACGCGAAGGGCTCATGTCTTCAATAGCTGCATCAGTAATTAGTGGACCCCGGTGTGTGTCTGCATCTCCACGACTTGAATGGTCTTCACAGCCAGTTGCACTGGTCGAAGGTGCTGTAAGACCATCCTCTTCAGCTAAAAAATGAGAGAATAGCACTTATTAGTAATATGCTTCTTACTTGATCTAAAAATGTCTGTTGTAATTAAATACAACGCAAATCTAGACGGAGGCACCCAGTTAGCTCGTCTTGGCAGAGACGCATCTCAATGCCCCTATGAGTAAACTGAGATGGAGGCACCCAGTTAGCACATCTCTTTCGGCAGAATTACACTGTAACTCAATGCCCTTACAAATAAACTGAGACGGAGGCACACAGTTAGCACGTCTCTCAGCAGAATTACATTGTAACTCAATGCCCTTACAAATAAACTGAGACGGAGGCACACAGTTAGCACGTCTCGCAGCAGAATTACATTGTAACTCAATGCCCTTACAAATAAACTGAGACGGAGGCACACAGTTAGCACGTCTCTCAGCAGAATTACATTGTAACTCAATGCCCTTACAAATAAACTGAGACGGAGGCACACAGTTAGCACGTCTCTCGGCAGAGACGTCTCTCAATGCCCTTACAACCACTATGCACGTAGACATGACTTTTTCAGTCCATGTAATCAAACACATTTGATACAATACATGATTATGCATCCTTTAGATAGCAAAATTAATACAAAAATATGCTTACTATCAAAAAACGTGGCACACGACTCGGGGGTCCACTCTCCTCGCCAAGCAACCATGTGCTCAGCGGCAGCCTGAGTGACTTTGCCATACGAACCAGTCAGCAGCTGTAGCTCGTATCGATCGTGGGGAAGGATTTTCGCCACACGATATGGCCCTCGCATCCCCGAGTCCAGCTTGCCTGTAACTTGAGAAGTTTTTATTACAAACACGTTATCATTTAGATTAAACGTACGCTTGACTTTCCGATTCCTATTAACGTACTCATCTTGTTTACATCTATTCTGGTCCAGCAGTTCGCTAGCGCGCTGTCTTTGTAACTCCCTTAACCCCTCGCGATTCGACCGGACGTCATTAATAGCGACATCGCGAACAAGTGATCTTATAACTGGCGTGACGGCTTCAACACCAATAAGCAATTGCAACGGTGAGGTCTGAGTGGTCTTGTGCTTAGTGCAATTGATAACAAGCTGCATTTTCCACAAGGAATCGGACCATTTACTCTCTGGTTTAGAAGCCTCTATGCGTAACATATTGAGCAGAGTACGGCAGTAGCGTTCGACCTGACCGTTTTCACTATGCATCTCAGGTGTTACAAAATGAATTTCGCTACCCATTTCAGAAACCCAGTCCTGAAAACTGGCACTCTCAAACATTCGTCCTCTATCACACACAATAAGTTTGGGAGTACCGAATAGGGAAACGGCGTTTGAAAACATTTGTTTTAATTCGTTTGAATCTTGCCTTTTTATCGCATAAAACAAACAATACTTAGAGTAGGCATCTACAATGAGCAGTACATACTTTTTATCATTTGAAATAGGTAGTGGACCTAACACGTCCATGTGGACCGTGTTAAATGGAGTATCTGGCTTATGCCATGATAAAATCGGATAATGAGGAGCCCTAGGTACTTTCTTGGACGAAAGACAAATCAAACAATGACCTACGTATTTCTTTACAAAGGCATAGAGCCCTGGGAACCAAAAATGACGCAAAATTAGCTCAATAGTCTTGTCTGCACCTATATGTGCATGCTGGTCATGAAAAATTCTTAAGAGGCTTAATCGGTGACCTTTGGGTATGAAGCATAGTAGCTTTGGCTCCTGGCCCGTGTGGGTGTATTTATAATACAATAGATCGTTACGAACAACATACCGAGAAGAGTCTAGCTCGTTATTGTTGACTTTGTCAATTAGGGTACGAGTTTCCTCATCCGCAGATTGAGCAATCTGTGCCCAGTTTTTCGGCCTAGTTATTTGGAGGACATCAACAGGATTTCGACTTAGATAATCGGCGTGCTGCATCATAACGCCCTTTCTATATTCTATCGTAAAGTTAAAATCCTGCATGTATATCCACCAACGCGCGACGCGTGGTAAAAGATCTTTCTTACGTTCCGTTAGTTTAAGCGCATTACAGTCCGTCACAATCTTGAACGATATACCCAACAAATAGTGACGAAAGTGTTGTAAAGCCTTAATGATCGCGAGCGTCTCAAGCTCATAAGAATGGTATCGTGGTTCGGCACCTTGTGTAGTTTTACTAAAGTACGCCACTACTCGCCGTTTACCATTCTCATGAACCTGAATAAGAACTGCGCCGTAACCGATAGAACTCGCGTCCGTATGTAACTCGGTTGGTAACAACGGATCGAAAATAGCAAGCACAGGTTCACTTGTAAGATAACGGATTAAATATTTACGCGCGTTTTCTTGTTCCTCGCCCCAGTGAAATTTAACGTTACCCCGTGTTAAACTAGCAATGGGCGCCGTCTTAGATGCATAGCCGGGTATGTAGCGACGGAAATACCCTGCTAAACCGAGTAGCTGTCGAACCTGTTTTACATTTGTGGGCACAGGGGATTCAATTAAAACCTTAATTTTTTGCTCGCTCGGTCTAACCTGACCTTCAGAGATAGTTCGACCTAGATACTCAACCTCTGTGGCCACAAACGTACTTTTCTTTAAGTTAATAGAAAATCCCGCAGAAGTAAGTGTTTTTAGTACCTCGCGTACGTTCTCGATTGCTTCGTCGATAGAAGAGGCTAGCAATAACACGTCATCGATAAAAGTGAGGGCTTTACCAGACTCTATTAATGATTTAAGCGTATTTGTGATTATTCGTTGATATACGACTGGCGCGTTCGCGAGACCAAACGGCATTTTTAGATATTCGTAATGCCCTTCTGGGGTCACGAAGGCGGTCTTCGCTACCGAGTCGCTGTCCAACAAAATTTGGTGGAAGCCTGTTGCCATATCTAAACAGCTGAAGAACTTGCTCTTACCAAGGCGATCAATATGATCTTCTATCAAGGGTAATGGATAGCGATCTTTCACGGTAATCGCGTTCAACGCACGATAATCCACGCACATACGATCCTTTCCGTCTTTTTTCTTGACAAGAATAATCGGACTTGCATATGGAGAGTTGGACTCGCGGATTATCTTCTTGTCTAGCAGGTCTTTTACGATATCACGCACTTTACATTTTTCGTCGATTGAGAGTCTGTACGGCCTATAACAAATCGGTGTCTCACTTATCAACTCAATACGCATGTTACCGGTTGTGACTGTTGTTAAGGCAGTCCCAATAATAAAGAATTCCTTAAATTGATTTACGACCGACATTAATTTTTCACGATCGCTACCCTCAAGCGGCGTGTTAACTGAAAACTGTTCACTTGAGTTGATGAGCAATACATTTTGACCAACCGAACTAGGAATTCGAGTTATACGTTGCTCATTGTTTGCACGAATGTACGTTACCCCCTCGCGGTTCAAAACATCGGTTCCTATTAGTACCGGCACATTTAGGCATTTTAGGGGAACAACAAAAAGATCCACCTCTAATGAAATGTCGCTAAATTCTACAACTAATGTTACGCGGCTATTACACTCAATGTTTTGATCACCTATGCCACGTAATACCTGATATGTGGGTAGTCGAGTACAATTAAAATATTTAAGTACCGCTTCCGAAATAAGTGACACGCGCGATCCGCTGTCTATCAGCACGTCTATAGGTATACCCTGTATAACGGCCGTTGTGACGTCACTGTCTGTTGACGCGCCTTTCAACTCAAAACAAAAATTAACGTTGTTTTTATTCCGCGTTTCAGATCTTTGTTTAGCAAAACAGACAGAGGCGTTATGACCTGGCTTTTTACAGAATGAACACGGCCCATTCGGTTTCTTATTAATTGTTTCTGTCGATTCATCAGATTTAATTGTTTTAGATTGTTTAGGACACACGCGCTGCACATGACCCACGTTACCGCATGAAAAACACGTAATTTCGCGATTTTTATTATTATGTGGACGTTTTCGAGCGTTTCGGTCAAACTGTTTACTTTGGGGAGATTTCACAGAGGTTACAGATGATTTGGGATTCGGTTTGGTATAAATAGAAAAGAATTCAACAAGATCTTTGGTCGTTAAATGAGCGTTAGTCGCAGCAGCACGTACTTGTGCGTCAGTTACCCCTCGTATGACAATCGCGACCGTTAAATCATCGCTTAACCCTCTAACAATATTTAGTCTCAAGACGGAGCGCCTAGCATATTCTGCGTACGTGGAATATTTGTCGGAATTTGTACTCATGACGTCAAATAAAATATTAGCAACATCAATTCTTCGTGAGCAAAGCGGTTTAAACTCGATCTTAAAATTAGACCAGGTGCGGTCGTTCGTGACCCAGTCGTTTAACCAACTACGAGCATCTCCCTTCAGGCAGTTAGCAATCCGGGATAAACACTCATTGTCATCCCATCTATTAATATCACGTGCCCTTTCAACCTCTTCACACCAAGAATCTATATCATGTATGCTGGGATCAAAGTTTGATATATAATAATGGTTGGATCTGACCTTGGTTAACGCACTCAACGCTCCAATGAGGCGATCTGTAGCATCCAGTGACGTCGAAGTACTTGCAAACGATTCTCCAACGATGCTAGTGTTCGACCCATGCACTGCTGGTTGTGGCTCCTGCGGCGAAGACGCGATTATCTGCCCCGACGCCACAACGGCACGTGCTTCCGTGGTTGTTGTCGCCAACTCGGTGCTAGTTGAGGGTAGACTGGTATTTTCTAGCGCGGTCAGGCGCGCCAGAATAGCTCCAAGGGTTTCTTGGAGTTCGGCTGCATCACTATTTTGATCACGCCTATTTCTACCTTTATTACGAGTGGTAGCTCTTTCGGACATGATTCAAAAGGTTTTTTTGTTCTTTTTTTTCGCACAACACAGGAAAAGATAGGCAATGGAGCCTATCCCACTTCTGATATTGGCGTTTATCACCAATTTTATTTAAAAAAAAAACTAACGAAATGACAAAACACTAAACTTTAATCAATTGTAAGCAAATACGAATTTAAACTTAAAAAATATACTTCCTGATTAAAAACGATTTTAAACAATATTACAAAACGATGTTATCACGACGGCTGCTGGAGACGAAGTAAGGGGCGAGTACTGGCCGCACCCTCCTTTTATAGACAGCGCCGCACGGTAGTTTGAAAATAACGTTTTCACGCTAATAATATATAAATAAATAACCTCTGAGTTTGTTTCGGCCTTTCTTCTCAGAGTAGTAGGAAACGTTGACCTCATCTAGTTTTTCAAAGTGTTTTTACAAACCTATTTACAGAAATAAAATCATTTATCATTTCTTTTTCATCAATTGGGTTGACCAGTAATTATAAATGGTCTAACAATATACACAGGTATAAACATATATTCACATTAATCCCCGGGTGTAAAAGCTCAGAACTATATCAACACCAGTCTGTTGATATTACTCGAATATCGCACCAATAACATATTGTGCTCACATATTGCAACATGTTCCAATTGTACCAGCTTGTTAGTCTGCGAGGAACCACTGGAGCGACATGATGTGCAATTGATCGTCGAAAGGTCCAAACTAGAGCATTCCTTTCATATTCTACTTGGATTTGACGTAATTGGTATTCTATTTGAAGTGGTCTCGCGAGAGTCGAATCGTATCCTCAAAGTTCCGTCTCCACAAACTATTATGATCAAGACTTCAGTTCGGTTTCAATATGGGAACAACATTAATATTGCAGCAAGTTGTACGCAAACTGCTTCGGAGTGTAGGTACATGTAGTGTGTAAGTGCAGTTTCACACAGGAAGGTTTCTTGGCGGGGGCGCGGGGGCGGTACGGAAAATCCAATTAGTTGGATAAACAACCGATTAAACTACACACTTGAGATAAGCTCTATTTACGTATCGAAGATGGTACACCCTGATGATTTGAGATAACACGTAAATTGTTCGTTGTTTCTTATGACCGCGGGATTAGTTAACAAGTGTTCCGTGCGTGTGTAAAACTATTTATAGAGCGGTTGTTGACGAAGATCTTACGGGATCCCACGTTGTCTCCCAGTAAGATATAAGTTTATCATCACAGTTTTGCGTATCTTTCGGGACTAAAGAAGACGCAATTTATAAACGGGATAGTTGAAGAACTTTGCAAATAAATAACTGCGTGTCTCCCAACAAAACGAACGTCTTCCTTATATCGGATATCCGCCCAAATTCTCATATTATTCTTGTTCTCGACTATACCCGCATGGAATGTAAGACCCTCGTCAGGTTTTACCAAGATGTAATTCAATCTAGGCCTCGCCATCAATCTGTGAGTTCTCACGCATATATTTCTGTTGATTTGACAAATGAGAAGGGTGTGCTCGAGGTGGATGAGCCACGGACGCCTCGGAGCCGTAAAACTTTACCCATTGGTTTATAACTTTCGATATTGAATGTCAATCGTAATCTTCTTGTGTATTCTAGTAACAACTATATTATTTTACTGAGAAATCGGAGTATCAATGTGCCAATTAGGCTATGCCATTTATTTGGGTAACCTAGTAACCCTACTCCGCACTTACCTAGATTTGGTAAGGTAGGATTCTTTTTCATAAATTTCGGGACCGAAAAGCGTCAGGTTAAAGCGCATCGTTTAGTATTTTTAATGAGATGTCAACATACAAGAAATTCCAGCTTTTAATTATCATTTTTTATCTTAGATATCATTTAGATCGCAATTTGGCTCAGGAACTTGTGAAGTCCCTGAATCAAATTCATCTTATAAGACATTGAGAACTTTCAGTGTTGGAGGCGAAGACTCAACAAAACATAATTATATTGTGCTGTAACTGACCTCCTTTGAAAGTTGTTGAAGTCCTTTGACAAAATAGTGTAGTATACAATAGTTTGTGCACTATATATGTAGGTACAATAGACTGCCAGTTTGGCTGCAAAATAACTTGCACGCATCCATCAATTTAACTTTTCATCTACCAATATGGTTTTTTAACAGTGGTGCAACAGTGCTTTTTTACTCATCTATGCTATTAATTAAGCTGAAGAGTTTTTTTTTAAACGCGCTAATCTCTGGAACGACCAGTCGGATTTTAAAAAAATCTTTGCATTTGATAGCCGATTTCTTAGGTTATAGGCTATTTCACATCTCGCAACGATCCAAGAGCCGAACGAAACGAAATAAAACTAAAAGAACGCTAAGAAAACGAAGTTTTACCGCGGGAGGGCGATGCGATACTACGCGGATGAAGTCGAGGGCAGAAGCTACTTTAAGCTTTCCCCTTCACCTTTGATGGTGGTAAAGGCAACAAATCAAGCGGTCATCTCTACTAAGTGCTTACCACAAAGGCATCTCCTGTCCACTAAGATACGTCGATCCATCTACAAAGGGTGATTATTACGGTAATATCTCTTAAACGTTAATTATGAAGTGATCTTCATTCAACTGTGATGTGATGATGAGATAAGATACATCATTAAACATAAAGTATCGTTATCTGTAAAAGTGTACAAATATATAATTTTAATTGGTAACCATTTTAAAGCAGAGAGAAAAAAAATCGAACCATGTTTTTATGCATATGGGGTAGATACTGTATATAATAATTTTACTGAGATAACATCGCTGGCTGTGCGTTCGTATGTGCGCTACTGAGTTCGGGAGTGGCGGTCAAGCCTATAACGTACATAATAATATGTATGATATCCTAGGGATGTTTCTCGTTACCTAAATCGGTCAAAATATGTTAAAAATCTGCAAGTAAAACTGTTATGGATGTGTTAGGGTGATATGTATTAGTTTGGTTATCTTTCCGCTTGTTTGAATTTGTGTTTAGCTTTCAACAAAACTCGCAACAGACTTTTCACTTGCTGCACGCAGTCCAAATACGCGTAATAACTTCAAACAGTTGCACCCTGAGTTCATAACCGCCCCTGGTCGTAAATTACGCAACTTGCCCTCATTACGGCGGTCGCCCATCCGTGGATGATACGTGGGGTGAAGAGCCCTCACATTCCCTAACTGTCTATACCCTACACGTAGGTAACCGCGTTATGAGTGCTGCACACTGCACGCGGGTCGCGCAGTCAGCACTCGGACCCCCCTCCGAGTGCGAACTACGGCGGCGACTCGCCATCAATGTTTTATGTTTTAATATTGTTAATGGAGATACTCTTCTGATGGAAATATTTATTTTAATACATTATAAGTAAGATGATGCAACATTGATTAATGATGTTGGTACCTACATTTCTTGTTTTCAATCACAGCTCTTAATTCTAATGGCGTATCTGAAGTTTGAAAATTTTACACTTCACTAAAGTTTTGGCACAGAAAACTTTGTCCGAGTCGATACAATTCTTGGAGCTGAAACTGGAAGCGAATAAGATGAAGTTGCCAGAATGTCTTGTGTAAATTATGCAATCTACGTAACGTTGGCTACCCAAAGAGATGCAATTTCCAAACATGAAAAAATATTTCAGTTACTTATACAGGGTCAATTTAAATTAGCTAGCAAAACTTCGTAGACGTATCGATTTCCAAATATGGTAAAGTAAAAAATAAATTAATTTGATGGTTGATTGAATTTAACCCTTTATGATAAAATAAATGAGAGCGAGATTTTATTTATTAGATTGAACAAATCGACAGGTAAAGTTTCTTATGTACAATTAGCGTCATAGACATATACACATATTTATGTCAGTATGACTTGAGAAAAACATTGTACCTATAATCAGAAATAAATAGAGGCACACAGGCATACCTTTGCTTAACCTTTCAGAGAAAACAGGCGAAATGAAAGAAAGAAAATAGGTATTTTCTTTAAAAAAAAAAAACGCCGTAAATAAACGTTTATTTGCGGTAAACATGACGCATAAAAACACAAACACAAAATAATAAGTTGGGGGGAAAACATGCGTCACATCCACGCAAAACAGCCATCGCTCAGCATAAAGCTAAGACCCTTTACGAGACCCCCGGAGCCCCAGCCGAGAGCCCCAGTGCTGGTTAAATGGCGCTGGGTAGATGTTATGTTATGATAATACTTTCCAATGGTCTTAAAACTCCTTCCAAAGCGGAAGAAAGCGCTGTACGACAACAAAATAACAATATCGTTTACTTATTCCTTACAAAATAATATTTGCTATTTCATAATGGATTACAAGTTAAAGCAAGTATAAATTAATCCATCTATGTATTGAAATGTCATGATTAATGAAAATAAATAGAATAATGGATTTTCTTAAGTGATTAGGTACCTACAGTAGACACTCCTCTTGCACATTGATATTAATTGTTATTTTAGATGTTGCTTGCGAATTTGTTGGCATAAAACTTTTCTCCTTCTTGTTTTGACTCCTGTCGATCTATTCTGTAAAAATCTCACCGAGAAAACTTAGGTGAAGTGAGCTTGGAGTTAGCTGTTATTCCCCCTGATGCTAGGGATTGACAATTTGACAGCTCAGTTCACCGTTTTCGCGGTAGTAGAATAGACCGGCTGGGGTTGTGTTTAGACAAAATCCTCCCTCAATGGAACACATCAATGAAACATGTTTTTATTTTCAGTGATAATGTAAATTGTGCGTTGTCTGTTATAGTCCTTCCACAGTAATTTTACCTCTGATTTTGTATTACTGTCCCAATCACAGTGATCTTTATTGTCGTTGTAATAAGGTTTTTGATTGAGTTGTTGCCGTTGACAAGTCTGTCAAAATTACAGTGACCTTTATTCTTGTTGCAATAAGGTGGTTGTTAGGTTGCTATCATTGAAAAGTCTGTCAAAATCACAGTGATCTTTATTGTCGTTGCAATAAGCTTCTTTTTGGGTTGCTGTCATCGACAAGTCTGTCAAAATCACAATGATCTTTGTTCTCGTTACATTAAGGTTGTTGTGGTTTGTTGCTGTCAGAGGTAAAATAATTGTGACTAAGGACTGTAGTCAGTCAATCGGTCATGACACTGTTTTTTTATCTGTGACATGATGCTTTCCCTTTTTGTTTAGATTTCATCTGTGGGTGATTCATTTTTACACTATAAAGTCTCATAACCCTTACAAAAAACAGAAAGTGTTTGACCGTAGCTTTAGCGTTTTAAGCAGTCGTTAAATCAGTATTATTTACATGGGTTCCAAACTACGCGGTGCGGCGCGTGCTTCAAACCCAGCCTAATATGTTATTACGTGAAATAAAACGTGCCACAACGGTCCCGACTGTGAGTCGACCATATCGTTACCGTCCTACTTGCCTTATCGACGTCTGCATGAGCACGGAGCCTTAATTAAAATATACGACCGCCATTTAAGAATAATTTCGAGTGGAGCCGATATTCTTTCGTAGCTAAATAGAAATTTATACGAATTATTTCATTGAAATTTATTGGGAGGTGCTTGTTAGAATGTTAATAATGCGCTTGTTAGCTAATGTGTATGTTTGTAGTTCATTCGAGATAATGGTTTTTGAAGTCATAAAATAACGCAATTAGACACTTTTAAGCCGTCTCAGTGGTTCAGCGAGTGCAAACAACGCTGCCGAATGCGAGGTCGGGGTGTAATTCTCAGGTAGTGTCGAAAGTCATTGGAATAGCCAGTTATATAAAAAATAAAGAATAGACGTTTATCTGCGGCAAACATGGCGCAGAGAAAGAATACAAACACAAAAAATAACAAGTTAGGGGGAAATATGCGATGTCACCTAAATAATTGGTTCCATAACAGATTCATTATTTTATCTACATAGTTTCTAATCGTACACCTCTGCCTAACCCTTTCGGGGATTACTGGCGTGATGTTATGTATATGTTTCTGTGCACAGAACATAAAAGTAACAGTACCATTATGAGTAGGTATGTCTGGTATCCGACACCATCGACGATGTAAAAATATCCGAATTACCTTAAACTGCTTAAAGTTGTGCTTGCAACTCTGACTTGCACCAACTTCAGTTGCTAACAGCCGTGCAAAGGATTGGCGCTTCAACTTAGTTTATTTGAATAACAGAATAAGTTGGATATCAAATAATACTTAAGCTGGTTGGCATTTTATTTGAGGAAAAGTGAGGAAACTGGGCAAAGCGAAGCGGGAATGGTCAATCGGATAACCGTTAAGCGCCCTGTGAATGGATAGAAACATGTTTGGCAAAAACTGTTGGCCATAACATGGAATAAACAATTGTCGTATTGCAAAAATGTTGGCTCTTGTTAAACCTTGACTAATGATGTTTGTTGTACGTAGAAGTGTGTTTAAGAACTGCTGTTCCAATTCATTCAAGTGAGTGGAAGCAAGTTTTAATCTCATGATTATTTTTTATGTAAAAACAAGACACGTAAGTTGGTAGGATAATATCCGTGGTAGGATACATAATAGGGTCCATACCGGCCACCCATCACCCGTTGCGTAGTAGTAGTTGTACCTATATTGATCTCATAGATTCAGTTGAAAACCAGCGTTTCATTACATACATACATATGCTGAACATAACATATAGTGACAAACTCATATTTTTTGACACCAACACTTTTGTTGAGAAATTCAAATCGACTAGGGATACAGCGTATCTGCCTATTAGTTTTAGACGTCAAATAGCAGGGCTATTAGCTTTTATTATTAACTCAGAAATAAGTAGTATGTCGAAGTCTGATGTAATTAGCACCATAAAAATGAGTAATAATACTAATATTAAGGTGGTTTGCAACAATAGTTTAAACTAGTCAGTAAGACAACAGAAGATACCAATAACAATATTGTTAATCTCACCTCCAACAAGGTGTCTTCTAGCACTCAATTAGTTAAGTGTAAAAAAGGGGCTAAGCAGAATTCATTGAAATTGTTTCATCAAAATATTCAAGGTTTTTCTTCCAAATTATTAGCAATTGAATTGTTTTTAGAAAAAACAATGTTTGATATTATTTGTACAACTAAACACTGGCTGAAATATTATAAAATGCTGATTAATTATGAGAACTATAGTGTGGGCAGTTGCTTTAACCGAAAATCCATGCTGCGTGGAAGTTCATTAATTTTAATTAAAAATTCTATAAAATATAAGACTCGTAAAGACATAGTGGAATTATCGGTGGAACATAGCAACGAACTGTCCTGTGTTGAGCTAGATAAGTATTTTATAGTGTGCGTATACAGACCTCCAAACTATCAAAACTACTCTATGTTTGAGTCAGTAATGGAAGATGTTTTGGCAAAACTTGCACCTGGTAATACATCAATAATTATTTGTGGTGACTTTAATATTAATATTTTGGAAATTAATTCAAATAGCAATATATTATCAAGCCTCTTTAAATCATTCAATCTGTCAAATGTGTTTTTAGAACCAACACAAATAACTACGGCTACTGCTACATGTATTGATAATGTTTTCTGTTGCTGCGAATATCTAGAGAAGACCATTGTAAATTATCTCCCTTCTGATCACAGCGGCCAAACCGTTTCTTTTAAGTCCAACACACCGATACAAAAAGTGCAAATTCAAACTAGACCAATAACATCGGGTAATTTGAATAAGTTTAATATAACTTTAAATACCAAGTTAAGTGCTCAGGGCCTTATTATGACTAATGGTAATATTTTGTATGAAGAATTATTTTCATTAGTACAAACAGAGTTCAATAATTATTTTAAGAAGAACTCTAAAACTATTTGCCCTTAGTTTTTATTCAGTGACTGGGGAACTAAAGAAATCAGGAAAAGTAGGGAAATATTATTTGAACTGTATGGCCTTAAGCCGTATATTAACACGGATACTTTTAGTATGTTGCTACTTATTCTAAAATTTTTAAAAATATCTGCAAAGCAGCTAAAGCTTCATTAATAAGTAACAAGGTTAAATCAGCAGACAATAAAATAAAGACAGTTTGGAAGATTATTAACAATGAAACGAACAGGAACAAAACACGTAATACTGATTACACACTGAACACTTCCCGCGGTCTCATTAGCGATAACATCGATGTTGCTCAGGAATTTAAAACTTTCTTTACCAATATCCCAATTGAAACTACAGAAACTTTAAATTCCTCGCCCGCACTAGCTATAGAATTATTAAGAGTGAATGTCTCAGCCTGTACTGTGGAATTTAAATTTAAAAAATAAACTCTATAGTCATTATAAAGGCATTCAAGCAACTTAAGATCAAAATTACCGAAGATCTGTGGGGCATGTCTACTAAAGTTTGTCAATCCATTATTGAGACAATTGCACCATATTTAGCTTTAATATTTAATTTGTGTGTAGATCAAGGGGTATTCCCGGATTTAATGAAGTTCAGTAAAGTTATTCCACTTTTCAAATCTGGGGACAGCAAAGACACTAATAATTATAGACCCGTATCGGTTTTGCTGGTATTCAGCAAGGTGTTTGAAAAAGCAATGTTAAATTAAATGCTCAATCATTTTAATCGTAACAACATCCTACACGATCAACAGTATGGTTTCACTAAAGGACGTTGTACAACTGACGCCGGTGTCACCTTATTAAAACACATCTTTAACGAATGGGTAGAGGCACAATATGCAATAGGCATCTTTTGCGACCTATCCAAGGCATTTGACTGCATGAATTACGAAACACTGCTCTTGAAACTTGAGCATTATGGACTGGGTAAACTAACTCTTAGCTTATTAAAATCATATTTAAATGATAGATTTCAGCAAATTCAAATAAACGGTGTGAATTCATTGGGTTTAATAGTCAAAATGGGTGTACCGTAGGGCTCAATATTGGGGCCGTTCTTATTTCTAGTATATATAAATGATTAATGATTTACTAAAAACCCGACCACAACTGGTGTTATTTGCTGATGACACATCACTGATTTTTAAAGTAGGCAGACGTGCACAGGAGCTGGACGATGTAAATAACGCTATGTTTATGGTCCATAATTGGTTTACTGTAAATAATTTGGTATTAAATGAAAAAAAAAAACTAAATGCATTAGATTACCGAATGTTAGAGGTAGTGAATGTCACGTTGTATTGAATAGGGAGATACGTGAATTCCTCGAAAATACGGTTTTCTTGGGGATCACGTTTGACCAAAAACTACAGTGGGGTCCTCACCTAACATCACTTGCAGGGCGGCTATGTTCAGCCGCTTACGCTGTTTGGAAAATCCGTCAAGTAACAGACGTGGATACCGCGAGACTGGTCTATTTTAGTTACTTCCATATAATCATGTATTACGGTATTTTGCTGTGAGGACGGGCTGCAGATATTGATTCTATCTCCATTTTGCAAAAGAAGGCTGTCAGAGCCATCTACAATCTCAGCAGACGCGAATCTCTAAGGGAACTCTTTAAAAAAATTAACATCATGACGGTTCCTTGTCGATATATATCAGAAAACTTTATGTAAGTTCTAAAAAATCTAGATCTTTTTAGTAAGATAAGTGACAGGCATAATTTTAACACTAGGAATAGGAACAAACTAGATCAACCGCGCTTCAGATTGTCTAAAGTAAAAACTTCTTTTATGGGTTACTGTGTAAAATGTTATAATAAAATACCACTCGATATTCTTCAACTAAATGAGTGGAAATTTAAAACATGCATTAAACGCACACTATGTAGACAAGCGTATTATAAGTTGTATGAGTATATCGTAGATAAAAATGCTTGGCTTGCTGGTCCTGCTCCACAGGCACTTGGGCTCACTAATTGATCACAATTTCAATATTTGGAAGAGATGCATCCCCCTTTTTTTTAGTGTTTCTGACATTACGAACTTAATGTTTATTTTATTCAATCAAGATTTAATTGATGAATACTTCAATATTAAATACCTCTTCCTGATTGGTAGTATTTTTTTTCATCTCTTAAATAATTTGCCAACTATAGTTTTGTATAATTTAGAAGCATTTTTTAAATTTTGTAAATGTAAGAACCATGGATCCGTTTATTATGATATTTTGATGTTGACTTGAAAGGGCATGGCAGTTCAGAATATGTCATGCTCACTTAAATGTCTCACTGGTGGTGGCGTGTGTGTTGGATCATTCGGTTGAACGGTTCGGTTGACAAAATGGTTGAGCTGGATGGTGCTGATCCACGCGTCATGTTCGTAAACGGGTGCCGTCGGTCGTTTTTTTTTACATTGTTCTTACATATAGAAGCAATAAGAATAATGTACCCAGGATTCTGTAATAATATCTTGATTTAAAAGAGTGTCCGTGGAGTTTCTTGCTCGTTCTTCTCCATAGAGATCTACGTTTTGGAATGGGCAACTAGCTTCAACTTTCTGACTAACTGACCGACTATTTAATTTTGACAATTCAAAAGTCAGGCACTTTTGAATTGTCAAAATTAAATAGTATCTAGTAGTAAATGGTTTAATTGAAATAAATGATTTGAGTTTGAGTTTGAGAGTTTGAACTGGGCCTATTTGGTGCAGCCGTTAGGAACGCATTTCTGCTAATTTCTTACAACGGAATACTCTTTTTAGGGTTACGAACCTAAATGGAAACCTATTACTAAACCTCCGCTGTCCGTCCATCCGTCTGACTGTCAGCGGGCTGTATCTCATGAACCGTAATAGGTGGACAGTTGAAAATTTAACAGTGTTTATTTCGATTGCCGCTATAACCGCAAATAATAAAAACAAAATAAAGTTACTAAAAACTAAAGGGAAGACCCCCTTTAATTTTTATTAACCGTACAAGAAACGTGTTCTTTTCGGCGTTTTTTCGACGGCGATCTCTTCGTGTGCGAATGCGACTCGGTCTAACCGGGGCCGGTTTTAATTTTATTTTGCAGAATATTTTGTCCCTTTTAGTCTATACTAAATAAAAGTATTTTCTTTCTTCTTCTTTCATACATTATGCTGCAATACTAATCCCTAAACACATTTTTGATTTCCCCCCTGTACCCAGAACCGTGAAGGTGTCTCGCCAGAAATGTGGCGGTTACCTAAACACCTACATATAATTACGTAAAACGTTTTAGATCCCATCACTTGTAAAGGTATTTTCCGTAAAGCTGTCAGCGCCGGTCCCAGGAGTAATTCCGATAATGTTTTCAAGTGTCACTTAGATTCACGCTATTGTCCTTAAGTAGGTAGAAGTAGACAGACTATTTCTTATAAAACCGGTGTTTTAATATTTTTTTTATTTATAGTATTTGGCGCGTATGTTCTATTTAGGTACTTCTGGACACAATGTTAAGGTTAAGTTTATTAATAACAATATTTTTAGTTATTGATTTATGGTTTTACTTTTAAGGGCTGATTTTTCCAACGCCAGATAATTTGATCGGAGGAATAATTTTGAATTTTTAACAGTTCTTCCATACAAAATCTGCCAGACGTCAATTTTATTCCACGATTAATAATTATCTGACTTTGGAAAAATCAACAATTAATAGAAGAACAGTTTTTAATATCGCATTTTACGAGTATGGCGAGAAATAATTCTCAAAAGCTATCAGTATTGTTATATTAAAAAAAAAATACTTGAAACAGTTTTAAATGTTACATTATAATTACAGTGCCATACAGAGAAATAATAGTCGCAATTGCCAAATTTTCTAAAAATGAAGCAAACTCATTTGCTTCCTTTGCTCTCTGGCCTTGCGGTATGACACTGAAGAGTTCAATCAACTCAGCTTATCGCAGTCCACTGCTGGACATAAGGCCTTTCTCAAGTTACGCCACAACACCCCGTTCTCCACCTTCCAGTTTCAAGAAGTAGGTACTGCAACATTTTCCCACTGCTGGGACACAGGCCTTCTCTCAGTAAAAGGGATAATTAAATTCAATTGTTTATAATTGAACTAAAATTAAAATTATCCTGTGTCCTGTGAACTAACAATGCAAGGAGTAGATAGTGCACAACAATAACCGCAGCATGTATGAATTTGACATTCGATGATTGTCACATTGACTGGAGTGTCGCAGAGTGGACACTGAAATATTGAACAACTCCAATAATACTGTGATAATGGGTGGCCTCTCTAAGGACCTCATATCGGAGAACTGTGTTGTATATAATATTATATTCGATTATAATCAAGTTTCGAAGTTTGTTCGTACCATTTCTTCATTACAACTGAAACAATGCGTGCTTAAAAATCACGTGTCGCTTGGCCTTGTAGCTCGTAGCCTCGTAGCGCTGTGCGTAGCCGCGCGTGCTACGAAATACTTACAGATTCGTAGCGGTTTTACCAAACTTTTTATTGCTTAATACTTGCGGTCAAAATAACATTAGACGGGGTTGATACGTAAATTGTGATTTAATATTATTATTTAAATTCTTACGTTTACGTGTAGGCACTCGCGTAGCAAGCGTCTAACTTAACACCGATTTTCGATATTCGTAATACCTATACTGTACGAATGTCACGCCATAGTATAAAGAGAAGGGAAGTAGGTTATCTCCGGCCCAATCCGCGATACAATTGCCTACTGTCTTAGGGTTGTCACTTTTAGATAAATTTTAATTTATATTATTGTATTGTTCGGGTACAGAGTTTGTGAGGCCGATTTTATCTAAACGATGAAAGAAACAGCGACGGGCCAGCAACAGGCGGCGCGGGGCGGTGATGAGCACGAGTAAACGGTAGCTTACTTATCAGTAACCTTTTTTACTATCGTACTATCACCAATTCAATATAAATAATAACACACATATCTCTGTATAACTAATTCAGTGAGCATTAGTCAATAAAGTTCAACAATGGTTTTCCTAACAAATAGAGAAATGTATTTAAGATTCAGGGCAGCATTATTTATCAAAAAAAAAGGATAAAATAAACCGGCCGGCGCGGCGGTGTGGTTTGGGCGCGGCTGTCCGCGCTTCGCTCGCAACGCAACCGCATAAACAGCGGCAACGTCAAGTCGCGGTCCCGACTTTTTATGTCGCCACTAGATGGCACAGGCGGTAACATAGACTAAGAGCTTGTGTTTAAATTATTTGCTTAATAGTTTATACATATACTAGTATATCATTTTTTTTAATAGGCATAATGTAATATTTTTACACATAAAGGACCATATTTATTTTTAATTAATACAAACATAAATAATACAAACATATCTATAGAATCACACATTTATTACAAAATTACAAATTAGCTACAGAAAAATACTTTCTTCAGACATTTTGGTTTTATTTAGCGGTGCCGAAAAGCCGCGACGCGCGAACCTCGTGCAGTGTTAGCCCCGACTGGCGCACTGAGAAACGGGTCGAGATTTTGTTAAAGTGTGCGTGCGTCGATGCATAGATACTATGGCGCACACATACAAGCCGCGCGCGGTGCGTTTGTATGAAGATAACCTACTTCCCTCCTCTTTATACTATGGTCACGCTGAGACGTTTCAAATAAGGAATGTGTTCGACAGCGCTGTCACGTTCAGATGGCGTGTTCGGGTGCAATTTGCTAGGTCGCACCGCCTACTGTAATAACGACTTCCGTACCCCGTCGTGGCGCCTCCTCAAATTGGTCGCTTATCACCAATCTATGGTGTAGAGTAGAATACCAGTTGGGCCGGTCGCAATTTGTCAACAGCGCGCGTCAGTTAGTTGTTTCTCGTTTACAAATTGCCATATGGTCGAAGTTGTTTGGATGATCGATTTTATCAAGATAAACGTGGTTTCCGGGATGTATTTTTGTTTATGTGCTAATCACAGGATTACTATCACGTATTCGTTTCTATCACGCTTGCTATACGCCAATGATATAAGAAGTAAGACACAAATTATTACCTCAACGCTAAGTATTCAGGAGTTACGACTGGCGCTGAAAACTTTGGTATATTTCTCCGGAGTATGTTCCAACTTACTGGTTTATTGCTTCCCGAGATATTATTTCAAAGAACTCTCGGAATTTATTCCGCACATTCGTCCAGGAAAGGTAATCCCAGAGGTTCTTATTCGGCTACTTAGTTCAAACAGTAGTCACATGTGGATATCAAACCATCTCTTTGTACATATTTACACGTGGTAAAGGACGCTTATTTTCCTCATATCAGTGAAGAAAAATCCTTCTGTTTACAAAAAAAAACCTACAACGAATTGAAAGGCGAAAATAAATTAAAAGTGGGGCTGAGTTAAGCTGGGTTTTGAGAAATATATTCATGGCCGTCATGACCTGAGGGCGAAATGACTGGCGAAAATGTTGGTCCTCCTGCCACTCACTCCTGTTATCAATCATAATACGCGAGAGGGCGATGGAGTGCTCATACTGATGTTCCTATAGGTACCTATAGGCAGTTTGTTTTTTTTTTTACTGAACACTATTGAAATGTTTTGCTACGGTATGATTTCATGATACGATATCTCTATTTAATACACACTGCATGTTGCAATATATTGCTTTTGTTTTATTTTAATTCCGATTTTATTTCCGAATATGCGTACATATAGCTGTTGTAGCTAACTGTTAAAAAGAATGTCGCAGTTATGCCTGACATATACATCTACACTGTACTGTATACTACAATACACCAGTTCCATTGGAACTGTTTGAAATGTACGCAGAGGATTACACGTTAAAAATAGAATAGGAATATATTGTAACATAAACACAAACCAAAAATATTGTAAGGTAGAGAAGGAATTAAATATAAAATCGTTTTTGTTGTTTTTAGCTATATGGTAATCGCTATAAGTGGTGTAAAAAGGCGCAGGTGCTCGTTTTATAACGTTCGGTACGTTTGACATTTAGCTTCGGTATATTTGTTATTCATAATGCTGAAACATGAAAAACAGTCATACATTTTCTTTTAATTTACCATTTTTTTGTAACTGCTAAAAAGTGCCTACGAAATGTTATCTTCGTACAGTTGGCCTTGTTTGTAATAAACAACGCGCCTGATGATTAGGAGTCTGGTTAGGTAATAAGCTAAATGGAGAAATATTATATTAATGCCATAGTCGTCAGACATGGAAAGTTGCTGGAAAGCGCCGAACCCACGGCTTGTAATGTTAGTGTATTATTAAATCATATGTTTGTGTGGCACGCACGCGTTCCTGTACTTTCTCAAATCAGTCGTCACAGTTAACTTTTGGGGTAGCAAATATATAATTTATCGACGATATTCATGTTTACATCGTACACTATAGGTAAGTAGGTACTCGTATATTATAGCAGTACTAATTTCATTAGTAAATCGTACTATAATCAGTCCCTCCTATATAATTTCGACAGTAATTCTGTTTGTATGTTACCTTTTCACGCCTAAACCACTGAACGGACTTCAATAAATATATAATATATAATAAGACAGACGGTATCCTGTAGAAGGACACAGACTACTACTACTTTTTATCCAGGTAGAACGTTCACGTGGGATTTCCAACAACCACGCGGGCGTAGCCACGGATAGAAGCTAGTGCGATATAAATCTTCATTTGGTGCGTTATTGTATCATCATTATGCTCATGTCGCAAAGCTTACATAATATGTTGCCGACAGCCGATGAACTGAACTGACGAGGTCTGAGAACGTCAATTTGCAATCTATGTAGCATCAGATTACGACACAATGGGAACACACTTTGCATGCACTTCGCTTTGAGGGATAGCTATTTTGATCTAGTACTATAAAGTATTTAGTAGCCTACTATAAAGTGTCTAGTAGCCAAACGCGCTCGCAACTGTGGGGTTATGTTTGGTTCTGGGTTTGAACCCCAGGACGGGCAAAATGTTATTGGGTTTTGCGATTAGAAAATTCTTAGTAGCAACCTAGAAACTGGATTTGTGGCTGATAAATGGCAATGAGCTCGCCCCCTTTGCATGGTATTGAGTATGAGTGGCGGAATGTGGCTCTAAGGGTACGAGCAAAGGTGTATTTCTGTGACTTCATTTCAGGCATGATTTTTAACAAAACATATGTAATAAATTCATAATTATAAATACCTACTCGGGTTAAAATATGTTTGAATTTGTACTCCAATTAATTTACATTTATTCATTTTACACGCGTGGAGTGTAAAACATATGTAACCTTTCTTTCAAACGTTCTGAAATTGTTTTTCTTGTTCCATATCCCCATTAATCTATTTTTGTTTGTCAAGTTCACGTTTGACCACTATCTCACCTGTCGGTCTATTCTGTAAAAATCTCACAGTGAAAACTTAGGTGAAGTCAACTTGAAGTGAGCTGTCAATAATGTAAATCTCTAACATCAGGTGGAATGAGAGCTCGCTTCAAGTTCACTTCACTTTAGTTTTGGTGAGATTTGTACAGAATAGGTTGGCTGATGTTAAGTGTTGATGTGGTTAACGATGGCGCACGTAACCTACTCACTTGAGACCTGAAAACTTGCTTTATCCAAGTGCAACTAAAGAGTACACACAGACTAGTAGAGGACTGTAAACAAGTGACTAAACTTCCTCCTGTAAATAAAGTTCAGTTTCACCACAAAAACATAACCTAATTTGTACCGTTGTAAATTAATAAATAGCCGGGAGCAAAAAAAGCGTAAAGAGATCAAGTAGGCAAATAATGTTGACTGTGGTGCAAAAAACTATTTTTGCATAGCGGTGTGCATAACGAAAGGGCTCGTGTTGTGCTCGAAACTCGGTGTACGAAGCTACCTGGAACTAGGGCTGTCGATTGCCACGTTTTGGCTAGACAAACTTTGTATCTAACTAACAGTCACAGTTTTTTGAAGATGCTGGCTTTTTGTTCTGACAAAAAAGGTGCGATAACATGGCAGTATGGCAGTATTTAAAAGGAAATCTACGAATAGAAACAATATTATAGAAATTATGTTTAATAATGTGTCCTTATACTTTTGTCGTTCGATCTACTTTCAGTACGGATATTTTAAATCGCTTTAGAGGTTAGCGGTCAGTTGTGCGGACAGTAATAATTTCTTGGGTAAAGCTTCTTTGAATTGCCTATTGTCTTTATCCTGTGACCGGCCAAAAATTTAGGCTTTACGGACGTAAGGTCTTCATTTTAGTGCTGAAAATTGAGAGATTCAGACATCTCGAAGACCTCGTTTTTAGCAATTGCGGAATCAGATTAAAGATTAAAAGCCTGTGATGGCCCACTGCAGGGCAAAGGCCTCCCTACTCTCTTTCCACTTCTCTCTGTTTAAAGCTGCTAAGGACCAGTTCTTGTTGAAGGAGTCCAGCTCATGCCGCCATCTCCATTGCGCAATTACGTCAATTAAACCTACCTACATATAACGGAGCTATAGCCAGAACACAAAGCTGTAAAAAAAATTGTGTGTTCAAATAAACCGGTGAACAAATATCAATATTGTAGAGCTTCGGTTTGCGCAATAGGGGCACAATAGATGTTGTTGCCACAAACAATGCCAAAGGTTACCGGTAAACTCTGAAAGTAAATGTTAACCGATATGGTCCTTATTATTAATTACATAATATCGTATTCTCAGAAGGAACAGGAAAACACGAGAAATCTATATTCACGGCCCAAATAAAATCACGAAAAAAATAATTAAGGAGGGAACTTTTACTATATTAGCAATATTCATAAAGAAATATTTACAAACTACAGTTACGTACTGTTTTTTGTTTTTAATTATGTCAGTAACTTGTATGCATTTAAATTACTTCGTGCACTGCCTGTGCCTGTAATTGTATCTCGTATTAAAAACTTTATCGTTGTAACGAACGTTCAGATATGCATGGCGGCTGCACTTCATTATTGAATAACTCGACCGTAATTGGATTTTGTTCATTTCCTTGGCAATCCAGAATAAAATTATAGCACTATTTCAGCTAGTTATACCCCCCTAGCGTGACGGCTGGCTCAGTCAACCTAGAATTAGAAAGTCATAATAAGTAAATATCTTAAGATTTATGTTCGAAATAATTAAGCGACTGTAATATTATGTTTATTCAAGTTAATTCCTGGCTGCCGATACGAATATATTTGGCGGTTCTAATGCCGTGTTTGTGCTTGTAATTGGGGTTAAAATAGTCCCAACACAGCCACATATCGCCACGATATTACTGCCTACTTTGTTGGTATAATAAGGGGCTATTGGTAACTTTGCTCATTTATTTTTTTGGACACGCTATAAGAATTTGGAGTTCATGAGAATGGTGGTAAGGGTTTCCACGATAACTACCTACTATAATTCAAAACATAGCTTTATGACTTTTATTCAGCCCCATTAGTAGTATATTTAAAGCGATTAAATTATTTTTGTTACTAATCGTGTTGGCTTAGCTTACATCTGAAGAGGCGTCAATATAAAGCCTTGTTAAGTCTGTGCTACCTCGCGGAAAGTTCTCCCACGAGCACATGCATAGGGCTACCCCAAACGATGGAATTCTTTTGATACAACGAGAAAAACAAACAAATATAACTTACATTCTTTCTAACAATACCCCGTGCTTTGTTTGAAGTATTCTGTTCAAAATAGAACATCAAAGGATTTGAATGCCATACTCCCAAGCTTGGCTGTTGCTAACGTTGTATTATAGTAAACTTTTGCTATTTGAGTTTTATACCTATGGCAAGTATTATTTTATTTATAACTTTTCATACTTGTACTTAATACGTTTACGCTTGTAAAGGCAACAAGTAACGGGTAACATTAAAAAAAAAACAACATTCATTTTCAAATCAAGATAAAATGACGACTCAATCAAATGAACTTGTTTTGTTTTACAACCCATTTTCAGAGGTGCAAAACATTTTGGTATCGGTATATTTAAGGGGGGAGCGTGCACGCTAAGAAATGTCAAGATGCTGAGAGCGTGCGGATGTGACGTCACGGAGGTAACATGGCGCGAGCACGTAACGTCAATCTTGTGTTGTTAGGCGTCGAAGCGACAGATTGTACAATCGTGTACGTTAGGTATCTCTGATAATTAAGACATTGCTGCCAAATTGTGTTAAGAAATCATTTTAACGTGGTATGATTACGTACCTACCAAATGTGAATGATTTTTGAATATGACAATGTAGGTACCTAAAACGTTCGTTTGAAAGGCTGATTGCTACGAGTATGACACTGTAAGGAATTTGTACAAATATTTTACTGTCGTCAAAGTCGAACTTGTGAGTTTATGAAAGATTGTAAAAAGGGCATTTTAAAATGTCATAAGCAATCAACAGAATATATATTTACGTAAAAAATATTGTCCATTTATCTCTTTGATCCATTTATTCCAAGAAAACATTTACAAATCCCTACCAAAAACGGAATCGAATATGAATATTTCTCGGAGTAAGCAAACGGAATATTTCTAGTGAATTGTCCATTTTTATTTTCATAGTCATTGAAAATTGAGAAAACATGTAGGTATTAATTTGTTTATTAATGACCGTTTGGTAGTTGTTGTGAATGCAAATATCTGAATAACTACAATGATTTAAATAGTTCGGATTCCGACGCAGTGTCAGGTATCCGGTATTTAACTGTATTTATTAACACAATGTTGTAATAAATTAACGTTGGCATTAAGGCTAATTTTGTTGGTAGTTAGTGCTGCTGCTGTTTTTTCAAAAGAAGTTTTTTCTATTATCATTTCAGCGCAATTAAGTTTTCTACTAGACGCGAGTCTTATTCCAAAATGGGTGGATGAATATAGTTAGAGGAGATCTTATTCCAAGATGAGTAGGACACGAAGTTTCCCTGTTACCTACGGGTGATACCGTGTGGTTTCGCTTTTGAATACCTTCGCTATTTCCCATGAGTGTCGTAAGTGACAACTAAATAACTAAGTCGGGGAAGTGAATAGCAAAGGGTGAACCTGTGACAGCACCATCTGTATCAACTCGAAATGGTTTGTTTTATCCGTCATATCACATCATCTGCCTAGCCTTTTCCCAACTATGTTGGGGTTCACTTCTAGTCTATCCGGATGCAGCTTTACTTGAAGCGACTGCCTATCTGACCTCAAAAATCCAGTTACTGGATAATACGAAACCTCTTGGTAAGACTGGTTGTCACACTTTTGGCTATCTGAATAACCGTAATTACTGTAAAAGATCTACAAATGGCAACCGGCACGGAACGTGCTTTCCATGGCACGGAGTGCTATTCGTCATGCCATGCCATGCCATGTCATTGTTCGACCAATACGCCAAAAGAGATGTTGATTAAGAAAAATGACATCTTTTTTTTTAAACTGTTCATTCATTATTACGACCACACGTCCATACGTCCAGCAGAACTAACCCCAGTCATCTAACGAGAGACCATAAATGACGCCTTAACTTAAAAAGTTATCAGATCTAATGTAGAGCCGAGCCCATAACTCGACAAACCTGACATCTTGGTCAAAATTTTATGGCTAGTAAGTAATTGTTCAATACTGTCGATTTTTCTAGGGTGAGCAAAGAAATTTCTAGGGTAGGCATTGGCCACCCTTGCCCAAACCCCCCCCCCCTTGCTACGCCCATGGTTGTATGTTGAACAAAATATGATTCGCGACCGTAATAAATATGTATTTACAGAATTATAATCATTAATACAATCCCCTAAGTTTATATAAGCCTAATTGACTGATATTTTATGTAATAGAGATTCGATAGAGTTATATGAACTAACCTTGAAAGCTGTGGTGGCACAGTGGTAATGGCTACGACTTACGAGTTGTAGGTCGGGGGTTCGAACCCAAGCAGACACCTTACTTTTTGTAAATTATTTCATCACCACTGCTCTCAAAACCGCGAAGGAAAACATCGTGAACAAACCGGCATGTCCTAGATCCAAAAATTAGAAGACATGTGACATCTACCAACCCGCACTGGGCCGGCGTGGTGGATTAAGGTCCACTCCCTCTCACAGAGAGGAGGCCTGTGTCCCAGTAGTGGGAAAATTATAGGCTGATTATGTATCTACCTGCACATTCACATTGCAGAAAACGTATGAAAATTTGTATTTCGTGAGCTAACCTGGCGCTTAAGATGATAACATCAAATAATGTTGCATAGGTGAGTAACTAGTAGATCGTTGACCTATTGACATGTAAAATGCGCCTTTCAGTCCCACCACCGTCTGACGAACCCATTTATGATCGTTCTATACAAAACTACCTTCCTAGTTAACCTAAAAAAGCTTAGGAAACGCAAGTTTGAATAAAAAACAGCAAATGACTACGACGAGCCAGTCTGGGATATGCAAATGTTTTAAGTCGACTGCAATGGATCAAAAGAGATTTGACTTGTTTACAATTTGGCAAAGAAAATAAAAGTTTGGAAAGAAAGAAAAATATTTTAGTTGGGACACGCACATGAAATACAAACAGTAAAAAAGGCTCCTATCTCAGCATAACGCAGGATATTTAAAAAAAAATCCGTAGCTTTGGTATCCTTTGCTTTGACACACTTACGTTTACAAAATCATTTAAAAAAAAATATTTCAAAAAAATCCCTTTCGCAGGTAGGAAAGCTACAAAACATTTTTGTAAAAATAAGCATTACCTTTGTATCTGTTCTACTTTTCTGTTCGTGCCATATTTTCAGTGTGTACAGTCACCAAAGGAGATGAAATGAAATTTAATTTGATAAATTAACTGTTTGTTTTCTATTAATTTAATTAAATTTTATTTGAAAACATCCATCGGTTTCTTATTAAACTTCAACTATATCCGACGATCCTGGTTACTCATCTCTTTTGGTGACCGTACTACTACATAAGTAGCAAAATAAATAAGTAAATAATGTTATTAAGGTGTCTACATTTTAAATACAATCGTGTCAGGTATAAGTACGTCGCTCAAGCTTTGTTAATTCGCGTGCCGTGCGCCGGATTGCCGCTAAAACTTTTAACGGCGGAATAACAACTCAACTTTATATTATCAGTCGGAAAATGCACGCTTTTTAAGGGAATTCTAAATAGAAATACATAAACAGGAATATGGTGCAAGTAAGGGAATGTTTTTACTTGGTAGTAGTTAATGTATATTGGCAAAGATTAGATTGTAGAACTTTGTTAGGTACAAGAAATTAGTCCTGCCGATCTGTTCTGTGAAATACTCACCGTGAACTCTACGCTGAAGTCAGCTATCAATTTCTAGCATCAGGTGACATGTCAGCTCATTTCACCTAAGCTTTCACGGTGAGATTTTTATAGAATAGCAAGGCTGTTTTGCTGGTGAGATTACAAGCACAAAATGTCACATGTACCCTGAATTGGAATAACTATATCTGATCTGCAGCAGGTCATACAAAATTATGCTGTTTCATGTGGGGATTCGAACCTACGATAAGAGTCGCAGAGGAAAGTTACTCTGTCACGGCTTCCACATCTTCTGATGTTGTTATTCATATGACATTATTAACATGTTCATTACGGTTTAGTGTTTAACATGCAATTGATTCGTGCAGTTGGTCATCCCACACGTAAACATTAATGTAATCCGACTAAAAACTCCCTGACATCGTATACGGCGTCCGATTGTTACGCTAATTGCAAAAGTGTATCCATTCGATAGCACAAACAGGCGCTTTGGTCTATTGTCCACAACTCTAGTATTTACGCACTGAGCGCCGAGCGACTAGATGCGTCCCCTTTCAATCATCGGCCTAACTATCGTTTGGTCAAGCCTCCGCTGCTTTGTTTAGATTATGTAATAGGTGCCTGCCGGTATCCATTAGTGGATATGATTTGACTCGAGACTGGGGCTAAGCGAATAATAAAAAAGCGGCCAAGTGCGAATCGGACTTGCACACGAACGGGTTCCGTACCACCGTACGATATTGAGCAAAAAACGCGATTCCTTTCATTTTAATTTAATTTTTATTATTTGTTGTGAACATTTCAACTGTCTACCTATCACGGTTTATGAGATACAGTCCGCTAACAGATAGAAGGACCAACGGATGAACAGACAGCGGAGGCTTAGTAGTGGCCTCATTGGCATTTTTGGGTACGGAACCCCTAAAAGGTCACATACTCTCATGTTATAACGAAGACGGACAAATATTGTACAATAAACCTCAGTAGTAAAACCTGATTGACGTGTCTAATTGTGTATGCATAGAAGGCATGTAAAGAGCTCCGTAAGATGCCGCAGTATAAAAAGCCTGTACAAAGGGTTATTTCAGTTCCTTCATAAAACTAACAACGTTCGCGGTAACAAGACGCGAACGTTTCTCTCGAGCCCATATTCTCATAGTCATTGTCTCGTTCAGTAGACTTTAGGGGCTTGAGCCTGAGTGTTAGATTCAACAGACCATTGTTTAGCTTCCTTCACCTGGCAAGACGAAGCCCACACAAAGGCTACGCTCGTTTCTGCACTATTGTTTATTTTTGTTATGCAATTGTAGGTTTTCGAGCACGCCACGCTACGGCGGATCTTCGCTTGTTTGTGAAGTGGAGTAAAAGCAGACGACACCTGAATCACACAAATACGAATATGTCGCGACGGTACATTTTATATGCAGCTTGCTTCATCGATCGGATTTAAAATAGGTGATTACTCTTTTAGATACCTTGCAGTTCGCATTTCCTTGTTCATCGCAATATTAGCAAAGGCCTTTAAACTGAAGAATTCCGAGCGAGAAAATGGAGCGGTGTCTAAATCTGTTCAGATTCGTGTTCGTAGCCAATTTACTTGAACATCGTCCAAATTGTCTTTAAAATATCCCAGCAATCACCATTTTGGTTAAAGAAGTAAGTAGAACTCTAATTGGGAGTCCCGTCGCCAGCAGCATTAGCTAAATAGCTAAATATCATTTCAAAGTGAGGTGACGACTGACATGTTGTCAGATTAATTAATAATTAACGGACTGATTAATGACAAGAGTAATTATGTGTATACTGTTGATGTTAGAGTGTCTTAAGCACAGTGTCAGGTGTACAACTTGATGTCAGGCTCAGATGTATCTGAGTATGGTTTAAGACTTTAAGCTGTTGTTCGAATTGTGTTTCGGAGTCCGTTGTCATATAACTGGAAAACTCGATGGTGTTTCAGGATTGGGAAGTTACTAAAAGGTTATTAATTCCCAAAAAAAGGATATTAAAAAAAAGGTAAAGGTAAGGTAGATAGGGTAGTAAAGGTAATTATTTCCCAATCCTCTGCGCAACGAACTGAAGCGTTATTTTTATAAGATGGTTTACAATGGGTACTATTATGTGTTCTGTAAAAATCTCTCAGAATTTCACTCTCTCCTGATGGAAACAAAAATAAGTGATGGAAAAGCTGTGTTAAAAAAAAGTTCTGAAGCCCGAATTATTAAGTTGTATAAATGTAATGTGGCGTACTCAAACACAGGGTGTTAGAATGTCAGAGGGTAGGATGGAATGAATTGATCGCCTTACTAAGATGGAGTGTAGGAACACTATACCCATGGGCCCCGAGTTCAGAAAATCCGGAGCAAGGAGGTTTTGTTAACAAAGTTGTTTACACTAATGATGGATAATGAAAGATAGATGGCTTCTATAACAATCTATTGAAGATGTGGATATATTCACTGTTCAATAGACGAACAAGTTCCATTTTAGAAATATAGCAACATCACGCCTTGTCTCCCTGAAGGGTTAGGCAGAGGTGTACCCACATTTCACCAATAATGATTAAGTCCCAAGTAAAAGGGGGCGAGCCTAATGCCATCTACCGGGTACAAACCTAGACTCCGGGCTGCTACTGAGAAATTTCAGATGGAAAAACCCAATAACACTTTACCCAACCCGGGAACCGAACCCAGGACCTCATGCCCAGCAGTAGCGCTTATGACCACTACACCAACTAAATAAATAATATTGAAATTATGTGTTTGTCTCCATTAGAGATTTGTAGCAATATAGGCATCTAATACTTATATCATTATGAACTTTGACACTCAATAAAAATGACCTGAAACTCTTCTTAAAGAAATGATTTAAAGATACGTGTCTTGGTGGTTCATTTTTGTCGAATGTAATAAATGGAATATAAAATGTAAATAAGTTTTTACTGTTTCCGATTTAAGTTTCCGTTCAAGAAGAAGTTTAAAATTCAGATGCAGATGTTTGTTTCCGCTTATTGTTCGTTTTATGAGGAAACTGAATAGTTTTATGAATCTGATTTCGTAGTTTTTATATGAGTTCTTTCTAGAAGTGTGTAGGCAAAGCTTTGAGAAATAAAATAAACCGATGCTCGGAGAGCCTGTGTGAATAGGTAAGTATGTACAGTAACCGGACGTAGAGCTTATCGAAAAAGTTGGGAGTTGTAGAGCGTCGTTTCTATCACTCATAAGTATGTGTTTGACAACGTCTTTCAGCCATAATACAAAACGAGGTCTATTTTTTTGTACCCATGTTTAAATCAAGCTATTTTTTAATTTTGAACTTTATTCCGACTAAACTAAAGTTCCAGTTACAAAACTGATGTTAAAACAGTGTCGTAGTGGTCAATTTTGTATTAAAAACTTTCTTTTGTTCGAAATAAAGTTCAAAATACAATAACTGGCTCGATAGCTTAAGCTTAGACTAAAGTTAGATTTACAGAACATAATCAGCCTATTACGATCCCACTCCTGGGACACAGGCCTCCTCTCCGTGAGAGGCAGTGGGCCGTAAACTACCACGCGGGCCCAGTGCGGGTTGGTGAATGTCATGGTCTTCGAATTTTTGGTTCTAGGACATGCCGGTTTCCTCACGATGTTTTCCTTCACCGTTATGGGAGCAATGGTGATGAAATTATTTTCACAAAGTAAAGCGCCTGCCTGGGCTCGAATTCGAACCCACAACCTACGATTCGTAAGTCGGGGCCTTTACTACTGGGCCACCAATGCTCTCATTTTGAATGATAGATTCATTTCAGTCTTATCGTAAGTACTTAAAGTGAAATCTCAAGAGGTGTACAGCTATGCAACATGGTGACCATCTGTCGACTGTCACACTGCAGTCTCTGTGCAGCGCCCGTAAATCTACACAATTTACAACCTTACACACAAGTTTCTATGTTTACGATATATGTACGAGTAGGTGTTATACTGCATGAATGTTATTATTTAAACCACCATCTGCCTAGCCTTTTCTCAACAATGTTGGGGTCGGCTTCCAGTCTAACTGGATGCAGCTGCGTACCAGTATTTTACATGGAGCGACTGCCTATCTGACCTCCACAACCTAGTTACTGGGTAATACGAAGCCTCTTGGTAAGACTGGTTATCTTACTACTGTAACGACTGTCCACGAATGACACCCGGGACCAACGACTTAACGTGCTTTCCGAGTTACGGAGGGGTCTTGGTATGTGAAGATGGTCACCCATCCACGGATCAACCGCGGCATAACCTAATAGATCGACTCGTGCGACTGTTATTACTTAGCCACCAAACCCCTCATAGTTTAATTCTTTTAACAGGAACAACCTAACAAAGAAGTTGCATAAAATATTGCTTTGACAATATTGAAATATGACTAATAGTAATTTTATATCTAATATTTAAAAATAAGTTCATCATGTATTCAAACGTAATGTAGGTAGGTACCTGATAAATATTTTACTTCATACCGTCTCAATTATAAAAGGTCGTTTCTTCCATTTTTTTTTACAAAATTACCTAAACTGAAGTAAATACTCAATAAATATATCTCTGTACAAAAGGACTGCTTCAACTTAACGTACCTAAAACAAAACCGTTCACCCATCCAACCGACCTGAGGTAACCCCACATTATTTTGTAGCAAATAAATAAAATGTAAATAGCATATGGAACGGAACAAAGAGTATGATAATTTGCATAATTCTGCTCTCCTTTTAGCTTCGGACATGGCTGGTTTGCCTGGTTTTGGCCTGGGCTTGAGCCAAGCCAAGTCCATTTAGCGACTTGTACGAAGATTATAAGCTTAGATCCTTTGGTTACACTCTGCGTGCGTTAACCTCGGAAAAATACGGAAAATCCACCTCTCGCGGTATCTTTTGAATTTAGAATTCGTTCCGTATTTTCTCCCATAAACAAAGGATTTGATATCGATTTGTGTTTTTGATGTTAATGCTTATTTTGGTGAAACGGTAAAGCTGCCTAAGGAAATGGTGCGGGGTTTTACAGACTGATGGAAGAATATTGAATGTGTTTGTTGATGTAATTTAAATAATTTGGTGTTATTGACAAATTATTTATTATTTATGCTTCCTAAATTTCTTTAAATAAGAAGGTAAAAGTTGATGTCATGGCCATCAATATGTTAAAAACTTAAATGGAACATTACCTACTTAGTAAAATTTTCATAAAGATCGTTTATTTAATTCTGAGAGGAATTTCAGGCTGGTAATTCCAATAAAGACTCCTTTATTGGGCTGTAAAGATGTAAATACGATTACATCAATCGTCCGATACGGACGCCGAAATCCAGATATATTCAGGAAATCTGCAAAGTATTGTACCGAAACATTTAAATTGTTGCAGTAGGTAATAAAAGAGGTAAGAATCTACAAAGTTTAGGATCAACATAATAATGTTGTAATTTGTTTAAAACCATTGCTTAAAGTTAATATACGCATATATGTAAAAAATATATGGTTAAGCAGACGTTAATCATGTCTTTACTTCAACTATACGCCCTTATAATTAAAAATAAAGAAAGTGGTTCACCACAAAAAGTATCAAGAATACAGTCATTTTTAAAATGGAGTGGTTACGGTCCAAAATAATTTCAGTCGTCCCCAACACAGACAGGAGTCACAAGTTCAGTTTTTATTCTACGCCATGAAATATTGCTGGCCGGAGACTCGTTAAAAAGAACACGATATAGTATTACACTGGCTGGTCGAGCGACGGCTAACCCGCTTTATGTGCACTTAAAACTGCTTCCTACACTTGTTTCATCCTCTCCAACTTAACGCGAATCTTAATTTAAGCTTTAGCAAGTAACTGGTGAACAAATATTAAAGTTGTTCTTGCCAAATCCTGTCCGAGCCAGCCCGTCTGTTTAAATGCTGAAAATATTATCGAGAAAGTGTGCAAATATTATTGGTACATCGTACTCGTATATTGGTCTTTTAATGGAAAGAGGGCAAATGCGGATATTCGACCGTTTTTTATAAACATCAGGGTGTATTAAAATCCTCATTTAGGGCTTTAACAAGGTGTATTTTCTAATTTAAATGTAAAATTACCCTGTCCAAGTAATGTCGTCTATATGTCGCGTGCGATGTAATCATCTATGGTAAAGTTTTTCATTAAATTACCAATATATTTCAATATCGGTAATAAATAAATAAGAGCGTAATTTTCCAGTAACTTTTCATAATAAATTAACGTTTAATTCTACGCTAACAATTGGACGTAGTTAAGCAGAAAGGACTCAACCCACAAAAAGTAATTTTTGAGTTATCGAGGTTTTAAATTTAGGTGTGTATTGCTGCAATGATGTTGTATATGTAATGTTTTGAAATATTATCACTTATGGGCAAATATACCAATATTTTTATGAGTCAAGTTGTATTACATAGACTAACGCAATTTTCGAGTTATTGGGAAGAATGTGGGTTGAGTCCTTTCTGCTTAATTACGTCCAATTATGCTGATGTTTGTAAACGTTACTTTTTGGAAGAACCATAAAAACTATCAAAATATCATGTTCAATAGTCAAACTGTTTTGTTTTGAACCTTTCTGTTCAATCGAGCGGCACGATTACCATATTATGTATGTTTATCTTTTAAAGTTGGCTTGTGGACGCCAGCATTAGTATTCCACCACCGTCCGCTCACGTATAAACTTTAGCAAATAACATAAAATCAAGTTTTGATAGTTGTATAAAACATTGTTGCTGACCTCCAATCCGACCATTGAAAAGTTTCCAATAGAAACTTCTGAATTGATTAGTGCTACCAATAGTTGGACGGAGTTATCGCCGATTCAGATAAGTTTGTTCCTATTAACACTTGAGTTAAACTGGGACAGGTGATCAGAGAATTGTGTTACCGTCGGCGTATTAGAAGTCCGGCCGGAGTTTTGTTTTGTTTTACTTTTTATTCGTCGTAAGTAAGCGTAGCACAAGTAATTGAGCATAAGTCCGTCTCCCTGTCCCGCAGCGTGACTTGTGTCAGATGTTAATTGAAAGATAAGTGCCACCAAATAAGAATTTCCTTTTATTTTTCCTTCAGAGCTGTTCCTCAAATCTTTTACTTTGTTCCGGCGGCATCTGCCCCTTTTCAACTCAAGTTAAACAAATTTTCCGTAACAGACTTTTTCGAGATTCACCTCGAGGATTTGGGGGATCTACGAGGTTTTGTTTTTACAGTTTCCTCTTTTTGTATTTATCTTGTGTGTATTTGTATTTTTACTGTATTGTAAATTGTCAATATGTGACCGGGTTTATAAGGTACATAATAAATACGAGTTAATATGTTTGTGAATTATGGAGATCATCATCTTACTATATGTTTGTTGATGTCATTACAAATAGTGATTATCGAATAGTCCAAGTCTAAGTTACTGGCTACTTTATTTACATACAAAGGGAAGCGGAAATTTGAATTAAGTAGTTGATACCGTCCAAAAGTCTGCAGCAATATGTTATGACAACGCTCGTAACGTTATTACATAGTTTTAATGGTAAGTTATGGCGTCGTTTCTAATAAAAGGTATTAGTATTCACGAGGTACGGAAGGTTTGCCGTAAGTGCGATGGCGAATGTTTTCGGCGTAACTCATCCACTCCAATATCATAGAGATTGAGAGCGTTAAGTTATAGCTGTAACAATTTCGTATTGCCCAATAAAACCTCACTTTCGCTTTATTTATACGCAGTAAAATGATCAATATTCGATATTGCCTTTAGATGGTTACATGCATTTACATACGTTTATCGACGAGGCTTGTACGAAACTTTTTTGTAATTTCTTTTAAGGTTTAAGGACGTTATTTTAGAGATGGACGTTAGAATATAACATGCTATATAACTGCCAAACTGTTGCAGTATTTAAAAGAAGAGTGAAATAATATTCTCTTTCCACTTTGTCATAATTGCCCATTAATATTTAAATTATATCATATTTATATACCTATATATATTTTAGTGATATTTATTTTAGAAGTATGTATGTATGTACCATGTAAATATATTGTTTATATTTAAACTAGAGAATTGTTTTGGATTTTATGTATTTTATTTTTCCTTCTACTCTTACACACTTTGTCTACATCTGTTTTTATATACTCTCCCATCACAGAGATGCTTAAAGAGCACCTTTTTACGATATGTTTTGTTCCTTTCTTCTTCTCTGTTTATATAAATGGTTAAATAAATAAATAACAGACGAACAAAATAAAATTCAGAAAATAAGTGCACCATGCAAGGGACTACATAGACTAGTGATCTCGCGTCATCTTGTATTAGGTGCCATAACCAATAACCGACTGAGATAAATTAAAATGATTGAAAGAACAATCACCCTTGCTTTTGTAACACCTGATAATTCATACAAAAAGTCCTTACTTAACAAAAGTTCCACTAATTAAAATCCAACAAAGAGATCGTATCAAAAACTTGGCGCGTCCATAAAGAACGGTTTTTCGGCTTTTTCCAACGTTTTCACCGGCCAGTCATTCTATCTCGCTATCATATGAGTTATACTGGCTGAGATAATGATAAGCCGCGGATTGGGCGCTCCACTCCACATTAAAACCTCGTTAGCCTTAGTGTAAGCTTTTACTATTGTTCAGCTCCAACTTGCTATATCATCAGGAGAACAACGTACATACGTACATATGTACACACTGAGCCGATTGCTAATGCATAACAGTCGGAATTAGCGGAGTTGTTTCAGAGCTCCTGTTGTCAATATTATGTTCAGTCTTGGAATGGACATTAAAAACATTTAAAAGAGTGTCTGTGGACTTTCTTGTCCGTTTTTCTCCATAGGTAGGAAGGTAGATTTTGCCCATTCCCCACTTTGGAATGGGCAACTGGCTTCATCTTTGTGACTGACCGACCCCTTGACAATTCAAAAGTGCCTGTAATTTGTTTATCTATACTAATATTATTAAAGAGGTAAAATTTGTTTGTTTGTTTGTATGTATGTAGGGGGTAATTTCTGGAACTACCAGTCGGATTTGAATAATTATTTTTGCATTTGATAGCCCAAATCATGTGGGCTCTATAACATCACGCTGCGACCAATAGGAGCGGAGCATCAATGGAAAATGTTGCAAAAACGGGAAAAATGATTCCTTTTGAGAGCTTCCGTTGCGTGCGCTGCATAAACGGTTAAAGTTACGCAAAAATCATGTATGGTGGAATTGTTCCTCTTTAAAAGTTATAAAAAAAAGTCACTATAAGCTTTTTTATGGTAATCAAATTTGTTCGAAATTAATGCATTATTTGCGAAGGTGTTTTATCAACATAATATTAATCCTTATCCAAACAAATACGTTATTCATCACAAGTATTTAATTGTGAACAAAATTGCCCTTGACATTACTTGATTTCAATCAACATCTTAGGAGATATCATAATTTCAAAATAACTCCGCAACAAAATAGGTATGATAACGTTCGGGTCGGTTCAACCACAGAACAGAATCTGTTCTGTGGGTTCAACATCACGCTAGGTCAAAATGAATACAGTCAGAAAGAGAACTAAGCGAAAACGAAGTGATAGTGCGGGCGAGCGATGCTATGCGACGGGGTGGGGCGGGGGAACTAGAATTTCCCACGGACGAAGTCGTGGGCAGAAGCTAGTTTGAAATAAAATGCTTTGAGTTTGACTTTTTACAAGATAGATTGAAAATGGAATAGACTTTGTGCGTAATCATCAGACAGTTATACCAGACAAGCCGCCATTATTCGGGGAGAGTTTAATAAATGATTGAATAGCAAATAATTAGTTCTTCAAAGTTAGTCATAGTTAGTCTTTATAGTATTTACTCTGACACTAGCTTCTCCCGGCGAATTCCGTCTGTGTGGAAGTTCACTATACCCTAAAACATATCCTATGGTACTCGGCAATAGTGTAGCGTTCTACCAGCGAAAGAATTCGTGTAATCGGATCAGTACTTCCAGAGATTACGTTACACAAACAAACAATTTTACCTCTTTATAATATGAGAGTTCAGATAAATTAAAAATACGGCAACGCTTTTTTGCATGACGGCCTGTTAGGGCAATTTTTGATGTTGTAAATGACCCTTAGTGTAATCTCACCATCCAATATAAATTTTGACAGTATATTTAATTTCACACTTTGTAGTGTTTTTTTTTGCAAATCGGTTGTATTTCTTTGTACGCACGGCTACACATTAAGCTATACATAAACAGTATAAGCTGACTTCTGATTGTAAGAAAAACCTATACAATGCGAGGTCAGCTAAAACTGGAAATGTATAGATTGATGTGTCGCCTTGTGTACAAGATTTTTTCATTTTTTTTTGTTGTGGCACCTACCCCATATAAATTCGAATACTTACCACAACTTACTAATTTAAAAACAGTGTCAGAACATTTTATAACATCATGAACATGGGTACACCAAGTGGATTAAATATTAGTTTTACTGAATACTAAACTGAATACTGTACTAGGAGTATTACTGAAGCTAACTCGAAAAACTATCCAAGCGTAGTTAATAAAATCAATATGGGACCACCGCGCGAGCTTCCTCTACCAAATGAAAAAAGAATCACTGAAAAATCCGTGTACATACATTAAAAAAAACCACCGAATGCATAACTTCCTTCTTTTTTTTTAAATCAGACAAAAAGTACGGCTTTGTAGAGTGTCGTCTCTGTCACTCACATCTGTGTGACAATCTATTTCTAAAGCTCGATGTGTAATGTTAACACCCGGACACTGTAGGGGTGTGTCGTCACGCAATCGTGGACAAGTGCTGCCATACGTATCTACATAATTATGAAAGTTTACTATTGTACTGAGGATTGTTACAGCTGCGTTCATCTTATAAACGACATAATTATTATTAAATAATAATAAACTAGAGGTCATTAGCAACAAATTAAGTCCCGTGAACTAGGGGTCAAAATTGGATGGTCAAAAAATAAAAATTTTGCTATTAAAGACCTTTTATTTCTGAGTTTATGTAAGTTTTGCAAGCATTGTTTTTTAAATGATCACTCATTTTTCAACTTTCAGAAAAGTATCAATTAAATGTTTGGAGTGGAGTAGTATTTTCTCACAATTAATTGTTTTTGGTAACAAGTCAGAAAATTTCTAAAAACATCTAAGAACCGACACAGCTCGGTAACCATCCAGTTTTGACAGCTTCACTGGACTAAATTTATTGCTCTATTACCTAGTACCCCTAATATAACGCCTTTCAAGGAATACGTCGAGTTTCCCTGTCACCCTGTATATACATAATCAGCCTATAATGTTCCCACTCCTAGGACACTGGCCTCCTCTCTTCGAAAGGTAATGGGCTGTAATCTACCACGCGGGCCCAGTGCTGGTTAGTAGATGTCACATGTCTTCGATTCTTTGGACATGCCGGTTTCCTCACGATATTTTCCTTCACCGTTTTGAAAGCAATGGTGATGAAATTATTTACATACACAAAGTAAAGCGCCTGGCTGGGTTGGAACCCAGGACCTACAACTCGTACACCATTACTCTCCAAGTTCATCAATTCACCATAAATCTAGGATGTTCCTCCTCATATTATAGCATTATTCCCGCTATATTTTCCAAATGACCGAGGCAAACGGATTACTGTGTCCAGTGATCAGACGGGCGGCCATTCGTGCTCTTATTTACTTTAAGTATGTTCCACTAAACCAACTTTGATATGCCTTTAAATGCAATTTACCGCTTCAAAGAGTCGATTCACTGGCTTTAAAAGATACGGAATGGGTGATATACGAGTACGTATAATTTACGTTTTATTTTGGAATAGATTAATTAAAACAATGACATCATAATTTTTTAAATAAAATAATAATACATAATATAATTCTAAAAACTAACATAATAATCACACTATTCTAAGGTAAAATATTGTTATTTAGGTGAGACTGGAAGTCGACCCCAACATAGTTGGGAAAAGGCTAGGCAGACTGAATGATATGATAATTCTAATCAACTTCTTCAGGCTCTACATAATTATATATATACCCATATTATACATATACCCCTTTTGCTTCGTTTACGTTCATATATCGGGTCATATTCGTACACGCACACCAGTTGCGAGTACTACGCACCTGACCTTCCTGTAGTGTGGAAGGACATACAGTGACCTTATTGGTGAGTTTATACGAATAAGGTCACTATATGTCCTTCTAGGCCGCCCCCTCCCGGCGTTTTCACTCACATCCTTGTATCACACCTTTTATCAACATGATCAAACCTTCTAAGTAAACTACTTTCAAATTTTTGTCACTACAACCCCTTTAAAACCACAATATGCAAGAATAGACGTTTTTGTGGTTATGGAATTAGCTCGTCAACAAGCCTGGTGACTAGCCTTACTGAGGCGCTAAGGACGTATATTTACTTATCATAAAGCATTCTTAATTCCCTGCAAATAATTTAAATGCTTAGCAAAATGTTAATCAGGCATGTAGGTAGGTAAACATCAGCAGTAGTGCCCTCCTAAAAAAACAATCCCTTAATCACACGCGAATTGAAAGGGGTTGTGTACGATAACACAATGGCGCATGGCGTGACGAAAACTTAACGAATTTAATATCCATTTAAGGCTATAATTTTAAGGATAAAAAGAATAATTTAGCATGAAAGTTTCTTGTGCAACGGCAGCTTTTATCTCAGCAACGAAATCTGGGACAAGTCCAGAGTTCGGAACATAAATAAGCGCTATATTTATTTTATATAATAAGTCGCCATCAGATTTTCTTAAAGTTAAATGCTTAGTGAAGGAACTCCTTCTCATTAAGACTTGAAGTCGATGCGGTATACGTTAACGTGTGTTAGTATATAAGTTTGTCGTTGTTAAATATCTGATGAGCTTCGTTACGCAGAAAAGCTGTTTAATAAACTTCAATTTATAATGAATGATGTGCGTTTCCTCGTTAACTTGACAGAGTGCATTTAATTTAAATTAAATTGCAACATAAACGCTTTTAAATAAAAATTAACTGTTATTTCTCATAAAGTTCGCTATCAAAATTAAAATTGGTTTGTTAATAGTCAATTATTTCAAAAACAAGGGTTGGCGACAGCGTCGTATTCGAAGTCCGTAATCAAAACACACGGCGGTAAGCTCGCGTGACTAATGTTTTTTTTCCATTTCTTATTGTTTTTCAGTGGTTGACCCTCCATCGACGTTCATTGGCGGTATCATGGCTAGCTAATTATACCACTAAAATGATTTATTCCAGACGATTGTTATGCTAGAGATTGTTAAGCCACCAAATTGGATTACGGTTCATGTCAACGACGCATTTAGCTCAACGATATGATTTAACTGTACAATCAAATAGTTAGCGTTAGAGTTTTACTCATTATTGTTTAAAACCACGTATACCTATTTATTACAAGTTGCAATGGGTTTTGAGATTGTTAACACACTAAGGGTCAGTTCACGACGAGACGCGACGCGACGCGACGCTGCGCGCACACTTTAAAAGAGTGACTCAAAATATACTTTATTTTCTACACGAAAAGGTACACATTGCATTGTGAGAGTTCAGAATACGTTGCGCGGTCCAGTAGGTCGTTTTAAAGTGTGCGCGCAGCGTCGCGTCGCGTCGTGTCTCGGTGTGAACTGACCCTAATAAGTCTGGAATCGCCAACTCGCCTTGAGCAAGCGTGGTGATCAATGCTCGTGCCTAAAACGAAGAGGCCTTTTTACTGCAATGGGACAATAATAGGCTGGTATTATAACACACTAATTGACGCGTTGTCGCATATAAGTAGCGATACTGAATTAAAATGGAATATAAATATTTTCCCATCGTTTGTCAATTGCACTTTTGCAATTTTGTCGTTATTTATTTTATGACATGAAAATACAAGTAAAAGATGTTTGTAGCCGCTTTTTGTGAGCATTCCAAGAGTTGCTTTTGCTCAATTGTCTTTAGCTCTTTTGTCTACTCCTTTGAAGGTAAGCTTGCTGTGATCCAGCAAATGTTGAAGCACGGGCTTTAGATGGTCGTTATTTTAAAAAGCAACACAGGAGTTTAAAGAAAAATATGGTTGAAGATTTTTGTATTTCCTTTCGCAACAACTTGTATTAGCATTAAATCGATATGTACGAGCGTGAAGTAGAGATGGGAACATAAAGTTTATTATTTTATTGGTTATGTTGCTTTTTACTATATGAAATAGAAAATAATCAACCCGTTTTTGTTTTCGTTGAAGAGTTTTCCTATTACATTTTGGTTTCCTATATTATGCATTATGATTTTCAGTGGAAATGTTGCTTGCGGAATATTTTATTAAAATAACAGTATGAAAGAAAAATCTGAATATTCTGATTTTGTTTTGGCTTCTCGTGCACTATTGCGGTCAATCGTCCAATCTGTGTGGAGTCACCGACTTCCGATATAAACGGGAATAATACATGACTACCTACATACTTTGAGTTTTGCAATCCCTGTTTTCTCTGAGACACCTGTATGTTCTTTTTGTCAAGTTTATAAAACTAAAATAATTTTGTCAAATAACTATTTGTGAACTAACTGTAATTGGAAGTCTTATCGAAACACAAATATATCCGATAAAAATGACCTCAGGAAAATTTAGAACACTATTTGTGTACGACTTGGTTCGACAATTTTCATTTTCGCCTAACAGAATTCAAATCTAAAAGTCTAAGAAAGAGCACCTACATAAACTGTATATATTTTCACGGAACCTACAGCTTAAACAGCATTAAACGTATCCGGCTCAATCCCATTGCGTTTCCTTTCACAGGTAAAGTGTACTTTATAATATTATCCTGTGAGTCCTGGTTTAGACTGCATTTTTCACCGGATCTCGGGAAAAGGAGCAAAAATGAAGAGCGGCCTTAACTGTGCCCCGGGACTGCGCAGATAAAAGTCCCGGCCTCTTATTTGAGTTATGGGACTTTGACCGGGCCACATCATTTTATTATGCTGGAGTGCTGCTGCGCGGTTGCGTCGATTGAGTGGTATGCCATCCAGCAGTAAATGAGGTTCAGTGACAAGTAAATCTATTTTTCTTTCTTTCTTTCTTGTAGTGCAGAAATAGATTGCATAAAAATATTTTTGTCGTGATACAATGTCCGTTTTGTAAATAGATTGCCTGTTTTAGACATCCATCTATACTTTTTCGCATCGGTATAATTATTTTAGACACCGATCTATCGGCTACGTGGGCGTGGAAGGTAGCCATAATAGTACTGTTATAAGGACGATAGGGGATAGTTAATTTAATAAATTCCCAGGCATTTCTATTGTCGGTAGCGCTTCTTGTAGTTTTTGTAGAATGGGTCGTTAAGAACTATTTATCCTTAGAGCACTTATACTCTTGACCTATTGGCTTCCCACACCAGCTGTGGGCGTTTATAAACTATCTTGAACTATGCTGTTTTTATAGTACAAACTTTACTGATACCTTTTAAGGCAGTTAAAACGGTAATTTATATTTGAAAACTTGGTAATTTATTAGCTAACAGTCTTTGAGCACTTAGGTTTTACTTATTGTTTAGGAGAGATAATTTTCCTAACGATGCCTTCGTTAGGAAAGTTATCTCTCCTATACATTTTTTTTATATGGCAAGGAAAGCCGATGTAGCCATTCTGCCAATGTCTAAAGCGAATTGGAAAAGAAAATGTGCATGATGAAACATATTTATAAAAAAAAAAAAAAACAACTTTAGACACAATTAAAGCTCTTCGATTGATACAGCTGTAGACATTTTTGGGAAATTTTCTCTTTTCGTAGGCTTATACTGACGATTATTGACGAGCTAGTAAATAAACGTGTCTTGACGTCTAACCTCACCTACTCACGTCTGGTTATTTGTTTGACCTCCTCCACGTTGCCCCGAAATAGAACACAATAAACATGTTTGGACAAAGCAGCTTATACTTTACCTTGAAACAATATTACCTACTTACCTGAGTAAAAACTAGAATGCTCCATAAACTTTGTGTAGAACATAACAAGATACGCAGTTTACGACACGAGAACCATTCGCGAGTCAATCTCCACTTGTTCCGCGGATATGGTAACATTCGGATGCAGTTACCCAGTTACCGGCTAAATTGGGCGCTTCCTTCGTTTTGTACAAGTTTCTCCGTCGTATCGCTCCGTGAAATATAATCAAGCTAGAAACGTTAAATAAGTTTGATAAACGACTTCAGAAAGTAGTCGAGCGGCTCCTACTTGGGTTTATTTTTACTCTCCTCGGCTTGGCTTTATACAGTATTTTGTTTAACAGAAGTCTGCCATTTTGTGGTAGCGCGGTTTGTGTTATGCTGCAATTTTTATGTTCATCGGTTAGCGTTTTTCGTTTAAGAATCATGTTAGGAGTTACGTTTCGATATTTAGGGTAGCCTGGATAATGATAATGATTAACAATGGTTGAATTAAACATTGATTAAACGTATATAGGTGTAGATATCAACAATGTATCTTTGGGATAAATGCACCCTATGTCCGTTTCTATTTGCAGGTTTATAAAGTGACTCCTTTATTCACAGCAAAAAAAGCTTGCTTGTTTTTGCTTTGTAAGAAATTTTTTAACACCAAAATTAAAGAAGACCGTCATATTATTTCTGTTTATAAATATACGGGCATTGTCCTGCGTTCAAATTTATAGCAAAGTTACAACACACAGATAGACGCACCACGCAGCGTAGGTCTACAGCTTTTCTATCTATAAAAGAGCATCATAAACTAAATTACACTAAAGCCAACATCCAGTCACTTCCAGGTACTTTATACCCACGCTTCAGGTATAGAGTGTGTGTTGCCTGTGAAATATTTTACGATTCCTGAGCCATAAGCCGGCGGGATAGGGTTAAACATACCCGTATTTGTCCCTATTCGGTGATTTGTAAAGGTGAAGCCGCCAGGACATATTCTATTTTAAATCTTTGCAATAGATTTTTGTGAATTTTAAAAAAATTACCCGCAAATATTCCGATGTGGGTTTGTTTTTGATTGAATTTCAGACATTTTCAACAAAATATTTCAAGTTTAAAGCACTTTATTGAAGAGCCTTTTGAAAACCCGTTCAAACGTTTTGAAGTCACGTGAATTCGATTAAACGGTTGGGGTTTAACTGTAGTTGCAATTTTAGCTATTTGATCTTTATATTCTTTACATACTTTTGGGAATTTTGTCGTTGGTGTTTTGATCTTAAATCTGATAAAGGGGATAAAAGAAAAAGCGCATCGAGGCGTCTTACGAGCATTGACTAAATTATTCAATGATGTTTCATTGAATCATTTAATTGTTTTAATAATGAAATTATCAATGTGCTCGTAATGTTTTACGAGTACATTGATTCATTATTTATCAATTCCTACTCGCTATTAATTCATGAACCGTTCGGCTCATTATCTGTACCTAGCTATAAACTTGTAGAGCTCAGAAGCATTGGTATGCATTCCGTTCCACGTGCCCAGATGCTCAATCATGTTTACCAATTGCTGAAGCGGTCTAATTGATACCTTTGTGATTTGACTCCGGAACTGGAATAGTCTGATTTTGGTCGGTTATACACTTGCGAGTAGTTTCGGTTAATCTCTTTGTATTTGATGTTAATGTCACAAGTATTTTAGGAAATTTTTAGTAGTGTTCTGTGTTACTTGCACCGCGCATAACTCTCGTGCAGAAATTTCACTTTAACTCTAAAGTTATGTTCGATTCAGCGGGATTGTCCGAAAGGGTTACCGCTACCCCGGAACATAAAGGGCGAAGGAAGGAACATGGGTGGGTTTTAGTCAGTAAGAATCTGACACTCCCTTCCGCTCCACCCAGAGCGGGAGGGGTCATTTGATGATTTCCCATCCGGGAAAAAAAAAAAAAGTTATGTTCGATGGCGATTTTTTTTTATTATTGCCAATCAACCGGGAAACACTTCCCGTGAATAAAGGGCTGGCTTTTACCTTGGCCAGAGGATAAGCATTGCCATACAACGTGGCAAGCCGACAGTCTCTTGGGTACATTACCAGTCGACAGCGATGCGGAGGATTTTTTCGACTCGGTATTTTAGTTAGTTAAAAGTTTTAGTTAGCTTAGGTGTTTATATATTTATTTTAACAGTTTGTTGGTTAATTTAGTATAAGAAGTTTATCCAGTGTAGGTACTTATATATTTTTATCCTCTTTAATTTTTACCGGTGAATAATTGACAAGCTTTTGGTTTTATACATCCACACCCATAGATCCAATCTATTAAAGATTGGATCTACGGGTGCACAGCACATCAAGCTACCCGAAACTGTCAAATTTTCCCAATCAACCTTGAACCTAATAATTTAACGATACAGTTGAAAATCTATTAAAGAAATTTGACAGATTGTAGTAGCTTGATATGCTGGCGTCTGTACCATGAAAAATGACTAGACGGTACTTCAAAAGAATCTTCCAAAACAAAGTTCAAGTAGTACAGTAGCATAAGCATTTGAACTTATGAATTCCCTCTGTTACGTCTTTAGCACACCTCATAAAACAATTGAATGTGCAAATAAACACATTCCAAATGACCAAATAACATAAAAGAAAACAACATTTTACCCAGACACGGGGAGAAACGTACAAATTGAGGTAGCAAACGTAAAAAATAATAACTATCAAAAGTTCCCTCTTTAACATTTACTTAAGTGGAGGAAGGGAAATAAATTGTTAGACATTTTTGAGTGAATTATTTTACCCCCGGGTGCATAAGTTAAGTACCCCGCGCCCTTTGGAGAAATAAGTATTTCCACTCAGTTTTTATACACCCTATGTAGTTTTTTCATAAGGTACGAATTACCTAGGCATAGTTATGGTAGGCATAAAGGTATATAATAGTGAAAATAATAGGTGATGAAAATCCTAAGAAGTTGTATATTTATGTCTTCAATATCTGAGAGTTAATATGAATACACATTGTGGTATATAAATCATTTTATATTACCGGTATATAGGTAGAATATGATTTTTAGTAGCTGTCTAGATACATTATCATTTTTATTTTTATCATCACTTTTGCTCTGCAACCTAATTGCGTAACGCACTGTCAATCTCAATCTGAATCATTTTGAAGGATATTGATAATCCATTGCTTCGAAAAAATTGTCTGCTCAACAACATAAATAACGCAATGAACGTTGTTGAACTGTCAAAATGAAAGCCATTGCTACTGACAGTGAGTTAGGCAATTTCCCCGCTGGTCTGTCTGTACCTATAGGTACATTATAGCACTCAATCTTCAATTTACTTGATAGCAAAGGAAACTAAAACCTTATCTACCTTATAAAAAATCAAGTGGTCTGATACTCAATTGAATTCAACGTGGATGTATTGAAACAGAAACCGAGATTAAATCCTCAGATATAAAATGGCTTCTTGCCCATTAAAGTAATTGATTCGATAAGACATGGGAAAAGTTTTTATTTGACAAGGGACCGGACTCTATGAGTTACGTGGAAGCTAAGGAAATTGAAAAGGAAAATAGCTTTACTCAGTCTTTATTTTACAAAATAATAGTAGTGTGTTTCTCGTGGTGTATGAACGTGAGTGATGCCATGGAATCGAAAACGTTTGTATTCTACTGTTCTTTTTTAGTCTTTCCGACCCCGTTGCGATAACTGGACTTTAATTTGGTATTTGGGATACATTTTTCGAAAGAAGAATGAAAGAATACTTTTTTTTTGCGGTAAACAAGACGCAAAGAAAGAACACGAACACAAAAAAAGAACAAATCGGTAGAAAATATGCGTCACATCCTCGCAAAACGGCCATTGCTCAGCATAATGCTGCGACCCTATACGACAGAGCCCCAGCGTAATTTTTCAATTCTTCTAATTGACCATCATGCATTTAAAATCAGAGGAAATTTTATTTTGTAACCTAAACCTATAAAATCCGACCCACATACAAAGTTCAAGCACACACCACAGTTTTTTTAAGTTCATACTGGTTAACATACATTGTATTTTTACGTCAAAAGCTCCGCGATAAAACAGGTAGGCTATACAAAAATGATGTAGGTAACATTACCAGAATAAAAGAGTAAACTAACTACAACAACAAAACACGTATGTTTTGAACGTATCTACTTTTGTTTTACGGCCGACAAACACTACCCTTTTGCGGAGCAGAGCAGAAATGCAGTGAAAATATAAAAATATTGTCCGTAGTGAGATGCGAGTTGCATCGGTTCCCTCCGGGCACGATTTGGACGGTATACGCACTCAGCACTATAATTGCCGCGTTCCTTACCCACGTTTTATGTTAAACAAGTTTCTTAGGGCGAATTTCACCAATGAAACTGACCACGATCACTACATATAAACCGCGATCGAGAGCTGGCAGTGTCATCATCATCATCAGCCTATAGCAGTCCACTGCTGGACATATGCCACTCCTATTGCACGCCATTCAACTCAATTTTCGGCAACTCTCATCCAGCTGCTACCAGCCATCCTGCGAAGATCGTTGCTCCATCTAGCCTGAGGTTTTCCCACCTTAAGTTTACCGATTCGCGGTCTCCACTCAAGAACAAGTCTACCCCAACGGGTAACGGTTCTACGGCTAATATGGCCGGCCTATTGCCACCAGCTTGCTTACTCGTTTTCTGTGAGCTATGTCGACGTTGCGTCGGTTGCAGTGTCATCATTGCTGTGGAATATTGAGACTGACAGCTCTTGAACGCGGTTAAGATGTGCTGGTCGCGTTCAATTTCATTGGTGAAATTCGCCTTTAGCCTTTGACACGAGGTGATAGGCGTGTAATTGTCGTTCGATTCTACTAGTTAATTATAAGTTGATTCTGATAAGTCTGATAAGTCTTCATGACACTCGCAACTGCTAAATTAAACTATCATTTTCATCAATCACTTAAATATAAGCTCATTACTTATTGAGTTAATAAACATCAATATTCACGGACTGTATTTAACATTGGTGTCAAAATAGAGGTAATTTAAACGGGATGTAGGTAATTGAAATGGGACATGTATTTGATTTAGTTAATCTTTATATTGAAATGATGGTTTTAAATAGTTATCATTACAAAATCATATTCACTGGAACCAGCTACGGAGCAATTACCTATTGTTTCAAAGTTAACGTTACCTCACACAATAGGAAATCACATTTTTTTTTAAAGTTACATAAGAGCAATTGATGATGATTAATTAATTTCATGTAGATTCCTTGTCATAGCGTGTTTGGTGCCCAGTGCGTTACAGATATAGTCGGCCCAGTGCGGCCGTAACTTCACGCGCGGCCGCCGACGGTAACGAGCAGCCACATAAAACAAAATGCCAGCAGAGAAGGGATCCTCTAAATTTGCTTAAATGCCAAATAAACTGCGAATTGCTTCGCCGTTTATGAAAAAGACCCTAGATTCGGCCTATTTCCGTGGCAGGAGATCTTGTTTCGTAAAATTATCTCGATAAGATTTCTTTACAGGATATAAAACGTTTACAATCTTAGGAATTTACATGTTAAAAGTATTATAGCATGAAAAAAATCGAGCTACAATAAAATAATAAAATTAACGTTCACTGCATAAAATAAAGTAAAATGTTGCACGTAGATACATGCTTTACGTAGCGCAGGGGCAATTAAAACCGTGAACGATTTAATTTAGCTGTAGTTATTTTCCCCAGCGCAGTCTGAAGGTTATTTTTATATAGATTGCGTGCTATATACCTAAAACTGGGTGGGTAAATTAGTGGCAGCACATAAGCGGCAATAAAGCGAAAATAGACGTATCGTAAATACAAAGCGTTTTATAACGCTTTCCCCGCGCGAACGGTGAACGGTGAACCTGCCCTAAGATTTGTAACAAAGATAACGAAAAAGTTGGACGAACTAAATACAAAATAAAGTTTGCCAATCTGAAAAGTGGGGTAGCGTGGTTTTTTAATTATTCCAAGTCTGCCAACGGTTACCATATCTGTGTCTATCTCTTCGTACAATTCTGTCGGAAATGGGCGGTGGTGTATGGCTTCAGATATAATCCCTCGACCACTTCCCTCGGGTGTTGGTAGGAATCGAACATGGATAGCAAAATGTATGTAAGCTTATAGTTTCAAGTTAATAGAATATTGCTCAGAGTCGCTCGCCTTAAGTTTCAATATTCACTGATCCATTCGCTCACGTTCAAGGTATTGCATGGCTTAAAATAATAATTCCATGAAACATAAAGTTTTCTCTAAACAAATAAAAAAATGAACCCAGAAAAGCACAAAGATAGAAGCAAAATTGATTCATAATACTAAACATATTTTTATTTAACTTATTAAAAACACCCTGAGTTAAGCTTCTTTCATTGAACTGCAGATTTTTCTCGTAAATGGGAGATAGCTGATTTCTCTCAGAAAGAGCAAAACGAGCTTTAGAAATAAATTATAAGGATACAACACCGAAAAGTATTGCAATAAAATTGCTGTCATTTAATGGTTTGGTTGGTGGGTTTTATTTAACTTATTTATAACTTAGGTATATATTTAACTTGGTAAATGTTGTCAAAATTAAAAAAAATCTTTTTGAATAAACATTTTAAACTTATTACATTAAAAGCACACGACCCAAAAATCACAGCGATGCATTTCACAGTTATTTATTCGCTGCTATTTTTATATTAAGCAGAACTAGTGTAAGAGTACATAAATCATATGTCACAGTTTAATAACGCTTGACAGATTCGAGAGCGCAGCAGATTCGAGCAATATGTCACATATTCACAACGCGAGGCGCTCCTCTATCTCTGACGTCACTGCGAGCTACGAAAACACTTGATATCATTCCGAGAACCATTATATCAGTAACGTTTCCAACTCTGTTCATTTAATTGGACCAATTTTGAAGAAGTTTTCTTGGTTTCTCAATTGTAAGTAGTGGATGAAGGGTAATTAGAAACTGTTCATAACTGGAACGGGGTGTTGGGTTCTTTATTTGAGTTTTGACCTTAGATATTAATTAATCTGTCTGGGTGATTCTTGCAATTTGTAATAGTTTTCGGAACGATGTTCTTTAACGCGGCTTACGGTAGGAGTAGACTGGTAGAAATCGGGGCTTCGTTCCCGATGAGGGTCCCCAGACCGCACACATGTTTTTTATCGTTGGCAATGAAAAAAAACGGACAGTAAAAAAACGGTTTCAAGAGAATAAAATTATAGTGTCTTTAGGGCTGATTTTTCCAACGCCAGATAATTTAATCGGAGGAATAATTTTGTATTTTTGACAGTTGTCTGAATTTTTTTGAATTTGCCTGCAGCGGTCTTCCCGTCCGATTATAACTTAAGTGTCTTCAAGGCTAGAGTGAATAGGCTCATAATAAATTAGTGCGCTTTACCATCTACGATTGCATCACTGCATCCCAAAAAGCTGGCAGCATTGCCACGTTGTATGGCGATGCTAATTCGCCAAAGGGCCGAGAAACAGGCCAGCCCTCTGATTACGTGAAGAGTCGACTAACCGGTTGACGATATCTCGAAAGACCAAGTGGGCACTCGGAACCCATGGCCCTAGTGTTTCAACCCCAAATGGCTCGAACATATATATGTATTTATATAGTTGAGAAAAATTCTGATTATTTTACAGTTAGCTTATTATGGTGTTACAAAACAAACTGATTGAAGTTTCATAACGATCATTCGAGTATTAATTTAATGAAAAGAGACTAATATTATAAAGAGGTAAAATTTGTTCGTTTGAAGGATATAAAAAAAGTCCTCTAGACCGTATTACGGCCACGGCGTGGCGGCCAATCTCAACGGAGACCAGCCTTCGGTGCGGGAGATATTATAGTGCACAAGTGTGCGCGCAGACAGTGGTGCACTCCCTCTTCACTCACTCTCATAGTCCGAGGGGACGGCAATCCGACACGACCGGGGAGAGATCAGGCGCATGACCAACAGCTTTACGTGATTTCCGAGGCACGGGGGTATTAAACCGCCAACTTCCAAACTCCGGACTGTTCACATAGATATATACAAATACACATATAAATGCTTATACATACTTTAACTGGTATTAGACTTTAATACTACTCTATTGCAACTGTGACAGTCGTAGTTAGCGGTGTTATGAGCAGTCAGCAGGATGTGCCACGATCTAGTGAACACAACGTACCTATTTAGATAATGCCAGAAGCAATATTGTTAACCTAAATACCTTAATTACCTAGATTTAACTACAGTTTCAGTTATATCACTCTTGACGTGGCTTGTCATATAATTGTTGATCTCTTTCATGTTGATAATGTTTTGTTTAAGCGATTTAATCGAAATGTATTTAAATCATCATCATTTCAGTCGAAAGATGTCCACTGCTGCGGGATAATTGCAATAGTAACACAGTATTTTGATAGTTCTAAAACATTCATTGCGTTATTTATGTTGTTGAGTAGACACATTTTTCGAAAATATGAAGCAATGGATTAGCAATGTCCTTCAAATTGATTCAGATCGAGACTGATAGTGTGTTACGCAATTAGGGAGAGAGCCTCCCGTCCCAGCCGCCGCGGGAGACGTTCCGGGCGTCGGGAGCCGCGTGACGACTCCCGGCCACCGTAGGCGCGGGCCTGCGGGCGGAGAGCAATGGGTAGCTCACCGCCCGATTAGGACCAGGCCCGTGCCGGACGGCGCGTAAGTGTTCCACGCGCGCCTCAAAGAGTTGTCAGCATAATTTGAGGGGCCCCTTAGGGCCGAAGCCTGCCGGGTCAGCGGGATTGTCCAAAAGGGTTACCGCTACCCCGGAACATAAAGGGCGAAGGAAGGAACATGGGTGGGTTTTAGTCAGTAAGAGTCTGACACTCTCTCCCGCTCCACCCAGAGCGGGAGGGGTCATTTGACGATTTCCCATCCGGAAAAAAAGGGTGCCAGACATAGGCGTGCAATTAATGTAATTAAATAAGTTAATGGAATTGATTGGATTTGTTACTGATTTTAAATGTGAGTAAACGTACACGAATTTTGCTAACCTATTAGATTTCTGAGATTTAGATTCATTCTTTTTTCTGTACCTCTCCTAAGGGCAAAGCATGGGTAAAGGCCTCCATTTCTTCCATATCTCACAACCCCGTGCTAAGTATTTCCTATTTAATCAACAAAACCTTTGAAGTTAAAAAAGCATAAATTGCAAACATACATTAATATATTCTAATTATTGGAACCTGTGATGTGGTTCCGCTCCATTCCACGAAGGCTCCCGGTACATAGTGACATGTTGTGTTACACACATTCTGTGCGAGTCTGTGCGTCTGATTCAAAGGCCGCGTGATGATAGTATTGTATAATCAAGTATACATTGTTTAATGTTCGTGCTCTCGAGGGCTCTCCGGGCAGATATTTTGTTACAAGTGCGGTGGACTGTGGTACTTTCGTAAGCGAAATGAAGAAGAGGCGAAATTTTGAGCTTGACAATTTTAAGATTTTCGTCTCGAAGTGAGTTAAACACTAATTTGAAAAGTTTAGTCTCGAAGAGAGTTAAAGACAAATTTGGAGATATTAGTCTCGAAGTGAGTTAAAAACTAATTTGGAGATATTAGTCTCGAATTGAGTTAAACACTAATTTTGAGATTTTAGTTTTAATCAAATATTTCAAGCTTTCAATTCATATGTACTTTCTGAGTTTATCTTGGACATTACTGACATCGGTGACGGAAAAACATGGCGAGAAAACCAGGACTTATAGTCAATATAAGTCTGAAATCGCTAACGGCACGAGCATTGACGCTCATGATGAGCATCACGCTTGCTCAAGACGGTTGAGCAAGCGTGATCATCAATGCTCGTGCCTTCTCTGTATGAGACGTATGAGAAGAGGCTTTTTCCCTACAGTGGGTTAATAATAGGCTGGTATTATTATATCCAAGAATCTGATGTTTCTTTACTTATTCGCGATGAACAGATTATTTTGGAATTTGTCGATAGGTATATGTGTATGTGTTCCTGAATTAACTAGAACCTAAAGAACAATAAAATTCCTAGGAATTTTAAGGATGCAAAGCTTGTAAGAAATAAATAAAAATTTCAAGATATTAATTTAACAATATCACAAGTACATAGGTATAGAACGGCTTTTCTTAGAATTTATATCACCACTTCAGCGGTACAAAAGAAGTACTGAAAGTTTCAGCAAAATTATGTAGCGTACCTTTAATATAAACTTGTTACGTCTTTAATATGTTATTAGTTATTGTTTCTTAGCTTTATAGCTGCTTGTCTACTAGGAATAGAAAGGAAAATAAGGGTTTTAATTATTTCCTTTATTTCATTTAAATACTTACAAATTATATTTTTAAATATTTTGTATAAACAACGATAAAAAACATTTAAAAAAATAAAAAAAAAGTAGCCCACCGGTACCAAAGCACCACCGGTGCGTGTCCAGAAGTACCTTTAGCTTTCTGAATCAAGCCCTTGATCCAGCTGCCCAACGAGAGCCTCTTCAGGTGTTGGTCGAGGCTCTTGGCTATTAAGCCATTGGCTGAAACGACTATCGGCACAATGATCGCTGAGTCCACCTCCCACATGTCGACAACCTCGCGAGCCAAGTCAAGATACTTATACCCTTTATTATTATAAAAGTTGCAAAATGGTAACACCACAGTAACACTCATTTTTCCCAAATGAGATAAAATTTAGGCATGCATTATTCATACTATTTCTCGAAAAAACGATGAAAAACAAAGTTATTTCTGCGGTTGCAACCAAAAACATCCCACATCTCACAAACTCATCATCTGGCTAGCCTTTTCCCAACTATGTTGGGGTCGGCTTTCAGTCTAACCGGATGCAGCTGAATACACGTATTTTACATGGAGCGACTGCTCCGACCTCCACAACCCAGTTACTGGGTAATACGATACCCCTTGGTAAGACTGGTTGTCAGACTTTCGGGTTACTGACGACCCGTAACGACTGTCAAAGATCCACGAATGACAGCCGGGCCCAACGGCTTAACGTTCTTTCCGAGGCATGGAGGGGTTTTGATATGTGAAGATGGTCACCCATCCACGGAGCAACCACGGCAAGCGTAGCTTAACCTGATCGATCGACCCGTGCGCCTGTTATTACTTAGCCACAATCCCCTCCTTTACCAAACTATTGAAAATAATTTAAAAACATCATCTTCGTTTTAATCATGGGACCCCGCGGTACCCATAATCTTATGTACATATACTCGTACATACGTTATAACATTTTTTCATACCTCCGTTTTTTTTTAGGAATTTCTCAAGCAGTCAATCGCTTGACCACTGCACCAACCGTGCCGTCAAGAACCGTCGGTCCGTTCCGAAAATCGGAAAGAATATACCTTCTTTCCGATTTTCATCGGTATAATGCTAATAGTCTCCGAGTAAAATGCCTGTTTCACTTCCGAACGGACGGAAAGACGGACAGACGGACATGACCATATTTTGTGTTCTGAAAGGTTTTGTGCCATTTGGCTACGAAACCCTAAAAATATATTTTTTGTGATACTATTTCTGCAGTATTTTTGACTGCATTTTATAAAACAAGTTGTAAAAAACTGTCGAATTGTAATTAATATTATAGTACCTAATCAAAGACGTTATTAAAGCTTATTACGTACTTCTAAAAACATAAAAATAAACTACGTCAAGAAAGCAAATAGCTAACTGACATTTATTTTTTCCTATTGTGAAGTGAAATGGGAACAGTACTTTGCCACCTTGTTATGACTTCTGACATTCATAGGGCTTCATCCATATTTTCTAGTATTGTCAGGTCGTTTGTGGGTTTGAAAGGTAACAGATTGAAATAAATCGCACGGAGTTTTACTTACTTTAAGATATGACCCCTCCCGCTCTGGGTGGAGCGGAAGGGAGTGTCAGACTCTTACTGACTAAAACCCACCCATGTTCCTTCCTTCGCCCTTTATGTTCCGGGGTAGCGGTAATCCTTTCGGACAATCCTGCTGACCCAGCAGGCTTCGGCCCTAAGGGGCCCCTCAAATTATGCTAACATATCTTTGAGGCGCCCGTGGAACACTTACGCGCAGTCCGGCACGGGCCTGGTCCTGATCGGGCGGTGAGCTACCCATTGCTCTCCGCCCGCAGGCCCGAAGATATAGGGATCAGGTTTGAAAACTAGATAGAAACTAGAACCAATATTACTTTTTTTTAATTTAATCATGCCTTTCATCCATTGATGGTGGGACGAGCTTGACTCCTACCGTAAGGACTGGCCGGCACTCGCAAAAGACAGAATTGTGTGGAAAAGCGAGAGGGTGGTCTTTGCCCTGCAGTTGGACAATACAGGTTATATTGATTGATTAGATTAGATTTCATCCATCACAGATATTGCATGACTTACAGGGACAGAAAACTTCATAAGAAACTAATTTTTTGACGATTTCCAGCCTCCTGAACAAGCCGGATTCCGTAAAGGCTTTAGCACCGTAGACCACATACATACACCACGACAGGTTATACAGAAGGCCGAAGAGTATTACCTGCCTCTCTACTTAGCGTTTGTGGACTACGAGAAAGCCTTTAATTCGATGGAGATATGGGCTGTACTGCAGTCTCTTCGACGGTTCCAGATTGACTATCGGTACATCGAGGTGCTGAAGTGTCTGTACAAAAACGCCACTATGTCAGTCCGACTCCAGGTTCAGACCTCGAAACCTATCCTTCTGCAGCGAGGTGTGAGACAGGGAGACGTTATCTCTCCGAAACTGTTCACAGCGGTGAACAGTTTAGCATGTAACGTAATGTACATACTCACAGTTATCTACATTCATTCCTCCAGGTCAGACAAGCATTCCGTCACCGTTAGGCGCTGATCTGGCTATTCCTCACGACACCAGGTCACGTTCAATCATCAAACTTCAACATAACACTACGACGATTTAGTAACATCCAAGGGCTGGAAATTGCGCCCACACTGATTGATATCATTTTTCCTATAAACACTATACTTTTAATACGCTTTTAATACGAAATAACTATATATGTAATTGTATTTTATTAATTTATTTTATTATGACAGTTCTGACAACGACGTTTGTCAATACGTCGCCATGACAAGTTTGCTTATAAATTCTTATCAGCCTGTCACTTTTAGCTGAAAATATATTCAAACTATTGCAAATCAATACTGGCCATAATATTTCAAATTCATATTTATTTCTTCAAGTTGCTGTTCTGCGAGTTTACCTGTGGAATCCAGGCAACGCGGTGACAGTTCCTGTTCAGTTCGGTTCTAGTTCGAGTTCGAGTTGGAGTTCGAGTTTCGCCTCTAAAAGGAACCCTCAAAGTAGTGCTGGTACTCCGGAGTCACCTAGCCAGGGAACTCTCTGACTCCGGAACCTGTCGTACCAGCGCTGCACCTCGTCCTCCGTCCTCCGTACCAGTCGGTCCGCTGGCGTGCCCCGCCGGAACACCCTCTACTGGGCCGCGCCTCAACCGAGGGCCGCCTCTCCTGGCGGGTTGACCGCGTGGTGCCGTGCCTGCTCTACGTGCCGCCGTGCCTGTTCACTCGCGCCGCCGTGCCTGCTCCCTCGCGCCGCCGTGCCTGATCGCTCTCCGCGCCGCCGTGCCTGCCCTACCGTGCGGCCGTGCTGCGACCCACTACTGTCGCGTGGGCCCCTACCGTGCCTGCGCTCCCGTGCTGCCGTGCCCGCTGTCACGTGTGGCCGTGCTGCGACCTACGCGTGGGCCCCTACGGGTATCTCCACGCCTGCCTGCTCTTGTCACCGACACCTGCCTCGCGCCGCGTCTACCTCTGCAGCCTCCTCAACCCATCAATCACTCATCTTCATCCTTCCTCACCCACACACTACACAACACTGTCAGTTCACCTCCATCTTTTATATATCTTATTATTAAATCTGTAATTGATTTTACTTCCCTTCTTTAATTTCTTTAATTTAAACTTAGTTTCTTGTCGCTACACGACAAGCACTGGAGGATATCTTCAAAGTTCTGAACTGGAAAGGGGCTGGCATTAACATCAATGGCGAGTACATAACTCAACTTCGATTTGCCGACGATATCGTAGTCGTGACTGAGACTATGAAGGACTTCAGTACAATACTCGATGACCTAAGTCGAGCCTCCGAAAGAGTGGATCTTAAAATGAGCATGGACAAAACGAAGGTCATGTCAATGCCCACTCTCATAAATAATTATGGTAGGTACGCATATATATACATATTGCAGATTTTTTGATTTTGGTTTTAAATAAAGAATAAAGTAATAACTTTTCACAATTTCGTAAATACTTGATTTAAAAACTTGGAAAAAAATTGATGTGATGTATTTTGACCTATACATTACGAATATGGATTAACATCAAAACCGCCGCAATAGCACTTACGCGTTTATTCTGCGGGGGCGGCGATGTGTAGTATTGTCGCGCTCTGACTTATCGCGACTGAATTCGTCCTCTTATCGATATTTTATTGTTTATTAAGCCTCGGTGCCGATAGAGCTCTATCAAGTAGACACAATTTGGTCTCATGTATTCATGGCAGTATGACCTGGCCAGTCTTAAATGATAGCTACCCAAAGTGAATAATATCAGTTCTTCATAGTTAACTGTGGGAAATAAAATATTTTGATTTTAATCAAAACAAAAGGTAAACGGTAAACGCACAGATCACAACGAAAGACAACGAAGGACTGCGATGACACGAACGATACAATGCGCCAGCGCAACGAACGAGAAGTGACCTAATGTGTGAGAGACAGGGAGCGAACGTATACCTGCCGATATGATCACGCGGAATGCACATGCACTGGCTAAAACCCTTTAGTAGCTATTTAACAGAACGACAACCTAATACTTCGATTTTTTGAATACATATATTTTTGGTTTAAATTTTGTTCTCCCATGGATTCCAAATAAAATAACCATATATAATGTTAAGTGAATTTATGCTCTTTCATTTTGTACCATTTTCATGAATGTCCGCGACCGGGTCGGATTCCGCCCACTGACGTTTATTTTTTCCGTTTAAGGTAGAAATTAGATACTAGGTTCTTTTTGTAACGTAGCTATCTACTAAGTAAGGATTTTTGGAAATTTTACCACTAAGGGGGTGAAAAGGGGGGATTTCGTTTGTAAAAAAAATCTCATTCTCAGGGTTTATAATCTTGAAGCTTGAAACGAATATGGTTAGGTACTTTTAAATAAGTAATAAAGTTCCACTTTATTAGTTTCCACGTAATCGTATACGCAGTCGCGGTGAAGAGCTAGTGGTCCATATAAAATTGCTAGCACATAGTAAGCAAGCATGGTAATGAAAGCTCGTCCCTTCAATGTATAAAAAGAAATATCTAGATAAATGCCTTGCCGTTGGAAGTTATTCAGGTACTTAAATATTTATTAACGTAATCAGCCTATAATGTTCCCACTGTTGGGACACAGGCCTCCTCTCGGTGGGAGGGTGTGGGCCATAATCCACCACGCGAGCCCAGTGCGGCTTGATAATGTCTTTGAATTTTTGGTTCTAAGACATGCCACCACTGCTCACAGTATTACACTGCGCAGAGTCCTTATAGAAGTACCGAATAATAAACAAAGATATCTTTTATCGAAATTGAAAGAGCAACAATGACGAATGTGGGTATAAATATAAATGGTGTTTCTAAGGCCGCCTCCCACCGACCTAGGGGAACTGCAAGGAAATGCCCCTCCGTTCGCAGAACTCAATTCTGTGGCGCCGGCCAGCCCGACATTATTTACTAGGAAACAAAATAAATAATAGGCACGTTTTTAGAATCCACTCATACATACGAAGAAATAGTTTTGCTGCGAAAATGTGGAAAATACTGTCGCAAACATGAACTTGTTTAAAAAATATTGATCTTGTCAGGGATTCCCGTGAAAGCAGCTTATCTTACATAACATGACCACGCTTGTAATCCCCGAAGGGTTAGACAGAGGCTTACCTATTAGGACAAGCACATTTTATCAGTTAGGTACGTGTGAGTCCCATGTAATAGGGGGCGAGCAATTGTTATCAATGGGTCACGAATCTAGGCTGCGGACTGCTACTGAGAACTTGCTGATAGATAAACCTAATAACATTTTGTCCGACCTAGGAATCGAACTCAGGAACTTATGCTAAGCAGTAGCGCTTATCTAAGTTTTCTGTAAGGTCACTACTGGATGGCTTATACTGTGTTTATTTCCACGTAGCATTGTTTCCATCTTTCTACGAAGAACAAGTCATTACTAACGCCATAGTTCAAAGGGTAATTATTATTAAAAAATCAATGTTCGAGCTAAGCATTTGCATGGTTTCCCAGTGTTGTGGTTGCGGTTCGAATTTAATGAAGTACTCGAATTACTTCCAGCCGCCGATAACCAAATGAAACCTTTGGAATTGTACACTCAGTTATAGAAGTAACTAATGATAGGTAAAGCAAAGTTTCAGAATAGTTTCATGAATGAGAACTTACCTACTGGCATTGTATTTTTGAGTGGGTGATGGGTAAACCCATTATGTATGAATATAGAACATAATAATGTATTGGGCTCAATGATAAATAGAATTACTGGTGCTTGTATGCGTAAGTTCTGAATAAACGTACTTATAACCTACTGGATCGAGAAATAAATTTTGAAAAACCCGTGTGTGCTAAATTTTAACATGCAAGTTATACTTGGATGACCTGAAGAATGCCACAGATGCCGCAATCGACGTGGCCTCCTTCTGGGCTCTAACAATATAAAACATCGAAGAAGAGTACCATCTACACGAAAAGAAGAAGTTAAACTAAATTTTAAGTTGCACGCATTATACTTTGAAGCTCATTTTATTCTTAAGTCGAGAGTCTCAACGGAGCTTCTGTCTGCAAACTATTGGGGGACTAGCCTTTTAATAGTATTTGTACAATTTTAAGCCATTAGTACCTATTGGCCATTTCATGCCATTCACTACAGTCCAAGTTTCCCCACTAAGCTCTTTACAAAGCCTAAAATATAAATAATTAATAATAAAAATATAATTTAATAATTAATAATAAATATTAATAATAAGTATATTTATGGTGTACATAATAAAGAATATTCTATTCTAGTCTAAAAAAAAAGAACTCGTTGGTATTCAGGTTTACTAGCCAAGTTCGAAATCTCTTTCCTAGACTGTCTCACTAAATCCCAGACAGCACGACATTATTGAAAAACATCAACGTTTTTAAATAAAATAGTGCAAATAACTACGAGTATGTTCCACATAAGCGTCTAGTTTGAACAGGAATTTAGATTAAATCGTGGAGATAGATTCTTGAGATTCTCGGCTGTAAATTGTGATTGACATTTGAATTGCTTGAATTGGTATATAATATAAGAATGAGTTAGCCAATAAACTCGGTACTTTTCCGTATTATGAAAAGAAATGTCAGTATCAAAAGGTTAATGAATCGTGGGCGCGCACCTTGTGTGAAAGAGACCACAATATGGAGGAGGTGTCGCTTTCCGCCGGCTCCGGTATAGTTCGCTTGCAACAGTTATCTGTGAGTCGTCGACGGTTACGGTCGCGTGCGAGTCGCCCGGCGGATGTCGCGTATCAAACTTTTCACGGGATTTCGGGAAAATATTACGCGCTCTCCGAGTTGACCGCCCCCTTAATCACTTTTTTGCGTGTGTTCTATGCAATCTGAAAGAAAATTTACCGCATGCTTTATGGTTCAGTTTGTTTATTTCGAATTTTATCATTCTCAGAAATAACCCGGCTGTAATATGTCAAAACTACTTTGTAACCAATTATGGTGTCATGTTGTCGAATAATTTGATCACGATTGTCAACATTGGAATTGGTTTGGCGCCCAACGTGGGACTGGAATAAGTTTAGTTTATTTCAAGCTAAAATTGTCTACGAAGTTTCGATTATTATAATAAAAATCTCATAATCGCGATGATGTTATTATACAGACTGTGTTTATGGAAAAGTGGAAAATTGTTACTGGCGCTGTTCCTATTGGATTGGCTATTTGCTGCCTCCACAGACGCTACCACTCGTAAGTATAATTTATTTTTAATTATTTTTTGCGATAGCAAGTCGGTATCAGTCTATACTAGCCTAACAGCTTTCATTTCGTTATTGTGGTATTAGTGTTAGTTTTAAAAAGTGTCAAAACGGTCACGTTTGTTTGAAAAACACACCATTTTACTATTTTACAGCTAAAGAACCTCTAAGAACGGATGTAATAGTATCTTGCATTACTCTTTTTTCCTTTAAGCTGCGGACAAGGAATATTGCAGCAGTGCATAGCGTATAGTTTATGACTAATACCGAACTGAACCGAACGAACTTGCTTTATTGCTCACGTGCTTTTTACTTATCAGTTCAGCACTTTATGCTAGTAAAGCTTTTATGTCAGCTAAAGTGATCAAATTAACAGTGAATTACGTGTTCGTAATCTGATTTAAAAAGTCTAACAACCAGTCTTACTAATGGGTATCGTATTACCCAGTAACTGGGTTGTGGAGGCAGTCGCTCCATGTAAAATACTGGTATTCAACTGCATCCGGTTAGACTGGAAGCCGACACCAACATAGTCGAGAAAGAATCTGCTTTAAAAAAAGGAAATGTTGCTTATGATTTCATAGGTAAGATTATCTTTTCTCTGTTCATTGAGCAGCAAAGGCATAACTGTCTCAATATCCATATTAATAATCATAAAACGAAACTATCTTAAAGCTAAACACTTTATACAGGATGAATTTTTGAAACGGAAACATAGGATACATAATACTCCTAAAGTATAATCATAATATGCGTATTTTTGGAGTTAAAACGAAAGGAAATTGGTCAAAAGAAAAAGAGTCATGAAATCAATTTACCTAAAAAAAAAAACACATTAAAGAGAACACTTCAACGTTATTTTAATTAAATTAGCTCAATTCCGAATTTCAGCTTTCTGACAAATAGCATAATGACAGTAACTAAACAAACAGACTGTAATACCACGTAATACCTAAAGCTCTACTGAAAATGGGCATGTTGTTATTATTGGGTAATATTCCTAAAGTTCGGTTTGAATCCCAGACAGTAATCTGACATTTTATGTTGTCTGTGTTTGCTTTTTAGTATAGGAGTTTGACATTACATCTGTCAAATTACTGGATTTAAAAAAAAAGGACAAAAATATTTTTAAACAATAAAATCCCTTTTACTTTTACAATTTTGCGTTACACTTCAACGAATATTTGGGTAATGGAAATTAATAATAAACCAACTTTAATATAAAAACTCACTGTACAACAATAATGTCGAAAATGGACTTCAATATCATTTAATATCCGCCGAGTCTTAATAATAATGCTACGTGACGTTTTAAAGGTTTTCATAACAAATTAAATTCATTAAGATCTCCATCGGCGACTCTAACTAGATGTGTGGAGCTTGTTAGGCTAATTGTCTTGTCCAAACTGCTGACTATAGAACACAAGTGTCATTGACCTCACTAACGCATGTAAATTAAGCTAACAAATAAATCGAGTAAACACTCGCGAAAACATGAAATTCGAGTAGGTATGCGAATTACAGAAAGAGTTAGTGCGGAAAAAATCATCGGCAATTAAATTTTTTTTGTTGGTTGCGAAAAGTAAACTTATTTTTGAGGTTACAAATAAAGAATATTACTATTTTAATAGGCCCGTAATTTAACGTTGCAATTTATTCACACACCGCAATATTTTTCTATGAATAATCTAAAGAGCGATTTAAGAGATTTAGAAAGTTATTCAATAACTCGAAAAACTGACCGTTTATCTGAAAAATGGTACTGAATGAATTTTAATGTCACAGCGTTTAAATAAATTTTCATTTGTCCGACACTAAAACGTCACTCAACTTCAAACATCATAACTTTTATGCTTAGCTACAATTTTTCAAATATTCCGTCTATCGATATCCATTAATGTCATGCCGTTTACAGTACAATATAGGCAACTAGCTTCATATTTTCTGACTGACTGACTCCTTGACAATTTAAAAGTGTCTGTAAATGGTTTAATTGAAATAAATGCTTTGAAATTAGGTTTAGGTCGAAATAGATGAAGTTATTCAATATTTTCCCTAAAGAACAAGAAAAAATCCAAGTTCAAGGCTGTTAAACTCAAATATGTATGTCAATAATGACACGTAAGTAAACAAAACATCCGTTACTCTCACTCACGTTATTTTTATTGGATGGTTGGATCCCCATGTTGTCAATGTTGTTTTGAAGACACTTTTATTTCGACACATTCCTTTTATCTATCTCGATGAATTTTCAAAAATCCTTCATAAGTGCTCACATTTGTTATAATAGGAACTCTTGTGCAAAATGTCATGTTTCTGACCGAGTATTTTTTATTTATTAAGTAGATATACGAGAACTTTAGACCGGTGGTTCATGAGGCCGGAAGCCAACTCTAACTATTATTTTACGATTAACCATTAAATTCAAATCTTCAGACCCGCCGATCGATTCTGTAAAAATCTCACCGTGAAAACTTAGGTGAAGTGAGCTTAGAGTGAGCTATCAACGGTGTCAATCCCTAGCATTAGTTGGAATGACAGCTCGCTTCACGCTCACTTCACCTAAGTTTTCACGGTGAGATGGTTACAGAATCGCACTGCTGGATCTTCGGACCAGAAAAGTTCAAATCTTCGATACGAATAACTTACTCACATACTATTAAAGAAATACTCACGCCTTCTTCCCATGGGGGTAAGCAGAAACTACAGAACGCCACCTACCACGATCCATACATACTCCTGTTGCCTCGTTTACGTTCTTAGAGCTGAGAGGAAATTCTCTTAATTTTAAGAACGTTCACAGGCTGATGCCAGTCTCAATCTGTCAAAAATACCTCTAATTTTCCAACATTGTTGACAAGTTTTTGAGATGAGATTGCGACTAGATTTTGAACGTTTCTTACGTTTCTTCTGGTCACACACGCACGCCGGTTGCAAGTATCTTCGAAGTTTTAATATACCACTATCCTACATCATATCCTAATCTCATATCATCACCAGAACTATCACTTTCCAATACGTAAGCGTTGAATGTTCCTTAAGACAGGAGCTTACACCGCTATTAGCCGCTCAAGTCCATCAAACTAGCGCTGTAAGCAAGTCTCGCTTTACCAAGTAAGGGTTGGTTCACGCCGTGGAACTTGCAATGTAATCAGCGGCGTTATGCAACTATGTTAGATCGTGGATTGGTTCGTGTGTGTTGTAGTACTTGTAGTATCAATAGAATACTTGAAATGGTTGGAAGCACTTTGATTCTATTTCATGAGGAGTTTGGATCGCCAGAATCAATTGTTGTTATTACCATAGACCGCATCCATCGCTTTCCATCAGGCGTGATCGAGGTCAAGAGCAGGCCCATTCGGTGATAAATAAAAAAACAAAAGAGTTCTCCTTAAATGATGAACTATAATCAAATACTTTTGACGAAGATATACTTTTATTATCTTACTACTTTTATTTATTTATTCTTTTGAAAGCTTACAGTCTAATATCTAGGTAAATAATGAACAAGTAGCGTTTACAGTTGCCATTTAGAGGCTTCCATAAATTAGAAAATATGTAGCTTTTAAAAGAAATAAAAATATCTACACACAAAAATTAACAAACCTAAACAAAGTTTTCACAATTACTTACTAAATACTATCAAAACAGCGCTAAAGTTTGTGATTTCTAAAAGAAAAAGTTTTCTCGTCTTTTCTCGTGTTCTGCTTCAAAAAGTTTAATTGTCAGAATTCTGACCGATTTAATTACTATAGGTTCAATGATTAAGCTCGAAAAATTTCCAAACTTCCTTGAAAGCAGCGCAAATGTAGCCTCTGTTATTCAGTAAAACTAAAGTACATAAAAAAGTAGAAGGCTAACTCAAATCAAATCAATATACAGACTGTACTAGAATGGTATAGTCAATTTTGACCACAGCCTTAAATTTGACCACAGCTTTCTGGTACAGCCTGTATATACAGGCGATTAGATTCACACACACACACACACATTAATAGAAACCACGTATTATCACATTAATAGAAACCACGTATTCTAAATTACGTATTTTAAACACACACAATTAAAATAATTAATAACTTTTAACGTTCTAACCGCGGGACCATTTTTTTCGTTATAGTATGTAACAACATTAAACTTAATTTCATGTGATAACATAATCGCCACCATGTATATATTTTTTGGAACAAATACAGGTTCTCTGAAATTTACAGTGTTTCTTAACTGTACGAGCATCGCTACATGAAAGAAAGAAAGAAAAAGTATTGATTGCAACTCGTACATGATCTCGAAGATCACAAACTAAACTAAATCAAAAATAATAAACTAAATTATATAAAGAAAAACAAGTAAAATAAAAATAAAATAAACAGAAATTCCTATACGAGGCCAAAAGGCTCCTATCTAAGCACGATGCTGCGAAATTTAAAAAATCAGTGTCACAGCGCTGGTATAGGGCCCGACATGAAATGTATTGTGTTAGTTTTTACCTTAAAAAGCTTTGCTTATTCGCCGATTTATTAGGAATATATTAAAATACATACATAAATAAAGTAGGCTACTCGTGGTGGGCGCGATAGCTTATTCAGCGAATGTAAACAAGCCCAGTCCGTTAACACCAGTTCAAAAACTGTGTTGCAGCCATTAGCGCCTCCGAGAAGCATAAACTATCAAGCGAAGAATAGACGAAACCTCAATAAGACACCTGACATGCATAATAGGCATCATGATAAACACATTTTGAACAGCGATCTACTTTACTAAATCACCGATAAAAAGGTGTGAATCCAAAACGAATCGGTGTTGCCTTGTATTTGGATTATCGCGGTGAAACTGACGTGCAGTCAATTAGTAGGGCAGGGTGTTCACCGGGGCGCGTTCCTAATTTGTCAGTGACAACGTCGGAAGTTTAACAAGCCTAGTTTTAACAATATCAACCACTATAGCGCCATTTAGAAAACATTAAATCAAATTGTGCTGTCACGGATTTATATAGCCGTAATATTTATGGCTCAAGTTTCCATTACGTCGATTGTTTATTAGGTATTTAGTGGCGTGATTTCAGCTCCGTTTCGAATTTAGATTAACTGCCTCGTTGCGCTATTGATAAGGATGAGGTCTTGAGTCCGATTCCCGGATCGGGCAAAATGTTTCTACATTGTTCTCACTTGTATAATTTGAACATGAATGATGTAAGCAATATTTTGTTACAATTTTATGTTTATGTTGTGTATTTTATATTTAAAATAATGTCCGTGGTGTTTCTTGCCCGTTCTTCTCCACAGCTTAGCTCTTTAGAATGGGCAACTAGCTTAATCTTTCTGACTGACCGACCCCTTGACAATGCAAAAGTGCCTGTAATTGGTTTATCTACACATATAAATAAAAAATGAATCACCGAAATATATGTACGCGCATAACTTCCGATCGACTGCACCAAATTGGATAAGTCTTTTTTTGTGTTCGTTATTGTCAGGATAAGGCTTGTATAAAAGAAAATTTTATCCCGATATTCCCACGGGATCGAAACTTATGCGGGTGAAACCGCGGGGCGCAGCTAGTTTGAAATAAATAGAGTTTGTTATTGGGTTTTCCATCTGGAATTTCTCAGTGGCAGTCTGGAGTCTGTATTTGTGCCTGGTTGATGGCATTAGGCTCGCCCCCAGGCCCCACTCGCCGCCAGTTGTGTTTTAGTCCCAGTTGTTACTGGGACTAAAATACAACTGGCGACATGTGGGTGTACTATAGGCACACCTCTGCCTAACCCTTTGGGAAATACAGGCGTTATGTTAATCAAATTTTGCTGTCACAGATTTATATAGCCACTAGCTTCTGCCCGCGACTGCGTCCGCGTGAAATTTCTTGTTCCCCCGACCCACCCCGTCGCATCACATCACCTACCCGCGCTATCACTATATTATATATATTATAGCCTTCCTCAAGAATTGGGCTATCAAATGTAAAAATAGTTTTTCAAATCCGACTGGTAGTTACAGAGTTAACACCCTACATACAAACTATCAAACAAACAAATTTTACCTCTTTATAATATTAGTATAGATAATATTAATGGCTCAAATTTCCATAACGTCGATTGTTTATTAGGTATTTAGTGGCGCGATTTCAGCTCCGTTTCGAATTTAGATTCAATTCCCTATTGTATACCCGCTTACATTTTGGTACTTCGAGTTACTGTATTTGGATGACACATTCATTTTCGAATTCGCTGATAAGGGAGTTTGAGCGTCTATTTTGTATGTACACTGACAGCGTGGAGTCTCTTGGATAGCATAAATTACTAACTTTATACATAATTTCTACTGGATGTAGGTACGCTTGTCCCTAGCCATCCAGTATTTCCTAAAATGTTTCAAGCCAAATAACTACTTTTTAAATTGAGCTGTATGAAATTGTGTTCCCATCTAGTCTGACCTGTATTTTAATATTAATAACATTTATACAATGACATAATTTTTTTATTATTATTCAAACGTCTGAAAGTTATTAGTAAAATTGTAATTGTGTCACAAGTCTAACCGTTTCGATGACTGTTAAATCAATCTATTTATCAAATAATTCATGACTTTATTTCCAAAGACTTCGGGTACATAATGATAAATGAAAAGCAGTGGTGGCCCAGTTGGTTACGGCTGCGACTTACGAGTTGTAGATAAACGCAGACAGGTGCTTTACTTTCTGTAAATTATTTCATCACCACTACTCTCAGAACGGTGAAGCAAAACATCGTGAGGAAACCGGCATGTCTTAGAACCAAAAACTCGAAGACAATGTGACTTTTACCAATCGCACAGGGCCCACGTGATTACGACCCACTCCCTCTCAACAAGAGGAGAGCCGTGTCCCAGCAGTGGGAACATTATAGGCTGAATATACTTATGCTACTTAGTGATACGATAAGTAGATGGTGATGTGATGAAGACTTGTTGGCACCACTGTTGGTATGTTTATTTTCGAGTTACGTGTCGTTAAATGTGACGTAGACAAGGCTTAAGAAAATATTCAATTGCCAATTTATATACAGTACGGAAACCACAATAAATTATACTAAATACTTGTTATCGCCTTTACTGACGGTATACAAAAAGCGGGGTGTAAAGTTCACTCATCCTCTATAGAAAATGGAGGATCCTCCAACCAGACGGGTATTATGTTTTATGTCTGGTGGGCAACTCGCCGCCGTCGGGATGTTGTATATATGCTAGATGCGCGGTAAACTCTGCTTGCGCGATGCAGGATTTTGCGTGAGGTCACTGTCATGCGTAGTTTGCATGTGGCGTTGTGGATGTCACCACATATAAAAGAGCTTTTGAGATTAAGATTATAAAGCAAATTGACTACCAACTTAAATTGTTCGTATATTCAAATTGCAACTGTCATTCTTTGACAGTTGTATGGTTTGGCTATAACTCGGCAAATGGAAGTAGGATGTCAATTTGCTTAACAAACAATTTCCCTGTCTTCACCCAGCTATCTAAAGTTTTATGTTTCACTGAACATACATTACATTAACAAATTGCTAATCTCTTCGGATGAAAGCCTCATTTAAGTTATTATGGCAGGACTTCGTGTGAAGTTCGATTAATCATAAAATTATAACTTTGCAGCCATTTTATGCTTGAGATGCCACGTTAAATATCGTATAATATGTGATAGGTTCCTGGCACCCTACCTGATTTCAAGAGGTGTAGTTTTTTTTAAATGAAAAATTGTTTTCATAAAATATGCTTAGATGGCTTGGTCGTATTGAGAGGACGAATGAAAGGCACAAAAGATAGGTACGAGTAGGAGTATGAAGGATTTACTGTGTGTACATAAATAATAATAAAATAAATTTTAAATTAAGGAACCCTATTACTAAGCCTCTGCTGTCCGTCCGTCTGACTGTCAGCGGGTTGTATCTCATGAACCGTAACAGATTGACAGTTGTCATTTTCACAGAGCGTGTATTTCTATTGCCGCTATAACAACCAATAATAAAAAAATAATAATTATTAATTAATTAAGTATTAAGTTAATAAAAAATAAAGGGTGTCTCCATACAAGAAACGTGTTTTTTCAGCGTGTTTGGCCTTTGGCTCGGAACCCGACTCGCAATTGGGTGGTTTTTTTTGTTCCTCCTCCACCACTAAGTAGGTGTATCGGTTTTCATGTTCCGTTTCCCTCTTGCTCCCTAGTTACGGACTTACGTTCGGACCGTTATTGGTGACATCTTAAAATCTATAGAATTTCATCGTCGATTCTCTCGCGCTCTGATTCTCCATTATATAATTTATTTCTTTCATATTTCTTTTGGATGTGGAGTAATAATAAACAGTATTGGCCCAGTGATAACGGCCGTGACTTACGCTGGCGCTTTACTTGGTCTAAATTATTTAATCACCACTGCTCTCAAAACTGGCACGTTCTAGACCCAAAAAATCGAAGACATCTACCAACCCGTACTGGGCCCGCGTGGTGGATTACGGCCCACTCCTTCTCACCGAGAGGAGGCCTGTGTCCCAGCAGTGGGAATATTATAGGCCGATTATTATGTTATATTTCTTTTGTGTTTGTTTATTCATTTACATTAGGAATAGGTAAAAATATTTGTTCCCTTTGTTTTAATGTACATGTTGCATTATACAAACAAACTGCTCACTGTTCTTCCTTTCTTCTTTGTGGGTGTCTTCATTCTCCTGTCCTTATCTTTATTTATTTGGGGTCGGCGCAACATGTCTTTTTCATCCATACTCCTCTATTAGTACTTTCGCTAGTCACCCCCTTTCTAACCATATCATCATTCACACAGTCCATCCACCGTTTCTTTGGTCTTCCCCTACTCTTATAGCCATCGACATTCATACACAACACTTTCCTCACGACATTTTCCTCATTCCTCGGTATCACTTGCCCATACCATGACAACCGATTTCCACACTACTTCTTTGTAGGTATACTCTTGTCTATGTAGGTAGGTACACCTCTGCCTAACTCTTCGGGGGTACCTAACAGACGTGATGTTGTGTGTATAAACTTCCAAACTTTTCTAAAACAATATCACAAAACGGAAAGAAAAACAGTATATTATAATAATCGTACGTATGTCAGTTTTGACCTGATTACGTAATATTTTCGTTTCGTGGGTCGCGTGCCTCGGAACTAATTTAATAAAAACAACACAGTTTACTAAAGGGTATTTTGGCATTACCGCTCAGATTCATGTCACACACTAACCTTCTTAAGTTAAGCACCTTATCGCATTATATGTGATAATAGTTTTAAGTTCATGAGAGAATACTAAATGTGGTTTGCAGCGAGATTTTCAAGGAGAATTTTAAAGCTGCACTAATACCTTTATGAATGTAATTTCTGGAAAGGTTTAATGAATAGGAAACTTAAGGTTTTATTTAGAAGATTTCATATATAAACTAAGATTCTTTTAATTGAAGTTGTATTATTATATATTTATGTTTTAGTTTTTAGGGTTAGAGAAACTAAAATATTTTTCTTTCTTTTCTTTCTTTCTTTCTGAACTATACTTTCTTAGATTTTTAGATTTGAATTGAGGATATGAGATTAACAAAAAAAAAAACTTGTCTAAGGGCTGATTTTTCCAACGCTAGATAACTTTATCCAAGGAAAAATTAATTTTGAATTTTTGACAGTTCTTCCCATATACGTCTGATAGTTTTTGTATGCAAAAACTGTCAGACGTCAATTTTATTCCACTAATCCTACTCCCATTAATATTATAAATGCGAAATTTTGTATGGATGGATGATGGATGTTTGTTACTCTTTCACGCAAAAACTACTGAACGGATTTGGATTAAATTTGGCACGCAAATTTATAACCAATGCAAGTTTATAACCAGGATTAACACATAGGATACATTTTATCCCGATATTCACACGGGATGGATGCTTCGATGCGAACTTATGCGGGTGAAACCGCGGGGCGCAGCTAGTAAAAAATATTTGTTGATTGAAAAATCAGCCCTAAGTAAAGTAGTACGTAATAGTAATACAATGCGAAGCAAGGCATTTCTCAATGCGTTCCACATGACAAGCCACTCAACTATTGTCTATGAATCTATGACTCTTACTGACTAAAACCCACCCATGTTCCTTCCTTCGCCTTTATGTTCCGGGGTAGAGGTAACCCTTTCGGACAATCCCGCTGACCCGGCAGGCTTCGGCCCTAAGGGGCCCCTCAAATTATGCTGACATCTCTTTGAGGCGCGCGTGGAACACTTACGCGCCGTCCGGCACGGGCCTGGTCCTGATCGGGCGGTGAGCTACCCATTGCTCTCCGCCCGCAGGCCCGCGCCTACGGTGGCCGGGAGTCGCCACGCGGCTCCCGACGCCCGGAGCGTCTCCCGCGGCGGCTGGGACGGGAGGCTCTCTCCCTCATCCGTCCCGCCACCTCCTTCGCTAGCATGACTGCTTCGCAGAAGGAGGCGACTGCCTCCCACTCCCTCTCGCTCCGGACCATGGTTTGCACCAGGGCCGGGCGCGAGAGGCCGCCGCCGCTGCCGATCGCCTCTACGAGGACACGGCGGTGCTCCGCCCAAGCGGGGAAGACCTCCACCGTGTGCTGCACCGTGTCCTCTGGGCGATCCTTGTTATGGTGACACCCGGGTATTTCCTCCCACCTAACTGTGAGACCTTATAGTAATGTTTGTGAATACGGGTCCCAAGCTCTCAAGATTGAAGCTAGTTGATAACAGATCGCCATCAGCAGTCCATTGCTAAGAAATGAAATGTATGATGACAATTAGACATAGGAACTTGATGAAACTGTTCGAAAGCCTTGTACATCTATCAGCTCATCGTCTATCTAGCCTGTTCCCAACGATATTGAGGTCAGCTTCCAGGCTAACCGGATGCAGCTGAATACCAGTATTTTACATGCGGAGGGACAGCCTGTATGGCCTCCACAAACCAGTTACCTACTGGGTAATAAATACCCTTTGATAAGAATGGTTGTCAGACTTTCAGGCTTCTGACTACCCGAAACGACTGTCAAAGATCGAAGAATGACAGCCGGGACCAGCGGCTTAACGTGCTTTCCGAGGAGTATTGGTGTGTAAAGATGGATGGACCCATCCACGGGTCGACCGCGGCAAGCGCAGCTTAACCTGATCGATCGACTTTTGTGGCTGTTATTACTTAGCCACAAACCACCGCTATCCATTGAAAATTATAGTACAATTGATACTAATTACTATATTCAGGGGCCATTTTCTAAAAAAAACCTTAGCAGCATTTCGTGAATGCAAGCATGTCCCACAGGTACCATAGTTTACAAACAAGGTTAATTCATATCGAAAAATCTCAGTTACAGAATATTCGGAATCAATTTATTTTTGCCCGAAGCACGCAACTCTGTTCTGACCGTCGATAAAACTCGCGTTCAGCGGCTAAAACTACTGCATTCGTTACATAGCGTAGTTGTGGAAACATCAAAGGTTTTTGTTGCTTTTATTTAATCCATATCTCTGCCTATGCCATGTCTGTATGCACACTATTTATGTGTATAAAGTGAGAGAAATAAAATAAATTTATTTGCGGCAAACATGACGCATAAAAAGAACATAAACACACAAAAAAATAACAAGTTGGGGGTAAACATGCGTCACATCCACGCAAAACGGCCATTGCTTAGCATAATGCAGACCCTATACGAGACAGAGCCCCAGCGCTGGTTTTCAGCGGCAGCCGCCGTTGACGCGACTCTTTTAAAGTATCTACTTAAAATATGAGAAGAGTAATAAAATAAAAACTGTAAGTCTCGATATGTAGGTACTCTGGGTGACCATTCATTACATTACATATCAATACCCGTCTGTGCCTCGGAAAGCCCGTTAAGCCTTTGGTCCCGGCTGTCAAGTGTATATCTTTGACAGTCAGAAGCCCAATAGTCTAACAACTAGTCTTACCAAGGGGTATCGTGTTACCCAGTAACTGATTTGTGAAGGTCAGATAGGCAGTAGCTCCATGTAAAATACTGGTATTCAGTTGCATCCGGTAAGATTGGAAGCCCACCCCAACAAAGTTGGGAAAAGGTTAGGTATGCAGATTTTGTATGTTTTTTAATTAGCGAAAATTCCTGTAGTCTCCTAATAAACTCCGATTGACATAATAGGAAACATAATATTCTTTACAACAAAGCAATTAACTGGTCTGACAAAATATTATTTAGATAAAATTCGCTGTTGGAGTATTTTCTGACTAAAATTATAGCGTGTAAGTAAAACCTAACCGGTTACCAACTGTTCTTAACAAGCACAAACAATACACAACACAACACAGCACTCAACAAAACAACACAACGAAAGAAAGAAAATACGTTAATTTGCGGTAAATATGACGCATAGAAAGAACACAAACCCAAAAAAAGAATCTCTCACATCACACGTTTGGTTTGTATAAATTACTAGCTGACCCGACAGACGTTGTCCTGGCTTTACAATAGTTCATATAAAAATCCCATAGAAAAAAGACGTTCAGTTTTTCCCGATTTCGAACATTTTCCGGGAATATTTTCCAATTTTTCCTTCTATAAAAACCTACTTTGGTCTATTAGGATCATTAAAAAAAAAAAACAGACACATCGGTCAGCCGTTCTCAGGTAATGCGCTTACTTGCGCTGAAAATGAAAATCAAATCATTTCATTTTCAGCGTTGCATAGATATAAGGTGGCAGTCCAACCACACGCTGATCACCTAATTTAAGTGTGTGTGTGTAATTTGAATGTGTTATATTTATGGAATTATAGGTTTAATACGTTGGTACCGGAATTGGTCTTTTAAGAGGAACCGGGACCACCCCTATGTGCGGATGGTGATGGTGATGGTTTTAGTGAGGTAAAAATCCCACACTCCCCGGAGGTCGGGTGCCTTTTGAAGGATTCCCCCCGAAAACAAAAAAAAGGTTTATTACATTATCTATGTGTGTATTTGTTGAAAGTTGCATGTGAATTTATATTTAGACTGGCTTCTCCCCGTGGCTTCGCCCGTGTGGATGACGGAAATTATCCAACAGAGAACATGCTATCGGGACAAAAAGTAGCATATGTCCTTTCCCAGGATGCCATCTATCTGCTTGCCAAATTTTATCGAAATCTGTTCAGTGGTTTAGACGTGAAAAGTAACATACAGACAGAGTTTCTTAAATAATGTAAATCGAGCAATTTTGAGTATCTATGTATTAATTAAACAACACAGTTCATTTAACTGAAAGTTACTTTCAGTGTTCAACGATTGGCAAACTGTTTACATTGAACTAAATACATACTTAAATATTAGTTCAACATTATAATTCTCTATTAGCTTAATAAACTCGAATAACAGTCTCGTTAGTCGAAATATCAGTTCAGGATATTTTACTTGACCCCCAATGCTCTGAAATGACCTTTTGGATTAATTGATAAATGAAGATTTAGGTTAGCAGGTTTTTACCTAAGCAATTTAGTTGGGAACCTGTCCCGCCACAGACGATTAGCGAGAAGCAAGTAGAGCTAGCAACTAGAAAAGAGATGGGGAGCAATGAGCAGTGTGTGTAGCTCGGATAGTTTGTCTATGGGCTATGAGCGAGTGTGACGAGGAGAATGACTGCCCAGTCACTTGCTGGTATGGGTATATACAAAGCGAGAGTCTCTTAGCGAGTGTTCTGCCAGCCAAGCGAGTATTGTCTTTGATAGCTCTTGTCGCTGTGACCAACTAATGGAGAGAGAGTTCTCGCCGGTAGTGTGAACGGTCAATCAACTAATATTACTGCGTGGCGACTCAGTCACCTGCATTCGTCAAGGGGGTGAATTTACCTTTCATTTTAAAAAACTTACGCTTCGAAACTCTAATCCGATTCGTGAAAAAAAATCAAATTCCTATACTACAGTAGACGGACTATTTCGGTGGATGTATGGTTTTCTTTTTACAATTCGTGTATGAGTTTCATAGTGAAACTTGTTTAGAATGGATACAGGTGACTAAATTGACACATGTGTGTATCTCTTTTACTGATACGGGAACAGGGAACTACATCTATTGTACATTTCTTGAACGAGAAAATAGTCGTAGGTGTAGAAGTAGTATGTATTCATATATCTATAATTTTGGATATGTACCTATATATATCTGTATATCTATTTTAGTGTATTGTATACATAGTATTTGCACCAACGACAGCCCCATTTTATGTCCAGGAAAACCACTGTCAATTCCAAGGTTGCCTGGAAGCGATAGCAGAATGCAATAAGGCCTGCCCATTGTATATTTGGTAGTGTTTGATGTATTTCTTATGTTATGTATTTTTGTGGTGTACAATAAAGTACAATAACTAATAAATAAATAAATAGTCGATAACTATTCTCTTCCTCATCTGCGATGGGACACGTTCCTTATCGTTGTTAAAAACAATGACTGTACTTCCTTATACTGCAGTTACCTGAAAGTTACAAAATTAAAGTTATTTTATGGCAATGCCCCAGTGATTTCGGGGCGGGAAAAGCCGAGGCTTATAAAAGTAAAATTGCGCCTGACAGATTTGATTAACGATGCCTTAAGGGGTTATTGAGTTAAGTTCCTCTACCAAAAAATATTACCTTAATGGGGTATTTGATACCGTGTTGTTCCTAATATTAACATGTATACATACATATTTACTTAATACAGGTCAGAATTATGTTTGAAATTTATGTTCTGTCACAATTTTCGGTTATAAAGAACGAGGAAAATGTGTATGCGCCCAGAACGAGGGCATTGTGACATCTAAAAACAAATAAAATAGAAATCTTTTTTGTGAAATGTAACTTATATTTCCTTAAAATCCTGTAGGAGGAGCTCGTAGCTAAGTAATAATAGCCGCACCGGTCGATCGATCAGGGTACGCTATGCTTGCCATACCGAAACCTCTCCGTGCCTCGGAAAGCACGAAAGCCGTTGGTCCCGACCGTCATTCTTAGATCTTTGACATTCGCTACGGGTCGTCAGAAGTCCGAAGGTCTGACAATCAGACTTACCAAGGGTTGTAACCCAGTAACTGGGTTGTAGAGATCAGATAGGCAGTCACTCCATGCAGTGCACCACCTACGCGGTCAAAATGTATGGAACAGAGCATTTTTTTTTATAACAGACGAAATATTTCAACGTACGGAGTTCAGAATCATGTACTTAATCCATGGTAACAGGCTGTGCATCGATGTCCCTGCCACCCTGTATAGAGAACATTTCCATTTATAAATTCAGCGCGATACTAACTCAACGTCTAACAGTTAATAAAGTGAAAAGGCAGAATTTGACGAAATGCCCAATCGTCGGCAATGGGCCACGCTACATTTCACCTAGTGACCAATTATGACCACACGTAGCGTGTCATGTTTACGCCAGCGCTGTCCTAATTACCGTCATTACATGATTTCCAAAAATACAGTTGTTAAATGGTCAAAACCAGAAACTAGTTTGTTGGAAATGAATTCATCAATCGTCATAGCAATTGAAAAAACTTGTTTATTTACTTATTTGTTATTTATTTAGGTTGATTAATTGAAAACTATTTATTTACTAAACATAATCTATCACTGATCACATAACTGTGTGCTTATCGTGATGTTTATATAACTTTTATGTAATAAATTATTCCCTTTGTAAACAATTTTCTACAATTTATACTAAGTACTTGGCAATTTAAACATATTAAAGACGTATCATGTCTTCCTTCAAGAATTAGCATTTCGTATCGCATCTAATTTATTACATGAACCCTGTAAGACGAGAATTAATCATATACGCCGCTTCACGAAATTCGTAATTAGCTAACTAATTCTAGTCTCTAGTTCCAATGGGGCTAAAACAAACGATTTTCACTTACTTAACCAAAACGACCTAAATTTCTATTACATTCTAGTGGCGTTTTTCATCATCGTCATCATTTCAGCCGAAAGAAGTCCACTGCTGGACATAGGCCTCCCCTAAGCACCTCCACTTCGACCGGTTCTGTGCTTTTCGCATACAACGGGTTCCTGCGGCCTTCACAAGGTCGCCGGTCCACCTTGTGGGAGGCTTTCCAACGCTACCCCTATAGCTGCTATGGCCTTTTTGCTTTCTTGTTATAGGTAAATAATAAATAGTGAAGTAAAGGAAGTTAAAGTCAGCGACAAACGTCCGTTAACACTTCAGTTTTTTACATCTTAATTCAGCTTAATATTTAACTTTATTCGGAACAATATCCTCATCGCTTCAGCCGCATGCACGATGACCACTGGGGAAAAGTTTCCACACAATGTATGCTTGAAGGTGGACGGCGCCGCCGAGGCCAGCCCAGAAAGAGATGGCCAGATGATCTGGACGCGTACCGCGATGGCTGGTTTCTCGGTGGCGAGGGCAAAGAGTTTCTTGAAGGATTTCCGGGAGGTCTTTGCCCAGCAGTGGGACAGTAAAGGCCAAAAAAAAAAATCGGAACAAAAGTAAAATTCAATTAAGGTGATATGTTGATGTTTATCTAAATTTAATTGATTTATTTGATTTGTTTTTTAATCGATTTCAATCGCTGATTGTTAATTAGCAGAACGTTGTTATTGAAACTTAAAAATATGGTTTAACATTTTAATCAGACGCCATGTTACCTACTTGTTAAATCAATAAGACCCTTTGAATAAACGTTCTTTACAAAATTGGTTAAATTTAATTAAAATTTCCGCTCGTGTTGTTGGTAGCAAACCGAACGCGATTTCCCAAAAGGTGAAAACATCAACATTTATAGGAGTCGGGTGTTGCTAATATCTGTATCTTTACGAGCTTATATCGTCTAACATTAAAACAAATCTATTCTGTGACTTGAAAATAAAAGACACGAAACCTTTGATTAACTGCTGTAGTTTGCGCGAAGTCGTAAAAAAAGTAATGAGTTGTATTTTGGCACCGTTCCGTGTAAGGGTTTTCTAAGGCGCGAGTCAGGTGTACAGACTATTCGATCAAAAAGTGACGGTATACCTAATCGGCTTTCAGTAACTTAATGTGTGTGTGTAATAGAAATATTTAATGTACTCTTGTTATGTATAATGTAACCTTTCACTTTGGTGTGCCGATAGGAGATGACAATTTGGCCTTTTGTACACATACCTACGTTTTTTTTTGCCGTGAAAAACTACGGTTTATTCGCCGTGTGTAGACACGGTCGTCAGTGTTGTATGGATCGCTTTTAATAGAAGCTAATTGACGGACACGTTTTTTCTACGGCACGGTTTAAAAACGTGTGTAGGCACGGTGCTCAGTGTTGTATGAATTACTATAAAAGCTTGTTGACAGACACGTTTTTTATACGGCGCGGTTTATACGCTGCACCGTAAAGAAACCGTGCCGCGTACAAAGGGCCTTTCTTGTCTTACCGTAATTTTCAAAGCGCTGCAGTATTTACGAGGATAAACTGTAGGTACCTCATACGTTAAATACTCAAGTCGATCGTGTAATTTCATGGCTACAAGACAGGAAACGATGCTAAGTCGACATAACTGAAGTTTTGACGAATGGAAAGAAAAATAATGAAAGAAAAATGCGTTTATTGTCATTACAGCAAAATAAATACACCTTAAAACTATAAAAAACAGAAAACAAAGATTATAATGTCAAAAGGGCCTCAGCTCAGCATAATGTCAGGTGACAATACAACAAGGTGTACCACCTGACGCTGATTGTCAGCTGCAACCCACTAGCGCCATACGCTAGAATAACAAACACATAGGGAATGTGTGTGTATAATAAATTATGAGAATAATCCCGTGTCAATTCAAATTATGTAGTTTCACTGTTGTCAGTCGTTATGGTAGAAATAAACTTAGTAATTGGTGTAAAGGTTTACAGACACCAATTATCACGTTTTAGGTACCTATTAAGTAACGGTATCAGATAAAATACATTTTTATATAATTGTAGCTGAGAATGTTTTTACTGACCTTGTTAAGGATAATCGGCATTTAAAAATAAACCGTTGGGAGTTGTGCGTCAGAAGAGATTGTAATTGAATAAAATTTTGAATGAATAAAAACTTTAAGCTAAAGTTCATCATCATCATCATCATTCATTTCAGCCGATAGACGTCCACTGCTGGACATAGGCCTCCCCCAAGTGTCGCCACATTGACCGGTCCCGTGCGACTCGCATCCAGCGGATTCCCGCAACCTTCACCAGGTCATCGGTCCACCTAGTGGGAGGCCTTCCAACGCAACGTCTTCCGGTTCGCGGTCGCCACTCCAGAACTTTTCGGCCCCATCGGCCATCCGTTCTGCGAGCAATGTGCCCTGCCCACTGCCACTTAAGTTTGGCAATTCTTCGGGCTACGTCGGTAACCTTGGTTCTCTTGCGGATGTCCTCATTTCTGATTCGATCACGCAAGGAAACTCCGAGCATAGCCCTCTCCATTGCCCTTTGAGTGACTTTAAGCCTTCTGATGAGGCCCATTGTGAGCGACCACGTTTCAGTCCCGTATGTGATCACTGGCAACACACACTGGTCATAGACTTTCGTCTTGAGACACTGTGGTAAGTTGGACGAGAAGATACCGCGCAGCCTCCCGAACGCCGCCCAGCCGAGTTGGATTCGACGATTGACCTCTTTCTCGAAGTTAGACCTACCTAACTGGACCGTTTGTCCCAGGTACACATAATCGTCTACAACTTCGAGTGTTGAGTCTCCGATCTTGATAGGAGTGGGTGTGACATGGGCATTCAGCATGATCTTGGTTTTGTCCATGTTCATTTTAAGACCCACTCTTCCGGAAGCTCTGCTGAGGTCATCGAGCATTATACTGAGGTCCTCCATGGTCTCAGCCATGACCACTATATCGTCGGCAAACCGAAGGTGAGTGATGTACTCGCCATTGACGTTGATGCCTAGCCCTCTCCAGTCCAGAACCTTGAAGACATCCTCTAGTGCAGCGGTGAACAGTTTCGGAGATATGACGTCTCCCTGTCTCACCCCTCACTGCAGAAGGATAGGTTCGGAAGCTTGGTCCTGAAGTCGGACTGACATGGTGGCGTTTTTGTACAAACACTTCAACACCTCGATGTACCGATAGTCGATTTGGCACCGTTGGAGAGACTGCAGTACAGCCCAGGTCTCGATCGAATCGAAGGCTTTCTCGTAGTCCACAAACGCTAAACAGAGTGGCAGGTTATACTCTTCGGTCTTCTGTATAATTTGCCGCAGCGTATGTATGTGGTCCACGGTGCTAAAGCCTTTTCGGAAACCGGCTTGTTCGGGAGGCTGAAAATCGTCAAACCTGCGCGCGAGACGATTCGTGATGACTCTTGAAAACAACTTGTAGACATGGCTTAGAAGTGAGATGGGCCTATAATTCTTCAACCGGGCATTGTCGCCCTTCTTGAAGAAGAGTACCACCACACCCCTGCACCATGCCTGTGGCGTTTTCCCCTCGAGTATGACGGAATTAAACAGCTTCTGAAGGGCCTCAAGTACCGGTTTTCCACCCGCCTTCAGGAGTTCGGCCGTAATTCCGTCATCACCTGGTGCTTTGTTGTTCTTGAGCTGTTTCAGAGCCATCCTAATCTCGTACAGGCTGAAGTCCGGGATGTCTTCGGTATAGTGTCGGGTCAGTCTAGCTCTTGGGTCGTTTGCTAGATCTACAACGGGTTTACTGGTTGACGTGTACAACTGTCCATAGAAGCTCTCAATCTCCCTCAGAAGCTCCGGTTTGGCGGATAAGATCCTACCATCGTCGGTCTTCAGTTTCGTGAGCTGGCTCTGCCCAATAGCCAGATCTCTTGCAAATACCTTGGAGCCTTTGTTCCGCTCGATCGCGTCTTTGATACGCTCGGTATTAAAGCGGCGGAGGTCGCTCTTCAAGGATTTAGAGATCCGTCTATTGAGCTGCCGGTATTTCCACGCCTCGTCTGGAGACTGCAGGATCATCTCACGCCGCTCCTTCATGAGCTTGAGAGTGTGATCGGAGAGCCTCTTGTTCTGATCTGTACGACGTGTCTTAAAGAACTTAGACCCGGTCGTATGAACAGCTTCCACGAACCCATCGTTGTATTCGTCCACTGAGCTTCCTAGGCACTCGAAACGGTTCTGGAGTTCAAGCTGAAAGCTCTCGGGGTTATGGATCCGGATCTGTGCTGGACGGAGCGTAGACTTCATCAGTCGAGACCTTTCAAGCTTGATATTGATGTTCAATGTGCCTCTTACCATGCGGTGATCGCTCCCGGTTTTCAGCGTATTGATCACTGAGACATCATTGAACATTTGCTTCTTGGTTGACATGATGAAGTCAATCTCATTTTTAGTTGCACCATCGGGGCTCTGCCAGGTCCACTTCCTGTGCTCACGCTTTCTGAAGAAGGAGTTCATCATATAGAGGCCCTCCTTCTCCATAAAACTAGCCAGTTGGTGGCCCCGGTGATTCCGACGTCCAACTCCAAATTGCCCCACCTGCAGCTCATCCCCGTCTCGCTTGCCCAGTTTCGCGTTGAAGTCCCCCATGACCACGGTAAAGTGAGTTTTGAAACCATGCATGGCTTTAGAAATGTCCTCATACATGGTCTCCACTTCGTCGTCGGGGTGTGCCGAGGTCGGGGCGTAGACCTGTATGACCTTCAGCAAATATCTTGAGGATATTCTGAGTATAAGGTACGCTACCCTGGTCGACACACTCTCGATCTTCACCACGTTGTTCACAAGGGACTTGTGGACGATAAACCCAACACCACCCTGGGACTGCCGGTCACCCTCTCGGAAATAGAGCAGGCTGCCGGATTTCAGGATTACCGTGTCCTCCCCCTCTCTTCGGACTTCAGATAATCCTACAATACTCCATCGCAGCCTGCTCAACTCCTCTTCGAGTTCCGTTATCTTCTCGTCGGTCCGGAGCGTACGCGTGTTATATGTTGCCAGGTCCAGTCGTCGTTGGTATTGGCAGCCGGATCCCATCCGGAGATTCCTCGCACCCCTTGCCACGCCGTAACCTCGACCGCTGCCGTAGTCGAGGGTAGACGGGCTGCCGGGCACTAGGGGCCATTTCTGTAGTGTGCTATCCATTGGGGGGGGGTTTGCCATAATCGCCACGCTTGGCAGGCGGGTTGGCGATCGCAGAATAGTTCTTACAAAAAGACAGAGAGCGCTGCTGCCCATTCTCTGGTAAGTCCCTTAGTCGCCTCTTACGACACCCACGGGAAGATATGGGATGGTGCTATTCTTTGTGTCCGACACCAAACGGACAAACAAGCTAAAGTTACTGTTTATTTATTAATCGATCATTGGATTATAGTAAACAGTTATTTTTACGGAGGGGTTTATATTTGTATACCAAGAGTCGTAGTTTACAAATTCGTCATCGCGTGGTCGTGCAGTCGTGGCTTACAAATTTCAAACGAGGTAAAATTTGAATGTTTCTTTATAGATCATGTTATGAGTTAATTCGAACTACTGATCCGATTCCAAAAAATCTTCACTAATGGGAAACTACTACTTAGCTACAACTACCTGGTTATAGGATATACAGGGCGGGTGTCAGGGACACCGACACATAACTTGTTGATATGTATTCAGTACCTAATTCTGAACCTGGGTTGACAATTTTTGTCGATTATTAAAAAAAAAAAAAATTGCTGTTCCTCCCTCATCATTATCTGCCTAGCCTTTTCGGTCGGCTTCCAGTCTAACCGGATGCAGCTGACTACCAGTATTTAACATGGAGCGACTGCCTATCTGACCTCCACAACCCAGATACTGGGTAATACGATAGTATATTTGCTGTTCCACCCTGTTTTTATTAAAACAGGATATTTCACGCGGGTGAAATAGCGGGCAGTGCTAGTGGCTTTTAACCAATGTCTGCGCCTAGTTTGTAAGCATTTGATTTGTGTCTGTAGCTACAATAGAAAAGCAGGTGTGTTTCTATTAGTTCTTTATACTGATTTTTATAGGGCACTTAGGGCAGTGACCTGTGCAGGTCAAGTGCGAGTTAGTTTCCATTAAGTTACAAAAACATTTTAATGAATTTAACGATGATTACCCTATACGGCCCTATCAGAATAGGTATAAACGATGCGGTATTTATTTTTTAAACAGGTATCGCAGAATTTTTTTTTTTTTTTTCTGGTGGGACATCATCATCGCAGCATTATAGTGCCTTTTTTGCCCCCGCACAGGTCTTTGTTTTTGGTTTATTTCCTTTTTTTTTGGTTGTTTTTTATGTAACTTTGTTAGTTTTAAATGCTTCTTTTTTAATATTTGTATTTCTTGTATAAAATATTTTTCAATCTTTCTTTATATTATAATTTTTTTAAATTTGATTGATTTACTTCTGTACCTAATGTATTTTGGCTATAATAGTATTATTGTTTTGGCTATAATAATACACACGGTATGTTTAAATAAAATAAATGAATATTAAATAAAAAATATTACAAAATGAAGGTACAGACGCCAGCGTATCAAGCTACTACAATCTGTCAAATTTCTTTAATCGATTTTCAACTTTATCGCAAAAGCATTAAGGTTCAAAGTTGATTGGGAAAATTTGACAGTTTCGGGTAGCTTGACCTGCTGGCGTCTGTACTTAAGTAACTTTAAACCTACCTCAGTATGGTAAAGGAATTAAACATCGATGTAGAATAGTACTTTCTGTAAGTTAGTGCATGTAAGTTGTAAATCGCTGCGATTCGGCATAACTCCAACGTACGCTATGAAGGATGTAATAAATACATACATTGTTTCAGACGAGCCGGGTTTCAGCGCACCGATAGCGAATGTGACCGCGCCGCTCGGTCGGGAGGCGATCCTCGCGTGCTCTGTACACAACCTGTCTACGTACAAGGTCCGTAACATTGACACCTTTACTATATTACAGTGTAAGGGGCACTTACGGATGACGTAGCTTGCACTGCAGATGTCTGTGCCTTTGTAGTACTTTTTTCCTGTTTTTATTGTAGATTTTTATGAAAGCTTATAAGGATGTAATGAAATTAGGTGTGTGAGTACCTACCTGCTGTAGATGTAACAGTACCTATATATAAACTGGTCAATTAAGGTTAATAGCTTAACCCACTTGGGAGGATTTTTAAAGGTCAATCAAATATTTGGTCAAATAATGAAAGAAATTAATTATGAATGAGAATAAAACTTTATTCTGGAAAGTCTGGCAAGCCAGATTCAGTAAAACAGCTTGAAAAACGATGGAATAAAGAAGTCTAAAGCTTATCCTAGGTTACCAGCGAGATATTGCATATGCTAAATAAAAGACGACTTAGAGAATTTAGAATCCTACAGCTCTTATCTTGAACACGTTGTTGAAAGCGCTTAGATTTTCTCCAGCTTTCTGCTTAAACTTGCTGTGTTTGTTAAGAACGGGCTTCTGAACTTTTAAGTGAAGTACATAATTATAACCGTTTGAGATTACATGTGGGAGTAATCGTGTCTATTCTGGTTACGAGATTAGCGGTTGGCCCTCACTTGGAAAATCAACAAAGACTTTTTCTGTGAATTTTAATTGTGATTGAACTCATGAACAAGTTTATTATACTGATTGAAGTATACGTAATGTTTTATGTTCAATATTAGGAACACCACGTTCGTGAACATAATATATATTTATAAACCGTTATAATTATACATTTTATAAAAACAAGATGGCGGCTTTAGTTCCGATTTTCGCCACGCGCCAAAATATTCTTGTACAGATATACTGCCAATCAGACAACCCGACAATAATAGATACTAGACTTTCAGTAGCTCATACGTGTAATATTGTAATTTCTAAATAGGCTCGTAAATTACAAATGAGAAGTGGAGAGGTGTATTGTGAGCGGAGCTTACACGTCACCCCGACGTGACAGATCGTGACTGCTCCATCTCAAATTAATCCTAATTGCTTAAGAATAGATACACAGAACTGCTTTTATGTTACGTAGAGAGTGTCATTGCAAGACGACGAGAAGTCGCCTGTGATTGAGGACTAAGAATTTGTTTTTGGATTTTCACTTATTTAAAAATGTACGAGGTGGCAGGGACATTGATGCGCAACCTGTTATCACATGGATTCAGTACACGATTCTGAAAAATTTCAACGCAGGGGATTCATTTTTATCGCGCAGCTTTACACTTCTCTATGAAACATTTTTTCATAGATTTTTTTTTTAATAACCGACGTTAAGTTTCTACGCTCGTCTAGAATCATGTGATGAATTAATTGTTACAGTTCGCGTCGATGTCCCTGCTGTCCTCTATCATCAGTATAATATAATTCGTCTCATTATCTATGTATAAATCACTAATGTGTAAAACAAAATGAAGCGCTGGAAATAATTTGATTATATTTTGTATTTATCTTCCCAGAATGATTATTAATAGATCCAGTTATTCTTGAGCGCGCTGATCCTTTATCGTTCAAGCGGTCGGTCGGTCCAATACAGTTTTTGATCAGTTTAACAACTTTCCGAACTATTACAAAGTTACCATACAAAACGTCGTAATGACTTACTGCCAACTGTATCGTATTTCGCTTTTGCCGTACAAAACTCCTAAAAATGTCATGTGAAACTCGGAGAAACTTTTTCAATCGATGTTTGCGTATGAGTGTACGAAAGTACGTGAATGTCGCATTACTAACAAACTAGTAGTTTATCGAACTTATTTAGATTTTTATAAGGGCTCTTGTGGTCGTAATGGTGTTTTAAAATGGCCGTAAACATTTGGTAATAGGTTGCGTGGTTGCGGGTTGACACGCAGACCATTCTCACAATCCACACGCACGTGATATCGAGGAGTCGGAGAGTGGGGGTGACCCACAGCGACCACCGAACCTGGTTCCTGCACATTAGGGAGCTACGGGAGACAGACAGAGGATGGTACATGTGCCAGATCAACACGGATCCCATGAAGTCACAGCTGGGATATTTAGATATTGTTGGTAAGTGGAATGAATGATGAAATTAAATTATGTTTATTTCTGTAAGTAGGTCTTTTAAGACACGCTAGATGGCTCAAAACTCAAACTCAAATCATTTATTTTAATTAAACCATTTACTGGTACGAGTACTTTTGAATTGTCAAAAAGTCGGTTACTTAATCAGAAAGTTGAAGCCAGTTGCCCATTCCAAAACGGGGGTCTCTATGGAAAAGAATGTACCAGAAGCTCCATGGGCACTCTTTTAAATCAAGATATTACAAAATCCTGGATAATGGGTTCATTATTCTTGTTGCTTCTATATGTGAGAATAATGGCGCATTTCTTAGCTGACTGTTAGATAGTCTTCACCGATTTCAAATCTAAGCAGGCTCATAGTAAGAAACTCATCTTTATTCAGAGTTCAGAATCATTCTAAAATTACCCTCTACGATAAACGGTAATTAACGTATTTATATTATGATGAAGATTAAGACTTCGGTAAAAGACACATTATACCAAGGTGATGTATTTGGTTTCAAAGAAAAAACAACCGAATCCCAAGATAATTAAACCTACAGATATATAATGATATATTATAAATATAGTACTTGGGCTAAGAAACAAAGCTATGTAGGTAACATGGTTCACAAGTATGAAAGTTAAAGTAAATAAACCGGTTTTCCACGAAAGCTATACCTACCTGTATGTATATATATGAGGTATTCTAAATATAGTATTTGGGCTAAGAAACGAAAAGCTATGTAAAATATATGGGTTCATGAATATGAATTCTAGTGAAACTGAGATTTGAAACATAATTCGAGTAGGGTGAAACACATGTCTTATTGTCATTCACACATTGCCAACACGTGGAACATTGACTATATAATATCTACTAGCTGGTCAATGTTCCATAAACTGGTAGGCACTGACTCCTACCGCTTAGCTGTCTTCTTTAAGTCAAAAAAATATTTTGTAATAATAATTATATTACTAGCTCTATGTACGGACGCCAGCACACCAAGCTACTACAATCTGTCAAATTTCTTTAATAGATTTTCAACTTTATCGCTAAAGCATTAAGGTTCAAGGTTGATTGGGAAAATTTGACAGTTTCGGGTAGCTTGACCTGCTGGCGTCTGTACTAGAAATACAGGGTGGAAGGGACATCGACGTGCAAACTGTAACTATGAATTCAGCTCATGAGCGTAGAAAATTTTTAGTCCGTTATCAAAAAAAGAAATCAGCTGTTTTATAGAAAAGTGCAACACCTACGCGGTCAACAATTGTTTTTTTTAAAATAACCGACTAAGAATTTCAATGCCTCCTGCGTTGAAATTTTTCTTTGGTTCAAAATCATGTACTGAATCCATGGTATGTAACAGGTTGCACGTTGATGTCCTTGCCACCCTGTATAGTAAAACTCAGGCAGATTTTATTTTCGATGAACCTAAAATTTCAGCTATCCCTGCACCAGTACAAAACATACTCCACGATTCGTTCTAAAATTATCTTCTTGTCCCGCAGTACCTCCCGATATCCTCGACCGAGGCACGAGCACCGATCAGACAGCGCGGGAGGGCGCCTCGATAAATTTAACATGTGCCGCGACGGGATCACCGCATCCGCAAATTACTTGGCGAAGAGAACATTCCAAACCTATTACCATCTCAGATGGAATGCAAGGTAAATACTGTTTGAGTGTTAACTGCAAGATGTACTTACTGTATTAGACGTGCAAATTCTGCTCTATGCATAGTTTGTATGGGACAGTCTGGAGTCTTTAATCTTCAGTCATTGGGCCTTAAGATAAAGTTTCTTTGGCGCTTTTTTACTAATCGATTTCGCTTGCAGCTTCGAATTTTCAATATTAATTCTGTTTATTTTTGGTACGACCGCCAAAGAAAGCAGAAAATGTCATGACTATTAAGTATTTTTTTCATCAGAAGGGTAAGGGGACCTCTCCGCGCAATTGTAGAAAATTTTCGTAAGTTATTAAAAAAAAATTCTTGTGTTTCATACATTTAAATCGAGTAGATTTGCATACCATGTAAAATACTGGTATTCAGTTGAATCTGGTTATACTAGAAGCCGATCCCAACATGGTTGGGAAAAGGCTAAGCCGATTGATTGGGGTATTGCACTTTAGAATGAAACAGCAGACTTTTTTAATAATCCTCGCAAAATGTTTACGCTGGGGGTCTAGAATCATGTACTGAATTCATGGTAACACAGCGCGTTGATATCCCTTGCAACCTGTATATTCATATTGCGCGAACTTTCTTGGCACTTTTCAACTTAAGTATCAGGGTCTGCTACAATCCAATGTTTTGAAGAAACGTGACATGAGAATAATACAATTTAGCCTAGTTTGATGATATCATAAGATAGTCAGACTGGTTAAGTAAGTCGGGTGTTGTACCGCAAATTGGAAGATGACTACATCCAGTAGCAAACTGCAATAGTTGCTTGATTAGATATTCCGTTTTACTAGAAACCAATTCCAAATACTACTAAACCACGGAGTTCCGTGGTTGGAATTGTGCCCGAAAAATGAAACTCCCATGAGACTTGGGATCAAGAACGGCAACACGTAGTGGTCATATAGATCGAGGAAAATGACTTTGTTTCTCTTGGGAAATGCAAGACTTGCATCACAAAAGATCCAGCAGCCTTGGGACCCGATAAGCCTCATTTACCCGATGCAAGTTTCTTGCCTTTGACATACAACAAAATTGAAGCAACAGATGACTTGCATCGTGTAAACACTGTATTGACGGTGCAACTTTTATTGTTGCTTCAACTTTTGGTATGACACAGGCAATTAAACCGCATCGTGAAAATCACGCTTTATGTATGATGTACCCACCATACAGTTAGCAAAATAATAAGGTTTACGGCAAAGAGTATGCTAATATTCACAGTTGTCTAACACTAAGAATGACGATATCTAAGATATACAGTTTTCTTGTTTATACATATATGTATATAATTTGTGAACTGTCCCTGGGGACCTACCACCACCTCTTTTAAAAGTATTAATCTTACTTCAGTGTGCGAAAGAGATAGAGATATACGTCCTATTTAGCTCCCAGTTCCCTGACCCATCTGAACATGTATCTCAGAGATCCTTACTCAAACGTATACGTAAACATGCCGTTTACATACACATGAACTGAACTGTTTACTTTGCATCCGTTGTAGTTTGCATAACTTAGTTTATACTTAGTATTATGCAATATACCTACAACTTAGTTATATTGTTTAAAGCGGTTTGTAATGAACATCTAGTGTATTTCAATACGTACTGTTTGTGATGAATTTTAATCTCCTTCCTTGTCAAGTTTTATGGCATTATATGTATTTTTGAGAATGAGAGAATACATTGAGAGAATAAAGAATAATTAGGAACACAAAGACAACCACGTCATAAGGCAGTTTAGTATCTGGAGGTTAATTCCCGTAACTGAAAACCTCAAAAATGTTGGTAAAGACAGATTGTCACATTATTGATTGAGACTGAGATTATAATGCAAACGTTATTAAGAATATGAGAAATGCCCCTTTGTTCTACTGTTTCTCTTATTTTTATTGTAGCCCACTTCACGATATAGGTACATCTAATTGAATCGTAGATCTCAACCTGAGGGGCAATTCTCGTTTCCTGATCAGGATAAGGCGGGAGGAAACGCCAGGGTGTCATCACTGTGTGAAAATACCTCTAATTTTCCTATATTTTTGACAAGTTTTTGACATTTGTTTGTCGCCAAGTACGAACGAACGAACGAACTTTCGTTCGTTCGTTCATTCTTTCGTTCGTCCGTTTTGAACGTTTTAAATTACGAGAGTTGGTCTTCTCAGCTTTGATTTTTTACCGTTATTGTGTGGCAAACAAGTATGCGGTCTACCTGATAGTAAGTGGGTACTGCGACCTATGGGTGTCTGTAAAAACGGAGTAGTTGAGTTTCCAGCCCAGAGGCAAAATCTCATGTGCCCGTCGTTTATCGTATATTTTTGTTGCAGTGACGTCATACGAGGGGCCGGAGTTGAACATAACTCGGGTGACCCGGCAGCATGCGGGGGCTTACCTGTGCATAGCCTCAAACGGCGTGCCTCCGACTGTGAGCAAGAGAATCATGCTAACAGTACAATGTAAGTAACAATCATAATACCAGCCTATTATTGTTGATCACCACGCTTGCGGCAATTTCAGACTTATATTTATTATATAAGTCCACGTTTCCTCACGAAGTTTTTCTTCACCGATCTCGTAATGTCCAAGATGAATTTAAAAGCACATATGAATAGAAAAAATCACATTGGTACTTGCTCGGATTTGAACCCACAAGTACTCCACCTCGTGCTTGAGAGACACGGCATTAACCACTTAGGATTGTCGTATCGTATGATGTATCATTTTGATGTAATATTTTATTTTTATACAGTTTTTTTGTATAGTGAAGAACTGGCAAGCAACTCGTACATTATTTAAGTAAAAGATTGTGGTGGACATTTTGCTATTTACAAGAGTATCTCTTCCTATCTGTATGACATTGAAAATAAAGAAAGTCATGAGGAGCCAGTACCTGTAGTAGTCAAGACTACAGTTCTTTCACTGTTATGTTACTTCTGATTTGCTTCACTGTCCAAATCACAGTGATCTTTATCCTCCTTCAAATAAGGTTGCTGTTGGGTTGCTGCCATTGACAAGTCTGTCAGAATCATTGTGATCTTTATACTCGTCACAATAAGGTGGCTGTTAGGTTGCTCCTGTCTGAGGTAAAATAACTGTGAACGGACTGGAGTAACAAACCAGTAATAGGTAAGCGTACCACAGACATATTACTGAATTCAGATGCAGATAATTATGTAGGTCTAAGTCTTAAGCCGTAGGTAATAAGCGTTACCTCGAAATGAAATTGTCAAATTACAGATGACGATGACGGAATAATTAGCCATTAGATTGCTACCAGTATTCGGTAATTGGTACTTAATCAACCCGTGAGATATCGAATTACACGCTTGTGTATCTGTTCACATGCAGGCAGGTCAAGCGTCAAAAGAGCTTTCTGAAATGCACAAAGCATTCTGTTGGTCGAGAGGTCAGCTCCGAGAGTCAGGTGGCTCCCTTTAAAATTGGAGGTTTTATTGTTTGGAGGAAGGATTGGGTCGTGTGGGATGTAAACAATGATTGAGGCAGGATGATGACAAAAGCAAATACTCGTAATATGATTGCGTTAAACATCAAAGTTCTTTGTACCAAAAATCACAAAATAAAAACGTGTAAAACTGCCTGATGTTTGATTACTTTCAACTTTCAGAGTGATTATTTCAAACATCTAAGCAACAAGACGTTCGCGAGTTCAAAAAATATGGATGTCACGTAATTAACTTTGAACGTTAATATCTCGGAAACGCTTTACGACACTTAACGGGGTTTGGTCTTATTATGTTTTCTGTTTGCGTTGATATCAGCTATAGATTTATATCGGTTTCATGCGTGGCCGCCATTTTGAAAAAAGAAAAAAAAAACAAAATGTCGGACAGGTGCGACGACCTTCAGAGCCCTTTCCCATCTTCTATATCTGTCCTTTGCTTTTACCGCTTGAATGAGTTGTTGTGCAAATGGGCTTTTACTAATAAGTTTACAATTCGTACATTGTACCTAAACGGATGGCGATTTAGTCTCCTGCATCCGTCAAGGGGGTGATTTTACCCTTCATTTTAAACAACTTTCACTACTAAACTCTTGTCCAATTCGTGAAAAAAAAATCATATACAACAATAGACACACTATTTCGATGCACGTATAAAAAGTTTTTTCTTTTTACAATTCGGGTATGAGTTTTATAGCGAAAGTTGTTTAGAATGACGTGTAGAATCATTCCCTTGACGGATAAAGGTGACTGAATTGCCATCCTATCTTTACGTCTGCTATCTTTGATTGGCCCAAAGTCAGTAGGAAAAATTACAACAACAACATTTTCCTTGTAGTTTCACGTGTTTAAAACTCTACCTAAATTACTTTTCTTTCTCTAGTTCCCCCGGTGATAACAATAAGGAACCAGCTGGTGGGGGCCGCGCTAGGCACCGAGTTAGTACTGGAATGTGAGACCGAGGCGTATCCTAAACCAGTCAGCTACTGGAGCAGAGATAACGGCGAGATCGTCCCCGTTGGTAAGATTATATTTTACGCTTTATTTTAATACTGAAGAGTTAGAAACCAGAGGGGCAATTCTCGTAATTTTAAGAACGTTCACAGTCTGATCTCAGTCTTAATCTGTCAAAAATACTTCTAATTGCTTACATTTTCCCCACATTTTTCACAGTCCACATTCACGTTGTCGCATATTGTCGCTAAGATGAGATTGTGACTAGATTTTGATCGTTTTAATTGTTGGTATAAATCGCAACAAAAACACACAACGCATTTTTGTAATTGTGTTTCTTGAAGAAAATGCCGTTAATCCACCGTACATTTGCATACCAACTGGGTAAATAAATAAATAATAGAATGAGTAATGACCGATTCTTACAATTCACGGACCATTATTGGTTAAAATTAAGACTTTTGTATTTTTACCAATAATAAAGCAAGACCTAGCTTTGCATAGTAGACCTTCCCATGTGGAAGCATCTCACAGGTAAAATTAGCTTACGAATCTATTGATATGCCCAGTTTGGCAATAAAAATAACTACCGTTGGTAAGCAAAGCGATTCGTTTTTGTTTATGAGGAACTGAGAATTAGAGAAGTCGTACGTACACTACTTATTTAAAGATTTTTATCCGTGTCCTATCGAAATATGTAGACTGTGCAAAGAAATGTCCAAATAGTTTCCATGCTTTTCTGCGGTGGCTGTAATGCAGCTTGAAAATAAATGATTCGGCTATGATTACTAAATTATCGCCGAACCCTTTGTTTCATTGTTATCTAAGGTACTAAGGTACTGCCAGGATCGCCCAGAGGACACGGTGGAGCACACGGTGGAGGTCTGCCCCGCTTGGGCGGAGCACCGCCGTGTCCTCGTGGAGGCGATCGGCAGCGGCGGCGGCCTCTCGCGCCCGGACCTGGTGCAAGCCATGGTCCGGAGCGAGAGGGAGTGGGAGGCAGTCGCCTCCTTCTGCGAAGCAGTCATGCTAGCGAAGGAGGTGGCGGGACGGATGAGGGAGAGAGCCTCCCGTCCCAGCCGCCGCGGGAGACGCCCCGGGCGTCGGGAGTCCATTGGAGACTACCGGCCACCGTAGGCGCGGGCCTGCGGGCGGAGAGCAATGGGTAGCTCACCGCCCGATCAGGACCAGGCCCGTGCCGGACGGCGCGTAAGTGTTCCACGCGCGCCTCAAAGAGATGTCAGCATAACGAGGGGCCCCTCAGGGCCTAAGCCTGCCGGGGCGGCAGCGGGATTGTCCGAAAGGGTTACCGCTACCCCGGAACATAAAGGGCGAAGGAAGGAACATGGGTGGGTTTTAGTCAGTAAGAGTCTGACACTCCCTTCCGCTCCACCCAGAGCGGGAGGAGTCATTTGATGATTTCCCATCCCAAAAAAAAAAAAAAAAAAAGGTACTAAGGTACCAACGAAACAAAGGGCTTGTAGGCTCAAAGGTACTGGATTAGAGCGCCATGTCAAATACCTAAATCAGTAAATTAGTTTGGAAAATTCGGTCGTAGTTCGGAATTGTGGTTGAATAATGGCTGGACCAAAACATGCACTAAAACATAATCAAATCCCGTTTAGTGAAATGCCAGATTGTGGTCAACGCAATAGATAAAAAAAAACATACCTATCATTATACAAAATGGTTTCTACATATTTCAGTGTTCAAATACATGTTTTTTTAAACACTTCCGTTCTATTTTAACCAACTTTTCTAGCATGAAGGATATTATTATCTTAATAATCCACAAAAGCCCGCAGAAATCGACCTAATGTATCTCCACCCGCATTGGATTTAGGCGTTTAGACGCTCGCTTACGTTAGCGTTCACTTAAATATATTTATACGTTTCGTTTAGTGCCCAATTAAAACGAATATTCGTCCGAAACGTAACTAGTAACCACTAGTTACATTTGGACGAATTATCGTGTGGACATTAACTTAGTGCTTGTATCTAAAATAATAAGTGCCATGTATTCTGGCTTTTACGTAGCAGTGCTTGCTCCCATTGTTGGAACAAAATTAACAAATCCTTTGTTTACCTTCACACTTTCATTACTTTTACATTTTCATTATGAGATAATGTTTTATTTTATTATTTGTTATGCGTACATTGAGCTCTTTCTGTCTGTTTTCGTAATTTGATTAAAACTTGGTAATTCGAAGTTACATATAATCTTGGGAGCGGAGTAGTGAATATTATAAATGATGTATTCTTGTTGTATGGGGCCAAATGCTAATTACTATTTATTGATCTGGTTACAGTTACAAGGGATTAGTTGCTTGTATTATTTTTAAGTATCCGTATGTCCGAATGGAAAACGGAACGTTTTTGTCGGTCTGTCCGTCTGTCACAGCCGATTTCCTCCGAATTCCGCTTAACTTGAAATTTTGTACATATATGAATTGTTATGACCCAAACACGGTGGTGTAATGTAAATAAATGAATTTTGAATATTATTCGCTTTTGGGCAAATTAGAAAATTAAATGAAAATGTTTTGTGAACTGTACCGTATGACGACATATGGAATGAAAGGACTTGCTGTAAGGTTTTCATTATTTTTTTTGATCATTTTAATTTTATTCGATTTAAAGCTATTTAAGAAAAACCAAAAACTAAACCAGCCAAAATCACTCCCCCTCCCCTTTATCTCCAGAACTACTGAATAACATTTAGAAAAAAAAAAAAAAAAAAGGAACTTAACTTCTTTACTTATAATTTACAGAAAAACTTACATATAAGAAGTCTATTCATCTCCACGCGAGTACAACTCGCATTTGTCCGGTTTTTTGTTTTTCTTTTTTTCTGACTCTTCGAAGTCTTTCGACGAAAGTTCTTAGCTTTTATTACTAACTGAATGAACCTCAAGCCTTATTTTATTATTAAATTAATTTAAATACCTAGATTTTTTTGTTTATACTGGTGGTAGTTTTCTTTTTGTAGTCTTAATTTTATCCTATTGCTGTGCCCTTACAGGGTGCATATTTTTGTACCTAGCTGTAAGCCCGTTATAACATCTGAAGGCTAATTTCCGTAATTAAAAACGTTCAAAATCTAGTCGCAATCTCATCTCTGCGACAATCAATATCAAAAACTTGTCAAAAATTTTGGGAAATTAGAGGTATTTTTGACAGATTGAGACTGAGATCAGACTGTGAACGTTCTTAAAGTTGCGAGAATTGCCCCTCTGTTTTTACAATATGGGATGCATTATATGAATATGAAAGTGTGATTATGTACATAGATGTTTTCCTAACGACCATGTTTCGATAGATACTTGCCACAATAAACATCAATTAGCTGAGTTGCAGTCGGAATTTCGTCGACGCTAACATGATTGTCAGTGTCAACATATAGTGGTCCACTAATAGCAATTTGCGAGTAATCGAAAACTCACGCGACAGCTGCTGTGGACAACGAGTTAAAGTTACATTATTGAATAAAAAATATAGGAAACTAGCTTAGGTATACCCGCGGCTTCGGGCGCATGGAAGTCGGAAATGATCCCACGTAAAAGTACAAACGAGATAAAAAATATCTTATGTCCTAACCCAGATCATGGTCTATCTATGCCAATAAACATATGCGTTCAGCCGGTAGGACGTGAAAACGTGCCAGCCTTGTTAGTAATAACTTGCAGAATTTTTGTCTAAAGCCTTTTATAGCTCTTTTTGTATGCAAAATCCATCTAAGCTGACTTTTTTCATAATTTTTTATTTCGAAGTTTTTTTTAAGGTTTAACTTTTTTAGGCCAACCATTCACTACGAGTTAGGGATAAAGCACAAATACCTGAACAATATTTTTGATAGAATTACAAAACGTTTTTGAGAATTTGTTTGCCAAAAGTAAGTTAGTGGCCATTAAAAGTTGTACTATTGACTAACTTTAAATAAAAGGTAAATCGCTGGCTGATAAGTTGACCTGTTGAAGAAAATAAAGAAACACGACGTGATCCTTCTCAACACAATGGCTGGGGCACGAGTTTTTGATACTCGGTCAGTTCTTGTTACGTATGCCAATTAATTCAGTAATGTGTGGTTCCCGACCAACAAAAATTAAGCTCTTGATGCTAATTCGAACTTAGCGAACTTTGCAATGGTAATATTTGGAGAGCCAGTGTGATTTCACTTAAAGTCCGACATAGCTCTCAATTAAAGGCTTAGTTTATAAGCTTTTTGACAAACATAGGAGGTAGATTGGACACTAGACTAGATGCAAAATGCAAAACTAATTCATTTCGGACTTGCGTGTAGACTCAAACTTTTTGTTACCTTGTGACTTTGTGGTATCACTGGTTTTATTGTGCTTTTAATAGAAATATGGTTCTCTGTGTTCATGAGACGATGTAAAAATCTAGGCAAACGTGATTAATGACTCCTTTTTATTCTTGGATGCTCTGTGGCATGGTTTCTGTTATAAAAGTAGACTATGTTCGGCTACGGTCGCGCTTAGCGAAGCGTTTTAAGATAAAATGTGAGCAAGTTCACTTCGCTCACGTTAAACTAGCAGACTAGGGGTGACTCCATCTGATTCACATTAGGGCGGCATCGCGTGTTTAAAGGAAGACTTTCGAAACAAAACTGTGCTTACGGGCGTGCTATGATTGTTGTTACTCTTTCGCTACAACCCTACGCTGCCGCGTCATGGTTGTATATTTAGCATGGATATGCAGTATTATTAACATATTACGTCAGCTAAGTTTATCTTTAAAGGTCTTAGTTTAAGTCTGAAGTTCAAGTTGTTTGAACTAAGACTCTACAATGTTTTACGATTGCTTTAAAACTAAGAAGAATTTTCAGCTCAGATTCACATCGATACAGCGCACTGCGCTTACTTCCTAGGTCAGCAGTGTACGCTAGGCGTGTCTGTTATTAGTAATGACTTCTTACCTACTTATATTTCCAATTGTAGGTTTTTATTTGTTTCGCTCACGAGGAGTTCTTTAATTGAGAACGTTAATGTTAGTTTAGCACCACTAGACCGATCACCATGAAAGTTGGCACATATAACACCAATGTGTATTTTGTCACGGAGAATCATTATGTAGGTTTTTTTTAGACCACAAATGCAAATACTATAGTTATAGTTGTTGCGTTCTACATATGTATGGTTTTTGTTATTGGAACATGTTGAAGACCACGATAGATATTGATCCAGGACATTAACGGACTTTATGTCAGTTTTTTAAATAAAAAAAATGACAGAAAATGTAGGTGGGTCAATGGCTGCTAACGCCATGCTAAAACGCGACACCTTTAGTATGGTATAGCTATTGTTCAATGAAGAATACTTCTTAGGTATAATAAATTACATTCACAATGTAAATATTCTCAGCCACATTCGTTTGAAAGTGCGTGAGTAAACGGTACATTGTTTAAATTCCTCTCAAAGCAGTTATATAGTACAAAGTAGTAATAGTAGTAAAAAGCAATCTGGTTAATGAGACGAATGTTGTATAGTTGATTTCTCTAGAAGAAAAAGAAGACTTAATAAATATGCCAATATTTATTCGTATTAATCTTTGTTAAAATGTCTTTAGATGGATACTGCTACTTCTAGACTTCTAAAGTAATTTGCGAAATTGACGGGTACACCTACGTACTTCAAATACCGCATTTTATTAAAAGAAATGGACCATAAATATTTCCACGTCGGCTGAAAGTACTACACTGAGCCACGTATTCGGGCTGTATTTTACATATAATGGAATTATTTCTTTGAAATTGTTCTTTCTTTTTTTCTTACACATTATTTCAGTGATGTGGAGGCCTGTCCTTCTGTGGAAATTAAAAGATTCTGGGTCATGTCGGTCACGGTTCATAATAATTCTTGCCATTGCAATTAGTGACATAAACTTAATTGTATACGGCATGTAGGTATCAGAACTGTATGGTCAGATTTAAGGGTGTAGTACAGACCATCAAACTGGACAACTTTCACAATGGGACCAACATTGTAATCGCGAAAAATTTATCAACTGTCCCATACAATATTTAAATACCTACTGGAGCCAAACGTATGGGGTAAAAATAATCCACCAGGATTATTTTTTCGCCATTACGATATTGGTTCCATGGAGAAAGTTGTTCAGTTTCATGACTTGTACCAAACCCTTAAATTTGACCATACAGTTCTGATACATGCTTTAAATATTTGTGCATGTCAAAGTTTCTTAAGCCCTTAGGAGATAAATACAAGCTGATATAATAACATTAGGCGCTTGCATCTCATCCGCTTAGGGGGCAGCTTTAAATTTCAAAGCACTCCTATCCTCTGGGATCGTCACCGTAACTACACTGACAAGAATTATGTTGCACACGAATATCTCGCGTATTTTAATGTCATACGTTACAAAATTGGTTGCTATTCAGTGTCGAGTTATCAAAATAATCATTACCTTTCAAATATTAATCTCGTTGATGGAAAGTAAGCCATAATAATAAAACAATATTGTCCAAAGTTAGATGCTCCAAAATGATATTTTGTTGGTGATTCAAAATCCGAATTTTTTAAATGTCACAAGGGCCACCCACTGCCCTTTACTATGTTTTAAATAAATATTTAAGTATTGTTGTCTTTTTCATAATATTTTATAGGGAAATATTTAATTGATCCTCTAAAAGCTTTTTGATCTTCTAATGATGCTCTCTCGCCTGTTTTACTAAATGATCTTATTTAACCGTCTGGGATTTTTAAATACCTACCGAATGTGCCTACCGTTTAAGTTAAGTACCGGGTTAGGTTAGGTTACAATTGTGACCAACTACTGAGGGCCGGTTTTTTGATCCGTAGTTAAACTCAACCAATTGTTAAAAATAGTATCTAACTAATGGTTAAATTTTTGCAAAATGTGTTTTGATCAATTTTTAGTTTATCTAGTGATATAGTATCATTGCTAATGGTCAAATAATTAACTCTTAGTTAAAAAAATAACCATTACATAAAATAACAATTAATAAAAAAAAAAATGGCAAAAATTTAACCATTAGTTACCTACTATTTTTAACAATTGATTGAGTTAACTACGGATCAGAAAACCGGCCTAAGTCCAAGGCAGTCGCAGTTGCTAGGCTAGGGCACATTACAAAAAAGCGATCAGTGAGTGTAAAAAGATGATCGAGTAGTATTTTTAAGTAATCGAAATGGGATTTACATGATGCCAATTGACATAGTTACAATAACGTATATTTTGAAAAATTTTATTCTACAGATTTTTTTTTTATACCTGCTTCCATGATATTTATCATTAAATTATTGAGGGCACCCGTACCGTAAATATATTAGCAAAAAGTGTTTAACAGCCAAAACATTTTTCGTCGCAACTTTCCCGTATACAGAGTTACCTACCTATTGTATATTTTTTCGTGTAATATGCTAAATACATTTTCATGTTATACAGGGGGAGGTCTGGAGCCGCACAAGATAGATGGATCATATCGATCAGTGCTGAAGCTCGCAATCCGACGAGTCACTAGTTCCGATTACGGGACCTATAAATGTGTTTCGAAAAATTCCCTCGGTGACACTGAGGGCACTATTAAATTGTATCGTAAGTATTTAAGTTATTTTTGTTAGATTTTGTTTGGCTGTCGCTTACCTACCTTCACATATCTAATATTGATATATATTATTATTATTATTTTTATTTATATTCATGTTTTTAGTATTCTATTCTATTCTATTCTAATATACAAGGTGGAGACGACAATACGACAGTAAGTTAAACTTCGTAAAACTAATGACGTTCTCAATCTGTATAAAAATCAATTAAATATATACAATCGTTTTTAGCTAGCATTGACCACAGATAGCTATTCTCTAGATAATATATGATTAAGGGTTGATTAATAAGGATTGATTTTACAATCGTAAGATAATTTTTATTCGTGGAATAAAATTGGCGTCTGACTGATTTTGTATGGAAGAACTGTCAAAAATTCAAAATTATTCCTCGGATGAAATTATCTGGCGTTGGAAAAATCAGGCCTAAAAAAATGAAAATACTTATTCGCCTGATAAATAGCCAGATAATTTAAAACGTTAGATAGCTATTTAACGACTTAACTGAGGATTGAAAAATCGGCCCTTAAACACTATAGCTAGACGGCTGATCGGCGAAACCAATAGTTGGCCCATCACTACTATTAGTTTGTTTAAAAAATCACCTTTTTTAATTTTGATGTTAGGATTTATTTGATAGTTCCAAAATACTCTTATGCCAGTGTTTACATTTATTGTCGTATTGTTGTGTCCTCATGGTGTACTGTTATACCATTCAGTTAAGTATTCATTTTAAGTTTCAAGGGTTTGAAACAAGTCAATTCTTACTTTGGGCAAAGTTAGAAAACATCAGGAGGCCAATTCTCGTAATTTAAAACGTTCAAAATCTAGTCGCACAAGCAAATGTCAAAACTTGTGAAAAATGTAGGGAAATTAGAGGTAGTTTTGACAGATTGAGCCTGAGATCAGACTGTTATTTTTTTTTTTAATTCAAGATTTTGAAATGCTTTCAGTATCATATGGTACTGTTATATTAAAAAATAATATAGTGAATTTTAAATTCATTAATAAATAGATCAACTTTTATTTATACTTCCTTGTAAAACTCGCTTCAAATTCGTTATAATGTAGGTTTACTAAGGTTTCTTAGCAACACATAAAAGTTTAAAAAGACATTTTACCTCATTGGCGGTTATTTACTTCATTCCCATTTACGAAAATCCTTTGAAGAAGACATCATAATCTGATAGCATCTGATTGACGAGGAAATCGTTGTTTATAAAGGTTTAATAGGACTTTTCTGTCAACAGCTATGCCTCTTCCGCCGATGGAGAATAAAAACGGTAAATATCTACCTCTAAATAAAAGGAAAATCGTTTGAAATATGTGATCACGGTCTAATGTGTGTGTGTGTGTTTTGACAGTTGTCCAGAGGCTAAATATTATAGCTGATAAATCGTCGGAAAGTACGCCTTTCGGCACCCAAGGTACGTATTAACCAGTGGTCAACCACTATTTAGATTTAATATCCGGCAATTACGCCCGAACTCATGGCCTCTGTTTATAATAAAAGTATCTTTATTTAAATATTAATTGTCATGCTTGGTTTAATGGTTTTCTGTACATACATATACGTACACACGGGTACACATCAATCTATACATTTCCAGTTTAAGCTGACCTCGAATTGTATAGGTTTTTTGTACAATCAGAAGTCAGCTTATACTGGTTATGTATAGCTTGATATGTACCCGTGCGTTCGTACATGTGTGTGTACGTGATCAGAATACATTGATTTTTGTGTACACATAAAAATATTGACATCGAATGCATCGCGTCAAATGGTTTTTTGATTTGAGAAAATGGGCAAGCTTTATGAAAAAAAAAATAAGTTCAAGTTTAAACTCATCATGTTCCGTGAGGTGTAAATCGTACGTCCCTATAATTCTGCATTTTATCAAAATGGTATTAGGCTACATACACACTGACAGGTGGTTTGCTTAGCGCCTAGAGCCTTGTGAGTCACCTTGCGAGTAGCGAAGTGAAACGACCGCTCTAGAATTTTCGCAACCGGCACTGCGCGCTTGGCGTCTTCGCTAGTCGCCTCGCGTGTATCGAAGGATGTTAAGTCACTAGGCTCTAGGCGCTAAACAAGCCACCTGTCAGTGCGTACGTAGCATTAGATTTCCCTTTGTTTCTCTATTCATAGTTAAAGTTTAAAGTTTTAAAGTTTCGTGTGCGTATTCAATAAAATGTCTGTGTAGCACAAAAAATCTAACAAAAAAAAAAACCTTAGTGAAAGTTTACCAGAAAAGGAAAGAAAATCTGTTCGCTTGCTAATTAGTAAAAATGTTTTCAGATTTCAGATTACAAGATTACAACAGAGCGGTCTCAAAAAATCAGTGCTGCCATGTTTTTTTGTTCTTATTAGCAATTGTAATCCAGATAGCAACATCTTGGGGTTAATGTTCCTCTAAGTTTAAGAATTAAGTAAGTAAATAAATTATACTTCCTCGTACAGTACAATCACTTAGACGGGAATACCGCTTTGATGTTTTGTAAATTTTCAATTTTAGCCTCAAGTTCTGTTTTGCGAAGGATTATGTTAATTTACTGTAACGACCTTCATTATGTAGTTAAAGTCTAATTTTTGAAATAATACAAAATAATAATTTAAGTAAATTGTCTGATTTAATTGAAAAATCATAAAATAAAAGAAACAAACCACGTAAGATGTTCTCTACGCGGTGAAGAGTAAATGGTTTCATGATGAAAGCCGTTTCAAAATTCTGGCAATACTTATGACCTGCAGGGTCATTGCGTAACACCACCAATAGCAACGGAATTTATTTTGACAGTTCAGCAACATTCATTGCGTTATTTATGTTGCAGGCAAATTTTTCGGATATGTGAAGCAATGGATTAACAATATCCTTCAAAATTATTCAAATTGTTATTGACCGTGTGTTACGCTTTTAGGGTACTGATTACAATGAAAAGTTATTCTGAACAAGATCATGTAAAGTAGACCTTCGCCACTGTTCATCACAGAACCATGTAAATAAAGGGTAAGGGTGCTTACATAAAGAAGCGGGTTGTCGGGCCCGACTCACGGTATAGGTCTCTGCAGGTTGATCTTCGGAAGAAAACGGTTACATGTTTTACCCGTTTTTTTTATCTGTGAGCGCATAAGTTAATGTGGAACTATTTTACCTGCACCGATCTGTACCGACTTGTCTTTACCGGGAACCCGCTTCTTTCTGCAAGCACCCTTATACGCATAAAACAACAGAACACAAAAACTGAACACTAAATGCTAGTTGCAGTAAGTGTTGAATGCTACACAAATGTAATTGGTTACCGGATAGCTCGCCTCAAGTAATTGCCCAATATTATTCGATTGGTGCAAAGGCTGACGTAGTCAAAATACCATGATCAAATATACAAGTAACTGCCTGTAAACTGTATTGTTTGTTGTTGTTGCACTGGTTTAGTTTTAACATTACCTGTTATTGGTAAAACAGATTAGAATTTGACACTTGATAAGCAATTATACCAACATTATAAGATAGGAATTTGGTGGCGTTCCGACCTTGATTGTGGCAATTAAAATGTTTTTCAAAGATTTATTTCCTCTACGTAATTTATTGCCACATTACAATATTTGATCACAATATATCGACTATCGTATTGAATATTCCTGTAATTTTTATTAATTGTTTATTTAGTCATCAAACTTATGGGATATACAATTATTATATTTCCAGCATTTCAACCAAATGCTGATAGATTAAAAGCTGATGTCATTCGATAAGTAAATGTCTCATAACAGCCAACTTGGGTAACAATTTAATTTAACTTCTCTATTATAATTATTTAGAGAATCAACTACGTCGTTCTACTCTCTAAATCAAGATAATTAAAAAAAATATGGGTATACTTTGGAGTTCAAGTATGTATAAAACAAAATGTAAAGGCGGAAGTAAGCATAAAATTGTGATTTATTACCATAAGAGCAATTTCGTGATGGTAATCATTTTCTTTTTAAAAGATCACTCCTGTTATGCCCCAAGGTATATATAATGCCCCAAGGTATATGTGACCGATCCGTTTGAAATATTTTTCAATGACTTTTTAAACAATATTCTTTGTGGTTAAAAATGTTCTCCTTGATCTTATTTTAATTCCATGCTTGTCAGTTGTTTCCCGAAGTAAATAAAAATATTAATATTTTCCTCATTCAATTTTTTTTATCAATCTCCTTACAGCTTTATAAAAAGTGGGTAGACAGGGGTCTCGGTACATATACTTCACAAGTTTTAACTCCATCGAACAAGATGAATTTTTGATTGAATCAATCCAAAAAATGCTAGCTAATGTTATAAGACAACGTGATGTCCTTAGAGACACAATGCAATTATTATTATGTTTCGATGTAAATATTAATATAATACATTCATTCGGTTATCGATGACGTCACACATCCTACTACCCATACCCTCAATTATTATACGTGAATGTTTAATTATTAAATGAAACTCAAAGTTACCCTATTTCACTATAATTAACGAAAGCACAGAGAATATTTAGAATAATAAAACGTTATTTTAATACTGTTGCGTTAATAATCATAATCAGATATGTTATTAAATTAATTTAACTTAATTGGAAGTTTTGAAATAGGTTACAATGGAACATATCCCTTAGATCTCATCATAGACAAATTATAATAGATGTAAGTAATTTTAGATAAATATACCTATTCATTATGTCAGAATATAAAATTAAAAGTATTAATAAATATAGACTGAGTTCCACGAAATAGGCTTGTATATATGGAAGAAAATTGTAATAAGTAGGTAATGTGTAAGTTATTTATGCTTAAATTTAAACGGGAATTCTGTTAAAGGCAGTCAATTACTCGGGCAAGACGTCAAGGAAACATGGGATCAGTTTGCTTTTATCGCTTTTGTACTAGGAAAGTAATTTGCCGATGTTATAGAACATATAAATGAGGCACAAGGTTATTAACCAAGAGTAATGGAAAAAATATTGTAAGCATTTCTTCACCCGTCTGCCTTCGTCATCATTGAGCTATGTTAAATGTGCATGACAGTGTAAATAGAAAATGTTTTCATGAGCTCTGTTTTAGTCCTAGAGTGTCAAAAATACTGTTGTAACGCGGACCACTGTCGCTTTCCGTAAAATAAATGACTATTAATTTACTAGCCTATTATTTCTTTCATTCATTTTTAATTAAAAATAAACACCTCGAATATATGGAGCTTGTGACATTTTTCCTTATTCCAGGATTCATCCTTCCATTTACTTTCGTTTCAGTCCTTAGAACTTCGATTGGTTATTAGATTCCATAAAAATATCAGCGTAGGTACAATTCTAGAGAAATATTTTCATTGAATCGATATGGAAATAAACCTGAAACAATCCTGTATTGGCTTCGAAAATATATTCAATCAAGAATAAACCTCCAATGTCTATGTAACCGACGTAGTTTGAATTAGTTTTTAGATACTTATCAATTAGAGGGTTTGGTTAATGACCGTTAAACGGCCAACTGGTAGGAACCTATACTTATGTAGGTTTTTACTGGAACCATACATGGTGGAGTGGTACAAGTGGACAAGCAGAACAGGGGCGCGGGAGCTTCTGGGAGGTGACGACGCCGGTGCAACAGCAAAGTTCGATCTTTTTCATTCGTAAGTAAGTATTTTTCAAAATGATGTATTAATAAATCGCAGTAAACTTGTATTCTAATTTATAAGTGTCCTTTAATTAAAATGAAACACCTAATATAAATTACTAACTATCATTAGGTACCTGCTGTAGGGTTAGTTAAAATATCGTCATAACACTGTGAAATAATAATAATAATAATAGTTTATTTTCTCACCACAATATATGTACATTAGAGAGGTATCAATACAAAATACGTAACAGAAATAATTATATTGTGGGAGACTGGTGCCTAAACTAGACGTGAGGTCTGTATTTCAGGTCATCAGGTCTCCAACCCTTGGGTAGAGCTTACATTTTAATGTTAATGTACTTTGAATAATCAATACGGTAAGAATTTAGAAAAATCATAGACTTGTAGGATTATAAATAAAAATAAAAAAATAAAAATTTTCGTTGCCATCACAACAAAAAACTGAACAATGCTCATCGGTATATTATTTTAAAATTATCTGAAAATAATTCAATAAAATAAAATACGACACGATGAGCACGTGCTTCATACATTTCCACAAAAAGATCTCCGAAGCTTATCTCACAGAGATTCAATCGGTCAAGTGGAGTGGATAAAGAGCGGATGGAGCAGATAAGAGTGGATGGAGAGCATAAAAATATATAATATATATCTATGAGTGGCTCAGACGCGTCACTTTTATCATTAAAAGAGCATCACACAATCGTTTTCCGAGAAAAGGGGTGCTGAAATGATGTAATTTAGTTTAAAACTGGATTTTAAAATTATAAGGCTTTCATTTACATACGTATCATAACATGGTGCCTGTAATCCCCGAAGGGTTAGACGAAGATGTACCTATAGTACACCCACATTTAGGGAGTTATGGTCAAGTCCCATGTAATAGGGGGCGAGCCTATTGACATCAACTAGGCACAAATCCAGACTCTGAACTGTTACTGAGAAATTCCTGATGAAAAAACCGAATAACACTTGGCCCAACCTGGGAATTGAACACAGGACCTCATGCTCAATAATAGCACTTGCGACCACTAGACTGACGAGACAACGTGGCAAAAAATATTATTATTTGTCGATATTTTGAGTAATAGTGGCTGCTGAAAAACAAATGAAGGTGTTATTAACAAAAGTAAGTTACGATGCTTCAAATCAATGACTTGTTTTCATTTTATTCTGCTGGTGATACATTCCATCGTATAACTGTCTAAAATACCTACTTACGTAATATCACTGGCAACTGCAAAATGTTGTTATTAGCACAAAAGAGTAATTATCACATTGCATCGCATTATCTCTTTAATGCCTTTTTTATATCTTCTTGTCGATGGTACTTAGGTTGATTATTTCTGTCGTTTGAGCCCAGTAGGTGGGCACGTTGATTGCGGCAACAGTAGCATTCTTTAGATCACCAAAAGTACAAGTGAACAGGCACTTGACACGCACCAGCAAGTGTGGCATGGTTTGATCAGAAGCACCGCATTCGCACTGAGTGTCTTTTTATGCAGTAATCATATCTAATCATAAATCTTTATTTATCTCAACACCATATTACAGGTACTGAATAATAGATCTTAAATAGAGAAAGGTGTCGGAGAGAGGAGGGTCCTGGTTTGTAACTCAGGACCCTCCCCGCTCTAACCCGAATCTCTTAGATAGCACATGTTAATTTACAAAGCGGTTAGTGTCAAGATATACATGATAAAATGTTAACCAGTGCGCAAAATGTAACCATGAAATCAGCATATGATGACCCCTTAGCGAAGGAATTTTTTGTCGGTTATCAAAAAAAGGAATCAGCTGTTTTATAGAAAAGTGCGGTCAAAAATGTATGGCTAAAAAAATTGTAAGCTAGAAAGAAATAAATAATAAATAACAATAATAATAGAATTTTTTCGTCGGTTATAAAAAAATATCTAGAAAAATATAGGTATGCTGAATACAGTATACAGTTTACGCACTGGTTATTTTTTTTTCTATAAAAGTAGATAGGTACCAGAATTATTTCTTTAGTCTATTTGGCGAATTGCCTCATATATAATATTAGAAAAGGAGAGTTTCTTTGACAAGTTCCAAAATAACAAATGTTACGAATTCGTAATTCGTAGAAAAGACTCTTGAACACGAATAATAAATATATGTCAATGCCATTGAACACAAGATACATAATATCAACTTGTACTATCATATTTATCATAGCTTTATTGCCACCGATCGATATTGCTAAGGATAAAAATAAAATAAACTTTGTTTTCTAAATTATATATATTAAAACCAAAAAGAAAAAGACTACGCCACTAAAGCATTATTATTTTATAAATAGTCACCTATTTCTAATTTTTATAAATACAAATGAAATTTTCGTTGGTAAGCGCATCTGGAGGTCTACTCAGAAGTGACACATTCGAATGATCGGATCGGACCGACACATGGCCGAACCGAATATTATTGAAAAATGCGAAAAAAGTTCGAATCGGCTCATTTGGGTCGGGACCATAGTCAATATTTGAAAGAGTGTAGGAGTGTACGGATCGACCGAAAAAAATAGTGACTTCGTAGTAGGAAACGGCCGGACATTCGGTCGATCCGATACATTTACCACTTCGGAGTAGACCCCCTGGACTGATTTGGCATTTTTCCGAATTGGGTTTTTATCGAAAGAAACATTTTAAAAGTTGCCCTCAAAATTGGAAACTTCCGGAAAATTTAAAGTCCTTTTTTCTGCAGGACTACCTGACACACATTGACCTGTCAAAATTGAAATTTTGTCCTGTCAAAATTAAGATTGAAATTTTGACAGGACATGTGTCGGGTTATCTACTACACAGAGTGGCGGTTTGGTTATTAGTAAACAGTACCTACAGCGGTTATTACAAGTTGTTATCAGTCTGTTAAAATAATAAAAATAAACCATTTCACTAAAAATAGAAAACTAAATTTTTCAAACAAAATAAATAGCTTAAAAATTGGCATGAAAAACTACCCCTGATAATAAAGCACTAGACACGCGCGGGACGATGGTATCAGGAATTCAACACAAACTTTATGGTATTGTTACCAAATAATCACAAATTAAGTTTAATATTGATAAATACTCAAACGAAAAAAAAAGGTTTCATGGCTAGAATGTTAATGGTTATTAATTATTTTAATTGTTTATGTTTAAAATACGTTATGTAGATACGTGGTTTCAATTAATGTGATAACCTAATCGCCACACTGCATAATAATAATAATAACTACCGATACCGGTGGGCTACTGTTTTTTTTTATCTCTTTGTATATAAAAATATTTGAAAATGTAATTTGTAAGCATTTAAATGAAATAAAGGAAAATAATTACTAAAAAATGTGTTAAGAAAAGGAGACCTTATAAAATGTAGAGGATGATTTATTTTTCGCTGATGTGTTAAATATAAAAATTCTAATTCAGTAATTGGGAGCATAATGTTAAATATCCTTCCTTATTTCACGTTCCCTTTATGAAACGTTCATTTTTACCAACGCTATATATAATCCCATAGTTACACTCTGAAGGGCTTGTGGCTAAGGAGGGGCTTGTGGCTACGTAATAACAGCCGCACGGTTCGTTCGAGCAGGTTAAGCTACACTTGCATCAGTTGGTCCGTGGATGGGTAACCATCTTTACATACCAACACCCTTCCATGTCTCGGAAAAGCACGTTAAACTGTTGGTCCCGGCTGTCATTCGTGGATTTTTGACAGTCGTTACGGGTCGTCAGAAGCCCGAAAGTCTGATAACCAGTCTTACCAATGGTAAGACCCAGTAACTGAGTTGTGGAGGTCAGATCGGAGGCAGTCGCTCCATGTAAAATACTGGTACGCAGCTGCATTCAGTCAGACTGGAAGCCAACCCCAACATAGTTGGGAAAAGGCTAGGCAGATGATGATCTGCCTAGCCTTTTCCCAACTCATACAACGCTATATAATTCTATAGTTACACTCTTGTTGTTTCAAAAAGTTGTTTTCATAAAGTATACCAATTAGCAGATATGTTTTGCTAAACCTACAACAGACAACAGACACACGTAATAGCGTACCTACATAGAGGTTATACCTTCTATAGCCTGAAGGAAAATAATTAATTTTCTGCTCATATCTAATTACAGACTTCAAAGCTATCAATATGTGAATTGATTTGTCTTAAACAGTAGGCTACACTCGTCTGTAGATAATAATTAGCTGATTTATCAAAGGAACACTCAGATGATGAATAAACAGGTGATGCATAAACATATTTAAATTATGAACCATCTATATATATATATATAAATATAAAATATATAATAAAATCGTAGCGAACTTAAAACTGTACATTAAATAATTTTAAAAGTAATTTTTGCAAGGTTTGGGAACGATTCTAATGCCGAAAAAATATTTTTGTCTAAATGTATGTGGCAGCATCCCGCAAAAACTACTGGATAGATTTTGTTAAAATTTTGCATAGATATTCCATATAAGTCTGGCCAATCGGTAGGCTATAAAATATCACGCTATGCACTATGAGAGATGAGCAATATTGCAATTAGTTCTTCTATAGTTTACCATTTTTAAATTTTAAAAAGACGAGCCAAAATATTGCAAACAGTTACAGATAAACCCTTAGAGGTTTTCGTTATGTGGCTAAAACTAAATGTGAATTAGGATAAGGGCTTTAGAAAAAAAAAAAAAAACCTTTTTGATTATCATCACGCTATGGGTGGATTTTTGAAAAAAGTATAGTCAGCAATAAACTGGGCAAATTTCACCAAAAAAATCTGTTACCACAACATAATTATACCAATCTATCCTGTTTCTTATAAGCATCAAAACTGTCTATGCGACCAACTGAGGTTTGTGGTCCAGAAAAGTCAGTAAACAAATAGTATTCAATGAGAATGGAATTCGTCATTATGATTACCTACAATCAAGAATGATTTTCTTTGATTTTGATTTTCTGAACTTATTCATTCGAGATGCATTTGAAATTGTGATCTAATGAATATCCCCCTTTGGCAATCGCACTATATTCACAAGTGTACAGTGTGTGCAGGGTAGGCAATATAGGTAATATAACCGTTCTTGTGCACTAATTCTCTTGGGATTTGCCTCTCTAAACACAGAATACTTAACAGTGCTAACATTGCTGTACTACTGTACTAAGCAATCCGGTCTGGATCGTGCGAGAATTTATGAGGATCTCGATAAATTATTGTATATTGAGATCTCGATCTTTGCATAATCTGCCTATAATGTTCCCACTGCTGGGACACAGGCCCCCTCTCGTGAGAAGGGGTGGGCCGTAATCCACCACGCGGGCCTAGTGCGGGTTTGTAGATGTCACATGTCTTCGAATTTTTGGTTATTGGATATTCCGGTTTCCTCACGATGTTTTCCTTCACCATTTTGAGAGCAGTGGTGATGAAATAATTTACACAAAATAAAGACCTGAAGGCTAATTCCCGTAATTTAAAACGTTCAAAATCTAGTCGCAGTCTCATCTCGGCGACAAACAAATGAGATCAAAAACTTGTCAAAATGTAGGGAAATTAGACGTATTTTTGACAGATTGAGACTGGGATCAGACTGTGAACGTTCTTAAAATTACGAGAATTGCCCCTCTGATCTATATTCTGATTTAGATGTTTTTTTTTTGCTTTATGAGCCGACCTCGGCGGCGCCGTCCATCTTTAGGCACCCATTGTGTGGAAACTTTTGCCCAGCGGTCATCCTGCATGCGGCTGATATGGCCCGCCCGCCATTTAGATGTTTAATAATGTCAAAGCATTTATTGCAAATAGGCACTTTTGATCGTCAAAAGCACGGTGGACCTCATAGTTAACATGTGGTTTCATGGGTTCGGTCTTCCACTAAGAATTTTTCAGAAGCCGTTCGTTAACTGGATAAGGCTCGCCCCTATTGTATGAGATTTAAACGTAACTTTCGAAATGTGGGTGTTTAGTACACCTCTTCCTTTGGGGGATTACTAGAGTAATATTACGTTAATGGCATAACCAACAATAGTGTACCTATTTATACATTTTTATTCAGTTGAATGATATGCATATTGCACGAAAGAGTATATAGTTGTTCTACTTTATATGATACTATTGCCTTACAGTCAATAGTTCGAGAGTTCAAATATTTTTGAATATAAAAAAAAGCGACGTGTGAGAGTGATAGAGAGTCGAATTCGAGATATTTGTTGAACAACACATAAAGGTACCCACTAACACAAATAATAATATGAATATGCTGTGATATTTTTTTTAACAGTACTAAAAAACATTACCTCATTAAAAGAAAATTCTACGAGAATTTTTTACTGAAAGGATGTTTCAGCTGAAAAATCTTTTTATGAGCGTAAAAGTTACAAACGTAAGTATATCTATTTAACTTTGTTGACATGTCACAAAAAAAGTGTCTCCGTTGTATAACAAATTTTATTAACAACTGTACCTTGCTTACTAGTAGGTAAATAGGTACAGGTACCTACCATAGTACAGACGCCAGCACATAAAGCTACTACAATCTGTCAAATTTGTTTAATAGATTTTCAACTTTATCACTAAAGCGTTAAGGTTCAAGGTTAATTGGGGAAGTTTGACAGTTTCGGGTAGCTTGACCTGCTGGCGTCTGTACGTAAGCAAGTGAGCAGTGGTGGCCCAGTGGTAACGGCCGCGACTTACGAGTTTAGGTCGTAGGTCCGAACTCAGACAGGCGCTTTACTTTGTGTAAATTATTTCATCACCACTGCTCTCAAAACGGTGAAGGAAAACATCGTGAGGAAACCGGCATACCCTAGAACCAAAAAAATCGAATGCATGTGACATCTACTTTGTTCTTTCTCCAGAATTGGCTTACTGACAGGTTATTGTTATTAGTATTAACTTATTTATTTATTTTACTTCTATGGTCCTAGTTTATCATTTGTGACTTCAAGTGACAGCTATGTGAACAGAACCCACCAATGCATAAATATGTACGCTGTCACGCCCTTTATGCCTGGAGGCTTTTATTTAGGTAGTAAGTTTTTATTTACATTTTAATTTTTTATTTTTTAGCTGGAGTACGTATAGTTTTTTTATTATATTTGTTGGTATATTGGCGTGGCTAGCTGACATATGGCAAATAATTTAATTTTATGTTCTGTGTCTTGTAATGTTAATTACTTAACATAGGTACCTAGTATTGTATACAATCAATTTTCTAACTGAACAGACAGCTGTGCTGCTGGGGAGTTTGTTGCGCCTTCTTCTTCCCAGCGATAGCACTAGGAGGTGGTGAAGGGCAAGCGTTTTTGGGGGACTGTCTTTTGTAATGTTGACGTTCGAAAAGTCCTGATTCTCAGCCTAATTTGAATAAATGACTTTTGATATTTATTGATTTTAATTTTTACTAAGCCGAACTGGGCCCGCGTGGTGGGTCACGGCCCGCTCCCTCTCACCGAGAGGAGGCCTGTGTCCCAGCAGTGGGAACATTATGGGCTGATTATGTTATGCTATGCTACTTACCGTAGCACTAAAACACGTTTTTCTGTATCGACAATGGCTGAAGACGTCACTTTTGTAATATTCCACCAATCAAAACAATGATTGACAACCGACACTGACGCCTATTGGTTCATCTTTAGGTACCTATGACGTAGTCTTAACCGATCAAATGACGTAGCTGTCTCCAGAAGAAAATACCTGGCGCAGTAATATTAGTGTACTTACCATGGTTACGTTCGTGTGGCAAGGTGCCCAGACGCTTGCCGCCGTTCGCCGTTCAATAAGAACGCCTATTTTTGTGCTGGCACTACACCATGACTCCATAAATTATAATATTACAAGAGTAGTTAAAAATACCTCTATGCAGGCGTCGCAAATCGAATTAATAAGGTATTTTGTACGTCAAGTTCTCAGTGTCAGGTTTATTTTCAGTTTCAGCGCTGCTAATAAGCTGCATAACTAATTGGCAAACAGTTCGTTTAAGTACGTAAACACAGCTCCACGGAATAGAATGGCGTCTTTAAACGATTCATTGCAGTTTAACACCCGTCTGACTATATTACTAAGGGCTGATTTTTCCAAAGTCAGATATATTTTATCCGTGGTATAAGATTGACGTCTTTTGACGATTGGAATTTTGAATTTTTGACAGTTTTTCCACACAAAAACTGTCATAAATTCAAAATTTATTCTCAGGATGAGACATATTCTATGTATAAAAGTTTGGTGGGACTCGCCCTAAGAGTTAAACTTAAGATTGTTTAGGTTAGTATACTTTAATATTTACACCCATGTTGTTTTAGTGTTAATGCAGTACAATATGGAGACATAATAATTATTATAGCCTATCTGATGCTGAAAATGGAAGGTGACGTAAGACTATTAAACCTAAAATCAGTTTTATTATACAGGAAAAGAAAATAGCCCGTGCACAAACTGTAACCATGAATTCAGCATAATATGATTCTAGACACCCCTAGTGTATTTTTCGTCGGTTATAAAATAAATCGGATTAATGGTTCTCAAGTTTAAAGCACAAAAACGAACAGGAAAAACAGCCTTATAAAAACACAGTTTATGCCCGCGACTTGTTGACTCATCAAAGAATGTCACACAATGAAATATGTAATACTAGCTTCTGCCCGCGACTTCGTCCGCGTGTTCTTTTCTTGTTCCCCCGACCCACCCCGTCGCGCTATTACATCGGTTTCGCTTATTGATCTTCCTGGCTTTTTTTTTCTCAGCTCCTGAGGGTCCTAGCGTGTTGATAAATAGCCCATAACCTTCCTCAAGAATTAGGAAGGTTATGGGCTATTATAAAAACAAAAATTATTTTTTAAATCAGACTGGTGGTTCCAGAGATTAGCGTGTTTGAACAAATAAAAAAGCAAACAAACTCCCTTACTACTATTACCTTCCCTTACTATTAGTATAGATATAGAAACTCGTATATACCTAAGGAAGGATTATGACAAGTTCAATTCAGTATAAACCCTGAAGATACAAGTCATAGATCATGAAACAGTATTCAGTCTAGTTAGCAGTGCGGCCGAGTGTCTGTCTGTCTGTCAAGAGCGAATCCTCATAATAGAGTCCCCTTTATGTAGTGTCGTGGTGTATTAGCCCTAGTTAATGCCAGCTTGTGCTGATGTGGATCATCATTAGTGATTGCGTATTGTTCGGTTCAGGATGCTTAGACGATCTATGCTTGGATATAGGATATGTTGGTGTTATGTTACTTCGTGGTTCCTCAGTAAAAATGCTGAAGTTTTAGGATTTAAAAAATCATAGAAAGAAAATGCTGTGATTTTGATAAACACGATCCTGAAAAGCTTAGATGATCAACGATTGGATGTACAGTCACGAGCAAAAGTATTTATACACTCGGCTTTTTTCAAAAGCGATTTGCTCCTTTATTTTTTAATGAAAATTTATGTTATTACGAACATAGCATTTTCGAACCCATAGGTTTATCTAATGTGTCGTATACCAACGTTGCATTAAAAAAAATCGCGATTGAAAGTTGCCAAGTGTTGACATACTGGTGCTCGTGACTGTACGATGTTATGTGTATATGTGTATGTAATTTCCTAGTATTTTTGTTAAGGCTTTAGGATTTAAAAAAAAATGAGTATTAAAATATTGTGATTATGATAAACACAAAAAAGTATGTTAAATAGATATGAAGCAAAAACTAAATAAAAAATTGGCTGTATGACTTGTACTATTCTAAAACAGAAGAGCTAATCATCTTCCCTTGCTAGTCTCGCAATTAAATGTACAATCACACTCCACTACGCTTGTATTCAAACATGCCTAAACCAAATTATTTGTCTTGCTCTAAAACATAATTGTGAATGTTAGTAGTTATTAAACAAACACACACAACACATACTCACACACACATATACACGCGCACTCACTCACACTCACACGCATACTTACACACGCAGTCATTGTAACAAACTACATATTCATATTCCTCATTTAAATTCTCTTTTGTTGCCCCTTATTTTTTTTAATATTTTTTTTTTATAATCATTATTGTTATTTCTCTTATTACACCGTTCATGTATTTAATTAGGTTCACTTCGAACAAGGTGCGATGAAAAGGACTATCTGTGCACGAAGTAACAGTAGAACACTGTCTCCTAAGGCACAGGTTTCCCCTAGTTTAGGAGGCAGGGTTTCCACTATTCCAGACACTTTTTTATAGCCAATTGTTTTTGTAACCTACATTTACTACTAATTGTAACAAACGGTATTTAGTATCAATAAAGTTTATTATATTATCTATTCTGTAAAAATCTCACCGTGAAAACTTGAAGGTTAAGTGATTCCACCTGATGCTAGGGGATTGACAATTTTCAAGCTTACTACACCAATGTTTTCACGGTGAGATTTTTATGGAATAGTACTACAGGTATCTTACAAAGAAGGTAATGCTCTATGTAGGCATAAAAGGCATAAAAAATCATCCGCGTCGCAACCGCGCAGCAGTAAAAAGTGCCCGAAAAACTGGCAACATTGCCACTAAGAGATTGGAGCTACTACAGTATTTTTATTTCACAGAACGACGCGCGCTTTGCTTTTGGTAACCAGGTGTAACACGCTGTGAATGTGTGCGTGAAGACGAATAGTGTCAGCACATAACACACAAACGCACACACAGGCATACATTAGGCACACATTGTCTTGGACAGTACCGAGGGCTCCTGTGCACACACATTCATAGCGTGTTTGTGCACTCAGTTACCACAAGCAAATCGCGTGTCGCATCGTGAGATAAGGATACTATAGTGCCACTGGTGAGCTAATCTCACATAAACGGATTCTGACATAGACGTGAGAGCAAAATACCTCAGACTTTTACGCACTTAATATCAAAATTACGTGTATTTCTACGTAACTACGTGATATTGCGCAGAAATAACATTTTCCCCTAAATATTTGTCGATGTTGGTCTTGTTGAAAATTGTTTAATTAAACTCCATTTAGCATTTTCATCAGTTACGTAGTTTCCATAATCCAAGAAGAACAATTTCAGTTAATACACAAACTATTGCATGTAGTTAATTAAGTGTACAAAGTTGGCCCGCAGCCGTATTCATCTAATTAAGTTAAATACGATTTTGGGTAGAACAACAAAAATAATCATTATTGTGAAGTTCTTGTTTGTTTGTCTTTGGCGTAGGTTTTTGTTTGGTTAAAGGGTATGTCCTTCAAAATGTCGGAAGGGAAAGGAAGTGTTCTTAATTATATAATTATAGACGGTGGAACATAAACGTTGGAAAAGTTTGTTACATAGGACACTTCATAGGAAATACATAAATACATAATTCCTCTGGTACTTAAGTCGGCTACATGCTCCTGTAAATATTGGTAATGTCTAGTAACATAGTTTTTAAGTTTTTATGTTACTAACATCTTGGTACCTTTTGTAATTATGGAATTGTATTCTGAAATAAAGAGATTATTATTATTATTATAAACTCATGCCTTTTTCCCATGGCGGTAGGCAGAAACTGCACATCGCCACCTGCTACGATCTTTGCATACTCCTTTTGCCTCGTCTATGTTCATATATTTAGCGTGCAAAGGTGCACGCCGGTTGTGAGTTCTACGCACCCGACCTTTCTAAGGAACATCTGCAATAAGGTCACTATAATTATGTCTTCTAGGCGTTTCCACTCACATCTGGCTTTATAGAAAATAATTGTTATAAAAAGAGAAAAGTTCAGGTTTGTTTTCGGAAATCTAACTAACGCACAAATAAATGACAATCTATACCTAGTCTTGCCATAAATATTGTCACGAAGAAAAACATTTTTTTTTTATTGCAAATAATATTTATTACTTACTTTATTAATTTACTTATTACATAAATATAAAACAATTTAAAATATAAAAAGCTTATTCGAAGTGGTCTCCATTGGCTGCAATGCAATCCTTTAAACGTTGAGGCCAGTTATCAATAGAAGCATGCACTCTTTCCATGGGAAAATTCTTCACTGTCAATCGTATGGATTGTTTTAGGGACTTCAAATTATCATGGCCTTTAGAGCAAGCCGTACTCTCTAAAACTGACCATAAATCATAATCCAGCGGATTAAGATCGGGACTAGACGACGGCCAGTCTTTAGCTCTGATGAAGTCCGAAACGTTCACTTCCAACCAAGACTGCGTGGACCGAGCTTTATGACCCGGCGCCGAGTCTTGTTGGAAGGACCATACTTGGTTATTGAACATGGTGTTGTTAAGGGGCTTAACTACCTTCTCAAGAATGGTATCTTGATACACTTGTGCCGATGTTTTGATACCTTTTTCACAAAAATATGGCTCAGTCACTCCTTCATAGCTAACACCCCATCAAACTATCACTGAAGTCGGGATAATGCCCACGTTGCATTCTGTCGACTAATTAGGAAGCTTAATAAATACGGCAATTTTGTTTGTTAAAATGTTGGTCAATTGTAAAGATTTTCTCATCCGTAAACAAAATTTTTCTGTGACCTCCCTTTGGGTACCGCTTCAGTAGTTGTTTCGATTTTACCACCCTATTCTTTTTTAAATTATCAGTTAAAAAATGACCAGTGCGTCTCTTATAGGCTGCAAATCCTAAGTCATCTTTTAAAATACGCGACATGGTTCTGGGTGCTATCTTCATCTCCCGAGATAAAATCTTTTGCTTTCGGACAGGATTTCTTCGAATTCTTTCCCTTACTGCTTTGACCACCTTTTTCGTACGAACACTAGGTGGACGGCCAGATCTTTTTCTGTCACAAACAGAGGAGGTCGCATTGTACCTATTAATAGCCCGGTACACAAACATTTGAGCATATGGAGAGTTTTAAAAATTGCATTTGGCTCCATACCAACTTTGTGTAATGCCATCACAGCGATTCGGTTCGAAGCAGTCATGCTAGCGAAGGAGGTGGCGGGACGGATGAGGGAGAGAGCCTCCCGTCCCAGCCGCCGCGGGAGACGCTCCGGGCGTCGGGAGCCGCGTGATGACTCCCGGCCACCGTAGGCGCGAGCCTGCCGGTGGAGAGCAATGGGTAGCTCACCGTCCGATCAGGACCAGGCCCGTGCCGGACGGCGCGTAAGTGTTCCACGCGCGCCTCAAAGAGTTGTCAGCATAATTTGAGGGGCCCCTTAGGGCCGAAGCCTGCCGGGTCAGCGGGATTGTCCGAAAGGGTTACCGCTACCCCGGAACATAAAGGGCAAAGGAAGGAACATGGTTGGGTTTTAGTCAGTAAGAGTCTCACACTCCCTTTCGCTCCACCCAGTGCGGGAGGGGTCCGCGAAATTCAAATTTTCTTACGTTTTTGTAATTTGCAGGTCAGTTAGTAGGTTGTATGTCGATCAAAATATGAATTGCGACTGCAACAAATATGAATTAACAGAATCTTGACCATTAGAAATATCAATACTACTCTTTCAGTTCGAATTGACCTCAACTGTCATGATTTCATAAAATTGTCATTCTATAGGATATTTTGATGAAACCTCTTTAGCAGACACTGAATATCATGTCGATTAAGACAATGTACCCCAAGGACCGTTATCAGTTTGCGCGGAAGTTCTATAATATGTATATTTACTATCTGACATCATGACGTTGATATATGTTGGACCTATTGAGACCATTGATATATGCCCTTATAGTTAGAATATAATATATATATATTTATATTCTAATATATATTGGAATATAAATATATTACTATTAATATTATTTTTATTAACTGATAACCGTTGGGGTAGAACAGGGGGGCAATTCTCGTAATTTTAAGAACGTGAACGTTCTTAAAATCTGATCTCAGTCTCAATCTGTCAAAAAACATCAAATTTCCCCACATTTAGACAAGTTTTTGACATTTGTTTGTCGCTGAGATGAGACTGCGACTAGATTTTGAACGTTTTAAATTACGAGAATTCTGGTCTTGAGTGGAGACCGCGAATCGGCAAACGTAAGGTTTCTCAGGCTAGGCAGATCGACGATCTTCGCAAGATGGCCTGTAGCAGCTGGGTGAGAGTTGCCGACAATCGAGTTATATATCGTGAAATTGGAAAGGCCTATCTCCAGCAGTGGACTGCTGTAGGCTGATGATGATAAAGATATTAATATAATTATATCAAGACTAGCTAAAGTCAGCGATGAAATTTTAATAACACTTCAGATTTTTTATCCTAATTATTGTGCCAAGTATTTAAGAGATACATTGTCGGCATCAGCATTTCATGTAATTCATTTTATGTAGTTTTATGTAATTTAGCCTAATTTTATGATTGTATGTGTAACTACTAGTATTGATCGATAATTTGTATGTGTCATGCAAACTGTAAACATACGTTGGTTATCCTAGTAATATTATAAATGTGAAAATTTGTGTGGATGGATGGATGGATGTTTGTTACTCTTGCACGCAAAAACTACTGAAACGGATTTGGATGAAATTTGACACACAGATGGTTTATAACCAGGACTAACATATAGGACTTTTACTTTTTATCCCGATATTCCCACGGGATCGAAACTTATGCGGGTAAAACCGCGGGGCGCAGCTAGTTAATAAATAAATTCAAGGTGGCAGGAACATCAACACGCAACCTGTTACCATGGATTCAGTACATGATTCTGAACCCCCTGCTTTGAAATTTTTCGTCGGTTATTGTTTTTTAAATTAGCAAACGGACGCCAGCACATCAAGTTACTACAATCTGTCAAATTTCTTTAATAGATTTTCAACTTTATCGCTAAAGCATTGAGGTTCAAGGTTGATTGGGAAAATTTGACAGTTTCGGGTAGCTTGACCTGCTGGCGTCTGTACGTGCACTTTTAGATGAAACAGCTGTTTTTTTTTTTAATAATTGACGAAAAATTTCTACGCTAGGGGATTTCAAATTATGTACTGAATTCATGATTACAGTTTGCGCGACGTTGTCCCTGCCTACCCGGTATAGTACCGAATATGTAAAGCTGAAATACAATTTATCAAATTATTAATGAAAATTATTTTTTATATTGTAACCCTACACACAGCACTCAGCCACACACACAGCACACGCACAGCACGCATAGCACGTACAGCGTTGAGCTGTGTGGGGTCGAAACGCTCGGGTCATGGGCATCTCCTTTTTAAAGAAATTTCTCGCCGACTGGTTCAAACTTCACGTGACCAGAGGATTATATCATTCTTTGGCCAAAGAATTAGCATTGTCATTCAACGTAGCAATGCAGCCAGTCTTCTTGGCACGTTTCCGGATGACAGCGATACAGACGAGTACGTAAATCGACGCCTTAAGTGTCCTTTTGTTTTTGAATGTATAGTTAGTTACTTAGTTATTTTTTTATATTATGCAATTATTTTATACATTAAAAAGAAAAATAAGTGTTTAACCTAATGCATTGAATTTATCAAATAATTTTATGTCAATTTAGATGAGGTGTAAAAGTAGTAGTGTCAATTGATCTTTGACGCTGACCAAACGTATCTAACGGTGTCCAAAATTTAAGCTAGGTAATACTTAACAATAGTAATGTGGTTATTCATCTATGTCTTTCTGCAATAATTATCTATTTTAAAAACAGCCAAGCTTTAGTGGGACTGGGCCGGACACGCGTATGTCGAACGAGTCATAGGACAAATCCACCACGGTTTACTAATGATAAGCATAAAATATATTATCATAATTTACATTGGCATAACGAAATTCAGCATAATGATCATTACGCATAAATGTTTTGCCATAATGCTTGTTGCCATAAATACTGCTAGCATAATAATAATGAAGCATAATTTTATAAAGCATAATGTTAAAAACGCATTCTAACCCAAAACACAACACCAATATTAGAGTGGATCTGGCGCTCGGCGGCCGCTGCCGCAGCACGCTCGCTTCGATCGCGCGTCAATGGTCACTATTCTAACCTAACCTAACCCATATGATTCAATAACAGTAGTTAATATCAGGAAACATCATACCTAATAATTGTATGCCTAAATACCTTGCTAAATGCCTTTAAAATTTATGCAACTCCAACTTAAGCCAAAACATATTAGAATAAATGATAGTTATGCTAACCTTTGCATTATGCCAAAGTATTATTATGCAGCAGTATTATTATGCTAATAAAAGTTATGCGAAAACGTTATGTCAAACTATATTATGCCTTAAAATTTTATGCCAACAGGGGTATTACCATCCACCACCATGTGGGTCTCAGAAAACTTTCGGCGACATCGAGGTAGACCCAGGAGAAGATGGCTGGACGAGCTTGACGCCTACAGACAGGATTGGTTCACACTAGCTCAAGACAGACGGGAGTGGAAAGGAGAAAGGGAGGCCTCTGCTCTGTCGCCCGGTAAGGACCAGGCCCGGGTCGACGCGACGGCGCGTTGTGTTCCACGTGCGCCTCAAAGAGATGTCATCACGAACTGACGGGGTCCGCTAGGGCCGATGCCTGCCGGGGCTGCGGGTTGTTCGAAAGAGATACCGTGGCCCCAGCACAGGCAACTGAAGGAACACGGATGGGTTTTAGTCAGTAAAACACGCCCTCCCGCTGCGCCCAGAGCGGGGGAAGTCATATGATGATTCATCATCTGCCTAGCCTTTTCCCAACTATGTTGGGGTCGGCATCCAGTCTAACCGGATTTAGCTGAATACCAGTATTTTACATGGAGCGACTGCCTATCTAACCTCCACAACCCAGTTAATCGGTAATACGATACCCCTTGGTAAGACTGGTTGTCAGACTTTCGGGCTTCTGACTACCCGTGACGACTGTCAAAGATCTACGAATGACAGCCAGGACCAACGGCTTAACGTTCTTTCCGAGGCACGCGTAGCTTAACCTGATCGATCGACCTGTGCGGCTGTTATTACTTAGCCACGGGCCCCTCAAGTCATATGATGATTTCCCACCCAAACAAAAAAAAAAAACCCTTTGCTCTGTAGTAAGACAACATTGGCTAATAAAAATAAATAATAGCTTCGAAAACGAGGAGTTTTACCCTGGATTTTGTTTAGAAAAAGTATTAAAACAAGTATGTAAACGGTTGATCATACAATTACGAGAATTGACCCCAAGTAAAAGTAAGTTAGCTACTAACATAGTAGCTACTACCGAAAATTGGGGTCAAGTCTCTTGATTCTATGATCAATAATCTAAATTGTAGCAAATTAAAACTACTGGAAGGTCTAGTTTTGGGTTTTGACTACACTTACATCAAATTTCTTGAAATGAGTTAGTTATGGTAAGCTTAGTTAATATTCCAAGGAATATAACTAAGCTTACATACAATTTTATAATTATGTACGAATATAATAATTATGTACGACAGATCGAACGACAACTATGTTTAATACAATAATATGTTATTTTTCGTTAAGTTTCTCATATTTAAGTGAACTATGTTTGTTCTTTTTTGAGAAATAAACTTCTTTAAACCGAATTATATCGGCTTTCGAAGAATTTTCACTTTTACCTTGACGTGTTAAGCCGCTGGCTTTAGATGTAATGTAAGTACTTATTTGTTGGTGATACCCGCGGGTAATATCGCTCACTTACTTGCGTTAACTTGGCCAACTTGTAAAACTTACTTTGCCCTCTTGAATTCTTATAATAATTTTATATTACAAGAGAAATTCATAACGGATTGTTACTTAAAGGGGAATGCCCACCGTTCATAGACACTTCGGCCACGGGTGCCCACCTATAAAAGCATATGGAAATGATAATATGCTATAAAAAGAATGAACTGGTTAAGGAATTGGTTTAAAAAAAGTCCGGATTTTTAAGATATAAAGGTTTTTATTTTCACATATACAGTTTTTACCAACACGGTATTTTATGATCTTATACATCATTTGTATCATACACAATTAATACATCATCAAGGAATTGAGCAGGAGGCAAAATATTAGTCTGATGCCGTGCCCAACCCAAATACCATATTACCGTCATAACATGGGCACAGCATCCTACCGTTCGACGGCCGACAATACAATTGCAACAATACATTTTGATTGCACTTCTACCAGAATCATTGCCACTTATTAAAATATATATAAAATATACTTTACGACTGATGTGTCGACTTGCGATTTTAGCCCTAAGTAAAGAGCAGTTAGGACTTAAATTAATTCCTTCCATAATGCTGCTCCTGTGGTCATTACATATTTCTATCCGGTAGCAACCATTAAATCTTATATGCTCACCATAATAGGAGCGAGCTTGCTTTAACTGGTATGTGCCACAAGCAATTAATATTAAGTCGCTATAAGTTAAAACAGGAAATTCCCTAACGTTTTCTGAGTCTACATTTATGTTTCTGAAGTCTGCCCTAGCTCTATTTAGATTGCGTTCCCTAACATACTCAGATAAATTGTTATTTGTTTCCATATTTTGATGAACTATTTCTAGTATTTGAGCCGCATCATCCCTATCCCTTATTTTTGTGTGGAATTTATTAATTAGAGCAGCAGCCACAGAAAAGTCTATCATTAAATGGGTAGAAGCCCTGTTAAAATAATTTTGGCGAAATATTTTAAATCTGGTTTTAAATATGCCATTCACCACCTCTACTACCCATCGACACATAGTCACGGCTCTGGACTTATTAGCTTCTCTTGTGGTTAACTGAGATTCACCATCAGCTGGAGACAAAGGGACATGAACCTGATAACCACAACGTTCTAATAGAGGCAATGAATCCCTAAAGCCTCTATCTAGGATGAATACATCTCCAGATTCAAAAAATTGCCTCAATGAACTGGATTCATCACCGAATTCATTATTTATTATATCCGCATCTGAAGTTGTTGCAGGATAAGGGCCCAGAATATCTATGATGTAACCATCACTACACACAAAAAGGAAAGGCTTTACAAGATTACGATATTTGTGTAATGAGTAAGATTTTTTCTGATATAAGTAATTGGAACTTTTTTCTATGTATATATAAGTACCATCGGCAATTATGATGGGCCTCCTATCTTCTCCCCCATAAAGTCCATTTGGAATGAGGAGATTTCTTTGAGCTATTTCTGCTCGGGATATATGCCTTATGCCCACATTTAAAGGAACAAAATCCTGATGTAATATTTCGCGGGCCATATTCATGAGCCGCTCTAACGTGCTTCTAGGCACTTGCAATAATGCCGACATGCGTTCGTCACTATCTCCTGTTCTCAACTTCATTAAATATGCAGCAAGTGCAAAAGAACCCCTATGTTTACCTGACAGTCTTGGAACTTCAGAGAGTATTTGTTGATATTGTGCCTTTGTTAAGCCTAGATAATAATGTACAGTATGATCAGGCATACTGTGAATATTTTCAAAGTCTATATGATGGTGCATATTATCTTTCAACAATGTAGCAAACTCTTCAATGTGAGCTGCACTAAATGTTTTTATAGGATTATATGTTGATGCTAAAAGTAAATCCCAAGAGTTACTATTTAAATGGTAGCTACAGATTCTACATTCTGCCGGTACATAATAGTTATACTCGCAAAAAAGACGTACCCGCAATGCTGATGGAACAGTGAGTCGATTGGAATCATTACAACCAGGAAAAAAACATTGATTTTGTGTTATTGGTGCTCTTATATAATTAGGTAGCAGTATACTGTCTGGTGTATCTAAGCTTTGCTCTGGATGCAATACACTGCTCACATCCGATTGCAACGAGGACAGACTAGATGAGTCATTCAGACTAGATGGTTCCCGTTCTGCAGTTGAACGTGATACAGCTCTATCAGTCCTTCGCCAGCAATTATGACACACACGAGATGATGAAGGCAACTGAAACAATATTAAAAATTAAAATGAAGGCCAAGTGAACAAAATAAAAATAAAATAGATTTGTTTAGCTTAAATTCGAATGTAAATAAAATGCTTATCAAGTAAAACAATACTGCACAAAGGCGGACTTAATGCCTTGTATAATAATTAATTAATAATTAAGGACTGAAGGACTATCTCATTTCTCGGTAGTTGATAAGTTAAAAATCGAAGCAACCTTGCAACTACCTGGTGCTGGCCAGTTTATCTTATCAGCATGGTAATAATAAGCTAGTATGTATGTTAAATATAGCTTTTACAGATGTGAAAAAATAAAATAACTTCTTGGGTTGATATACAAACATAGTAAAAACGTGATAGTAAACGTAATAGTTCTGGAATCACTATCAGATATCAGCACCACACTTAATAAATTAAAAACTGTTGCGAACTTACCTCACGTGGTGCAATCTGATGGGCAATTTCATTCCTTATGAGTTCCTCACGTGGAGAATTGGACCCGAACAATGTGTGTGATCTTATTCTTAAAAGTGACTTGCCACAGCTGATGCACACATGTCCATGACCAACAGTTGGTGCATTCTGCTGTTCACTTGTTGGATGTCGTATTTGATTCCAGGCTGCAGTCCAACACGAGTGGCACACTACACTGTCACTCGAAACTTGTACCTAAAAGATGCCATAATAATTATATTGATATTATTATTTGTCAACTCAGTTAAAAATAATTTCTCAGAGTTAAAAGACACATGACATGGTGTCATGGATCAACTAATTACCTGCTGTGGTCGAACCCATTGTTGTATAAGATTTCGCACTTCTGCAATTTCCAACAAATGTCTTCGTATTTTCGTGACATTTAAACCACAATTGACACAGCATAAACGTCCTCTTGAATGAGCAACTGGGGTCTGAGAAGAACTCTGGCCGGTGTGAATGCTGGGGTCATCGTAATCAGCGGATATCGAGTCCAAGTTAGTGCAGGGGTTGTCGTGAGAGGCGGGAGCGGAATCCATGTTCAGGCCGTGGTCAGTAGGGTGAGACGAATTGTCGGAGTCCATTTAGGAAGCTTAGTCGTTGCTAATAACAAATCCGCAAGAAAACAAACAAAATAACACAAAGGCAAACGATTTCGACCTGTGGTTATTATTTAGTTGTGAACTTGTGATTACTTGTAATTCGCTTGACAACTGTCAGATTCAATGTTGCCACTTAACAGACATAAAATCGATTAATCGATATCGATTTTTTATTTGATTTTTAATTTCAATAAATAAAGTCTTTGAACCGCTTTAAGTTCTGCACGCCTTGTAAAATGTATTTTCTTTTACTTATTTAAAATGTAGTTTAGATGTTTTAAAGAACAGATTAGAATCAAACGCAACAAAAAACAGATAATTGTGCATTTCTGTTATGATCTAAAGAATTCATGGTAAATCAACTAGCAATTCACTTGTTTTATTATTATCATAACATCAATTATCAATATCAATTACCGAAAAATAATAAAAGCTTTAATTAAAATAATAACACCATAAAAACCGATTAACAAAAAGAGAATCGATTCTTTTTTAACGTGATTAGTAATTGGCAACACTTTTATTTTTTCCATAACATACGGATTTACCTTGTTTCACTAATTATCATTTCGTTACTTTTTATTTGTGCAAAAATGTTGCTATCTTGTTTGGATAAATGAATACCACGATTAATAACCATAAAAAAAGACGTTTTTTTCTAACAAAAGCAAATTGTTGGGCGTTCCGTGGCCGAAAACGGGCATTTCCCTTTGAGTTTTTTTTTAATTGGTCTTCATATAATTTTAATTGAATGTTCTTCTTAACATACAAAATTTTAATACTTACCCATTATAATGCTAGTCTGTGACTGTTTCACCGTTCGGAAAGAAACTCGTACGAGGAAGAACGACTACAGCTTACATTGCTTACCTTACTTTCCTTTTTTAACCGACTTCAAAAAAGGAGGTTAATTTTTTTTTTTATGTGAACTCCCTTATTTGTAAGCCGATTTTTTATTTTGTTATTTGTATTTTGTGTTTCAGGAACTGTGTCCAAATAAACTTTATTATTTATTTAATACGTATCACGAGTTCTTAAAATGTTTTGGTGACTTCAGGTTGCGATAGAACTAGGTTTATTTATGACGTTTTCATGACACACCAGAAACGTAATTCAGTACAATATCACTAAAAAAGTTGATATGAAATAAAACAAGTCACATTACTTGCCACTCTAAAAATTTCCTTTACAAAAAAAAAATAACTTATAAGAACCTACTAGTTAATAGTGGCTAAGAACACACCCTAACATAACAAATGGAAACAAAACACTGTTGAAACGTTTCACATTTAGAACGTGACGTGGACGCAGCATGAAGTGCAAGGTAATACAGAGGAATTATGAAACATCATGCGAGCTCGAATGTTAATCCGGTCGGGATAACATTGGGCTCATTAAACCAAACCCTGGATTATCAACTTGGAATTGCTCGACCGAGCAATATGAATATTGTAACGTAAAAAGCAATGAAAACTCGCTTTAAACCCTCCTGTATTTCACTTGCCATAAAAACTTGGGATTCCGTGAAATATATTAGGGAAAAAAAGGTCTACACGCTCGATCATTAAAGCTAAATTGCTCTGTTTTATATCCGTTGAAATGTAAAGTTGAAAATGTTTGAATGGCTCGCTTGAGTTGACACCTCTCCGACTAGCCCTCGCGTACTGAATCCGTGTAACGGAGTATTATTTTAACTTCTTGTTGACATTTTTATTTTAATTATTTAAACGTAAGACACTTCACTTAATGTCAAGGGAGTGTTTGAACTTTAGAACTTTAAAAATGTTCCGGACGAGGCCACAAAGTATTATCACCTCTAACTAGGCCGCTGTGAATTGTTGGCAGGAAATCCAAAATGATTATGATAAACGTGACTGAACAGAGTAAGTAGGTTCGCCTATTTGCACACAATTCTGTAACACGAGTATCTAAATGGATAATTATTAATTATCCAGTTACCTGCTAGACATATCTGATGAGATACAGAAGCATACCGCGGGGTAAGCAGCTTGGCAGCCGCGGAACCATCATCTCAGCTCCAACCATCAATATCGCAGACAAATGAGACGGTAAGTAACTTTGGGAACGGTTTATGCCATATGTGAAATTTCTCCGGTACCACAATTTCTCCGGTACAGCCTCGTTAGTTCAAGAAAGCAGAATCTTTGTGCCCAAAATGACCATCCAAACTAAAATCGATTTGCACGCACCACCGCTTTCTTCAACGTTAAACGTTGAAGAGCTAAATGCCCAATTCGGTGTAAAACAAAGTGTGCGTTCACTTTACTTACTGACCAATGAGCGCGTTACATACGTATAGATGAGTCACCCCTAACAAATGTAGTCGGTGACTTGTTTCGCGAACTTTACTAAGTACGTGAATAAATGTCTTTTTGTCTTGGTTTACGTGGTGCATGGTACTGAAATAGCTTTCTTTTAGTTAGATTTGTTTGCGGCCTGTATATTCTATGTTTGGAATAGTTTAGCAGGCGAGGTCGCGTATATCTTGGCGTAAGTGTGCAATGTCATGGTCTTTTCGCTGTAGTACCTAGGTATCTCCATAGATCCACGTGTATCTTTTTTTTTCAAAACGGAAAGTGATATGGCAGAATGTTTTGTAAAAATGTTTTTTTTTTTACATTGTATATTTTATTGAGTGACAGTCTTTGATGAGAGCTTTGGCGTTTGCAGGAAATATCGCGTAACAAAATATTATATTATTCCATAGATTTTGAGTGTCATTTTGAAGATACGCGTGTTCTGAACCGACATAACAACGTTGAGCTTGCCTATTTAAACAAATATAGACCAGAAAACATAATTGTCTAACAAGGTACACGCAGTCCTTCAATAAAGATTGGTCCTTCGCAACTCTGGGTATAGAGAGGTGGAAAGAGAGTGGAGAGGCTTTTGCCCAGCAGTGGGACATTGATGGCTAATAACAAAGGTAAGAGCAGAAAAGTTTTCCATTCAGACAGAGGCTATAAATGTCCAGCTTGGTGATGAAAATTTGTCTCACGAGACCACCGTAACAATCGGCGATAATAAATCCGTACTGCATCTCACGCGATTTCGTCTGTTTGACCACAGCTTTGTTACTATATTGTCTAATATTCTTTAGTCTTATCTGTAACGATAGATATGACACGATATGCAGTTTAGTGTATTGCCGCCTTTACGTATTTAAACTCAACACTTAGAATTCATACAAAATCGTGGAACAGTCACGAAGGATATAAATGCTGTCTAAGCTTCTTTACTACTTACGTGTTAACCAGAACTGTTTAGCAAAAACTGTGTGCTAGTTAGTACCGTAACTGAAAGCGTAATGAGTTTTTTAACAGCCCATGTAAATTGCTTTGCATGAATGAGGAGCGAAATAAACAAGGCTTGTAGCGTTTGTAAACATAAATCATCACCATCATCATCACCAGCTTACAGCAGTCCATTGCTGGACATAGGCCTAATTGCACGCCATATAGCTCGATTCTCGGCAACTCTCATCCAGCTGCTACCAGCTACCCTGCGAAGATCGTCGCTCCTTCTAGCCTGAGGGCATCCTACCTTACGTTTTCCGATTCGCAGTCTCCACTCTAGAACACGTCTACCGGTCATCGGTTCTACGGCGAATATGACATTGCCACTTCAGTTTGTTTATTTAAGCTATGTTGACAGCTTTAGTTCTCTGCCGGATCACCTGATAATAACATCATCATCATCATATTCAGCCTATAATGTTCCCACTGCTGGGACACAGGCCTCCTCTCAGTGAGAAGGAGTGGGCCGTAATCCACCACGCGGGCCCAGCGCGAGTTGGTAGATGTCACATGTCATCGAATTTTTGATCCTAGGACATGCCGGTTTCCTCACGATGTTTTCCTTAACCGCTTTGAGAGAAGTAGTGATGAAATTATTTACACAAAGTAAAGTGCCTGCTTGGTTTCGAACCCACGACCTACAACTCGTAAGTCGCGGCCGTTACCACTGGGCCACCACTGCTCTAAAAACAGAAATAAACAAAAATAAAAACATGAATAATCTTGCCGAAACCCTTGGAATGACAATCATTAGTTTATTAATCTATAAAAGGCAGTGCTTGTCCCGCAAATCGAGGCAAGTGTATCATTTAAGGCGGCCGAAAGCGAACAATAGGCGGTAATCAATAAGACGCCGGGCGGCTATTGTGTCCCTAATGTGTGGGAATTAGCTATTTACTGCTTGACGAAGACAAATTATATCCCCACTTCGATTAATTACAGAGCTTAACTGCGTTGTCGATATTAACATATGAGGTGTAGTGAGCGATACTGGCCCTTAGTGTTTCGAGTATTTTGAAGGGGAACTATTTGCAAATGTTTGCATAACAGTATAGTTGGTTTAAGTTTCATTTGTAACAGTAATTACTTAAAATATAAACCTGTCGTCTTTACAGGGTGGCAAGGATATCGACGCGCTTACTGAAACCACAAATTCAGCGCATGATTAATACTTTCTAAAAAAAATCTACGCTAGAATTTTTTCGTCAGTTATCAAAAGAAAATAAAAAATCAGCTGTTTCATAGAAAGGTACAATAACTACGCGGTCAAAATGTATGGAACTCGATATCCGTGTATGGATAACATTTTTTTAATTACCGTTGAAAATTTCAACGTGCGGGTTCAGAATCATGTGCTGAAATCATAGTTTCAGTTTGCGCGTCGATGTTCCTGCCACCCTGTATTTATGAGTAGAATTGAATTCAGGTTAAAAGGTAAACCTTAAGTAAGAATGCTTTTAGTGAGTTAAAATTAAAATGTCATAATTGGAAAATTCTCTATTCAGCAATGATTACAAGGAGGAGGTTAGCACGAAAATACATGTAAATAACCCCTAAAGGCCTGCTACCGCAGCTGATTAAAGGATTATCGCCGGAAGTCAGTTTCGAGAGGTAGTGTGCTTGAAGTCGGCACAAAGCTGCTTGAAAATTTGATTGTTCGACGCTGCAGTGTCAGGACGTACTGCCGCTGCAATATTAATAATGTACAGGGAATACTCAACACTCAATATATTTATTGAATGCGCCTTATTCAAGATAAACTTCTATTTTGTAGTATAAAAAGTACTGCATTTAACTACTTTCAGCCTTTATTCCCGCTGCTAGAACACTGGCCTTCTCTCTGCGTGATGGAGTGGGTCGATCACAAGGGCCAAGTGTGGTTGGGTGGATGACAGAAGTCTTCGAATTTTTTGGTGCTATGATATGTCAGTTTCCTCTCAAGCAACGGTGAAGGAAAACTACATAGTTGTTGATGTAATTTAAGACAGCTACCAACCAAGAAATAAGACAAGACAAAACTGTTTACGTCATTTATAAGAGTGTTGGTATTAGATAGAAGGTTCCTGAATTTGGAGTTGCTTTAAATTGAAATGTTTGCGTGAACTGGCTTTTTATTTAGAATTTGCTTTTGCCCGTGGCTTCCACCGTGTGGGTGTCAGAAAATATCAAACGTGAACGTACTATCATGATTAAAAGTACCCTATGTGTTAATCCAGGTTATAAACTATCTGTATGTCAAATTTCATTCAAATTCGTTACGCCATTTTTGCGCTAGTCTGGAACACTTATCTCGTTCCCACACCACAGCAATTACTTTTTTTTCAAAAATATTCTATGTACAGTTTTGACTTCGTTACTATTTTATTACATGTATAGATTAAAATGAAAAGTACCTAATGATTTAATAAAATAAAAGTATAATATTCTAACTTAACTAAAAATGTTAACAAACTAAAATATGGCGTCGAAAATTTTTAATTAGGAAACTTTTAAGTTTGAATATTTTAAATCCCGTGCAAAAAGTACAAGAAGTAGTACATACCTTAAAGTGTGAGGTTAATTATTCTTCTTATTGTGTCGATGGCAAAAATAACACGAAAAAATTGACTTACTTGTATAGTTTCTTAAATTTGTTCAGGATTTCCAAAATTCAGCAACGCGTAAACCGGTTGATGACGCAGCCTTTAGGTCATCACGAATGCAGGTAAGATGCGGTACAAGATGGGAGGTGAGCCGTTGTCTGTGGAGAGACCCGCATACACACCGGAGGTCTGAGACGTCCATGACGTCTCAGACCTCCGGTTGTGGAGGTTGTCCTTGCTGCGGCCTACTTGGGTACGAAGCCTATTTAAGCTTTTCCAAGAAGGCCACGGTAACTTGTGCCCGGATATTCAGTATTGCTTAAAAAGTCACCATTATTGGAACCGATCCGTCACTCCTTCCTTTCATCCTTTGGAAAACTTGGATAACATGCAATACGTCTTACGTACAATCTACGCGCGTGGTGGGCGACATGTAGGTATGAACGCAGATCATAACAGTAAAGATCGAAGTAAGTGGTATTCTATAGTTTCTACCTAGCGTTTATTTCTACCTGAGCAGTGGCGACCCCGACTTTCGACGAATTTACTTTGTGTACATAATTTTGTCACCACTGCACACTGCTCTCAAAATGGCGAAGGAAAACATCACCAAAAATTCAAAGACATGTGAAGTCTACCAACCGGCACTGGGCCCGCGTAGTAGATTACGGCCCACCCTCCCACAGAGAGAAGGCCTGTGTCCCAACAGTGGGAACATTATAGACTGATTATGCAATAAACTAAACAAGTAGAAGTACCTACCTGCAAGAATAATTAGAAGAACTCCAAATTAAGTTCGAGTTTCGATAGTACCTAGGCCGTTATAAACCCAATCAAATCTTTGTGTTTGTATTCCAATTGTGTGTGTTTTGTAATAACTTGAACGTTCGGCAATTAAGGCTTGTTATGATCTCGCTTCAGTGCCGATACTCCGCTCTGAATTGTTTATCGCTGCGAAGCTTAATTAAAAACTACTACTAGTTGCTTTTGAGTTTTATCTATGTCTGTATATGCGCTTTTTTTCGTAAAGTTTTTCATTTTACGGGAGATGGCGGAGATAAGTATGATTTTTAAGGGAGATTTTTCATTTTTGATGCAATGTTGTTAATGTATGGGTTCAAATGCAGTTTATGAAATAAATGTATTTAAAAAAAAATCAGATTGTTAGGTATATTCTATGTCTGTTAAAGTGTAGGTCCATAACGATTTAAACCGGTGAATTTTACGTAGATTACTTGAAAAATAATAATCGTAAGTACCAATTGAATAAAAATAGTAGACTACTTAAATAATTATCTACTTAAAAACTTAACACAGCTTAACTTAACACACACTTAACACACACACACTTAACTTAACAGTATAATTAGCAAATTTCGAATTATTACACACTTTGAAAGTTAGTACAATCATCGCTTTTGATGTTGAATAAACCTACGCTAAAAATATTATTTTAAAATTGAGAAGAAACTTTTGGTCTTTGAATTTAAAACAGAGTAAAAATAAAATTGTAATGCCAAAGGTAATGAAATGGCCCTTATTGAGAAATGTCAATCGAAAGAGAAACTTCGAGCAAAACTTTTTGTTATTAAACTCTGTTGTTCCGTTTGTTGTTCGATAACTTCAGTCTTGTTAAATGTTAAAGTCATAAATCAAAATTCAAGTAAAATAATCTCTCGTTAGGTTGAAATAACTGAACAATATTGGGCTACAAGTAAAAACAGAATGTTTGAAAAACAATAATACTCTCTTATTTACAACTGGCTGACTGACAGACAATGAAATGCGAGTTATTTCAGCTCATTAATTTATTAGATTTCAACGAGAGCAGTCGTGTTTAACGCTAAATGATAGTACTTTATTCGGAGGCCGATATAATGATCGGATGTATTAAAGTGAAATTTGCCTGTACTGGAATTGTACGATGTGAGGGTATAATTAAAAATTTATTTCAGGAGTAAAAGTGGAATGATTACATTGAATCCATGGCAAAACCAATGATGTAACCAGAGATTTCATTTTTGGATTGTTTATTAAAAACGCGATGCCATGATATAGTGTGTAGCAATTAAGAAATATTTGATTTGTCCTAAACTACAGGCTTGGTAGCCATAAAATAGTATATTATAGCCTTAGAGCAGTGGTGGTCTAGAGGTAACGGGCGTAACATACGAGTTGTAGGTCGTAGGTTCAAACCCAGACAGGCGCTTTACTTTGTGTTAATGTCATCACTGCTCTCGAAACGGTGAAGGAAAACATCGCGATGTTTTCCTGCATCGTGAGGAAACCGACATGTCCTAAAACCAAAAAATCGAAGACCACACCGGTCCAGTGCGTGTTGGTAGATCTCACGTATCTACCAACACGCACTAGACCGGCGTCGTGGATTACCGCCCACTCCCCATGTGTCCCAGCAATGGGAACACTATAGACTGATTATGTAAGCCATAACCGTGTTGAAGATTCAAAATGTTCCGAACTTGAAAACAAGTCCTTCCTATTAATTTTGTTTTCATTTTCATATAATAATAGGTGTAATATAATATAAGGTTACATTATTCTGTAAAACTTTCGTTTCTCTACAAGACTTCACAAGCATTATGTACCTAGTGTAGTTTCCAGCGACACACCGGATGTGTTAGCGGCTTTTCTCCTCGCGCGAACACTGAACAGAATTTCATAGGAATATTATATCATTATTCGCCTAGCTTTTTGCCTACTATGTTGAGGTTGGGTGTCAGTTCAACCAGATATATTATTGCTTACCAAATTTTACATGGAGTCTAAATGACTTACACGACCCAGTATCTTGGCTTTCTCGATATTCTTAAGTTGGATTAGTTGTCATATTTTTTTCCTTCTGACTATAGTTATTTATTTATTTATTTAATCACTTTCAGTTGTCACGTTTTAGCATGGCAATAGCGGTCATTCCCTAATATCTCTCCGTAGGAACCCAAATAATACATCATGTATGGTTTTTCGTTATTGGAACAGAGGGGCAATTCTCGTAATTTTAAGAACGTTCACAGTCTGATCTCAGTCTCAATCTGTCAAAAATACGTCTAGTTTCCCTACATTTTGACAAGTTTTTGACATTTGTTTGTCGCCGAGATGAGACTGCGACTAGATTTTGAACGTTTTAAATTACGAGAATTGGCCTTCAGGTTCAAGATCACGACAGAAAAAAAAAATTGTTTGAATGTTTTCGTTAGAATTATTCTCAGAAAGTGATGGTATACTCTCCTACTACGTATCTGTTCTGAGGGCCGAGACAATGACGTAACGTTCTATCAGCGATCATGATGTTGGAAAAGTTAAAAATGTATGGGACTGGCATAAGCTACCGAAAACCTTACGTCAATCTTGCTCAAGCATATTCAGCATATTCAGACTATTTTAATTTTCCCACTGCTGGGACACAGTCTCCTCGCTTTGAGCGGGATAGGCTGTAATCTACCTCGCGGACCCAGTGCGTCACAAGTCTTCGAATTTTTGGTTCTAGGACATGCCGGTTTCCTGAAAACGGTTACCTTATTTACATGTTTTATAACTTTCTGAAGAGCACAGAAGGTAGTTGTAGGTTGTAGGTTCCAACCCAAGCAGGCACTTTACTTTGTGTAAATAATTTCATCACCACTGCCCTATAAACACATGTCATCTAACATGGATTATGGCCCAATCCCTCTCACAAAGACGAGTCCTGTGTGCCCAGCAGTGGGAACATTATAGTCTGATTATGCTCCCAAACGGTGAAGGATAACATTGTGAGGAAACCGGTATGCCCTAGAACGAAAAAGTCGAAGACATGTGACATCTACCAACCCGCAATGAGCCCGTGGTAGATAACGGCTCACTCCCTCTCAAAGAGAGATGGCCTGTGTACCCAGCAGTTGGAACATTATAGGCTGATTATGCTACTACTTTTCTACTTAATTAATTGAAGATGTAATTAATATTATGAAGGTAATTATAGCGCTGCGAGAATATAACAAGGCGTTTTTCTAATTTGTGCATGTACTTGTATATACGAGTATGTATGTCGGCGAGCCATAAATTCGTTTCAAGATAATATAATGTCTGCCTTCTTTGTTATATCCTTAAGCCTCCAGGAAATGATGTATAAGTGTAATGTATGTGGGATTAATTTAAGATGTTTACTTATTTATAGTTATAAAAGCATGTTTTTAAACAAGTGAAGGAAGTAAGAAAGGGAAGATGACGATTTGAGAGAAATAATGGCGACGTGTTGAGAGATGGTAAACGTGTACTATATTATAAAACAATTGAAATCCATGAAATCCAATTTGTTTTCGAAAGTCTTAGACTAAAAATGAAAAACTTCGCAAGTAATGTGAAATTACTACTGGAGGCTGCGGGGCTGCGGGTGTCGACTCGGGACGAGCTGCTTTTCACACGGACAAATGTACGTCGCTTGTGCCTCTTCATATTTTGGCTGCTGAGACCAAAACTACAAACGTAGTATACAGGACGGTTTTATATAAATGTTGCTGTTATTTTAGTTTTGGTGTTTTACGACTTCCTCGCGAACGAAGTCGCGGGCAAAAGCCAGTAAGTATTACATAAACGGTTGTTTCGTGCGAACCTGAAAATTTCCTGGAGATCCCGTGCACTGTACTTATGTATGTATTATATGTCTACATCATTTCCTGGAAGCTTAAAATAATACATATATTCAAATATTTTGTTACCTGTACTGTCTGGACATCAAAACTTATAATAAAGCTGAATAGTTTGTTTGAGCGCGTTTACATCTGGAATTACCAGTCGGATTAGAAAAATTATTTTTGCATTTGATAGTCCAATTCTAGAGAAAGGTTATAAGGCTATTTAACATAACGCGATGACCCTTAGGAGCCGAGCAAATATAAAAAAAGTCAGAAATAACGCTAAGCGAAGTTATAGCGCGGGCGATGCGATGCAACGCTGTGGGTCAAAATATAAAGCGGACAAGAAGTCGCTAGCAGAAGCTAATTATAATAATAAAATGAATGGTCTTCTTACGTACTGTGTGGTCGCAAATCAAGTTATTTTTTTAAGAATTTGATATAAAACGAATAGGTACGTTTACTAGTAAAACCGACCGTATATGTAAATCGACGACAAATAAAACTCACGATCTCCTTTGTAAACATTTCCCCAAGAAACAAAACTAAAAACTTATGGAAATCCCCTCAGAATAAGTTCGGTAGTCCGCTAAACACTTCCTTTTATACTAGTAGTATTGCATTGGTCATAGGTACTTGTGAGTGGCTGAATTGTGACAGTTATCGCCTCGGGACTCATAAAAAGAGATTGCTTCCAGTCTGCCGACGTTTTATTGACTTATTAACATTGATATCAGATCGTAACACTTGATTCTTTGATCTTCGTCAAATATTTACCCAACATATTATTATACTTCGAAAGTAGTTTCGTTTACTCATTTTATGGCTAGTTTAGTGAGAGCGATTAGTTTTCAAAGTATTACATTGTAAATAAGTTTATTCCTTGTTTTGGCTAGCGGGCGTTGCCAAGGATTGTTGTTGTTTTTCATGTATTTTAACAATGTAAGGATAAATACTCTTTTTCATACTGAATAAGCAACTTAACAAACGAAAATCGGTGTGTTCCTGATTTAGTGGGTAGGTATATAAAATTATTCAACTTTGTAGTACGGACTCGGGCTGTTTTTAAACTTAATATATACAGGGTCATTTTAAATTAGTTAGCGAAACTCTGCGGACGTGGTGGACACGATACAATAAAATTATTTAATGTTTTTTTGGGGGGCAATGCGCGCTGGTAGTTTTGTTACTTGAAGTTTGAGTTGGGATTTTCTTTTGTTTTATAGTGTTTAGGTATCGAAACTCATCACGTATGTGAAGTTTACACAAAAAAAACTGATTTTTTAAAGTGATAAAAATATTTTTTTGCGTAGCCATCTATGATCCCTAAAAAAACCATCAAATTTATTTCTTTTTCGTTTTATTCTGTTTAGATATCGATATCCATCACGTCTGCGGAGTTTTCGCTAGCTAACTTAATTTGACCCTATATAATTTGTAATAAATAGAGTTATTTGCGTACTGAAACGGCTACCTATCTGATCTTGATAAAACTTACCGTCTGTAATTACCCAACTCCTTCAGAATGTTTGAAAAGGCTATTTTATTTACCACTTGTGAAAATGATTCCATTTGTTTCTCTAGAAAGAATAGCAAATATTGGAGGGTTAAAAGTGGCTCTTTATTTGATTTAATCTTCGAAGCCGTTTCATACTCGCACGGCTACACACTCGTGCAAATGTAATTGGTTATAGTCGTAGGTATTCACATGGAATAACTGATCGTTTTCCAGTGCTAGCATATGTATTTATAATGAAGTCTTGAACAAAATTTCGAGCAATAAAAAGCCTTAATAGCAAAGTGCACCGATACGTACGGGGAAAAGAAATTTTATGCAAAATAGGCTGGCCAAGTAATTTGAGCTACGTTCGTGAAAATATGCGCGGATATTCTAAACCGTCGGTTCTACATTACATACTTCTTTTTATGCTAATGTGAGGCATCCGTCTCCGTAAATATGTTATGCATATTTGCAATGGGCAATAAAATATGCCTACATTTAACGCAAATACTTATCCAATTCTTGCGAGATCTTGTTTTAAACGTGACGTGTCTCGACAATTAGGAACGAGTTTTGAGCGCACGATTAAGGTTAATATTATAATTTTAGTGGCATAGACATTTATTTCATTAACGGTATTTTCAGTCTTATATAGATTCATAGAATTTAAAAGAGCAAAGAACAGAAAGCAAGAATAAAATCCTGAATTATGGATAAAAATAAAACAAATAAGATTATCGACGGTCGGGAGTTAATCGTGCGTGTCCAAACAAACAAATCGTTGGCGGCGGGACGACCGCGGGATGGCAGGGGGACGGCGGCGGGGAGCGGCGGGGCAGCGCCGGGCGAATGTGGGACCGTGCGTGCATGCACGAATTGTGGTATCCTTCTCACTATTAGGGACGATTTTATACAAGTTTGTTTCTTTATGTCCTTCGTGACGTGTATTCACATTCCATTTAAAAGAACAATCCTTTAATATTTTAAGAAGGGAGCCACGAGGGTAAGTTTTGTTTTAGAAAATCAAATGCCGTAAATATTATCCTATTTGACAGCAAAATAGGTTTATTAAAAGCCTCAACAAACCTGATTTGTTACAATCAAAATCAAAATATATTATTTCACATAAACCTACATGGCCACTTATAAAACGTCAGAAGCTGGTGTACGGTTCCAATTGGTTGTTTTCTATGGAAGAAACACCACAATGGAGGACAGGAGCTACTTAACTCTTTTTTCAGTTCTATTTACATTTATGTATAAAGCTACTAAGAACAAGAGTTCGTGAGCAGTTCGTCAAGCCATCTCCATCTCGCTTTCCATATCGTGTCTGCAAAATTTCCCTCCAGAGTTATATTAATTTCGATTGAAGTGTGAATTTTACAATTTAAAAAGTTTTTCTTCGTGGGAATGACACCTAATTCTACAAAGCACCTTCCGTGTATTAGCTTATAAGCTAAGTTTCCAGCAGTTTTTTAGAATTTATTCTTTGTCAGAGCATGTTTAGAGTCGGTCGGAGCTCTTTGTAGCGAGTTCGAAAGTCGGCAAAGTTTGCGAGCGCCCGTTAGCGGTAAGTATACGATAGGGCAATTTGCCTTGCTGCGGTAATAATATCGTTATCTATTACGATTTTCATGTATATTTATGATATGTAATTTTGTAACTTTTATAATGGAAGAAATAATGTTTTGTGTTGTGGTGAGGTTAAAAGGGCAAAAGTTTTATGTAAGACAGGCAGACTCGTTCGTAATACCTTACTATGTACTGTGTGTCCGCAGCGTCAGGTGTTGTTAGCGTCAGTGTCTTTGCTCTGCACTGTATACACTGCAAAGAATGTTCTTGTACAGAACCTTTCAGAGGGACAATTCTCGTTACGTTCACAGTCTGATCTCAGTCTTAATCTGTCAAAAAAAACCTCGAATTTCCCTACATGTTTGACAGTTGTTGGTCTAGATCTTGAACTAATTTCCCTACATTTTTGACAGTTGTTGGTCTAGATCTTGAACTAAACTCTAGAGTCTGGTCTAGATTTTGAACGTTTTAAATTACGAGAATTGGCCTTCTGGTATGGGAACAATATTCAGGTGCTGTACTGAGAACGATAGGAATGAGAATGAATGCGAATGAGTTTTATAGAATAGCACTACGGTGTGCCATTTTTAGTTCCGTGTTTCGGCATTATTGTTCCGTATCTAACCCGTGAACCTTCTACAAAGCAAAGGTAGAGAGTACCCGCGTATATCAGCGCAAGAATGTGTGAAAACCCAACCCAAATACATTGTAGCCTTTAGTTGTAAATATGGAGTAATTTAGCTTTATTCCACAATTAATGACCATAAAGATTTCTTTCCAGATTTTATTGCGAGTCTTTAACAATTTTAAGGGTAGGCCGTTAAGTGTTAGTTGTGAGGGTAACATCGTAAAATTATTTATTTATACGATCCAATTTCGTCGGTATGCTGGTCGACAAAAGTATTTCGGGGCTTATCGAGACCGAATCAAGGGTCAACGCTTCAGCGCACACTTGCTGGGGGATGATGTTATGCTATATGGACACAACATACCTGTCGTTTGTGTTAAAATACCTTACAAGATGTTTACTTATGAACACTTAGAGACACATTTAGGATTCTGACTGTAACTGTACTGTCTGATTGGTGTTATAGTGTTTATTTTAAATAAAGAGATTCTTTAAATCATTTCCTTTTCCGGTGTCAAATTAAAAACGAATAAATAAGTCACAGACTATCTCAGTTTGGCATTTTACTTTGAATTAGACCCGCATAATTAATGGCAATTTTGAGAAATGGAAACGTGTTTCGGGTTGAGAATTTTCTATACTAGAGAACAAATGCGGATCGTTGAAACCAAATGTAGGTTGTATTTCCACCAGATTTGAAACAAAACAAAAGAATACCACAGAATAATAATAATAATAATAATAAATTCTTTATTTCGGACAACGTAAGATCCACTGTGTTAGTAAAATCCTTATACCTAATGTTAGTGCCATATTATCCTTTAACACTTGTTTTTCCGAGATCATTTCAAGTGGACGACGCACAAGCGAAGGGAAAGTACTTCACTTGTTCATCACCCCCACAAAACGTCTCAGAATAGGAGAGTAGATGCTCTCCGCCACTGTCCTCAGAATACTGTTGTCACTGTCCCGCAGTCTTGCTATTAAGGACGAGATTTTTTTCCGCATGACCGCATAAAAGTCGTCTGTTCGATTCAGCGCAAACATCTCAGATGCGCTACAAAAACGGGGCAGTCCCAACAGCATTCTGAAAACATTATTATATTGGATGCGCAGGACCTCCAGCGATCTTTTGGTAAAGCTGACCCACAGGCTTCCCGTGTACATACCCTGACAATATGCTTTGAAAAGGGTTATTTTAACCTGATTAGTACAACGGTAAAACCTGCGCGCCAACATATTCCCTCTGACCGCCAGTGCCCTGCGCTCCCTCTCTATATCCACATTGTCTTTAAGGTCGTCGGTAAGTATGTGCCCCAAGTACTTAACATTATTTACTCGCCTTATACTCAAGCCATTCAGAGTAAAACCTGGTACATAGTCGTGGGCCTTACCAGCGGCCTTAAAAACCATGTATTCACTCTTCTTCACATTATAAACGAGTCACACAAAAAACAAATGAAAGCACAAAAAACATAAAACTAGAATTTCACTACACGCATCTCAAGAATATAAACAAAGTCGGTGCCGAAATGGTTTCGTAAGAAAAAATATACTGTCTGCCTCGTTGGTCAAGTAGTCGCAAGCGCTACAGCTGAATGTGACGTTCTGGCATCGATTCCCAAGTCGGACAAAGTGTTATTAGGTTATCCATCAAGAATTATTTAGTAGGTAGTAGCCCGGCAAAGTGTTACTAGGTTATCCATCAGGAATTACTTAGTAGGTAGTAGCCCGGCAAAGTATTATTAGGTTATCCATCAGGAATTACTTAGTAGGTAGTAGCCCGGCAAAGTGTTATTAGGTTATCCATCAGGAATTACTTAGTAGGTAGTAGCCCGGCAAAGTGTTACTAGGTTATCCATCAGGAATTACTTAGTAGGTAGTAGCCCGGCAAAGTATTATTAGGTTATCCATCAGGAATTACTTAGTAGGTACTAGCCCGGCAAAGTATTATTAGGTTATCCATCAGGAACTATTTAGTAGGTAGTAGCCCGGCAAAGTGTTATTAGGTTATCCATCAGGAATTACTTAGTAGGTAGTAGCCCGGCAAAGTATTATTAGGTTATCCATCAGGAATTACTTAGTAGGTACTAGCCCGGCAAAGTATTATTAGGTTATCCATCAGGAACTATTTAGTAGGTAGTAGCCCGGCAAAGTGTTATTAGGTTATCCATCAGGAATTACTTAGTAGGTAGTAGCCCGGCAAAGTGTTATTAGGTTATCCATCAGGAATTACTTAGTAGGTAGTAGCCCGGCAAAGTATTATTAGGTTATCCATCAGGAATTACTTAGTAGGTACTAGCCCGGCAAAGTATTATTAGGTTATCCATCAGGAACTATTTAGTAGGTAGTAGCCCGGCAAAGTGTTATTAGGTTATCCATCAGGAATTACTTAGTAGGTAGTAGCCCGGCAAAGTGTTATTAGGTTATCCATCAGGAATTACTTAGTAGGTAGTAGCCCGGCAAAGTGTTATTAGGTTATCCATCAGGAATTACTTAGTAGGTAGTAGCCCGGCAAAGTGTTATTAGGTTATCCATCAGGAATTACTTAGTAGGTAGTAGCCCGGCAAAGTGTTATTAGGTTATCCATCAGGAATTACTTAGTAGGTACTAGCCCGGCAAAGTATTATTAGGTTATCCATCAGGAATTACTTAGTAGGTAGTAGCCCGGCAAAGTGTTATTAGGTTATCCATCAGGAATTACTTAGTAGGTACTAGCCCGGCAAAGTATTATTAGGTTATCCATCAGGAATTACTTAGTAGGTAGTAGCCCGGCAAAGTGTTATTAGGTTATCCATCAGGAATTACTTAGTAGGTAGTAGCCCGGCAAAGTGTTATTAGGTTATCCATCAGGAATTACTTAGTAGGTAGTAGCCCGGCAAAGTGTTATTAGGTTATCCATCAGGAATTACTTAGTAGGTACTAGCCCGGCAAAGTATTATTAGGTTATCCATCAGGAACTATTTAGTAGGTAGTAGCCCGGCAAAGTGTTATTAGGTTATCCATCAGGAATTACTTAGTAGGTAGTAGCCCGGCAAAGTGTTATTAGGTTATCCATCAGGAATTACTTAGTAGGTACTAGCCCGGCAAAGTATTATTAGGTTATCCATCAGGAATTACTTAGTAGGTAGTAGCCCGGCAAAGTGTTATTAGGTTATCCATCAGGAATTACTTAGTAGGTAGTAGCCCGGCAAAGTGTTATTAGGTTATCCATCAGGAATTACTTAGTAGGTAGTAGCCCGGCAAAGTGTTATTAGGTTATCCATCAGGAATTACTTAGTAGGTAGTAGCCCGGCAAAGTGTTATTAGGTTATCCATCAGGAATTACTTAGTAGGTACTAGCCCGGCAAAGTATTATTAGGCTATCCATCAGGAACTATTTAGTAGGTAGTAGCCCGGCAAAGTGTTATTAGGTTATCCATCAGGAATTACTTAGAAGGTAGTAGCCCGGCAAAGTGTTATTAGGTTATCCATCAGGAATTACTTAGTAGGTAGTAGCCCGGCAAAGTGTTATTAGGTTATCCATCAGGAATTACTTAGAAGGTAGTAGCCCGGCAAAGTGTTATTAGGTTATCCATCAGGAATTACTTAGTAGGTAGTAGCCCGGCAAAGTGTTATTAGGTTATCCATCAGGAATTACTTACTAGGTAGTAGCCCGGCAAAGTGTTATTAGGTTATCCACCAGGAATTACTTAGTAGGTAGTAGCCCGGCAAAGTGTTATTAGGTTATCCATCAGGAATTACTTAGTAGGTAGTAGCCCGGCAAAGTGTTACTAGGTTATCCATCAGGAATTACTTAGTAGGTAGTAGCCCGGCAAAGTGTTATTAGGTTATCCATCAGGAATTACTCAGCAGCAGCCCGGAGTCTGGGTTTGTGCCCAGTTAAAGGCAATCATGTCGCCTCCTATTTTTTTTTTTTTTTTTTTAAAGAAAACGTTGCCCCACACTAGTAATTTCTCCTGTATCGTGGGTGCGTTTACAAACATTTAAACTCACATACACAAACAGCCAGACACGGAACAACTACTTGTAGGTCATACAAATATTTGTTCCGTGCGGGAATCGAACCCGCGACACGCAGCGCAGTAGTCAATAGCTTAACCACTGCGCCAACCGCGCCGTCCTATTACATAGGACTTAAACATAACAGGCGCAATGAGTGTGTACTATATAGGTAGGTACACTTTTGCGTAACCCTTTGGAGATTACAGGCCTGTTATTATGTTTTGTTAAGAATAAAAATATTGAAAAAAAACTCCATAATTATGTCGTAAATAGTAGTGTGTGCATAAAGCGGTCCACATAACAAGGACTATAATGAGCCGTAACGTTCGATCGCGACCTAGGTGAGCTTTCGTGTTACAATATTAATCCGAATTTGTGCTACCTATATTTTACTCCAACAATTAGCTTTAATATACCTGTAATATTTGAATTTCCGTTCATTTAACTGACCTGATTGATTGAAATAATTGCATTGAATTCAATAACCTCGGAAAATTTATAAAATAGAGTCTGGTCTTTGGACGGGCTTGAGGTGGTCTACTCTCTAAGCACACAATCCGTAGGAAAAAACGGAAAAAAATCCGGATTTTTTTCCGTTTTCTTCCCCGTATCATTTACGGACTTAAAATTAGTTTGAGACCCGAACTAAGAATGAATGATAATATGATTTGACAGTTGCCCCTTATCCCGTTGAGCTTTGCCCGACCGAAAAAAATAATTGGTCCCTTGTTTTGACGGATCAAAGAAAGAAAGAAAGAATGAAAAATTATTTATTGCAACTCGTACAGGAAGATCACAAACTAAACTAAAGACAGTCAAAAACAAAAACCAAATTATATAAAAAAAAGTAACAAAAATAAAAATGAAACAGAAAGTCCAAGATACGATGCCAAAAGGCTCCTAACTAAGCATGATGCTGCGACATTTAAAAAATAAATGTCGCAGCGCTGATCAACTACTTTCAGACGGGCCCGTATCTTTGTTAACGGACGTAGAGAGTAAACCCCCAGTCTCGTCCAGTGTATCCGTAAATATAAAGATCCTTTTCCGGGAACGTGCTTGTTATTTGTATTAAATGAACTGGCGTTTAATATAAAGCTTCACGTTTAGAATCAGACAATGTAGTGGCCATACAGCAGCAATTCATTCGTTTACTCTTCATTAATTTCAAGGCAGAATCGGACACAGATAACGTAATTTCTGACGGGAGTATCGGTTGGACATCCATTTATTCTGCTTTTCCCCTTCCTTTGCCTACTTTCAGCCTTTTAGGTTGCTGATTGGCTGACGTAGTAAAATTACAGTTCTTTGAGATGATTTCACCGCAGTAATAACTTACCTAATGAGAGCTAGAAGCTTTCTCTATTTTAATATTGAATATTTTGAACTACATAGATTGTAAATAATATCCGTGCAAAACAATTTTGCATATTTCCACAACGTCTAACTCTAGAATACCATCAGTTTTATTTCAGTTCCAGTTCATTACACATTCACTACATTTTCATGCGGAAAACTATCACTATATGTATAAAGTTTTTATGCCTGTGACAATGAAATTTTGGCATAAGACCAGCTTGAAATATTTGTAATCATATATGCATATTCATTCCATTTTCGCGTGGTGAACACACTGTGATATTTTCGGGCGTTCGTTGCCGTAATGTATGGCGCTTCTTCAAGCAAATGAACTTATGAATATTCATTAAAGAAAGCTTATACGAAACTGTGTGAGTAGCTATTGCTTTTCGCTTACCTCCCGCGTTCACAAATAGCTCGGAGAGACAATGACACGGTTCTTGTTTTACGGATTTAACCACTGCCTACTAATACGCGCGACAGTGTGGCGGCGGCGGCTGCGCCGGTATACATACACATATATGAGTCTATGTAGTGTTTCCTTTTCGTTTGCGTTAATATTGAAAGTTTTGTTAGTTAGCTATTGTATGAAGTTTAACTTGGTTTCATTAGCTTGGCTACTTACTTTGTACTTAAAACCTTGTATTGAGAATATGAAGCAAACTCGTTCATCTCTTGTTTTTTTTATTTCTGAATGTCCCTGCCCTTGACCCCGATCACGCCTGATGGAGAGCGATGGATAAGGTCTATGTTGTTTCCGTATTTTTCCTCAGCTCCTCAGCAATTTGGTTTTAGGTTAAAATTATTGTCATTTCAAATGGGATACTGCAAAACGCCAACATTGTAAGATTATAGAAGGTACCAGTAAGAATATTCTTATACCTAACAACAATAAGGTATCTTCTTGCTTGAATAAGTAATTATCAAAAAGGAGATCAGCAAAATGCCTTGAAATTATTTTATCAAAATATTCAAGGAATTTCTTCCAACTTATTACAAATTTAAATGTTTTTAGAAACAACAAAGTTTGACATTTGTTAAAGCATTACCAAATGCTTTAACCAATTAAATTATGAGAACTATATAGTGGGCAGTGGTTTTTAAAAAAAAATATTTACATAATGATACCTTGTCAATATATCTATGAAAACATCATGTACGTAAGGAAAAATCTAAAACTATTCAGTAAGAGGTGAAAAAAACAACAGAAATGGGGACCAATTTGCTCTAGGGCTCTACTACGAAGTGCAAAGTGCGAATGATCGGATCGGACCGACACATGGTCGAACCGAATATTATTGAAAAATGCGAAAAAAGTTCGGATCGGCTCTGTTGGGTCGGGACCAAAGTCAATATTCGATAGAGTGTAGGAGTGTAGGATCGGGACCGACCGAACCAAATAGTAATTTCGTAGCAGGAAACGGCCGAACATTCGGCCGATACCACTTCGGAGTAGACCCCCAGGTTTCAGACTGGCTAAAGTAGACTCATCCTTTATGTGGTAAACCTACTGTTTAAAATGTAACAATAAAATACCTCCTCAGATACTCCAACTGAATGAAACGAAATTTAAATCTTGTATAACGGACACTATGCAGCCAAGCATAGTATAAGTTGGGGGATTACATCGCTGACAAAAATGCTTGGCTCAACACTGGTCCTGCTTCGCAAGGGTGTATAAACTAATTGATTAGCATTAAAAAATTGTTAGAGCTGCTGGAGATTGTAAATACTATCTTTGCATTGTACAAATTAAATCTCTTAGTATTGTATAATTGCATAGAACATGTGTCTACTTACTATAAAGCTACCATTAACTGGGTACGTCTTTCATCGACTTGAACGTGCCCTGGCCGCTGAGAGTGTGTCATGCTCATTCAAATGTCTCGCTGGTGGTGGTGTGTACGTTGGATCATTAAGTTCCATTCAAAATGGTTGAGGTGCATGGTGCTGATCCATACGCCATTTTCGTGACCGGGCGCCATCAGTAGGGACTGGTCATCTCTTAACTGCCATGGCTCAATAAAAATTTTCAAATCTGACTGACCGACACGAATTCAAAAGTGCCTGTAATTGGTTTATTTGAAATAAATGCTTAGAGTTTGAGTTTGATGAACCTACTGCGTTTTAAAATGGGCAACTAGCTTTATCTTTCTGACTGACCGACACCTTGACAGTACAAAGGTGCCTGTAATTTGTTAATTTGAAATAAACTCTTTGAGATTGAGTTTGACATTCCATTTAAGATTCCTTATTTAGAACTACAGAGTATTACATTTAGGCTTTACAAATAGGATAAGACAGAAGAAGACCTAAGAACCGCTAGCGGATATTACAGTATGAAATATTAATGGTTGAAAAGTAAAGCTCATCCATCGTCCACGACAAGCAATAACTAAGTAGTTAACATCGCGTTAGTAAGTAGCGTCATTTACATACTAGAGCACACATAGCCGTATATTCTGGCTACTTATTGGTAATTTGAGTTTGTAACACGTTACTTTGCGTAGCGTTGTGGACGACGGGCCTAAGTTCGATATATTCGATAGCGATTTAGAAATCGTACCGGGAAATTGGCTTAACTTGTCCGTGAGCGTTTTGTTGGCGCCTTGCCACGAAGTACTCTATTCTTTGGAAATGTTAAGATTGACTTTTCATACTAACTTCCTATTGTTCTGGGTAATATTAGATAATTTTGACAGTCGTACCTGCTAATATTTTTCTTATGATTTTTATTTGTTGCTATCCGATGTATGTATCTAATGTATTGTGTCTTTTAGCTGTGCTAGATAAATGTATTTTCTTTCTTTCTTTTGACTTATAAGCTACGATTTCCTACAAGAGCGTTTCTGTCATATTTATAACGGACGTGATAAAAATCTGTCATTTTTAAAAGTATTACACATAAAGGTAATAAAAAACGCTCTGTTATTGGACATTAGAAAAACGTTACTTGCATAGTGTTTATCATTGGCGAGCATATCAAGGAAATAACGTAGAAAATTTATCCTAGGTGGAAGTTGCAAACAATGTATGTACAGACGCCAGCACATCAAGCTACTACAATCTGTCAAATTTCTTTAATAGATTTTCAACTTTAAGCTAAAGCATTAAGGTTCAAGGTTGATTGGGAAAATTTTACAGTTTCGGGTAGCTTGACCTGCTGGTGTCTGTACTTAAATTAGGACCTGTTTGTTGTCTCCGGAAAATGTAAATAAGGATGACTATTATTATAGCTGACCAACAGATTTCGGTTAAAGAGTGCGGTTAAAATGGCAAATACTGCAGGACTTACCTTAGGAAAATCACAAAGATGTTGAAAGTAGGTAAATATTTATTTTCTAGGAACTTATGAATAGTTTGAAGTGATGTAATTAATCGATGATGCAAAAACGGCACGGATGTATCACACCCTCAACTTTCTAACTCCGGGCTGTTATTTAGAAATTCCTAATGGAAAAACCCAACTACACTATGCCAATCGAATCAGGACCCGACGCCCAGAAGTCGTGCTTGCGATCACGAGACCAACGGGGCAGTTACAAGGGCACATAATAAGCAAGTATTCATATTTTTATATTAATGTAATGAATAAACAGTCTCTTAAACGCATAGGAAAAAACTGGATGCTTCAGTACGTAGAAACTCTCAATACAATTAATAACATTAGTAGATAAACGTAACTCATCAAAAATAATCAGAAATCCATTAGATACCACAGTAAATTAATATGATTTCGACCATTTCTCTAAGGATGATAGGTAAATATAGCGGTTTTTCCGGTAAATGTGATGATTCCAGTTCCATTAGGCATCAGTTACGATTCGCTCTTGGTCACGCGATGTCAGCATTATCAAGGTGAGCATGTTGTTTTCTGTTTAGACGGTTTTTTTTTGTATTCTCGGAAAGAGAAAGATTGTTGGCGGATTATATTTATAATGTTTCGTGTATTTATAATGTGCCCGTCCAATTGTTACCTTGTCCAATGTGATGGCACAAATTAGACAAGGTTACAGTCGGAGTTCTGGTGGTGAACTGCCGATCTATTCTGTAAAAATCTCGCCTTGAAAACTTAGGTAAATTGAGCTGTAATTCTCTCGATGACACTATTAATTGATACTATTGACTCATTTCACCTATTTTTTCTTGATGAAATTTATACTGGATAGATCAGTTGGAGGAATGAAAGCTCACCTATGTTTTGACGGAGATTTTTTTATGGAATAGATCAGGTAATTTTGGTAAGCCAAAAGTATAATTGAGTGTTTTTTTTTAACTATGCCAACAGTTCGTATGTGAAAGATAGCTTATAAGTTTAAATAAAAGTTTGGAAAAATTATCTCTTTTATCTTTTTACAATAAGTAATTTCGAAATATTGAATTGATAGATTATAATTCTTTATGAGGAATCAACTTGTATCATCAGCAGGGCTTTATTGACGAGCGGTTTGTTTCTATTTGTCTTTTATTGGGAAAATTAATCTATTTATTTACCAAGGGGCACTGTTCCATCCGGAATGATCGAATATCCTTTTCATAGTTGCCCCTGGATTATTTAATATTGGAAATAATAATTAGTCACTTGCGTGAGTGTGTGAGTGAACCACAACCGAACGCTATATGGTTGCTAGTGGGTACACTCACACACATATATGATTAGATTTAGTTCTCAAACGTGACCTTTTCTGTCAGTAGTAAGTAGTCGTAATAAAGATAGGGATGATTGGAGGGTACTCGAACATTGAACGTACGTGATCTTAAACATCTTGGAAAAAGGAAATGTATCAGAAGATATTTTGACGTATCTACTATATCTATTTCAAAGTACCTACCCGCTACAAATATAAATATTATCGCGTCGAGATTATGAGCAACTTTTTCCTGTTGTGAAACAAAATTTTACTGAAAAAGTTGTTTATCAAGAACCGCTTTTTTCGTAATAAAACCATGGTTACATTGTTGTAAATAGTTTGGGTTCATTATTGAAATCGAAATTAAGAGTCGATCGATTGTGTAAAAATCTCACCGTGAAAAGTTAGGTGAGGTGAGCTTAAAGTGAGCTGTCAATAATGTCATATTCACAAATAAAAACTGTTATCGGTTTTTTCGATGTGAGAATTTTTTTTTTTTATGTCACGAATATATATGTATGTCAAAAGCACGGTTGAACACGGTCAAAGGAAATAAATATAAACATGTGCAAAATGTAACGGAAAATATTACAAAAAAATTAAAACATTTCTGTCCAGGTAAGGGTTTTTAATGCAAAATTCCATAAATATCATAATCATCCTATAATGTTCCCCTGCTGGGACAAAGGCCTACTCTCGGTGAGAAGGAGTGGTCCGTAATCCACGACGCGATCCCAGTGCGGGTTTAGATGTGTTTTACATGTCTTCGAATTTTTGGTTCTAGAACATGCCAGTTTCCTCACAATATTTTCCTTCACCGTTTCGAGAGCAGTGGTGATGAAATAGTTTACACAAGAAAAACGCCTATCTGGGTCGAACATACGACCTACAATTCGTAAGTCTAGGACGATACCACTAGACCACCAACCTTCAACCTTAACGAAAATTCCTAAATTCCAAAATGTGGATAAAAATGGGAAAACTTTCCTGCTATTTATGTAACCGTTGAATAATAAGTAAGAACTTCCTTATATTTTGATTGATAACATCGATTATTGTAAGCAATATATTCAGTGAAGGACATAAAGTGACCTTACTAGTGTGCGTAGTACTCTCAACCGGCTTGCGTGTATAACCAGAGGGGCAATTCTAGTAATTTTAAGAACGTTCACAGCCTGATCTCAGTCTCAATCTGTCAAAAATACGTCTAATTTTCCTACATTTTTGACAATTTCTTGACATAGATTGTCGCTGAGATGAGATTGCGACTAGATTTTGAACGTTTTTAATTACGAGAATTGACCTTCTGATGTATGAACGTAAACAAAGCAAAAACAATTTGGGTAGTTCTCAAACGTGGTGTTCTGTAGTTTCCGCCTACCTACCCCCATGGGAAGCAGGCGTGAGTTTATTTATGTATGGATGTTTAGTGAAATCACCAATTAAATACAATTCTACCATATACATAGTTTGCCGATGCGTTACCAAAGTGGCAGTCTCACTTGCGTTATCATTTTATCGATAACCAGAGGGACAATTCCCATAATTTTAAGAACGTTCACAGTCTGATCTCAGTCTCAATCTGTCAAAAATACCTGTAATTTTCCTACGTTTTTGACATTGAATTGTCGCTGAGATGAGATTGCGACTAGATTTTGAACGTTTTTAATTACGGGAATTGGTCTTCAGAAGTGGAGCATAGCGGTACCAATAGATATGGTAAGCTTATACTAATACTTCACCGAAAAAACCCTTTTTTTTTTTTTTCTGGTGGTAAATCATCAAATGACCCCTCCCGCTCTGGGTGGAGCGGAAGGAAGTGTCAGACTCTTACTGACTAAAACCCACCCATGTTCCTTCCTTCGCCCTTTATGTTCCGGGGTAGCGGAAAAACCCTTAGCCAACACTATACATGCCAGGATGTATCAGCAAGGTGTGGTCATAATTAAGGGTGAGGTACAGACCAACACACTGAACCACTTTCTCCATGGGACCAACATCGTAAACGCGAAGGAATTATCAATTGTCCCGTACTTGTCTTCAATACCCTCTCGACCCAAATGTATGGGACGGCTAATTATTTTTTCGTGACTATAATGTTGGTCCTATGGAGAAAGTTATTTAGTTTGATAGCCTGTACCACACCCTGAAATATACACACAAACCCTTATACAACCACACCTTTCTGATACATGCCGAATATTTTGCAAAACCCTGTATTAAAACAGCCAAGGAATATCGTTAACCCAAAATTACGTGTAATTAAATGTTAATTTATAATATTTATGAGAGCATTCTACACAGTATTGAGCCTAATTTTAATTACTGTTCGTAAACACATTTTCAATTTATTGTTACTACGTAGGTATAAAATTCTAATAACGACTTGGATAACACAGCTAGTCACAAATTATATAAACCAGTGTAATAAATAGCAGCGCAGGATAGCCTTTACCAGTAGTGGTCATCGTATTAGTGGCACAGCAGCTTCAATATCGTCAGGATTGCGCGGGAGTAGAGCAGTTCGTCGTGTCGTGCCAGCTCCCCTGACATCATCTTCTGTCATCAGAAGAAAGCCGCCACGCAACCGTCTATGCGACGCTCTGCTAGAGTGACGGTCATCAACCAGTGTCACTCTTATCCGACATTTTCGATGATTCCAGTAACTTTGTACAAAAGCTAGATAGCGCCACTTGCTGCACCGTCCTATATTATTACGAGTTTAATCGTATAGTTGCTGGAAAAGGATTTCTAGGAGTTCCAAACAGCTGCCACAGCATATGATCAATAATTCATTAGGCTAAAGTCTTCCCACACTAATGAATTATATTTTCTATCGAACATACAATATCTATTATGTAGGTACCAAAAAGTTTTGCCGTGATCTATATTCAGATGATACGATTGGGACAACAACGCAAACTAAGGCGAATTTTAAATAACAAGAGTTATCTATAATTTTACCGATAATTTGTCAAATGAACAATGCAGTGTGTTTCTGTAACCATCTCACCGTGAAAACTTAGGTGAAGAGAGCGTGGAGTGAGCTGTCATTCCAACTAATGTACTTAATTTTTTGTAATATTTGCCGTTACATTTTGCACAAGTTTATATTTATTTCCTGTAACCGTGTTCAACCGTGTTTTTGACATACCTATATATTCGTGACATATATTCATTGATAGCATGTAAAATAAATATCATTCTCACATCGAAAATACCGATAAAAGTTTTTATTTTTCAACTGAAGCATATTATTATTGAACATCGGTGTACCTATATAACCGAAGTATGCACGGTAAAATTATATGTGATATACAGGCAACTAAAGAACGTTTACAGAACGTTTTTATATCATCATCATCTGCCTAGCCTTTTCCCAACTATGTTGGGGTCGGCTTCCAGTCTAACCGGATGCAGCTGAATACCAGTATTTTACATGGAGCGACTGCCTATCTGACCTCCACAACCCAGTTACTGGGTAATACGATACCCCTTGGTAAGACTGGTTGTCAGACTTTCGGGCTACTGACGACCCGTAACGACTGTCAAAGATCCACAAATGACGTGAAATGGCTTAACGTGTTTTCCGAGGCACGGAGGGGTCTTGATATGTGAAGATGGTCACCCATCCACGGACCAACCGCGGAAAGCGTAGCTTAACCTGATCGATCGACCCGTGCGGCGGTTATTACTTAGCCACAAGCCCCCCATAGAACGTTTTTATATATTGTATGTATATAAAAATGACATTAATGTCCGTTTCTTTATATGTAAACGACTGCAGTGCAGTGTTCATAATCTCAGATAATTACATTCCATCGCCACTTAATCAGTTATATACTTTAGTGAAATGTATTCTGAGTTGACTTTTGAGTGACTATTTGTAACAAAAAGGCCCTGATAAGTTTTTGGTTGCAATGCAAATGAACTTTATCAAGTATGACAGTCAGTTTGTTGTTCCATAACTTGAAAGTTATCTGAAATTCCTGGCTCTTATATAACCCAAGTGTGATAACATAGATCAATCTCCTTTATCCGTTTTTGTTTCTTATGTAAGCCATCACAATTTCTATTCTTTTTAGGTACCAAAATGCTAACAACTATTCCAATAAATTGACCGCAACTCAAATTTATTCGGTTTGAAGAAGCTAGAGGCTAATCAAATCAAATTATTATATTACCGCGGTTTCATAAAATAAAACGTCCAATCCTATGTCCTACTAAAGGTCATGATCTACCCATGAGACAAATTTGATCCAAATCCGTTCAGCCGTTTTAGCGTGAAAGCGTAACTGACAAACAACCAAACTTACATACAAAAAATCAAATCTTTTCTCTTTATATCAGTTTAAATTAAGATAAGTGTTGGTACAATTTCGGTCTTAACATAAATGTTATTCAGATCCATAACACTTAGTCATAATAATGTAACATGCAAAAATGTATGTTTACAGGTACTTAGTTATAATTACTGCAGTTATAATTCAATTAAAATTGAGTAGCAGTGTTGTTATATTATTAGATATTTTTTTGAAATATTATTAACTAGCTGACCCGGCTAATTTTGCACTGCCTCAGAATCAATAAATGTTGTGTTAATTTATTCACCAAAATCCCATACAAAATGTATCAGAAAATGAATTATATTCATTACTATTTTTTTCGTGAATTTTTCCCATGTTTTAATAATTATTTTGCTATTCGGGGCAGAGACAAATCCAACAAATCAGAGATCATATAATCGGCCCAGCCATTCTTGAGTTATACATAAATGGTGTAACTAACCCGACTTTGTTTTATTTATACAGATGTCAGAGAGAGAGAAAATATGTCGCTTACTGAGTAGAATTTTTAGCTAGCTAGGAGAGCCTGTCCTTCTTCCACATGTAACAAATTTTTTTAACAGTATTTTAAAAAACCGGGTTTCTGCCACGCACATTTTGTCACTCGTTGATTATTCTTCTCCACAAAAACGGTGACGAAACAGACATAAACAATTACCGTCCCATCAGTCTGGTTTCGTACCTGTACAAGGCTTTTATTAAAGTGATCGAGAACAGAATAGCTGAAACCCTCGACAAACATCAGCCTCCCGAACAGGCCGGATTTCGTCGCGGTCAGGTTGTCGAGAAGCACACAGAGTTCCGGCTTCCACTTTATATTGCATTCGCAGATTACTCAAAAGCTTTTGATAGCATCAGCCATACCTCAATTTTCAACGCTTTACAGTACCAAGAAATAGACACCACGTACGTAAACCTTTTGCAAAATATTTATAAAAACAGCACCGCAGCCATTAAAATCTGTTCTAAAACAGGACCATCTTTCCCAATTAATAAAGGCGTTAAACAAGCTGACCCGCTGCCTCCAAAATTATTCACGGCCGTACTGGAGGAAGTCTTCAGAAAGCTGGCAGCAGGCCGGACTGAAAGGGGCATTATGGTTGGACAGACGAGATTATTCAATCTCCGTTTTGCCGACGATGTTGTCGTTTTTTCACAGATGCTAGAAGATCTCAGCATGGCAAGCAAGAGGTCGGACTTCAAATGAACATGTCAAAGACCAAGTTGATGACCAACAGCATGCATCACAGGATCACCGTGGCAGGTGGGGAGATTGAATATGTCGATGAGTATCTCTATCTTGGCCAAATAGTCTCTTTCCAGGCAAGACAAAACAAAGAAGTTGCAAGACGCACCGAAAATGCCTGGAAGAGCTATTGGGCCATGAAAGATCTAATGAAGGGCGATCTTCCTCTATCCCTCAAGAGAAGACTCATCGACATGTGTATTCTTCCCATCCTCACGTATAGTTCTCAAACATGGTCTTTGACAATTCAGCAGAGGTCCACCCTCGAGGTTTGCCAGAGAGCTATGGAACGGAGTATTCTGGGTACTTATGGACCGTGTTAAGAATACATCAATCCGTTCCATCACTAAAATAACTGATGTCACTCGGAAAGTTGCCACGCTTAAATGGAATTGGGCTGGACACATCTGCCGCATGTCAGATGATCAATGGGCCAAACATACGACCCAGTGGGTTCCGCTTAATGGCAAACGACATCGCGGCAGGCCCAGACGGAGATGGTGGGATGAGCTGGCCTCCTTTCATAAAGATTGGTCCTTGGCAGCTCTGGACAGAGAGAGGTGGAAAGAGAGTAGGGAGGCCTTTGCCCAGCAGTGGGACATTAACGGCTAATAAAAAAATAAATAAAAAAGCAATAGCAAAATAATAATTGAACAAAAATAAACTTTTTTAAATTTTTAAATTGTTTTTAGGATGTAGATATCATTAGTAACATCACGATGCACACTTATTACTTTCGCGGTCAGTACAAAAACCAAACATGAATGTCCGCTGGGCTCAAAAGTAAATCCGTCACTATTTCCATATTCCAATTAACAAAGAATTCATAACGAACTCCATGCCAATTTACAGCAAACTATTGCGCTCACCCGCAAGTTAGCTCCCGAGGCTCCGCAATTGTTTCGATGTTATCTCGCGGGCCGAAGTTAGCCACGGTAATGTGCTTAAGTGAACGATGTTACCCCAGCGAATTCACCCAGTTCTACCCACAATTTGATGTTTTGTAATGTGTTTTTATTAATACTTTTTTCGGGGTAATTTTTGTTTGTTTGCTAAATGGTTTTCGATGCTTGGATTTTTAATGTTCTACTTTTCCGGTTCTTGGTTTATGCATAGCTTTTGCCTTTTGTGTATCATTAGTCCGTAAATCTGGTTTGATATGCTATTTATTCATTGAATAGAATGGTCACTAGCACATGTCTGAAAGTGAAAAACTGTAAGATAAGTATTAATATGTAATAGGTATGCTAAATCTAAACTAAAAAAAAATCTCAACATTATCCATGTTTTAGAAAAAAATATCAGAGATGGGACAAATAGTCTCTTTATTGGTACTCAATACATTAAATACTATTTTTACAAGAATAAAGAAAAAATTCAAAAATAAAGAAAAAAATAAAAGCAAATTAAGAATAAAAAGATATCTTAACATTATGATTCACGCTAACAGTCAGTAAGTTAAACTTAAAACAAATACTAAGGGTTTATTTTTAAATCATCTGATAACTTTATTCGAGAAATAATTTTGAAATTTTGACAGTTATTTCATACAAAAACTGTCAAATGTCAATTTTATTCCTTGAATAAAAGTTATCTGGCGATGGAAAAATCAGCCCTAAAACTTTTATATAAGCTTCAGATAAAACAGTCAGATAAGTAAGTGTCAGAAATTAAAACATTGAAATAAAAAATATATTTAAACAAACCTAGTTAGATTAAATCTCTAAAATTTTGCTAGGTTGGCACGCTACGCACCAAGCTACGGCGTAGCGACTGTGCTACGAACGCGCGGCTACGAGACGAATGTCCTTTTTCACTAACACTAAGCCACACCTAAACAAAAGCGTGTTGTTGGATTATCAACTTTCGGCGCTAAGCTGAGCGTTGAAAATCCAATAGCGTGCTTTGATTTAGGTGTCACCTAGTTTTAGTGGAAACGGACATTAGTCTCGTTTTACTTAAGAACGATGATTTCCTTGACCGTAATTCAGTGGTGTTTGATGTTAATTTTGACGGTACACTCTAACTAAATAAATAAATAAAAATGTTTAGAGCATCAACTTAATTGACTTATTCTAGTTACAATGGAGAGCATAATTTTAAGCAAGTAGTTTGATCGTGTTAAGACACACTCCGCCCATCCCCAGTTTATGTAATTGCTATTCTAACTATTATTCTAATTCGAAAGTCACATTGGTGATTTCATCATATGTTTTCTAACCCACAACCCATGTTACAGCATAATCAGTCTATAATGTTCCCACTGCTGGGACACAGGCCTCCTCTCTTCGAGAAGGAGTGGGCTATAATCTACCACTCGACCCCAGTGCGGGTTGGTAGATGTGATATTTCTTCGAATTTTTGATTCTAGGACATGCCGGTTTCCTCACGATGTTTTCCTTCACCGTTTTGAGAGCAGTGGTTATGAAACTTACACAAAGTAAAGCGCCTGGGTTCGAACCCACGACCTACAACTTGTAAGTCCGGGCCGTTCACTAGGCCACCACTGCTGTGACCTCATGTTATAGAAGATTGTTTTATTTTATGATTATATTATATATCTCGTATTTTCAGTTGCTCTTCAATAAACAAACTCTCAGCGATCATTTTTATTCAAAAGGTTTGTTTGTATAATAATTTGTTTTCTAATTGAGTTCATGTAAATCTGTCATAATAATTGGATAGGGGTCGGTATCGTCGGCTTTGTGAAATGTTCAGCTAAATGTCTCTGTTGGAGAGATGTCAGCTTTCAGTCAAGTTGGCAGTTGACTGAACACTTACATTTATCTTTTCTAAAAGACAAGGGTCGTTGACCCGACATAGTTAAATTTTCGTTAATTTTAATGGATATCAGTGGAGTGTTTGTTTTTGGATAAAAAATAATGTAGTGAAGTGCTAGAGCATTGAATTGCTATTAATTAAGATAAGTTTAATTAATTATTATTCAAATTCTAAGTGAGTCTAGTTTAATAAAGTGTTATTATTCATCAAAAATACAATAATACTTTTAAACGCCGGATTATAGTGAAAGACTAGCTGTGCCCGCGACTTCGTTAGCGTGTATGTCGGAAAACAAATTGTATTTCGTAGGTTTAATTTTTTTTTTGCGCGGTACCCTTATACTTTTTCTAAAATAAAGTTACGCCCTATAATATCACCCATTTGTCAGTGAAAGTGAAACCCAGTGAAAATCCTGTCAAAATCAGTCTAGCCGTTTCGGAGATTAGTCGGCACAAACAGACAGACGCAATTTAAAAATGTATTTTTGTTATAAGTACCGTATATGGTATATACTTTCGTATGCATTTAGTAAAAAGCTGTTATTATGACAAACAAACAGACACATCAATTTTATTTGTTTGTATATATTTTAATAATCAAAACTTGTTTTCATCCGATGAACGAGGATTGAAAGTACATCGAAAGGGCTCAATATTCAATTTACAGTAAAAGTGGAGTTTCAAAAAGTCCCGTAATTCTAGTTAAACAATGTTCTGCAAATTGTGATGGTGAGTTCGATGAAAGGTTATGTATTTTATTTATATTTGCCGTTTAATGAAACTAGTAAACTATAAGCATAATCAGTTGATAATGTTCCCACTGCTGGGACACAGGACTCCTCTCATCAAGAGGCAGTGGGCCGTAATCCACCACGCCGGCAAAGTGCGGGTTAGTAGATGTCACATGTCTTCGATTGTTTGGTTCTAAGACTACGGTTTCCTCACGATGTTTTTTTCCATCACCGTTTTGAGAGCAGTGGTGATGAAATAATTTACACAAACTGAAGCGCCTGACTGGGTTCGAACCTACGATTTACAACTCGCCAGTCGCGGCCGGTACCACTGGGCCACCACTGCTGGTATATGAAACGATATTTACCAAAATTGAGGAGTTCCTACACACAGGTCTCCTAAGCAGAAGGTAATAATTATTTGAAAGCATTGTTATGTAAGATATGATGTAAGTAGAGTTATTATTTTAAGTAATAGGGCCATATATACATATTATTATGATAATGGGTGTAAAATGGGAAGTTACGACATAAAATAATATTATATTTAAAACAAGTGATTATTGTTCCTGCTTTTAACGAAGATCTCTTACTTATATCATTGAAATGCAACTCCAGCTAGAATAATTGAAGGCTTTTATGATCCTGGGTCCTTTCGCAGTGGGCCTGAAAGCCAATTTTCGTGCTTAAATATACAAAACGAGAATTTTTCAACTCGCAATCGCGTCTTAGCGACAATCAAGTCAAAAACTATTCAAAAATGTACGTAAATTAGAGGAATTTTGACAGATTGAAACTGAGATTACAATGAGAATGTTCTTTAAAATACGGAAATGATATGGTTGGTTTTGTAAAAAAATCTTAAAATCGAAATCACAGAACATATATTATAAAAAAAAAAAATTAAATAAAAATATTTTATTGGGACTAAGAAACACAAATTACGTCGATAAAGACTGCATTAGTCATAAACTGTGTCGCAGCCATTGACGCCCATACAAAAATGTATATGCGTCAGTGCACCAGCGTTGAGGAATTATTATTAACTTAAAAAGAAAATTACGGAGGAATATAACAAAAAATAATAAAAAAGAAAAAATAAAGAAAATAATATAAAAGCGACAACGTATGGTAATCAAAAATAGGCAAGCGTGTGTGTGATGTGTTGTGTGTGTGGGTGTGATGTGTTGTGCGTGCGGAGTGCTGTACGTGAGGATGCGTGTGATGTGTTGTGTTGTGCGTGTGTGTGGTGTGGTGTTGTGTTGTGAGTGCGTGTTTATGTATATATTACGGTTTAACTAAGTTTTCAAGCTCTTCATAAGTAAGAGTATGAAGCCATTTATCAACGGTGACTTGACACTCTCTAGGATTTTTTTTGTTTTTTCTTCTGGTGGGAAATCATCAAATGACCGCTCCCGCTCTGGGTGGAGCGGAAGGGAGTGTCAGACTCTTACTGACTAAAACCCACCCATGTTCCTTCCTTCGCCCTTTATGTTCCGGGGTAGCGGTAACCCTTTCGGACAATCCCGCTGACCCGGCAGGCTTCGGCCCTAAGGGGCCCCTCGGATTATGCTGACATCTCTTTGAGGCGCGCGTGGAACATTTACGCGCCGTCCGGCACGGGCCTGGTCCTGATCGGGCGGTGTGCTACCCATTGCTCTCCGCCCGCAGGCCCGCGCCTACGCCCGCCCGGACGCCCGGGGCGTCTCCCGCGGCGGCTGGGACGGGAGGCTCTCTCCCTCATCCGTCCCGCCACCTCCACACTCTCTAGGATTAAATGAATATATGTTACATACTCTGTTTACTCGATTGTACAAAATAGAGCTTAGGTATCTATATTGACGTCTGACTACTTCGGTGCCTACTGGCTCGATTTCACAGACTCTAAAAGATCTTCGTCTGTGCTTAATGAGGCTAGCAGCGAAAGTCAGTTCGGAGTGCTTACGTAGTAGCGTAGAAGCGGATTGGTTTGTGGGCCATAACTTTTAAAACTGCCCTCTGCGCCCTTTCCACTTGCAGTAATGCGGATTTAATAGAACTGCCCCAGGCTGTTATACAATAGGTTATGATTGAGTGAGCTAGAGCATAGTATACCGTCTTTAATGTAGGGAAGTCAGCGGAAGCCCTGAGGTTCTTAAACACATATGTTAATTTCCTGACTCTACCCACCAGTGACTTTATATGTTCATTCCATGACAGAGTACTATTAATATAGACACCAAGATACTTCATACAATGAGCACGTACAATTTGAGTGTAATTACAGCCCTGGTTTGTGTTAGGGTTACATTTGTGAGCTGTTAGTGTGTAGGTCGGCTGGAATGTTCTGCGTGTGGAAAAGGTCATAAATTTAGTTTTATCTAAGTTGAGGGTCAGCAGATTGTTTCTTAGCCAGGTCATAATAGTATGTGGAGCAGATTTAGCATGAGAGAGCGCACCGGACCAATCATTACTATGCACTACTATTGCAGTATCGTCTGAGTACATATGTTATAATTTTACAGTTTCGTAAAGGTAGGTTGCAGAGGTCATTTAGATAAATCAGAAATAAGGTGGGTCCAAGTACGCTACCCTGTGGCACACCGTGACTGATATATTTGGGTCTACTTGTATAATTTTCTATTCTAGTAGTCTAAGAACGACCTGTTAGGTAACTTGTGAAAATATTTAGGCGCAAACTTCTGATTCCAAGTCGTTCCAGTTTGTTAGTAGTTAGTACAATTATAATAAAGAACTTGTATAGTTTCTAAGTTTTAAATATTTTTAAAATGTGATTGTTCCTTTATATGCACAAATAGATCCATATGTTTTCTGACAAAGTAGAGAGATAAATGGAATACTCTTTATTATGTACTGTACACCATAAAACATACGGATATAAATGAAGGAAATATACAAAGGCACAATGGGCGGTTTATCGCTAAAAGCGATCTTTTAAAGACAACCTTTGGATTGGTTAAGGGAGAAGGAGAGAAAATATTGCAGGTACTCTGTGGTATACCATTTACATACAAATTATTATTATAAAAATGTATACAATAATAATCATAAAACACGTGCAAATAATAAAATAAAACATGTTTAAGGAGAGAGATAGTTTTTTAAATCAAAATTTAAAAAAAAGGACAAAATTTGAGCACGCCTTATCGACACGGGCAAGGCATTCCATAATCGTACTGCTTAGACTGTAAAACATTTATTATAGAATCTGGTGGAGTGCCTTGGGACCTGAGGGAGACGTGTTGCGCCGACCCCAAATAAATTGGGATGGGGGCAGGAGAATGATGATGAATGATGACTGTAGGAATGCATCAAGTTTTCCTATCTCTAGTTTCAAGTTTTCCGATGACATCAGATATCTATTATATGTGCCATGAAGGAACTTGATCAGTCTTGTTATACTGCCGTCATTCGTCTGCTAAGCGTGGTTATTTCCCCTCCGACCTTTCATGTAGAGATTGAGAAGCCCGTGTTCCGTTTCCAGATACGACACACATATACATAATTGCTCTGTGTCATTGACAAATCATAGTTTAAGTTTATAAGCGTAATATTTTGCACTCTATTTCAATTTTGTCTGCCTTGTGTTTTTTTGGCAGAACAAACAAGTCGCGAGATATTTAAAATACATAGGTTTTTGGGCCCATATTTTTCGTTATTTCAGCTAGCAAAAATAGAATAGGAATATTTTTATGTCAAAAAACTTTACGTTCGAGTACAAGTTTTAAAATATTCGTTGTAGTACATTTAATTTGCAATTCATCTTTTGTTGTAACTTTTTCAGATCTTTTCGGTTTCGTGCACGATCATAATTAGCCTACCTGCCCACGCCATTCAGTGGGTATCGTAAAAGACAGATAGTATTTTTTTTTTAAGAAAAAGCTTATTCGCAATGAGGATAACTGTATTCCTGTTACCCATCCAACTAAGCTCACAAAGAAACAGGCAGAGCTTGCTATTCCTACGCTCTAGCCGTTAGAATACTTCTCCTTTGTTATAACATACATCATCTCGAGAAGTTCCTCAAGGAAGTGTTCTGGCCGAAAGGTGTTGTGTACCGCCGGTGTCGTGGCCGGCTACATGACACCAGTCAGCGAAACACGACGAAGACACTTCGTGTGCGTTAGTTAGTTTTTTAGTGTAATTATAATGTTGTATGTATTTATAGTATTTTTAAGCTATTGTATTGTATGTGTTTATATGGGCCTTGATGCCTGAAATAAATAGAATAAAAAAAATAACAAGCGAATACCGACCGATCTACATACATAAGTATACTCACGCCTTTTCCCCATGTGGGTAGGCAGAAACTACAGAAAGCCACGTCCTACGATCCTTACAAAATCAAAAATCAAAATTCATGTATTCAAATTAGGCTTAGAATCAACACTTTTCAAACGTCAAAATTACATAAGACAGTCCCCCAAAACGCCCGCCCTTCACTACTTCCTTGTGCTTTCGATGGGAAGAGGTGGCGCAACAAATTGGCCAGCAGCACTATTGCTTTTGTTTCGTTTAGGTTCATAAATTTGGTCATACACGCGCGCAGGTTGTGAGTACTACGCACCTGACCTTTTTGAATAGTGTCAATCTCATCAGGGCGAAGTGCAGTGGTGAAGGGCGGGCGTTTTTGGGGACTGTCTTTTTGATTTTGATTTTTCAGGTGGAATGACAGCTCAATTCAAGCTCACTTCACCTACAGTCCGTTCACAGTTATTTTACCTCTGATTTTGCATCACTGTCAAAATCACGGTAATCTTTGTTGTTGTAGAAATAAGGTTGCTATTGGGTTGCTGCTATTGCCAAGTCTGTCAAAATCACAGTGATCTTTATTTTCGTTGGTATAAGGTTGCTATTTGGTTCATACACGCGCGCCGGTTGTGAGTACTATGCACCTGATCTTTTTGAATAGTGTCAATCCCTAGCATCAGGGCGAAGTGCAGTGGTGAAGGGCGGGCGTTTTTGGGGGACTGTCTTTTTGATTTTGATTTTTCAAGTGGAATGACAGCTCAATTCAAGCTCACTTCACCTACAGTCCGTTCACAGTTATTTTACCTCTGATTTTGCATCACTGTCAAAATCACGGTAATCTTTGTTGTTGTAGAAATAAGGTTGCTATTGGGTTGCTGCTATTGCCAAGTCTGTCAAAATCACAGTGATCTTTATTTTCGTTGGTTGGTATTGGTTGCTATTCGGTTGCTGCTATCAGAGGTAAAATAAATGTGCATGGGATAGCCCTCAAGTTTTCACTGTGAGGTTGTTACAGAATAGGCTGCACAGCATCTCCCTGTACCTACCAAAATGACAACAAATCTTCGCACTTTGTTATTTTTTGCTCATGCCTATTAAGAGTTGTGGCCTACATACCATAACTATTTACCGTGTCATCTATACGAATAATAAAGCTGAAGAGTTTGTAAGTTTTATTTACCATTTATGTACACACATATATAAACAGACAAGAAAAACAGAACAGAAGAAATAGGTACAGAGGTGATGCTTACTTCACAAAAAATCTCCTCCAGCACACCCGTGACAGGACAATAGATACAGAGATGTAGACAGCGTGTGAAATAGTAAAGGAGACAAAAAAATAATACATACAATCAATTGTTTGTATGTTTGAACGCGCTAATCTCTGGAACTACCAGTTTAAAAAAAAAAAACTACGTTTGTTGAGTAAAAAGCTTTGTAAAAATCTTCATATATTATTTCTGTCTTAGTCTGATTATTACAGAAATAACTAATAACCACCTAAGTTATATGAAGATGTTCATGTATAACTGTATAGATTAATTTACTGACTTAAAGCTACTAACTGTCTTGTATAATTTACACTTCAAGTAAGTCGCGTTTGTAACTGATACATGATTAAATTTCAACTAAATTCTCATTTGTATCGCAATATGACGCTTGTTTTGTGATTTCAGGTGTGAGCCGGATTTGGAATAACGTTTATTTCTGAGAAAAGCTATGACATCATCATCTGCCTAGCCTTTTCCCAACTATGTTGGCGTCGGCTTCCAGTGTAACCGAATGCAGCTGAATACCAGTATTTTACATGGAGCGACTCCCTATCTGACCTCCACAACCCCGTTACTGAGTAATACGATACCCCTTGGTTGTCAGACTTTCGGCCTCCTGACTACTCGTAACGACTGTCAAAGATCCTCGAATGACAGCCGGGACCAACGGCTTAACGTGCTTTCCGAGACACGAAGGGGTCTTGGTATGTAAAAATGGTCATCCATCCACGAACCAACCACGGCAAGCATGGCTAAACCTGACCGATCGACCCGCGCGGCTGTTATTACTTAGCCACAAGCCCCTCAAAAAGCGAGAAAAGCTATGTACGAGTATGTATATGAAAGAAAAAATATCTACATCGTGCATGTTTTTCGTCACGATATTTAAAAGGGCGATTTATGCGACTTCCTTACTTTATTGTAAAACATAGTTTCTTATATATCTAATTAACTATTCAATCAACTGTCTCGTACTAACAAGGACTAAAACAAACTGAATTGCTTAGTTTACTTAGTAGAAACCGCTTCCAGTAAACTTGAAGTCATATCCTTCTTTAAGGAGGATCATATCTTGTTCCGTTGATAAACGTCTACGAAAAGGAGTGACTACAAACACTAGTCACCAGTTTAGGATTTCTTGATTTACAATCCTTTCATAGTTATTTTGCCTCTAACAGCAAGTCACCCAAAGGCAACCTTATTGTAACGACTATAAAGATCAGAGTAATTTTGACAGACGTGTCAGTAGCAGCAACCCAACATCAACCTTATAATAACGAGAATAAAGGTCTCTGTGACTTTGACAGTGGTGAAAAATCAGAGGTTACTGAAACTGTGTCAAGAGTGTATATGGGCTGGTTTTTCAATCATCTGATAACTTTATTCGAGGAATAATTTTGAAATTTTGACAGTTGTTTCATACAAAAACTGTCAAACGTCAATTTTATTCGTCGAATAAGAGTTATCTGGCGATGGAATAATCAGCCCTTTTTGATTGGAAAAGCAGAATAAAAACCCGTAATTAAAAACGTTCAAATCTAGTCTCAGTCAATCGCCCGTCTCAATCAACGTCAAAAAGTTGTCAAAAAATGACAATTAGAGGTGTTTTTGATAGAGTGAGACTAAGATGAGATATCGAACGTTCTTTAAAGTTGCCCCTCAAGGTCTTTAGTGTTCAGCGGGGTAATTGCGTAACATACTAACAGTAGCAATGGCTTTTTTGACAGCCCAACAACATTCATAGGGTTATTTACGTTATTTACCGTTATGTAAGCAATGGATTGGAAATATCCTTCAAAATTATTCAGATTGTAATTGTATGTGCGTTACGCAACTAAGGTGCAGGTCAGCAAACGATATTTTTATTTTGTTTGGTAGACAAAAACTCCGTAGTAATAATACGGCAAACTTTTTAATTTGGCACAGGGCTGATTTTTGCAACGCCAGATAACTTTGTTCGAGGAATAATATTGAATTTTTGACAGTTCTTCTATACAAAGTCTGACAGTTTTATTCCACGAATAAAAATTATCTGTCGATTGAAAAATCAGCCCTTAGAAGCTAAACCACCCCACTTCTAAAAAACAAAATTTTTACCTGTTTGTGGCTTGCATAAACAAGCCTAAAAACTCGAAGTACCTATACCTAAATAAATACTAACCGCTTAATAAATTATAAATACCTCCCTAATTGATTTTCTCATTTGAAGTTTAATAAAGGAAACCATTTATTTGTGGGCCAAACTTAAAGTACCTACAGGGAATGTTCTTAAAGATTAAAATTACAAACCAAAGCGTCTTCGAAAGCTGTTTCAACATTATCGTCCATTATTAATTGGCTTAACCTGTAAATCAGTGAACTTTGTTTTAAACAAAACAACACAAATTAAAATAATATTATTCCTAAGAGATGACCATTTAGATTGATGGTATTAGAAAATATTGGTATACATTATGTAGAATACGTGGTTTCAATTAATGTGATAACTACTGACCTGTTTTATACAATTACGCTGGACTAAATATACTATACAAAATGACAGTTGTTTTTTGTGCTGATTCAAGGCGCCCCGCTCGAACGTCTCAGATACTAAAATTGACACATTGCCGCAAATGGCCGTCGTTTTTTTTTTGTACAATGGCAATGGCAATGTGTTCCAATTGAGCCGATCCGAACTTTATTCGCATTTTTCAATAATATTCGGTTCGGCCATGTGTCGGTCCGATCCGATCATTCGCACTTTGCACTTCGTAGTAGACCCCCAGGATAAAAAGAAGCCTATGTCCTTCTCCAAGTCATGGCCTACCCATGTGCCAAATTCGCTAAGCCGTTTTAGCGTGCAAGCGTAAAAAACAAACTTTCGCATTTCTAATATTTTTATTTTAAGATTAGGATATGAAACTTCAATATTTTCTAAACAACAGCAACAACAACAATTCTCGTAATTTCAAGGACGTTCACAGTCTGATCTCAGTCTCAATCTGTCAAAAATACGTCTAATTTTCTTATTTTTCTGCAATTTTGACAAGTTTTTGACATTCGTTTGTCGCTGAGATGACACTGCGACTAGATTTTGAACGTTTTAAATTATGAGAATTGGCCTTCTGTACATTATTTCAATAACGAGAACACCTGAGCGCGCATATATATGTATAAGGGACTAACCACACTTATTCAGCTTTTGTCCATAGAAAACAACGATTTTGTATGGACAAAACTGTTAGTCCCTTATGCGAGTCTTCCATATCGCACTGCGGAACAATCTAAATATGGCTGTGACAGTAAGCTAACATAGTTGTGGCCTAATATATTAATGGTTCTATTAACAGTTATAGACAAACAAGCCGTCTGCCCGATTGAATTTTGCAACGGTAGAAAAGACAAACTTCCATACGAACTTTCAATTTATTTCAATTCAATCTTTATTGCATCCATAACGTACACACACACGTGGTAAGTATAAATCAATATAATCAATTATGGACCCTGTCGGGCACAGCTAAATTTTAAATAAGTAGGAGAGAGAAAGAGTGCTTTTATGGTTTTGCTTATTATTATTTATCATTTTATTAAATATCTATTACATGTCCTTTCTGTCTGTTTTTGATAATAGTATTTATTTTTATATATTATTACGTATATATTTTTCATCCCCCAAAGGGGTTAATTAAGGGGATGAGTTTTCAAAAATCCCTTCTTAGTTTTCACTTTCATTATAAAAGGAACTCTTTTGCCAAAGTGCTTCCAGACCCCGCGGCTGTGGGTTGTCTGTCAGTGAATTGATGAAATTTTTAGTAAGTAGAATAATAGAATAGAATATAATTTATTTCCAACGTAAGTATTACATTGTATACCTACCACCACTTAAGACTAAGTATTAATCATAATAAGTACTTACAATAAGTTTCCAAAACACGCATTCATAAAAATTAATCATCCTTAATTAATAATCATTTCGTACGCTAAAAATATACGTTTTTATGTGTATTTCAACTATACAAAAAAATACGATGTTAGAACTATGTTTGAACAAATAAATTAATTGGCGGTATACAGATAAAAATTCTTTACCTTCCGCGCTAGGCATAGACTGTGTAACGGCAAGGTAAGGATTCTCGCTCTGGAAATACCAACTGTAATTAAATTGCGGCGATACCATAATTAGCGATTGATTGACATAAAGCTAGGTCAACCATTCTGTTAGTCTTTCTGTCTCTTAGGTTTCTAATTTTTTTGAAGATAGGTATTAGTTTGCGAATTCTAGATTTAAGATTACTAATATGTGGTTTCCAATTCTTTTTATCAATTTCTATACCAAGATATTTAGTACTATTACTTGCAGATAAAATATGGCAAACACAATCTCTAATAGCAAGAGAGCAATCAGAAGAATGCGCTTTCAAAAGGAAATCCGGAGGTGGCTGTAGGTTGTTTTTGATGCTAAAAGTAGGTCGGCTTTAGCAAATTAACAAAATAAACAATACACTACAACCCAAAATAAAGCGAAATCAACACTTGAACATCAATTCTTGATGAAAAACATTCGAATTCGATTCAATTTCGCAATAATTAAATAAAACAATGTTGTGCACAGTTTAATCCGGCCCCGGCTCGACGATGACGTAGATATTTGTATATCAGCTGCAATATTAACACGAGAGAGTTGCACCTGAGCCGTGCGCGTGCCTGCTGCAAATAAATCTATCGTTCCCGTCATATAAAGTTCACAAGTACGCGACTTAGGGTTACTCTGAGATATGACGTCTAGTCACGTTAATACTTTGAAGGTGAAAATTTGAGGAGACGGTTCTGTTGTCGCGGTTTCAGCTTTGATGTTGGTATGTAATTGTAAGAGGTGTGTGTTGTGAGTTTCTTGGGACTCTTTAACTGGAATTAATTAATTCGACATTACCTACATAATGTGTTTATTTTTAGATTGTAAGGTAATTATGTTAATAATAAATAATTTATTTTCATATAACATGATATACCTACATGTACCATGGTAGGGCACCAAAAATATTTATTGGTAAGCAATTTTTTTTAAATTTAAGTCTACGATATCCCTCTTTTGAGCAAAGGCCTCCTCCAAATCCTCCAAGTCCATTGACTTGGGAATGTATTTTTTTACATCATATTATTGCTTCAGGAATTGCTGTAGTGTTCGTTTATGCATGCTTTTTGATAAGAAAATATTTTTTCTTATCAAAAAGCGTGCATAAACGAACACTTGTAATATCTCAATTCTCGTAAGACTAGTCACATAAAGCAAAGTAAGGGAACACGCGAACATCTGCTTATGAACATTCTCTGCGGTACATTTTAAGAGAATGTTTGTTATTGTTGTTCTACATTATACGAGGGGAAGCTTTAATTTCTAACAAAATATTTGCGTTTTTAAAACAAAAGCTTTGTGTGAACAAGAAATTAATTTCCTGTATATGTGTGGGAATAAAAGTAGAAATAATATCCACCTCCTCGGGAGTTTCCAACGAGACGTTGCGGTATATTCGCCGCAGAAAATTTTATGAGGAACGTAGATGCTGAGAAGCACAAGAGTTTCAGAAACAAGCATAAAATATGCTTGAATACCAGTTCCGCTCGAATAAAAACTATAGCTAACAAAAACTCTTGCAGTTAAATTCGAGGAAGTACGGAAATAAAACTGTCTCCTAAATCAGCGTCTATAATTAGATAAAGTAACTCTAAAATATTGTATAGGCGTTGTCATTCGCTGCTCCACAAAAATGTATTATCCCAGACTCGACTCCATTCTTGATTTTCTTATTCTGAAACAGCAAAGGTAGAGTAAAAAAAGTCTGTAATAAACCTGAGTAAAACCAGGCCAAAATTGCAACAATTTATGAGGACGATTTTACTATCCTTGCCGTTTATTTCTAGAGCTTTTTATTTAATTGAATACAAAAGTTAAACGCCCCAAGCAACTTTATCCTCGGGTGAATATTTGTAAAGTCTATTTTCTCTGAAAGTAAGCATTCAGAGCCAGCCTTTGTTAATTAATTGTAAATTACATGACTATAGCTGTGTTAATTCGCTAATTTTGGTATTAAATAAACTGATCTTTGGGTTGTAATTAATTGTGGAACGATCTGGTTCTTGAGTTAGGCTTTGGAATTCAACTTCTTGTTACGAAGACGAGTTTTACTTAAAATTAATACTTGCTTGTTGAGATTAATGGGATTATTATAGAATTCCTGTTCTAGTCATGTTTTCTAATAAGTAGCATAACATCACGCTTGTATTTCCCGAAGGGTAAGGAATAGGTGGACCCATAGTACACCCACATATCGTCAGTTGTCCCATGTAGTAGGGGGCGAGCCTATTGCCATCAACCGGGCACAAATCCAGACCACTACTGAGAAATTCCAACCCCATAAAATTTGCCCGACCCGGGAATCGGACGCAGGACCATGAAGCGCTACGTGTTAAGCGCTTAAAGCGCTTGCGACCACTAGACCAACGAGCCAGTTAAAAATAATAATTTAGTAAGTAGGTAAATAAACACACGTCGTTGGGTCAGCACCCTAATGGCGTAACACACTTTCAATAGAATCTGAATCATTTTGAAGGATATTGCTAATCCATTGCTTCATTCGAAAAAATTGTCTACTCAACAACATAAATAACGCAATGAATGTTCTTGAACTGTCAAAATGAAAGTCATTGATACTGTAACGCAATTACCCCCCGCTGATATTCATTAATTCAATAACATAGTTTTATACATTTTTAACAACCTTTGTTAGTTTCTAGATAGTGTTGCGCTAGAATAAAATAATCATGCATTTTCAGTCTACAATGTTCCCACTGTTGGGACACAGGCCTCCTCTCAGTGTTCGGTTCGACATGCCGGATTCCTCACGATGTTTTCCTTCACCGTTTTGAGAGCAGTGGTGAGAAATAGTCTACACAAAGTAAAGCGCCTGCTTGGGTTCGAACCACGATACGTAATCTCGATTCTACGATTCGTAAGTCGCAGCTGTTACCACTGGGCCACCACTACTCCGCAACAATACGTGCAATAATGGAGATTTAAAAACAAATACCAAAACAAAAGTAACATAAATTAAAAAATCATTTCAACTGTAGGTATTTAAGAAGATTACAAGTCCCATTAAAATCAATACACAGTCTCTATTATCATTTCCACGAATTTAAAGAAATTTTATTCATTTTTGATTCATTTAATAATGGTTCACATAACGCAAACAAAAATAATGTTTTAAAATGTTTACCTGAATTGACATTCTTCGACAAATCTTTTTCTGTCCGTTTGTGGACGGCATTGGCGCCGATTCCCTTGTTCACACACTAAACTAAATTAAAGTTCAGTGCATATTTTTTTTTCTATTTCATTAAGAAAAGGGCAGAAGGTATTAGTTTAGTCCTGTCAAATTAAGATACTCAACACTAATTTGACAGGACTAAACTAATATGGCTGTTTGTGTATGTGAGTTTAAATGTTTGTAAACGCACCCACGATACAGGAGTGGTTCCCAGTGTGGGGACACGTTAAAAAAAAAAAAATATGTTCTGTCCTCTTTTAGAAATAGAAAGAAAAAGACGTTTTACTGTAAAACAGAGAGCACGCGAAATGTAGGTAATTCACTTTATCGCGACAATTTAGCCGTAAAACTACAGAAAAAAAAAAAACATGAAAAAACTTTACCAGTTTTTTTTAATGTTTTTTTTTTGTTACATATTTTTTATTTGTGATGCAACAGTAACAAGAACAATCCGACATCTTGAATTCTTAAACTCAAACTCGAAGCATTTATTTCAATTAAACCTTTACAGGCACTTTAAAATTGTCAAGAAGTCGATTAGTCAGAAATATGAAACTTGTAAGCTACCTATGGAGAAGAACGAGCAAGAAACTCCACGGACACTCTTTTAAATTATATTGTTATAAAAATATTAGTTACATCATTAATGTTGATTTTATATGTGAGAACGATGTAAAAAAAAGACGTAGGTACAAGTTAATAGAGTTCAGTACCTACAACAAATATAAACAAAAAATATAATAATTTAAATAAGCCGTGACAGCTAAGAAATGACCAGTCCCAACTGACGGTGCCCGTTCACGAACATGGATCAGCTCAATTATGTATTTTGGTAAGTTACCTACGGCCAGCGGAAACTGGCGAAAAACACTGCTATTTCTAAAAGTCATCCAAATTGACAGAAAACGATTGGATAATGGAATCTTTAGCATTTCATTGAATAGCTAAGTATTACATTCTTTAAATTAAACTTTTGTTCCAATTTTATTGAAATGTTTTGCTTATTAATTTAGATTTAGGACTGATTTTTCAGTAGTCAGATAACTTTTAACTGAAGAATAAATTTATGACAGTTTGACATAATTACTATACAAAAGCTGCCCAACCGCAATATTTATTCCTGAGATAAAAATTATCTAACTATTGAAAATCTGGCCTTAGAAAACTAAGATAATCCTCCTCCACCTCTGTACCAATTTTTACTGTTCTGTTTTTTCTTGTCTGTTTATATGTGTGAACATAAATGGTTAAATGAATAAATAAAAATATAATCGACTTTTATTACTGCCTGTACCAACTTAGAAGGGTTTGAAAGGCTGTAGAGATGGAAATACGCATTAATATAATTATATAGGCTACAGCTGTCTGGTAAACACTGTCATCCGGAAGCCAAGATTTCACTGCATTTTCCTGTATTCATCATAATATTCAAAAGAATTTCTGGAAGTTTGGGTGCAGTCTTATTTGCCAGATTTAAGCACTTGTTCCACTGCCAAAGCGTCGCGATTTAAGGCGAAAGCGTAAGGCTAAACCACGAAATTAAAATTTTCTTACGTTTTTCGCAATGTGCAGGTCAGTATCTAGGTTGGTTAGTAATGGTAAGTTAGTAATTAAGTAAGTAAATAATTCATTTCACTAAAAGACTTAGCCTAGGTAACATCAGCGTTATTCCAATAAAGGATGGGTATGGCTCTTACAGATGAGACGGTCCCTGCCCTTCAAACTAGGAAAATCCTGCATCCATGAAGGACAGTGTACTTTTACACGTTTTACAAAATATTCATAATTGTAGTCAGTAGGTTGCTTGTATTTTGACCTAAATATGATTCGTGACCGTAACATCAGAATCAGCAATACAACTTCTTGAGTTACAACTGACCTCAAATGTCTTGATTTTATGATGCAGTCATTTAATAGGGTACCATACATACCGCTTAAACAAAGTATGTATTTGTATCTACATCATACATACTATATGTACCAGTTGTGACGTATAGACGCGATGATCGCGTATTCGTGCAACGATTATTTTGTTTAGGAAGCGGGGTTAGGGATGTCGAGTTAAAGAAAGAAAAAATATATTTTACAAACAGTTAAAGGTGCACTTAAAACTAACAAAATTACATTAAAAAATAAACAACAACAAAAAAAAAAGACCTATGTGTGTCCAAAATAGCTCCAATCTCAGCACAGCGCTGCGATATTTAAGAAATAATTACCGCAGCGCTGGTGTTCTGATAATGCCCGAAAGTTAACATACATACCTCCTTTGAGTGGGTAAATATTGACCTTTCGCTTCATAGCTGATGGTGGAACATAGCCTTAGTTCCTCTCCAGGCGACATGTCGTCAGCGAGGACTTTTCCGACAGCAAACCTGCTAGCAGTGGGCTATTATATTAAATATGTATGTTCCTTTGAAGAAACAGCCCGATAAATATTATAATGTTTTCTACTAGCAGCTAAAAATAAAATATCTGCAACGATTATGTTTTACACAAAAAAGGTTACACACACTGTGTAAGGATGATGCACATGCCGGAGATGCCTCACTGCGATACCTCGCGATTGCAGGTTTACTCGCTACTTCGATGTCACCTCCGTGTCAAACAAATTTTGCACGCACGCACATGCGGAGGGATACCTGTCTGCGGTACATCGCGGGCTGCTTAGGGGTTACCTCGATGCCTACATGAAAAAAATATATTTTGTTCTTACATCGCGGTCGATGGCAAACATCGATGTGATCTGGCTCGTGATTGGTCAAAATCAGTTCCACTTGTTCTTCTGGAGCATGTAGAGTACAGCACAAACACAGAAATGGCAACTGAGCTTTCAGGTGCGACTGAGCCAATGTGTTCTCACCGCCATCCATCGAGATATCGAGATAGTGACCGCGATCGCGAGCATCTTCGGCATGTAATTACCCTGAAGAAGTTGATGTGGGACGAATCAATAAAAGAAGGTTGGTTTCGTTGTCACATAGATTTTGTAAATATCTTTAGAAAAGACATTGAATTGGTCCCGTTTTTGAGAAAAACAACCAAAAACAAGTGAGTAAGTGTTAACTTAAAAGTACGAGATGATTTTATAAATCATTTTAATTACTATACATGGTCAAATTGAATTAGCTAGCGAAACTCCGCAGACGTGATGGGTATCCCGATATTAAAATGATTTATAAAATCATCTCGTACTTTTAAGTTAACACTTACTCACTTGTTTTTGGTTGTTTTTCTCAAAAACGGGACCAATTCAATGTCTTTTCTAAAGATATTTACAAAATCTATGTGACAACGAAACCAACCTTCTTTTATTGATTCGTCCCACATCAACTTCTTCAGGGTAATTACATGCCGAAGATGATCGCGATCGCGGTCGCTATCTCGACGCGTGCCTCGGAAAGCACGTTGAGCCATTGCTCAACGTGCTTTCCGAGGCACGGAGGGGTCTCGGTATGTAAAGGTTACCCATCCACAGACCAACGCGGCAAGCGTAGCTTAACCTTATTGATCGACCTGTGCGGCTCTTTTAGGCTATGTTAGTAACAAATGTAAAACATCATTTTTGTACAGATTGCACAGATCCAAAAACAAAGCAACAGCAGCATTGACACAACACAGAAGCACAGATTCAAGAATAACTATGTACCTGCCAAAATAAATACCGTAGACAAGTGCTTAAGTACACAGATCTATGATTGGAATTGTGATTAATCGTTTGGAGCATTCTCCTCTGTATTTATTGAATCCAAAGTACCGGTAAATAAAACCATTAATCAACTTTCAGCTATGAGGATTTTAACAAGCCTATACTGTTGCTAACTACTATAGTACCTACTCTTATTATAGCGCAAGTACTAGAAATAATAGGTAATTGACAGTCGTTACGAGTAGTCAGAAGCCTGAAAGTCTGACAACCAGTTTTGCCAAAGGGTCAGATAGGCAGTCGCTCCATGCAAAACTGCTAGTATTCAGTTGCATCCGGTTACACTGGAAGCCGACCTCAACATAGTTGGGAAAAGGGTAGGCAGATTGATCATTCATCATATTATTAGGTAAGATGGTTGTCAAATCATTCATAATTCTCCTGCCCTTATCCCAATTTATTTGGGGTCGGCGCAACATGTCTTTTTCTTCCATACTTCTCTATTAGTCGTCATCTCGGTAGTCACCCCCTTTCTAACCATATCATCATTCACACATTCCATCCATCGTTTCTTTGGTCTTCCCCTACTCTTATACCCATCGACATTCATACTCAAAACTCTCCCCACGACATTTTCCTCATTTCTCCGTAACACATGCTCATACCATGACAACCGATTTCCACACAACTTTTCAGTTATCGGTGCCACTTTCAGACTTCCTCTTATGTACTCATTTCTTATTCTATCCATTCGTGTAACACCACACATCCCTCTTAACATTCTCATTTCAGCTGCATGCAATTGCCTTTCATTCATCCCTTTTGTGGCCCAACATTCTGATCCATACAAGACAGCAGGTCTAATCATGGTTTTATATATCTTCCCCTTAAGTCTAAGGGGAATGCGGGAGTCACAGATTGTTCCCGTGACCTGCCGCCATTTCATCCATCCAATGTTAATTCTGTGCTTAACCGTCCGATCTACTTCGGCATCGCTTTGCACGAGTGAACCGAGAAACCGAAAGTCGGAGCAGACTGGGAGACGTGCGCCATCAAGCGCTATGGCTCCAGAACTGGAGAGACCGCCGAAATCGCAGAACATATATTCCGTTTTGGTTCTGCTGATTTTCAAGCCAACATTCTCCAGCTTCTGTTGCCATTTCTCCAATCTGCTCTGGATCTCAGGTACATCTTCACCGACGAGAACAATGTCATCGGCAAACAACATGCACCAGGGTGCCTCCTCCTGGATGTCTGACGTAAGAGCGTCCATAATCAACAGGAAGAGGTAAGGACTTAAAGCTGATCCCTGGTGCAAGCCTACAGCCACACTGAACTGAATGGTTCTCAAATCAAATTCCATTAAATATAAAATTAAGGTCTATCTACACAAATCAGGGCCGTGTTCGGGACGTGGACGAACCGTGCTCCGTCAGGGGCTCAAAAAATATCAGTGTATACATTTTGCATGGACTCGTTCACACACGTCCGTGTCCGGGACGGCGACGGAGCTTCAGTGTCTGCCTTGTGTGTGTGTCATGGCCCTGTCACGTCCCAGACACGGCCTTGATATGTGTGGATAGAGCTTTAATTTTTAAGCAAATTGACAAGCTACGTCAATTTGCTCAATCTTTCTCTCATATACCTTTAGGAGGTTGTAACTCAATGAAACAATAGTTTACCAAAATCACATGGATTCACTTTTATTTGTTGACACGTTTACACATTAGAATGATCGCGTACGCACGGCTACACATCAAGCTATACAAAACCAGTATAAGCTGCCTTCTGATTGTACGAAAAACGTATACAATGCGAGGTCAGCTAAAACTGGAAATGCATAGCTTGATGTGTAGCCGTGTGTACGAGTGGCCACGAGTCTTGCGTGCCTTACATTATAAAGTATTATCTTACATAACATACTAGATAGGTACCTACGAGTACGTACATACTGTCGCTATGGCGTCCCTACAATATTCTTCCTCTTTTTTTTTTTTAGAAAATGAATTGTTTTACTTCTTTATTTCTTACAACAAAAACAGGTATGTAATGTTGACAATAATGACACTGATTCTTTGTCTCGAGTGTAATAACAATGGGATCATCTTACAATATTTGCGCGTGGTAGGTCGAGATTGCTTACGTATCTAACATGATGCAATTTTTTCTATCTGTATTTTTTAATTACAATGTATGTTATTATTAGTTATTAGCAAATAAACTGTCGCTGGTATATTGGATGCACACTTTACAAGTACTTTTACACTATTCGTATTGGACTGTCGCTGGCTGTTGACCAGCTTTGTTGAACGGGGTTGATGATATAACCGATATCAATTCTTCCCTGGCCCACTTTTTTGTTTCTTTTTTGCACTTCTTGACCATGAAGCAGGCTCCGATGATTATTAAAAGAATCAAACTTATAAAGTATTATCTTACATAACACACTAGATAGGTACCTACGAGTACGTACATACTGTCGCTATGGCGTCCCTACATACCTGTCAAAGAATCACAGTCAGTTGCGATTTGAATACGCGGATTTAAATCAATTAATTTTCCTGACTTTACATGTAGATTAACCGTTATCTGTAACCTCTTCAGCAGTTATTCATCTGTATAGGAAACCCTTCACGCTACGCTTGAGACACGGATAAGTAATCGAATCTATGTTTTATTAGTTTTTAAAGGAAGATAATAATTTTAGAGCAAGTCCATTGCATTTCAATTCAAGTCCTTAGTTAGGTCCCAAACAGTAGCCTATAATTTGAAATACATAGTTGCTATGTCACCTTTATGCTGGCTTATTATCAAGGGAAGGTGTTGAATATAATAACGTTTATTGTTTTCAGTATTAAAGCTAGTAGTAGTAGCTACATACACAAAACTATAATATCGGAAGCAAAAGGTTTTAACATCAGCATTTGCGCCCCTAGCAGGTAGCTTAGAGCTGGTTTTCAGCTTTAACTCTTGACTCCTGTTTCCAAAAAAAGGTACATAACAACGGGTTAATACATATACTAAGAGCTGATTTGACTTTGGTATCTGTATAATAATTATATTATAAGCTGCGATTATCCGCAAATAAACAGTTGGATCGTTGACTTGATGTTTCATTGAGTGCGGTCCCGAAAATATTCCTTTAAACACTTCTCTACCACGTCTCTTTTATCTTTTATCCATGGAATAAAATTGACGTCTGATAGTTCTAGTATGGTAAAACTGTCATAATTAAAAAAAAAAATCTCAGGATAAGTATTATTCCAGGTACAAAAAATTGGTGAAATTCGACATATTTATTTATTTATATTTATTATACAAGTAACAATGGACTCAAATATGATAGTAACAATATTTCTTAATAACTATGTTAGTAAGATTTACCTAACACAGCCATTAAGTTATGAGAAACCCTGCTACAAGCTCAACACCGATGTGGAAAGCTTGCAGCAGCGATTCGTACAGATACACTGCAGCACAATGTGGGGCTGGCCCGCACCCTGCGCACCAAGGAAGCGCACCTTTTTCGCATCTTAGCGTAAAAGCAATCGACACGAGCTTCAGCAAACATCCCTGATGCACTACAGAAGCGGAACAGCGCCATCAACACCCGAAACGCACGTAAAATCGTACAACGCCCTTCGCATTCAATATAATTATTGAATGCGAGGGTGCTGTACGATTTTTTTGTGTAATCTACCCACAGGCTGCACGTATTTGTTCCGTGCGGGAATCGAACCCGCGACACGCAGCGCAGCAGTCAATCGCTTAACCACTGCGCCAACCGTGCCGTCGTGTGACCAAATGATCATACATTAATATTACTGAATATTTATTTTATTTTATTGTCTTTGGGTGGCTTACAGCTATCAAATACAGAAGTAGTAGTGAGGTAATTGACGACAAGCTATTTACAATTGCCTCCACAGTTAGTAGCATATTAATGTGTGATCATGTTATTTTATCAATAAAAACGAATAAGAAAAGAAAAACATAGATCCCAGAATGACGATGGACACCTTTTACAGTTATTTAGTTTTTGTTTGTTTGTTGTGTTTTTAATGCTTCGAAAGGGAGGTGGTACATATATTGTTCCAGATCTTTGATGCTGCATATTTGAAGCTGCCCTTATACCCTTATGTTATTAAGAAAAGAAAAATATAAATACCAGAATGACGATGGACACCTTTTACAGTTATTTAGTTTTTGTTTGTTTGTTGTGTTTTTAATGCTTCCAAAGGGAGGTGGTACATATATTGTTCCAGATCTTTGATGCTGCATATTTGAAGCTGCCCTTATACCCTTATGTTATTAAGAAAAGAAAAACATAAATCCCAGAATGACGATGGACACCTTTTACAGTTATTTAGTTTTTGTTTGTTTGTTGCGTTTGTAATGCTTCGAAAGGCAGGTGGTACATATATTGTTCCAGATCTTTGATGCTGCATATTTGAAGCTGCCCTTATATCCTTTTGTTCTGTGTCTGAAACGAAACGCTTATGATACCGATATCATAAGCGTTTCATTCTCTTTTGATCTGCTTTACAAGCTGTAGGTATGCGTCCTTACACCAAGATAAATATTGTACAGGATATGATGGATAGTTTACTCTATGTAAGGTATTCTATCGAGGCTGTGAACGGGGGAATCAGCCTCGATCGATTTGAATTGCGGCACCAGGGGGACTACTCTATAAGTCCGTCAACGAAGATCGATATCGAAATAGAGTTAATAAATAAATAAATAAATAAATAAATAAATAAATCCCTGGACATTTCACACAGCACCATTTGTCCCAAGCTAAGCAACCTAATGCTTGTGTTATGGTAACAAGATGGCTGATAAACTACTTATATACAAGTAAGTAGTTAATCCGTCAAAACAAGTGTAAATTGCATTTTTTCGGACGGTCAAAATCAAATCGGGTGTTGTAACAACTGTCAAATCGTGTTGTCATTCATGTTAGTTAGGGCCCCAAACTACACCCGTAATTTCAGCCGAAACTACGAATTTCGTGCTTAGGGATTGGGGGTCTCTGTTTCCGTCCGTCGGAGCGACGGATGTCACGTCAGCAAGTCGCGTCGCAGTGACTTGTGGCATGCTATAAACCACTTCTCTCATTTGTTTGATCCACAGTCGCTGTCACTTGAGTTTGTAGCTCGTGGCCACGGGCTAACATACATACATACTCAGCCTATAATGTTCCCACTGCTGGGACACTCTGTGTGACGGTTTAGTTCTTCTAAACTCCAGAATGGATTTTGAAGTGGTTTTCAGCATCATTTAGGGAATTTGCTCCGGAAGGTTTATGGGTATAACACATTCATATTAGATGTAGAGGATAGTACATAATTGTTATAAATTGAAGTCGCTTTTCCAATCATAACCGGGTTGTTCTTCTAAACTACGCAACGATAAATACTCTTAATAATGTTGTAAACCACATACAATTCAAGTGGTTTTCAACATCATTAAGAGCATTTATTCCGGAAGGTTTATGTGTATAAAACAATAATATTTAATTTAGATATAATACATATAGCATCGAAATCTCCACATCAGTGCATTCTTCTTCTTGGGGTATTGATGGCAAAAAGTACAAACATCTTTACCCCCAAATTCAGCTGCGCGACCTCCTCTCACTGACGCAGTCATACTGTCATAAGAACATCAGGTACACAGGAGAAAGGGCATGCGGCGCAGGATGGAAGGTGGGCCATTGTCTGTGGGGGGGTGCCGCATACGCACTTGAGATCTGAGTCGCCCGTGAACCCCTATCTGTTGAGATTATCTTTGCTACGGTGGACTTCGGTTCGAAGTCTATTTAGAGATTTCCAAGTAAGCCACGATAACGCGTGCCCAGGCGGAAGGCTCTCAGATGGTTTGATAAAATTGACAGAAGATTTATACATCTCCCGTTATAGATTACATCTTGCTGTGGAAGCGTTACTATTGGCTGGACAAGCTGTACCCAACCCAGATAACTTTCACTCAGGATCAAGCAGAAATTCTTTCTGAATTACAAGGGACTCATTTGGATTCCACCCAAAGCAGGCCTCACATTCCTGGACTGTCACTTGTCGCCGAGATCTGTCATTAGTATATTACACTCGTCCGAAGCTGGGGCGGGTCACTAGTCTGCAATAACTCTGTACGTATAGTGCTTTTCCAGTTATATGTAGCACAAAAATAAACGAAATAAACCACATTCTGTGTGTAAAACTATAGGTTATATATTATGAGCGCAAACTTTAACTTTCATAAAGCCGGACAATACTGGATCGTTTGTATTGAATACTGAAATGAAACCCAACAATCGCGTTTTACCTGCATTCCAGTCGAATATTGTATTGAAATTCCAACAAAAAGCGTAAACATACATTCACAGGCACTTCGTAACTATGGGTGACTAAAACAGTGCATATCAATTCCATCGATGGCAACACATGTGTCATGGCCGCGCAATACGGAAATTAAATGTTTTGTATAGGACATTAAACATTATTTATGATTATAGTCTAGCATACGATCTATTCCGTGTTGCACTGTATTCAAATTTTGGGTATGGTAAATTGAAAATAACAGGCGATAAGTCCGAGTCTGGTTTTCAATGAATAAAATCTTTATGTTAGCATCAATATAAAATCAAATTACAAAAGTAAAAACTGATGTGTGTATTTATGATTTTAATTGTTGTAATTCAGTATGTGTCGTTCATACATTCATACGAGAACGACGACGACGACGGAAGACGGTGTTCGTTGTTCGAGTATGAATGTCGATGGTTATAAGAGTAGGGGAAGACAAAATAAACGATGGATGGACTGTGTGAATGATGATATAGGTAGAAATTAATGATGATAATTCAGTAAATACATATTTGTGGGCACAAATATCGTGATGATCGTCGCGATTCATATTTTGATCAACATACAATCGGACACTGACCATGCATATCGGAAAAAACGTTAGAAAACTGGCGCAAACATGAACAATAATTTACATAATGTAAAATTTTCTTACTTTCCCTCAATAAATAAGTACATGAACTTATGTAAATAAGTTTCCTAATCTTTTACTCGGGAGAATTTTCTAGAAGCGACTGGGGACGACCGCAGCCGCTCAACTACATTTAATACGATTAGTTCTGCAGTTGCATTCAAAGTGTATTTTAAATTCAACACCAGCATTCGGTATGCCTAAGACTTCTTTAACAAAATAAACTGACTATTTTCTAGTATTGTGATTTTGTTTAGCTATATGACTGTTTTTGACTTTTCTAACGAACCTACCTACAGAAGCTCACTTAAGATTCAAGCATTATTTATCAAAACATACAAAAAATAAAAATAAATCGTGTTCGTTGGTAAGCGCGTTCTAGAACGTCTGGACGATTTGGCAAATTTTAGTTTAAACATTTTCGTAATAGTCCGAATCAGGTTCTTATTTATGGAAAGAAAAAAAATGAAAAGTTGCCGAGTAAATTCGGGAAAACTGAAAGCGCTTTTTCTATGAAAATTTTGTATAAATTATTGAAATTTAGACGGGACAATGTCTGTCGGATCAGCTAGTTTATCTAAAATAAGTTAAACGATATTTGATCGATTGAAACTATTTTTTAAGTAAACCTTTCGTGTTGCACTTGAAAGCCTCTGAACCGTCTCTGGACACAAGTAAGAAGATGTAAGTCCAACCTGGTAAATTAGGGCACCGTCGACGGTACGGCAGAAAGGTGTGATTATGGAGCTATATCGCAAACCATGCTCCACCTCCTATCCAGCCCTCTGTGTCCCAAAACATGCAGCCAAAGTGACCTCTGCACTGCCACCGACGCCGTTGAAGTGGCAAAGATTTGGGCCAACAAGATTTAAAATACAGTCGTGCCAGCAACAAGAAGAAGTTCAAAGTGCTGAAATCAAAGAACAGTAGGTACTTACGTTTATACTTATAATGTCAATATTTTGGTCAAATGACGGGAAAATACACAATACATACACATACAATTTTAATTGACGGAAGGACAGTGGTTTTATAATAAACATTATATAGATCAATGTGTCTTACCAACCCATGGGAAAAGGTGATTTGTATTAAAGTTTGGGGATCAAACGGAATTTTATCCCAAATTTAATGGAAATAATTATCATCATCTTTTACATAATTGCCAAAATGTGGGTGTAGGTCACAGATTTATAAATTAAAGGGAGATATGCCAAGGGGGCGTGGCGCGTGCGAACACTGTGTGCACAAAACAGAAACAAACGCGGGCGCCGTTGATTAGTCGTGAACGCAACTAGACACGGAGCACATCACTTGTTTTCGCAAAAATGCCAAGCTTGTTCGGTGGTGATTTGTAAAAATCGAAGTGTCACAAAAAACTACAAGTTGGATGGCATCACTTATCATCGGTAAGTACTCAATTAATGTCTTATTTTAGCAAATAACAATAAAATAAATTTTTACAAACGGTAGAATCCACAAAACTCTAAAAAAGGTGTCAAGTCTATCACTTCGAGTTTTGACTCATACATTGCCGTTTAAGCACTTATTACCGAGCTTCGAAGCAATACTAAAGTGGCAATGTAGGTAATGCTAAACAACGCGGTTATAGTTTCATCGCTACCTGGCACGCTCGCTGCTCGGTGCCGCGATTTCAATGTGGTTGTGTATCTCTACGTTGCGATTTGCTGTTACGCGATTGGCTCGCGTTGAGTGTGGTGACTGTTATAGTGTGAGTGAGCGCGTGTTCGTATTGTAGTGCATATGTAGTTGTAATTTTTGAAGGCGACAGCCGGACTCGAGCAGTTGGGCAGCCACACCATATCTCCCTTTAGTTTATAAATCTGTGGTGTAGATCTAATAAGTCGGCCATGACGGCCAATCTCAACGGAGACTAGCCTTCGGGGCGGGAGATGTTGTAGTGCACAAGTGTGTGCGCAGACAAAGGTTTACTCTCTCTTCCCTCACTCTCATAGGCCGATGGGACAGCAAGCAATCCGACACAACCAGAGCGAGATCATGCGCAGGTCCAACGGCTTAACATGCTTTCCGATGCACGGGGTATTACACCGCCAACTTCCAAACTCCGGGCTGTTACTAACAAATTCTCAAAACTGTGTGACTAGGCGTAGGTACACCTCGCCTAGCCCTTTAGAAAAAACAGGCGTGATGTTACGTTATGTTATTAGGTATAGCTTTTTAAACCTGTTGTAGAGCATAAACTTTAAACCGTTTAACACCATTCTGTACAATATTTTATTTATCTTGTTTAGTTCTTTAAATGTCAGCATACAATCTTGCTATTCGTTTTCCTACGTTCTGTGTGTCCACACTCTCCAAAAGTCAATCTATACTAATATTATAACGAGGTAAAATTTGTTTGTTTGTTTGTATGTATGTAGGGGGTAATCTCTGGAACTACCAGTCGGATTTGAAAAATCCTTTTTGCTCTTGATAGCCCAATTCTTAAGGAAGGCTATAGGCTACTTAACATCACGCTAAGACACATAGGAACCGAGCAAAAACAAAAAGTCAGAAAGAACACTGTAATAGCGAGCGGGCGATGCGATGCGTCGAGGTGGGTCGGGAAACAACAAATTTCACGCAGACGAAGTTGCGGGCAGAATTAGTGAATTGTTATAGTGCTATATATTTAAATTAGTGAATTGTTATAGTGTTATATATTTAAATTAATGAATTGTTATAGTGCTATATATTTAAATTAGTGAATTGTTATAGTGTTAGATATTTAAATTAGTGAATTGTTATAGTGCTATATATTTAAATTAGTGAATTGTTATAGTGTTATATATTTAAATGAATGAATTGTTATAGTGCTATATATTTAAATTAGTGAATTGTTATAGTGTTATATATTTAAATTAATGAATTGTTATAGTGCTATATATTTAAATTAGTGAATTGTTATAGTGTTAGATATTTAAATTAGTGAATTGTTATAGTGCTATATATTTAAATTAGTGAATTGTTATAGTGTTAGATATTTAAATTAGTGAATTGTTATAGTGCTATATATTTAAATTAGTGAATTGTTTTTGGCTTTATGTATTTTGTTTTCTCTTCTACTCTTATCATAAGCATCACCTTTGTACGTACTTTTCTGCACAATTATGTACTGAATCAATGGTAACCGTTTTTCCGTCGATGTCCCTGCCATCCTGTGTAAATCAGAATGCACCCTGTATATGGGGGTCTGACGTCCCCCAGGCTCTTCAACCTCTACGTAGATGACCTCATAGAGGGACTCAGCAGCATGCGTGTCGGATGCAGTGTTGATGGGGTTAGCATAAACAACATCAGCTATGCTGACGACATGGTGGTGCTGGGTCCGTCTGCGGGGGCAATCAGAGAGTTGCTAAAGACTTGTGAAGCCTACGCTGCTGAACATGGACTAGTTTATAATGTTAAGAAATGTGAATACATGGTCTTTGAGGTCGGTGGCGAATGCCGTGAAGTGGGACCTGAGCTACTTGTAAACGGGTCAGTAATTAAAAGGGTACTTTTAAATACTTAGGTTACTTTCTTTCCGACGACCTTAAGGAGCATGTAGATATAGAGAGGGAGCGCAGGGCACTCGCTGTCCGGCGCAACATGTTGGCCCGGTGTACGGACCTAGTAAAAATAACTATTTTCAAGGCGTACTGCCAGAGTCTGTACACGAGTAATCTATGGGTCAATTACACTAAAAGGTCGCTGGATGTCCTTCGCGTTCAGTATAATAATGGTTTCAGGATGTTGTTGGGACTTCCTCGCTACTGCAGCCCGTCGGAAATGTTTGCGCTTGCTCGTACCGACGGGTTTCACGCGATTATTCGCAAAAAAATAGCGTCACTCCTCAGGAGAGTGAGAGACAGTCGCAACAGCATCCTGACAATTGTAGCGGAGAGTTTCGGCTCTCCAATTGTAAAGCAGTTTGTGCAGAGGGTGATGGTACTAACACTAGATAATAAGTTGTTTTAATATGTTACTAACACTCTATGGATTATTTGGTCCGAAATAAAAATCATTATAATTATTATTATTTTAATTCAAACTATTTAGGAGTGAAATGTAACATTGAAACCTACCTACAATATGGCAAACCTTAACAAAATCATGTTGCTTTGTATTAATTAAATATTTCGATTAAAAGTGAAAAAAAACAGCTTATTACACATCCAAACAAAACGGTCCAAACCGTATGTAACAAATCTCAAGTTTACCTGCAAAGGTTCCAAATTATACGTATTTTAGTGCCAAAATGCTAATTAACACGGCGAGAACGAGGGCCAGGCAAATGAGCACTCGCCGTCGCCAGGAATCACGAAGAGAGCGGTCCCATTAACTTTTATTATTCGTCGTTTTAAAGTGTGTCGTCGAAATTAGTTGGCCGTATTCGCCGAACATCTTCCTTGCGCACAGCCTCCCTCATTACAGGAATGGCACTCCAAATTAATTTATTTATTGTTGAAGTCGAGATTATGAGTTATTTTCTTCCATTTACTTGATTTAAAAGATATTGCGGGAAATGAAATGTCTGAATATTTTGCTTGTTTGGTAACTGGAGGTTTAATAAGATTGGTTCTGAATTCATGCTGTTAATTAATTAAACTGTCACTTTTAGCGTATAAGGGTTCATTTATAAACGTTGCTTTAAGTTAAGAGACGCTTAAACGTCAAAAATGTATAGTTAAACAATCGTTAATCATTACTTAACTTTTAGCAACGTTTATAAATGAACTCCCTTGTAGGTACCGTTTGACGAAGAGTTAGCAGAAGACGTAGTGTCAAATCCGCTAGGCTATTTCTTAATTGCAGGCCAACAAGGAATTGGGAGCAGTGGTGGCCCAGTGGTAATGGACCCGACTTACGAGTTGTAGTTCGTGAGTTCGAGCCCAGGCAGGCACTTTACTTTGTGTAAATTATTTCATCACCACTGCTCTCAAAACGGTGCAGGAAAACATCGTGAGGAAACCGGCATATCCTAGAACCACAAATTCGAAGACATGTGACATCCACCAACCCGCACTGGGCCCGCGTGGTGGATTATGACCCACTCCCTCTCACAGAGAGGAGGCCTGTGTCCCAGCAGTGGGAACATTATAGGCTGATTATGTAAGGAATTGGAGCACAATAAGAGCTGTCAAATTAGGTTAAAACTCAACAAGGCTCTGATTCATTGTGACACTTCGTAATTAACGCATTACTATGATACCTTCGATGCTCAAAGTTAATATACCCCACCCTTATATCCATCTTCATTTATTTGCAAATATAAAAGGACGTTTAAAACCACTCTCTGATACCTGCCTGTCCAAGTTCCTATACCGCACTTCGAACTATTTCAAGCTTCGTAAAAAGCATTCCTAAAGGCCGATTGCTAACTGGGGCAATATCGTTCAATCTTAGGGTACCAGTCACAGATACAGCCTCGCAAAATGTTCCATTCATCCCACTAATTGGATTAATTTGATCATTTACTGATATCAGTTCCCCATCTATAACTGTGTCGAGTTCTGTACAGCATAACTTTAAAGATTTAATTTAAGTCTGTGGAACGGACTCGGGAAGTTACTTTATTTAATTTAAACTCAACTTCCGCAAAACTTTCAGAGTTTCTTTGAAACTGTTGTCCTGTTATTGACCCCGAATATATTTGTATCACATTATTTATAAATTTTGTGCTATTTTATCAGCTACAACGCTCTTCCTTCTTGTTGGGTGTCTGCATGTATGGTTTTTAAGAGGAATAGTGTCTATGAGAAGTAAGAAGAACTGATGAAGTTAACGTGTTGAAACGTTAAATTTATCAGTCATTTTGATACTCGTGGTGTGAGTTTTAATTTTTGATAAAAAAATAAATAGTTCAAAAGAAGATATGCTACTGAGTTACTCGTATATGTTATTGTAATGATTTGTAATGTGTTAAACAAATTATTGTGTTGTATTATTTTTTACATTAAATATGTAAAATATTTAAATATTATATAATTTAAATATTTGTATGCTAGTCCATGGCGAAATATGTAAGGCAAATAAATAATTATATAATATTATATTCCCGCTATGAAAGTTTGGGGACTAAGTACTAACGTTATGTGTGTATTGAAAAACATTTAACATTTTTAGGAACTCAAACCGAATCATACAATTGAATATAGTTAGGATTATCGCACTACAAAGTGCTAAACCTGTTGCAATATTTAACCAGAAACTCATTGATATACAAAAAACCCATATCAATGCAGAAACTACTCTAATTTAACTAATCCAATTTAAACCGTGTACTATAAAATAGGCTAAGTATATCGGTGTTAAAATTGTTTGAATATTCTTCAATTTAACGTGCAAAGTAAATAGTATAATTCAGAATAAATTAAGGAACAGAAATCCCTTTTTGTATTTCATTCATTGCGTTGTTTACGTTACTGAGCAAATTTTTCGAACATATGAAACAATGGATTAGCAACATCCATCAAAATCATTCAGATTGTAATTGAAAGTCTATTACGCAATTAGGGCCCACTGGACACCACCTGGACATGAGCTACCTTGGGCTGGTGGAAGTCTTTAAAGTCTTCTTCAGACTCCAGACCCAGGTTGGCCGAAGCAAGGAAAACCTGTTCAAGTGGCGATTTCGTCTTCGAGTGTAAATGTGTTCCACAAACGATGGGTCACTTAATATCGTGTCCAGCGTGTCCTGTCAGCGCCACGTTACAGGAACTGATGGACGTTGGTGATGGCGCCAGACAAGTAGCCGAATTTTGGGCCGAGTCCATTTAGATTGCAATCGATACGATTAAAAGACGAGAGGGCCCACTGCTATTCGAAACCAGTCTTTCTAAACATTAACATAAAACTTACGATTATAAGTCGTGTTATCTTTTATATCACAAACTTGTGACGCAGGCGTGCACCCTTCATCATCGGAACATCTAACTCAACTGCGTGCGTGCCGCATGCCATTAGGTGAACGATAGAACGATTGTCAGGCGAATGAATGACTGAAGCAATCAAATCAACAACTAAATCACGGGAGCAGACACGATGCGAATGCATACGTCACGGTTGTAATACTCAGAGGGTTTGGTGGATATTAGGTGGTGATACTCACAGAACAGATAAAAGAGGTGATACTGTTTTTTTTTTTTCGGATGGGATATCATCAAATGACCCCTCCCGCTCTGGGTGGAGCGGAAGGGTGTGTCAGACTCTTACTGACTAAAACCCACCCATGTTCCTTCCTTCGCCCTTTATGTTCCGGGGTAGCGGTAACCCTTTTGGACAATCCCGCTGAAGAGGTGTTACGTTTCAAGTTTATTATCACCGGGGTGAGATTTTCAAGGGTACATTTTAATACTTTCTGATCTAGGTATCAAACATAGACGTATCCTCCAAAGCAGTTCATGCGTAATCAGCCGTTAATGTTGCCACTGTTGGGACACAGGCCTCCTCTCTGTGAGAGGGTATGGGCTATAATTCACCACGCGGGCCCAGTGTGGGTTGGTAGATGACATCTACCAACCCACACTGGGCCCGCGTAGGCCCGCATGTCTCCGAATTTTTGGTGGTTCTGTGTCATGTCGGTTTTCTCAGGATGTTTTCCTTCACCGTTTTGAGAGCAGTGGTGATGATATAAATTACACAAAGTAAACCGCCTGCTTGGGTACGAGCCCACAACCTACGTCTCGTCCGTTGGGCCCGATAGCATTCGGCCACTACAGCTATAAGCATTCCATTCCATTCCATGGGACTTACTAAAGACATAACATTAAAAAAAACAAAATAATTTATTTCACATAAACCTACATCACTTATCAAACATCAGAAGCTCGGTTCCAATTGGTCGTTTTCTATAGAGAAAATCTACGGTTACTCTTTTAGCAATGAGGGGGATAAACGTTGCTTAAAGTTAAGTAATGAATAGCGGCTGTTTAACCTTACATTATTGACGTTTAAACATCTTATAACTTTAACCAACTTTTGTAAATAAAGGGGTATACAAAAACAACATTTGAAAAAATAAATATGTACCACAGCACATCTATATTTTAAACTATTTACTTATTTTCTATAGAAATGTGATGAGATGGAATGCTCCCATTCGTCTGGAGTACAAATTTTTGCTGGATACTTCACGATTACTTTGTGAGAATAATCCCTCGAAAATGTATTTACATATTGATGAGTGTATGAGATCCTATCGGTCCGATCGAATCATTCATCAATCAGCATATTTAATCAAATAACTCTATAAACTTTGAATAGTAAATATCGAAAAAGAACAAGTTTTATGCTCCACAGTCCTTCAGTTGAGCTCGACTGGTTTATTTTGAAGCTAATACTAGTTCAGCGTATAATCGTCCAGCGAAAAGTTTCATAAGTTAAAATCCAGTCGAAGTCAAGTGGCTCTTCTCTTTAACAAGATCTCAAGATGGCATTCACATTTCATCCGCAAAGGGCTTCTCCAGGAATATAACAAGGTAACAGTGCTTTTGTAAAATATTCAATTTTTGTGTGATTCCGTAGATATGTATGTATAGGTTATATTTTTGAATATCTATTTTAAGTCCCGTATGTATTCCCCAGGGCTTAAAATAAATATTTAAAAAATTGGAAAAGATTGTATAACAGGAAATTGTTTCAGCAACATGATTTTGTGTTGCTGGAAACATCAAAATGTGAAGTAATGAGGTAAATAAATTGTTAAGCAATGCGACTGCCAACTTAAACTATACGTAGGTATATTCAAATCACAACGGTAATCTTTTGACAATTGTATAAAAACTCAAACTCAAACTATTTATTTCAACTAAACCAATTACAGGTACTTTTGAATTGTCAAGGGTCAGTCAGTCAAAAAGATGAAGCTAGTTGCCCATTCCAAAGCGTAGTAGGTACCTATGGAGAAGAACGGGCAAGAAACTCCATGGACACTCTTTTAAATCACAATAATATGGTTACAAAGTATTGGTTACATCATTCATGTAAAAAAATATGCATGTGAGAACGATGCAGAACGTTTAAAGCGTCCATAATGAAAAAAACAATTCAAATATTAATTTAAATTAAAATAAGCCATGGCAGCAAAGAGTTGATCAGTCCCTACTGACGGCGTCCGTTCAAGAACTTGACGCATAGATTAGCACTTTTTTCATTTTTCAGCATTAACAGCTCAACCATTTTGAAGGGAGCTAAATGATCCAACACATGCGCCACCATCAGCGAGACATTAGAGTGAGCATGACATACTCTCAGCTACCAAGGCACATTCAAGTCAATGAAAGACATACCCAGTAAATGGTAGCTTTATAGAGTTTATAGTATGTAAATAGTACTCACATATGTGCTATGCAATTATACAGTACTAGGAGATTGACTTTATATAATGCAAAATAGTATTTTAAAATCTTCAGCAGCTCCAACAGTACGTAGGTAGGGTAGGCGTGTGTGAAGTATTTTCAAATGCTAATCAATTTATTTATGCGTCCTGTGGAGCAGGACTAGTGTTTAGCCAAGTGTTTTTGTCAGCGATGTAATCCCCCAACTTATAATATTCTTGGCTACATAGTGTGCCTTTTATGTAAGATTTGAATTTCGTTTCATTGAGATGGAGTATGTGGGGAGGTATTTTATTGTAACATTTTAAACAGTACCCCATGAAAGAAGAGTCTACTTTAGCCAGTCTGAAACCTGGTTGAACTAATTGGTCCCTATTTCTAGTTCTATAGGTGTGTCCTGTCACCTCTTTTACTGAAAATATTTAAATTTTTCCTTACGTACATGATGTTTTCATAGATATATTGACAAGGTACCGTCATGATATTAATATCTTTAAACAGATCCCTTAGTGAATCGCGCCTGCGGAGGCCATATATTGCTCTGATGGCTCTTTTCTTGCAGAATAAAAATAGACTCGATATTTGCAGCCCGTCCCCATAGTAAAATACCGTAAGACATGATACTGTGAATGTAACTGAAATAGACCACCCTCGCCGTATCTACATTAGTAAACTGACGGATTGTTCTTACAGCATATGTTGCTGAACTTAGCCGTCCTGCAAGAGATGTTAAATGAGGACCCCATTGCAGCCTTGAGTCGAGCGGGATCCCCAGGAAAACAGTTTTATCGACGAATTCTAGTTTCTCTTTGTTCAATACTATGTCACAATCACTACTATTAACATTCGGCAAAGAAAATCTTATGCATTTAGTTTTTTCCCCATTTAATACCAAATTATTAGCAGTGAACCAATTTTGTACTTGCAGTAGGGCGTTATTTACAATTTCAAGATTTGATGCACGTCTATTTATCTTAAAAATTAAGGAAGTATCGTCAGCAAATAACACCATTTATGGTTGGTTCTTTTATAAATGGGGTAGATCATTAATATATACTAAAAAGAGGAAAGGACCTAAAATCGGGCCTTGTGGAACACCCATTTTTACTAACTAAAAGGACTATAACACGGTAATTTGACCTAGGGGGTCAATTTACGCCACAATTAATTTCCCTGGCTGTACCTATATGTAATATACTATGCAATGTTGCCAGCAACAATGACTCGCAACAAAAAAAAAATTGCAACAATGTTTGCTAAATGCAAATGCAGCTTTTGTTTACCCACTAAGGGCGAATTTCACCAAACTTTTTATTTAGAATTTAGGTCTTAACCTGAGAATAAATTTTGAATTTATGACATTTTTTCCATAATAGAACTGTCAGACGTCAATTTTATTCAACGGATAAAAGTTATCTGACTTAGGTAAAATCAGCCGTGAGTAACTCTATTCAAGATTACCGAATACTTAAACTAATATTGTCAGATTTCTGCAAACACAATGTCAAGTTCTAATTTTCTTTAATGTAGTGGTAACGATGGCACCACATGGGCTGGTCAGACTAATTACACGGTCTAATAGGTTTGTCTGTCCATCTGTAACTGCGGCTCCGTGGGACGCTCTAGTTAATTAGTGCCCTAACCGATCCCAATGTGATTTATTTAACGTTTAAACAGTTTTAAATTTAGATTTAAGACTAAACTGGATTAGGAGGACTATAAAGTGGATAATTTTGGTGGTGATGGTGATTCGTAGATGCACGTGAGTCTTGGTACAGTGTTGGTCGTAAAGTTATTAATTATGTTTCCTAATACATAATCACGCATTTGACATGCAAAACATTATAATATACTACCAGCGCCCCATGGTTTCACCCGCATAAGTCTCGATCCCGTGGGATTATCGGGATATTCTATGTGTTAGTCCTGGTTATAAACTATCTGTGTGCCAAATTTCATACAATTCAGTAGATTTTGCGTGAAAGAGTAATAAACATCCATCCATCCATTCATCCTCACACATTTTGGCGTCTATAACATAAGCAAAGTAAAGATTTAATGCTAGAGTATAATAAGTTCCAATGGCATTCTTTAAATTCTAGTTTCTATGATTATTAATAAATTCTACTATCCATTGAATGGATTGTAATTTTTTTTTTGTTCATTATCGTCACATTAATTTAAAATATTATTTATAAGTTCACGTAGGCATAGAATAAAATCTTTTTTAAAGCAGCCATTGTTTTAACTTTGCGAAAAATAAATTATTAGGTACCTCTTTAAAGTTCTTTAGTATCAAATAAAAGGTACCTACTTAAAATTGGTTAAGTTACTACGTAAATTGCACTTTTCGAAATTCTCGGTGAAGAGAGATGAAACAATTAAAATGCTAGGCAAATTAATATTAATACTAACGAAAACTTGCAGGAGCTCACCAAAATTAAATTGAAATAATGCTGCCAGAGCTTTAATACAAAATCACATTATTCACGAAATCGACAGCGAAGTAATAAGGGTATATTTGTCACCTGTACTTCAATGCACCTGGGCTCCAGAGTGAGGTCTCCTGACAAGAAATAATGTTTTCTTTAACTCACTTAATTTATAATAATATCTATACATATTATAAATTAAAGTTGCTTTTCGAGTCCGTCTATGATGCAGTTTTCACCATCGTTTAGAGTACTTATTCCGAAAGGTTTATTTGTCATCATCATCATCATCATCTGCCTTTTCCCAACTTTGTTAGGGTCAGCTTCCAGTATAACCGGATGCAGCTGAATACCAGTATTTTACATGGAGCAACTGCCTATCTGACCTCCACAACCCCGTTGAATGATAACCGGGACCAACGGCATAACGTGTTTTCCGAGGTACGGAAGGGTCTTGGTATGATGGTCACCCATCCACAGACCAACAGCGGCAAGCGTAGCGTAACCTGATCGATCGACCTATGCGGCTTTTTGTTCATCCCAGCGACAATCAATGTCAAAAACTTGTCAAAAATGTAGGGAAATCAGAGGTATTTTTGACAGATTCAGACTGAGATCAGAGAATTGCCCCTCTGGTCTCAAGTTTCAATATAAAAATAAAAGGAGGAAAACAAACGAACGTAAATAAACTTCCAAACATCAGAATGGAGAAAAACACCGTAATAGACTCTTGACAATAGATAAGTGTCCATTTAATTATTGGTCTCCATGAATAAGTCATTTTTACCGTTTTCAATAAGTAGGAGGTCAGATGGCAGTCGTTATGAAAAATGTGAAAAGCTGTGTGTTGGGAAAAAAAGTTTTCCAATATAAAAAAAAAACACGACAAGAAATAATTAGATGTTGTTTATCTAATGACATTGATTCACTCATCATAATCTGCCCCTAGCGTTTTCCCAACTTGGGGTCGACTGAATACCAGTATTTTACTTGGAGCGTCTGTCTATCTGACCTCTACAACCCAGTTACTAGGTAATACGATATTCCTTAGTAATACTGGTTGCCAGACTATCGGATGTTGATTCACTGTTATAAAATAAATCCTATTCCAATTTTCAAAGCTACTGTTTGGAGAGAAAAGTTGTCGTATTTCCAAAGTTTATGAAAATACATAATTAGGTATTCATGGAAAAACTCATATTCGGGGCCCAGTACTTATAAAAACAAGTTGATTAAAATTTAAACAACGTACTTATATTTAATAGTAACACCGAAATAGAATGTTATTGTAAAAGTACGAAACCGCAATTTTTTCATTGAAATCAGACAATATGGCATACTTGTTTGTTTTAATGATTTCAGCGGTATGAAATTGGAATATGAAATTAAATAAGCACATAATAAAATAAAGGTATGGTTAAGTTTCATTGGGTTTTATTTTATATAGCCGCGGTTTCACTTTCATACCTACTAGAGAAATTACTTTATATACATAGGTAGCCCATTTTTTTGGGTTCCGTATCCACAGGGGCCAACGGAACCCTATTAAAGTTGTCAAAAAATAAAAGGCCCGTTTTGACATTGATAGTTCTAGTAGTTAATAAAGATCAAATTCGCAAAACACGTATTCGTTTGTATGAAACTGACAGGTGTCAAGAACGCATTCTCAAATGTCAAAACGGGCCTTAAACTTTTTGACAACTTTACTTGTAGTGTAGCGACAACAAACCAACTTTAAATTAAGGAATTAAAGAAAGGGAAATTGAAGTCAACTAAAGTTTTATTTATAAGGTATATAAAAGTTGGAGATGGACTGGTCAGTGGTGTGTAGTGTGTGGGTGAGGAAGGATGAAGATGAGTGATAGGTGTGTTGAGGAGGCTGCGGTGGAGTTGCAGATGGAGCTGAAGAGGTAGACCGACGCGAGGCAGGTGGCGGTGACAGGTGCAGGTGCAGGTGAGGGCAGAGAGAGAGCAGGCAGGGCGGGGACGTAGTCAGCCCGCCAAGTGAGGCGGCCCTCGGATAAGGCGCGGCCCAGTAGATTCAGAAGGGTCTTCTGAGGCGGCCCTCGGATGAGGCGCAGCCCAATAGATACAGGAGGGTTTTCAGAGTGCTCCGGTGATGCGCGCTAGCGGTCCGACTGTTACGGAGGACGGAGGTGTAGAGAGACTCCGTCAGGTACCGGAGCCTTTTAGGAGAGGCACGCTAAGTGTTCCCGGGATAGGTGGCCCTGGAGTGTCAGGCCTATTTAATGTGTTCGCTTTAGAGGCGAAACGGGAACTGCTCCTTGTGTTGCTTGGATTTATAATGTGAACTCGTAGAATAATACCCTGTAGAAAATATGAATTTGAAATATGCTGGTGGCCATTATTAGTTTTGTAGAAGTATGAATGTGTAATTAGCTAAAAAGTTACAGGCTGCTAAGAATCTAAAAGAAAAGTTGTCATGGCGACGTATTAAACGTCGTTGTCAGAACTGTCATAATTAATATATATTAGTAAAATACAATTAAATCTATAGTTATTTTGTATTAAAAGTATAGTGTTTATAGGAAAAATGATATCAATCAATGTGGGCGAAATTCCCAGCCCTTGGATATCACTAAATCGTCGTAGTCTTATGTTATAAAGTTGATGGCTGTGTCACACAGACACAGCCATCACACCACGACACCACGCCACGTTTTATCCACAATCAGTACACCCTGATTGTGGATAAAACGTGGCGTGGTGTCGTGAGGAATAGTCAGATCAGCGCCTAACGGTAACCGAATGCTTGTCTGACCTGGAGGAATGAATGAAGATAACTGTGAGTATGTACATTATCTTACATACTTAGCCTCTGTTGGTTGTCCGTCTGTCTGACTGTCAGCAGGTTTTCATAGATTGTATAATTTGTATTGCTGCTATACAAATAATAATTATAAAATAAAGTTAATAAAAATCAAAGGTGGTCTCTATACAAGAAACGTGTTTTTTCGGCTTTTTTGCCTTGTGGTACGGAAAGCTTCGTGTGCGACTCCGACGCACTAGGACGGTTTTTTCTGTAGAAGACCAGGTCTATGTTTACGCCAAATTGTATCCATCATCATTTTCCTGCCCTTGTCCTATGTTACTTAAGGTCGGCGCATCAATTTTTCTTCTTCCATTCTCCCCTGTCAACCGTCCCGCTATCATTCACTCTCGTTCATATAATTGCAAAAAAGCCAAATTGTATCCAAATCCACCGTTTCAATTCATGATCGGATAGAATAGAATATATTTATTTGCTTTAAAATATGGTCCTTAATGTACCTTATAAATAGAATTATAATCTTACATGTTTCGCCAAGGCCTGCATACAAATATTTAAACATGTTAAATGTACAGACGCCAGCACATCAAGCTACTACAATCTGTCAAATTTCTTTAATAGATTTTCAACTTTATCGCTAAAGCATTAAGGTTCAAGGTTGATTGGGAAAATTTTATAGTTTCGGGTAGCTTGACCTGCTGGCGTCTGTACAAACGACACATTGATCTGTTAAAATTATTATTATAACATTTATAATAACTCTGGTGACTTCTTAACAGGTACAAAAACAGATAGGTACAAAAAGTAAGTAATATAATAAAAACTCAGTAAAACACGTACATACTTTTTTATCAAGAAATTCGTTCACGCTATATAAAAATTCCAGTAAGCTTTTTATGTACGAGTAGTTTGGATTTAAAGTGTTTAAAAGAGAGAGTTCCCTTATTTTTTTTGGAATATTATCAAACATCCAAATAATATTATGATACTTTCACTAACTTTCTCATTTACATAGCTCCCATATAAGGTTTTTATTACACCTACAATATGAAAGTACTATCAGGTTTAATTATAAATCCAATATAACTTCAATATTAAGGCGTAAACGTCCTGTAATTACTTGTTAAAGTAACCACTTTAGCGGGCTGTTATTGGAATTACGTAGTTTCGAATACCCTGTTCCGGGCTGTTCCGTAGAGAATGGACTGTATTAAATACGTAAACATGCTTCATATACTACTATAGTATATATCTATACTAGATTGTGGTAGTTTAAAGGCAGGATCCATCAATTTGTGCTACAAAGTTAAATTCAAAGAAAAACACCAAATGGTGTTTCGACGGGGTGTCCAAAATTTTGTGGAATATCTATCTATCTATATAAATAAAAATGAAATTCTGTTCGTTTGTAAGCGCATCACTTGAGAAGGGCTGGATTGGTTAGGCCTTTCTTTTAATTTTAGTATACCTAGTATAAATTTAGTCCAAATTAAGTTTTTTTGAAAACATATTGGAAATGTTTCCCGCAAAGTTGGAAAACTCGGGAAAAACTGAACGTGCTTTTTTCTATAGAGTGAAATTTTGACAGGACAACCGTCGCCGGGTCAGCTAGTCTTCAGAAATTGGCATGTTCAAGAATCAAAAATTTAAAGACATGTGACATCTACCAACGCTCACTGGGCCCGCGTGGTGGATTGCGGCCCATTCCCTATCACCGAGAGGAGGCCTGTGTCCCGGCAGTGGGTACATTATAGGCTACGTCATTGGCAGCAAAATGTAGGTAGGTTAAATCATATCTATGAAGATACGAGACATTTATGCTTTTAATCAAGTGTATCGAGACAGAAATAAACATAAAGACAGATATTATTAGTGTATGTCATAACTGCACAGAATAAGCTCTCTGGAGGAGCTCGTGGCTAAGTAATAACATCCTCACAGGTCGATCGATCAGGTTAAGCTACGCTTGCCGCGGTCGGTCCGTAGATGGGTGACCATCTTTACATATCGAGACACTTAGCGACAGTCAAACATCCAAGAATGACAGGTAGGACCAACGGTTTAATGTGCTTTCCGAGGTAAGGTTTCGTAGGTAAAGACCCCTTCCTTACCTACGAAACCCGAAAGTCTGACCACCAGTCTTATCCCAATTACTGCTATAACCCAGTTACTGGGTAACATGATACCCCTTGTATCATGTTACCTAGCAACTGGGTTGTGGAGGTCAGATAGGTAGTCGCTCCATGTAAAATACTGGCTAGGCAGATTGAATAACTGCACAGAATAAAATAACAGACCATTGAAACAAACAAGTCTACAGCAATACAACAGTCGCTTTTCTTTATAATTCAAATTAAGGTGACTATACACAAGTCCGTGACGCAGCGACTCATTTTATGCTCTAACTCGCAGACGGTGCAGTTTCTAAGGGAGAACTTTATTCTTTAACTGGATTTAGCACATTTATGTGTTGAACGCACCTGAGGATTTATTCTGAATAAAACGAGTTTGTTCATATTATTATGATTGTTTGTTTTTGTTTTGCGACATCCTAAAAGCAATTTTGAGGAAAGCTGCCCTGAGGGTCTTCGTAGCTGTGTATGGTTTACTTCCTACTGTCAAATGAAATGTGTGTTTGTGGTAATTTGGTCTTATTTGTTTTATTTTGGAAGCAAAGCAAGCAAAGACACAAGCTTTTTATGATAATAAAAGTGTAAAATCTGAGACTGCCTCGTCGGTCTAGTCGTCACTAGACCGACGAGGCAGGCCCAGGGCTTGGGACATCAAGCGCTACTGCTAAGGCCTGGGTTGGATTCCCAGGTCGGATGAAGATGAATAATGTTATTAAGTTTTTTCCATTAGAGATTACTCAGCAGCAGCCTGGAGTCTGCACTTGTGCCCGGTTGATGGCAATAGGCTCGCAGAGACATAAACATTACTAATGGGTGCACTATAGAACCCTCCGGGAAAACAGGAGTAATTCTATGTTAAAAGTTTAAATACATAAATTATATTCACAAGTATCAGCGTTTCAATTTTGTTCATTAAAAATGTACTCGGCAGAAACCTCAAATTATAGCAAAGTGGTACGATATGTGGTGAAACATTTATTCATTGATAAGCTATTAATTTACTATATACATATTACTTCCCAGAGAGCAGTGGTGGCCTAGTGGTAATGGCCCCGACATACGAGTTAAAGGTCGTGGGTTCGAACTCAGGCAGGCGCTTTACTTTGTGTAAATAATTTCATCACCACTGCTCTCAAAACAGTGAAGGATGTCCTAGAACCAAAAATTCGAAGACATGTGATATCTACCAACCCGCACTGGGCCCGGGTGGTAGATTATTAGCCCGCTCCCTCTCACCGAGAGCAGGCCTGTGTCCCAGGTGGGAACATTATAGGTTGATTATGTAAGCACACCACAGCGAATAGATGAGCACGGAGAAAAGTCATCACCGTCGGAGCAATTTCGCAACACACGAGGTAATGGCTAGGTATCGTTGTCTATAAGTACCATTACCCTTTCGTACACCTCCGCGAACCGCCACGCTACCCGAAGTCACGCGATCTTCACATTACAACGCTGAAAGATTTCGTTTCCACTTACAAAATCACTTTGTATCTTATGTTCTTTGACTTTTCTTTGGAATCTCGATTTTTATTCGCTAGATAAGGATTTTCACTCTACTTTGCAGTTTCAAGATGCTTTTAAATTTTAAATGGATCGAGTCTGTCGGAACATTTTTACTTGGCCTATATTTTTTTAATTGATGCTGAGTAATGTGATTATTTCAGAACATTTTTAGTTCTTTTTTAGGGTTTGTTGACTTGTGCAAGTAGAACTTTCTGCAAAACTCAATGATATTATAAGTAAAAAAAAAGGTAGATAAGTTACACACGTTCCGCAAGTGGCACGTGAAAACTTGGCTAATTAGCCTAGATACATTTAATCGTCTTCTCTTTTTCACTCCCGATAATTACGACATGTCGTCCCACTTCCACATGTCATCTATTAGTATGACATGGTGTCAGTATCTGCCCTTTACTTATCATCATTGACAAAACTTTACTGGTCACATCAACTAGCAGGAATAACAATATAGTTGAAGAATTCAAATTATTAGGTAGGTATTACATTAGACTCTCATTTAAATTGGAAAAACATGTCGAAAAGACTGTAATAAAACTGTCACAATTTTCATATGGACTTATTGTGCTAAAATCAAATACAAAACTCACTGTGCCCTCTCTGCATACTACGCCTGCCTGCCTACGCGTGGCTACGCTACGGTATCATCATCTGGGGACACAGTGTAGATGCGAGTGATTTATTTATTGCACAAAAGAAATGTATGCGAATATTATTCTAAATAAAACCTATAGACAGCTGCAAACTCCACTTTATAAAAGAAAAAAAATGTTAACTCTGCGCTCCATTTATATTTCAAAACTTGTTTAATTTTGACAAGAACGAGCGCCGCAAAAACAAGTTAACGCTACCAACACCTGGACTATAAATGACCGAAAATAGCCCAGAATACCGAAGCATACAAATATACAACAAATTACCTGAAAATATACGGTCCACGAAAACAACATGTGTATTTAAAGCAAGGCTAAAGGCATTGATTGCTCTTAAAAAAATGTTACTACAGTATCCAGGAATTTATGGAAGACAAAATGTTAAAATAGTGTTCAAATATATATCTCTGTGTTAATTATAATATGTAATCTTTTTATGTACAAAGCTAGATATAACTTTAAATTATATTATACTTTAATTGTGAAAGTTCCTAATATTAGATAATGGATACTCACTGCATTACTATTAGTTTTAAGTTATCTTGCTGCGGCCTAACAGGGTCATGTACTCACTAGTTTAAGCCTAGCGTATAACTATGGTTATGTACATTGTGCATTAAAGAAATAAATAAACAAAAATAACTTCAAGTTACTTGGTAGGAAATAGAAAGCTAGACCAACATATCCGACCCTTATGACTTCAAGTTACCGAGAGTTCTACTCGTATATTGAGTACAGTTTCACGTGTAGTATGAATACGGGTGGATTTATGGTTTGTACTCAAAGAATAATAACGTTATGTACAATAGACCTGTGGCTAAACTTTTGCACTGGATCGTGAACAGATGACACGAATTGTTAAACAGCTTTGTACGGAACTGTTTGCCTTACTAGTTTTGGAACTTAAAACAACAGAAACATATTTGATTTCTTTCCTATACGGGATTGATATTGCTCAAATCATGGTTTCCACACAACAATAGTAAATGTCGTTCTAAGAAAGATACATAATTATTGTTTCCAATATCGCACAGTTCTATTAATCCAATAGTTTCTAAGTACTTAAGCATTGCTGGCGTCCGGTAGTACGAACTAGAACAGTTTTCAGAAATTATTTCCTTTTGTTCGGATATTGAAATTGTCAACTTGGCCACTTATCAATTGCTATTTACAGCCACGAGCCACAACGCCCGGGAAGTTGTGGCTCGTGGCTAAGCTGAGCTAGCCGGTGTCGGCTCGGGGATGGGTGACCATCCATTACATATCAAATCCCAGAGCCTCAGAAAGCATGTTAAGCCGTTGTTCCCTGCTGTCATTCGTAGATATTTGACAGTCGTCATGGGTGAGTCAGTCCAAAAAGTCTGGGAACCAGTCTTACTAAGGGTATTGTGTTACACCAGTAACTGGGTTATGGAGGTCAGATAGGCAGCCGCTCCATGTTAAATACTGGTATTCAGCTGCATCCGACATACCTATATCACAAGATATTAAGTTATGTAAGCTTAGGTATTAGTAGCAACTCTAACATGTAAAATAATGTAACTACCTTTTGGCCTATTTTACTGTAAACCTGTTTCTTTATGTTAATCTTGAAGGTGCAAATAAACATTTTTTTTTTTTTTTTTTTTTAAATTTATACTGGAAGCCGACCTCCCTCAACATAGTTTGGAATAGGCTTGGCAGATTGAGTACCCGGGTGTTAATCTAATAACAAATTCAGCTTTAAAGAGAGACAGAGATCTTTTAATCCGACTAGTTGTTCTAGAGATTAGCGCGTTCAAACAAATAAAACAACTCTTCAGCTTTATTATGAGTATCCAGGATATAAATTTATTAGTACCTCTGTCGCTCTTGTGCATAAGCTTATAAACATACTAGCTGCGCCCCGCGGTTTCACTCGCATAAGTTTCAATCCCGTGGGAATACCGGGATAAAAAGTCAAAATCTTATATGTTAATCCTGGTCAATAACGTCTGTGTGCCAAATTTCATCCAAATCCGGTCAGTAGTTTTTGCGTGAAAGAGTAACAAACATCCATCCATCCGTCCATCATCCATCCGTACAAACTTTCACATTTATATTAGTAGGATAGGATAAGAAGGTATGATTTTTGTTTGCTTTCTACAATTTAGAATCTAACGTTATGTGACTGTTCCTAAATTACCCTAGGCTGATAAAATTTTCGTTTTTCCTAGTTGTGTGAAATACCACAGTTAAGAACGGCTCTCCCTGTGGGAAAGGGAGCACGCCCCCAATCCACCGCGTGCTCCTGTAGGGCTCGGCACCGGACTTGGGCACCCTCCCACCGTTATAAGAAATGAATTCCCATGAACTAATGTGCCTCGTCCCGACTTAGAAAGCTTGAGGACAAGGATGGGATGCAAGGTGAAGTTAATAATGGGAATTCACAGTTAGGAAACATAAGTATTACAATTATCAATGTTATATGAAGCTAAGAAGACAAGAGGGTATGCAAAAGTATATAATATAATATAATATAATAGGGTTTAGTATTATAAATGTTGCTCGCAGGTCGTCACTGATATCTGCAATAGTATTGATGATTAGACGGAGTAAATAACGGAATCGTTACGCTTGCGCTTAAATGAATAAATTATAACTACGTTAATTTAACAATTTACCCACTACAGTGAGACTGGGAACCGTTTTAAAACGTATGCCTCATTATACGTGTTCTGTTAGACCTAACGCATAGAACCTCTGAGGACACTAATACGACTCTAACAGAACACGCTCCCTAAGCACTAAATAAATGTCTTACTCAACCCTAGGACAGAGTACTGCGAAGTCCAACTGTTATTGAGGAAGACAAGTTTGAATAGCTCTTAACGCGTATTAATATGAAAGACACCCTTACGGCAACCTATCCCTTTTCTAAGGTACACAAACTAGCACAAGCGTACCGTAGACTCAGCCTCTAGCAAAACTCATTGCGATCGTACTTGGTGCACACCGAAGTGGAATTTCGTCACTTCACATTTCATTAATCTTCCCCATTTAGAAGGATGCATTGCATCCCGATAACGTGTTTCGATAAATAGTGTCGATTCAGTAATTGGCCTACTAACAGCCTTGTGTGGGTTTTATCGAGACACGGTCCCTAGCGTTCTTAAAACGACTACCAAACAAGTTTGGGGTACTTAGTGAAACCTACCCCTTCTCCCAGAAATGTGCATACAACAAGCCTCACGCAAGTGTTCTGTGGCGAGACCTTTTTGGAAGCAGAAGTCATCAATAACGTTTGGTCAATCATTTAGTTATAGGTTGGCTTTGTAGCCTAGTTTGATCCAAGAGATCTGTGAGTTTTTACGGTTCTGCCTTCCATATTATGGAGTCGTCAACAGTCGTCAAAAGTCAGGAGCATCAAAGCTCATTGTCAGGTTTGGCGGAAGGCCTTCTCCGTATCCCTACAGCCAAACGAAATTGACAAACATCTGTCGAGGCAGGGATTAGGAGATGGACACATAATACAAGAGAAAATAGCATGGATTACAATCAATTACTATTACAATAATTTAGATGATTTATTTTCCAAATAAATCATCACTAATACCTTCTCAGCTATATCGCCCTTCACTACTTCCTAGTGTTTAGCTGAGGAGAAGAATGGGCGTAATAAACTCTCCAGCAACACGTATCTGTATGTTTAGTTAGAGGAACTTTAATACCAATATCAGCCTAGGATAATTATTATAAATAAGGACTCACCCAGTCACACCAACAAACACACACATACCACCTTATTACACCTTAAATACTAGATTAGCCTAATCTGGGCTCCAACCCAACTATATTTAACTTAATAACTCGTATTCGCTATTTCGCGACAGCCCACTCGGACATAGCCTCCTGATATTCCCTAAATCTCCTAACTTAACTAGCCTGGACTAGGAAGTCCGTCCTATCTCGTGGTTCTAAATCGAGTGTCTCGCCTTCGTCCGTTTCGTTCACCCATCTCTCAAATATCCCACGCTCCGACGTTCAGCCCCTCGTATCCCTTTTTTTTGTCTGGGTCCTTTCTCACGCCTCTGGACGCATTTTATCCTAAACAGATGTGGGGGCTCGTATACCGTTGCATAAAGGGTCTCAATGTTCTTAGAATTCGTACAAAATATTGCATCTTAAAGTATCGCTTTCTATTGATGACTCGCCATAATTGCCGGTCTGTTTCCCATAAAATATAAATGAGATGGGTTTCTAAGGGTTTCAATATTGTTTTACAATTTTAAAGAAATATATTTTTTTTATAATTGCTTAGGGTAACATGTCGAGCTGTCAGGCCATAAATTCAAGATTCAATGCGCTCAATGTTAAAATAAGAATTTAAAATAAAACATTTGGTTATTAAATAGGAACAAGTGACAGACAGTCACATTCCCCCCTCTGAAAATCAGACGCGTGACGCAGTACAGCGTATGAGCTTTCACAATAGGATGAACTATGCCTTCCCTCGAAAGTGTCACAGAATATAGACCTATTCTTATCTGATGTACTTGTCTAATCAAATACTTACTAGAATATTGTAAGTATTCTAGTATTAATCCTACAAGATCCCAATAAGATGAAATGTCTGCTATAATGTATTACTGTATCGCAGAAGCATCTTCAATCGACATATTTATGATTGCTCTTTAATATTTGACCTGTTCTTGCAAATACTCTTTCCATTATAATTTAAATAAAATTACCGCGCCTCAGCTAAGCTCTGTAAGCCCGTGCATGCTTATTATTTAGTTTTACATACCAGGGACTCTTTTAAGAGTATTTATGTTATTGAGCCACGCTACCTACGCTGCTCCCTCGTTCTAAACTCAGCCTGTCGCAGTTGCCGCTGGACAGAGGCCTCTCCTTATGCACCTCGGTGCTGAGCCAGCTTAATCAGCTGCCCGCAGTCGTATTCCAGGAGTAGCTGAAATAGTCCGCACATAAACATATTAGATTTGATTCCAATTAGACGCCCCCCTCTGATTCTAAGAGGTTAGAACAGTTTTGAGTTCTATTAAGAGTTGGGAATTTATACTGCTTAGAAAACATAGGAATCTTAGACTGTGTAGCCAATTATTGGCTTACTAGCACACAATGCTGTTAACTATCCCTTCAAATTATAAAGGTGTTGACATGAACATTCTCTGGTATATTTGAACTGATAACTATCGTACAGTACCTTTGCCCTTAAACATAAATCTATAATATTTCATGAGATAACAAACATCATACCGCGTAATTACGGGTAACTGTAGTGTGTAATAAAAGTGAAACTTAGCTTCGCAAAAGGAGCCACGCCATAGCTACTGCTGTTGGAGTCAGCCGATGTCAGCTGATTTTGAAGGAACTTTAAACCAAGTGCAACTCACAAACCAAAGGTTCAGACATAGCGTAGTGGCAGCCGAGTGAAGACTTAAATATCCTGGAATTTGAAATAAGGCCAAACGAGTATCTATTCAATTATACGACGCACGTCGCCGACTGTAGAGATGGAAAGATTTAGGTTTACTTCTTATGACGATAGTTAATGTACCTTCTTGCTAAATTAATTGTTATTTTATAAGCTTCACGTTTCGTAGGTCTTACTCGTTAATAATACTAGATCTAGCCGTAATAAGGGCGTGTCTTATACCTAACCTCATTCCACATACACACAAATATAAATCACAAACGCACAACCACATTTTCACATTCACTTACTATCAGATACTAAACTCTCGTTTGCAGAGAGTCGAATCTATTATTACAGTAGCACAGACACCCAAGCAACATCGTACCATTACCTACGCGGGAATTGAACCCACAAGCCGTGACACAGGAATTCCAAAAAATCATAAAACAATACACCTAACGGGAATCGAACCCAATATCCATGGTAATGGAAATCAAACGCTTACAGACAAAGAACATCAGGTGGGAATCGAGCCCACCACGAGTACTTACAGAATTCAATCATCATTATCAAAACGTAACTTAATTAAACATAAGTTATTGTATCAACCAATAACATCAGGCGGGAATCGAATCCAAGATCCATGACAATGGAATCTAAGCACAGCAGCAATTAAATCATGCGGGGATTGAACCCGCTACCAGTAGTTGAAGAATTGAACCACATTATCGAACCGTAACTTACACATAAGTATTGTAACTGTTATAACGCTTGCCGTCGCTAACAATGGATAGAACCATAAAATTACGTTGTGTTATTTTTGTTTAAATTCGTTGTGTTATAAGTTATTGTCTCAACCAATAACATCAGGCGGGAATCGAACCCAAGATCCATGACAATGGAATCTAAGCACATCAACAATTAAATCATGCGGGGATTGAACCCGCTAACAGTAGTTGAAGAATTCAACCACCATTATCAAACCGTAACTTACACCTAAGTATTATAACCGTTGTAAAGCTTGCCGTCGGTCGCCGCGTTGCTAACAATGGATAGAACCATAAAATTACGTCGTGTTGTTTTTGTTTAAATTCGTTGTGTTATTTTCATAGTAACCCATATTTTGTTCTTTCTCGTTGCACTGAAGTGAATCAGTACATTTAATGACGAGAATCCTGGTCACGGCACCACATGTGACTGTTCCTAAATTACCCTAGGCTGATAAAATTTTCGTTTTTCCTAGTTGTGTGAAATACCACAGTTAAGAACGGCTCTCCCTGTGGGAAAGGGAGCACGCCCCCAATCCACCGCGTGCTCCTGTAGGGCTCGGCACCGGACTTGGGCACCCTCCCACCGTTATAAGAAATGAATTCCCATGAACTAATGTGCCTCGTCCCGACTTAGAAAGCTTGGGGACAAGGATGGGATGCAAGGTGAAGTTAATAATGGGAATTCACAGTTAGGAAACATAAGTATTACAATTATCAATGTTATATGAAGCTAAGAAGACAAGAGGGTATGCAAAAGTATATAATATAATATAATATAATAGGGTTTAGTATTATAAATGTTGCTCGCAGGTCGTCACTGATATCTGCAATAGTATTGATGATTAGACGGAGTAAATAACGGAATCGTTACGCTTGCGCTTAAATGAATAAATTATAACTACGTTAATTTAACAATTTACCCACTACAGTGAGACTGGGAACCGTTTTAAAACGTATGCCTCATTATACGTGTTCTGTTAGACCTAACGCATAGAACCTCTGAGGACACTAATACGATTCTAACAGAACACGCTCCCTAAGCACTAAATAAATGTCTTACTCAACCCTAGGACAGAGTACTGCGAAGTCCAACTGTTATTGAGGAAGACAAGTTTGAATAGCTCTTAACGCGTATTAATATGAAAGACACCCTTACGGCAACCTATCCCTTTTCTAAGGTACACAAACTAGCACAAGCGTACCGTAGACTCAGCCTCTAGCAAAACTCATTGCGATCGTACTTGGTGCACACCGAAGTGGAATTTCGTCACTTCACATTTCATTAATCTTCCCCATTTAGAAGGATGCATTGCATCCCGATAACGTGTTTCGATAAATAGTGTCGATTCAGTAATTGGCCTACTAACAGCCTTGTGTGGGTTTTATCGAGACACGGTCCCTAGCGTTCTTAAAACGACTACCAAACAAGTTTGGGGTACTTAGTGAAACCTACCCCTTCTCCCAGAAATGTGCATACAACAAGCCTCACGCAAGTGTTCTGTGGCGAGACCTTTTTGGAAGCAGAAGTCATCAATAACGTTTGGTCAATCATTTAGTTATAGGTTGGCTTTGTAGCCTAGTTTGATCCAAGAGATCTGTGAGTTTTTACGGTTCTGCCTTCCATATTATGGAGTCGTCAACAGTCGTCAAAAGTCAGGAGCATCAAAGCTCATTGTCAGGTTTGGCGGAAGGCCTTCTCCGTATCCCTACAGCCAAACGAAATTGACAAACATCTGTCGAGGCAGGGATTAGGAGATGGACACATAATACAAGAGAAAATAGCATGGATTACAATCAATTACTATTACAATAATTTAGATGATTTATTTTCCAAATAAATCATCACTAATACCTTCTCAGCTATATCGCCCTTCACTACTTCCTAGTGTTTAGCTGAGGAGAAGAATGGGCGTAATAAACTCTCCAGCAACACGTATCTGTATGTTTAGTTAGAGGAACTTTAATACCAATATCAGCCTAGGATAATTATTATAAATAAGGACTCACCCAGTCACACCAACAAACACACACATACCACCTTATTACACCTTAAATACTAGATTAGCCTAATCTGGGCTCCAACCCAACTATATTTAACTTAATAACTCGTATTCGCTATTTCGCGACAGCCCACTCGGACATAGCCTCCTGATATTCCCTAAATCTCCTAACTTAACTAGCCTGGACTAGGAAGTCCGTCCTATCTCGTGGTTCTAAATCGAGTGTCTCGCCTTCGTCCGTTTCGTTCACCCATCTCTCAAATATCCCACGCTCCGACGTTCAGCCCCTCGTATCCCTTTTTTTTGTCTGGGTCCTTTCTCACGCCTCTGGACGCATTTTATCCTAAACAGATGTGGGGGCTCGTATACCGTTGCATAAAGGGTCTCAATGTTCTTAGAATTCGTACAAAATATTGCATCTTAAAGTATCGCTTTCTATTGATGACTCGCCATAATTGCCGGTCTGTTTCCCATAAAATATAAATGAGATGGGTTTCTAAGGGTTTCAATATTGTTTTACAATTTTAAAGAAATATATTTTTTTTATAATTGCTTAGGGTAACATGTCGAGCTGTCAGGCCATAAATTCAAGATTCAATGCGCTCAATGTTAAAATAAGAATTTAAAATAAAACATTTGGTTATTAAATAGGAACAAGTGACAGACAGTCACAGTTACATTGTAAATCAAAAGCTACATTCTTGGTACTACGGAACCAAGAAATTGCTGTATCCTCGAAGGCCCCGACAGAAAACAGACATCATAAATCGTTCACTCATCTGCACGAGGTACTACGGATCAATTGCAGCTTCGCTCAACTACACAGACAACTAGTTATATTTAGTATGATTTGATATCCTTTCTTATATTGTCACCGATATTGATGGTATATATAGAATGCATTATTAGAATTTAATACTAGTGTCCTTTTCTGTCAGCTGTGACCAGGTCCAGCGATTAGGCTGTCACTATTTAGGTATTCGTATCAGGAAACTGTCCCAAAAATGCATAATTAGCCTATAAAGTTCCCACTGTGGGACACAGGCCTCGTCTCTGTGAGAGGGAGTGGGCCATAATCCGCCACGCTGGCCGAGTTCGGGTTGGCGGATGTCAGATGTCGTCGAATTTTTGGTTTTAGGCAATGTCGGTTTCGTCACTATGACTCACCGTTTTCACCCAACAACGCACAGAACGTTAGGGTTCTGTGCTTGCGGAGTACGGACCACACCCCACTAGGCAATATTATTGTTAGTATTGCCTAGTGTGGTGTGGTCCTTACTCCGTGGCCAGGACCTACACGTTCAAGCGACACGCGTTTAGTTGTTTAGAGCATGCCACGAGTCACCCCATTCTAATATCAAAGTTTCCGTACATCGACGTCAGATTTCTACGGTTGGTTGAATGAAACATAAACCCAGAATAAAAAAATACTTAATACAGCGTGCCTCAAGTTCTCTTGCTGGTCTTTTTCTTCTTTTCGTGTCGATGGTAGGTACTCTTCTTCGATATTTTATATTGTTTGAGTACAGTAGGTGGCCACGTCGGTTGCGTCATCAGTGGCATTCATTAAGTCATCCAAAATGCAGGTGAACGGACACTTAGGGCACCCCAGCAAGTGGGGCATGGTCTGATTAGAGGCACCGCACACGCACTGGATAAGTAATCCCCCATTTCGACAAGTTGTGCCTGCAGAGCCCTGCAGGTACACTCTTGCTGGTTAAAAGGAAACAAAATATCTGCTCGTCAGAGCGACTCGTTGGTTTAGTGGTCGCAAGCGCTACTGCCAAGCATTCAGGAGGGCCTGAGTTTGATTCCCGGGTAAGGTAAAGTGTTATTGGGTTTTTCCATCTGGAATTTCTCAGTAAAAACCTCAGAGTTTGGATTTGTGCCCGGTTGATGGCAATAAACTCGCCCGCTCTTACATGCGACTTGAACGTAAATTGCAAAATGTGAGTGCCAGTACTATAGGGACACCTCTGCTTTACCCTTCGGGGATACAGGCGTGATGTTACGTTTTGTTAAAATATCAGAAGCAACAAAATCTCGTCAAGCGTAGGAAAATATACAACAGATGAAAAATACTATTGCTTTTTATCTTTTAAAGATTTTCCTAGATATTTCGAAATAGATAATAGTAATCGATTTCGAGAACAATACCGGTAACAAAATACTATACATTGATCAGGTTCGTAATTTATACGAGTAAATAAATAAATAAATAAATAAATCCCTGGACATTTCACACAGCCCCATTTGTCCCAAGCTAAGCAACCTAATGCTTGTGTTATGGTAACAAGATGGCTGATAAACTACTTATATACAATTTTTTTTTTTTTTTTGTAAATACATACATATTATAGATAGAAGGTAGATAGATAGGTGGATAGTAGGTAGTATTCATCCGTGTTTTTATTGAAGGTACAAAAAACAGTACTTAGTGGATGTTGAAATATATTCAGAGAATTTTGATTGTACTATTGCCGGATTTTTGTTCATAGTAGGTACGACTATTCAATTACATTGGTTTAATCCATTATTTTTTTATGCATAAAAGTATTTTTTTTTTCTATTTTTTTTATTGTTTGTTTAGGATTAGAGCATCGCGGTTTTAGGGGGATTTAAAAAAAATCTATAGCTCTTCACAAATTCTACGCAGTTTTTTGTTGTTTATTTATAACTAGAGCTGTGCCCGCGACTTCGTTTGCGTGCATGTCGGAAAACAAATTCAATTTCATGGGTTTCCATTTTGTTTGCAAGGAACCCTACTACTTATAACTTCAGCTATTTTCCAGTGAAAATTTCGCCAAAATCGGTCCAGCTGTTTCGGATATTAGCCGGAGGAAACAGACAGACAAAAATTAAAAATTTGTTTTTTTGATTATAAGTAGGTACCTACCGTATACTTTCATAGGTACGCATTTAGTAAAAAGCTGTTATTTTGACATTACAAACAGACTCTAGTTTGTTTACGCTTTCATCCAATCTTAACTTCCGTACCTTATACCCTTTTGACATTCGGAATTTTTACAGATAAATTGCCTCTGGAATCAAAATTAGTGAACCGAATGGATTTTACTTAGCAGTATTCTTTACCACCATTTTTTTGGGCTGCACTAAAAGATCCTGCACGGCCGATAAACGTTAATTGAGTACTTCCAACGCACAGTCTGCCCCTCTTCCCTTACCTGCCTACCTACCTAAAGCAATCTTTCCACTTCAGCAAAACCTATTTCCGTATAGTCCGTCCAGACACGTACGAACTTCCTATAGCTGTATGCATGTTCATTCCACGAGGCACAAAGTCTTAACGTCATTAGGTCGCCACGTCCGGTGGCACCTCGTAACAAGCACCGGAATGCCTCACATTTAAGGTCAACGCATACCTACCTATAAGCACTACACGGGATCTGCATCACCTCAGCAGGGTAAGCTAAAACATACTGTACACCCACACAAATGCACACACGTGCATACCTCACACTTCGAGAGCTGCTGCTAAAAAAGAGAAAACGGAACCTAGGATCCCTTCGTCGTTCCTTCCGTCCGCCTGTCAGTCTGTCAAGACCCTTTTTCTCAGGAACTTGTGGAGATATTGGGTTGAAATTAATATCAATTTTTTTTGGTTTAAGGTTTCTTGGAGCTCTAAAAAAATCAAGCTTCAGAGTCAACGTAATAAAAAAATACGGCTATTTATGCGACATATTTAGATACTCGCAAATAAGTCAAAATAGTCCACGGGTACTGACCGTGGACTTAGAATCATGAAATTTGGCAAGGAGCAAGGTCTGCACAAGTTAAGGAAAAAGTCTCCAAATTGTTAATAAGTTTTATCACTAAAAATATATTTTCTTTACGATTACAAACTTACATTTGCAGTTAAAGAATTGTCCGTAACGTATATTGATGCATGGGAGACCATGTTTATCAACTACAAAGTTAAGTTTGTTCTTGGGACAAATTCACCCCAACTACGGAACCCTTCATTGTGGGTGGTCCGTCACGTACTTGGCCGGTTTTTCTTTAAATCCTCTATTTATTAGCCTCATCATTGTTAAGCTGCCAGTTAAGGGAAGAGAGAGACAGTACTATTGTAACTTACTCGTGCAGCCTCAATTTATGTATGACACAATGTTTGAGATGATATAAATATTTTTGTAACAATTTGGTTCAGCATTCTTTCTATGACACTGCATACTGCAACGCACACGTCTAAGCATCGTAAAGACATCGCCCCGGCTCTGGATCTGCCAGTAAACAGCAGTCACTGAGCTTTCGGCGGCCGTAAGTCCCGCTTAGCTAGCGCAAGCTGAAGTGGCAGTGGGCTGGCCATGTTTGTCGAAGGACCGATGGCCGGTGGAGCAGACGAGATCTGGAGTAGAGACTGCGTACCGGCAAGGGTAGTGTGGGACGCCCTCCCACCTAGATAGACCGTAGCTGGGACAGACTGGGGATGTAGCAGGCGGGAGACAGGGTGCACTTCTGGATGTCCAGAAGTGGATTACGATAGGTGGAGTTGATTGAAGTCGTCGCGGCGAGGCGTGTCGCCCCGCATGCGGCGAGGCGGGCCGACAACTCCATTATGGCAAGTCTTCGGGTCGTAGGGTTGCTGCCACCTTCACACAGATAGGCAAGCCTCCGTAGATAGGCAAGCCGTGGCCGCAGAGACTTCTCGGAGCAAAAATATCTTCTCGGAGGTACTTACGTTGGGTTGACGTCTGGTTGACAACGAGACAATGTGGTGAGGTGATACTGATCCTGTGCAGCGCTTATACGTGTGCGTTCACCTTTAACCCGTACAATATTCGGAACTTATGACGTCTGTCCAAGAGTAGTACTACGTCAGCTTGACGCCTGCAAGCCAGATACAATTTCACGCTTTGTCAACCTGCAAAATTCATTGTGAAATTCTAGTTTCATCCAGAATACAGATGATGGTTGCAACTTGTGTTTAACGTATATGTTACATGTCTCCTGTTACAGTAAGTGGACGGCTAGTAGCTGGCTCCATTCAGCTGCAGGCCATTATGTAATTGTTTGCATCTTGGCATCTCTTTATTTGTTTATGGGATGTTATGCTTGGTTTACTGTCTCTGGTAATGACTACTAGATAATAATAATAATTATTTATTTATTTCAGACCATTGATCCATATAGTGTTAGTAAAATCTTAACCTATTGTTAGTACATAAAAAGCTTAAATAATAATTGTTAAATAAAAGTATAATAATAATATTATTGTTAAATAAGTTGCTTAAATAATAATAATTGTGTGTTACAAATACGCCTTTCGTTCTAGTTTTGATAACTACTATTGTATTTTTCCCATTAATCGTAAAAGATATATTTTTGCCTGAGCATTCTTATAGTACGCTTCAATAAATATACTATTTTCAGTCGCCCACTTGAATACAAGAGCATTTTACTTGACGGAAGTTGGACGGCTGATAATTATATAAGCTTAATTTTTATTTTAGGAATAGTACAGACAGAAGTCAGGAGTACACGTAGGTATGTAGTTACTAGTTGTGCATCTCTCTGACTATTTATTTATTTACCTTTATTTGATTTATCAACCTTCGTACACACTACAGAAATTTCAGGAAGCAACAGAAAATAAAGAATTAATGTAACAAACAATTATAGATAAATACAGCATTTGATTATCATTACCTACTAGGTGAGTAATCTTAAAGTAGAGGAGTTAAATTATGTGCATAAAACAAAAAAAAAAGATAGATATTGCTGTCTTAAATACTAACAATTAACAAAAAGTTGAGAAAAAATAATAAAAAAGAGCGCACTAAAACTATAACCTGCGAGACAAATGATCAAGAATTTTTATCGTAAAGATGATACTGGTCCTAAAGTAGACAAGGAAACAATCAAATTCTATTTATATTATAAGTAATTAGTTTCCAACCCGTAATTAAAATTCAAGTAATAACGTCAATCTACTTAAAAGCAAACTCTTTGTTAAGAAATTAAAGAACACCTACCAATTCAGCGTTAACACCTTCAGAGAACAAGCTTAAATTGAACATTTGAAATTTCACTGAAAATCTCTCATTAAAAATGCTAAAAGCTGGCAAAGAAAAGTGGATAATCTGTTTGGCGTCCGGCGAATATTAAAGAAGTCCGGAAGGTCGTTTGATGACATCAAAGGAGGCTTACGGCTTTTCTAATAGACCTTTGCATTTTGATGGAGTCCCAATTTCACCTTTGTCTATGTTTGATGGACAATCCTGTCTATCCGTTTTGTTTCGGGTCTCAGTTTTATAGGTCAGGGATGGCCGCCATGAGATACGAAGGATTACCTACAGGTGTGTATGTACAGTGGCCTCCAAAAGTTTCTTGACATTTTTCCACTTCAGCTTTGGCACACCATGTTATGATTTAAAATTCTAGTGATCCAAATGTTTGAACTGCTATAATGTTTTTATTGACTAATTCTAACTACCTTTGACTTATCAAAAAACCTATCAAGTAATCGCTCAGGAGTGCCTGATTTTTTTTTTTCTTAAATCATAATATGGCATCATAGCTGAACTGAAAAATGTCAACTAACTTTTGGAGGCCACTGTATGTAGGTACATCATTTTGTTCAAGTGGCTGTTTTTGTTATTACTCGTTAGTAAGCTTATTAGTCAATTATTTTCTATCTTAGACAGTCCGTGGGGGCTGAGATAAGCTATAAAAGGATGCAGATTTGCAGGAAGGCAAAAACTTTAGTCTTCTTCTAATCTTTATAGCATAAGATGATTAAAAATAAGTTGATATTATGGAAATATCTTGGAATTAAAAGATAAATCTGTATACTCTGCGATGAACAGTTTATTTTCTCGTAAGATGCTTGTAAACGATGTATATAAATAAACAACGTAAGTTTATATCAAAGGAGGGAAAAACTAACAAAGTTAGAAAAAGTCAAAGAAATGCAATTTCTTTCAAAATTTGATCTAAAATGTTCGAGGACTTCGCAATTAAAATACTCAAATCTACAGACATCCAATTTTCTTCGTACTAATTTTGTAAGTTTAATATTTTCATAAGAATACAAAGTGATTGAACTCGGTTTTTTGCATTACTGTTCTTGGCCCCTGCACTCCTGATTGAGACTTTCTAATGCGCTAGACTTGCGTGTTCATTGCTGCGGTAGTAAGAAGTGGGGGGGTTGGAATTCTTTGGAAAGACTGAAATGTAGTGTGAAGTGGAAGGAATTGTCGCTTTTCTTTCGTAGAGGTGGGGCACGGGCACGCCTCCCGCCGCCAAGGCACCACGAGGGTTGTTCCGGGAACTTTCTAATAGTTTCCCCGAGTTCATTGTGCGGTACAATTTGACTTGTTTTAAGTTTTTATTTCGTAAACTCAGTTCATAGTTTGAAAGACCACCGATATTTAATTTAAAATTTGTTTTCGCAGACAATTTCCTCTGGGAAAATGAAATTATCGTAACGTTAACAGTATAAAGTGTATTTTACGCTAAAATAACATATATTGTACGGGGGTACCAAGGGCTGATTTTTCAATCAACACATAATTTTTATTCGCGGAATAAATTTCTGACAGTTTTTGTATGGAAGAACTGTCAAAAATTCTAAATTACTCCTCCGATAAAATTATCTGGCGTTGGAAAAATCCGCCCTTATAATATAGCCAGTTAACTTTTATTCGAGGAATAAAATTGACGATTGACAGTTTTTGTATGAAATAACTGACACAGTTTCAAAATTATTCCTCGAATAAAGTTATCAGATGATCGAAAAATCAGCCCGAAGTCAAAGTAAAATGTGTATGTTGTAAGTATGTGTATGGTATGTTTTAGACTGAAGTAACAACAAAAATGGCTCTATGAATAGCCATGTCATGGCAACGTAATGTGTTATTATTGGCTGTATAATTTATTTGCTTAATTTAAACCACATCATTTATAATTATGAGTTTAATAGTGACCATTAAGTGGGACCCACTGGGGCGAAAGTTTGGCCCATTGATCGTCTGACATGCGGAAGGCTCAGCCGGAGATGGCGGGACGAGCTGGACTCCTTGAATAAAGATTTGTCCTTGGCAGCTCTGGACAGGAGAGAAGGAAGAGAGTAGGCCTTTTCTCAGCAGAGCGACATTAATGGCTAATAAAAAAGTCGCCCTTGCGTCGCACGGGTCAATCTACTAATGTGGTAACATGTCCAAACATCGAGATTTCTGTATTTTATCGTTGTGACGCGATTGGTATCGATGTCTAAACACGATAAAACATAAGAAACAGTTTCAAGTAACAAAACTAACAGCGGTCATTGACCCCCCCCCAAAAAAATAACATCTAATCTTATTGTTTTAACCATTGCATTTGCGAAGTTTAGCTAGCAAATTTAATATAACCCTGTATATTAATGTTTTATACGGAAAAACATTCGGGGACAAATTCCCTACCAAAATAAAGGTGAAAACTGTAACAACATCCATTGTGTAGTTTAAAAGAACAAAGCGGTCACACAGACCGACACAAAACTCAACTTTATATAAAAAAGTTAAAGTTAAGTTAAAGAAAAAGGCGGCTTAAGTTAAGTTAAAGTTAAGTTAAAGTTTTGATAAAATGTTTTTGGTATTCGTAGCAAACTAGACATTCATAGGCCGTAGGTAGATGTCTACTGCCTACGCAAACTGCTACGAAGACATAACAAAACAAACCATAATAATAGCTCAACTGTCACTAATGAGACATAATTACCGAACATAATAAGCTTGCCTAATAGACGAGGGTTTACGTAGAACTGTTATTTCAATCTCTTACTTTTAAAATATATCAATAAAAAGACTGATTATGTATATTATGTAAGAAAAAACTCTATTTAATTATATAATCAGCCTATAATGTTCCCACTGCTGGGAAGGCCTCATCTCTGTGAGAGGGAGTGGGTCGTAATCCACACGTGGGCCGTGTGCGGGTTGGTAAATGTCACATGTCTTCGATTTTTTGTTTCCAGCACGTGCCGGTTTCCTCACGATGTTTTCCTTCACCGTTTTCGAGAGCAGTGGTGATGGAATAATGTACACTAAGGAAATAAAGCGCCTGTTTGAATTCGAACCTACGACCTACAACTCTGACTTAATAATATGTTACTAAAAAATATGTTGACTTAATTACAAATTATGAGTACACTAACTAACTACTACGTAAAAAAAATATGTTTGAATTAGGGCTGATTTTTCCAACGCCAGCTAATTTTATCCGAGGAATAATTTTGAATTTTTGACAATTCTTCCATACAAAATCTGTCAGACGTCAATTTTATACCACGAATTAAAATTATCTGTCGATTGATAAATCAGCCCTTAGTCAATAAAATTATTATTCCGAAATATTACCAAGCTGCAATCAATAATCTTAACTTAATTAATGTCAACATACATACTGACATAAATACTAGGGTAACATACCTACACAACATATTTTATACAGTATGTTTTTCTTTTAATTACTATCTCGGAGATCAAATAGAAAAAGAACTACCCTATTTCGTATATAATTACTTAATTAATTCAAGGATGCTTTATTCGGTACGGAGCTGCGGAGGCGAGAAGAAAGATATGTAATTACATTGATTAATAATCAGTGTAATAATTATGTATCAACATACGGGAGAGGTAGCTAGATTAGGCTGAATGAATGAAGAAGGTGTTTGATGTTTTTTTTTTCTTATGGCTTCGTACGTTTTGTGCCAATTTAGTCAATGCCACGTTAGTTTCTTTAGTTCGAAAAAACTAAAGCGCAAAAAGGACATGTCCGCCATGTTAGAGGTTTCCCGCTCTTTTCGTGAACTCATTTTTTATGTTATTGGACATTATTATACTCTAGAATTAAAAATATTGCTGCTGTCAGAGGTACTCTGAAAAGACTGTAGTACTTACTCGTACATTGCTACAAGGATTTTTAGTGCAAGAATGATGGTTATAAGGAGGCGCTGTCGATTTTTTTTTTTAAAAACGTCGTTTGTCTGCGTAAGTTCTGACTTTGTCACGCGCCAAAATATTCTTGTACAGATATACTCGTACTTCCCTGGACGAGTTCCTTCACAAACAGCTCTCGTTAATACCTATATTAAATTATAAGAACAAGTGCCCCTTTTCTCATTATTTAAATTTTCTACGAACATTCAAGTTCTAGGAAAGAATCTAATGAAGGTTAATCATTTTCTTTGAATTGCATGCCGCCTTATTGCCTGAAGCTATGGTATTTTACCTACAGCTAATATAACCTTCGACCGACTAGCTTTCAGTGGGTGGTCCGCGTTCTCTGTCTATTTTTATGATTTAATTTAAATAGTAGTTATTTTTAAAATAACTCTTGGCGTGGGCCGTTAGAGTATTGAGTTATTGCAAACTCAACTGCAGAGGTTGGTTGTTTACCGGCAATAAGATTAGGAATATGATATGATATGATTGATAATAGTCACTTTATTCTAATACTCGTACTAATCTAATACTATTCGCTGTTGCTGCTGCTGCTGGGTGTTATATTGTAAACTGAGATCGAGGAAAACTGTTCCACCGCAATACAGTTTATAACTAGTACGGGGGCCAGAGCGGTACGGTCGGGGGGTTCGTAACCACATCTTCTCGTAATTTTAAAGTTGTCAAAAAACGGGTCTTTTATTTTTTGACAACTTTAAGAATGTTCACAGTCTAACCTGTCTCAATCTGTCAAAACTACCTCCCTACAGTTTTGACAAGTTTTTGATATTTGCTTGTCGCCGAGATGAGACTGCGACTAGATTTTGAACGTTTTAAATTACGAGAATTGGCCTTCTGAATTTATTATTGTGTATTTATTTTTGTTATTGTGAGTGAGTGATCGGGTATGTAATCTTTTAGATTTATAGAACATAAGTGCTATTGTAAAATTGGTTGTAAGGTTGTCATGCTTTTGGTAAAATAAAGATTATGATACTCACTGTAACTTGTTAAATACTTAAGACTCCAGCCAAAAATACTCTAACCCCTTAAACACAAGCAGACACCACCAAGGTGATAAATTATGACACCAAAGAGAACAAACTGCTTCTATTAGGACGCAGCCAGACGAGGGTAGTCAAATCATTATCTTAATTGCTACTTATTTATGATGCCTAAACAAATATATGGACATTTCTTGTGAGGCAACGGATGTATTATTCATAGGAAAGTAGACGTGGATGGATCCTAAGTTTGGAAGAAAAGATTTGTTGGGTACGTTGTACAGATTAATGGTACCGAACCACACTATCGCGTCTCACGCTGTTTAAACTTGAATGTAACGGTTCTCGTGACGTATTGGAATTGTTTCGCAATGGAAAATTATTCCAATATTATTTTGGCTGTTTTTTCGGATTTGTTATGTTTTAGTTTGTCTGGAAGTTTCTGGAATAGGGTTGTTATTGTAAAAACGGTATTCAATGTTATGATGCTGGGATCTGTTACAAATATACTTTTCCAGTGATAGATGGCTTTTGTTTATTTATCGTTTATATCCTTCTTGTCAATTATAATGTTAGCGGAATGCTAACATTATAATTGACAAGAAGGATTATTTATTTATTATAAGGTTTATTTTTTTTAAATAAATAAAAATAATAATAAAACGAAAAAAATAAAATAAAATAAATAGTAATATATTAAATAAAAAATAATATTTAATTATTAATAAATAAATAATTGTAATTATTTTAAATAAATAATAAAAAAAAATGTTTTAGTTAAAATGTTACGGAAACGCCATATTTTTTAAAGAATATTAAGTTCTCTACCTCATAATCCTCTCAGGGACAAACAAATGTATGTAGTAAATAAAATCTTAAGCTGTATCAACCGAAAACAATATCCGGGCAGATGTTGGTTGTGAGAAAAATATAACTGATAACAGTAATTAATAAATTAAAAGTTTCAACAACACAGTCATTAATAAATGAAAAAGCTTTATCAAGTTCACAAAGCAGCAAGCAAAACTGCTTACAAGTCATACAAATAAGCAAATCAAGAATTCAAACGTTGTTTTGTAAAACGTGGTACACAATACTTTTAAACCATAAAGTAGATTGAAATGTGCAGTCACCGGGAACGTTCTCAGCTGAAAGTGTAATCTGTGCATTTAAACTTTAAATTATTTTCACGACACAAGTTATACTCCAGGCGAAGAGATACAAACAAGTTCTGACAAATGAAATGTATTATGATAATAACATTTTTCCCTTTATTTATTTTTATTGCTTAAAGTTTAGAGACGTTTCATCGTCATCATCATCATTTCAGCCGAAAGATGTCCACTGCTGGACATAGGCTTCCTCCAAGCACCTCCACTTCGACCGGTTCTGTGCTTCTCGCATCCAACGGGTTCCTGCGGCCTTCACAAGGTCGTCGGTCCACCTTGTGGTAGGCCTTCCAACGCTACGTCTTCCGGTACGCGGTCACCACTGCAGAACCTTTGACGTCTATAAACGTCAAAATGTATGTTTAGATATATAGTCGGTAATTATTACTTAACTTTAACCGGTTTAATGTCGTGATTACATAAACAATTCAAACGTCATTGTGTCTCGCGTGGATCCACCTTCCAGCATACGAAGGGTTAAGCAACGTTTATAAATAAGGACCTTTGTAACAAAAGTTTTAACTTTGTGTTGGGGTATCGCCGTGTCCAAAATGTAGGTAATTATATTTTTCTTAAATACTTTCGTCGAAATTATCTATTGAAATCTGACCCCTGCTCGAATATTGACGTGTGCCTAAAATACAGAGTTCATTTTCCGGTTTTTTTTCCCTATATTTCCTCCAGAGCTCAAGAGAGCTTTTCGTTAAAAAAAATGGTCGGGAAAACCTAACAAACTGAAGGATATTGAATTACATTATGCAACGGTTACAAGTGCTTTATTTTTGTTTTTAATAATATTATAAGCGCGAAAGTTTGTGAGGATGGACGGATAGATGTTTGTTACTCTTTCACGCAAAAATTACTGAACGGATTTGAATGAAATTTGGCACACATGTAGTTTATAACCTGGATTAGCACACATGATACTTTTGACTTGATATGTATAAAATTGAAATTGTTATTTTAACATAGATTGCATTGCTTAAATCTAAAATAATTTATTTAAAATGTGTTGTTAAGATATGAAAAAAGAAAAGAAAGAAAATATGTTTTTTGCGGTAAAAATAACACAGAGAAAGAACACAAGCACAAAAAAGGACAAGTAGATAACTAGTTGTAGATGACTGTACACTCAACGCAACATTGTATCCAACTTTAAGATATTTGCATCCCAACACTAGTTCATTAGTAATTTAAAGATTAGTTGTTACTTCAAACCGACCGCCTCAATTCGAGACAGGTAGAGCTTTGGGCTATTAATCTTATATAAGCGCTTAAACTATTAAAGTTCTCGTCGGATAAGCTCCGAAACTAACAGTTTAGACACGGACAGCTGTTGGTCCCTTGAAATCCATTAACATTTAAAAGATTTAAATTCTAATGAACTTTTCAACTGAAGTGACTTTGTTAGTCACCTTTGTTGTTTAAGTGAATAAAAGAGGAAAACATGACATCTCTACGTGCAGATTAAATGCTTCGAGTTGTTGCTAAGCGTCGGTAAGTATTCGTAACTTTTTTCGATCTGACAACTTATGGGTGTTGCTTCACATGTTTTTGACGTTAATGCACTTTTTTGTTATGTTAAGTTATCTCATCGCTGGACGCTCACCCATGAGATGGACTGACCGAATTAAATCCGCAGTGGGCGATCCCTTGTATGAGTGCACAAAAAATACCAGAAATCGCAGTAGGTGGCGAGAAATCGTGAGGCGAATTACATCAGCCCCTGGACAGGAAACTACATGAGGACCACGACCGCTCTGACGTGAGTGTTACGAAGAAGAAGTGAAGGAAGCTATCTATCTATAAGGCTGGGGCTATCTGCCCACATGCAGACCGTCACCGGCGACGTGAAGCCGTCCGTCACCGACGACGGCCGAATGCTGTGTTTGTAAATAAACAGGCGCGGTCTCGCTCGCACGCCGCCCGCGACCGCCATGTGCGAGGGCAGCAAAGACCGTTTTGGCAACTGACGGCGTGTTGGTCATCCGTCGTGACTTCACCGCATGCTGTCGGTAGCGTGTGACATTTTAAATAGACTACTGGTGAAAATGACAGATTTTCATGACATCCGTTATAAATGTGACGGAATCACTTTTCTAGGGAACCGTAGCTTTAGCGTTTTTTGGCATTGATAAAGTTGTACTGCCTAGCCTTTTCTCAAATATGTTGGGGTTGGTCGGTTTCCAGTCTAACCAGATCTGCAGCTGAATACGAGTTTTTTACATCGTGTGCCTACTTATCTAATCTCTACTACCCAGTTACTGTGTAACAAGATACCCCTTGGTAAGACTGGTTGTCAGACCTTTTGGTTTCTGACCCGTAACGACTATCAAAGATCAACGAATAACAGGAGGGACCAACTTGCTTTCTGAGACACGAAGGGGTCTCGATATATTATGGACCCATCTACAAACCCACCGCGGTAAGCGTAGCTATTCATAATTTCAGCTAAACTATGTAAATAACTTCAAACAGAATACGATTTAAGGCTCCCACAGACAGGCGCGACGTGATGATGCGACATGATTCTGGTAGAACAATTCCCATGAGGTTTTCATAGAAATTGTTCTACTAGAGTCGCGTCGCGCCAGTCGTCGGGAGCCTTTAATAACACCTAAATCGTTTCAGCCGTATTACCTACTTAAAAAACGACGGAGGCACTGTTCAAAGAATTTTTAAAGTGACCAGTATTAGAAATTCATTTATTATGTTCCTTCGCGGTAACAGATCGATAGTTGACGTTGCGCCGCAGTTGATGACGTCATAAATTCAGGGAAAAAGCTGACTTTACAGAAAGCAACTTCGCTGGGAATGTTTGCTTTGCCCACCGATTGGGTGCCTACACAATGAAATAATGTTGTTACGGTTTCGTTAACGTTGGCAATGGGAATGCTGTCAGAAGTTGTTTCTCTTTGGAAAGATAACTGTGTTGGTACGTTGTCAATAATAATTTTATCTGGCAATAAAATACACTAAGAGATCGCGGGATGAACTGGACTCCTTCTTAAAGGATTGGCCCACAATCGCAGTAGACTGGGAAAAGTGGAAGGGAGGCCTTTGCCCTGCAGTGCGACAACAGAGGCTTATAATAATAATTCAAAGTAACCGATCTACTATAGCCACCTAAGCCCATATATTTTGTTTCTATGTTCTGCAATAGTTCTGCACCAACCGGGAATTGTCTTTGGGTGCACTTGCATAGTGCATACAGGGATAATCGTCGGTTGGTGCCTCCTCATCATTTAAAATTGTCTAAGGGAGTTGGCGAGTTGGCTTCGGCCCCTGGCACGCTTTCCAAAGGTCCCGAGATATGTTAAAGACATTCATATAATAATAAATAAGTTTTGTGAGTTGTCTAAAATAAGTTTGATAATATACTGCAAAATTGTAAAGTCACGGAAATTCATTTTAGGGTTGAGAAAATTGTCAACAACTTAAATTGTCCGTATATTCATATCACAACTGTAATTCTTTAACAGTTGTAGGAAATGGCTAACTATAATACGGAAAATTCAATTTTCAATTCATTTCATTTATTTCAGACAATGTCCATAGTCCTTAACTATTACAAAATTAAAATCAAATAAAACATTAAAATAAATCAAGAATAACAAAAATTAGACAAAGACATTACAATAACATAATTAAAATAAATATAAATAAAAATAATACACTTTGAATATAATCAATTACAAAATAAGACATACACAATATAAACATACGCACAATGTCAAATAATAGATACGAGGAGAGGCGCTAACATGAAGCTGCATCCACCTCTGTATCAGGGACAGGTCCCATCGCTCGGAAGGGGACTGTTCGAGCTGCTTTGTAGGCGACATAATAGTGAAGCGCTCCGTTTCCTTATGATCGCGAAAAAATCGTCCGTCCGCACCTCAGCAAACATAGTCGAAGCACTACAAAACCGCGAAAGCCCTAACAGTATCCTGAAAGCATTGTTGCACCGCACGTGCAGTGCGCTGTACGCCCGCTGCGTAAAGTTGGTCCACAGATTGCACGTGTAAAACGACTGACAATATGCCCTAAATAGTGTCACGTTTACAGGTCTAGTACATCGCGCAAACCTGCGAGCGAACATATTATACCGGACAGACAGTGCCCTGCGCTCCCTCTCAATGTCCAAATTGTCACTCAAGTCGTCAGAGACCCAGTGGCCCAAGTACTTGAGTTGATGCACTCAAAATTGAAGTAGGATTTGAATTTGCTTAACAATAAATTTCCCTGACTGTGTGTCCCTGTTGTGCCGTTGTGAAATCTAACCGGTAAACTAGTTTATTTTCCAAAAAATAATTTAAACGGCAGCTTAGGAAGCCTTTTAAAAGGCCAAAGGGAAATGCTTAATAAAAGCTTGGTATTGTAAGCACCCTCTACAAAGTAAAACTGTCTTTTCACTAGCGACTTGATGGTTTCTTTGTAACTCTTTTAATATAATAAATTATTTCTTTTATTCACGTTTTTTACAGAAAGTGGCTATTGTGAGTGACATAGTGTCTAAAGATTTATCGTTGTGTAGTGAATGTATATTGTTTTGTGATTTCCGGTTTTTGCGCTGTGGTGTCCGGGTTGGAAGAATGTGTACGCTACTTTTTTAACTTTGCAGAGGTTGTCGACATGTGGGATATGGTCTCAGGTATAATTGTGCCGATAGTCATGACAGCCAATGCATTAATGGCCAAGAGCCTCGACCAACACCTGAGAAGGCTCTCGTTAGGCAGCTGGATCAAGGGCAGAAAGCGTTACTTCTTGACACGGCCTGCACGGTCAGCAGGTTCCTCTCTCTGGAGCCCTGACCGCTGGTAGCTTTTTTTTTTTTTTTTGGGATGGGAAATCATCAAATGACCCCTCCCGCTCTGGGTGGAGCGGAAGGGAGTGTCAGACTCTTACTGACTAAAACCCACCCATGTTCCTTCCTTCGCCCTTTATGTTCCGGGGCAGCGGTAACCCTTTCGGACAATCCCGCTGACGACCGCTGGTAGCTTGGACCCGATACTGGTGGACTACTATTTTAATAAGAGCCCTCACCTTATTAAGGTGCCATAAATGGAGAAGTAATTATTATGACATCATTTATTTGTAATTTTTCGTAATAGTAACAAAACAAACAATTTTATTTGTGGTTTACTGTAATTCATAAAAATATATATGAATAAAATATAATATGAATAGAGGAACACAATTCAATATATGTATAAGTGTTTCGCTTAAATGATGATGGGATGAAAAAATAAATGGATATATAATACTCTTTACTAAGTAGGTACACCATAAAACACATAGGTACAACGATGACATACATCCAAAAACATTCTAATACGAAGTTCCAACTTACTAAAATCCATTTTATCCGTAACCAAGAAAATATAAAGTCACTTAAAATGATCCAAATCAGTTGTTACGACATGTCAAGTTAACCCCACTCGTTCCTTATCACCTTAAATCTAAAAGGTATAAATCGCAGTACCATCAGATAGGGTGCTCCGAGGCGTTAAGTGGAAAACTTGCACTATGTAATTAACTATTCAACGGTTCAGACTGTATCAGGGAATCTATTTACGATAAAGCTTAAGTAACTTCAATTTCATGTCATAATCTCCTTTGTGAGTGTGACTTCATTTTAATTTTATAATTACGAATATTATCGCATTTTTTTTCACGGACTTAGAGAGTAGGTTATTCTTCTTCGCACGGTTTTTACGACTTGACGAAATTGATTTTTCCTTAATAAATGCATGTAAGTTTAATAGTGGTGACCCAGTGGTAACAGCCGCGACTTACGAGTTGCAGGTCGTAGGTTCGAACCTAGATTGGCGCTTTACTTTGTGTAAATTATTTCATCACCATTGCTTTCTAAACGGTGAAGGAAAACATCGTGAGGAAACCGGCATGTCCTAGAAAATAAAAATTCGAAGACATGTTACATCTACCAACCCGCACTGGGCCCACGTGGTGGATTACGGCCCACTCTCTCTTACAGAGAGGAGGCCTGTGTCCCTGCAGTGGTAACATTGTAGGCTGATTATGTATGTATGTTATGTAAGTTTATTATTAATGTATTAGGTATATCCATAAACCTTCCGGAATAAAATCTCTAAATTATGGTGAAAACCGCATAAAAATCCGTTGCGTAGTTTAAAAGACCAGCGCGGTCACAAACAGGCTCGAAAAGATTTATTTTATACATACAGATTGACAGGTTTTTGTATTTATTCAATACTAGCTGCGCCCCGCAGTTTCGCCCGCATAAGTTTCGACCCCGTGCGAATATCGGGATAAAAAGTATTATACAATGTGTAACTGAATTAATGCACATTATGAAAGTAGTTTGTTCAGAATCGTTTACTGAATCGATTTCTGTAATTTTTAATATAGGTAATATTTTATCCCAAAAATAATTAAAACTACGTAAATTACTGTCACACTTCCGCTGTACAGTCAAAACAAACCAAAATAGATGAAGTACCTACTGCGCTAGACCCATAAACGAGTGCGACTGTTTGCATGCGTAGATTTGTAATGTGACCACAATTTTCCCCCACAATCAGTGTAACTAATTTATGAGAAAAACAATGTTTATTACATAATAATAAAAAATCAGTGTATGTATTATGATTATAACATAACATTCTAATTGGGGTGTCTGGTGGTGTGCGTTAATTCCGGGACAAGTTGTATGTGTTATCCTGGTGGTGTGCCAAATTTTATCCAAATTCATTTAGTAGTTTTTGCGTGAAAGAGTAACAAACATCCATCCATCCATCCATACAAACTTTCGCGTTTATAATATCAGTAGGATTGTTTTGGTAAGTTTATTTGTATGTTCAGGACGAACATGTTAATGAAGAAATAATATTTAGCTCGCTTCTTCAGGCAAGAGCGCCACGTGCTAAGATTCTTACATACCTACGAGATAGATATACAGAAAATTCATTGATTTAGTGTCCACCAAAGAAATAGCACAACACACAAAAGCACAATTGAAAGATAACAAATTATATAAATAAAACAAAATTATTTTATTTTGGACGCCTAAAAGTTACATAATTTGTTAGTAACAGGTTTGCACTTAAAATACTATTCATAGTAACTTAAACTAAAGACGAATTCATAAGAAAACTACCCATAAACTAGACACAACGGGGAATGGAAACTATGGTATAATTCTTGACAAAAATTGCCTTACTATGGGTGTGGAAGTATCTACCGCCACATTCTTCAGGATGCTATGGTGACTGCCCCTTATTCTCAAGGCCCTAATTCACCATGACCACTTTTTTTTTTCTGGTGGGAAATCATCCGCTCTGGGTGGAGCGGAAGGGAGTGTCAGACTCTTACTGACTAAAACCCACCCATGTTCCTTCCTTCGCCCTTTATGTTCCGGGGTAGCGGTAACCCTTTCGGACAATCCCGCTGACACCATGACCACTTAACGATTCCTTACTTCGAAACCACGTCAATTCCTTAGCTAATCCCGCCAATCTCACGTTGATTTCGCGCGATTTCGTTCATTGTGTCATAAAGAATTACGGCCCAGGAGTGAGGCCGTTTTTTTGCGGATGATGGCATGTAACCCATCGGTATGGGTTACCGCGAACATTTCTGAGGCACTGCAAAGAAAAGACAGTCACAACAGCAGCAGCATATAGAATGGCATAGAATAGAATACTCTTTATTATGTACACCATATAATTACAGACATAAATATAGAAATTTTACAAAGGGTGATACAATGGGCGGTCTTCTTGCATATATATAAATATAAACAAAATACAAGGTACAAAAAAATAAATGTTAATTACTAGGTACTTTCCCACGTTTGGTCTTACACGCGCGACGCGGCGGATGTGAATACCACGCAACTGTTCTCTTTGCAGGACTTTACCAATGAGGAAATTAAATGAAATATAAAGAACATAAAATAAGATCACGCCTGTATTCCCAGATGGGTTAGGCCCTCTGCCTAACCCATCTGGGAATACAGGCGTGATCTTGTACCTATAGTACTCCCACATTTCGCCTGTTATGTTTATGTCCCATGTAATAGGGGGCGAGCCTATTGCCATCAACCGGGCCCAAATCCAGATTCCAGGCTCCTAATGAGAAATTCCAGATGGAAAAATTTAACACTGCCCGACCTGTGAATCAAACCCAGGCGACCAACGAAACAGTTGTAAATATGTAGTTCAAAATAAGACTGCCTTATAATTACCAGTAATCCTTTCAGGAAAGTCGATTAAGGGAGCTCATTTGCTTACATGAAGATTTTAAATTTCGCAAAAAGTAGGGTAGGAACATAAAATTATTTATTCAATGAATTGTTCGAGCAGTTGTTTTAAAATTACAAAAAGCAACATTTTGTCGAGTAGGTTTCGATTTAACAATTATTATTACAGTGAAACGGTATGAAGTGGTATTGAAAGACTTTTGGGGAACAATGAAGGCGCTTTAAAATTATTATATAATAAAATTAAAGTGTTATATATAATCCAAAATAATTTTACGGAAATGATTCCACGTATTTAATTTTAATGCTTTAATAAAACGGACTCCATTTTCAGTATGTATTTACTTAATGTATGTTTATTGGAATTTTAATATGGTGTGAGTGTCTCTAATTGGAATCAAATTATTTTAAATAATTCTGTGTTAAAAAATGTACTAAAAAATATAAAATCAACCTGCCTAGTCTTTTCCCAAATATGTTGGGGTCGACTACCAATCTTATCTAGTGCCAGTATTTGATATGGAAAGACTGCCTATCTGATGTTCACGATACGGTAACACGGTACCCCTTGCAGTGGCGTAACAATAGGGTGGCAGAAGTGGCAAAATGCCACGGGCCCCCAACCGGAGGGGGCCCCCAGCCCGAGAAGGCCAGGAGCACAGGAGGATACTAACATACCTAAGTATAGATATGCAAACTTTTTTCGAACACTAATCAAAAGAAGCAGTCGGGTATTCAATTTTGTAGGGAAATTAGGAAATCTACGCGGACGAACTCGCGGGCGAAGTGCCACTAAAAAAAAAGTATAACGTTGGTTGAGCTTCTTTACATAGAGGAAGGACCCTACCAATCCCATGAATTTGCCACGACCCCCAAAGGGCATAGTTACGCCACTGACCCCTTGGCAGACTTTTGGGCTTCTGACTACCTGTAACGGCTGTCAAAGATCTTCGAATGATAGCCGGGACCAATGGCTTAATGTGCTTATAAATATAATGATGAATTATTGCGGCTACAAAAAATTCAATTGTTGTGTTGGTAGCAGAAAGGTACCTTTTGAATCGTTGTATGATATTCACAAAAATTATTGAAAAAAAATTCGAGATTGGTGTCAGATTGTTAACACTTCCGTCTTTGTAGCCTCGAGCTAGCGTGAAGTAAAGATTAAAACGCTAAATAGATACTCGTTATACAAGTAGAGCCGGTGTAATTAACGTGTATATTCTGAGTGATCAACAACCGAGGCTAAACGTTCCTATTTACTAGTCGATTATACTTTACAAAACAATTACATTGCGTGCATGTACTACATAAAAAAGAAAATTATATGCTGTTCGTTGAATAATATGATCACTTACTAAATTACTAATTAAGTAACACACAATCAATCACAATCTGAATGATTTTGAAGGATATTGCTAATCAATTGCTTAATGTGTTCGATGTCTGCTCAATGATGTAAATAACGCAATGAATGTTGTTGAACTGTCAAAATGATTTATGTTCTGTAAGTAGGTTTGTACAAACACTTTTACACGTCAATCATATTTTTTATAAACTAGATGAGTTCGGCGTCCTATCTGACTACTCTGAGAAGAAAGGCCGAAACAATCTCAGAGGTCACAGTCTCTTTTAAAGTCCAGACATAATATTGTTTATGAAATTCTAAGTAAAGTAAAAAACCCAGATCGGCGATAGGATCTCGAGAAACCAAGTCCTGCTCGCCACTCCATCTCTTCATCGACTTAATTAAATACTAAAGATACAAGATACTGGCCATAATTTCATTCGAATTTCGATTCAATGAAGCTATGCAGAATCGCCTTCGAAAATCAAAACTCTTGCCTGCCAGATTGAATGATCGCAAAAACGGTTTTATTTCTCAGATTCTCGGCTCCGTCTTGAATATTAAATGAATGGAAGTATGTGTTCCTACTCTAGATGAACGTCTATACGGAAGAACGATGCTTTGGGTAAAAATTGAACATGACAAACCGAGAAATAGTTACATGGCAAACTTGTGACGTCAAGTTCGAGTTGAGCTACCCGATTACTGACAAATGCTTGCACTGACCGGACTTGTCCATTCAAATCTGTGTGGTACTTTAGTCTTGTTCAGATCATATATCAATCTATATGATCTGAACAAGACTATGTCTGGACTTTAAAAGACTGACATCTGAGTTTGTTTCGGCCTTTCTTCTCAGAGTAGTCAGAGACGAAACGCCGATCTCATCTAGATAATTTATTTTTTATAATATGACGTGTGAAAGTTCCGATATCCTATTTATAGAATAAATAATTTCATTTAATTTCGTCAGCCAAGTCGATACTTCAGTATTGAGGGCATTTTAATTAAAGAAATAATGTTTTGAGAAAAGACAATGACCAAAAGTCGTACCAAAAAGTCTAATGCATCAAGATCAAAATATTATAGTAATTATTTTCACAATTTTTTACGACATTACGCGTCGGGGATTTGATTTTTGAACAGGGAATTTAATTTAAAGTAAAAAAGTGTTGATATTGTTGTATTCCCTTTACATAACGTTCCGTTTCAAATGATATGATTAATGTAACCTTGAATTTTGAAAGTGTAAAAAAATTATACTTTGCAGATTCTACATTAATTAAAAATAACTAGAATAGAATTTTTATTTAAACGCGTATAATTTTGTTAGAGCAATAATGGCCGTTCGTGTATGACATTTCAAACAAAATAATGTACCTAGTTTTCTGGTTATTTAGATTTTTATGAAAATCTCCGAAAACCGTTTTTTTTTTACTAAAATAACTTTTGTAGGAGTTAATATGATAAGATGTAGTGTATAAAAAAACAAAGTTTGACTTTGATGCAGCATGGTACGGGATTCCATACACCCATGAGCATTATCCTTTAACATTTCTTATTAAACAGTTATGAAACTTTTCTATAAGACGGCAACGGATACGAGATACGTATCTGCACTAACGATCCTCGTATAGTTATACTCACACTGTGTATAAATACACAGTGGTGATTAGGTTATCTCATTAAGGGCAGATTTTTCGGTAGTCCAGTACCCTTTATCTAAAAAATAATTGTGAGAGTTTTCCATTCAAAAGCTGTCAAACTGCAATATTTATTCCTCAGAGAAAAGTTATCTGACTATTCAAAAATCTGCCTTTAATAGTATAGCGGTTATTACAAGTTGTTATGAGTCTGTTAAAATAATAAGATATTTTGTTTTACGAAAAATAGAAAACTGAATTTTTCAAACAAATAGCTTAAAAATTGGCACGACATTAACCATCCTTGATAATAAAGCACTAGACACGCGCGAGGCGATGGTATCAACAATTCCACAAAAACTTTATGGTATTGTTACCAAATAATGACAAATTAAGTTGAATGTTGTTGAATACTAAAACGTAAAAAGGTCCCACGTATAGAATGTTAATTGTTATTAATTATTTTCATTGTGTATGTTTAAAATACTTTATTTACAATACGTGATTTCTATTAATGTGATAACCTAATCGCCCCACTGTATACTAAAATGTAATATTCAAAGCCTTTTAAACTTAACGCCTGTACGACATTGATAAAACCAACCAATTGACAGAGTACAACTTACTTGAATGGAACTTTACTTACAAAACTTAGTCTCTGAAAATCCGTTGCTGAACTACCCTATTCAAAATTGTATTTATATTTTGTTATAAAAAGGACATTTAATGCTCCAACTTCGTTATTTCGAATGTTTGGTGGATTGCTAATTAGACAACTTTCCATCTCTGCTCCATGGGCACTCAAACACTGCAGAGCACTACAGACAGACTATAAATACAGAGTGTATCAAAAAGGTGGGGTAAAATTTAAGGGTGCGGTACAGATCAACAAACTGAACAATTTTCTCTACAAGACCAATATCGTAATCGAGAAAAAATTATCAGCCGTTCCATTTTAGTCAGTGGTATGGAAGTTTTGTACAGACTCCAGCAAATCAAGCTACTACAATCTGTCAAATTTCTTTAATAGATTTTCAACTTTATCGCTAAAGCATTAAGGTTCAAGGTTGATTGGGAAAATTTGACAGTTTCGGGTAGCTTGACCTGCTGGCGCCTGTACCTACGGGACAGCTGATATCTTTTTGTTCATGATGTTGGTCCTATGGAGAAAGTTTTTCAGTTTATTGGTCTGTACCACACCCTTAAATTTGATCACACCTTTCTGATACACCCTGTATAATAGGCCAGGCTGTTAGGCATCCGTTAACTGCTTCCGGGAAAACATGCCACTGTTATAGCATTATATAACTTTTCAAAGCAGGAAGCACCCATTTCACACAAATACTCAAAAATTTTGTGTCCATCCATACATTCTTTCTACACAAATAAATACAATTGGAGTGTCTATTTGTAATGTCAAAATAACAGCTTTTTATTAAATGCTTATAGTATATACGATACTTATAACAAAAAAACATTTTTTTGTCGGTCTGTTCATGCTAATCTCCGAAACGGCTGGATTGATTTTGCCAGGACATTCACTGGAAGGTAGCTGAAAAATAAAAGCCCTTGAAATCCAATTTGTTTTCCGACATACACGCGAAGTCGCGGTAGTATTACAACTAATATTCCTCTTCTCTCTCTAGTCACTCCTCTCTCAAACGAAGTCAACGAAATAGATTATGTTCAATACTACCAAACGCTTTTATTTCTTGAGAATTAATTTTATTCAGCGATAATACATAATCAGCATATAATGTTCCCACTGCTGGGACACAGGCCTCCTCCCGGTGAGAGGGAGCAGGCCGTAATCCACCACGCGAACCCAGTGCGGGTAGGTAGATGGCACATGTCTTCGAATTTTTGCTTCTAGGACATGCCGTTTCCTCACGATGTTTTCCTTCACTGTTTTGAGAGCAGTGGTGATGAAATAATTTACACAAAGTAAAGCTCAAACTCAAACTATTTATTTCAACTAAACCAATTACAGGTACTTTTGAATTGTCAACGGTCGGTCAGTCAAAAATATGAAGCTAGTTGCGCATTCCAAAGCGTAGTAGGTACCTATGGAGAAGAACGGGCAAGAAACTCCATGGACACTCTTTTAAAAAGCGCCTGTCTGGGTTCGAACCTACGACCGTAACTCGTAAGTCGCGGCCGATATCACTGGGCCACCACTGCTCTAAGATATTATATTTCAGCGATAATATCCCACTGCAATGCAAATCCAATCAAACTCGGCAAACTCAAACAGTGAGGGGTGTCCCGTAAACGAGTAATCGAGTGTTCAATTGAGCAAGATCTCGATTATCCAGAAATTGAAAACGAATGCGGCTGGTGAATTGGAAATGAATCTTCAATAAGTAGTGGTTCTTTTTTTTCTTCGCTTTTAAGCGCTTGAAGCGCTAAAACAGTAACAGTGCCGTCTTTTGTCCGTCCTTTATAGAGAAAAGAAGCAATTACCGCCTTTTATTACTTACGTAATAAACTTCCTTAGAAGTATTCTGCTATAGATGAGCCCCTGTGTACATTGCTACTTCAGCAGTTCTAAGAGGCTGCTTATTAATTAATTGCTAAGCTAGTTGTAACAGCCCGGCATAGTTCTATAGATTTTCAACGTAAATAAAGCTAGATTCTATTAGTAGTGCGATTTTATCTTCATTATACGTGGTTTGATAATATAACTCTCAAAAACTTTTTGACATAAAAAATCAACCGTCTTCCAAAAAAACACTACAACGTGAAAAATAACTTTAATTTCGGAAGTCGGTATCTTTGGTTTCCAACTTCCGAAATTAAAACAATCAAACGAATTGAGAACCTTCTCCTTTTTTTTGAAGTTGGTTAAAAATAGCATCCGGTTTTGGCATGACGACCGCAAAACGCTGAACTGAAAGGAACAACTAAAACAGTTGGTTTTGAATTCTATGAATAGCATGTCTATCACGTTATTGTGTACATGTGTCCAATAAAATTCATAGCCCACTCGAAAACATACCATATTATGTAGAAACATATATATTATGTTTTCAAATATACATACATATATCATTTTATTAAACCTTTCGAGGTAGGTATAACAGCTCTCAGGGAACAATATAAACCAGATCACAATATTGTTATAATATTATTTGTACGAACACGTATATCATTTTATTAAACCTTTCGAGGTAGGTATAACAGCTCTCAGGGAACAATATAAACCAGATCACAATATTGTTATAAAATTATTTGTACGGACACTTGAGGGTTTAAGAACGACGGTGGGTAGATCACTAACAGTTTAATTTCACAATTACGCACTCACGCCAACCCTTAGCTGTGTCTAATGTCAATTATTAACCCTCTTAAATAAAATATTAAGGGAACGTTACGAGGAACCCTCAAAACGCGACATTTAATGTTATTCCGGAAATTATCATACAGGTTCTATGATTTTATTATGATACGGAAGCCGCTGAAATGTGTAAAGATACCTATAGTGCGTTAGATTTTTCTTTAATAGGGGTGATGAGTAATATTAGAAATGTTTGAATAAATAATGTAATTTCAAAGAAGGCATAGTTGAATGACCTAGAAGTTGGCTGGGACAGACAGGATGCGGAAGGCGGGGGAAATGGTGTTGTGGCGCAGTCTGGGAAAGGCCTATGTCCAGCAGTGGACAGCGAGAGACTGAGTTGATTAATAGTTAAATGATATAATCGAAAAAAGACTCTAAAATCGATGGGAATATGGACAAGCTACACGCTTTAAAAGTTTTTGAAAGATATTCCCGTCCGTACAAACAATGTATAGCGCTAGTATGAAGTTACATAGTCCTGACGTCCCTTCTGGGATAGTGCCGTCTTTGTCTAGCGGTTACTTTAGAAAGTCTATAATTTGGCAAATTTTTAAGTTTTTAAACCTTTTGTAATATTGTTTGCACGATAACAAATATGTTTTAGAGTTTAAATAAGAAAAAATGTCTTCATCCCTATTGAAGTATCTTCATTCTCTCATTCGAAGCTTTCGTATTACCATACGTAAAAGAGGATTACATTCACTCACTTAAAAGTACGTAAGCTGTATTGGAACGAAAACCTTTTTGTGGCTTAGTTTAATTCTCTTTTTATTTTACTCCATTTTTACACCTTACCGCAGAAAAGAAATGCAAAATTACTTGCTTACGACCACTATAACAGCTCATATGCTGGATAACATTAGGGCTATGGATTTTGTGAGTAACTTTATGCCCAAACATTAAAACAAATGTAAAAGGGTTACAAGCGAATGTATAACCTAGATTTTCGATTTAGATTGCACGTCTACTTCTACCCTAAATTTTCACGGCGAGTTATTTTATTTTGAAAATATTGTGACAGACTTCACATGGTTCGGACGTTATGTCCTTTTATGTAGGCTTCGGGTAAGTCGAGTAGAGTAGCATCACTACTAATATTATAAATGCGAAAGTATGACTGTCTTTAAACAGATTTCGATGTTTGGCACACAGGTAGACCATGACTTGGTGTAATGGAATGGAAGTGGCAGAGTTTTGGCAAAACAAGATTTAAAATACCTTCATGCCAGCGACACGAAGAAGAAGAAGAAGATGGTCATAAAGAGCTCAACATGCAAGAAAATAGCGGATTTATAATGTAAGTGAATAAATAACTAATAAGCAAAAATAACAGAAAAAAATGTACAATCGTTTTTATCATAAAACTAAAAAAATGCACATTTTTTAGATGGCTAAGGGCTGATTTTTCCAACGCCAGATAATTTTATCCAAGGAATCATTTTGAATTTTTAACAGTTCTTCTATAAAAATCTGTAAGACGTCAATTTTATTCCACGAATAAAAATTATCTGTCGATTGAAAAATCAGCCCTAAAAAGAAAACAAATTATTTGACCTCTTACAAAAAAATCTACAGGAAAAAGTACGCGAGTTGCGTCGCTTACACTTGGGTTAGTTTAGGTTAGAATATAGGGGACTTTTTATCCCGGTAGTACGTTCCCGTGCTGACTTAGGATAATTTCCGACCACCACGCGGGACGAAGTTTTTTCATATTTTGTTTTTTTATCAGTCCATATGTTCTAAAACGTATTAGATTTTGACGACTTTGGGCGAATAGTTTGATTAGTACGATTTATAAGATATAACTGCACTAACAAACGGCCACTTTCAGCAATATCACAAAAATATTGTGAAGGATAAGAAATACTTCACAACTCTAAGCTCTGTAGGGGAGAGGGGCATCGAAACAATAAATAAATAACAGGCAACAATCGCGCTGGCCAGGGTAAATAAACCTCAGGCTGTAGTGATGGGAATTAAAGCCATCGATGCATCAGAGAACCGCCTGCTTAGTTCTAGTCGACCAACATTTTGAAAAGCATTTGTCCAGCTGGTGGACAGTATAATTACTTAACATCACACCTGTAATCCGCGAAGTGGTAGACAGGTGTATCTATAATAGTAGATCCACATTTCGCCAGTTATGTTTGAGTTCTATATTATAAGTGGCTAGCCAATTACCATCAACCAGGCACTAATCCAAACTGCGGTCTGCTATTGAGAAATTCCTGATCGAGCGACTGCCTATCTGACCTCCACAACCCAGTAACTGGGTAATACGATACCCCTTGGTAAGACTGGTTGTCAGACTTTCGGGCTTCTGACTACCCGTAACGACTGTCAAAGATCCACATATGGCAGCCCGAGGGACCAACGGCTTAACGTGCTTTTCGTGGCACGGAGGGGTCTCGGTATGTAAAGATGGTCACCATCCACAGGCCAACCGCGGCAAGCGTAGCTTAACCTGATCGACCGGTTGTTATTATTTAGCCACGGGCCCCTAAAATTATATTATGTAATTTTTTAAATTTATTTTGCCCAAAATTCAGCAACGGCCATACCGTTCGCTGATGCAGCCTTTAGTTCCTCACGTGTTCAGGTGTGTACTTTGTTCTGCTACCAACCTTTATGACCGGCCAGTACTTATTTTCAGTACGAAATTAGCTATTGTCATACTCACACGAAGGCAGAAGAATATTACACGTGTACCGACTCAAATGAATACATTACGATTTGAGCAAATACAATATTTGCCGAGCAAGACATCAAGGTAAATTTAAAGATAAAAGTGTTCAGATTTGTAACAGATAATTTTCAACCAGCAATTCGTTTTCCTTTCTCAAAGCGAGCATTTTCACTTTCTCATTGTACATATCTGTTGTTTGCTAAGGGCCTAATTACCCTCCGCTTGCGTTTTGTTTCGTACAACCAAGAAATAACACTGCGAGTACAAATACTCCCAGTATTTGTACTGTCTGTGTTATTTCTCAAGCTCTCAAGTTTAGCTAATGTCAATAAAACTGTGACTGGACGAATCAGACCGGAACTTAGCTTGTTTACAGACTATTTTTAGTCAATTAGAAAAGTAGTGTTGGTATTTATTTGCTCCGTAATCTTAATATTTCGTTTCTCTGAGTTTGACATTGGTTTTTACTGGAGAAAAATTTAACTATTGCGCAATCTGTAACCATGAGTTCGGCACATAATTCTAGACCTAGCGTAGAAAAATTTCGTCATGTATTCGTTTCGTAATGTCTGGAACAGCAAATACTAAAAAAAAAGTATGCTGTCTAGAATCATATGCTGAATTGTGAGATGAGCGTATGCCTATCGATTAGGTGTATATTTTCGTTATTGTATAATACTTAACTTATATGTTGGGGTCTTTAACTAATTTGCGTACCGTTTTATGTTAAAATAAATAAATTAATACAGTTTGCGTACTGGTTATTTTTTTTCCTGTATGTTCTATAGGTACCTTCTCTGCAGAATGAAGGTTACATTATTAAGGTAAAGATTTAGAATTCTGGTAGTATTTAACATCAATTACAACTGCAATGATTTATTTTAGTTAGTTAACATTCAGCTGGTAATCCTTCACCCCTCGTATTGAAGCATAATGAATGTAGAATTCGATAGATTCACAAACCACATATATTAAGGCGATCAATCTTAATTCTCGATATTAATCGTATTTCAAAGGTCACCCAGCATTGTAATAAATTATTATCAAGAAAACGTTCCCACGTATGCGAGAGAATGTAATGAAATATTTTTAGAATAATCTCCTAACAAATTCCCTCCTTTATTTCACAAGTTGCTATTGTTAAACCCCGGTGAGGGAATATTCAAATCAGTTTATGGCAAAGTGTAACCAACCCGACAAAAGAAAGAGTAATAAAATGAGAAAACAAGCAGGGAGGGAGTGCAATTCGGTTCATGTCGAGCGGGAAACGTTGTTTCCGCACTTTTGCTACGAATAACTGTCTTGAACACGACCCTAGCACTATTTGCTTTAGATTCTTGTAACTTTACCAAATAAAACGTTACAGAACATCTTATACAACATCGGTATGTAAATTGTGGAATAAAATAAGTTTTCGCATGATCGTAGACTTTAATAAAGCTTTTGATATTAATTTTAGTGAACTTTCCGTTCTACACCGTAGTGCAGAATAAGTATCCCGGTAGCAAAGCTATGCAGATGTGTAATATACTTAGTAAGACGTCTGTTCACACATGACTTGAGAAACAAGTTGTAGTAAACGGGGCTGCCGACAGGGAATTTCTCAACGTACGCATTACTTATATATGAAGTAGGAAAGCGCCGGTGCGTACCGACACAAGCGAGCGTGGCAAACTGAGGAGTACACTGTCAACATTGAACAGGAATATGTTTTGCTAAATGAATGGATATGGGTTTAATATTATGTTTCTTTTGTTTTAAATTTTACAAAAGATACCGGATGTTACAAATACCTTCCTACATTATTATTTAAAATGAAACGTACCTAAGTTTTTAAGGAGAGTCCTTGAAATGGTCACCTTATACTTAGACTAATTAATTAATGTCTGCCTAGCATGAGGCCCTGGGTTCGATTCCAGGTCAGGCAAAGTGTTATTGAGTTTTTCAATCTGAAATTTCTCAGTAGCAGCCTGAGTCTGGATTTGAGTTGATGGCACTAGGCTTACCCCTAATTACATAGAAATATGGGTGAACTTTAGGTACACCTCTGTCGAACCCTTGGGGGTAACAAGGCGTGATGTAATGATGTTATGTAATTGTTTAATCGATTTCGCAGCGTGTCAAATTCGTCGTGACAAAGTTATCAACATTTAATTTTATAGTAATTAGTAACTTTTGATAGATATCTCAAACATAGCTTTATACTCGTTTGGCCCAATTCGACCCACTTTTGCACCGTAACCTGAACTTTACTTATCTCGTTAACTATCACGAAAACGGGTTTATATGTAGTTATACAATATCAATCCGATTAATTAACCCTAGAAATAAATAATGTGAAGCTACTCAGTGTAATATAGGGTGATATATCTTTATTATCAGATTGTAATTCATCAAGTGTCTATACAGTAACGAAGTACCAGTCAAAAGTCATTAAACAGTAATTAATCTTATTAATTTATAACGACACTAAGAGCGAGGGAATGTTTTAAGCTCGAATGCGAGTATGTACAATCCAGTTAAACCACCTTAGATATTATATCTTTATAAAAAATGTTTATGTAAATTGCAAATTTTAATTCGCATAAATAAACTCACGCTTTCTACCCATGGGGGTAGGCAGAAGCTACACAATGCTACCTGCTACGATCCTGACATACTCCTTTCGCACGTTCATACATTTGGTCATACACGCACAGTTCTCGCAACCCGCGTGCGTGTACTACACACATGTCCTTTCTGAAAAACATCAAACTTTCATTTATTTGTCCAAAAATAAAAACATTTGTTATTTATAATGTTAAGCAATTTTTTTGTCATGTTTTTTCCATATAAAGCCTCACAATATGTCATACGCGGTTTCTATGACAACAAAGTCTATTTTTGAAAGTCGGCTTGGGGTGGCCGTACAAAAATAGGCTTCATTGCAGTTTTTTTTTCACTGTAAAACTATTGTGGGTTTTTTCAGAACCTACGTAAAGTTTTTATGTTATCTATATAACTACAAATAAAAACTGGAAAATGGTCAGAAAGTATCTGCCTATTAACATTGTTCATAAAATAACCACTGCACGTTGCTTTTATAGTTGCAACAAAACTGTAAAGAGTTCTATTTTCTGCTAATGGTTTATTGTTATTTAACTCAGAATTACATACTTTTTTATCTAACAGACTGTTGGTAGGGAAAAAATCAACATAAACTCTAAATATTCATCCATTCTGTTTCACCCACGTCATCGAAATATTTAATTCAACCGAAAAACCTTTTTCAATTCATTCGTCATAGAAAATTGAAATGACACTCGAGTTGAGAAGTAACGAAACTAATTTAATTTCAATTTCTAATTATACACGACGCGGACATAAATCTTCGCATCCAAATTTATGCAAATAAAATGAACCATTATGCTTCGTTACACAGAATCAAGCATCTATGAAGGATTGGAGAAACTTCGCCGGATTTAATCGGAGATTCCATTTTTTATTTTACATAATTTTAAATAAAGTTTTCGCCGTGTTCCGATAAAAAAATATTGAAGATTTTAGGCATCGAAAAGAAAATAAAGGTGCGAAAAGAAACATTTTATCTTACGTTGATCTCTTTATTTTTATTGTCAGTTAAGACGGGGAGATTTAAAAAAGTAGAAGATTTTTCTCGGTAGCGTGTTTGTGCTGGAGCGTATCGTCATAATAAAAATTCGTCGATCTAGGTTCTATAAACACGTTTCTTTTTATATTTATCTTTAAGAAAAATAGTTGCTTTTATATTATTCTTATTTTTATAGGGCATTGTCAAAATGAGTTTCGAATGTTACTGACGTATAGAGCGAGTCGGTAATTACGTTGGTAGTCACGTAAGGGGAAGTGTTTTATTTGTCCATCAGTGTATTTGTATTACCATCCAGCTTTTCTATTATTCAATCAAACAAGCTGTGCTTCGATGTTTATAGCCTCTTCCCCTAAATGATAGTCGAGTACTCGATCGATCGCTTCACTCGGGGAAAAACCATGAGTCGTCGTTAGAAATGACAAAGAAACTAAACTTGAAATATCCTGATTAGACTTTTACTACCGGTTTGATTGTGATTCTCTTCCTCCAAAGTAATATCAGTTTTATTTTCGGTAATGTATTAGTTCTATTTGGTATTTACTTTTTATTTGTATCGAAACCCAAATACAATATTCATGGTAAAATTCAGACTAGTTGGTATTCACTTGCATGCCTACGCAATATTTTTCTGGCCGTTATTTAACCAATCATATTTATTACAAGCTCTGCAGGTTATTGATAAATTTTGTTTTATTTATTTAGGTATGTAAAACAGTTTATAATCTAACAGTTGTCGAGAACATTTTTGAAAGATAATAAATAAACCGCTACCAAACGTTGGCACACAGGTAAAAGAAACAATAGCCAGTGATCCGAGACGATCAATAGATCGCTACGGAACGATCCCGGAGGATATCAGTGTTTGCTTTCTAAAGCATAATGTCTGTTTCCTGTTGGACCCTTGAGGAAAATACTTAGAAATTGATTCCGAACCTCGGTTTACAGAGCTGTTGAAGAGACGGCCGATAGCTTTCCTCACTATCTGTGTAGCAACTGTGGCAAGTAGGTGCTCACGGGACGGGAAGCCGGGTGGTCGGGCCGTCGGCGAGTCCCATTGTAAACACACAACGCCCAGCACGAATGTTCCCGACACTGTAAATTGAGTATTCAGCCTCGCATTGTTTCCTATCTTTAATAAGTTACACTATTGCTTCATCTAAATTAATATAAACACACAATTCCACAATTACAAGATGTTCCGCGGTACAAGAACAGAATAAAATCTTTACAAAGAATAGGTAAAATCAAGCGTGAACGCCCTAGAACATTTTATATTGCCTTAAACGGCTGAAGAATCGTCTTTTCCGAGAAAATATACCATTGGGATTCAAAAACTGTTTCTTAAGGGATTCTCTCGACATTCATTTGGGGGATATTGCGGGAAGCTCCTTCCCAATGTAGTAATGGTGCAAGTTGTTCGTGCAAGCCTAGTTGTGAAGGCTTCTTTACGAATATTAAACTGTGGGGGAATTTTGCTTGCCTTTTGCGTATAAATTATGACGTAACCTTTTCGTAAATTCAAAAACGACTCAATTAAAAGTATGTTTAACTCAATTGGGTGTAATAAAAATGAGAAAGTTAAGTTTTGCATTTATTGCATATCAAGAAAACAATGTATTTATACGTTAAATAAGAATCTACGAAGACTGGACCACCAAATTCAATGAGAAAACAAAATCGTGTATAAAGTAGAAGACAAATTCACCACAAAAGATTTATGTTAATCTTGGATAGAAAAAATACAAGACTAGGCCTTTTAAAGTTAGGTATTCCATAAACATATAATATGTAAATACTTTCAGGCAGGTGTATTTACATACGCACGTTCATTCAACTTAGGAGGATTCAAAAGCCAAAAGCGGGATTAGTCTTGAGGGCCTTTTAAGAAATCTACAGAAATAAAGACATTGCCAACAAATGTTACAGAATGGTGAATTTATTTGCATAATTCAGCAAACCTAAATCCTTTGTCCGCGGCTCGCTGCTCAAATAATAAATTTACTCCATGTTCTACACCCGAAATGGTCTATCTGAATAAAATTATTTAGCTATTTGAACGCCGCATCTTTTACAGTCTTACCTTATACATTTACACATAGCTTCCGTAGCTATCGAGTAGTTCTGAAGATTGGGTTTTAGCATAAAAAGTCTATAATGTTCCCACTGCTGGGACACAGGCCTACTTCCTGTGTGAGGGAGTGGGCTGTAATATACCACGCGGGCCCAGTGCGAGTTGGTAGATGTGACATGTCTTTGAATTTTTGATTCTAGGACATGCCGGTTTCTTCACGATGATTTTCTTCGCCGTTTTTGAAAGTAGTGAAATAAATTGCACGAAGTAAAGCACCTGGCTGGGTTCGAATCCACGACCTGCAACTCGTAAGTTGGGTGAGTTTTATTACAGTTTAACTCTCATATTTATTTAACCATAGTAACGCAACGCGTGCCATCTTTTATGTAAGGGCATTGTGACTATAAGTATCTGATATTTCACCCTATCGCATTGAGTATTCTGATCGTACGCTACTCGGGCGATTCTGCCGAGAGCACAATATGTGTAAATTTAGAAAACGTTTTCGGCACATTATTACGTTTAGGGATTTTCAAGAAAATTGCCTTATTACCTTTTTGAGTTCGATTCCGAACTAGGACTTAGTGGGATTTGCCGCACGCTTTTACAAAATATTGTGTTTGCCTAAGTGTTATTACCGTAGTTATATCCAATGTCATTATGGTGCGGGGTTATGGAGCTTACAGCTAAGTAATTTATAGTTCTTAAACATAATATTTGGAATACATTCAGGGGCTTGTAGTTTTGCAGATTACTTTCTGTCTAACTTTGGCTCATTGCCAATCCGGAAATTTTCAACCGGACTTAGAACATTTTGCGCTAGAGCTCTTAAAATTATTTATACACATTTATGTTTAATGGCTCCCGCCTTTAGGAATTAGGCTTAATCTTTATAACGAGTGAAACTTTTCTTTAGAAAATTTTCGTAGTATATGTAAGCTGGCGTATGTTTTTATTCCAATTTAAGTAATTGAGTCAAGCAATCACGCATTTTTCTTATCGTGAAAAGTTAAAAACGTGCAGAATTACTCTTTATTTCATTGCAGGGTTCATTAAAGATAAAACGTTGACATCCCCTTTGCAAATGTTCTTGTTGGGAATTACCAGGGCAATTCACAAATTAATGAAGCTTTACAAATGTACTTTGCCTACGCAAGAGGCTTTGCCTTATGGTGAAATTGCATGAGTCTACTTAAATATATCTTATAGAGGTGTATTAGGCCCAACAGTGGGACATTACTGGCTAAATATATAGATATTTATGAAATAGACAAAAGCTAAAAAAAAAATCCTAGAAATATTTTTCTTTATTTTTCAACCTGTACGATACGTGCTAGATGGAGTTGTAAAATGGTCGATTTGTAATTGAAATAAAGTTAGTTTTATTTTTCTGAAGTCTTTGTTGAATTGTTTCAAAAGTTAACAGTATATTGTTCGAAGGTTCAAATACGGAAAACTCCTGTGCAACATAACGTTTAATTGTTATCACTAATTATACCAACCCGCAGTTTCAGATAACATTTTGCACTTCCACGTGTACCAAACTTCCGTCGCCAGAAATTCCAAAAGCGATACAAATTAATTCGAATAATACGGAAGTGTCGTCCATTTTTCGGTAAGGGCGCGTACAAATTGTCAAATGGGAGGGAAACGCGTATGTTTTCTCGATGCAGCTCACGAGCGGCGTGCGAGTCTTGCATAAACATCTACGTCAACAATATAAAATGAGATATTCGTGGGCGACGCGTTGAAGCCTGCACGTAGCTTCAGCGTAACATATGGTGTGTGATAGTTAATGTGTACGCAGCCTTAGGTTAAACTGAGGGTGATTTTTTCTATTTTTTTTATGAATTGTCGCGATTAATCCGAGTTGTTTTCAAATACGTTTTGAGTTCTTAATGAAAAATATTAGAAAACCAGCTTCTGCTCGCGACTTTGTTCGCGTGAAATTTCTTGTTCCCCACCGATGATCACATCGCCTGCCCGCGCTATTAATTCGTTTTCGCTCAGTGTTCTTTCTGAGTTTTTTGCTTTTCCTCAGCTCCTAAGGGTCGTAGCATGATGATAAATAGCCTATAGCCTTCCTCAAGAATTAGGCTATCAAACACAAAAAGATTTTTTCAAATCCAACTGGTAGTTCCAGAGATTAGCGCGTCCAAACAAACAAACAAACTCTTCAGCGTTATTATTAATATATATAAGTATAGATAGATAGAAGAACACTATAGTTAAAGATAGAATGTACAAGGTGTCCAGAAATTTCTGGACACCTTGTAGATAGATGTGTACACAGGTTTGAGAAAATAAATATATCTTATCTTTTCTTAGCTATCCGCCAACATCGTAAAATAAACTCTGTTAGTATATTTCGTTATTTATTTCATAATATCCACACTTAGGTTCAAAAAATTATATCGTAATGTTATCCTATAACCTTCCTCAAGAATTAGACTATCAAATCCTACTAATATTATGAACGCGAAAGTTTGTATGGATGGATGGATGCTTGTTACTCTTTCACGCCAAAACTACTGAACGGATTTGGATGAAATTTGGCACACAGACAGTTTATAACCAGGATTAACACATAGGATACTTTTTATCCCGACATTCCTACGGGATCTAAACTTATGCGGGTGAAACCGCGAGGCGCAGCTAGTACAAAAATAATTTCAAAATCGACTCGATAGTTCCAGAGATTAGCGCGTTAAAACAAACAAACTCTTAATTTTTTTTTTAGTATTAGTATAAATACAGATCACAGAACGTAAATCTATTGCCGCTAGTCTCACCCATTATTTTTCCACTATCTACAGTAATAATACCTACAATCATTTATATCACAAAAGCGTAATATCTCCCTCATATATAATCTAAAGAAACAACCGCTTCCATAATATTCGATATCCGCAAAAGAATGCTAACCAGCCAATGAAGACGTATAAAATCGTGATAGCAGCTAACACCGACTTACAAGCAATACAGAACAGTCACCGCATCATAAACCACGGCTTACCACTGCACAGAAAAGGGCAGAAAACCAAGTCAGCTTTGCACTGTCTGAGTTTTGTAAAGTACACACATCAAGCTACTACAATTTGTCAAATCTCTTCAATAGATTTTCAACTTTATCGCTAAAGCATTGGGTTCAAGGTTGATTGTGAAAATTTGGCAGTTTTGGGTAGCTTGATGTGCTGGCGTCTGTACTTAAACAAGTACCTAAAGTTCATAAGAAGTGATATAATAGTACTAATATTACATTAAAATTTTTTGAAACGAAGTTCTTTTACGGTGCTTGAACTTTTAGAAATCGTCGTGTAACGAAAACGCGTTATCTCGTCTATGCAACTTTTTATTATATACAAAAGACAGAGAGAGATAGTTTTCTTAGTTTTCGAGGGTGCTGAAGCCGATAGTGGGGTCAAAATGAAAATCCAAGATGATGGATGCGAGAATTTTCAATTTTTTTTTATCATTTGTGTCGTTTTTATGGTTTACAAGGGTGCTAAAGTCGATAGTCAGGTCTAAATGGAAATCTAAGATGGAGGCTACGATTTTTTTTACATTTTTTCGCGGTCGCCCTGTGGATTTTCATTTTGAACTTCGTTCCTGCCGGGGGTCCCCCGACCCCAAACGTGTTTTTCTCTTACCTACCTATGTAAATATTAGAAGATACATCTGACTACAACGAAGATAGTGGTACTCAGATGCAGGATGCATCACCTGCAGATAGGTTGTTGGACTTTGTTGACAACAGCTGAAGGTTGCCACCCTTCACAATTTGAAAGACAGTGCCTTCACACAGGGCAGACAAACTTGATGATCACAAAAAGCTGTCTGTCGTCCATTCTATACAGTGCCTCATCTAGTTACACTTTTTGTAAGCAGTTAAGGGTAGGACATGCCGAAAATGTCTCACTGCGATACCCACGGTCGCAGTTTAGCTCGCTACCTCGATGTCACCTCCATGTAAATTCATGTTAATAGACACGCACGCTCAAGCCAAAGGATATCTCACTGCGATACATCGCGGACTGCTTGGGGGTTTACCTCGATGCCTGCCATGTGCGTGCGTGTACCCTCAGGTGAGCAATCTCAACAGTAAAAAACAGATATACTAGCTAGAAAAAGCAAAAAAAATCTGTGACTTGCTCTGGTTTCAAGCCTCCTGAAGTGCAAGTCTTCTGCCTCACTTCTGCCTCACCAGAATCCAGCTCGTCGGATTCGCAGCACGTACCCGGCTGGTATATATTGAACAAACTAAACAGTTGTAAGAATACCTCAGTCTGTAGGTAAATTGTTTGGCTTGTTATTTATGTTCCACGGCTTGTTAATACGTGCACAGCTTTATGAAGTGCCCCCACGCCACTGTGAGTGTGCGTATTCGTTCTCACTTACGTTTTGAAGAGTTTCATTAGGGGTTGTCGGTGTTTTGGGGTAATGAAAGTTCATTACCCCAAAACACCGACAACCCCTATTTATTATTGCAAGTGCTATTGAATCCTACTATATTAATATTAAAAATGTGAAAGTTTGTATGTTTGGATGTTAGTTACTCAATCATGTAAAAAAGGTTGAACAGATTTGGATGAAATCTGGCAAACAGATACTGTTTATAACCTGGATATAGGATACATTTTATGTCGGTAAACGCAAACGAAGTCTCGGGAAGTAGTAGATATTATATTGTCAAAGCACATTATGTCCTATAAATAGCTTTACAACAATTAAAGTATTCAACAATTTTCCAAAATAAATAAGGGACCTCCCTCTAAAAATAACAGATAAATATAAGATATATATATCACCAACTAAAAAAAAAATATGATACTGAGATTTAATTATATTACTTTATATATTTATTATTCGTAAGTGTTCAAATAGACACGAAACCCTAATAACCAATGTTATTAGAAATGTTATAATTTTAATTTTAACAAATTAGTATAATAAAGCTACATTTAACATGTTTAAATATGTGTATGCCAGTCCATGGCGAAACATGCAAGAACATAACTTTATTTATAAGACCTTTATTTTCTGGGTGGGAAATCATCATATGACTTCTCCCGCTCTGGGCGGAGCGGGAGGGCGTGTCAGACTTTTACTGACGAAAACCCACCCGTGTTCCTTCAGTTGCCTATGCCAGGGGCCACGGTATCTCTTTCGAACTACCCGCGGCCCTGGCAGGCATCGGCCCTAGCGGACCCTGTCAGTTCGTGCTGACATCTCTTTGAGGCGCGCATGGAACACAACGCGCCGTCGACTCGGGCCCGGTCCTTGCCGGTCGGTGAGCTGCCCATTGCTCGCCGCCCGCAAGCCCGCGCCTACGGTGGCCGGGAGTCGGCTTGTGACTTCCGACGTCCAGGGCGTCTCCTGCGGCGATTAGGGGCGTGAGGACGCAGAGATTTACTCTCTCTCACGCGCTCCGCCTCCTCCTTTGCGAGCATTACTGCTTCGCAGAAGGAGGTGACGGCTTCCCATGCACTCTCGCTCCGTACCATGGCCTGGACCAGGGCCAGACGCGAGAGATGTCCGCCGCCAATCGCCGTCACGAGGACGCGGCGGTATTCCGCCCAAGCCGGGCAGATCTCCACCGTATGCTCCACCGTGTCCTCCGGGCGATCCACACAGTGGTGACACCCTGGCGTTTCCTCCCGCCTTATCCTGGACAAGAACCTCCCGAAACAACCGTGTCCGGTGAGGACCTACGTCAGGCGGAAGGTGAGGCCGCGGTGGCGCCTCTCCAGCCACTCCTCAAAGAGCTCCTTATCGCCGCAATTGTGGCGTGCCCAGCACTGGGTTGCGACCATCGCACTCTCGATGTTGCCCTGAGATCCCGCCGGAGCTCTGTCTGCTGTACCCTGATTTCTTGCGGCAGCCTAGTTACGCCCCGGCGTTTTGCCTCCTCTGGGCACTCCCATATGTGGGCGAGGACTTTTGCCTCCAGATCCCATGGCGGCATTCCGGCAAGGAGGCTCGCCGCCTCAGCGGAGACCGTGCGGTATCCTCGGATCAGCCGGACGGCCATGACCCTTTGGGACGCGCTCAACCGGCGGACTTGTCGCCGCCTCAAGGAACGCGCCCACACTGGTGCCCCGTAACCCTGTACCCCGTAAAGGGCCATAGACCGCACGACCCCCGCATAGAGCCTCCGGCAGGAGGCTTTTGGACCCCCTAGATCGGGCAGGAGCCGCCTCAAAGCAGCCCCGGCCCGCTCCAGTCTGGGAGCCAAACGTCGGAATTCTCCACGAAGTCCCACCGGCTGTCGAGGACGACTCCCAGATACTTCATCGTCGACTCGACGCCGTTGTGAACCCTATTTATAAGACCTTAATGTACCATGTTTTAAAGCAAATAAATATATTCTTATTCTTACCTCAGACGCAAACTGCTTGCTTGCAATATATAATTTATATTCTATTAAAGAGAAATAAAACTATAACGACCACGATACTTACGTGCACAACAAAGTCATGAAATCAGGGGAGTTGAAAATAATTAGGTGGCTGGCTCCTTCGAAAAGCGTGAATTACTACTGCGCACGCGAACATTTCATATTATTTTGTAGTTAGAGATGTAATTAAACGTAAATTATAGCCAAATTATTATCAGATTACTGATATTGTTGCGAGGTGTGCCCGGTGTATGGAAAGCGAAACAATAGAAGTTTACTTCGCGTATTTGTGTAATTGAAACTATATTAGTAGGTACCTACTTATTATTTCCTTTTTTTTCAGTCCCATCTACGGCCCCAATGACGTAACACACTTTCTTTCACAATTGGATGGATTTTGAAGGAAATTCCTAATCCATTGCTTCGTATGATTGAAAAATTTGTCTGCTCGACGATATGAATAACGCAATGAATGTTGTCGAATTGTCAAAATGAAAGACATTGCATTGTGTGTTACGCAATTACCACGCTGGAATAGGTATACTTAAGAGAGTGGACTTTATTTTAGATAACAAGCAAGAAGCGTTAAAGTTACCGGCCAAGTGCGAGTCGGAGTCGCACAAGAAGGGTTCCATACCATCATACAATATTTAACACTACATATTTGAAAAAAAAAAAAAACATGTTTAAACACAGACGGACGGACAGACGGACGAACGGACAGCGGAGTCTTAGTAATAGGGTCTCGTTGGCACCTTTTGATATAATCAGTCTATCATGTTCCCAGTGCTGGGACTTAGTCCTCCTCTCTTCGAGAAGGAGTGGGCTGTAATCTACCACGCGGGCCCAGTGCGGGTTGGTAGATGTCACATGTCTTCGAAGTTTTGGTTCTGGGACATGCCGGTTTCCTCACGATGTTTTCTTTCACCTTTTGTTTACGGAGCCTAATAAAGCTTGTCGTCATTTAGCAAATGAATTAGGTAAGTAGTTACTGCAGCTGACTTGCACGTACCACGGAATATCAAATTGATTGTGTTTTACAAAACAAAAACTTAATGTTAATTAACACAACTATGGAGCCTCCATTAACTTAATACATACATAACAGATTTTCGATAAAAATATAACGGTTATTTGCATGCATGTTCCAACAAACAGAGTCAATAAAACTTCGTCATCACGAACGTGGTACAATCAAATAGCTGGCTGATTGTGCTGCCTGGTATAATAAAACAATCGTTATGGAAAATTTAACAACTCGATTACAAATTTATAATCGATTCGTTTTTAGTTCTATAGTTGTTTCTGGCGAAATGTAGGCAACATTTTGTCCAACTGAGGACTGCTCTCGAACTATATTTTTGTACAAAAAACCACTGGTACTACCACCACCACGATACTGGAACCACTTGTACTACTGGTAACCACTGGTACTGGAACCTAAATGTTATATTATGAGTCTTTAGTAATTTCATAACTTAATATCACGCCTGTATTGCTGAAGGGTTAGGCAGAGGTGCACTTTTTTGTACACCCACATTTCACTACCTATATTTAAGTCCCAAATAACAGGAGGCGAGCCTATTATATAGCCATCAACAAAATTCAGACTCCGGGCTCCGGGCGGTAGCAGCCCGGAGTCTAGACCCGATCCGGGAATTAAACCTAAGATCCCATACTCAGTAGTAGCGCTTGTGAACTCTAGATCAACGGGGCAGTAATTTCAATATATTCTACATATTATACAGTTAAGTGTAAGTATGAATCCATGTAAATAAAAATTAAATCTGTTCGTTGGTAAGCGCATCACTTTAAAACGGCTGGACCGATTTGGCAATTTTTTATTTTAAAATGTTTATAGTCTGAATCAGGTTTTTACGGAAACAATAGATTTGAAAAGTTGCCGGGAAAAACTAAAAGTGCATATTCTATGGGAATTTTGTGTGAATGATTGAAAGGATAGGAGGGGCTTCTATCCAAGTAAAAACAGCCGCAAGGTCGTTAGAAACCCGAAGGTACTAAGGGGTATCGTATTACCCAGAAACTGGGTTGTGAAGGTTAGATAGGCAGTCGCTCCGTGTAAAATACTGGTATTTAGCTGCATCCGGTTTGACTTGAAGCCGACCCCAACATCTTTGGGAGAAGATCAGGCAGATGATGTATGATTGAAAGGATAGAACAACGTATTTCGGGTCAGCTCGTCAATCAACTCAGCCTATCGCAGTCCACTGCTGGACATAGGCCTCTACCAGGCTGCGCCACAACACCCTGTCCTCCGCCTTCCGCACCCAGTCTGTCCCAGTCAGCTTCTTAAGGTCGTCCGTCCATGTAGCTGGGGGGCGTCCCACACTACGCTTGCCGATACGTAGTCTCCACTCCAGGACTCGTCTGCTCCACCGGCCATCGGTCCTTCGACAAACATGGCCAGCCCACTGCCACTTCAGTTTGCTTACTCTGTAAGCTACGTCGGTAACTCCGGTTTTGTGGACCAGCCCGACCGTCAGTGTCCACCTTTCGGCGTCATATGTCATGGGTGTCATCGGGTCAGCTAGTAATTTAATCAAATCAGATTTTATTATAGAATTACCTATTCTATGTATCTACTACTGTTTTATACTGAAATCATTCCAGTTCGATTATTATTCAATTACGGAACCAAACTGTTAATTACAATCTATTGTTGCTGCTTACCATAATTGTACTGAATGCAGTGATTTGGATTCAATTCTTAATTATCTTTTTGGCAAGCTGACAACAAGCGGTTAGGTGCTTTAAATATCTGAACTTTGAAGAGCTTTAAAGGCTCTTTTGTTCCTGTGATCAATCAATTTGTTGTACATTGTAGTGCCTATTTATTTACATAATTACCGACGAACTGGTTTGCACTTTGGTAAATACTGACGGCTGATATTGTGTATTTTTTGAAAAACAGTAAACAAACAAACAAGTGGTATGAGTATTATAGCTTGATTGGCTTGTGGCTAAATAAACGGCCGCACGGGTCGATCGATCAGGTTAAGCTACGTTTTCCGCGGTTGGTCCGTGGATGGGTGACCATCTTTACATACCAAGTCCCCTCCATGCCTCGGAAAGCCCGTTAAGCCGTTGGTCCCACCTGTCATTCGTGGATCTTTGACAGTCGTCACGAGTGGTCAGAAGCCCGAAAGTCTGACAACCAGTCTTACTAAGGAGTTTCGTATTACCCAGTAGCTGGGTTGCAAAGGTCAGATAGGCAGTCGCTTCATGTAAATAACTTTTACTCAGTTGCATCCAGTTAGGCTGGAAGCCGACCCTAATGTAGTTGGGAAAAGGCTAGGCAGATGTGGTGCCTATTTATTTAGATCATTACCGACAAACTGGTGTGCAGTTTCGCAAATACTGACAGCTGTCATAATGTATATCTATTGAGAAACAATAAACCGACAAACAAATAAGTAGTATATAGCAATGAGAAGAGGGTAGGACTGGTTTCGTTTATTACAACTTGAGGAAAAGCCCTTTCGCCATATTGCTATCAAACATAGTTACTTTAGTCTGGCTGGGTAAGATTTATATTGAAGTGCTTGATCATCGTTTATACTTTGTCCATATTTCAAAGACACATAGTATGTAAGAAAATATCAGAATTGAGTACCTCCTCATTTTATTGAAGTCGGTTAAAAATGGACGTTGCCGGCCCTAAAAGAGGTGGCGTGGCGATCTGCACCCTATTTACGTAACACACTATCAATTACAATCTAAATAATTCTGAAGGATATTGCTAATCCATTGCTACATATGTTCGAAAACATTGTCTGGGCAACAACGTAAATAACGCTATGAATTTTGTTGAACTGTCATAAAGGAAAGCCATTCCTACTGTTAGTGTTTTACGCAATTATATTAAAATTATGAAATATTCTCATTTCAGTAAATTGGAGCAGCTTAGCACCTGCATCCGTTTGCAGTTTAACGATAATGAATAGACATTGTTGTCATAATGTCTTCATGTACAGTAACTTGACACTTACTGCAATTATCCAATCATGAATTTATGTAAATTATCGCTTACACATGGACGCGCGCGAGAGTGATTAAACCATACATGTAGGATTTAGCAGAAGCGCAATACAATATGTTCATTAAAACAATTTTTTCCGAGAAATTATGTTTTAATTGAAAACTATGAGAGTAAAAGTGCTATAAAATCTGTTTTTAATTGAATTGTAATATTATTTATTATAAAACGATTTATGTTTGAAACATTGTTAAATTAATAAAGTGATTCCAGGATTTCAATTTTAAATTGTTTTTCGGAGCAAGCCTTGCTATTTTAAACCAAATTATTAGACACTAGCTTCTGCCCGCAACTTCGTCCGAGTGGAATTTTTGGTTCCTTCGACGCGACCCGTCGCAACGCGTCGACTGTGCTATTACTTGGTTTTCGCGCGTTATTTCTTCTTTCGCATTTTTTTTCTTTCTAATCGACTCCGAAGAGTCGTAGCGTGATGTTAAAAAGCCATTCTTAAGAATTGGGCTATCAATCAAATGCAAAAATATTTTTTCATATCAGACTGGTAGTTCCAGAGATTAGCGCGGTCAGACAAACAAACTCTTCAACTTTATTATTATTATTACCTCAACTTGAAATAGTTAGAAACAATCGTAAACCAGAATTACGAGTACGAAGAGGAGAAGGAACGAAGTATAGACATCAAACAACCAAAACCAATAGAAATCAATAGAACGACATCCAACCATTTTACATCACCCAATTACAATACCCACCATTTCATCAATCAGCGTAAAGTATGAACACTGCGATTTAGAAAAATTACGTATTTTTTTAACGTCTGCACAGAGCATGTACAGAGCGGTATGAAAGTTGTTTTCGTGAATGTTTTAGCGGTATTTTGCGTTTTAGTAATTTTCTATTATCTCCGAAACTATATGACCAATTGACATACTGTAAAGGGCAAATCTTATTTCTATAATGTCCTTCTGATTATAAAATAATTTATGTTGATAAGGATTCATATTTAACGTAGCTACGTGGATCCGCAGATCACTTTTCACCCCATAGAAACAACTGACGTGGTGAAAACGACTATGTAGGTAAGGATCGTAGCAGGTGGCTTTCTGTAGTTTCTACTGAACCCCATGGAAACAAGGCTTGAGTATTGACTAAAGGTAGGTACCTATTTTGAAGCTTATTTTGCTGAGCTTATTTAGCCTTCAGACAGGCCGCACGGGTCGACTAATCAGGTTAAGCTACGCTTGCCGCGGTTGTTCCGTGGATGGGTGGCTATCTTTACATACCAAGGAAAAAGCACTTTAAGCAGTAGAACCCGGTTGTCATTCGTGGATCTTTGAAAGCTGTTACGGGTCGTCAGAAGCCTGAAGTCTGACAACCAGTTTTACCAAGGGGTATCGTTTTACCCAGTAACTGAGTTGTGGAGGTCAGATAGGCAGTCGCTCCATGTAAAATACTGGTATTTAGCTGCATCTGGTTAGACTGGAAACCGACCCCAACATAATTGGGATCTGCCTAGGCAGATGATGAGGTCTACCTACCTATTTTGAAAATATATTTTATGAAAACTAATTATGGAAAATTATTCTATTACTAGCGGCCCGGTACATGCTTCGCAACGTATAAATTGAAATATAAAAAAAAAAAAAATTGGAACATCAAATTCATTTATTCAAAAAAATATTTAATTAATTGCCAGCTATTTTAAAACTTAATCCAAAACATTTAGATAAACAATATTTTTTGTTTTTCCATTTTGAGCATGAATAAACAAACGGCGGGCGGGTACCGACTCTGGAAGAGGCAACGTAAAGTTGGCCATTGAAAAACATGATTCCTCCAAATGTGTGTGGTGTGCCACAAACGTCAAGTGTTTGCCCTTGGGCCTTGTTGGTGGACATCGCAAATGAAACGCACAGGATATTGTAATCGTTTGGATTCAAATGGCATATCAGTTGGAATCATAGGGATACGCGGTATCAAACAAACTTCTCCTACCGATTTAGCAGTTAAGATCGTAGCTTCAATCAAATTTGGCAATAACTTTTCACTGCCAATCTGGTGCCATAGTTTTGGTGGATTAATATTTCGCAATAATATAATCATCCTGTTGAAGTATTTACCTTAAACGTCGGCATAAAATTATCACTAATAATTTTAGTAGCACCAAAAGAAGTCATTTGAAATTCCGAATTGTATTGTTGAATATGACTCAAAAAGTGCTTCGAATTTTGAGATGTCCCAAAAATTAATTAATACAATGGTTCGGGTGGAGTTTCTAATGCTGGCAATCTCACTTTGCCATTAGCACAACACAGGCCGGGCGTTTCACCTGGAAAGTTAGCCGCATCACAATATGGACATATAGCGTCCATCATTCCAATGTATCCGTACATACTATAATCAATATGACTGTTATAATTAAAAGCAGCACGCATCATTTCAGCCAAAACAGCACGACGTATTCGTGATCGCCGTCGAAGATTCAGTACAGGTACAGGGTCCACAGATCTATTTCGATCATTACGTTCACGCTGCGATGCATTAGCTTGTGCGCGTTCATCTGCAGTCTGTGGTCGTCTTAGTGATGCCACATCATTGTTGTATATAAGTAGTTTATCAGCCATCTTGTTACCATAACACAAGCATTAGGTTGCTTAGCTTGGGACAAATGGTGCTGTGTGAAATGTCCAGGGATTTATTTATATTATTATTTATCATTTGCATTACGCGTTCGGCGACCTATATTTGCTCGTCCGGCTCGTGGCATTTTTCCTTCAAATAAAATAGAATAAATCATATTAAAAACAAATTGCTACATTATTATTGGTACACAATATGTTTTTTTCAAATAAAGAAACACACATGCATACATGTAATTCACTTCAATAGTTCACAACTTACCGTTTGTGTAAATTCGTTTGACAATTTAATTCAAATAAAGCCTGTAAACGATATGAAACACCGACGGCTCATAACATAGTACATTTGAACAAAAAATATAAACACAAAGCAATAATTATCGCTGACAATTTGCTTTAATCGAAGCACGTCCAAAATGAAATGACAGTATAAATGACATAACAACATGCTTTTACTGTCAACACTGAAAAAGTTTCAATTTGACAGCAAAATCCCCATTTACAAAATGATCCGCCATTTATTGAATTCATTTGTTACAAAAAATGTGATAAATGAAGAACTCTATCTCGTAAAATATTAAGTTAGAGTTAAATTGCTTATTAGTCTGTTAGGCTAGATTGTAATAAATTACTAGGAACACTAGTTCTTATTAATAAAAAAAAAATAAAAAAATGAAGAACCGCTCTACCGATTTTGTGCAAACTTCACATAAACCATCTACTATATAGTCTGAACAAAGCCTAAACATTTGGTTTGGATAGTTGAACCCGTTCTTGAGTTATAAAATTACAACGAAAAGTGGCATTGATTTTTATATACATATATAGATTATGTATGCAAACTGGTGCTACCTGTAGTTTAAAATATATAAATTATATTTAAAAAAAAAAAATATTTTATAAAATATATATTTTATTAATATTATATTATTATATTATTTTATTATTATTATTATTTTATAAAATATATATTATTGCAGAATGACTACAACGGTATTTTCGGTCTTTATTCAGGTTGTAGAAAGCTATCCATCTCTGGAGATTACCGGCCGATGCATAGCGACTGCTCATGTAGAATGTCCATGGGTACCATTACTAGGAACTGCAGTGGTACCGACAGACACAATAATCATGATATTACAATAATATCAGCTTTACAACTAGGCTACCGCTAAACATTACTTTCTTTCAAGATACCTTCTATTTATATTTTATATAGTAACATAATATATTAGTAAGATAATTGCAAAAAAATAAATAATACCAACGACAGTTCCAAGAAAAACAGCGCAAGTAGAAGAATTTTCTTTTTCGTAGAAGTGTCTAAATCGAAATATTTCTTCGGTTCTGGGTTGTATAAGCCAATTCTATGAATATATCCTTCAATTATTATTTTTTTGTTCGGTACAACTTATAATATATAATTTTCTATCAGGTATTATATTAAGTACTCGCTTCTTCTACCCGGGACTGCCTACTTGTGAAATTCCTTGTTCCCTGACACGCCATTAATTCGTTTTCGTTCTTTCTGGCTTTTTACGTTTTCCTCGGCTCCGGTCCTAGCGTGATGTTAAATAGCCTATAAGGCTATAGGCTATTACCTCAAGAATTGGGGTATTAAACGCAATTGAATTCAGATTTTTTCAAATCCGACTGACAGTTCCAGAGATTAGCGAGTGCAAATAAACAAACACACTCTTCAGCTTTATTATTAGTATACCTATAGATAGATAATAAATAAATAATAAATAAATAAATAAATCCCTGGACATTTCACACAGCACCATTTGTTCCAAGCTAAGCAACCTAATGCTTGTGTTATGGTAACAAGATGGCTGATAAACTACTTATATACAATTTTTTTTTTTTTGTAAATACATACATATTATATTAGAGATAATAGATGTAGCTTTAGTAGTCAATAGTATTATTTTACCGCAGTTACAAGAAATGATTTTAAGGGCACAACAACCAGCAGCTTCATCCATTTGAAACGTTTTGTCACCATCAGCATCGTCAATCTACGAAAAAATAGACCTCTTATTGTAAACATAACATTACGCTCCTATTTCTTAAAAGGGGTAGGCAGAAAAATAAAACCATATTTTATCAGTTAAGGGGTCAACTAATTTAGTCCGTGACATTAATTTTTTTTTGCATTTTGCAGGTTAGTGTCAGGTTGAATGCTGGTAAAAGCGCTATGGGGTCACATAGGGTACTTTTAATCCCGGAAGTACATATTTTTGACTTCCACGCGGTCGAAGCCGCAGGCAAAACCTAGTCATCAATCTCTCTAAGTTAGAACCAGCCTCAGATGAAATAGTAACTTAATAGGGTAATTTGAACTTAGAGAGGTATTGATGGTTTTAGTAATTATAATTCTGAGAATAATTAAATCAACCTACAACCTAAAAATCTGTACAGGGCAAAAAATTAAGAAAATTTCGCTTGTCTACCCTGACGCTTTGCGACAACCGAGCACAAATCTGGACTCCGGCTCCGGGGCGGTTGCTGAGAATTTCTGTGTGGCTAAAAGTAGAAAATAGTCACATAATATTGTACCTGGGTATCTATATTTTTTCACGCTTTATGCGGATAAGTCGATACGAGTGAATATATCGACTATATTGACATTCGATTAAGTAAGTCTCTCTTTAGCTCCCAAGGGAATTAAAACGCGGAGAGAACTAACGTTATCATTGCACTGAATATGCTACTAGCATTGAATGCAGTGCTAGCAACATTGAAACATTTGTAAAAGAAAAACAAACTGACTTTATTTCTGCTTCTTTTAAAAGTCTGTCGATAGTGTTTCGGGTGAAACATTGGAAGCTGCAGAAATTGTTCGTTCGTTTGAACGCACTAATCTCTGGACCTGCTGGTAGGGTTTGAAAAATTCTTTTGTTTTCGTTAGCCCAATTTTTGAGGAAGGCCATTTAGCATCGCGCAATGACCCTTACGATCCGAGCAAAATAAAAAAGTCAGAAATAACGCTAAGCTTAAACGAAGTAACGGAGCAAAGCTATTGGATCCTGTGCAATGCTATTGCTATTTTATGTTAAAACAAGAAACTCCACGCGGACGAAGTCGCGAGCAGATGCTAGTGAGATATATGTATGGTAAAATAATTCTATTTTACCATACATATATCTCACCACCTACAATCTATTTCTGAGATTAGAAGATTCCTTCTAATCTCAGAAATAGATTGTAGGTGGTCTAATAGCCAAATTAAAAGTATAATCACTAATGTAGGTAGGATGGATGAGTGTATGGATGTATGTATTTTATAATGTTGTATATATTTTTGTGATTATATTAAATTAATGTAAATATTATACAAAATTGTTATTGGTATGTCTATTGTGTGGTGTTATTCGATATTGTAATTATATAAATATCTAAATATTTAAAATTAATTATTATTTAATTACGAATTAGTTAAATAATATTACGAGAGTAACCACATTTTTTATAGACAAAACAAAGTATTGAAGTAAATAAAGGGCTACCTTTTTCCTTTAAAAAATCATATGAGTCACGCTAGCTGTTTTCGACATTCTTTTTAGTGTAATTACGAGTATAATGTTGTATGTATTTATAGTATTTTTAAGTTATATTAATATTGTATTGTATGTGTTTATATGGGCCTTGATGTCTGAAATAAATGGATAAATAAATAAATTCATGAAACAATAACTCCCATTTATAAACCCATGAAACATTGAAACCGGATGTTGGCTAGATGTTTGCAACAGTCATTTGGGAAACAATACGAACTCGAGTAAGCAAGTATCCCAGCATTCGCATTTGGTTGGTAACAATTGTGCTTACAATGTCCTCATGTATGTAGTTTTCAACTGTTTTTATATTCAGGGCCCCGCTCAACTTATTTCGGTAACGGAAATCCGCGCAATAAAATTCATCTGCGCTTTGTTTGTACTCAAAATAAAAGTGAAATTGATTTAAGTATTTTTTGAACAACCTTTAAAACAATGTTTGCGTACCCATAAATAAATTTGTGTTCGAGTAAGAGGCGATTCCCGTGGATTGCTTGTGTATTTTTCATTTTATAGAATATAAAAATATATTCGCTTTACCGTGAACCATGAGGATTGACTTATTTGTTATTTTTTTATTTCTTTTATTATTTACAAGCTGCGCCCTGCGGTTTCACCCGCATAAGGTGTGATCCTGTAGGAATATCAGGATAAAAATTATCTTATGTGTTAATCCTGGTTATAAACTATCTGTGTGTCAAATTTCATCCAAATCCGTTCAGTACTTTTGGCGTGAAAGAGTAACAAACATTCATCCATCCATCCACCAATCCATACAAACTTTCGAATTTAGTAGGATTAAGTATGTGTACCATACTTAAATACGTAAAGATACGACATATCATATTTGAGTACAAAAGTACTGCTTATTTCTTTAGAAATTTCTTCCAGCAGACTTGCGGAAGAAGAAATGTAAAATATAATTATGTAGACAATAGTGTGTGAGAACAAGAAGAGAAGAGAATGTCGTGTGACATCTTATATTAAAATATTTAATATATCATCAAATATTAACACAGCGTGGCGATTATTAAAATAATTAATTTTACTAAAAATAGAAAACTGAATTTTTCAAACAAAATAAGTACATAGCTTAAAAAGTGACACGACATAAACCACCCTTGATAAAAAGGCAGTAGACACCCGCGGGACGATGATATCAACAATTCAACACAAACTTTATAGTATTGTTACCAAATAATCACAACAAATTAAGTTTAAATTACCAAACTAAAAACAAAGGTCCAATGGCTAGAATGTTAATTGTTATTAATTATTTTAAATGTATATGTTCAAAACATGTACGTGGTTTCAATTAATATGATAACCTAATTGCCACATTGTATACGTATATTATTTATAAATACATTCTTAGCTGAATGAAGAAGAGGGGCTTGTGGCTAAGAAATAACAGCCGCACGGTTCGATCGATCAGGTTAAGCTACGCTTGCCGCGGTTGGTCCGAGGATGGTTGACCATCTTTACATACCAAGGAGAAAGTTTTTTTAACCTGGGGCACGTTTGCCATGATTCATCATGCATTTACGATTCACCGCATGAGAGACAGCGAAATTGTTTGTCCATACTTGGCTGTTGTTTGTTTTTAGTGGCCATTCTTTGAAAGTGCACTTACTTGCAGAATCTTTATGTTGTATGGAATGCGTGTTGGTGTTTTGATTCATTCTAACCTTTGAAATATTTATTACGTGCATCATGAAGTACATCATCATATTACATCTATACAAATATGTAAGGTAGGGATCCATGGCTAAATAATAACAGCCGCACAGGTAGATCGATCAGGTTAAGCTACGCTTGCCGAGTTTGGTCTGTGGATGGGTGACCATCTTTACATACCGAGACTTCTCCGTGCCTCGGAAAGTACGATAAGTCGTTGATCCCGGCTGTCATTCGTAGATCTTTGACAGTCGTTACGGGTCGTCAGAAGCCCGAAAGCCTGACAACCAGTTTTACCAAGAAGTATCGTATTACTAATAACTGGGTTGTGGAGGTCAGATAGGCAGTCGCTCCATGCAAAATACTGGTATTCAGCTGCATCCGGTAAGACTGGAAACTGACCTCAATAAAATTGAGAAAAGGCTAGGCAGATGATGAGCTGAAGATAGATTCATCATATTATTTATTAAAATTATGACAAAAAATAACTATGACCAAGGTTGGCGAATGGATTGGTGACCGGAGTATATCACATGCAGAAACAATGGTATGGTGTTCAGATAGCTGTTCAGGGTCTGGGCCCTGAACAACTATCTGAACACCATACCATTATATAATATGATTTGTGCGGGAATCGCATCCAGATAGGCAGTCACTTACCCAGAACTCGGCCATAAGTTACAATGAGTTGTTAGTTTTGTGCCGAAAGGCCGTCAATTCGTCTCAGATTTAGCGTTTAGTGTTCCAAAGTTTAGGAAGCAACACTCATTTAGTCACGTATAGTAGTCACATATAGTCACGTATTAAGTAATTATCTCGCGTTTCATCTATTGTAAAACATCCCACACAAACACGGAATTTATTCTCGTGCCCACAATTTCATTTCACTCCTTTTCTGCACGTTACGAGTACTAACTCGTATGTCGATTTTTAGAAACTGTTGTTGCTGTGGATTGAAAATCCGTTAACATGCTAACTCAGGATATGCTCATTCACTGGAAATTCGGATTTTATGCGGTAGAAAAACCGAGTCGGACTAGGAAATAATTCGAGTTGAAGTTCTAACAGCGTTCTAAATAAACGAATTAGTAGGATGAGAGGTTTTCAGACGATTTCTGTTCACGTTTCAACGCGCTGATTTCATGTTAATTACGAAATGAAAGAGAAACAGTACCTACCTGTTTAACTTTGCTGGCAAATTGAAAAAGTCAATTTTGAAAAACTGATTATTAAAAACTCCGGTTATCCTGACCTACTTTAATGCTAAATTCTAACTAGTGCTCACAATTTGTACAATAAAATGGAATACTTAATAGTAACAAAAATGTTGGCAAAACCACTTATATTAGAATATAAATAATAATAAATAATTTCTTTTCCCTATAGGTCCTTTTCCCTATTCGTTCGTTCTCACTGTAACTTTACTTTTATTAAACTACTTATCAAAGCTTAAAATGAATGTTGTACTTACCAAAATCTTCGTGAAACATTTTCTCAACTCAAACTATTTATTAAATTAGCGCTCGCTCTAAATCAAAAACATTTTCAAGTTACTACACTTTTATATTTTGTAAGATTCCGTCTGAAATACTGTAATTTATCCTTATCAGAGCGAAACTAATTTTCTATTCCATCTGGTACCGCGTATTATACATTTTGTGCAAATTTTAGGCAAGGGTTGATTTTTCTGAGAGCACATCAAAGTTGATGAGAATTTAAATTATACCTCCTTACAAATTATGTAAACGAATATCGGATGTAGACGTCTTTTTGTTAAAGGCTCTTTAAAATTTTCATAATTATAAGATTTGGTAAAGTTTGGGACCGATTAAAATTAATTGTCTTTTCTATTTTATTTCGGAAGTGTCTACCTACCTACCTACTAGCTACTTCTAGGTATAATAGTGTCGTAGTTCTTATTAGAATGTCCATAACAATCTAAATGGACTCGGCCCAGAATTCGGCTACTTGTTTGGCGCCATCACCAGCGTCCTTCAGCCCCTGTAACGTGCAGCTGACACGTAGGACATGATATTAAATGTCCCATAGTTTGTAGAACAGCACCACATTTACACTCCAAGGCGGAGTCTTCTGTGAATCTCCACCTGAACAGGTTTTTTTTTGTTTCGCTAGCTAATTTAATTTGACCCTTTGTATAGCTTTTTGAAGGGGAGGGGCCCGTGGCTAAATAATAACAGCCGCACAGGTCGATCGATTAGGTTAAGCTACGCTTGCCGCGGTTTGTCTGTGAATGGGTGACAATCTTTACATACCGAGACCCCTCCATGACTCGGAATGCACGTCAAACCGTTGGTCCCAGCTCTCATTCGTGGATCTTTGCCAGTCGTTACGGGTAGTCAGAGGCCTGAAAATTTTGACAACCAGTCTTACTAAGGGTATCGTATTACCCAGTAACTGGGTTGTGGAGGTCAGATAGGCAGTCGGTCCATGTAAAATACTGGTATTCAGCTGCATCCGGTTAGACTGGAAGCTGACTTCAACATAGTTAGGAAAAGGCTAATGTTAAGAACAAAATAGTACGTTAGAAATAGAAACCTAGCAACACTGTAGCTTGTTCTTGGTATTACAATGTACCTGACAACCCTGATACAAGCTGTTATTAAAATGTTGAAAGGTTTTAAAACATGGCTACCGCTCTTTCTCGGAATAGTTCGGCTTAAAATGTACAGTTTTTTCAGTGAACCTACCTAATGAAAAAATGGCTTTGGAGAGAGGACTTTTCTAAAAACTGTTAAGGATAAAAATTGAAAATAACGAGTTGCACTTTCATTAGCTGCAGTGTGATTCTGTAACCATCTCACCGTGAAAACTTAGGTGAAGTGAGCGTGGAGTGAGCTGTCATTCCAACTAATTCTAGGGATGACACTATTGACGGCTCACTTTAAGCTCACTTCACCTAACTTTTCACGGTGAGATTTTTACAGAATCGATCGGCTGTACTTGTAGTGCATATTCTTTGTAAACTTTACTTATTAAGAGTAGTCTGCGCCATGTTTTTATTTGTCTAATTACTGGGAGTTCCAGAGATTAGCGCGTTCAAACAAACTCTTCAGCGTTATTATTAGTATAGGTAGGTACCTATAGATAGATAGATGTGTACACAGGTTTGAGAAAATAAATACATCTTATCGTTCTTTATTCCCTATTTATTATCAACATCGTAAAATAAACTCTGTTAGTATAACATATTTCGTTATTTATTTTATAATATCCACACTTAGGTTCAAACATTTTAGAGAGCTTACGTCTAAGTTTTCATTAGAGCCGAATCTTTAAGAGAGAATCTCCTTACTAACGGAAATGCAATATCTTGTTTGAACGTTCTCACAGAAATTTCCGAAAAGCATCCACATTCTTTCGGCCACTCAAAGCAGGTAAGGTTTCTAGAAAGATCTTATACAGCATACGATCAAAAAGATGTGGATAAAAGACAGAATAAAATCTTTATACATATACTATGCTAGAATATTATAAAGAGGTCAAAATTTGTTTGTAAGTTTGTATGTAGGGGGAAATCTCTGAAACTACCACCTGGGTTTGAAAAGTTCCTTTTGCAGTTGATAGCCCGTCTCTATATACCTACCTGCACTGGGCCCGCATCGTAGATTACAGGCCACTGCCTCACGAAGAGTGGAGGCCTGTGTCCCAGCAGTGGGAACATTATAGGCTGATTATGTATGCCTAAGAGCCTTCTTAGGATCCGAGCAATAAGACAAACAGTCAGAAAGAACGTGAAAATAAAACCAAGTGATAGCGTGGGCAGGTGATGCGATGCGATGCGAACAAGAAATTTCACGCGGACGAAGACGCGGGCAGAAGCTGTATAAAATTCAAGGATACAACGGTCTTTGGAAGTATATTTACGTCGCTGAATCGTTGTAAGTGGACTATAGAATAACTTTTCTCAAATATTGTCAATAGAACTCTCTCAACCAGTACCTACTTGACAACCAACCAATATTTTCCTCTTGGTACCCTTTCTGGTTGTTATGGTACATAATCGTGGAATCTGAATGTTATTGAGAGTTCAAGGGAATCTTTTAAAATTGGGTCAATTTTTTTAACTATTTTAGGAGCACTGGTTAGGACAACATAAGTACCTATATATTAATAACAAATTTTAATAATAATACCAATGAATAATAATAAGCATAAGTAGGTACCTATTATTATTATATTAAAAAACCTTCAGTAATATACTAAAAAAGTTTGCAGCTGCAAAGCAATGCTTCATCACAATCATCATCATCAACCTATAGCAGTCCACTGCTGGACATAGGCCTCTCCTATTGCACGCCATTCGACTCGATTTTCGGCAACTCTCATTCAGCTGCTACCAGCCATTAAGCGAAGATCGTAAGTTAAGATAGACAGAATACTCTTTATTGTACACCATACAAATTACAGAACATAAATATATAAAATTTTACAAAGGGTGACACAATGGGCGATCTTATCGCTAAGAGCGAAGCAAGTGAGCAAGCGAGTTAAGCAATGGTTAAAGTATCAAAAACCAATTTCCTCACGTTCACAGAAATAAGCATGTGCTATAATAAATTACATACACGTACGTAACACCGTTATTAGATACAGATATTTATTGCTGCTATCGAATTGCAATACATCAGGATAAACGTTAATTAAACGGATCCAGGCGTAACAAGCCGTTTTGTTATTAGCCAACCGTTTATTGATGTCCGATAATTATTGAAATTAGTATTTATTACCTATCGTCTTCAGGTTGACGTGATTAATATTGCCTGTCAACGTCTTCGGCTCGGGGCGACTTTCCGCTGCGTCACGGAGATGGAGATTGCTTTGGATGCGGGCCATAATTTGGAGAGGAGATAATTTTGGTACTGATTAATTAGGTACCTACTTTTCTTATACCGAAAACCTCAGGTGCACGGCTGTATAATTCTACCAAGGCTGCCAGGTCTTCTAGAAGTAACAGGTGTGAAGGTATTCCTAAAATAGAGGTTTTTAAAAATATGAGTATTGTTATATCTTATAGGAAATTAGATGTACGTTACACAAAAATACGTTTCAAAGTCAAAGTTAAATATTCTATTCAATAAAAAGTTAAATATTCTTAAAAAAGTTAAATATCTCGTCCTCACCAACGCCATCTATACTATTATACAGGTACTACGAGTGTTATTATTTTCCTCAAACACTTCGCATAGAACCAGTTTTGTGTTCATTTATCCGACGCTACGCTGTGTACCACCTTCGTAGCTTGCAGTTTCATGTGGTAGAGCAGAGATGTCGCTGTTCTCAGATTTAAGATCCAAAGAACTGGGGGTCTACTACGAAGTGCAAAGTGATCGGATCGGACGACACATGGCCGAACCGAATGTTATTGAAAAATGTGAAAAAAGTTCGGATCGGGTCGGGACCATAGTCAATATTCGAAAGAGTGTAGAAGTATAGGAGGATCGGGACCGACCGAACCAAATAATAACTTCGTAGCAGGAAACGGCCGAACATTCGGCCGATACCACTTCGGAGTAGACCCACAGTATTTCAGGTATGAACTTCTTCGTCTTGCTGAGCCGCTAGCTTCAATAAATTATTAGTATAAATATTGTAAATCAATATCAACATGGCGTGTGATAATGATTTGTAAATTGTAAACGACAAACAGTAAACATCACGCTTCACCTGAATATCAGATTAGGTAGGAGGTAGGAAATTAATTCTCTATACACAGCAGATACAGAAAAATCCCTCAAAATTATGTTCACAAATTTTTTCGGAGATATGATAATTGTTTCAACATCGGAAAGCTTTATTTGAAATCATACGTGCATTATGGATTCTCTTGTGTACAGACGCCAGCAGGTCAAGCTACCCGAAACTGTCAAATTTTCTCAATCAACCTTGAACCTTAATGCTTTAGCGGTAAAGTTGAAAATCTATTAAAGAAATTTGACAGATTGTAGTAACTTGATGTGCTGGCGTCCGTACATCATTTTGATATTAGTTCTTGCATGTTCGTGCATTGTAATTAAAAATCAAAATTTTAGATGAAACGCATGAGACTACTGCAAAAAAAATAGACAAATATTTTTCTTAGTATCATTTTTGTTTAATATTTACTCTTCTGAAGCATTGTGGGACATAAAACATAAAAAATTAGAGATAACAATGTCCATTGTTTGTAGGTGTTGCTATTCGATTAGACACTTTTTAATGTCACGAGATCGATAGTATATACTTACAGTGATGACTGTATAAATATGCATAATAAATGAAGACTACGAGACTGTTGCACTGTGTGCAAACACACACGAGTGACACGCGTCGACGGCTGTCGCCGACACGCATTGTCGGTTGCAGTTGCCTCTGTCGTCGTCGGTTGCAGTTGCCTTTGTCGTCGTCGGTTGCAGTTGCCTCTGTCGTTGTCGGTTGCAGTTGCCTCTGTCGTTATCGTTTGCAGTTGCCTCAGCCGTCGTCGGTTGTAGTTGCCTCTGTCGTCGTCGGTTGCAGTTGCCTCTGTCGTCATCGTTTGCAGTTGCCTCAGCCGTCGTCGGTTGCAGTTGCCTCTGTCGTCGTCGGTTGCAATTGCCTCTGTCGTCATCGTTTGCAGTTGCCTCAGCCGTCGTCGGTTGCAGTTGCCTCTGTCGTCGTCGGTTGCAATTGCCTCTGTCGTCATCGTTTGCAGTTGCCTCAGCCGTCGTCGGTTGCAGTTGCCTCAGTCGTCGTCGGTTGCAGTTGCCTCAGTCGTCGTCGGTTGCAGTTGCCTCAGTCGTCGTGGGTTGCAATTGCCTCCGTCGTCATCGTTTGCAGTTGCCTCAGCCGTCGTCGGTTGCAGTTGCCTCAGTCGTCGTCGGTTGCAGTTGCCTCAGTCGTCGTCGGTTGCAGTTGCCTCAGTCGTCGTCGGTTGCAGTTGCCTCAGTCGTCGTCGGTTGCAGTTGCCTCTGTCGTCGTCGGTTGCAGTTGCCTCTGTCGTCGTCGGTTGCAATTGCTTCTGTCATCGTCGGTTGCAGTTGCCCCTGCCGTCGACAACATGTCCCTCGTGTATTTGAGTAAAGTGCTAAAATACACGAGCGGCTTGTTGTCGACGGTTGCAGTTGCCTCTGTCGTTGACGTGGGTCGCTCGTGTGTACACTAAGTATTAATAGATCGTAAATAATTATTTGTGACTCATTGTCTCTGAAGATTTTTTTATTTATTTAATTGGGAACTAGTGAACCTTGACTATACCTTGTGTCTGGGTCATAAACAAAACACACAAAAAAAATGTGTCTTTTAAAAAAAAGTGTTATTACATACTTCATACATTTATATTTTTGTTTAATAAATTAACTGTTTATTTATTTTAATAATTTACGATGCAATATCGTGATAATATTTAATTAGCTTTAAAATATTAAAACTAAAGTGAGACTCAGGTCTCCTTCCGTGGACCGTGCCCAACCTAGGTTCATAAGTTTGCGTAATCTAAAAAAATACTTGAAAATAAAAGTGTGAATATATTTTCATATATGTTTATTACTAACATCTTAAAGTTCCTATTTTACGTTATTATGAAAAATTAATACACAGTACAAATGCATTATAAGACTTAAACATGTTGTTACCGATTTCGCGACCCCTTCCGTGGTCCAACTAAATTGAATATTCAATATTTGTGAAATGGAAAGCAGCTCTAGTTTATTTATTTTGGTTGGCAATATTGTCGAGCTGTTAGTTTGAGTAAAAACTTTAAGTGATACAAGTTAACGATCTGTGAAAATTTATTTGCAAAATTGTATAAACAAGTGTTATTTAACTTTTGTGTAAAAGGTCGTTGCAACTTTTCTGTTCCATCCATATTTAGGTAAGTACTGGCATAAAAAATACATTATCGATTGAACTTGGTGTAATATGGGAGGCTATTTGCAAAAACCAGGTGCGCCATATTGTAACCTCAAAATTTTGTGGTTTGAAAGACAATTTTAGTTTGTTTAACCCTTCCGTGGACAAACTTTTCGGTGGACACAATGTTCACGGAAAAGACCACGTCCACAAAAGTGACCCCTATGCCAACTTATACTTTTTATGACACAAGTAAGATTTAAAAACCTGTGTTGCTAGCTTTGGCTTAGCACTTATGCATCGCCCGCACTCCCGCCTTGACGCTAAATAGAAGCTATAATTATGTTCGACAAACACTACTAATGGTCTATTAAGATGCATTTTTTTTTAAATTATCTGTTTTGTTAACGCTTGCTATTGCTCAAATTGGTGTGTACACGTGGGTTATGATTTCTCTTTCAGCTAATAATGCCTAGAACAAGTAATATTAGGCATCTAACTGATGAAGAAAAGAAGATTAGGCGACGTGAACAAAAAAAAAATGAGTATGCGGCGAGCGCGTGAGCGATGCTGCTATTGAAGAGATACGCAAGAAAGATAGAGAAAGGTATTATAAGAAGAAAGAAAGAGGTGAAATTAAGACGATTGACGTGAGAAAACAAAAAAGCGTCGTGAATGAATAAAAATGCGGAAAGCCACCGCTGCCCTATTAGAAGAAGATACTCCACCGTCAAGTCCTTCTTCGTCATTTTCACGTGCTGAAGTTGGAAGGGCAATTGCTGCTCGTAATAAGAGAAAATTAAAAGCAGAAAATGTAGCTTTAAATTTAAAGGTCTTAGCAATGAGCAAACAAATAAGAAAATACAAGATGCGTATAATAAGGCTAGAAAAAAGAAAGAAAACAATGGGAAAATGGATAGTTCTAAAAAAACAGTATTAAAAAAGGATATGAGACAAGCTGTGCATGATTTTTTAATACAAGATGAGTGCAGTAGATTAACTTCTGGTAAAAATGAGAAGATAACCCGAATGAAAAGTAAACGTCAAATTCGATTATTAAATGACACTCTGTTAAATTTACATGTAATTCATCACGTACTTTTTTATGTTCTGCCTGGACAATCATGTAGGGAAGTGTCAATTTTATTTCCAAATCAAATGATCAGATTTTTGAGTCTCTAATAAAACTTCGACAAGTCTTGCACTGGCGCCGACGATATAATAATTTTGTTAACGGAAAAGACGTCATTTCTGTGGACGTAAAAGTTTTATTTTATTTTATTGATTATTTTGGATTGTTTGTTTTATTTTTAATATGAAGAAGTAAAGTACAACGTAATTGTTTTTGTAGTAAAGGTTACGAAATGTTAGAGTTTATTTTGTTGATTAAAAGCTCTATTTTAGTCTTTCCTGTGGATTATTTGGTATTTTCGGTGGACACTAAAAAACTAAAATGTCACATATTTTCATGAAAATAAGGTGCTGATCTCTGATTTTGTGGACGGTATAATTATTTTGCTATTTTCCATAATAAATGCTGATTTTTTATAAAAAAGAAGACATTTTTATTTTTTTAAATTTTATATTCCTGTTTTGTTTATGACCCGTCTACGACGAGACACTGGAACTTGATGCTCAATAAAACGAAGGAGTTTTACTTTAAACTGTGGATTTACTTTGATAACTTTTTGTTTAAAATTATAATAGATCGAATTGTAACCTTTTCTACAATTCGATTTATTATAATTTTAAACAAATTTTAAATGTAAGTAAAGCAAAACTGTGTCGAGCGATGTTCGTCCATATTAGAGAAATTTATCGAATTAATTTAATCGAAAAATTCAGGTAGAATTTTTTCCTCAGCCGATTTATTTTGTTCGTGAACTACCGTCCCTCATGGGCACCTGATCCGATGCAGTTAGCAACAACTTGACATTTCAGCAGCGCAGCGCAGTTAGCGGCCATCCAAGCAGGAAGTGCCCTGGGGTGAGGAAAACGAGGTCATTTAGAAACGTGGACATGGGGTAAAGTGGGCGGTTATTTATTAACATGCAGTTGCCTCTGTCGTCGTCGGTTGCAGTTGCTTCTGTCATCGTCGGTTGCAGTTGCCCCTGCCGTCGACAACATGTCCCTCGTGTATTTGAGTAAAGTGCTAAAATACACGAGCGGCTTGTTGTTGACGGTTGCAGTTGCCTCTGTCGTTGACGTGGGTCGCTCGTGTGTACACTTAGTATTAATAGATCGTAAATAATTATTTGTGACTCATTGTCTCTGAAGATTTTTTTATTTATTTAATTGGGAACTAGTGAACCTTGACTATACCTTGTGTCTACGACGAGACACTGGAACTTGATGCTCAATAAAACGAAGGAGTTTTACTTTAAACTGTGGATTTACTTTGATAACTTTTTGTTTAAAATTATAATAGATCGAATTGTAACCTTTTCTACAATTCGATTTATTATAATTTTAAACAAATTTTAAATGTAAGTAAAGCAAAACTGTGTCGAGCGATGTTCGTCCATATTAGAGAAATTTATCGAATTAATTTAATCGAAGAATTCAGGTAGAATTTTTTCCTCAGCCGATTTATTTTGTTCGTGAACTACCGTCTCTCATGGGCACCTGATCCGATGCAGTTAGCAACAACTTGACATTTCAGCAGCGCAGCACAGTTAGCGGCCATCTAAGCAGGAAGTGCCCTGGGGTGAGGAAAACGAGGCCATTTAGAGACGTGGACATGGGGTAAAGTGGGCGGTTATTTATTAATATGGCTTCCACTTGTGCAAACAACGTGGATATCTCTTCAAAATTTAAATGTGTGTTGCCCATTACACGTCATAAATTATGTTTAGCGTATTTTACCTCGGCCTCTCAGATACACCAAAGTGGGGAGCGTAAGCAGGTGAAAACCAAAATTTAATCTCTTCTTCGTTAGAGAACTCTGTAACTGGCGGTTAGGTACATTTTAAAATTGCGGCCGTTGTCACTAAAAATTTCAGTAGGCTTACATGCACGATTGAGGTTGACATGCACGGTACCCCGTGCATGTCAACCTCAATCAATGCTTGCGTCTATTCTATCGTCGTCTATATAGACGCAAGCGCCATAAGCTCTTTGGGAGGCGTCGCTGAACATAATGTAGGTCTGTAACAACGGGAAACACGAACACATAGAACCTGGCTCGGCAGTGTAAATGTAGCTAGACAAGATAGATTATTGGAAAACCTACGCCAAGCTCTTTCTATTTCCTCGGAAAGAGGTTCGTTCCAGCCAACCCTGTCAAGCCAAAGTTGTTGCATTATTAATTTAGGAATAATAATACAGGGGCTGACAAAACCGAGTGGGTCAAAGATTTTAAGCGATATTGATAATTTTATCAACATCGCTAGTAATTCGATACCCTTTGGTGAGGATTGTATGTAAGATTTTCGGTCTTCTGACGACCCGTAACGACTATCAAAGATCCAGGGATGACAGCTGGGACCAACGGCTGAACGTGTATTCTGAGTCTCGGAAGGGTCTCAATATGTAATGGATGCTCGGTCACCCATCGACGAACTGACCGCGGCAAGCGCAGCTTAACCATCGATCGATGGGGCTGTTATTATTTAGTCACGAGCCCCTATAGTTTATCTATTCGATACTGCAAGTGGGAAAATGCATATAATTATAGCTGGGAGATGCGACTCTTCGATAATGCATATCATTATATTAAGAGATGTATCTCTCAGAGTAATCTTGTCGCAAAGTAACCTTTTTTTATTTTTATAAACTGGAACTGTTTCGCTTACGGGAGAGCAGAATAATTAAATAGATGAGTATTTTTATACTGAAATTGCGACGACTTTATTATTGGGTTTCACTTCAGTACCTAACTACCTTAATTTTCAAACGTCAATCAGCTTACCAATTAACTTCACCTAAGTGCGGTCTGTGACGATCCAACCCACTGCACTTTAGTCACACATTAGTTATCTCGTAACGTGACAGACATGTCAACAGCAGTAATCTATACATACAAATAAATAAAATTGAAGTGTCTGTCATGTCAAAATAATAGCTTTTTACTAAATGCATAATAATATGAAAGTATCTAAGGTACTTATAATCTACACATCTATCTATCTATATCTTCTATATATACAAACAAATAAAATTGAAGTGTCTGTTTGTAATTTCAAAATAACAGCTGTTTGCTAAATTCATAAGAAAGTATCTAAGGTATACAAAAAAAAAAAACAATTAAAAAAAATTGTCTGTCTGTCTGTCCGAAGCTGCTGGACTGATTTTGACGGAATATTTCATGTGCAGATAGCTGATGTTATAAGGAGTAACTTAGACTACTTTTATTTTAGAAAAATAATTAGGGTTCCGCGCAAAAAAACGTGTTTTCCGACATGCACGTGAACGAAGTCCCGGGCACAGCTAGTAAATAATAACATTGTGTTCCGGCCATCTAACCTTAAACCTATCACCGACCATTACGCAGATACATCCAACAACCGATAATTACGTTAACATATACGTGTGACTATAATTTTCTATGTGTAGTAACCATCTGTGTCAGTAACGAGTTGGCTACCATTTCGCTGTTGCTACCTCCATAATGTTAATGTCAATACTGTTTTTCACACTTTGAAGTACTGGTATATCAATTTCACATTGCTTCGGTGGCTCGATTGAAAACATTATTATGATCTTAGTAAATATTACGCGATTTGGTGGTAATTTGTAGATTTTACGAGAGCAGTTGATGAATTTAGTGTGTCAATCGAGGGAACGGATGACCTGCCTACGTAAAGTAAGAAGTTCCATTAGTTCAAACTGCGATAGGAAAGCGAGAAAGTATGTTTAGAAATACAGCATGTCAGGGACATCGAGTCGCTAACAACGACTCGATGTCCCTGACACTCGAACTCGTCCCTAACAACGAATTCGGCACATGATTCTAGACCGTAGAAATTAGAAGTTGGTTATTAAAAAAAATAATCTGTTTCCCACAAAAGTGCAATAACTAGGTACACGGTCAGAATGTATGGAATAGGTGATTTTTTTAAATATTTTTGGTTTATTATGCTCTGGGGTTTTAGAATCATGTGCTGAATTCATCGTAACAATTTGCACGTCGATGTCCCTGACCCTCTGTATTTATTCTGACAAATTAAAAGCTATTTTCATATCACAGAAAACATAGTCAGACCATCTGATTTTTTTATCATTATAGTTCGTTCTCACATATTTGACTTTCAAACAGGCAGATACTAAGATAGAAAGTCTATAGATACAAACTATTATCACCTTTTGTTTTAAGCAGAGAGGGCAAACATTCGGTTGTCATGTTGCCGGGTCAATTTGTCCGTTGTCTACATCATGGTTGGGGTACTGCCTTACTTGGCGACCTCTGAGGCCTTAGCTATACGCATTTAGTCATTTGTGATCCAAGCGGGCCTAAATACAGACAATCCTATCCTAATTCCTATTATCCTTCCTACTAATATTATAAACGCGAAGGTTTGTGAGGAGGGATGGATGTTTTTACTCTTTCACGCAAAAACTACTGAACGGATTTTGATGACTCTTTACAGTAATATAGCTTATACATCAGAATAACACATATGATACTTTTTATCTCGATATTTCCACAGGATCGACACTTATGCAGGTGTAACCGCGGGGCTCTGCTAGTGTCAAATAAATTAGTAATAATATGCAGTAATTTTTGTAGAACTGTCACCTACCAATCGTTTTACTAGTAGCTTAAGCCATTGAACAATTTTGAACCTTGTCAAAAATTACATTTCGTTTGGATTTCCGCTAGCTTGTCCATTGTTAAAGATATTTTAGAGGTATGAGGAACAGGGTGTAAAGTTCACTCATCCTCCATAGAAAAGGGAGGATCCTCCGACCAGACGGGTGTTGTGTCTGGCGGGCAATTGCCCAACGATTGATGGTGGGAAATTGTATCTATGCTAATTGCGCGGTAAACTCTGCTTGCGAGATGCAGGATTTGCGTGACGTCAGTATGGCGCGTTGTTCGCATGTGGCGTTGTAGATACCGCTACAATATAAACACAAGTTAATGAAAGCAGATACTGTAGGCTATGGAAGGTGTCAGCCCGTTCTTGTTTGATAATATCATCAAGCCATTTACACGCAAAGAAGAAGAAGAAATACTGACATTATGTAAATATTTTTAACACGTATTCTAATTACGTGACAAAGTGTTGAAAGAATAATTACTAACTGTTTTCCTTATATTAAACTTGCTTTCTTCTATAGGTAGTAGTTGATCATGGAACAATGCCATTGTAAACCATTTGTATATATAAAACCAAAAGTGTGAATGGAAATCTGTATATATATATACTACACCTACTAACCTTCTAAACTATACCTACTAGTATTCTAAAGAGGTATGTTTTTATATGTAGGGGGTAATTAATCTTCGGGACTACTGATCCGAGTCTGGAAAGTCTTTCAGTAATGGGAAGCTACAGCTTTGCCGAGTGCCATAGGATTATGTTTTTTTTATAATGAAACAAGAAATTTTATGAAAATAAAGTCTATAATATATGAAAATGAATAGCAGAGCCTGATTAAGGACCTATTGAGTTGAAATACCGTTATCAACCCGCAATGGGCTTGCCTGGTGGATTATGGCCCACTCCCTCTCACAGAGAGGAGGCCTTTGTCCCAGCTGTAGAAACGTTGCATGGCTTAAAATAATATCTCTGAGGGTGTATAGTTCAAGTTTTCTGGAAAGATAAATCAGGATAGATTCGACCGTTATGCCACCGGAAATTATTTCTGAGGTTGATTACTAGAATGATTAAAATCGAGATGCGAAGCACTGAATTATCTGACAACAATGCGTTTTCCCACATTCTAAATATACACCTGAGACATCAAGCAATTATGCGCCGACATGTATCTGTGACCTGCATTATTTACTCTGCAAATAAAAAATAGGAATCAAATAAAGCCATTCACAACTTCATCGCCATAAAAAAATACAATTAATAAGCTATCACAAAATCCCGGTAGCGTCAAAATTAACGAAACCGTCAGGAATTTACACCCAAACATTAAAACCTCATCTTTATGTCCTTTGTACGGTACAATGGTCAACGCATTTCAGTTTTTAAAAGGTTATTAAGATAAAAGAACAGGACTTGACAAGTTATCAACCTGACTCGGGTTGATAACTTGTTAAGTCCGAAAGAACACTAACAAAATAACAGCATAAAGTAAAATTTTGTTTTGTACCTACTGCAAATTTCCCATACAGTCACATTATCTTTAGGCAGAAGTCACACGATATAATGGGCTTACCCACGACCGTTACAGTCGACTGTCAAAACCACACTTGAATAACGGCTTCGTGATCCCGAATCCCGATCCCGATCCCGGGTTCCCCGTGTTACCTACAATTGTTATTGGCATACCGGAAGAAATTGCAACCAGTTATTTTCCTATTAAAATTTACTGCATAGCGGTCAATAAACCTCGCAGTAGGAAAAAGGTCTTACATCACTGGAAATAGGGAAAAAGGACAAAAAAAAACTTCCTTAACAACTGCAAATGAATCAACTCTGCCTTTCCCTAAATTCAATGACTCACTCCAACATTCCTATTTGTCACTTGCCATACTTTATTGTAACATTTGACCCAAGTGACTCACCTTCGTTCGTTTTTTGTTACATTAATAAAACTGTAATAAAACTAAGGAGAGTTGAATCTATTATCTCTAGACGTATCGAACGAGTTCATGCGGTGATATGGACTAAAAATAAATTAAGTAATGCTTGAACAGAGGGGCAATTCTCGTAATTTTAAGAACGTTCACAGTCTGATCTCCGTCTCAATCTGTCAAAAAACCTCAAATTTCCCTATATTTTGACAAGTTTTTGACATTTGTTTGTCGCTGAGATGAAATTGCGACTAGATTTTGAACGTTTTAAATTACGAGAATTGGCCTTCTGATTGCCATGGTCAAGATGTGCAGTTAGGGGTCAAGATCAAAATAGTTTTGAGATCAGTGACAAGTTTGTTTTGGTATGTATTTTAAGCATAGTAGTGTAGTCATTTAGTTTTGGTATACATCAATGTTTTTTGTCTTTCTCTTACTCCAAAAAACTTGAGGAAATTCAGCATGGCGCTAAGTTTAGGTAAAAGCTGTTTTACTTCCGTAAGGTTTTTTGCTAAGAATTTAACAACGTAACGACTAAGTTAAAAGAAAACGTACATAGCCTATACGATGTACGTTTTATTTTTATTATAAACCAGTCATATCACCCTTAAGTGGCAGTGGACAGGACACATTGCTCGCAGAACAGACGGCCGAAGTGGCCGAAAGATTCTGGAGTGGCGACCGCGTACTGGAGGACGTAGAGTAGAAAGGCCTCAAAGTGGACCAATGAACCTGCGAAGGCTGCAGGAATCCGTTGGATGCGGGATGCACAGAACCGGTCCAAGTGGTGATGCTTGAGAAAGGCCTATGTCCATCAGTGGACGTCTTTCGGCTTAAATTATTATGATGATAAGACGTAGTATAAAATGTAGTCTTAACGTAAACCAAAACCCCTTCGTCAACAGTAAAATATATCAATGAACACCATTTTAAATTTTCTTTATGTTTTATTTTACGAGCATAGCTATTAACTTAGACCAGGGACCAACTTAACGTATTTAAATTATAATATAAGTAGCCAGTAGATAAGTTAAGAAAGTTAAGAAATAAGTACTCGAGTACAAAGTTGCACGTGCCGGAACCACAAGGCATATTACGAAAGATAACTGCACTACGCAGTTTGTGAAGAACTCTATAATTTTCTTTTTAATAACTGGTGTTGGTAAATGAGTATTTAATGTGATCTGCTTGTGAATGCTGGTTGGAAAGGTTTTAAGCTAAGTCTTTTTTTCATCTAATCTGATGTCTGGTTCTTCAGGAATCCTTTCTTTTATAATGTAAAGTTATATACTTAGGTGTAGGCAGTCTTCACTTTCAGTGTCTAAGTACAGTAAATGTAAAACGTACCAACTTAGTTTTTACAGCCATCGGTTCCTACAAGGAAGTATTGTTATTTACTAGCTGTCGCTCGTGACTTCGTCTGCGATCCAGGATGAAAACTAGCTAATTTCCTTCTTAGGATTAAACACTGTATTCATTATTTTACTAGCCTTTACTCATCTTCCTAGCCTTGGGAAAAGTTTACCCAGATGAAAGGGTGTATCCCTAACCGGTTTCGTTCCCAAAGGTTATATAGAAAATAAAAGATAACAGAGCTCCATACCTCATTTAAAAATCAGGATGCCTTAGAGTATGGCCACATACTCTAAATCATCCTGATTTTTAAATGAGGAATGGAGCTCTGTCATCTAATCTTTATTTTCTATATTTTTTTTAATGAGGTACACACGGCTACACATCAAGCTATACATTTCTAGTACAAGCTGACCTGTTATAGTAGGCCAAGTCGAACCAATGCGGAGTCAGCTTATACTGGAAATGTACAGCTTGGTATGTAGCCGTGGGTACTTTCTTCCTCATCGCGATTAAAGGAGCATGGAAGCAGTTAAATCACTTTATTTAGTTTCCTCTACTTAAATAAATATCAACAGCTCCCATATGATCATTTCATTATCACCATTCTTAAGTGACTGCTTTGTTTATCAGCTAATGGGCACTGCGTTAAGAGGCACAGGTGTCAGAACTGTATTTGCATTGTTTTCTAACACTGCTATCAATTCATTAACTCCGTATGAGGCTAGTGTGAATCGAAGTGTATTGGTTTTAACACTTTATGTTTGACGAATGCCACGCAAGTCTCTTGGCAGAGTTCAAGGACACTTGGTACTCATGATTTACATAATATTCAAGTTTCTGTGTAACCTCCGGCTAACGTAAGCATGTACATATTTACTTTGTAATCCCGTGGTCTATCACTAAAAGCTTTGGTCTTATTTAGAACGTAGTATCTGTCTACTTTTAATGGAAGATTGCAGTTTTTGTTATGAGAATCCGACGTATTGAGAACCACCTCCTTTTTTGAAGTCGGTTAATAATTTCCACTTTGTCAACTTACTAAATAAAGAGCATCTTCTATGATCCTGACAGCAATACATTTTCACATCATGTCGTAGTCACAATATTTTTAGAGTAGGTATAATGTTCCCATTTTTGGGATACAGCCCCTTCTCTCGGTGAGAGGGAGTGGGCTGCTATCCACCACGCGGGCCCAGTGCGGGTTGGTAGATGTCACATGTCTTCGAATTTTTGTTCTAAGACATGCCGCTTTCCTCGCGATGTTTTCCTACACCGTTTTGAAAGCAGTGGTGATTAAATAATTTATACAAAGTAAAGCGCCTGGGTTGGAAACTTAGAACCTACGACCTACAACTCGTAAGTCGCCGCCGATACCACAGGGCCACCAGTGCTCTATTTAATAAAATTGGGCAATATTGTAGCTTTTCCTTCCTTATTTTTTTTTTTAACTTTATCAGCAGACCAGAAGTAGTTACTTTTCCCTCTAAAGGTTACGTTGCATTTGGGTTTATAACTTGTGGAAATATTCTAGAAAATCGGTAGTAAAAACAAGGTACTTATAGGCAATAAATGATTGTGTGTACCTACATAAGTACCTATTTAATATTCAATACACAGCATGTTTAACTACACACAGATTGTCTGTTAAGTGATAATAGACAAACAGCTAAGGCGTCAGTTAAAAATAATATATGCTTAGGTATCTCGTATAACTATGTAAATTATCGATATCTACCGGTAATACGATCGCTACTCTCCTTTCTTTTTAACGTCTGGACTAAAACAGGGTATAAAAAGTGAACGGAGTAGAAGCCTATGGCCAGAAAATTTATTCTATTTTCTTTACACAAAAAAAATAATAATTAAGCGACAAATAATATTAAAAATAAACCTAGAGGCACCCTTCTTTACGCGCGGAAATTATCAATGAATTCGTAGCGACAGTTAAAAACTGATATTATTTATTTTATTATTTGAGAAAAAAAAATGAAATTTCTGTGCCATACGCACTCCGTTCTTCTTTAATATCCTGTTTTTGTTCAGACGGTAAAATCGTCAGCCTGTATAATTACATACTTCTCTCTATTCGTGACGTGTGTGTCACAGTATTGTGGGAAAACTAGGTAATAGCTCCAGTTAAACCGCAACAGACGTTTGTGAGAACTAAATTACAGGGCGCCGTGAAAACAAAGTTCCATTTTTTATACTGTGACATCTAGTTTTCCGACTTAATTGCCACTGCGGTTTAAATCAAGTCATCTGGAAAGTACTCTTTTGTATTATTACAGTTAGTGTGGCAATTCAGATAGATGAAATGGCAGAAAAATCTCCATTTATCCAGTTCTATCTATGTAAGTTCCGCGTTCGAGGATTGCCAGAGAGCTATGGAACGGGGTATTCTGGGTATTAAACTTGTGGACCGGGTAAAGAACACAACAATCCGTTTCATTACTAAAATAACTGAAGTCTTGCAAAGCTACCACGCTTATGCGGAATTGGGCTGGACACATCTGCTGCATATCAGACGATTAATGGGTCAAACTTATGTACGACCAAGTGGATCCCGCTTAATGGCAAACGACATCGCGACAGGCCCAGACGGAAATGGCGGAATGAGCTGGACTCCTTTAATAAATATTGGTCCTTGGCAGCTTTGGAAAGAGAGAGTTGGAAAGAAAGTAGGTAGGCCTTTGCTGCTAGTCAACAGGACATCAATAGATAATCATTTAAAAAAATAATGTAATTATAGTTACTTATTTCCGAGGTTAAGCAGCATTGCTGGTGTTCCCATATGAAGAGAAGGTGCTGGTAGAATTACTGAGACGTGAAACTTTATAGCTCTGTGTCACATTAACTGGGACATTGTACACATTCGGCTTACGTTATGAAGATATCGTTTGCCAGATTATGATTTATTATTTACTTAAACATGAAGTAGCTGCTTAGCTTAGCCTGTTTAAAGCAGTACATTCATAACGTTAAACTATTTTTTTTTTATAAGAGTAATGCCTTTAGTTACCAAGATAGGTAAGCGGGTTGGTGACCGCAGAGCCTATCGTTCATACATAATATAATATAATTTTATGCGACATCGAGCCCGAGTATTGTATAATATTATACCTACTCATCTAAATTACTGATTGTTTCGTCATCGGTTTTATTTAAATAATATTCAGCATCCTTATAGAAATTACGTCACGCATCATTAAATAAAAAGAAATATAAGTTGTATTAAGGAATATTTATTTAAAAATATAAATATAAAATCTATCTAAATAACAATTCGCTTACATACTGCTAATACTAGAAGGCCACCTCGACAGCAACGCAACTTTAACATAAAATCACCAAGACCTTCACAATGTTGGAAATTCAATACATTTATTTAAAGAAGTGAAAACTTACTTAAGTTCCTTGTAAAACCAAGGAATAACAATATCATACATGGTTCCGAAAGTCTGCGCCGTGCAGTTTCGAATATCAGTCGAGTAACACAACTGTCACAATAATTTACAAACAATACTGCAATGAGCGTGCATTCAAGGAGAGACCTATAAGTACACGGTGCCAATTCGGACCTGGGGCTTTGATTTAAAGAGATTGGAAGCAGTCTTGATGATGCTAATAATAGGCCTGAAGGTAGAGGTTTCCTGACGTTGGTAGTTATAGGTGGCAGGTTGCTGGTATCTGTATTGGTACTGGTTGTTGTATTGGTTGTAGTACTGGTTGCTGAACTGATAGTTGAAGCCATGAGCGTCAGCGGAGCTGTCGGGGATGGTGTTCGAGATGTAGCTGTTACTGTTGTCGACCGTCTGGTAAGACGAGGAAGCTGTGTAGCTGGCGGCTGTAACAAATAACATAAAAATTAGATTTATTTGTGGGACAATAAACTTTACAATTGTGTGGATCGCAAGTTGATCGTTAGATATTTTGAATTATGGTAATCTCAGACGTGAACCCAGAGCAAACATAAATTCAGATTTATATGGTGTAAAACAAGTTCTGAGGAAGGTTTGTTTGTAGATAATAAAAGATAATTACCGCAAAGGCCGGAGTATTTGCTCGATTGTGTGAGACCGTAGTTTGTGCATGATGGGTAGCCTTTCTCGTACGGCTTGACTCCAATAACATTTCCGCCAGGACCGTAGTTGCAGACGTAAAGCTTGGTGTAGCCTCGAGAGGGGTCGTAGTAGAATGTGAACCCACAGCCTACGTGAGATGTCTTGCCCCAAACCAACTAAAAAAAAGAGAATTTTCGTTAGAAACTCATTCGATAAAATGGAAACACACAGGTCCCACTTATGAAGGCAACAATGAATTATTATGTAATTTATGGAATTAAATATTCAATATGTTACATTTGGCAGAGAATTGACATGGAGATTATTGGCTTTACTATTAAATTGCCGAATTTAAATTGCAAATTACCTGTGAGTAATGCCCGGTGCCGTGTCCTCCAGTGATGGGCTGGAAGCCGAAGATATGTACTTCGTCGAACCAGGCATCGATCTGCTTGTTGAAGTCAGGTTGGGAGTCAGCGTTCTCGCTGGGTGGGCGAGTCGTCCAGGTGGCTGCGAGGTTCTGACCCACGGGGAAGCGGCCGTCGTAGCGCTGCGCGGCACGGTCGTGGTCAGTGATGCACTGGTCGGACCAGTGCTGAGCGGTGGCGGCTAGCTCGTCATCCCATACCTTTATAAAAGAGAACACTTTGTTAGTATCGTAATACTTTGAACTTTTAAGTGTCGGGCACTGAATTTACTAAGGGCTATTTGTGTTTGCAATTGGCTCTGTTTTATGAAAAAAAAAAAATGTTGGCCAGCTTATGAATATCACATATTTGGTTGAAATAATAATCCTGGTCTACGAAAATGTATCATCTCTGCAAATATTATTTTATTGAGAGAATATATTGATTAGGTATTTGGAGGAACTGAGAGTCTATCAACGTAGTAAAAATAGAAGACTAGTATAAAAACCTCAAGCATTTTAATTATATATGCTAAAAGTCTCGTTCATTCGAATACCAGACATATTATCAAAATGTCTTCAAATCAGGAGATTTAGAATTTGCATTACTTTATTAGATAATTATGTATCTGGCTGATGTCATGCCTTTAGTGGTTTCGTATTTTATGACTCCACTGAATTAAAATGTGTGACAAAATCTCAATGAATAATGGTCAAGATCAAGTTCGTATTCATATTCATAAGGCTGTTTCGTTTGTGTGTGTGACGTACCATTTCCATCATGTTAGCTGCGGGTGGTTGGCTGGAGACCTGTCCCAGGGCAATGGATTGCCTGAGACGATTGTGTGCGTCGACTATAGCTTGCTTCTCGTACGCCGTCAATCCTCCAGAACCTAGAATAGAAAAAAGAACAATTGTAAATTTTATGCCTTCAAAATTCTCCTGTATTGCTAAAATTATACGAGTGTCATCCGATTCTGAGTGTTAAGGTGGCATTTTCGAGTGATTTCATAATCCTTTGGATTGATCTGATTTATGAGACCGGTGCGTGTTAACACAGGTGTCGGTGTCAATAAAATTTTACGACCTCGACCCATACCAGTATGTAAAATAGAAGCATCTTTTTGGGTAAAAACTCGTTCGCAAAATCCAGACTGGGTGGCGGCGAGTGAATTGATTGCTTCTTGGTATCATTACGAGTACTTTATGAATTTTTATGTGCTTTAGATGCTTTTGGAGTTTAATGGTTAGACAAATAACTTAAAGACATTTTCTGACATTATTGGTGCATACTCAACATAATATTTAAAATCGTTGCTCGAATATACGAAAATGACTTATTATTATAATTTATGAGTTTTACTTAATTATTTATTCGCAAATATTGTAAAATAAATTAAATGTTACTTTGAATGAATAAAAACCAGCTTTTTAGTATTTAACCTTTTGACCGACAGTAGTAAATTTTAATAAAAAATGTGAGTATTTTAGACATTTACACATCAAAGAAAATGAATGAAGGCCTAAATCAACGAATTAAGGCCTGCACATAATGAATTAAAGACTGAAAATAATGAATGACTGGCTGGAATAATTGAATGATGACTTACGTAATAATTGTTTTCCAGCACCACAGCTGCCTTCTGTCGTTGCGAGGAGACCCCCCATAACAAACAACACTAAGGACATCATCTTGATTGTTTAAAAGTTAATTCACAACACTTTATAACTGAAAAAATTCACGCGTAAAGTTGAGATTCGTAACTAAAGACTTGTTCACTTATAATTTACGAAACTTCAATCTTGTTTAATATTTCCCGGTGATCCGTAGCACGACGTGCTGCGCGCTCTCCAGGCTTTAGCGGTGTGTGCGGCCAACAGCCCACGCGCACGCTTATGTACCCGACGCCTCGTTACCATGGAGACGTAGCGACGCCGGCCGCCCGCTGCGTCTGCGCATAGCCGCCCGCGCCGCTCGTTACTACCGCACACGCTCACTACAATACACCCTCAATTTGTGATACTAAAATGATATTTAACATATTAAACCAATTTATAAACCCCTTTTTATTCAATTTAAATACGAGTATCTTCTACACAATTTATTGGCAGACAATACTGGGATGCTCTATTCTTTGATCGTCTAGAGTCTTCAGTTACGAAATAAAGAAAGGTTATTCGAACATCGGCCGGCTACTTTTTATCTGCAGTAATAATTTAAAACTCATTATGCTGCAGACGGTTGTTGTCAATGAAATCGAGTTCTTGTGATGTGTCCAAGCCGAACGTGGAAATATGTTGACAGATATTGGTCGGAACGGAAGTAGTCTTTAAGCGAAATTATACGCAGCTAAAAACAAGGAAAGAATAATCTGTAATCACCCTTTTTTATGTCAAAGGCTACTTAATTTTACATTTTTGGAATGAATAAGAATAATTTTGCCTGACAAAATAAATGATGACAATATTTTTGTTCGTTTAGATAGGAAATCAATTTTCGTTTGTAGACTGCGGAAAATGTTAATATTTAAATAGGCATGAAGTTCAATTTTGAGGTATGGCACGTAGGTACTGTTAAGGTTTTTATTTGTCGGTACATATATTTAAATGTGTTCTACATAATTTAAAAGGCCATTTGCGGCATTCGGCGTTTGTCCTATTGACAGCGATGCGGACGAATTTTTTGATGCCCTTTGAGTATTTCCCTCCTTTTTATGTACTTGTACATTTATTTATTTATATTAAATTTATTTATTTACTTTATTATACACCAAAAAAAAAATACATAGCATAAAAATACATTAAACACTACAAAATATACAATGGGCGGCCTTATCGCTTTACTGCGATCCATGCAACCTTAGAATGGACAGTGATTTTCCTGGACATAAAATGGGACTGTCGTTGGTGCAAATATTATGTATACAATACACTAAAATAGATACACAGATATATACATATCCAAAATTATAGATACATACATACTAAATATATACTCAACGAAAAATAAAAGAAGACTGTAAATGACCTGTACATATTCATATTCAAAGGCTATTTGCGAAAAAAGTTGAAACATTTACATTAGGTTAATAAAAATATCTTCGTTTATCTTTCCTGGGACTATGGTGAAATATATCCATATATTTAGGTAATATTACAATTTGACTAACGAAACGAAGATGGCGAGTCGTTAATTAGAGCCAAAAAATTACCAAAAAGTTTAAGGTGACAAGTTGTCTGTTGGCAACCGATCCGGTTTACCACCTAATGTGAATTTTCGACGGAGCTTCATTATTTGCATATTAATGACTTACTACTTTATTTTATTGACTTTTTATTTTACGAGACTTTATCCTTGCTTAGGATTATTATACTTTTAATTAAAACCACTAACTTAAGTTGATTTGCATGTTAAAATTATTATTCTATAATACAGATTACTCTAGCTAGGAGAGCAGCGATTCACCCAACAATTCGTTGTACACACGGCTACACATCAAGCTATGCATTTCCAGTTTTAACTGACCTCGCATTGTATAGGTTTTTCGTACAATCAGAAGGCAGCTTATACTGGTTTTGTATAGCTTGATGTGTAGCCGTGCGTACCTATATCATGTAATTAATGCATACTTTGTAAGTCCCTCATGTAAAACAAATCCTTTATGTACAGATGGCACATCAAACTACTACAATCTGTCAAATTTCTTTAATAGATTTTCAACTATATCGCTAACGCATTAGGTTAAAGGTTGATTGGCAAAATTTGACAGTTTCGGGTAAGTTGATGTGCGGGGTGAATTAATTAATAGATGACCAACTGATTTAAAGGCTTTCTGAGTTTTTTCGCGAGCGTAGGTAAAGCTTAGAATATTAGGTAGGTACTGCGACCGTGTTTCATTAATTATTTTAGTTCTTTGACATGTATAATTTAGTAAATAAGAATATCGAATTACAGAATCGGAATCAATTAATGCTTTTTTTATAAATTTTCTTGTCAATAATTTATGTGAATAAAATAAAAAAGAAAGAATTAGTTACCATGGCACTTATATTGTGAACTACGGAATATCAAATTACAGAATTGTAATCAATTAATACTTTTTTTACTAATTTTCCGGTCATTAATATTTATGTAAATTAAAAAAAGAGAATTAGTTGCTATGGCACCTATTTTGTGAACACTTGTAATAACCGTTTCTAATAATCTTCTGTTTCTTTACGTAACGTTAGGTAGGTACATGATTTTCCTAAGCTTATAGGAAACACAAAAAAGGAAAATGATCCAGAAATGTTCAGTAAACCTACATGGGATATTCCATTTATTTTTCAATTTCAATTAGCAATAATAATTACAAAGTTTAATATTAAAATCACATTCATACTTTAATATTATACTTAAATACGAAAGTAACTCTGTTTTCAGGCCGTAACGGCAGAACAGATTTCGATGAAATTTAGCAAACCGGTAGACCATGATGAACTGGGTTAGGAGGTAAGATACTTTTATCCCGGTAGTACGTCCCCGTGGGATAATTTCCGACCGCCAATTGGGCGGACAAAATCTAGTTTGTAATAAATAAAAAAGGTCGATGATACCTACGGTAGGTATCTCGTAGGTATAGGACGACAATTTGCATAAGTATTCGCGAAGATTTAGACCTTGACAGTGGTATTTATTGACCTTGCTCAATAAAACCTCTCTAATTATTTGTTTATGAGGTCAAAATATTCATAAACTATTCATAGGAAAATCCCGAACTTGCAAGACTTTTAGGTAGGAAATTAAGAAATATAAAAAGTAAATGAAGATTCGAAGGACAGTGTGTTGTGGTGCAGCCTGAGAGAGGCATATATCCAGCAGACTGGACTGCGATAGGCTGAGTTGATAGATTGAAATGAAGACTGAATAGTAAATTGAAGATTCAGTCATAATTGAAACACATAAATAAAGGAAAATAACTGGATCTCAAATATAAAGATTACGATTAAGGAAACATTACACGTAATTTTCATTTCCGTAATTCAGTCATTTAATCTGCTAATTAAATGATAAACCATTTACTGTCCTAAATTATATCTAGGTGGGTATCATTTAAACACAACTTAAGGCAGTAATATTGTGTGCACAAATAGCTCGCAACTCTAAATATTATTAGGAAAATTATGATAAAATGACTAAAAAGCTCAGTCGCATAACAATATATCAATCATACACCTTAAAAGCGCCTCTTGCGACATTTGATCTTTAAATAATCCACAGAAAAAGTTTTATTATTGTTCGTAAACTAAAATATTTCGTGGGCTGTTTTCTTTTATTTTTTACTTATCTGCTTCCTCCAAAGAGCGAAAATCATCGTCACTTTTGCACCCACTTTAGAGCCTTTTAATTAAGCTTAAATGCTTGTTAAAACAGTACGTATTAAGTTTATTATTTCATGCAAAATTCAGCCTATAAATAATATTTGTTTTTTTTTCTTCAATGTATAGAATAAGAAACAATACAATCGACAGATTTAATATACAAATACTGAATTAAATGGTTTCATTACAGGGTTATTCAGTTTATAATATTATATATTATTTTGACGAAAACTTCACATACAAAACTGCAGTAATATACAAATATCGAGTAGGATGCGTTAAAACCGTCACGAGCACGTATTATCTTTGATAGTAATAACCCATAAAATTCTGTCGAACCCATCTTGAAAGTCAGAGCCAGTTCATTTGACCTTTAAATAAATAGCCTTATTAATATCATTATAGTGAAAACATCCTGGTCTACCATCCACTAGATGGAATAATCAGAGTTGACGCTGGACAAAAATCGGCCGAAGCAAGGAAAACCTGATAGCTGGAGATTTATAGACAATTTCGGCCTTGAGTGCAAATATGGTGCTGTTCCACAAACGATGAGACATCTGTTATCGTGTCCAGCGTGACTTGATGTCTGCACTCTACAGGAATTGATGGACGCTACTGAAAGGATCAAGCTCGTACCTAAGATCTGGGCCGACTCAATATATTATGTAGGTTATAGATTGCGACAGTAGGTTATAGATGCTAAGAAGAATACTGTCACAAGACGGTGTGTGGACAGTGTGTTGAAACTTAGAAATTAAAGTTATCACTCGCTTAAATGAAGATGTGATGAAGAGGATAAGCCAGCTTTCACTTGGATTGGAATGGTGGCTAAGTTTGTTAGTGAGTCAGTCAGTCTGAATCTGTGGATGGTGGTAATTTTCATTGTGAGGATAAATATTTCTAACAAACATTTTTAATAATTTTGTGACTTACAGGTTTTAGTGTCATGATATTGTTTTTGAACATTAATAGTTGAGATAAGGAGAAGAGAATGATGAAAAATTGGGTATTTTGTGACTTGTAGATTTAGCCCTTAATCAATCAATCGATTTTTACTTCAGTTCCTAAATAAGTACAAAAATAAGTAGCACGACTTTCTCTGACACTTTTTCAAGTCAAATAATTTTGAATGTTACATTACATGCTTGCTACAATTTCACTGTATGAAACATTTCAATGCCAAAAATTCACGTAGTCCAAAAAAAACTCGTAATTTTTCCATTTTGGTGACTGGGCGACTACGAAGAGGTAACTTTTTGACGGTGATGTATAGGTACTGGACTGGCTGCGCTGCCAGACAAAGCGTCGGCCGCCGCGCCACAGTATCGTTGCATGAATCAAACACTTGTGTGTATATACTCGTAATTGTGCATTGCAATGAATCCCAATGTCAAAACAGGTGATTCGACATATGCATTTCGATTTCCGTGTAGTTAAGTGTATTGTAAACTTTAAGTTAACGAAAGTATTGTTCATGAAACAAGGTATCGATTTGCGTTTGCGAATGTTGGTGTTTGTTTATAGACTCCATGTGTTATATAGTTAAATTATATTTTCTTGTTACTAAGTTAGACAAGAAAAGGGAGGATCCTCCGACCAGACGGGTGTTGTGTCTGGCGGGCAATTGCCCAACGATTGGTGTTGGGAAATTGTATCTATGCTAATTGCGCGGTAAACTCTGCTTGCGAGATGCAGGATTTGCGTGACGTCAGTATGACGCGTTGTTCGCATGTGGCGTTGTAGATACCGCTACATTACTAAGTTTTTGTTGTTAGTTGGTGGCACCGGTAACTACTACGGTTACGCTTTAGAATGGGCAACTAGCTTCATCTTTCTGACTAACTGACCCCTTGACAATAAAAAATTGACTGTAATTGGTTTATTTAAAATAAATGATTTGAGTTTGAGTTTGAAAAGTGGAAATCGGTTATCATAGTATGGGCATGTCATATGGAGGAATGAGGAAAATTTCGGGAGGGAAGTTTTGAGTATGAACGTCGATGGCTATAAGAGTAGGGGAAGACCAAAGAAACTATGGATTTTCTCTGTGAATTATGATATGGTTAATAAGGGGTGACTACAAAGATGGCGACTAATAGAGAAGTATGGATGAAAAAGACGTGTTGCGCCGACCCCAAATAAATTGGGATGGAGGAGAATGATGACGATCTTCTTGTTACTAAAATTAAGATTTATCAAGTGTTTTTGCAACAATTTAATTGCTTTTATAATCTAAATAAATATTGTAAATCAAATACTTGAAGTAAGTTTTTTATGCAGTGTAATACCTATTAGAAGGCTGGTTCGAGGTGGCGCGGGAAAGGAGTTCCTGGAAGGACTTGGGGGAGGCCTTTGCCCAGCAGTGGGACAGTATAGACTAAATACAAACCAAATAAACGAATATGAATATGAATCATCATCATCTGCCTAGCCTTTTCCCAACTATGTTGGGGTCGGCTTCCAGTCTAACCGGATTCAGCTGAATACCAGTATTTTACATGGAGCGACTGCCTATCTGACCTCCACAACCCAGTTACTGGGTAATACGATACCCCTTGGTAAGACTGTTTGTCAGACTTACGGGCTTCTGACTACCCGTAACGACTGTCAAAGATCTACGAATGACAACCGGGACCAACGGCTTAACGTGCTTTCCGAGGCACGGAGGGGTCTCGGTATGTAAAGATGGTCACCCATCCATAGACCAACCGCGGCAAGCGTAGCTTAACCTGATCGATCGACCTGTGCGGCTGTTATTATTTAGCCACGGCCCCCCGGAATATGAACATGAATATGAAATTAAAAAAAATGAAATATTGACCGACAACACTTACAGTAAATAATTTGACCAAGCCTACGTTTGATTAATTAGTAAACACTTACATAAATGTTAGGTAATTCTCAGTGAACATTACTAATATTAGCGCTCCTTAGAATATTAAGAAGCATATAGGGGATTTGATAACGTGACGCTTTTCAAAATGTTGCATGCTATTATATACTTTAATATTATTTACGTAAAGATGATATAAGCTTGCAAGATTTTGGATGATTAAAATTCTACGTTACCAACGTTGCTTCGCATGTTTGCTCTGTCTAAGTTTGTTCTTAACCAACACGGTACATCTTGCTACAGCTCATTTAAATTAAGGAAAATCCGCTATATATAAGTATAAATTATATAAGCTTTATGTTAATATCATCATCATCGTTGCAGCCCGGACACCCACCGGCCACCGGCCACCGGCCACCGGCCACCGGCCACCGGCCACCGGCCACCGGCCACTGCTGGGTCTATACCCAGCAGTGGCCGGCGGCCGGTGGTGGTGGAAGAATGGGGAGGCCTATGCCTCCCCATTCTTCTTCCATACTTCCCTTTTCTGTGCGTCTCTCATCCAGGTATTTCCTGCGACCATGACGATATCGTCAACCCAACGCGCTTTTGGACGGCTCTAGTTTCTTATACATATACGAGTATTAATATAAATTGTATTATTTCTTTGATATAATGAATATATAAAGCTACTTAAAATTAAATACCGTTTCCAAAATAGACCGCAAAGTGTTAATTTTTCTAAGAATAAACTAACTATAGGGAAATGTTCGAGATACATACATATTATAGAATTAATGATATTTAGTTGTTTCTGAAGTTCAAACGATTTTTAAGACCCGTTTTTGAAGGCCTGGGCAAGGAAGGAAGGAAATGTTTATACAAATAATTAAAATATAATTGTTTGTCTGTAACATCAAAATAACAGCTGTTTACTAAATGCATATGATGAAAGTACTCGTATATACGCCACTTATAACAAAAAAACGTTTACTTTCTGTGTGTTGGTCTGTTTGTCTGTCTGTCGGTCCATCTGTCTGTCTGTCTGTCTGTCTGTCTGTCCAGATATGGACCGATTTTGACAGGACTTTCACTAGCAGATAGCTGATATTATGGAGTAACATATAGTATACTTTTTATCCTGACAGCACGTTCGTGTGGGATAATTTTCGACATCCACGTGGGCGAAGACGCGGGCAGAAGCTAGTATATAAATAAATAACGTGTTTGACTTCAGTTGGGACTCAACATGGTCACAATGATTTTAATATGAGCTGAAAGTTTAGCTCAAATTATATTCGGACGTCTGTGGGACACTTTTATCTAAAGCTATAATAAAAAGAGTATATGCAGATAAAGTATTAACCTCTTAAATGGGGTCTCCATTAAATTCATAATTAGGATATATATTAGAAGGTATAATGTTAGGATTAAAGTAATAAAACAAGATAGACTTATGATCTGTGGTTAGTCAAGTTTCCCACGAATCAAGTTAAAGGTTAGCACACACGGACCAAATGTGGACGGCATTGCGGTTGCCCAAGACCACGAATTTTACCAAGAAATTGTATCTTTAAGTGCGTGCTAAAATTGCTTCCTTTTGAGTCAATTAACCATACCTATACAGGATTAAATTAAATTAGCTAGCGAAACTCTGCAGACGTCATGAGTATCGATATTTAAACACGATACAATTAAAAATATTAGATTTTTTGTTGGGTTTTCAATAAAATTATTTTTTTAAACTGACCCTGTGTACCTACGTATTAAACATACGATGAATATGTACGTTAGGGTTTGAGTGAAATCGCCGGGATGGGACGCCCCAGAAGGACATATAGTGACCTTATTGGTGATGTTCTTCGAAAAGGTCAGGTGCGTGGTGCTCACAACCGGCGTGCGTATGATCAGATTTATGAACGTAAACGACGCAACAGGAGTAGGTATGTAAGGATCCTAGCAGGTGTTGATCTGTAGTTTCTGCCTACCCCCGTAACCACAGAACAGATACTCTTTTATCTGTTCTGTGCCCGTAACCATAAATTCAGCACATGATTCGAGATCCCCTAGCTTATAAAATGTTCGTCGGTTATCAAAAAAAATATCAGCTGTTTCATAGAAAAGTGGTATAACCTTTGTGATCAAACTAGATAGAACAGCATTTTTTTTAAAATAACTGTCTTAAAATTTCCACGCTTTCAGGGTTCGCAACGGGTTCAGAAACATGTACTGAATCCATGGTTGCGCGTCGATGTCCCTACCACCCTGTACAACCTGTATACGTTAGAATGATTTTTCATGAAGTAGTTCGTCAACAGTACCTTCATTTAATACCTAATACGAGTATTATAACTGCGAAAGTTTGTATGTATGGATGGATGGATGGATGTTTGTTATTTTTTTACGCAAAAACTTCTGAATGGATTAGGATGAAATTTGGCTCACAGATAGTTTATAACCAGGATTAACAGTTATTTAGTTATATAGATTTTATCCCGATATTCTCACGGGATCGAATCTTATGCGGGTGAAACCGCGGGGCGCAGCTAGTATTTTAATAAAACCGTGACCTTTTTACTAAATTAAAAGAAGCACGTAATACGGCGTAGTTCAATATGATTTTGACAAATGACTTGAAGATAAGATTCAGTTTACGTAATCGTTTTTAATTGCCGACATACGCAGAGGTCATCGGATGACACCTGTTTTATGATTTTAGATTCTAACGACTCATCGGGTGCGTCAGTTTGTCTAATGAGACCTTATGTTATTTATAGCGTTAAATTGTACTTAAATGAATGTGTTGGTTGACCGTGAGATTTCTGGCAAGAAAAACCATCTAGTTTTGGGGTTCATAAAATACTTACTAGGATTATCGTTATTGGGTTAGGCAGCAGCATTTTTTTGCGCTAATATTTCGAGTGAGAACATCATAATTTCTTTAAAATTTTTGTTCTTTGTATATAATTTTTTTTCTATACTTTTATTAAAAAAAAAAAGCGTTGCCCCACACTAGGTATTTCTCCTGTATCGTGGGTGCGTTTACAAACATTTAAACTCACATACACAAACAGCCAGACCCGGAACAACTACTTATAGGTCATACAAATATTTGTTCCGTGCGGGAATCGAACCCGCAACACGTAGCACAGCAGTCAATCGCTTAACCACTGCGCCAACCGTGCCGTCATAGTCAAACTAATAGGTAGATTAAATGAAAGAGTTAGCATTTTAACAGATTATTATGTATTTTATTATTTTCCTCTGGTTTATCGTTTTATGAGAGCAGTGGTGGCCCAGTGGTAACAGGGGACTTACGTCGTGGGTTCGAATCCAGGTATGCTCTTTACTTTATGTTATTTATTTCATTACCACGACTTTCAAAAAACGGTGAAGAAAAACATCGTGAGAAAACTGGCATGTCCTAGGACCAAAAATTTAAAGACATGTGACATCCACCAACCCGCACTGGGCCCACGTGGTGGATTACGGCCCACTTCTTTTCTCCGAGAGGAGGCCTGTGTCCCAGCTGGGAACATTACAGGCTGGTTATGCTACCATTTTATGACAAAACTATCACTTTTGTATTTAGTATATTTAAACGGTTTGCATAAAAACACCTATTTTTCTGTAGCAATAACATAGATAACTTTATTTGTTTCTTGTATTTGAATAGTGATTCGCACTTGAGATAAGTTTAACAGCTTTATAATGCTGTACTTAGGTACACCATCATAAAGTTGTTGTTGTAAGCGTTTATTTTTAATAGCTGAAGTAGGTGTTGTAAATCACTCTTAGAAAAAGACTTGTCCCAGCCACCTGAGGCAGTTTGGCCTTTAATAACCTCAAAAGCAAGCTTTATATGTTTGATCCTAATTAATGACTTTCGTCGAAAGAAATAGAAGTTATTTTTTCTTTTTCTAGGCTGGCAACTAAGGAGCTGTGTTAAAAATAATATGTCGACGTCCTGCTGAGATCTTTGATGTATCGTAAAAAGTAATATTTAAATGTATAACTTTGTATATTTTAACGCGTAGGCCATACCAGTTTTTCTACTTTCCTCTAGTAATAATTTGTAATGGTCTTGTAAACCTTGAATTTAAGGGAAATTAATAGGACAACCTTGTCGCTAAGGCTACACACGTGTAATTTGGTTTAATAATTAGGATATTTAAAAATCAAGTTTGCTAGTAAAACGGAAAGACCAAGATTTAAGGTCAGCGTAAGGTTGTTGCTGGGTACGATGTATCTAAGGGTCAAACACGTGTGAAGCGTAAAACCGCGTAGGGCCGTAGCAACGCGTAGACAGCCACGTCACGTAGACGCAATGCATACGTCACGCCGTTGAAACTACGCATTTTCGTTGTTATTGAACCGTCGCTTCATGCTCAAGTGACTTAGGGATATCGACATTGTTAATATTGTTTTTACAGGAGAAAACGAGAAGTATTGGCCACTGAAAGTCTCTCTATAGCGGATGAACTGGCGTCATGAAACAACCATCTGATTCAGGTCCATTGAAAACCAGCGTCAGGCCCTAGTTGACTGGCATATTTGCTGAACTGGGCCTTTTTGGCGCAGTCGTGAGGCACACTTTCCTGAAGATTTCTTACATCGGACTTTTCACATTTTATTTGTTTTTATCTGAGGGGCGATTCTCGTAATTTTATGAATGTTCAGTCCAGTAATTAAAAACATTCAAAATCTAGTCGCAATCTCATCCTAGCGACAATCAATGTCAAAAAGTAGGGAAATTAGAGGTATTTTTGACCAATCTGTCAAAAATACCTCTAATTTCCCTACTTTTTGACAAGTTTTGAGAACTGGCCTTGGCAGAATTGGCCTTCAGATGTACCTATATACTATGTGCCTTTTAGTCTGTGCTAAATAAATCTATTTTCTTTCTTCTTTCTATGATTTATTAGTTAGTAACTGGAACAGTGGAACTTTTGTTATTCCCACGTCCAAAAGTGGACTGTGATACGGTAACTTTGTTAATATTGAGCTATATATCTTGTGTTTCCTTTGCGTCATCATAATTTCAATTATTCATCTATGTATGTAAAAAAAAAGTTTATTCAGAACATCTCATATCTCCAAAGATTACCATAATTAACGGTGCTAAAAGGTGATTAAATTAAATTATGGTAAGCGATCATTGCTAAAGATTTATGACAGTGTTCATTAATAGGTAGCTTTTAGTAGATAAGAAGAGGCCACTGGGAATGGCTAAGGAAATGACAGATGGACTGTGTGAAACATGGTATGGCTAGAAAGTCATCTCTATAATCACACCGACTAACGAGATGACGACTAATAGAGAAGTATGGAAGAAAATACATGTTACGCCGACCACAAGCTAAGTGAGATAAGGCCAGGAGAATGATGGTGAGTAGAGAATAATCATCATCTGCCCAGCCTTTTCCCAACTATGTTGGGGTCGGCTTCCAGTCTAACCGGATGCAGCTGAATACCAGTAATTTACATGGAGCGACTGCCTATCTGACCTCTACAACCCAGTTACTGGGTAATACGATACCCCTTGGTAAGACTGGTTGTCAGACTTTCGGGGTACTGACGACCCGTAACGACTGTCAAAGATCCACGGATGACAGCCGGGACCAACGGCTTAACATGTTTTCCGAGGCACGGAGGGGTCTTGATTTGTGAAGATAGTGGACCCATCCATTTAAAATATAATTATAAATTATAAAAAATCACCGAATAAAATGTGCCCTACTTTTTGTTTTTCCAGGTTCTTTGTTTAGCATAGCATCATTAGCCTATAATTTTCCCACTGCTGGGACACAGGCCTTCTCTCTGTGAGAGGGAGTGGGCCGTAGTGGGCCCAGTGTGGGTTGGTGGATGTCACAGTCTTCGATTTTTTGGTTCTAGGACACACCTTTTCGTTTCGTTTTCTCACGATGTTTTCCTTTATTGTTTTGAGAGCAGTGGTGTATAATTTGCACAAAGTAAAGTGCCTATCTAGGTTCGAAACTATGACCAACAACCAGTAAGACCGTTGCTACTGGGCCACCACAGCTCTGGCTATTTTTATGCCATCAGAAAGGGATCCAGATTCAACCGGTGCCCTTTTGCTAAGCGTTTGGAGCTACAGTTGGAGAACTAAAGTTTTAGTTTGAGGAAACGTGTCTCGATCGAACAACTCAGCAACGTTATCAACAACTAAGTACTTCCCGAAATGAAGTAGGTACTATGGAATTAAGCTACATAATCAGCCTATCAACAATATCTTATGCAGCGAACAAAAAGGCTTTCGAAAACATAAAAATATAAATATGGCGATCTTTGAGTTTTTAAAAAATATAATGACTGCTGTTGATAAAACAACCCCTGTATGTTCCATATTTTGCGATATGACACAAGCCTTCGATTATGTTGATCACAAAATATTGGCTAGTAAATTGGAGGCATACGGTATAAGAGGAAACGTTTTAGAACTATTTAAATCTTACTTAACTGATCGAAAACAAATCACACAAATTACAAGATTTAACATAAAAACTAAAAAAGAAGAACAATACCAATCCAAAGTAAGATATGTTAGATATGGTGTTCCCCAAGGCAGCGTAGTAGGACCTACGCTATTTATTACCTACATCAACGACCTCCCTAATGCAACTGTGCATCCTATGACATTATTCGCAGATGACAGCACAGTAAACATTATATGTAATGATAAAAATCTATTTGAAAATGACATAAATAAAGCACTGACATCTATAATAACATGGCTAATCAATAATAATCTAAAAATAAATATAAATAAAACAAATGTAATGAACTACAGTCAAAGACCTCAAAATTCAATTAAATATAAATATAAATTAATATATGATAATAATATAATAAATCAAGTAGAAACAGCCAAATTCCTCGGTTTAAAAATTGACAGTAGAATCAATTGGAAGTGTCACACAGAAGACCTTTGTACAAAAATAAGTAGTTTATCTTTTGCGATGTACAAACTGGCACCAACAGTGAGTAGAAACGCATTATTCATGGCATATTATGGACTTATTGAATCGGTGCTTAGATACGGTCTAATGTTTTGGGGTAATTCGACAAACACCGACATGGTGTTTAAAATGCAAAAGCGTTGTATTCGGGCTATGTTTAAGATCAAAACTACCGACAGCTGTCAACCACTGTTTATAAAATACCATATACTGACACTTCCGTCACTATACATCTTGGAAATAGCTTTATTTGTCAGAAGCAATCCTCACTGGTTTCCTCTTTTGTCAGACAATGTCACTAGAAATAGACGTACTAAATATAAGAACTTCTTACAGCCTCACTCTGCGAAAACAGCACTCCTTCATAAAAGCGTGTTTTGTATGGCACCATTAATATATAATAAAATTCCAGAGGTTATTAAAAATATAAACCAGCCAAATTTATTCAAAAGAGAACTTAAAAAGTTACTTACAGAAAAATGTTACTATTATGTCAAAGATTTTTTAAATGATAGTTTCTAATCTTATTGTGTTATATTTTAATTTTTTTAAATTTTTTTCTTTCTTTGTTAATTTCAAGTGGTTATAATTAACTTTGTACGCCAATGGTGGCAAAACATGTTGAACCTCTCAGATTTTCAGTTTTACATCCACATTTGCATTTATATGTATAATGTTACACATGTTTACAAATAAATATATCTTTATCTTTATCTTTATCTTTATCTTTATAATGTTCCCACTGTTGGGACACAGGTCTCCTTTCTTCAAGAGGGAGTGGGCTGTAGTCTACCACGTGGGCCCAGTCCGGGTTGGCTGCTATGTCACATGTCTTCGAATTTTTGGTTCTAGGACATGCCGGTTTGCTCACAATAATTATTTTCCTTCACTGTTTTGAGAGCAGTGGTGATGAAATACTTTATACAAAGTAATGCGCCTGTCTGGGTTCGAACCTACGACCTACAACTCGTAAGTCGCAACCGTTATCGTTGAGAATGGCTGCCATGGCCGTATATATATACCTATTATATACTTCCGGAAATGAAGTTCTATAGAATTAAGCTAAAACCTTGTAAAAGTTTTGTCAAAGGTGTGTTAACTGCTAATTAATTGAATACATAGTTGCACCCTCATCTTTGTAATCAACAACGTAAGTAAACAAATCACTTGTTTTGGCTACTGCACTGAGCAAATAGGAAGCCATGACATGTATTTTTAAGTATAATTAAATTGACAAATTGGGCAAGGACAAAAAACGTTTACATTAAGTAGTTGGTGGGTACATGCTTAATGGATTTATGTCTCGATTATCGGTGGAGACAAATCATTTCTTTTTGCTTGATATGTACCTATAACTTATCTACTTCATAGTAGCTTTTGGCTACTTCGTATTAGTGTGTGTATTTTATTATTTGTGCAGAATAATCAATTCGTCTTTCTGTCTTTCTATATAATAAGAAATCTATTCTTGTTCCTTTTTTTTTCTTGTTCGGATTTTTTTCCTTTCAATGTTCGATCACTCAAGTCATTGTATGCAAATTAAAACTTCTTAGAAATACTTTCGATGTTTTATCCGCATCAAGCAATCTGTAACCCATCTACATTGTTGTTGACATGTCTCACTTGACAGTTCCAAGATACTTGAATCTTTCACTTTCTCTGTTTGTTTTGATCGTGAGTCATATTGTTGACCGACTTGCATACAGTTGATTGATTTATTTATTACTTAAAATCACATTTCGCGGAAATATTGCCATACGTGTTCGAAAAGGAAGGCAAATCCAAGGTGTAATTTTGTATAAAGGTTGATTTAATTGTACAGTCAAGGAAAGAGTTTAGTGTGCAATCAATAAGATAAAAACATCGCCATGAAACGGCTATGGTGGTACACTCCGTACACAATTTTTGCATCACAGTGACCGTTATTCTCTTCACCATAAGGTTTATGTCAGAGATAAAATAACTGTTAACGGACTTTAGTACCTACTTGGTCGGACGAGCTCCGTAACAAAGAGCTCTAGTCTGTTCCAACAGTATCTCATGATAGTGTGAACAACCCCTGTTCAGGTTAAATCCCTAGTGAGTGTTTGCTCTAACGCAATCACTTCCTAAAGGGAATTAGTAACTCAAACTATTTATTTCAACTAAACCAATTACAGGCGCTTTTGAATTTTTAAGGATCGGTCAGTCAAAAAGATGAAGCTAGTTGCCAATGGGCAAGTGGTAGTAGTAGGTGCCTATGGAGAAGAACAGGCAAGAAACTCCATAGACACTTTTAAATCAAAATAATATGGCTATAAAGTATTGGTTACATCATTCAAGTTAAAAAGTATGCATGTGAGAATGATGCAGAACGTTAAAAGCGTCCATAATGAAAAGATAAAAAGAAAACAATTCAAATATTAAATTAAATTAAAATAAGCCATGGCAGCAAAGAGTTGACCAGTCCCTACTGACGGTGCCCGTTCGTGAATATGACGCATAGATTAGCACCATTCAGTTCAATCATTTTAAAGGGAGCTAAATAATCCAACACATGCGCCACCATCAGCGAGACATTAAAGTGAGCATGACATAAAGACGTGCCCAGTAAATGGTTGCTTTATAGTATGTACATAGAACTCACATATGTGTTATGCAATTATACAATACTAGGAGATTGAATTTATATAACACATCACATCTGTATTAGGAAAGATCCAACTTCATGTCTCACCACTTTGGTATTGCTTGAATAACTTTATTCAATTGTCATTTAAAAATCATTGACGAAAATTGAGCTCATAAAATGTTGGTTCAACTTGTCAAATTATCAACTTGTTTAGGGTTAATTAAAATTAGAATTTTGAGTTTAAGTATTCAATTAATCAAATCAAAATACTCAATTTGTAAGTGGCATTACAAACTGGCATCCACACTTGGCAGCGTTGATCCATTTATTTACATTTTCATCACAATACTTTTGGAACAGCGCTACTACGACTATTATCAGCCTATAATGTTCCAAATGCTGGGACATAAGCTGATGCTTTCCTCCACCGTTTTGAGAGACGTCTATCGACCATAATTCATCATAATTCGTTTTAAAACAAACGACACACTCAGACGAGCTTTGTCAGAGACTTGACTACTCAGTACACGTACAATAATTGTAGGTCTGTAAAGTGCATTCACACTTATCGCTTTTGTTGACTGTACTGTTAAGGATTAATTCGTTACATTGGACCTGTTATTGCACCTGTAATTTTGTTTACGTTAAATCGCTAATTGTTCGAGAAGAGGGCTTTGTTTCCGTATTAATTACTAGCTGCGCCCCGCGGTTTCACCGGCATAGGTTTCGATCCCGTGGAAATATCGGGATAAAAAGTATTCTATGTGTTAATCCTGGTTATAAACTATCGGTGTGCCAAATTTCATCCAAACCCGTTCAGTAGTTTTGGCGTGAAAGTGTAACAAACATCCATCCATCCATCCATATTATAATATTAGTAAGAATTGTAGGATATTAGTAGAATAGTAGGAAGTAGGATAGTAGGATATTAGTAGAGAGAAGGATGTAGGATGTTGTGTAACTATTTAAGCCGAAATAGACTTGTCAACTTGTTGGTTTATAAGATTTTCCTTTTTTTTTTAAATCGTTGCCCCACACTAGGTATTTCTCCCGTATCGTGGGTGCGTTTAGCCAGAGTCTGGCTGTTTAGCCAGGCCCCGAACACTTAACACGCTTAACAAATTCGCTTAACCGCTGCGCCAACCGTGCCGTCAAAGCCGTCCGTGCAGTTACAGTTAAGTCATACTTAAGTAGGTATAGAACAAAAAACAATCAAACCAGAGGGTCCACACAAAGTGAGATTCTATCAGGATAACGACGATGGAAAAGTCAAAAATGTTTGGAACCCTAATTCTTTTTCTAAAATAATCGCCTAAGTTAAAGTCCCGTCAAAATCGGTCCAGCGGTTTCGGAGATTAGGTGGAACAAACAGACGGACATATAAAAATTGTAAAAATGATTTTTTTGTTATAAGTACCGTAGATACCTTCATATGCATTTAGTTAAAGGCTGTTATTTTGACATTACAGACAGACATTTCAATTTTATTTATTTGTTATCATCTGCCTAGCCTTCTCCCAACTATGTTGGGGTCGGCTTTCAGTCTAACCAGATGCAGCTGAATACCAGTATTTTACATAGAGCGACTGCCTATCTGACCTCCACAACCCAGTTACTGGGTAATACGACCTGGGTAAGACTGGTTGTCAGACTTTCGGGCTTTTGGCTACCTGTAATGACTGTCAAAAATCCACGAATGAAAGCCGGGACCAACGACTTAACGTACTTTCCGAGGCACGGAGTGGTCTCGGTATGTAAAGATGGTCACCCATCCACAGACCAAACTCGGCAAGCGTAGCTTAACCTGATCGATCTACCTGTGCGTCTGTTATTATTTAGCCACGGATCCCTACCTTAAATATTTGTTTAGATGTAATATGATGATGTACTTCATGATGCACGTAATAAACATTTTAAAGGTTAGAATGAATCAAAACACCAACACGCATTCCATACAACATAAAGATTCTGCAAGTAAGTACACTTTCAAAGAATGGCCACTAAAAACAAACAACAGCCAAGTATGGACAAACAATTTCGCTGTCTCTCATGCGGTGAATCGTAAATGCATGATGAATCATGGCAAACGTGCCACAGGTTAAAAAAACGAGGTCATCGGCCGAGCTTCGCGAAATTTCAACCTGCTATCACCGCGGTATGCTTAGTGCAGGGATGGCAAACCTTTATACGGCCAGTAAAATTAATTGTTAACCAAACTGATGTGTAGCGAAACTCTGCAGACGTGATCACGTCTGCGGAGTTTTGCTAGCTAATTTAATTTGACCCTTTTTTGAGCGATTTCATATATGTAACTGTCAAAGAATGGGAGACACAATTTCCCTGAGTTTACATTGATTAGCATTAAGTACATATTATGAGTTGATTAATTATAAACTCTTAAAATGCCTAGTGGGGCAAAGAAATATGAAGTTTAAAACAATAGTCTTAAACTGAAGATATTTTCATAAAAAAACATCGTTTAAATATAATTAATTTAATAATTTCAAATGATTTATTTAAAATGTGTAACTTTAATTCCCGTAACCACAATTTCATGTTTTGTCGCTTCGCTATCCCTGACTATGAGGAAAATCAATGTTACTTAAATGGTACCTAAAATAATAAAGGTAAGTGTATGTAATTGTGCGAAGTGACCGTTACCCATTGATTCATAACTCGGTAACCCAGATTTGGGATAAAAAATCGCTTTTATATCGCGGTCACCACTATGTATTTATTTGTAAGCTAAATGGGCACGAGTATGAGTAATAGAGAATTGGTAAGTAAGTACTTAAAGTTACTACATGAATATATTGACATTTATCAGATATTAATTTGTTTTTCTTAATAAATGGGCTCTATTCCAATAAGGATAAATGTTTATATTGCGCAGATTTTCAAATAATTCTATGAAGATAGTATATAATCAGAAAAATAAAAAATCTATCAGTTTGCCTAGCCTTTTCCTAACTACGTTGGGGTGCAGTTAAATGCTAGTATTTTACATGGAGTGGCGGCCTATCTATATCTATCGAAACATGAAAAATACACACATAATAAGCACATTTACAGGACTATTTCAGTCAAAATTAATCATTGACTCCAACTGTCAACTAAAACGCAACCGCGGCAGACAGTCAAACGCTACACCAATTTGGTCATCTCTATGTTAATTCTAGAATTTTATTTGTATTCCGGACCCGTTATAACGATAAACTCACTCCAATTTATAACTCTGAACTAGATAGCTGCTTCTAATAAAATAAGAATCGTATTTTTCTCTTTAAACCGTAGCTTTAAACCCACACATAACCCGCAAATTAGCTAGAGAGATGTATAAGAAAATATCTATTAAATCGACAATTTGACATCATTTATGTTTACGTACCTTTTGAGAAAAGAAATGATTTATAACAACACTTTGGTACTGAAACGGTGACAGATCAAAAATAATAATATAAAAATTAAAATCGACTTTTCTTAACCTCCTTCCAACGCTAGCCAAAGGCAGTATATGAGGAGTTTTGTCGATTAATATAAACTAAATATAATTATGTTAATTTGCAATTAAAGCTGTAACCTTCAATATCAGTGTTAACTACTGAGATGGTATTGTGGGACGGACTGGGTCAAAGTTTTTAAATATAACTGCCATACTAACTGTTTATCAGATTTTAAGTGTCGGTGCATGTGTATGCATGTCAATTAAGTTATTGCATTATAAATTAACTTTAAAATCATCATAATTGCTCAAACGTAAAGAAGCGGCTCCTTGAGCATCAAGATGTGGGTTCTAAACTGATTGACTTACACCCCCTCCCCCTTTTTTGTCGGTGTTGTCTCTTGACAACTCCGACCGATACTACAGATGATACTGCCGATTACTGCAGATGACATCTCATGCTATCTTTACAAAGAGATTTTTCCAATTGTTCAAGGTTACTGACACATTTCATTGAACTAACAGAAACAATACTTTGCTTTTGTTGGTCATTTGTAACCCACATAGCATTCAATGTGTTAATCTTAGTTAACACAAACTTAATGGTGAAGGAAAAAAATGTAAGGGCACCTGGACTTTATGGTTTGTTGCTGTTACAAACAGTAAGCAGATAAGTTGGTATCAGCTTCTCTTTATTCGAAATTACCAAGCCTGTAGCCAGCTATACACTTAGGCTCTTAGGCTCACTTGCACCACAAATTGCTATATACGTTAACCCCTAATCGTAATTCGCAAAAAACATCGCTCTGTTTCTGACAATTCTTTGAGAAGATGATAGAGACAGAATGATGTTTTGAGCTCAACTGTCACTAATGAGACACAATTGCTTTTTCTATTGTTACCGAACTTAATAAGCTTGCCTAACAGGCGAGAGGATATATACCTATGTAGCGGCGCAGGAAAAGAGTTCCTGGAAGGATTTGGAGAGGGCCTTTGCCCAGCAGTGGGACAGTAAAGACTAACAAAAAAAATCGGATCAGGATAGTTTTTACCAGAACTGGTCATCGTATTAGTGCCTCAGCAGCTTCCATATCATCAGTATTGTACCGGAATGTTATAGCAGTTTGTCTTGGACGTGGTACGACCGCGGCTTCCCTGACATCATCTTGTGTCATCAGAAGACAGCCGCCACGCAACCACCGATGCAACGCTCTGCTAGAGTGACTGTCACCAGCCAGTGCCACTCCTATCTGACCTCTTCAAAGTTCCAGTACCTAACTTCGTAACAAAACGAGGTGGCGCCATTTGCTGCGCCGACATATATTTAGCGCTAAACGCATTTAGTGATTTGTGGTGCAAGCGGGCTTTACAGACGCTTATTGACTTTGTCAAGCACATGACTATTATGTCAAATAAGCAAGTTTAAGAAACTCCACCTTATTTACATAATATTTAAATTTTTTAAATATAATAAAACAAACAAAATTATGCAAACAGAAAAATATAGTGCGAATTTTGTGATTTGTGTCCAAGGTGTCATCTGCTTTGATTGTAGATATATATATATATGATTTACGATTTGTTATTTTAGAGACGATTTTCAAAGACCAAGGAAAAAATTCTGGATTATTTATAGGAAAATATTTTATCTTTGTTAGTTTAGTTGTTAACTTTATTGTGCACGCTGTGGTCTCCACACATAGACTTAATATTTTTTTTTCTGGGTGGGAAATCATCATATGACTTCTCCCGCTCTGGGTTACTGACTAAAACCCACCCGTGTTCCTTCAAAATTTTTCCGTGACCTTCCTTTGCGTACCACTTCAGTAGTTGATTCGATTTTATCACCCTATTCTTTTTTAAATTATCAGTTAAAAAATGACCAGTGCGTCTCTTATAGGCTGCAAGTCCTAAGTCATCTTTTAAAATACGCGACATGGTTCTGGGTGCTATCTTCATCTCCCGAGATAAAATCTTTTGCTTTCGGATAGGATTTCTTCGAATTCTTTCCATTACTGCTTTGACCACCTTTTTCATACGAACACTACGTAGACGGCCAGATCTTTTTCTGTCACAAACAGAGGAGGTCTCATTGTAACTATTAATAGCCCGGTACACAAACATTTGACTAATACCAAGCGTATGGAGAGTTTTAGAAATTGCATTTGGCTCCATACCAACTCTTTATCACCCCACTCCATTTTAATATCGCAAAATATTGTACAATGTATTGGCGCCAAAATTAGAAAACTCAATGAACAACCGTATAAAAATGACTTTCTTTATGAAATCTTTCATATTTTTAATTGTTACAGTATTTATGGCCAGACTGTGTTTAGCTCAATATTAACAAAGAGGGGAGTAGTTAGAGGTATTTTTGACAGATTGGTCAAAAATACTTCAGCGACAATCAATGTCAAGTTTTCGACATAATGAGATTGCGACTAGATTTTAAACATTTCTAATTATGGGAATTGGCCTTCAGATGATCAGCAATATGTTTAATTTTTGTTGGGGATCCTAAACAAATAAATTAAAAAAATCAATAGCGAAGACTTGGGCAAACATTTCAATTATTGTGTTGTACGAATCGATAATAAAAATCATGTTATAAATGGAAAACCTTGACAGATCTGAGGAACTGTTTTCCTTATTTATATAGCCATCGACCCTGAAGGTAGACCCTTAATCATAACTAGAATCGAATTCACTTTGTAAATCGATTGAAATTATATTTCCTGTTCGAGCACCTTCACATTCAATAAATCAAATATCTATATAAAATTACATAATTAATTATTTTATGTATAATGTGTCAAAATAACATTTTTTATTAACTAATTTACGAGCTGTGACAATCAAATTCCGTAAAATTATATTCGAATCACGTATTGTTATTATCATTTTATTGTTTTCTTACTGAGTTTAATGGGTATTTTAAAATAAAATGAGACTCGTGTGTGATAAATTGGTAATTATTCATTGGGTGTTGATTGAAAATTGATGATTAGTTGATTAAATTGTATTCATTTGTATTCGCCAGCATTCTTAAATTATTTATTTATTTAAACTTTTCGCACAAAAAGGTATAAAGGCGGACTTAATGACTTAGCCATTCTCTACCGGTCAACAAAGGGTGGTGAAGAGATTAGCAGCACAGATTTTGCAGATTGAATTAAGCGTAGGCCCAATTTTATTAGCATAAGCAAAATCGGCGTATACTGTTCCCACTGCTGGGACACAGGCTTTCTCTCGGTGAAATGGAGTGGGTCTTCATCTACCACGAGGGTTCCAGTGCGGATTGAAAGATGTCACATATCTTTGATTTTTTTGATCTAAGGTATGACAGGTTCCTCACGATGTTTTCCTTCACCGTTTTGAGAACAGCTGTTGTGATAAAATAATTTACACAAAGTAAACCCTATCTGGGTTCGAACCTACGACCTACAAGTCGTAAGTAGCGGCCGTTACCATTGGGACACCAATGCTCTTAATTTTTTTTAATTTGCCTTTATTTTATTGCCTATCAACACGGCCTGTTAATATGCCTTTGTTTTGACCAACAGCCAAACATTAAATATGTCCTAACCTTGTTTTTGAACCAAACACGAAAAACACGGGGGTGTCGTTTTTAGTGCTTAAAAACATTCAATAAATGTTTATTGGCCAATTAAAAAGGTATTTCTTTACATTGTACCTACCTACCTTGATGGACATTTTGGAACTTGCGAAGTGACCACCTACTCTAATTAGCGCTGTGCTGGTCTAAGTTACAGTGTTAACTATTTCTTTTTGGGCAAAGCTTTTAGCTGACAGATGTTGATCTATTTCCGCGTACGTATTAGCTGAGCCTTTGTGTGCAGAAACAAATAAAGAGTGGGATTACAAGGATCCATGATTAAAGGCTCCCAAAGACAGACGCGACTTGTCGCATGACATGTCTCTGTTTTCATAGACATTGTTCTCCGGATATATGTATGTACGAGTATATCACAGAATCGCGTCGCACTGTCTGCGGGAGCCTTTATCTGGCTGAATTATTGTCGAAACTATGTCCCAAGTGTGTTGAGCTTAAGGATTGAAACTAATGGTATTCAGATTCAAATCTTGGTGTACCAAGACTTTATACAAACTCAAAATCAAAGCATTTATTGCCATTAAACTGGCACTTTTAAACTGTCAAAGTAGTCGGTTATTCAGGACATAATCAGTCTATGATGTTTCTACTACTGGGACACAGCCCTTTTATCCATAAGAGGGAGTTGGCCGTAATCCACCACACGGGTCCCGTGCAGGTTGGTAGATGTAACATGTCATGAAATTTTGGCTCTAGGACAATTTTGGCTTCCTCACAATGTTTTTCGTTACCGTTTTGAGACCAGTGGTAATGAAATAATTTACACCAAGTAAAGCGTCTGTCTGGGTTCGAACCTACAACTCGTATGTCGCGACCGTTACCACTGGGCCACCACTACTCTCGATCATTCAGGAAGGTGAAGCTAATTTACCATTCTAAAGACTACTAGCTTTCTATACAGACGAACGGGCACGAACTCCATGCATTGAGAAACCAGTCTAATTAAAAATATATGTATTAATTATGATGTATTTTGAACAAATGAGTGAAACATTTACAAATAACGTGTAAAAACATTACACGCACATATTCCAATGTCATAACGGTTGGGCGTCTAATTAGGAAACACAACTTCTCAACGGTGGCAATAAAAAATAAAGTTTATTAATCTTCCTCATTAAGGTATTCACAGGTACACGCAAACTTGTTCATATTAATTAATATAGACAATGGTTTTTGTTAAACAAAACAATAAATGTAATTCCAAAAATAAAACGTAGCCACAACAATAAATAATCAACAAGTTTATTATGTTGTTAACATTTTAACACGTATGTTGAGAATAATAAAAACTATTGATAAAAAAGTCGAGGAAGATGATTCATTGATATCAAACGTCTGTCATTGTATCATCATTAATCTTCTGCCCTTATCCCATTTTATTTAGTGTCGGCGCAACATCCATATCATACCATTTCTGCCACACTTCTCCATTAGTCGTCATCTCGGTAGTCACCCCTTTTCTAATCATATCATCATTCACACAGTCCATCCATCGTTTCTTTGGTCTTCCCCTACTCTTGTAGCCATCGACATTCATACTCAAAACTTTCCTCACGACATCTTCCTATAAATTGTATTGAGATACCTACAACATGTTCACAGGTCACCTTCATTTATTCATTAGGGGTTTACCGAACGAACAAATGCTATAAATTGTTAAATGTCATGATGCCATAAACCAGTCACTCTTAATGCCACCGATATCGATTTACATTTTGAGACAGTCCTAGCTAACCAGGGTTTCTTTCGGAGTTGCTAGAAAATGAAAGAGAGAGAGAGTATTCTATTCTATTCTATTTTATTCTAAAGATTCAGGTATAGCCTTACATAGCTGAAGATAAGAAAGTACCTACCTAACATCAAAATGGTATCAAATTAACAATACACACTGTTCAAAGTAGTTCCACAAACGACATTTTTCGCACTTTCTTCTACACTTCACTTATCAAATGGCTTTCAGCATTGAATTAGTTGATTCTCCATTGAAATCCATTTCTTTAAAAATACAGGAAGAAGCTCGGCTGATGATAAGACGCACGTTTGTTCTAAATACATAAATCTATCTATACTATACTAATAATAAAGCTGAAGAATGTAGTTAAGTAATGTTTATAAATATAACAATCAAATTGACAGGCCATATTCGCAACACCACACTGCGCTTCAAAACACACCAAGCCGCTAAGCTGAAGTGGCACTGAGCTGGCCACGTCTGCCGTATGCGCAATAAACTGTGGGCAAAAATAACCACGTGGAGCCCTGACACAGCTAGAAGGCGTCGCGGCAGACCCCGTAGAAAATGATGGGACAAGCTGGACAGAACATACGACCAGTGGACTACTTACTTTAACCCTGGATCGAAGGAGCTGGAAGTCATGGGGAGATGCCTTTGCCCAGCGGTGGGATGATACAGGCTAACAGTAACAATAACAGTAAAAATCATAAATCTTTATTTATCTTAACATATCCATATTACGTGTACAGGTTAATAAAAAGCACAATCTTAAATAGAGAAAGATGTCTAAGACAGGAGGGAGGGTCCTGAGTTACAGATCGCCATAGATAGGACATGTTAATTTACAAAACGAATTCTGACTATCAGCAATATTTTATTTTAATTAACTTCAAAATTTACATAGAAATGAAGTACATTAAGATAAGACCACACCTTCACTAAAACTTAATAACAATTAAAAACGTTATTTTATCTGAATCTTAACACCAAAAAACATTACAAAAACTTTTCTTAAGTGTTATTATGCAAATCAGTGTTAATTGGGCTATCATCCAAAACATAATTGTGTATTATTTATTAGCCAAACTTAATTATTATACACGGTTGTCGGAACACAAAACACGAGAACATTCATCACTGTCATTCCTTCCTAATTCTTTAACAATTATATAATAATTTAATAATATAAATGTGTGTTTAATAGTGTTATTGTCTAGTAATATAAGACGGTATTAATGTGTTTAATTGATATTGTTTGTGTTGTTTTAATAATTGTTTGTGTTTAATGGTTGTTCCTTATGACCCTATATTGATTTTGATTATGTTCTGTGTCCATGACCGAGTCGTTAACAAGTTAAGGCTTACGGATGCAGGTCAAACTTGGGTGAAATCACCGACAATCGATATGCGTCAAGAACATTATTTTGACTTTCATTTTATATTATTATGATAAGGTGAACGAGACTCGATAAACAAATATTTACCTTACTTACAGAGTGAGTTATATATGCTTATTATTTATTTCTTTGTGTGTTTCGTTTCAGCCTTGGCCCCCTGTCGTGCAAAGAGCTACCAGGCAAGATTTTCTTTTTATGTTTTGTTCTAGTATGGACCAAATTATCTTTTCTTTTTATAATAAAATTAATTAATATGTTAATCAGATATTTAATCAGTTTATATTATTCATTGCGGTTTCTCTACCGCTCTTTAAAAAAATAAAGAGCATTCATTAGCAATAAATTGCAATTTTTTTCCAAATATCTATTAGTTACCTAATTAAGTAAGTAAAAACCTAACAAAGTCAATAGCCCGGTTGAGTGCAATAGGCTCGCCCCCTGTTACACGGGACTTCAAAAGACTGGCCAAATGTGGATGAACAGACGTCAGCACATGCAATCTGTCAAATTTCTTTAATAGATTTTCAACTTTATCGCTAAAGCATTAGGTTCAAGGTTGATTGGGAAAATTTGACAGTTTCGAGTAGCTTGATGTACTGGCGTCTGTACTATTGGTACCTCTTAACCCTTTAGGGATTACAGGCTTGATGTTATGTATCCCTAATAGGCTAGAAAGAAATAAAATGAACAAAACATTTTACTACAACATTACCCATGATGTATTTCAACTTGCACCTGTTATATAAGTTATTGGGACTCCTGACTCTTCTCTAGTATTGTCTTCACCAACCACAGACTGTAAATCTATTATCTTAACTGCTCCATTACCTATTTATAATTGTTTTTTTATTGGCAATAATCACATAAACTTGTTAACGTATAAAACACAATACATTTAAATATTTAACTGATCTAAGGATACGTAAGTAGGTTGTATATTTTTAGTGTATCCAAATTAAAAAATGTTTTAATTGTTTCGTATCAAGTTTAACCTATTGCATTTTAATGGCCATTAATTTTTGGACAATATTGTTTAAACTTGCTTTATATACGTAATAAAAAAAGGATGTCTGTTAAACTATAAAAATAACTATCGATTTAGAATTAAAATATTTTTGCTTAAAAAAAACTCAAACTAAGCGTTTAAAGCTTAATTAATTATAAGCTTTGAACGCTAAGTTTTAATTTTAAGCTAAAATATTTTACGTGTATTTTATGTGTTATTAAATAATAAATCGCATATAAATTTTTGTTAATAAATTACATCAAAATTACCGTATCGTACTATTTAATTATTTATTATTCATACATGCAATCGAACCGCATCAAAACAAGACATTTAAATAATAAAGTCGACGTGAAAACTGTTGTTTGACCTTACCTACTTAGTGCTATAATAACGTAACGAGCAACTACATGAATCAATGCAAAAAAAGCTGCCATATGCTGTCGGACTCAACCAAAGGTTCCGTACCACTGTACAATATTTAACACTACCTATTCGAACTTGAGCTAAAGACGCCGACGTTCCACACTACGTATTTAAAAAAATACTTTAGGAAAAAAAAATGCCGAAAAATACTGTCGCCGTTTCTCCCATACAAGAGACGGCCCCCTTTAATTTTTACTTTATTTTATTTTTAATATTGTTGTTATACATTGTAGTACAGACGCCAACACTACAAGCTACTATATACAATATGTCAAATTTCTTTAATAGATTTGCAACTTTATCACCAAAGCATTAGGTTCAAGGTTGATTGGGAAAATTGGACAGTTTCGGGTAGCTTGATGTGCTGGCTACGCGATGTGCTACATACGAGTAATCTGTGAAAGAAAATTCCAAGCGTCTATACCTATACCTATTACGGTTCAATTGATACAGCCCTGTGGCAGACAGACACACGAACAGCGGAGCCTTAGTAATAGGGTCCAGGCACCTTTTGGGCACGGAACCCTAAAACACGATAATAGGTCGCATCTAATAACCACTTTGTTCCAATGATTATTGATATTTTGATGGCGGAAGCATACACGATATAATTATTATAGGTGTTAATTATATTAATCGCAATTTAAAAAGGTCGTATCACGAGTATTTATAGCTTTATTAATGAATCGTGACTTGTTCTGCTTTTGCCTGTATGCGAATCGGTTGCGTTTACTTTCCCCTCCGTAGAATCCAACATGTTGTTAAAAAAAAAACCTTTACTTTCAGGCTTCAAAGAACTGCCTGTTCATCATCTGCCTAGCCTTTTCCCAACTATGTTGGGGTCGGTTTCCAGTCTAACCGGTTGCAGCTGAATACTGCTACTAATACTAATATATTACATGGAGCGACTGCCTATCTGACATCCACAACCCAGTTACTGAGTGATACGATACCCCTTTGTAAGACTGGTTGTCACACTTTCGTGCTTCTGACTACCTTAGTCAGCGACTGCCTATCTGAATAGGCAGTCGCTTCATGTAAATAACTGTTACTCAGCTGCATCCATTTAGACTGGAAGCCGACCCTAATATACACAGTCTGGCCATAAATACTGTAAATTTAATCAAATTGATAAGTAATGGTAAGCAAGTATTTTTTTTAACTAGCATTTTTATTCTTATCTATCAAATATTATGTAGTAGGAAGTAGTTAACAGCATTCAGTAATCATCTCATTAGGTACCCATATTACGTTAAGACAACATCACTCCTCCTTACGGCGACATTTTTTCATATACAACTCGAACAATTAACATTATTTCCTCGAAGCACATAGCGGCATGTATTTCTTGTTAATTTAATACGAACAGCTACATAGCGCGGTTCGTATGCCAGTGATAAATATGGACGGTAACGGTGACAGAATAAGTTAAGGACACCACTTGGTCAAAAGTTCAATATGTCGAATATCCATCTGAATAAAGGACTGCTCGTATAATTAATCATTGTTGTTTCTTTATTAAACTGTTTAGCCTCTCGGAACAAGTGAATTAATCAGCCAGTTTGAAATTTGTCTCGCGTTAATGGATGCTGTTACTTATTTATTTATTTTCTACTAGATTTTGCCCGCGTGGAGGTCGGAAATTACCCCACGGGAACATACTACCGGGATCAAAAGTATTATATGTGTTAATACAGGCTATAAAATATCTTTGTGCCAAATTTCATCCAAATCCGTTCAACCGTTTTTGCGTGATTGAGTAACAAACCACCAAACATTGAATCATACAAACTTTCACATTTATAATATTATTACTAGCTTTTGCCAGCAGCTTCGTCAGCATGGAGGTCGGAATTTGTCCAACGGGAACTTACCACCGGGATCAAAAGTATCATATGTATTATTCTAGGATATAAACTATCTGTGTGCTAAATTTCATCCAAGCCCGTTCAGCCGTTTTTTCAAACATACAAACTTTCACACAGTGTTACTGGTGATCCCACTAATATTTATGTGTTTTTGCTTGAATTTGCTGTTATCTGTTTACCTAGATATTACTCCTAGTGGTAACCTGTGCAGCTTAGTCATGTTGAATTTTAATGTAAACTTCCTCATACGTAGTGTTACATCTTTCCTATATGCAATTTTCTAAATCTAAAGGACTAAACGTCATTTGTTTACTTTCCGTTCTGTTGAGGAAGGCTGAGAATTATTAAAGTTTTAATAATTTTAGTACATAGGTTATATAATATTATTAATAAAGCAGCTTTATTTTTTTTTCAACAATATAATGATTAACTTTTTATTTATTTGCTTGACACTTTGTGAAACGTAGAACCAAAAATTCGAAGACATGTGACATCCACCAACCCGCACTGGGCCCCGAGTGGATATGAGAGGAATATGCCTCCTCTCTGTGAGAGAGTGAGGGCCGTAGGCAGTCCCAGTAGTGATTATGGTTAAGCTTGTAAAACTAACTTTTGATGTTAGTACTATTATAATTATACATATAATCTTACGTCAGATCGAAACTATTTTTATTCCAAATTACGCGATGATGCAAGTTTCATTGATAACGCTAAACTTAATTATACATAAGCTACGTTTTCCTACATATTTTTGGGTGTGTCTCCGTTACAAGTAATCAAGTTTTTACGTCAATTTTGGAAATGTAAAAATGCTAAAAATATTCATTACGACTCAATGGCATGAAATTCTTTGTATATTTCTATTCTATCTGAGAACACTGAAAGATGGCTTCAACCAGTTTTCAGTAGACCACTCCTTATTTGCCAAACCAGTATAAAAACACGATAACAACGTCACACAACTGTATTCGTCTCATCATTTCATATTGCTGTACATTTCTGTTTTTGTAAGGAAAGTGATAATAGTGTGTGAACTGAACAAGGCTATGTAAACAGTCTATCGAAAACGTTCCACGATGTCTATGATCTTACTAAGTAATGACTACGTACTTAACAATAAACGTTATTTGTATTACTATTAGTACGAAGGCTCGTACGAAGGTTGTTGACGTTTGTAACACGCGTTTATTGCTAATAATCATATTTCTCTACAATGAAGTTGTATGTAGTTAGTATGTCGCATCATTAGGTCTTATTTACTTAATGTTGCCACTTGACTCTTGGAGTTGAGGACTATTTTTATGCTTGTTTTAATTATGTAGAGAGGAAAGCAATTTTGCTCGAAGGCCTTTCTTTTTCTTCTGTGCAGAGTATAGGTCACCAACTTAGTAAGCCAGGTAAGCGTGTTCAGGTATTGGGTGTTTTGCATACATTCCCTGCTACCTTAATCAGGTCGTAAGTCCACGTATCGCTTGGCCTGTTCACACTTCTTCTGTTAAACTTTATCATCGTGAAAACTTAAGCTAAGTGAGGTTGTAGTGAGCTGTCATTCCATCTAATGCTAGGAACCGACACTATTGATAGCTCACTTCACCAAAGTTTTCACAGTGAGATTTTTACAGAATAGACCGGCTGGATCTCCATTCTAAAACTCATCTAGGTTCCCAATCTATTGTTTAATCTTCGACATTAGAGTGTCCGCTTCGGCTGGACCCTTCATGTTATCCTTTTTAATTTCTGTATTTTGCTGACGTCTTTCATGTTTGTTAAAGACAAACCAAAACCGTTTTTTTGTCTCTTTTTATTCATAGATAGATGTCGTCTTTCCAAAACCATGTTTTTCTAGAATGTTGATTTTATGACCAAAAAATTGAAAAAACATAAAAACTAATGAAGCTATAAGCTAAGTAATCGATGTGAACTGATTTGAATTAATCGATACCTAGACTTAAAGTAAATTATACACGCAAAACGACCTCCAACTTTATTTGTTATTCATAAAAAGTGCATGGAATGTTTTTACTCTGAAGGCCAATTCTCGTCATCTCGTCATCTCGGTGACAAACAAATGTCAAAAACTTGTCAAAATATAGGGAAATTCGAGGTATTTTTGACAGTTTGAGACTGAGATCGGACTGTGAACGTTCTTAAAATTACGAGAATTGCCTCTCTGGTTGCTAATTCAAAAGCACGATGAAAATGGTAGGTTCTAAAATGAAGCTCTGTTTCATCACTGAAAGGTTAGTTGTTGAAACCAGTACCGAGTAACATTTGGTGGATCTGCCAAAGATCGAATATTCTATTGATCAATGGGATATAACAGCCGTTGCACAAGGGGTGCTGGAGTGGGTTTTTTAAAAGGTACCCTTGTGCTGATGGTGACCACTGGAGTAGTTTTTCCTTAGTAGAGAGTCCAACCCGTTATGTCCTCTCCTTCTGGGCCTACTGTGTTGGTTTCTGATGTCGTTGTTCGGAACCCAATCTTTGTTAATTCCGCCCAATTCTGTATGAAATGCTGCAGATGTGGCAATCTCAGTTTAATTTGGGCGGGTGTTTTGTTTACGTCTACGATTTGTGTTTTGGGACGAAGTATACGCTCTTCCATATACGGTCAGTTAGTATGACTCCGAGAACACCTCGTTCCCCGAGTGCGGACTTTTGCGCTCCATAGGCACTCTGATATATAAGTGATTAATTAATACGGTTCTTAGAAACTACTGAGTTTTTTTTTGTACGCTATATGTGTTTTGAACCATGCAACATATGTTTAGAGACACGAGTGGGTAAAAAAAGTTTTAATTTTAATAAATATAATTTATTAATTGTCGACTTTGTCAGAGATTGATCATAATAATTTACTTGTTTGGATTATTTTCATTATATTTCAAAGGCATTAGCTCCATTAATCACAGTTTTATTCTTAAATTCGTCTTTATGTTTGTTATAAAGACACTGTGATTATGAATCCATTAAGCCAATATGGTGTATATGGCAATTATCCCTACGACCGAATATAATATAATAAGTCGAATGCACGGAAGGACAGACGATAATTTTTGCAGTACACACACACACACACACGCACACGTGCACACTGTTTGTTGAGTTTTTTTTTCTCGGAGTTTCTCTTAAGGATAAAATCAGGAATGAAATTATATCCGTAAAAGAACCGGAGTTACCGGCACAGTTTGCAGAGTAAGCAAGGACCGATGGCCGGTGTAGTACAGTCTCCACTCCAGGACTCCCTGGAGTGGAGACTGCGTATCGGCAAGCGTAGTGTGGGACGCCCCCCAGCTAGATGGACGGACGAAAAAAAAGTTTTATTGGGTTTTTCTATTGGGAACTTCTTAGTAACAGCCCAGAGTTTTGAAGTTGGCGGTGTGGTACCCTCATGCCTCAGAAAGCACATTAAGCCGTTGGTCCTGTGCCTGCTCTCTCTCCGGTCCCATCGGATAATGAGAGTGAGGGAAGAGACAGTACACCTGTGTCTGCGCATACCCTTGTGCATTATAATATCTCCCACACCGACATCTCATCTCTCTGAGATTGGTCGCCATGGCCGAGATTCGGAGTTTCTGGAGGACTTTATTATTTATTTAATATAATAACTAAAAAAAGATAAAGATAAGATAAAGTTGCCACTCTAACAACGCTAGGTAGACACCTAGCGTTGTTAGAGTGGCAACTTTATCTGCATCTACTCATTAATGATTATTTTATTGACTACGTCACTTAAGTCTAAGCTTTTATGAATAAGAACCTGATGGGTGAGAAACCTTTGAGTTATCACCGCACCTTGCATATGACTAAGATCCACGCGAACTGCGACCTCTTCATCAAAATTATAATAATAATTATCATAATTATTATGAAATACCAAATACAACAAAGCTTCTAATTTAAGTAGTGAGTCAGCTTCAATGAACAAGTTACTTTTATGACATATTATTATCATAATTAATTATTATTCTAGCTACTTCATAATAATGTTGATATGACTAACCATGGTAGGCGCAGGCGCTCATAAACGGTAATTGAACATTAAATATCGATAATTTCAGGGCTGCCAGGATATCTTTGTACAGGCGCCAGCACATCAAGCTGCTACAATATGTCAAATTTCTTTAATAAATTTACAACTTTATCGCTAAAGCATTAAGGTTTAATGTTGATCGGGAAAATTTGACAGTTTCGGGTAGCTTGATGTGCTGGCGTCTGTATACTAGACACAATATGCATTCAATATCGGAAAAACTCTAAAATAACATCTTGTGTTGAGTGCATTTGAAGGTTTGTTATTTTCACCGGACTCCTTGGCAGGAGTCCGAAAAGACCAAGACCAGTCCGAGGTCCCGGTACGGAGCTGGTAAAGAACTCACAGTACCTACTGTTTGCTGGTTTCTAGTAGCCATACTAGAAACCAGCATACAGGGATGAGTAAATTAAACAATTAGTTTGTTATAATAATATATTATGGATATCATCCATAATTTACGTTTTTAAATTTATATCTTTTTTTTCATCTTTTGTTATTCCGCTTATCAGCTAGATATACTTACTTTATAGTATTTATCTAATATATGTATATGTATGTATGATCTATAAAGATATACAAAAAATCTGTAAATATTGTATATTGATTGATTGATAAAAATAAATTGGTCACTAATTTGTTAGACTGCTAGCCACATGTAATAAAATTTTGACTGAACATTCATTAATAAATTCCAATAGCTTCTATGTGATTTCAAATGATGATTATATTCCTAGCTCATTCAAGAGCTCTAACCGGCTAGAAAATTTAACAATTGATGATTATCAGCGTTCACCTTGTATCTAGTAACATTAAGCAAATATTTATTTAAAAAAACACGTTATCCTATTATATAACTCCGACTCGGTTGTCTACACATAAAAATGTATAGCGGATTACATAAAGATTAAAATTCTTAAGTGCTGGCAATTAATATGTTTATTTTCGCGAAATATGTCCGAATAGCGGTGAGATATGGTTCAATATCTCAGCATATACTGACGTATATGTAGTAGGAGTTTTAGTAGACGAGGAGCTAGTGGAAATTATTATTACTTTTCTGACATTTTAGACCAATAAATAATATTAAATTTAAAGGTCATCTATAAATCTATAATAATATTGTAAATTTGAAAGTAACTCTGACTGTCTGTATTTCTGTATGTTACCTTTTCACACTTATACCACTAAACGGGTTTCAATAAAATTTGGCAAGGAGGTAGATCAGATGGCATCCTGGGGAAGGAAGATATAGGCTACATCATCATTCCGCAAGGGGGTTCTGACTATATTTTATTATTTATTTTAGTATCTTTTTCATTTCAATCGGTCCATCCAAGTTATTACAATTTCAAGTTATAAAATAACTTAGCTAATATATGTAGGTAATATGGGGTCAATGGCGGCGCTAGAGTATTTAAAATTAGTGTCGATAACATTAAAATGAATTATTATATTAGACATTATTATTCAGTTAGACATTTAGAATCAGAAAAACCAGTTTAATAAAAATAAAAAAAGACTATTTGCATTTATTATCTGTCTGTTACCTGTTTTTACGCTTTAACGGCTGAATGGATTTCTCTGTACCACGTTCCCGTTGGATAATTTCCGGCATCCACGCGGGCGAAGCCGCGGGCAGCAGCTGCATTATATATTCATACTAAATCCCTCGTAACTTTAACACAAACTCATAGATCACCATTAACGAATAACAATAACAGCAATAACCATTGATTAGATTTCAAGTGGCCATAAATAAAAAAAAGTTGGAGACAGGTCCTTGCTTACAAAAGCTTAAGTACTATCACCAAGATATAGCTTTTGCAGAGGTTAATGAAGAATAAAATAAGAAATACTTAATAAGTGTCGACTATACTGCTACTATTAAAAAAGTGATAAGATACAAAGTAACGGTGACTAGCTTTCTGACCACAAACATGTGTTAATTCAAATGGTTTTCAACGAGTTGAAGGTGAAATAGGTTTGACAGAGGAATTATGTCCTTAATGAGATGTCTATTACTCATTTAGTCAACTGAATTTCTCTCAGTTAATCAATTAATATAATAATCTAACAGGCCACAACGTAACTTCTAAAACTACTGACAATATTACACGCGATAGAAATGAAAAACATACATCACCATCAAAGAAAAAAAAATTAACATCAATAAGCATTGACAAGTTTTCAAGGGCCATAAATAAAAAAAAGTAGGAGACAGTTCTTTGCTTACAAAAGCTTACTATGACCAAGATTTCGCTGTTGCAAAAGTTTATAGTAATACTTAATAAGTGTCCACTACACTGCTACTATTTTAAATAATGATAAGATACAAAGTAACGGTGACTAGCTTTCTGACCATAAAGATGTGTCAATTCAAATGGTTTTCAACGAGTTGAAGGTCAAATAGGTTTGACAGAGGAATTATGTCCTTAATGAGATGTCTATTACTCATTTAATCAACTGAATTTCTCTCAGTTACTCAATTAATATAATAATCTAACAGGCCACAACGTAACTTCTAAAACTACTGACAATATTACAAGCGATATAAATGTAAAACATACATCACCATTAAAAAATAAGAATATTAACATCAATAAGCATTGACAAGTTTTCAAGGGCCATAAATAAAAAAAGTAGGAGACAGCTCCTTGCTTACAAAAGTTTATTATGACCAAGATTTCGCTGTTGCAAAAGTTAATAGAAATACTTAATATGTGTCCACTATACTGCTACTAGCTATTTTAAATAATGATAAGATACAAGATAACGGTGACTATCTTTCTGACCATAAATATGTGCCATTTCAAATGGTTTTCAACGGATTGAAGGTCAATTAAGTTTGGCAGAGGAATTATGTCCTTAGTGAGATGTCTATTACTCATCTATTCAGCTGAATTTCTCTTAGTTAGTCAATTGACACAATAAACTAACAGGCGACAACATGTTTTATTCGGTTTCTGCTTTTTAATGCAGTTAGAGTGATTCCGAGAAGAAACATCTATTAAAATGGCCGTTCTGCCAAATAAAATAAGAGATGACAAGAAAACTTAATTTACTTTTTTTATCTCTGGAGTCAAATACACGATTAAATAATAATTCGCTCGTTAAACACTTGGGATCGAACTATTATATTAATATTATGAGAGTAAACCACTTTAATCTATAGTTGATCGTCTTCATTAACAACTTCTTAAGTACCTAGTGATGTTCCAATCTCAAAGTGGACACACCTGTGGTGTTCCTATGGTAACTCAGCAGTTTGATCACCCGCTGCTCATTTAGATATTTTATAAGCTTGTAAATTATAATTAATTGAACAATCGGAGAGGAAGTGTGATATTAAATTTAATGTGGTGAAGGTTAACGTCTTCTGCTTTTACCTATTTCGTTAAATTAGTGAAACTAGTTTCTTTTTCACGAATTAAAAAGGTATATCTTTAACGTGTAGTCACATGTAATTAATTGAATGCTCAACGGTTTGTTCGCCATATTTGTGTTTTACATTGCGCAAATGAACATAATATGCCTTCGGAGAATGACAATATGTGGGAAAACATACTGACAGTGTCATTGGTTTTATCTACAGCCTAACAATTGCTTAAAAACAGGAAAATTAGTTTAACTCATTACAAACTCAGGTGACAGGATGCACTGTTTGTTTGTTCAGTCGTGTTATCTACGTCAATCACAGAAGCTGCTGTTTGTGATAGAAACGTTAATAATGTTCAAATATTTAGTAGTGAGTGCGCATTTGACACTGAATAGAAATGTTCTGTGACGTAGTCAGTGGTTAGCCCAAGACATTGAATGAACGCCGGAGACAAAATATTTACTTGTGACAAGTACTTAAAAATTAAATTAGCGGAACTGTGCGTCTGTTTGGGAAAGATAAACAAAGTTAATAATAATTTAGCTGCTACTTGCGCAAGTGTTTTTAGTTAGTCTTCTGGGAACGTTAACGGATGACAGCTATGTGGATGAGTACTTCGACGCCTAAGTGTCTTTTTTTGTAAATACAAATTAAATTACTAACTTTCAACACAAATAAATATTTGTATTGTTAGTTTGTAATTTAATTTAGTACTTAGTGCGAATAGTTAGTGGTGGGAAAATATTTGTAAAAGTTACGTTGAAAATAAAACGCATATTATTTTAGTAAGAGGAAAGGATTTAAAATATTGAATTTGAAATATCTTTTGGTTCATGGCAAAGGAGATTGGCAGACATCTGTATAAAATATACAGGATGGCAGAGACATCGACGCACAACCTGTGACCATCATCTGTCTCGTTCAGTACATGATTCTGAACCCCCTGTGTCGGTTATTAAAAATTGGCGCTGCATGTTGGCCACGTAGGTATTGCACTTTTCTGTGAAACAGCTGTTTTTTTTTTGATAGCCCTTCAAGAATTTCTACGCCAGGGCGTCTAGAATCATGTGAATTCGGCGTGTAAACTTGGGTGAAGTGAGCTCACTTCACCTTAATTGTCAACAATGTCACTGTTAGCAGCCAATCTATTCTGTGAAAATCTCACCGTGAAAACTTAGGTGAAGTGAGCTTAAAGTGAGCTGTCGTTCCATCTGATGATAGGGATTGACACAACTGACAGCCACACACCCAAGCTCACTTCACCTAAGTTATCACGGTGAGTTTTTACATAAAAGATTGGTTGAATTCATGGTTTTAGTTTGCGCGTCGATATCCCTGCTACATGCATTATGTTACTGTGTCAATACTCCTTTTCTAACTATGTTTTTAGGGTTCCGTAGCCAAATGGAAAAAACGGAACCCTTATGGATTCGTCATGTCTGTCTGTCTGTCCGTCCGTGTGTCACATCCACTTTTTTCCGAAACTATAAAAACTATACTGTTGAAACTTGTTTAAGTAGACGTATTCTGTGAACCGCATTCAGATTGTCACACAAAAATAGAAAAATACGATATACATACTTAGAACTCATTTTTTTTTTTTCATGAAACCCATACGTGTTGCTATGGATAGATCTTCAAAAATGATATTGAGATTTCTAATATCATTATTTTCTAAACTGAATAGTTTGCGCAAGAGACACTTCCAAAGTGGTAAAATGTGTGTCCCCCCTGTAACTTCTAAAATAAGACAATGATAAAACTAAAAAAAATATATATGATGTACATTACCATGCAAACTTCTACCGAAAATTGGTTTGAACGAGATCTAGTAAGTAGTTTTTTTTTTAATACGTCATAAATCGTAAACCGCAATTTCCTGGGCGAGTCCGACTCGCACTTGGCCGCTTTTTTAAAGTATATGTTAGTAGTTTGCTGACAGCTTTGTGTACCTATCTAAGATCAAGATCAAATTTGCACTTGAACCTAGGCTACAAGATCGAACAATATGATTACACGTTTTAGTTTTTCGATTAAAATCCTGACACGAAATCCTTGACCTAGGAATACTATCAACTCCAAACTATTTATAGATTATTTGAAGGTCAGCATTTACGTTATCTATTATTATTATTTTATTATACTAGCGACCTGCCCCTGCTTTGCACGAGGTGGTAACATGACAATCACGAGATTTCTGTGCTCTATCTATGTTAATGTATACTGTATACTCCCACACAGCACACTTACCCATATCTGATATAGACTTTAATACTTTCAGGCATTTTCCATTAATTTAACTATTTGTTTTATGTTATAAAACTAATATCTTTAATTTTTTAACTTAAACACTAAGCAATTGATTTCTCCATTCTAGAGGGATACGGCACTGTTTCTCTTTACTACAGGCTATTATGTAGCCTATCTAAGAGGACAGTACCCCAACCATTTATGTTGTATACCAGTGTTCATTTGTAAAGTGCAACTGTTTTTATTGTATTTACTGCAACACCTTTTAAGCAATAAAGTTTTTATTATTTTATTATTATTAATGTATGTTACACATAAGCCTTCCACGTCTTTCATTTTTGTTTCCTTTACATTAATTATAAATCCTGTTTTCTTTTACACCATTTGTTTCTTGTTGAAATGTCTCGATTTAGTATAATTTGTCTATGTTTGTAACGAAGAATCGCTGACTCCTAAGATACAGGCACCTAGTTTAGGAGTCATAGTATTAAAATTATTGTGACCTAGTTATAAGCCTTTTTTTTTTTTTTTTCTGGTTCTGTCCCACAGGAACGGGCCCACAACCGATCCCTGCGGGACACCGCACGACACCTCTCACCGGTTCCACTCCCCATCGCGACCGGGGTAGGTGACGGCTCTGTCCGTCATATACGCCTCGACTATTCGACGGAGGTAGGGCGGCACTCGGTGATACCGGATAGTTATAAGCCTTATATGCTCTTAGTCTTTGGATATTGTAATGTGATGGCTTTTGGTGAAATAAAGAATTTATTTATTTAATATTTACTTATTTATTCTGATATAAATTGTATCAATTATCATCAGATAAAATCTATCGCGTAGTTTAGAAGAACAAGGCGGTCACACTAGATGAAAAGCGACTTTGTTGATACTATGTATTGAAGCCAATGTTGTCCCACTGCAGTGCAAAGACAAAGGCTCTCTTTCGACTCTTAACGGTCTAATGCAATTGTGGGCCAATCCCTTAAAATTAGTCTAGCTAATCCCGTATCTCCTTCAGAGCTTGCCACATCGACGTTTTCTGTCAGTTGGGATCCACAGTACTATTATACACTGTTTTATGACTACACTTAACTACATTATAACTAACAGGATATCTTCCAAGATCAATCAACCCATAAAGTCAGCCTATCGCAGTCCGCTGCTGGACATGCCTCTCCCAGGCTGCGCCACAACATCCTGTCTGCCTTCCGCTTCCAGTCAGTCCCAGGCACCTTTTTACGGTCGTCAATATAATTATCTAGCTGGGAGGCGTCCCACACTATGCTTTATCCGAGATAGATACTTTGTTGAAGCTTGATCGCGGCGGTTATAACAGCCGTTTCGGAAACCTCACTTCAACAATAGCTATATTTATCACGGAAATAAATCTCATTAGTGACCCGAATAAAAGAAGTATGTAACTGTTTGACTGTTGGTCAAGGTTTAGAGGAACCGACACATCGAAATTTCCATGGGAAACAAACAATTTGTTTATCAGAACTACAAAAAAACCTTGTCGTCCTAACTCCAAATAAAATGTCCGCTACACTGACATAATAATATATTGTAAAGGGCATATTAACCATGTAGTCATTGGTCAGACAAATGGTCACTTACTTGTATTGAATAAATTGTGAATAGGTGTCAAAATATACACATGTCCTTGTCATCAATATTTATAAAACATGTGTATTTTAAAGAACTTCGTGTAGGAGTAAACGACGCGGTCATATATAACACGGTTACATTAGTATAATCAGCCGATAATTTTAGAAGCAATCGTTTATTTGAATTACTAGCAGTGCCCCGCGGTTTCACCCGCATAAGTGTCGATTCCGTAGGCACATCGGGATGAAAAGTATCCTATGTATTATTCTGATGTATAATAATAATAATAATTTTATTTCAAGCAACAAGACTCATAGTGTTAGTAACAATATACTTACAAACTATGTTAGTAATATACTTACAAAACAAAACCAAAAACAGAAAACAGATTGTGACATCACTGCTGCACGGTGACAGGCCCAGCCGAAACCCTGCAGCAGTGGTTCACAAACTCACAATCAAGCCTGCTTGCTATCATAGACAAGATGCTGTTGGCGCTGCCCCGCACCCTACGGACCAAGGATGCGCACCGCTTCCGCATCACGGTGTAAAAACAGCTAGATTACTGTAAAGTTTCGTAAAAATCCGTTCAGTAGTTTTTGCGTGAAAGAGTAACAAACATCCATCCATCCATCCATTCATACAAATTTTCACGTATATAATATTAGTAGGATAGGGTAAACAACTAGCTGCGCCCCGCAGTTTCACCAGCATAAGTTTGGATCCCGTGGGAATATCGGGATAAAAAGTATCCTATATATTAATCCAGGGTGTCAGCTACGTCCATACCAAATTTCATCAAAATTAGTTCAGCCGTTTGAGCGTGAAGAAGTAACAAACATACAAACACACACACACACACACTTACTCATAACCTTTCGCCTTTATAATATTAGTGTGATGTATACAGCCTTATCTAAAGGGTTCTTTTTATTTATAACTACCGACCCGCACCTGCTTCGCATAATTTTTACGACTTGAGGAAAGGTCGAGATTTCTTTATATTAAAAACCTGGGATGTCCCACTGCTGGGAAAGACCTCCCTACTCTATTTCCACTCCTGTCTCATTAAAGCTGCTAAGGACCAGTTCTTGTTGAAGGAGTCCAACTCATCCCGCCATCTACGTCACGGCCTGCCGCGATGTCGCTTGTCATTAAGAGGGACCCAATGGGCCGTAAGTTTGGCCCATTGGTCGTCTGACATGCGGCAGATGTGTCCAGCCCAAATCCATTTTAGCGTGGCAGCTTTACGGTTTAAGCTAATTTATTTCACTCAAAAATGAATGTGTTCACTCATGAGGAAAAACATAAAAAAAAAAATAAGATAGGCAACGTTTTCGCTGGATTATGAACTAAAATTAAGTTAAATAAAAATAGAATAAAATAAAAATAAAAAAATGATTCCTTAATTACTTTAGGTATAGAGTTCTTGTATTATGTAACAGAAGGTCGTATACCTAACCCGGTCTGGTGGTTGTGTGTATGTTTAATATTAATTAATTATACTTTTAAACCTTCTCGAGTAACTTGTCTAAGTGCTGATTTTTCCATTGCCAGATAACTGTTATCCGAGGAGTAAGATTGACGTTTGACAGTTTGTGTACGGAATAACTGTCGAAAAAATTTCAAAATTATTCCTCGAATAAAGTCATCAGTTGATTGAATAATCAGGCCTAAATGATGGTGAAAACGGCATTAAAATCTGTTAGGCAGTTTAAAAGAACAACGCGATCATAGAGACAATCACGAGAAGCGACTTTTATTAACATTATGCAAAATAATAAAAAAACGTCAGAATTGTATCAATCGATTTAACTATATTACTGATAAATTGAATATATTAAAATTTCCTATTACGTAATCGGATGAGTTTAAAAGATTTTAAAACATTATATAACTCAAGGAGCTGATGGTGTCACAGTAATTCAAGGGCGTTATTATACCTAATTATTTAATAACTTTTTTTTTTCCGGATGGGAATTCAATAAATGACCTCTCCCGCTCTGGGTGGAGCGGAAGAGAGTGTCAGACTCTTACTGACTAAAACCCACCCATGTTCCTTCCTTTGCCCTTTATGTTCCGGGTAGCGGTAACCCTTTCGGACAATCCCGCTGACCCGGCAGGCTTCGGCCCTAAGGGGCCCCTCGAATTATGCTGACAACTCTTTGAGGCGCGCTTGGAACACTTACGCGCCGTCCGGCACGGGCCTGGTCCAGATCGGGCGGTGAGCTACCCATTGCTCTCCGCCTGCAGGCCCGCATTATTTTATATCTTCAAATAGTTTTAAATTGAATGAATTAACTAGGTAAAAGTTTCGTAAAATGATAAATAATTTTGTTTCCGTAAGTTTTTTTTAAAAAGTAGATGAGGTCGGCGTTTCCTATCTGTCTACTCAGAGAAAAAAGGCCGAAACGAGCTCAGAGATCGCAGTCTCTTTTAAAGTCCAGACAAATAATCAAATCAAAATACAAAATACCACCCAAAATATAAACCTAATAGATAAAATGGACCGTCGAAGATACATCTCAATTTAACAAATCTACACATAAGTAAGAAAAGGAGGTAAAAAAGCAGGATGTATTCATCACTGTTACATTATCCATACTTTCTTTATCAGCGGGTCGAAACTAGTATCTTACAATTTTAGGCAAAGATTATAATATACTGCAAGTAGCTTCTGCCCGTGGCTTCGCCCTGGTGAATGTCGGAAATTATCCCACGGGAACATGCTACCGTGGTAAATAGTATCCAAATCCATTCAACCGTTATAGCGTGAAAGGTTACAGACAGACAGATAATAAATGCAAATAATCTTTATTTTCATTTTTATTAAACGGGTTTTTAAGATTATATATGTCTAACTTAGTAATAATAACTAATTTTAATACTATCGTTATTAATTTGAAATACTCTAGCGCCGCCATTGACCACGCATTACCTACAAAATAACTTAGTTAATATTATTAATTAATTTATTTTATAACTTCAAATTGTAATAACTTTTAAGTTGGTGGACCGTACCTCAAGAGAAACCTAAGTTTCATACTTAACTTCCAATTCCTTTCATCTTTTAAAAAGAGGTACTCAAAAATTTCAATAATCATGTTAATTTTAAAATCACCCCTATTTTACCCTCTTGGGGGATGACTTTAGAAAAACGCTGAAATAAATTATGTTTAAATTTCTTACCAAAAGCATAAATTTATTAAAAAATATTTCTAACTTAAGGCATTGATTGCCACCGCGGTCACCGGTGACCGCCAACAATAGATTTTCTTTTTTGTGTGTTGTCTGGCAGTTATCGTATTAAGAAATGCTTAGTTTCCCATAAAACTTTTCTCCCCTATATGTCCCCTTTTAGGATTATTTTTGAGACAAAAAGTACCCTGTTTTCCCCAGGGTACCATCAATTTCTGTGCCAAAGAGAGAGACAAGTTTTATCAAAATTTTTATTTTTTTAGCCAAAGGTTTATCAAAATCCGTTCAGTGGTTATGTGTGAAAAGTAGACAGAGTTACTTTTCGAATCTATAATTAATAAAATAAAATTCGTATGGTTGGATAAAAAAATGTGCTGCGCCGATCTTAAAAATTGAAATAAGTGCGCGATGGTGATGATGTCTTTGGAGTTAAACCAATGGGTTGAGTCTCTCTCGCAATACACTGTAAAATCAAAGACCACAAAAGTAGGCCTTGTGTATATTTTAGTCACCACGATCCATATAATTTATACAAAAACTAGAAACATAAACCAATGTTCCAGCCGCCATCACCGTTAGGCAAACTGTCACAAGGATATAAATTTAGAGATTTGCCTAATTTAGAAGGTCTTTCACCGTTCATCCTTTAGCTAAAACTTGAAGATTTGAATTTTTATTTCATTTTATATCTATTCGAAGTTTAAATGTTCATTGTATTAAATGACGTTTTAATAAACGATGACTTCACCTTGAGTGCCGATTATCTAATATATACCTATATATATGCTTTTACCAGGACAGTAGTTTATACTATTAAGCGGGGTTTACATTATGAAACTATGTAGTAGCTTGACTGTTCTGGGGGTCTGCCCTCTAAGTGCGTCAACGAAGATACGCCCATCCGAAAGTAGTTGATCCGTCAAAACAAGTTTCAAATTCATTTTTTTGAACTGGCAATTATGTACAGACGCCAGCAGGTCGAGCTACCCGAAACTGTCACATTTTCTCAATCAACGTTGAACCTTACTGTTTTAGCGATAAAGTTAAAAATCTATTAAAGAAATTTGACAGGTTGTAGTAGCTTGATGTGCTGGCGTCTGTACATATCGGGAGTAGGGACAAATGTCAAATTGTGTTGTCATTCATTCCAAACTAATCATAAGTTCGTAAGTGATCTCTTCTTTTCTTCTTCTTAGCACTCTTGTTAGAGTGGTCGTGGTCCTCATGTAGTTTCTTGTCTAGGGTCTGAAGTGATTCGCCTCATGATTTCTCGCCACCAACTCCAATGTCTGATTTTTTTGTACACTCATACAATAGATCGCCCACTGCGGATTTAATTTGGTCAGTCCATCACATGGGTGAACGTCCGCGTGGTCTAGTGCCTTAGTGTCGTAAGTGATACTAAGTAGGGAACAGCATGTTAGTGGAATGTATCAGCTTTTCAAAAACCGGATTTTAGTTAGCTATAGCCCGCAACAGGGGATCATACTCACAAAGCACGAAAGCCGTAATTTCGGCCAAAGTGACGGGTGATTCCTAAACCGAGTCATCTTTGGACATTAAATTCGTATGGGGCCCGAAAAAAACGAATGACAACGCCATTTGGCAGCTGTCCTTACTCCGGATGTGTTTTTACCCCCAACTTGATACTTTCTTTTTGTGTGTTTATGTTCTTTTTTTATGCGTCATGTTTGCCGCAAATAAACGTATTTTCTTTCTTTCTTTATTTTTGCCCGTTCGATAAAGTTAAGTAAACAGGAGTAGAGTTCATTCCGAAGTATCGAACTGGTTTGACCTGCACCTTAGTTGACGGACTTGAGAGTAGGCCCTCTGAACAGTCAAGCTACTGTTCCACGACACTAGTTTCACAATTTAAACCCGCTTTAGAATTTTACTTATCAAGATTAATAGTTTTGTAGTAGCTGAACCTGAACCGACCCGACCTGACCCGATCGAAAATGAAAATTCGGTCAGGTGGCAACATATAGTAAGAGGTGTTTCTGAAATATCTCATAATAATGAATAGGATTTTTTTAAGTTTATCTAAATGACGATCTACTCGTAGAGAGCTCCAGTTTTGCATAATATCCATACATTTTTATTACTTTTTAATTCATGATGGAAATAGTTCATTGACACTGAAAGCCTACTAGAGCAAAATTTTAACATGGAAGTGGTCCCATTAATTTCTTGGTATAATAAAATAACTTGTTCTCGTAGTATATTTTTTCTTTACGATGAAAATGGACAGAGACACCTGGAGCCTACGTTTTATTTTAGAACGTTTGGGTGGTAGCTAATAGTAGGTAGGTAGGTACTTGTTAAAAAGTAATTAATCTATGTCCTATATTTTGCGTGACCTTTTAAAGGTTTTGTTAATAGGCAGACTTTAGGTACTTAAGTAGGGAGAAAATAATTATCTTCTGACTGAAAATTGAAAATTACATTTAAAGTTGATTGCTGATTATTGATTGTGAGCAGAAGTATAATATTTTAATACGCGTAGTATTTTTATCTCACGAAGTGACACGCGCCTCACTTGTGGTTACTTACCATGTGTACAAACAAGTTGTGAATGGTATCATCGACAGTTATGATGAGACAATGGATAAGTCGGCAGTAAGTGTGTGTGATATGTGCTGACGCGACTCATCTTCAGCGTGTTTTTACACTTGGTTACCATAAGTAAATCGCGCGTCACTTCGTGAGATAACAATACTGTACCATCCTATGAAAATATTTTGCAAACCATAGGAAAATCATTTTAATAATTGTATTTTAGTAATCGTTTGATTGAATTCACGACGCAAATGTTTTAATCAGTCTTTTGGGCTGCGGAGGTTACAATTTATGTTTTAGCCAAAACTTGCAATTGCAGAAGATTAATTAACAGACTATGACAGGTAGGTACCTAACCTATGGAATAATACAGATTTTACTTGCAAAAAATATTTTTTACGGTAGATTGCGTCCGTATCAATTGTTAAACCAATTTTTCCTCATCGTTAACTGCTAAAATTAGATTGCACGTAAAAAGGTTAATAATCAATATTTTTTTTTATATGGTTAGGCCTAGTGTCTATAATCACAATAATTTCCCTAAAATATTATGACAAAAATGATTTCGGTTTTGTTCAAGAGACATTGATACAGATAAATGGTCAATAAAAAGGAAATTTTTCTTTAATTCAAACTTTTATTTCGTCACGTATGTCAAATTCGAAGAAATAGGAAGCTTGTTTGATATAAAAAACGATAAAAAAAAACGACTACCTTTAATTTTCCTTCTACGTGACTTATTACACGTATCTATAACGAAATTAGAGTTGTTTTTCTATTATTGGCAACACTACCTAAAAGTTTTATAGCTTTTCTAGTTAATGATTTAATTTATTCTATTTAGCATAGGTAATAATATGTTTGCTACACTTTATAGTTCAAGTAGATTTTAATAGTGTTTCCTGTCCATTTCAGACATTAAATGGGTATTCCCATAACTTAACTAGCTATAATTTAACGTTGCCCTTTTTCCTAAAACTCGACCGCGCCGCTACCTACCGGGTCCAATTGTGAATCTAAACCACGGATCTACACCATCTAGGGTTCCACTCAAACACACAAAAAAATTATCAAAATCGGTCCAGCCGTTTAGGAGGAGTTCAATGACATACACACGTACAGAATAATTATATTTATGAAGATATACTTAAATAACTTAGTTATTCAATGATCGTTTCACGTGTACACGCGTACGTTTCCATTACGTTAAGCATTTTAAAGAATAATAAATAATTAAATTCGGCTTTAATAGAGCAAGCAAACCCATTTCATGTTACGTTTCACCAATCTGTACCGGGCATTAGACCCATTGCGCCCTGTCAAATATCCAATGGTAGAGTTTTTATTTATTTACTTTTCAAAACTTTAAGCACAAGTAAAAAAAAAATACTGTACAAAGGCGGACTTAATGCCTGAGGCATTTTTTACCAGTCAACATTAAGGTGATGGTAGAAAATGCCTCAGATGAACATGGCAGGTGCAATATAAGCGATAGATAACTCGAAAAAGAATAAATACTAATACAAGATAGAAACAGAATAAACTTTGTCAGGACAAATAACGATTCGACTCTACCTAGAGAAGAAAACGAATCCAGCAAATCAGCGTTGGGATGATTCTGCCAATTTCTTACGAATATGTTCCCGTGCCTTCACTTTCAAAAATAACTGACTGGTTGCCATCCTGATGTTTGGAGGGAGCGCATTTCAAAGAAATACCGCCTGGCCAAATAAAGAAAAGTGAATAAAACCGGAACGGTGAGAAGGACATCGTAGAAGACCATTGTTGGTGGAACGATGATTTTTAGTATGGACAGAGCATAAGTATTAAACATGGGAAGTCAGGTAAGAAGGTGAAGTGCGATTGTCGAGTATAGAATACAACATAGACAGAGCCCTCAACTCTTTGCGCTGACGTATGGGTCACCATTTTAAAAGCAATGTTATATGAATATAATTATGAATAAAAGTCTCATAACAGTTATTACACATGGTCAGTAAAATGTTTCAGTTTATCATTCTTTACGAGTGATGAGAATAAACGAATAATTGCATTGTTCAAGCTGTGTGGTAAGTAAAATACACAAATGGGCTGTTCACCATACATTTATACCGTCGCGTACATTACTAAAATACAAAAGAAAGTCCTGCACATAGATAGAAGCTTCTGATAAATTCTACGAATAGGATAGGAATTTCAAGTTTCCATTGTGTGTTAATAAAATTCCCGCAATGCATATATGGATGACACATAATAATGCACTATACAAAGGAAGTCGTTGTCCTCATTCTGATATCTTAGGTACTGTGAATAATAAAATTCACGTTAATTTGAAGGTATATCGGCAAAACGTACGTAAGTAGGTTTTATTAGTTAGACTGCAAAATGTGGTTGAATATAGACCAGCTGTTTACCTTTGACTTCCAGGTTCTGGTGAGTTGATTCAGTCACCTATATATGCCAATGGAAAAACTTTGAACAAAATGTTCTATAGTAATTGATTAATTAAATCAACCTACAAATCGTTAGGTACGATTTGTAGGAAGGAAAATAAAAACAGGTGGAGGGATGGAAATAGATGTAGGACAAAATTATATGGAAGGTTCAGTTTCAAGAATTTATGTGTGATTTGTATTTTAATGGCATTATTGTGAGATATTTTCCTGTGTGGAAATACCTAATTATGGATGTCTCGGAAACCATGTACAGTTTGTCAGATTTTTATCATAGAATTTCAATAATGCTCTTACCGACTGAAAGCACACGGTGTTCCACAACATTCATTTGGTCTGTGGTGTAGAATAGTGTTTAAAACTATTGAAAACTATGACATCTTGATTTTGACATCTCTGTAGCCTTAATCCACCAGATATGTTTCATGCTACATATCTGGGAGCACGCCTAGACGAGTCAAAACAAAAAGCAGGGGTGCACTACCTTCCTTTTCTCGAAGCATTTCGCCGTATTTATTTCTTCTGATATTTTTCTGTGTTTCTGCTCTCAGCTAGCAAGCACAGTTTTGTGTACCACCGCTAAACGTCATTTATGTTCGTTGTCGAGCCGATTAATTTTTCAAACATTTGAAATTCAATTTCCTTTTAAATCCAAATCTTTCCATTCTCCTTTTGAATACTATGATGTAGATAATTTTCAGTATCCTAAAATTAGGATAGATTATATAGATAAATAAATTACTCTTGTTGTCCGAATGCAAATCATCATCATTCTCCTGCCCTTATCCCAATTTATTTGGGGTCGGCGCAACATGTCTTTTTCTTCCATAATTCTCTATTAGTGGTCATCTCGGTAGTCACCCCCTTTCTAACCATATCATCATTTACAGATTCCATCCATCGTTTCCGAATGCAAATCAGTACCTCAAAAGTACCGTTGGTGAAAGAAGTCAGAAGTCACTAGGACACCGTACAAATAGCAGTAATTTTTCCTAATCGGCTATTTTAATATTGTGGTCGATTTGATGATTAAAACATATTTCAAAATTAGTTTTTGTGGCAGCATCATTTAGTCAATTGTATTCGGATTTAATTATTACTAATGCGTTTGTTAAACTGTTTGGTAGTTAACTACTTACAAAGTCGAAGATGTGAACTGCTTTTAATAGAAGGATTTCTTTAAATCAATATGTTGTAGTTTTAGAGTATCTATTTATTTAGGTCGTCTTATAAGAATGCATAGCTACAAGGGATTGGAATGAGGTTTATGATGGCTCTCTATCTCTGCTCTGTATGCAGTCACATCATCATAAGCTTGCAGCAGTCCACTGCTGGACATAGGCCTCTCCAATTGCCATTCAGCTCGATTCTCGGCAACTCTCATCCAGCTGCTACCAGCCACCCCGCGAAGATCGTCGCTCCACCTAGCCTGAGGGCATTCTACCTTACGTTTCGATTCGCGGTATGCGCTGTATGCAGTGTGAAGACTAACATTAATTAACAAACAACAACAACCACAACATTAAATAACATTTATTTTAATCCATCCAAATGTTGTCTTTAAAAGATCGCTCTTAGCGATAAGACCGCCCATTGTGTCACTCTTTGTAAAATGTTTGTATATTTATGTTTTATAATTTGTATGGTGTACAATAAAGAGTATTCTATTCTATTCTATTCTATTATTATCCTGGAAATTCTTTTTCGTGACCGTGACATGTTATACCTAATTGCTTATGACGCATGTTTACCCCCAACTTGTTAGTTTTTATTGTGTGTTTATGTTCTTTTTTATGCGTCATGTTTGCCGCAAATAAACGTATTCTCTTTCTTTCTTTCTTTTCTTTCTTATGTGGTTTTTGGTAATCAAATATTTACTAGGAAAGAGCTCTGTATCTCTCTTTTCTGCAAGCAGCGCGCAGACTAACATTATTATCCTGGAAATTCTTTTTCGTGATCTATGACATGTTATACCTAATTGCTTATGTGGTTTTTGGTAATCAAATATTTACTAGGAAAGATCTCTGTATCTCTCTTTTCTGCAAGCAGCGCGCAGACTAACATTATTATCCCGGAAATTCTTTTTCGTGATATATGACATGTTATACCTAATTACTTATGTGGTTTTTGGTAATCAAATATTTACTAGGAAAGAGCTCTGTATCTCTCTTTTCTGCAAGCACCGTGCAGACTAACATTATTATCCCGGAAATTCTTTTTCGTGATCTATATGACATGTTATACCTAATTACTTATGTGGTTTTTGATAATCAAATACTTACTAGGAAATAGCTCTGTATCTCTCTTTTCTGCAAGCAGCGTGCAGACTAACATTATTATCCCGGAAATTCTTTTTCGTGATCTATGACATGTTAAACCTAATTATGTTATTTTTGGTAAGCAAATATTTACTAGGAAAAAATACCATTTGCATTGTTGCTATTTAATATGAATAATTCTGTATTTTTTTGTATAAATGATTAAAAAAAAAATAAAAAAATAAACTAGCTAATTTCCTAGAAGCTGACTAGGTACTCGTTTTACCATGAAATACATAGTTTTCTGACTGTAGATGTCCCAGTCCGTTTGACTCCATCCTTAACAACGAGATACATATGTAATTTGTGATCCAAATTAAAATCCGATAACCTAGCTATGTTTTAATCAAGAATTTATAAGTAGGATAAAAAGTTAATTTGCATTTAATCTGAATATCGGAAGGAGAATCTGGGGTCATGATACACTAGTACCTAAAACTCGTCTCCGAACTGAAATGCTTTGAAAAATCGTGATCGCTCAGAATTCTATTCATAATTTATTTTGCTTACTAATGAGAATGGCAGGTGTATTGATTCACATTGTAACGGGGTTATTCTTAACCATAATTTATAACATTTTTTATGGGATTATTTATAATTGTGGATCAATATTAGCATAAATAATATTTATTTTAATTTGGAAGTATGAGAACCATGAAGTTTTTATTACGGAAACTTTTCCAAGAATTGACAATATTTTGTAATTTAATGGAAATATTCTAAGACAATAGGTACGGTCGCCAAAGGAGATAAGTAACCAGAGTCGTCGGATATAGTTGAAGTTTTGTAGGAAACCGATGGATGTTTTAGCATGAAATTGAATTTGATAAGTGAACTGTTTGTTTTCTATTAATTAAATTCAATTTTATTCGAAAACAGCCATCGGCTTCTTACTAAACTTCAACTATATCTGACGACCTTGGTTACTTATTTCCGTTGGTGAGTGTACATACTGGCCACGTGGGCTAGTTGATATCATCGGTCACAAAAGTCGCTCAACACGTTTGGCTGTTCATCTTTCTTCCATGACGAACGACTAAAAACATATTCACGTAGAATTTTCTAGAAGAGCCTTGAATAATCCATTGACCCCCGAATGAAAAGGTAACGATATATGTCCCTTTAACCCCTTAGTTACAGAAGTTACGACTATAATAAGGGTGCACCACTATTCAAAATCAAAATGCATCGAATGCCTACAATTTTACTAGATTGCTTCATTGTTATAACTGGAGGAGCCCGTGGCTAAACAATAACAGCGTACAAGTAGATCGATCGGCTTAAGCTACGCTTGCCGCGGTTGGCCTGTGGATGGGTGGCGATCTTAACATACCGAGACCCCTCCGTGCCTTGGAAAACTCGTTAAGCCATTCGTCCCGGCTGTCATTCATGGATCTTTGACAGCCGTAACGCTAGTCAGAAGCCCGAAAGTCTGACAACCAGTCCTACCAAGGGGTATCGTATTACCCAGTAACTGGGTTGTGGAGGCAGTCGCTCCATACTGGTATTCAGCTGCATCCTGACTGGAAGCTGACCCCAACATAGTTGGCAAAAGGCTAGGCAGATGATGCTTCATTTTCATAACTTTTAGATTTTTTTGCACATTATAGCAGCACATTCATTTATTTGTCAAATTAGGACACATAACAGATTAAATTACTTGGTTCCACGTGTTAAACAATCAAATTAATGTCAGCTTAATGATACTTTCCCCAAAGACTCTTTTATTTATATACACAGATCGTTGACCTCCGAACGGGGCTAATTAATACTTCGCGATTAATCGTAGAGATCGCGCGAAATAAATCTCCTTACTGATTTTATCTCACAATCTCAAGTTATAATGGTCAGATAGCCATAGCGTTATGTTTCCTTTTATTTTGTCATTGGTAATTTACGATTAATAATAATTAATGTGAATTCGGTGATCACGTTGTGGATATGGTACTTATGTTAATTTTCTACCGGAGCTGCAGACAGAGTGGCAACAAAGATACGACTGTCAACCTCGCCTTGTTTGCTTAAATACTTTTTCGTTTACTAAACTGTGTAAACTTTGCTTTAGACTGCTGCTAGTCCCGTAGAGAGCAGCGGTGGCCCAGTGGGAACTGCTCTTACTTACGAGTTGTAGGTTCGAGCCCTGACAGGCGCCTTTGTGTAATTTATTTCTCTCAAAAAAGGCGATGGAAAACATCGCGAGGAAACAGACCCCTTTTGGGCACGCTCGTTCCATCATAGACCTAATCCATCGCTTTCCATCAAGCGAGATCAAGGTCAAAAGCACACCCATTCAGCAATAAAAAGAAAACGGCATGTCGTGGGACGAAAAATTCGAAGACATCTATCTATTAACCTACACTGGGCCCGCGCGGTGGATTACGGCCCATTACCTCTTACGGTAATGGGCCGTAATCCACTGCCCAGGCCCAGGTCTGTGTCTCAGCAGGTGGAACAGTTGGCTGATTATGCTAGGCCTATAATAATGCTCATGTTTCACGGCTTACGGAATGTTAAGCTGTACAATATTTCACAGATCTAAATAAAATTTTCGACTAATCCTGACCGATATGACACTGCCATACCTATGTATAATATACTATAGCAAAGTCATCAAATTATGATATCACATTACGTGACAGTATTATTATGAGAAGTAGGTGTTTGTAATATGATTCCTGATTTAGCTGAACAAATTGTTATTACCTTGTCTTTGACAAGTTTTAATAATTTATTAGTTTTAATTCATTTTTTATCTAATAAGCATTACAATTTGCTTTCGGAGATGTTAGGTTTAATCAAGTTTTTGTCTCGAATCAGTAGTAATATTATTTATACCTACATAAAATATGAGGATTACGTAAAGGTAGGTACTGCACCTATACAAATACAAATTGCTAACCCATCGTACCTAATAGGTGTATTTAGGTAACATTTTTTTACCATCCACGATAGTAATCTATGAGATTCTGTTGTTCAAATATTTAACTGTGGGCTGTGTCAAAAGAATGCAGCATTATGTAGATCTAAGCTGTTAACCGTGCCAGACACAGGTTAAGTTGTTAGCTCCAGGAAAGTGGTTTCATTATTTTGTGTTTCCATTCTGAAAGTTGTAGCGCATTTAATTAAATATTTACACATAAAATATAATCATTACGTAAAGGTAGGTACTGTATTTAAATAAAAATTGCTTACCCATCAACCTTTCCATATTTTTCATTGCATTTGACAAGTTTAAAATTTTCGATCGTTAATTTTTTATGGGTGTTCGGAATAGCGTTTACTTTAGCACCTTGTTAGCCTTCGATATTTCTTGTTCAGTTATCTGTCGAACTGGCACCTACCGCAGACATGCTCACGAATTATATACATATAAATTTATCTGTGTTGTACAAAAATATTTATTTATTTTTAAGTTGTAACTATTTTTCGTTTGTTTCAGGAACTTCAGCATATGTAGGTACTATCGCCAAAATCTATATCTGACCACACCGTAAGGACTATTCCTGCTTGCAGCGCATATTATTTGTCGACCTAAAAAGGATTCTCTTTTGTTTTACTTACGGACGCAGCTGTGGTCATCATGTGCACGGGATTTTGTTTTCAAAATGGTCAGATACTCGTATAGGTTTTGACGATACTACCTAAATCATTTAAAATAAAAATAAGGGATTAGATACAATGCTTTCGTTATTTTTTACCCTGCAGGGCAAGACCTTTGCCCCGCAGGGTTTTCATACAGGGATACCTATCTATATAAGTAGAGGAATTTGCTCTCTAGGCTTTTTAAGACTTTAGACCTATTTTTACTTGACCTTGACCTTGACTTACTCAAGGTTTGCTTACTATAGTTACCTTCGCCGCGTGCCAGTAACGTTACTAATTACACAGTTCCAGTTATCTCATTATTTGGGAGGAGGGTTTATACTCAGTTGGGTTATCTATTTTAATTTTAGGTTCACAAATATAACATACATCTTTATCAATGTTGTTTTATCTCCACGGTTTTTCCCACGTGAAGATTTGACGTGACAGTGAAAGTAAAATAATAAAGCTGATATCCTGAAAATATTGAGAGGTAGATTAAATAACTGGCATAAGCATAGCATATTCAGCCTATAATGTTCCCACTGCTGGGACACAGCCACACAGGTCTCCTTACTTCGAGAGGAATGGGGTATAATATACCTCGGGCCCAGTGCGGGTTGGTAGATGTCAAATGTCATCGAATTTTTGGCTCTAGGACATGCCGGTTTCGTTGAAGCGGTGAAGGAAAACATCGTGATTTAATAATTAACTGATAGTTACTATGTGAAAATATGTTTTCGTAAGTAAAAACAACGTTTTCAATGAAAAAAAGTGTCGGTAGTGTTACAGTAGGTAACTTATATAGACCGATATATTGAAATAATATACTTTATTGTACCCCAAAATAGTCATACAGCTCTTTTACAACATTACTAATTGTAAAGGAACAAAAACATAATCAGCCTATATTGTTCCCACTGCTGGGACACAGGCCTCCTCTCTTCGAGAGGGAGTGGGCTATAATCTAAAAAATAAAACCACGCGGGCCCAGTGCGGGTTGGTAGATGTCACATGTCTTTGAATTTTTGGTTCTGGGACATGCCGGTTTCCTCATGACGTTTTCCTTTACCGTTTTGAGAGCAGTGGTGATGAAATTATTTACACAAAGTAAAGCACCTTTCTGGGTTCGAACCTACGACCTACAACTCGTAAGTCGCGGCCTTTACCACTGGGCCACCACTGCTCAAAGGAACAACGACGGTACGTAATTAAACTCTTGTCTTAACTGTTACAATATTATCAATAACTACTCATATCTAGATTCCTCCTGTATTTAATTAAAGACAAATAAAAAAGTAGAGTCGCGAACAAAATTTAGTGTTGCCGCGCAATTCCTTTGTGATATTCGGACATGACTTTACAGCGCATCCCTACCGCAGTCTCCACGGAGGTAAATTAACTTCCACCTGGCTGTAACACGTAATTAGTACTAAAGCAGTTATCGAACCGCTATCTGATAATTGGATATACCAAATTGCATTAAATTGGGTGTTTGTTAGTCTTTGTAACCACTGGAGGGTTTGTAAGTAAATTGGATTATGGACTGTGAAAAAGTGTGATAATTAGGGTCAGTAAACGTTTTCTTTGGCGTCAGAAAATATTGTGACTGGAGTCGTTAATGCTGATTATCAAAATCTACCCTATTTTATAGTCCAAGAGCTTAGTGAGATTTTATCGGACGCAGTTGTCTTGCTCGTTATCAAAATGTTTTTACTCTGGAAGCTGCGAAATGCAGAAAACATGTTTCTATTGTTTTCCAGCACCTCGGTATAACATCAAGAAGGCGTGCAGCAAAACTCAAAATTATCTAATTAATCTAACAGAAAATGGGCTGTGTGTTTCTTGCCGTACGGTACCCTAACCCTACCCTAACATTATTAGTTCTGCCAATATTTAAATATAAAGTCATAAAAATGTACAATTCTACAATTATATCAATAAAACATTTGTCAATGATGAGATGAGTGACATTTTGACTGATGACACACAATTTTATTTTTGTTTTCAAGGATTTAACACTTGAAGATCTAAATTTAGTGTTTTTGATTTCTATAAAAAGGAGCCACATAAACAAAATGGCAATCAATCATTGATTTAATCAATGGTTTAATTGTCAACATTTTTTTATTACAGGCCAAAATAAGCGTGAGATTCTTGGTTATTTTAAAGATTTTTAATTATAAATAAAAAAATATATACAAGCAGCAGTTGACTAAAGTTAGAATTAGTTGCTATGGTCTTTATGAATATAAGATGTGATCTTCACTTACTTTGTATAAGTACCTACTTGGCTACTAACAAGTTACAATGTATTTCGGTAATACTTTTTTCCACGATAGTGATCTATGAGATTCTATGTGTAAATACTAATCTGTGGACAGTGGTTAGAGAACGAAACATCAACAAAATAAATAATAAACTAATTAAAACCCTTTTTATTCGTTAATTACAAAAATATTATGTTCTTAATAAGGTAATATCAGGCCTCCACATAATATTACTTTTTGTCTGTTTTTTTTTCTTCCACAAGCCATGATTTGCCAACCAATTCTTCGACCCCATCGTGCCAACGTTCTGCTGGTCTGCTTCTTCTTCGCTTTCTGTGTGAACAACCGCTCGGATTCCAACCTACGACCTACAATTCGCAAATCGTAGCCGTCACCACTGGGCCACCACTGCTATATTCCATTTCGTATTACAGATCGGTAATTAAGCATTTGTGAGTGGTTGACCAAAAAGGGACCTCAAGGGAAAATAATTGATTTCGAGTAAATCGCGTTTGAAATTTCGTGTAGAAACAAGTTTCGACCTGCCTCGGCTCACAAAAAAAATCATAAAAAAAACACTACAGCACCTAAAAATATTCTGGTTAGACCAAAACAAAGCTAAAAGACCACAGATTAAAAAATTCAAAAAAAAAAAATAACGGTTTCCAATCCCTCCAGGTCCCTTTTTGGTCAACCACTCACATTTTAATTTATTTTTCGTTATATGTTGCGCTGTGTCGATGAAGGTTTCATTTGCCTATAAGTAGTGGCTATCGCTTCAGTTTGCACCGAAACCATTAACCATTAAGGTACTATACAAAAAATAATTTGCAATAACACGAAGCTGCTATAGGCAATTATATAGGAAAGGAAGTAGGAAAAGGGCTTGTTTTTGATCTGACTCATTGGCATTGAATATTTTTTTATATAAAAGAAAATATAACAGTGACTCATTTTACTGTATCATTCGATTTAATAAACTACTTAATAAACGACATGCCTAGTATCGGGTCACCGGTTCAGCGCAGTAACAATATTTCTTCCACATTTTAACATTTTGTGGACATTAAGTAAAACAGTAAATGATGTCACGAAAATTACTCACATCTTCTTTAAAAGAATGTTTAACAAAATTTTACAATAAAATCGGTTATCTATACGTATTCTCTTAAAATAGGCGCGTGGGCATAAGATGTGACTCTATTTTGTCCTAGACAGCCATGTTAAAATGCGTGGTTCTTATAATTCGCATATGAATGAGACACTGGTTGAACAATATGAACTATTCTAAAAATATAATTTTTAGATTTAGAGCGTGTAAAATTTTATTATCGACTTAACGCGGTGACTTTTGGTCTCGAGAAATATAAAGTCAAGCGGTGTCGTAACTTTGTCAAAAAGCTCAAGATGATTGATGTGAAAATCAATGATAATCAGGAAATAATGGAGTTGCCTTTTTTGTTCATAACTTGTCTATGATATAATATTGATATATCGATACCTATTTAGAATTGACATCAGATGCAACATTCGATTTTCAATTTATAGCTTTTATATATTAATTTATTAATAGCTTTTCTTTCAACAAGATTTAATGGAGATGTTGACGTTTGGGCTTTTAGTTTTTAATTTTTAAGAATATTAAAAATATAATGATTCAATTTAAAAAAATAAAAAATAAATCAGCATGCATATGAAGGATCGTCAGATATTCACAATAAAAGGAACACTGAACATTGTAGGCACTTGGTTCGCAATAAGTCCTGCCAATACTTTGTAAACACAATACTCTTACGAAGAAGTTATCCTCACAAATATTCCACGGCAGTTCTTTGTGTTTATTTCGCATGTGCGGCGGCTGTAAGCACGTGTAAGCGTGCACATGTATATACTGTGTTGTGTGTGTTTATACGGAATAAGAAGGCATGCCGTAAGAATTTTAATAAAACGCCACAAAAGGAACGATGAGCCCGTGCGTAATTGTACAAAGCAAGCCAATCATACGGATTTTTTGCATTTTCATGCTACTTTGACATTTATCAACACCTACGTAAACAAACACTTTGTGAATAAAACGTAAAAGCTTTGTAGGAAACGCTAACATGAACAGATAACAAAACATTTGCAAAAACCTGTAAATAGCAATCAATGATTGATTGAAAAATATAAATAGATACGCGTCCTTTTTTATTTTGATACAAAAAGCCAAAGTCCAAAGTTTTGGCGCAAATTTTTTAATGGTTCAAAAGTAAATAAATATTGATGTCGGAAGTGTTGAAGCGGCTTTTTTATGTTTGAACAATCATTAATTAGATGCGTTTTATTGGCTCTTTATCGATGAAGATCCTCTGATATGTGCCGAGAGACAGATTTATTACTCGTACAAGGTAATGTTTTGTCGAGTCTTCCGTGTTCACGATATTTTGTGCATCATTGTTTTGCGCCTAATTTTGTACACACCTTATTATAATTGTGTAGATAAATCCATATTAAAATTAGTTAAAAGCTTCATTAATGTTCACATAAATCAATCATAGTCGTTTTAGTGGATATGCCAATAGATAAAGTGGGCTTGGCAGTGCTTCTGATTATAATAGTCAATATAGATACTTTGACCAGAATATCGAAGGTGTTATACGTTTGAGTTGACATTAAAAATTAGAGATTTTTTTTAAGGACACTGTTAAAAACACTGTGTGTCTAATCAGTAAGGATCAAAAAGAAACAGAAATGGTATCGTTATTAATTACGTTGAAAGAGAAAGGTGTATACATGAGACAAGGAGATATGGTAAGTAATGCATATCGTACAGTAAGTGGCAGGAGTTCAAAGGCGGCCGCCACTGAATTGATACTGTGTTCCGTTTTGTAATCGATGTGTCGCATAATTCATGAACTGACCGTATGTAGTGTTATGCTTCTTATAGATTGGACACTATGTGACAGATTTATTGGGAGAGTGTTAAAGTGATTTATGGATAGAGAAAACATGTTACTGTATTTACGCATAACATAGTCAGCCTATAATGTTCCCACTGCTGGGATACAGGCCTCATCTCTTCGAGAGGGAGTGGGCTGTAATCTACCACGCGGGCCCAGTGCGGGTTGGTAGATGTGACATGTCTTCGAATTTTTGGTTCTAGGACATGCCGGCTTCCTCACGATGTTTTCCTTCACCGTTTTGAGAGCAGTGGTAATGAAATAATTTACACAAAGTAAAGCGCCTGTCTGGGTTCAAACCTGCGGCCGACTCGTAAGTCACGGCTGTTACCGCTAGGCCATCACTGCTTAGACGTATTTATTTCTTCTTAATTCAATGATGTCGTTGAATCAATAATATATGAAATATCCGCTTGTAGTTTTTCTAAACGTGTCAAGTTAAACGAAGGGCTTTTAGTTATTTAATTATGAGAATTTAATCATAGATTAAAGTAATAAAATGTTTTAAACTTTTTGCAGATAATGATCTCTTCTTGGTCCTAAGTACGAGGCGAAGGGCTTGTCAAGTCTAATCCGTACATACAGCTACATGAGGAGGCAGCGTCTGCAAGTGACTGTGTGAAAGGTCAGGGTAGCTCAAACTACACGGTAATTAAAGGTTATTTTTGGCGATAACCATCAGTAAAACAGTTACCTACGTGCGTGAAATAAAAACCCACTGGTTCCACTTCAACAAACCTTGGGATCCGAAAGAGCCTTGGAGCGCAAAAAGTCAACGCATTCGTGTATCACTTAAGACAGAGTTGAGGGCTGAAGGGAATTTTTTGTGGCCACAAACAGTTCCGTTATGCTCTCCAAAATCAGCATCCAATCAAGAGGCGTCTCGATCTTCTGCGATATTTTGCCCTTTATTTTGTAATTTAATGTTCATTTTATACAAACAAGTAGCCTTAATTCCCTTCATTTTTTTCTTTTTAGAAAATTGTCCGTGTGAAGTTTCGGTTCGGAAGAGAGCGCTCTGAGATACATCGCGCAATAAATTGCATATACAAGAACCAACCTCTCGAGTCAAGGCGAATCTGTGTGTGACTCTTTTAAACGAGTAATGAGAACGGCTGATCGATACCCAAATAAATTCGCCAAAGTAAATGACACCACAACAAATGATCAATTTTATACCATTCTTGCTGACTCATCATTTATACCCGTTTAACATTATAGTATTACCAACAAAGATATGCCTGCAGCTTCTGATCGAACATGTGATTATGCCTTGATGTTTATAACATAGGGATATGATACGGACTCGGGTATTAAAAGTGTCAGATATCGATGATATAATATATAATAAACAAAAAAACACGAAAAGGTCAATTAAGACATTATTTTGTATGCGGATTTAGATGCTACGGACACCTGAGGAAAAATTATTTCCGAAATTAAACTAAAACCAAAGAGTCGGAGTCAAGTTTGCATGTGTCAGGGCAGTAAATACGGAGGCTGTCAAAGCTGTCCCGCGGAACGCTAGTGCCAAAATAAATCGGTCGGCGCAAATTAAAGAAACGCATTAAAAATTCTGATTTACAACCAAAATTATAATACAATGGACATTGTTAAATTTATACCTCCTTATTCAATGATCCTGCAATACATGTAAGCTTACGTTTTATTGTAAATCTCTTATTCATTTATCATCTTTACGGAGTGGGTCTGTGTATAATATTATGTTAAATATTTGAGTCCGCTCGAAATTTTCCTCGAAAGTAATTTAAATTTACATAATGTCTTATCATTAATGTATTCTGAATTAAATGGCCCAAATTGAAATGGTGGTGTCATCATCGCGGGCAGACTCTATGGCGTCGAGTCGTTGTATCTACAGTTTTATTATATACCTACCTCGTTATTTATGGTTTCGTTTCGTTCTGTAGCACTATGTGACCGAGTGGTCTGTCCAAATTAATATATTCATGGTCCATAAATATTGTGGGCCCATTAATGAGAATAGTCATGCGGAGCAGGCACACTCACAGGTTGTCATTGGTACCGTATTGCTAATTTGTGACAAACGAATTTCGTGTTAATTATTCTGTTCAGATACTTATCTCTTTTGAACATAATGATAGTCCTACTAATCCTTCCAATATTATAAGCGCCAAAGTTTGTGACGATGGATGGATGGATGTTTGTTACTCTTTCACGCAAAAACTACAAGCTTATATATCAGAATAACACATAGGATACGTTTTATACCTATATTCCCACGGGATCGACCCTTGTGCGGGTGAAACCGCGGGGTGCTGCTAGTTCACATATAATTCAAACGACTTCGTTTTAAAGTCCTATCCTAGACGGTCATTTACAGTGGCGTCGATTCCCTTGTTCACAAACTAAACTAAATTTAAGTTCAGTGCATCTTTTTCTTTCTATTTCATTAAGAAAAGGATAGAAGATAAATATTAGTTTAGTCCTGTCAAATTTAGATACTTACTCCATAGCAAGTATAGATGTGATTGAAAACATTGCTACTAAAAATACGTCAATTTACGTCAGGCGTTGACTAATTTGACAGGAATAAACTAATATTTATCTTCTGTCCTTTTCTTAGAAAGAAAAATATGCACTGAACTTAAAATTAGTTTAGTTTATGAACAAGGGAATCGGAGCAATAATCTTCCTCTTTACCTGTTCACGCTTAAAATAGTGTACCTAATTGTTTTGATTGTCTATAGTAAAACCAAAGATCAAACCGCGGATATTCACTATAGGTATTATTAAGTTTCATGTTTGATAATGTGTTAATATTATTTAGTTCAGCAAAAAGGCAAACTTTCCTACATCTTTATTTTTCTATGCCTTTTTGTATACCGACCTTAGAATTCCTTTATTTTTCGTTACTGAGCAAACTGCAACCATTTGAATTAATCTAGCACACCACGTTATGTTAATATTCTTGATTTTTCTTCGCGCTGTTTATTTTTAAATGAAGTAATTGAATCACAATCGTATAATGGCCAGAACTTGAATTAAATTGATATTTTTGAGATGACATTCTTGACCCTGGTGTTTGTTTAATCATTTTCTCTATTATTTTATTGCCACTGTCGATATCGGTTAACAATTAATGATGTAGTTAGGTTTGCCTATTGCAGTCCACTGCTGGACATAGGCCTCTCCCAGGCTGCGCTACAACACCCTGTCCTCCGCCTTCCGCATCTAGTCTGTCCCAGCCAGCTCCTTAAGGTCGTCCGTCCATCAAGCTGGGGGCGTCCCACACTACGCTTGCCGATACGCGGTCTCCACTCTAGGACTCGTCTGCTCCACCGACCATCGGTCCTTCGACAAACATGGCCAGCCCACTGCCACTTCAATTTGCTTACTCTGCAAGCCATGTCGGTAACTCCGTTTCTGTGGACAAACGTTATTAAATACTAGCAGCGCCCCGCGGTTTCACCCGCATAAGTGTCGATCCCGTAGGAATATCGGGATAAAAATTATTCTATGTGTTATTGTGATGTATAAGCTATATCACTGTAAAGTGTCATCAAAATCCGGTGAGTAGTTTTTGCGTGAAAGAGTAATAAACATCCATCCATCCTCACAAACTTTCGCGTTTGTAATATTAGTAGGATAGTAGTAATAAATGAACAAGAAATTATAAACCAAATAAACGTACAGCTAATTGTTAAGTTTTTTGGTTGCCAAGTTATTGAAGTCTTTGATTCTCTTTTCTATCAACTTCCTTGTTCATTGATCGGGAGGATATTTTGATTTACCTAACGGTACATTTAAAATTATATAAACTTTTTTGCATGTTGTCTAGTTATGAACGCTCTAGACAGACAGGCACTTAATTTGTGTAAATTATTTCACCACCACTTCTCTCAAAACGCCGACGGACCATCATCACCATCATCAGCACCATCCATGAGGACCAAAAATTCTAAGAAATGTGACATCTACCAACCCGCACTGGGCCCGCGTGGTGGATTACGGTCCACTCCCTTTCACAGAGAGGAGGCCTGTGTCCCAGCAGTGGGAACATTATAGGCTGTTTATGATGAAGACTCTAAAGAAGGCTGAAGTCTAAAGCTAGTAAATGCGTCGATTTTGTTCATTAGATTGGATAAGCAGCACAGCAAGACTGAGTAGGATTGCTAAAAACCTATTTGTGGTAAAAGAAACGTTAAACTTTAACGAAGTCGTAGGTGAAATATGGCGTGAAAATAAAATAAGTAAATAATTATTAGAGAATCTATTTTAGATATCTGAGGCATTGCTTTCATGTTTCTATCGTGTTCAATGGTCATTAAATAATAATATAGGGGCATGCTTACAAAATGCAAAATTAAATTTGGCAATACTTGTCTTCTAGAATTTATGCGATAAGCATTTAACGAATGTACAGGTTTACTCAAATAAATAAAAGGAGAATGGCTTTATAATCGATAAAAATAAATATGATCATTGTTATACTCGTATTAACATTTTATAATACTACCTATGATTGTTTACAGTTTTATGCATAGTAGGGTCATGTCAAATGCAATTCAATGGCTTGTTGTGACTGATTTGAACGCAAAGAAAGAAAGTGTTGGTAGAGAAAGGATAGGTCCACACTAGCTCAAGACAGAGAGGTATGGAAAGAGGAAAGGGAGGCCTTTGCACTGTAGTGGGACAACAAGGCGAAAAAAAAAACGCACACAAATTATCATGAGTTACTTTGACGCAAATGTAGTTTATGCTAATTAACTTTGGTAAATTAATTAGGGAACGTGCCCTGATAAATTTTGGATATCTAATTATGCGCATAGCCATGTTACTAATTTATTATGGGCTTTAGATCTTTAAGGCATGAAATTAAATATAGAAGTATTGATAAATGGAAGTTTTAATCAAATGATGAAATGGAGAATTTCCTAATAAAGTTATATATTATTGTATTTATCATTATTATGACTAATTGACGCACATATTTCATTGCACCGGAAAATGAGGTAATTATCTACCATTAAAATATATATATATTATATACAAGTATATAAAAAAAAAATAAAGAAAAAGGCAGGAGCTCATTGGGCATCAAAACATTCGTCCGCATCACTGTCAATGGGACATCGTATATGGCATCTACCTACTAAGAAATATGAATGTAAATAATGTAAACGATTTGTTTTGTTTAAATTCATTGGTTTAGATTACTTAGGTTCCCGAGGTTGACCTATAACTTTATTCGTATATTTTCCTATTGATTATATAAACCAGCGCCATCTACAACGTTTAATTACAACTGTGTAGACTTGAAGGTTAAGCAATTTAAAAGTAACTTGAGTCAAGTTGCGTTTTTGAATCAAGTTTTTAGCTTGAAAGTCATACCGCGAGATGGCGTTTATTTCGTCCGCCATCTATCGAGAGAAATCCGCAGCTAGTAGGTTTTACTAGCTTTTCATCCACAAGGGTGCGTTGCCTGTTTCCTTAAATCCTGTTTTACTTGAAAACATGTCGTTCTACAATGGGTAAAGAAGGTAAGGTGATGAAGGCCACAATAAAAATACCTCCAAGGTAAAAAAAAAGTGGACTTAAATAAAACATTTATTCAAAAGAAAACTGTTAATCTTAAAATATAAATCAATAAATAAAATAAATACCGAATATCGAATTAACGGCATTCTATAAAAACTGGGTAACAATTTGGCAACTCTTCATCAAACACAGCCTTCGCTAAAGGCTCGTGATTTTTTCTCATTTTTATTATCGTTTTATTATTAAGTACAATTTCGTTGAAAGAGTCTAGAACTAAATTATTATGGGGGTGTACTACGAAATTTTTCATTTCTTTGATTTGTTTCGCATGGCCGCTGAAGAACCCTAATTCAGAGCAAATGGCTTCTAATTCTGACTTGGTATGGTTTTGAGAGGCGTAGCATTTCGAATGCCAGACGCCATGGGAGCGGACTATTATTTGTCCTGTTCCGTACCTGTAAAATATAATAAAAATTGTATTGGCAGTTATTCAAAACACAGGAACCTAGCAGGCCAACCAGCGACACCTTATTACATGATGTAAAATGACCCATCAGTCTCAAGTGAAGATCTATTTGTATGAACTAAATATATTCTGGTCCAGTGCTAGACTTAAGAATCATTGAAAATAGCTTTCCAATAATATATCAATGCTGTATTTTTTTTTCAGAATCATCACATGAATAAGGCATCAATCAACCCAGCTTATCGGAGTCCACTGATAAACATAGGCTTCTCCCAGACTGCCACAATACCCTGACCTCCGCCTTCCGCATCCAGTCTGTCCCAGCCACCTTCTTTAGGTCGTTGGTCCATCTAGCTGGGGCGCGTCCCACACTACGCTTGTAGATACGTGGTCTCCACTTCAGGACTCGTCTCCACTTGCCATCAGCCCTTCGACAAACATGGCCCTGCAAGCTATGTCGGTAGCTCCAGTTCTTTTCCGGATAATTTAAGGTATGCTATATTATAATGCGGACTTACGGCGTTCCGTATGGAGCGCTGAGTGCCATGCAAGTCTGTTCGTCTTCTCCATTAGGACAGTCCCGAACTCCGTCACACACTGTATCTGGAGACACGCAGTGATCAACGTCAGATTTCGAACCGCATCTGTAAGAAAAAAGAAAACGTCAAATCACACGTTTTTGCAAGTAGGTACAACATATGAATAAGTTACGCCATAAATATGATTGACTAGCTGCGCCCTGCGGTTTAACCCGCATAAGTTTCGATCCCGTGGGAATATCGGGATAAAAAGTAACCTATATGTTAATCATGGTTATAAACCATTTGTGTGCCAAATTTCATCCAAATCCGTTTAGTAGTTTTTGCGTGAAAGAGTAACAAACATTCATTAATCCATCCATCCATCCATTCATACAAATTTCACATTTACAATACTCGTGTTAGTAGGATAACATACACCAAAAAATAAAAATTGCTTCCCAGAAATAATTGTTGAAAGAAAAGAAAATAAAGAAAATAATTTTATTTCGGACACGCACAGGAAATTCAAACTAGAAAAAAGAACATTAATTATTTAAAAACAGCCTCACCGCTACGCAGATTGCATGGGAGCAGTAACAGCATCCTGGATGTAATAAGCAGTAAGCTAGAAAGCCCAATGGTGTGGAGCCTCACCCAGAAGACTAAGTCTCTCTTAATTATTAGGTACTAACATAGTTTTTAAGTTCATACTAACAACATTAATGTAAATGTAATGTAATGGATCAATGGTTGTCTGATTAAATTAATTATATTATTATTATTTATAATATTATTTTAAAGGAGATTTTCCAATTATTTATAATATTATTTATAATATAATAAATAATATTATAAATAATTGGATTTTTTTTTTTTTTTAAATATTGGGCCATCGAAATAAAATGTGTTACCCTCAGGTCGGGGAAGTTCTCCTTATATTTTTTTTACTATTGCGCCGAATCTGTACGACCATTCCTTCAGCTGTTTTTAAAGTGACTGGCCCTGGACATGACTGGTCTCCTTTTTTCTTTATGTTACTAAGACCCCCTTGCGCGTTCATGGGTTATCTTATATAATATGTAACTCTTGTTGGCGCAAGATGTATTATTTGATTAACTCTGAGTTATCTAGAATTCATGGTAACAGTTTGTGCATCAATGTCTTTGACACCCTGTATAGTGCTGTTCTACAATTTTACTAATGAACTGACACTAATTTGGCATCAACACGCTAAAAAGAACAATCACAAGGAGCATTAAAGAAAGTCTCACTCACTTATAGTTTCTCTTCGCAAAACATTTGCAGAACGCCGGGTCCTCATCACTCCTATCATGACAATGTAGTATGCCATCACATAATTTCGAAGGCATCACCGTTGCCAAATAGTCCTTACAAATGGTCTGGCGAGGCTCATCAGTACCATCCCCACAATCATTGTTGCCATCCCGGAATAGTTCCTTTGATATACATTTACCGTTGCGACATTTCATTTGGCCCACTGAGCATTCTGTAACGTAGGTAATTGAGGCTTAATTGAGTTCAATGGCACGGTATCACAAAATTACTTGCGATATTAAAAGTATGGAGCCATAAATGATTAAATGAAACACGTAATGAAAAATGATTGCTGCCCATTGGAGCGAGCTGACCCTTTAACACCAGTGAAATATGATATTCCCAATTGAGATCTGATATACCTACCCATTTTAACGGCAAAAAAATGAGATGTCATTCACCACCTGAGACTGGACTGAATATATTAACGTATCATATGTATAACATGATAATTTAGGTACATAATACATAATAGATGATCGGTTATTTGTAACTGTTACTCAGTAGGTAACGTAAGGTACGCAAAAAAAAAAGATTTTCAGAAAGAAACTTTAAACGACTTACAGCATGTATTAGACAAGCGTGGTCATATTTATGGGTGTGTGGTACAGACCATCGTGATCGCGAATACATGATGAAGTGTCCCTTACAAAACTTCAATACCTACTCAACCCAAATGTATGGGACGGCTGATTATTTTTTAGTGATTACGGTGTTGGTCCCATGGAGAAAATTGTTCAGTTCAATAGTGTACCAAACCCTTAAATATGTCCACACCTTTTTGATACCAACTGTGTGCGTACGTGACAGTCATAAATTAAATATTTGCAAGTATCGGTAAGACTGTAAACGGAAAAAAATAGAACACTAGCAAATAGAAATTCTTCAATATTTTTTTTCCTATTTTAGTAAAGTTGTCTCGGAGATCAAACCAAAAAACGTTATTGGCATTACTGTTAGCCAATAGAGCATAAAATCACAATCATACGCAGGCTGCGTGTGAGGTCATGCCTCGATAACATCATTCTAATAATTTAATTTTGTTTTGTGAAGTTAAGCCTACGTTATTTTATTTTTTGTCCATCATTATTACTGAAGGTGCCTAGATTATTAGATTGCCATCGACAACTTAAAACTAACTTCATTATTTTGTTTCATCACCACTACTCGGTGAAGGAGAGATCTTGATAACACTGGTATGTTTGCCATTAAACCAATAATTTAAAGACCTGTTACTTCTACCACTCCAGCAATAGGACCATAGACTGATTTTGTGACAAATGAAAATAGGCTACTAAATATTAACGTTTTAAATCATATCTTGATACTTACCGCATCCTTTGTGGTAAGGATCGCCGTTACACATTATATTCTTTTTGCCACAAGCTTCTTCTGCTTCGTCATTGCCGTCTTCACAGTCTCTGACACCATTACAAACTTGAAGCAAAGGAACACATCGCCCTCGACCACATCGGGTTCCTGCGCAGTCGTCGCCGTGGTCTATTAGGGCTGGCAATCCTGCAACAGTGTTTTTACCTGCAACAGTCAATAATGGATGTAAAAATTAATGGTAACTCATAATTGAGTTGTTTATTAATAAAAAAAAGCTCCTTGAGTCATTTGATTGATTTGGCTGTTTTCGACTGATGTTTTTTTGGGAAAAGATTAATTGTGATTTATTTTATACCTAAATTGGCATTTTTAGTTCTTATTCTGGAACAGATTTTATAACAATCTATATTTTATTTTATTATCAAGAGAATCGATCAGGAATGCATTCTATTCGGTTTTAAAACTACAATTTTATTAGCTATTAGCTTTTGACATACCATAATGATGTTTAATTTCGTTTTTGAGGTTTTCTATGTCCGTAGCATTAATGTGGTCTCCAAGTCCACATTCACCTCTACCGTCGACAAATGAGGCTGCAGGGTACCAGCCCTGTTCGGTGTGACAGTTCACTATGCCAGCCCAGTGACGATGATATGTGACGTCGACCTAACAAGGAAGAAATAAGACTTCAGTATAATATAATATTATAAAGGCAATCATTATAATTGTTCTACATAATCATTCAATAGGTTATATTTTCATTAAATAAAAGGTGTTGTTATTTTGTTTTCTTCAAATAGTTTAAATGGTTTATTATTTCTTGTCAAAGTACTTACTGGACAAATATTTTTACTTGATATTCGTTTAAAGCAACGATTGCTGGAATGACAGTTTTCACTAGTTTCTTCTAGGAACACGCTTATTGTATTATTTTTGTTATCTTGACCAACTGCTACACAAGTTGATTTCTGCTCTAAGGAATAGCTGGAATAATAAGTACTGCATTGATATTAATCATTTAGAAGTATTTAAATTAATATTAAAAGTAGATTTTTGAAGAACTTACGAAGAAGCAACCACCATTGGTTTTACGACATTTGAGTAATGTGCTGGTTCCCGTAAGTGCAATAACGTCGCTTTGCTGCGATATACATCCTTCTTAGAATCTACTTGATAAACTTGCTCGTGCAAACCTTTCATAGTTCCTAAAGTTCTATGAGATCCTAATACAACTGTTATGTAGTGACGAGATAGTCTGAAACGGTAATTTAACTAAAAATTTAAACAATTCGAGTAAGAAACAAAATTTTTTTTTATTATTGGATCTAAGAATATACTTACGTAGAATCCCAAAGGCAAGAATCACTAACCAACACCCAACTTAAATTGACTAAAACTCCAGTGCACCTATAATCTCCTTCAACAAACACCTTAGCAATCCAAGGCCATGCGTGATTACTAACCAATTCTGTTTCTCGTAAGAACATATTTTTAGGATCCTTGAAGTCATTAAAGAGTGAATTGTCACAGAAAACATACAAGGATTTGCAAGTCTTTGTAATGTTCGGTACACATATTTCTTTTATTACTTGGGCATCTTTTATAATGGTATGTTGAGCTGTATCGTTTTCCTCACTTTCATGCCTGTAGGCGAAGTGTATAGGAACTCGTTGCATAGTATCTCGCCGGTTCCTTTGGTTGTCTAAACTGCGTTCCGCGTCTTCATCTTCTTTGAGGTTTAAGTATTTCACATTGTATCTATTTGCGGAGCTGCAAAGGAACTTCGTATAAGTAGATTGAATAAAATGTGGTAAATGCAAGACTTTTTTACGATTTTTACTTACAGATTGCATCCATTTTAACATTACATATTATATTTGCTTGTGTCCCAGCAGTGGGAACATTATAGGCTGATTATGTTTAATACATTTACTTAGTTATTTCTATTGAAACATGCATTTTTAGAGATCGTTTTATGGGTAGTAATAATTTATTATGTCTTCGAAAAAAGACGTTTCTTACCTGAATCCTAAATAGCGGCAAATATGCGTAGCTGCTTCTTCCTGCTGTTCAATCGATAGTTTATCATCACAAACGACATGCCAATCGTTGAAGTGTTTCTTTGTGATGTATCCTTCTAAGTTCACTGTCGGTCTGTCATCCAAGTCCAATTCCATGTCTTTACCGTTTGTTAATGCAACTGAAAAAGCGGTTGATTAATGCTTGTCTTGGATCATCAACTTGTTTACCTGATGCTTCATAAGTCAAACTACTTAAATCTCCGTTTAAAATAATAATTTACTAAAATATTACTCACAGCAGTTCAGTTCATCTTCACCTTGAGGACATTCAACTTTTCCATCGCACACATGTTTCTCAGGTAAGCAAATTCGGCTTCGTTGACACAAGTAATGGTCTTCTGGACAACTAACTAAAAGATGGGATTATTTGATGACTTAGGTAGGTAGTTTGTCTACAACTAGGAACAGTCCTCTTGTTTTCAATATCGATTCTATTTATTGTATTGGTTTTGTACAAAATACTTACAGCAATCTAATTCATCCTGCCCATCTGCACAGTCTACAATTCCGTCACATATAAGGTTCTCGTCGAATGTTAATAAGAAGTCAGTGCAGGTACAGGCCAGTTCATCAGTGCCATCTTCGCAATCTGCTTTACGATCACAGCGGTGTTGGTAAGGTATTGATTGTTCAATACTGTAAAAAAAAACTTTTTATACTATCATAGAATCGAGTGTCTTCATTAAACTATTAGAAAAAACCTACAATAAAATTGTGATTAATACGAGATGTATGTACCACTTTGGTTAGACCTGCTGTCTTGTATGGATTAGAATGTTGGGCTAAAAAGGGATGAATGATAGGCAATTGCAAGCAGCTGTGAGCAGAATGCTAAGAGGGATGTGTGGTGTTACGTGAATGGGTAGATTAAGAAATGAGTACATAAGAGGAAGTCTGAAAGTGGCACCGGTGAGCAGGAGCAAGAGGAGTATGATGATGAATGATGCTTTATTTATCACTCTAACTTACCGTCGGCATTGAAATTCGTTGGGATTACGATGTCTTCGTCTTGTTTTAGCTGGCTCAACGTCAGGGAAAACCATGTCTTTCTCTATTTGATCTAGCGTGTCCGAATAATTATTAAAGTCTGGTAATTTTTTGGTTGATGAATTCTGGTGGAGATGACTTTCCGTAACATTGTTAGCGAAATTTATAAGTTCAGTTTCTATGTCTTCCTGATCTGTTGCCGTTGAATTAAAGTTTAAAGGTATTGTTATATGAAGTATCGAATCACTTTCAGCTTTTTTGCCGAGATTGCTACCTGGAAGATTTTCTAGACGGGTTAAAGGAGTAGTTGGCTCATTTTTTTCTATGTGTTCTATAAAATCATTATGTATAAAGGCAGACGTTGAGGTTTCGAATTTATTTCCAAATGTTTTATTGGTATCATCATCAGAATCGCTACTTATATTTTCAGGTTCAGTTCGTTGACTATGCGTTGTTGTTTTTTTTTGTTCTAATACTGACGACCGAATCTCTTGAATCAGTTCAAGAGATTCGACTGAAAAATCCAATGTAATCATTTCTGCATCACTACGACTTGGAGAAGTTGTCTCTGTACTGGTTGCACGTTTTGGATCAGCTGTAGTAGTTTCTTCAGAAATGAATAAGTTCTCTGGGCTTTCATCATTTATAATTTCAAGAGCATGTTCAAAGTTTGGTTTTTTGGTAGCAGTTGATTTTTCGGCATTGGTTGATTCTTTCGACTGTAAATGATCAGTAGGATTTTCCTTCTGTTCAAAGTCGGCAACAGTCGATTCTTGAGACTGTGCGTGATCACTAATATTCTCCTCATTTTTGAAGTCTAGTTTGTCAGCATTAGTCGATTCTTTTGACTGTGGAATATCAATAGGATTGTCTTTATGTTCAACGTCAAGGTTTTCAGTATCAATAGACTCTTTTGGCTGTGGGGTATTTATCTCATGTTTAAAATCAAGTTTTTGGGCATGGGTCGATTCTTCTGACTGAAGATCGAAGTTTTCACTTTTTTGTTCCCTCCTGTGATTACTATCGGTTGAAGTAAAAATTTCTTCAGTTTCTGTTGAGACATCGTCATCCGAAGGCATCTTAGCTGGTGTTGTATCTTCTTGATTTTTGTCACTGCTGAATTTGAAGGGTGCTGGTGTCGTATCTTCTTGTTTTTTGCCACTACTAGATTTGAAGGATGCTGACGTTGTATCTTCTTGATTTTTGTCACTGCTAGATTTGAAGGGTGCTGGTGTCGTATCTTCTTGATTTTTGCCACTGCTAGATTTGAAGGATGCTGGTGTCGTATCTTCTTGATTTTTGTCACTGCTAGATTTGAAGGGCGCTGGTGTCGTATCTTCTTGATTTTTGCCACTACTAGATTTGAAGGATGCTGACGTTGTATCTTCTTGATTTTTGTCACTGCTAGATTTGAAGGGTGCTGGTGTCGTATCTTCTTGATTTTTGCCACTGCTAGATTTGAAGGATGCTGGTGTCGTATCTTCTTGATTTTTGTCACTGCTAGATTTGAAGGGCGCTGGTGTCGTATCTTCTTGATTTTTGCCACTACTAGATTTGAAGGATGCTGACGTTGTATCTTCTTGATTTTTGTCACTGCTGAATTTGAAGGGTGCTGGTGTCGTATCTTCTTGATTTTTGCCACTGCTAGATTTGAAGGGTGCTGATGTTGTATCTTCTTGATTTTTGTCACTGCTAGATTTGAAGGGTGATTTTGTCTGTACTTCCTTTGAATCAAGTAGTTCATCTAATGAACTTTTTGGGTCTACAAATATATCTGCAAGCGTGGAAATTGATCTAGTGAATTCACATTTTGTTTCATCTTCTCCATCTAGGCAATCCACTATCTTGTCACATTTTCTTTTTTTTGGAAGACATTTTGAAATTCCTGTTTTACATTTGAATCCGGGACATTCTTGTATTGGTTGAAATTTAGGCAAAGTCTGGGATGCTGAAATGTAATGTAATGTTATAAAGGATTAAATAAAGGTAGTTTGGAAAAAAATATTGAATGTTCACTTGTAATAATCCTTACTCACATATGTGATATTTAATCCATTCTACGAAAAGGCTGACTCGAGTATAAACACCAGGCTCATCTTTACGAGCGCACCCGTCCCCATGACTCATGATCCCTGCCATGTACCATTGTTGAGAATTCAAAGGGTTTCTGCATAAAAGCGGCCCTCCACTATCACCCTGAAATAATCCAACGCGTCGTCTGTAGGCTGTGATTTGCTTAAGTGTGTAATTCAAAGAGTATGATTTAAATTATGTAAAATCTTTAATTTTGTATGTAAAATAAAACATGTTAGATATTAATTCTTAGATCTGTTAATCATTATGGTGAGTAAACTAGGTCTGATTTAAATATAATTAATAATAAAAAAGTTTGAAAATGTTTTTGTACCTGGCACGCATCTCTGCCACCTTCGACTAAACCTGCACATATCTCATTGCCAACCCTATCTTCCCGGTGTTTACAGTTTGCCCATATAGGAACTTCTACTTCTCGCATGTGGTCAGCTAAAACAGTAGGAAAACGAATTCTATGAAGACAGTGTTTTCAATATAAAAAGAAACCTTAAATTAGTTGAAAGTCATTACTAACGATCGGGTCCGTGTTCTATAGTAGATCCCCAACCAACGGATGTACATATTGTGCCAGGAGCGGGTCCCCAAAGCCAATCAGGTCCAGCCGTATCGGGGTTCGGTAAACATATCGGTCGAATCCAACGACTAAACTGAATGGCGGGTTCGACTTTCAATAGAGACAGATCGTTTTTCATGTCAGACTGACTGTAAAGTGGATTGACTATGACGTGCGTTACTTTGTGACTTTGTTCTTGTGGCGAGAATGAAAAGCGACGCAGCATTCCTACTTGTACTTCGTAGTAATGATCCCAGAACCTGTGAATTGGTTTTGAATAATAAACAGAACGAAAGAATTACAGTTTTGTGTTGTATAGGCAATAACTATTTAGTTATAATGTTACAATTTCTTTTATAAAATATTTAATATGTATTATAGAAGAGGCCTGTGTCCCAGCAGTGGGAACATTATAGTCTGATTATAATTATAATTATGTATTGTAAGTGCAAGAAAACATTAAGAAAGTAGTCTAAAAGTAACCTTACTTATGTACACAATGAGCAGCTGACACCACCCAACTGTGAGTTATAACGACTCCACCGCAATGGAACATGCCATTCCTGTACAAAGCAACCATCCAAGGCCAGGCTGCGGGCTGGCTTAGCTTGCCCCCCACCACCCTGCTCTCCGTCCTTTTGTTCCTCATCGTATCAAAGAAATCCCTTTTCGATCTATCGAATTTAATTTCGTAATTATTTGTCTCAGTTCTGGTCTCGTCTATATCCCTTTTCAAGCGGTTGCCATAAAACATCAAAGGGTACGGATGTTTTTTCAGAAGAAATCTTTTGTTACGCCCAAACATACGATTTTCAATCGCAGCGTTCTATAAAAAAAATAAAAGGCTTGATAGTAATGATCGAAATCTTTTCTGAGATATCTGATTCCCTTGTACAGTAAGACAAAAGACGTAGATTTACTTAATAGTGTTTTTTTTTCTATTTTTGGAACTAAAAATATATTTTGCGCTAGTATTTGTATTTTTCTACCATCACACAATTAATCTTGACAGCATTGTACAAAATAAATTCTATTTTCATCAACGAATTTTCTTTCCGAAAATAGCTCGTGAAGCTAAAACTATTTTCTTGGAGAATTCAATTGTATTTGAGTTACCTCTTTAAGTAGCTGTGACGTGGACTGCACTCTCGTTCCACATAACAAGTCCGGGCAAGTGACGTAGACAGCTGAAGAGTTCATGCAAGTGTTACTCGTTTGTATCAACCCCCCGGGACCCGTGTTCAGGTAGTCGATCTTCATCATTGGGTCTATTGGAAGTACCTGGATGAAGGGAGGCCTAGAAGCAAGAAAAATATATCAGTTAAGTACCTAAATAAAAGACCGAATTCGTCATCTGCCTAGCCTTTTCCCAACTATGTTGGGGTCGGCTTCCGGTCTAACCGGATGCAGCTGAATACCAGTATTTTACATGGAGCGACGCCTATCTGACCTCGACAACCCAGTAACTGGGTAATACGATACCCTTTGGTAAGTCTGGTTGTCAGACTTTCGGGCTTCTGACTAACCGTAACGACTGGCAAAGATCCATGAATGACAGCCGGGACCAACGGCTTAACGTGCTTTCCGAGGTACGGAGGGGTCTCGGTATGTAAAGATGGTCACCCATCCACCGCGGTAAGCGTAGCTTAACCTGATCGATCGTCTTGTGCGGCTGTTATTACTTAGCCACAAGTACCTAAATAAAAGACCGCATTATACTCTTAAATATAAAATAAAAGCTACTTTCGAACAAAAAGGTGTTTGGAGATATAGGTGGAAGGTATTCTACTGGTCTCCTCTTACGCGTATTGGAGGTGAAGTTGTGATCGAAAAGCGGAAGTGAAACTCTAACTAGCAGTTAATAATATTGTAATTGCCACACACGTATTATAGCTTCGTGTTGCCACTTAACAAGGCTGCGTTCCTGACTAACTTATAAAAACATAATACGGGCCACGTATTCTAAGGTAGTTTCACAAATGCACAATAAACGTATTGTGCATTTGTGAAACTGTGACGTAACGACGTCACAGGTGAAAGACAATTAGAAATAACATATTTTTTTCTCTTTACTAAAACTATGAGCGAAGTTTGCATTCCTTTTGAAAAAAACTGATTCACCGAATTGCAGATAATGTAATCAGATTGAGGACGTGCAGCATTTGCTGATGGATTGTGTCCACAACAGGCGCGAGAGGGAGTCACTTTTGAAGGAATTGAATTTAAATAGGCTTAACGTAGGATTAATACAATCAATTTTATCCCAATCAACTTCAGAAGGTGCCAAAAAGTTAAGTCATTTAATAACAGTCCTTCACAGTGACTTCTAACCTTACCCCAAGTGTTTTATATAATTGTGTAACTGTTTACACTGTTACACTGTTACATTAAACCTTATAATTAACAGATAAACTATACAGTTTATCTGTTAATTATAAGGTTTAATGTAACAATAGTAAAAGGCACGATAGGATTGACATATCTGTTTAGATAAAAATCACCAAAATAAATAAAGAGAGAAAAAAAAACTATGATAGTAGACACAAAACCTTATATATACATATAATATCATACCTGATCATGAGGCCTGTTTCTCTTCGACAGGCATCATGGGCCCACATGTACGGATTCCTGCACACCGCAAACCAGTCTTCTTTGAAATTTCTATGTAGAAAGCCTTCAGTATTCGAAATGGCAAATAACTGAAAATAAATATAGCCAATTTATTTGTAACATAACATAACACCTGTTTTCGCCGAGGAATTAGGCAGAGGCGTATCTTTAATAGACCCACATTTTACCAGTTATTTTTAAGTCCCATGTAATAGGAGACGAGCATATTGCCATCGACCGGCCGCAAATCCAGACTCTAGGCTACTATTGAGAAACATCTGATGGAAAAACTCAACACCACTTTGCCCAACTTGGAAACCGTATCGAAAGAACCAACAAGGAAGTCAATACAATTTATTCATAGTAAAATTAAAAAAAAAAAAAATGTTGGTCCTATATGAACAGCGTTATGATAATGAAGGAACATAGTTTTCATAAATAATAATGTTATTTATTTATTTATTTATTTATTTACCATTTATGTACACACATATATAAACAGACAAGAAAAACAGAACAGAAAAAAATAGGTAGGTGTTAATCGAATCCCAGTTTTATAATTTATTTATCTATATTATTCTGTTCACAGGATGTTTGTTTTAAAACTCAAACATAACAGACAAAACCTTTAAAATAACAAATTTCAATATAACTCAGTAGGCGTATTTAAACCTCTTTTCCATATTCATTTTTGAACCGGTAGTGACGTTGAAGTACATAACGTTTATTTTACATCGGCACTGATTGATTCGAACATACGAGTCTGATGCAATTTTGTGCCCTGCAAGTGAAGTGAAATTGGTGTGTCCGTCACCCGTCATCTACAGCAGTGCGATTCTGCCGATCGATTCTGTAAAAATATCACCGTGAAAAGTTAGGTGAAGTGAGCTTAGAGTGAGCTGTCAATAGTGTCAATCCCTGGCATTAGTTGGAATGACAGCTCACTCCACGCTCACTTCACCTAAGTTTTCACGGTGAGATGCTTACAGAATCGTACTGCAGTGCGATTCTGTAAGCATCAGCAGTTCGAACAGCCTGAGTACGGCGTGAGTTCGAATTGGTGGTGACCAATGCAACGAAATACTATTTAAACTTACTGGTTTCTTAAGAAGACTCGGGGTCAGCATGTTACATTCAACTTCATCCTTGTGGTTGGGACAGTCGACGACATTATTGCATCTCTGCTCTTTGGTGAAACAAGTGCTTCGAGAGTTCATGTCTAAGTCTTCACAGCTGAACATAGTATCGCTGCAACCTGAAATGAATATTAAAAAGATAGTACAAAGAAAACTTTTTTCAATACCGTGCTATACTGCAGTTCGCAGTCTTTTGTGGCTGAAAACGAAGACTTTGGCGAACTGCAACTGATGGCAATCAATAATTTTATATTTGCATCTCAATGGACTAGACAATCATACATATATCCAATATATTTTTTACCATAACATCCCATTTCATCTTCTCCAAAAGGACAATCAAAGTATCCATCGCAGAGACGAGATTTATCGACCCTAGCTTTGCAGGTACATCTTGCTTCATCACTGACATCTATGCAGTCCACGTTGCCATCACACCATTGCTTCTCTTCAACGCAAGCGTCTTCACCCAGACAGGGAAGTGTGCCTGGTGGACATGTTGTTTCCCGTGATGAATTGGAGGAACGTGGTGTGACTTCTGGTTTTGATCTGTCAAAAAAAGGGTTTAAATGATAAGATGAATAGTATATTTTGAACGATGCAATAGATTAACGGGAGTTGTATGTACAGACGCCAGCAGGTCAAGCTACCCGAAACTGTCAAATTTTCCCAATCAACCTTGAACCTTAATGCTTTAGCGATAAGGTTGAAAATCTATTAAAGACATTTGACAGTTTGTAGTAGCTTGATGTGCTGGCGTCTGTACTAGAGATGCTTGTTGCTTTTAGTAGAAATGTACTGGCTTTGATTTCAGCATTTAGTTCCCCTTTGTACCTTTTTACGTTGCATACAGTTTAATTAATAAACAGGCTATGAGCCAAATTATTAGCACAATATGAAATAGTGAAAACACTCTTCATCTTATCCATAATCCCCCTTTTTCCATATTATTTCCATATTCCCCATTTCCCTTCAAGGAAACAACATACGCTAAAAACTAATACAAAAATAACACTTCTGCAAAAGAGGTATATATTATTTAGATTTAGTTAGTGTACACTCAACACTTACGTTGACGTCAAAAATCTCATGAATATTTCAGCGTCTTGGGGATGAATTTTACGTCTCGGCAAGTCTGTATCGCGTTCTTGAAGGTACGAAGCGTGCATGTCAGGTGAATAATACCTACAACATTAAGAAAGTAGATAAACAACTCAATATGAAAAAGTAGTAAACAAATAATGAAGATATCTGGCAAACAAAGTTCCCGTACCTGCTCTTAGGTAATAATGGGTGCTCATAATGTGGTGCTAAGTATGCGGGAGACGGGTCATAAATTCCTGTAAAATAATAAAGTAAGTGAGAATTTATCGATAGTAAAAATCGACTAAATAATACTTTTTATTCTATTAACCTTTTGCGCGAGGGTAGTTTTGTTTTAGTAGACGTGCTAATAGACACGTCTCAGTAAGATGCTGCGGTGAAGTCAAGTGTGAATGAGTTAATACTTTTGTATTCGTATATGGGCTAGCGTCTCTAGCTTCCAAGTGCATGGTAGGAACCGATTCTAGAATACTATCGAGATTCGAGTTTGGGAATGCTTCGCGTTTAGTTAAATCTGTAGCAGCAACGTTGTTTTGCTTTGCTTTAATAACAGCATCATGTTCATTAATTTTCAGTTTTATTCTAGATGGATTTTGTTTTGTTTTGCTTTCATCATTGTTTTCTACTATCCCTTTTAACTTTGTCACGAAGTCTTTACAGACTTCTTGTTTCTCTTCATTATTGCATAAAACGTCGTGATTCAATATTATTTCTCTAGCTTTTTGTAGTTGTTCATCATTAAAATCTACAGTGTCTTCTATGTCTGTAGAAGAAACCACTGGGGTGGAAGTGTGCCTTTTTTTTCTTTTTTCCTTAGGTTGTGATCGTAACTTTTGATCAGCAGTTTCATTTTTTAATTGGAGGAATAATTCCATACTGTGAACTGTCACGTTAGGAATTTCATTATTCCCTGTGAGAATGATTATTTCAGTGTTTCCCGCATAACCTGTAAAAAAAAAAATATTTTACAAATCTGTTTATAAACGATTTCAGTCGACAACAAGGAGCATTTTGTTTTTGTTATTCTATTTACAAGTTTCTCTTACCATAGTTCTCTGATAATCTTAATAGCAGGACGTAAGTTCCTACCCCAAAAGTCGTAAGTAATAACATTATTACTAGTTTATGCAACGAGGGGATCAAACATTTGTACAGTCCACTATTAGCGCGACCTGAAAAATTGGCAAATGAATAATCACAATAAGAATAATTAAAAAAAAATCTAGATCAATATCTGCTTCAGATATTTTGCCATATCATTTGTAAACTCTGCTTAATGTGTTAAAAAAAAAACAACACCCATCTCCTCCTACTTTTGGAAGTCGGTTAAAAAACCAATTACCTGGTTAAGGATGCAGGAAGCAGCTATCAAAGAGAAGTTCTTAATTGCCTGGCGGAAGTTGGTAAAATAAATTGCTAAGGTTTGAAGTCGAGAGACTTTGCTATCTGTTAGATTATTATGATGCATAAAAATGTTCGTAGGTATAGGCATATAAATAAACTGTTGCTTACTTTTTTTTAGGACGTCATGTAACTAGGTAGATCTCTGGTTAAAATTAGGCAAATTCTATTTTACCTGTATACCTACGTTATAAGCAAATAAAAGAAAAAAAAAAACAAAGGATTGTATGTTTGTTTATACGTACTATTATTTTCTGATGACTCCGCCAGCTCCATTGGTGGTAGACCCAGCTGGTCCCAACGTTCTTTCATTATATTTTCACTGGCCACCTGAAAGAATATGCTAATTTTCAAGTATGTTCCAATATTATTTAAGTATGCAGGTATGGTCTTTGACAATTCAGAAGAGGTCCACGCTCGAGGTTTTACAGAGTGTTGTGGTTTTACAGAGTATTCTGGGTATTAAACTTGTGGACCGGGATAAGAATACAACAATCCGTTCCACCAGTAAAATAACTGATGTCACTCGGAAAGCTGCCACGCATAAGTGGAATTGGGCTGGACACATCTGCCGCATGTCGGGCGATCAATGCCAAACTTACGACCCAGTGGGTCGCGCTTAACGGCAAACGACATCGCGGCAGGCCCAGACGGAGACGGTGGGATGAGCTGGACTCCTTTGATAAAGATTGGTCCTTGGCAGCTCTAGACAGAGAGGTGGAAAGAGAGTAGGGAGGCTTTTGACATTAACGGCAAAAAAATGCAAACTTAGCGCGGCAGTCTAATACATGATTAAGTCGATATGGAAAGTCGGATATATGGGTATATACTGCCTTAAAACGTATTTTTATTATTATTTATAGGTGCCTATTTACTTTAACATAGTGTCAAGGTTCCGGAGTGCTTGAATAAAATAAAAATAAACTATGGGCTTTCGATGGGTTTTTAGGTAGGTACAGACGCCAGCAGGTCAAGCTACCCGAAACTGTCAAATTTTTCCAATCAACCTTGAACCTTAATGCTTTTTTTTTTTTTTCTGGTGTTAAATCATCAAATGACCCCTCCCGCTCTAGGTGGAGCGGAAGGGAGTGTCAGACTCTTACTCACTAAAACCCACCCATGTTCCTTCCTTCGCCCTTTATGTTCCGGGGTAGCGGTAACCCTTTCGGACAATCCCGCTGACCCGGCAGGCTTCGGCCCTAAGGGGCCCCTCGAATTATGCTGACATCTCTTTGAGGCGCGCGTGGAACACTTACGCGCCGTCCGGCACGGGCCTGGTCCTGATCGGTCTATTAAAGAAATTTGACAGATTGTAGTAGCTTGATGTGCTGCCGTCTGTAAGTACATAAAAAACTTACAGAAAAGTTCTTAGTAAACCATCTACATCAAAAAGCATTTCGTTCCTAAGCTTTAATATTAAATTAAGTATAATATTTTAATTAATTAATGTAGATAAGTGCCTACTACCTACATTAATAGATCACTTGTGATAGGGCTTGGTACCTACCAAACCCTATCACAAGTCGAAATAGTACACGAAATCTATATCATATTAATAAATTACCGTCTCTCAACATAATCTATCTATGTATATTATAAATAAAAATGAAATGCATGTTCATCGGTAAGCAATCACTTAAGAACGGTTCAAACGATTAGGCAATTTTTTGTTTTCTTTGTAATAGTCAGAATTCTTCTATGCCCGGAGGTTCTATGGGTCGTAGCATTATAGGTACTCAGCATGGCTGCTTTACGTGGATGTGACGCATATTTTCCCCCAACTTGTCTTCTTTATATATTATCTCTATATATTATCTTTATATATTATATAATATATTTTCTTTCTTTTATTTTTTCTTTCTATTGTATTTTTGTATGAACTCAAGAGTTTGCACAGGGCAACGTATCTCGGGTCAGCTAGTAAAAGAGAAATAAAGTACTCGTCTACGTGGCAAGTAATCGACATTAATATATATTAAATGTCGATCGTATGTTGTTGCTGTCATGCTGTCATACATCTAGATAATAAAATGAACATCATCTTCGAGCGTTATTCGTGCCTAATATTGGTAATGGCACATAAAATTAAGGTAGTATTTCGCTCCTAATAATGCTTAAAACATACGGAAGAAATATTTAACTGAAAAGTCGTACATTGTCATATATGGGAGACTAAAAAGGCGAAGGTGGATGCAAAACAATGAAATAGGATTATCTCGGTTTTTTTTCAATTTCCAAGATTGTTTTACATTTAAAAGCCTTAAAATAATAATACTATTACATACAAATAAAAAAGGGGAGGGAAAAGAATCATAGGGCAACAGAAAATTCGTCCACATCGCTGTCAACAGGAAAAATTCCCAAAAAGCCTAAATCTTTGGCCAAAAATAGACCAGCCCTCTGGTCACGTAAAAGGTCGACCAACCACTTGGTTATAACCCGAAAAACTAAGTGAGCACTCGGACCACATGGCGGCCCATTGTCTCATAATAATATTTCTGCAGGACGGCAATTAAAGCAAATATTTCTCTTTGTATTTTCATTATTGGTTAGGTCATGGGATATAGGATAAACTCTCTGCTTACCTACGATAAATAGACTCATTACTTCTTACGGTTTTACAAAGGGCGACGAAAGGTTTCAATTTAATTATGTAATTTAAACCATTCGTTACCCCTTTTCAGAGGTAGGTTTTGCAGTAATTACCTCAATTAAGGAACCTATATTTATTTAGTACTTTAAGCACACAAATGAGCAAAGGAGGACTTAATGCCGTACGCATTTTCTACCAGTTAACTAGTTCAGGGTGATGCACAGACAAACAGTGGTAGGTGCAAAAGCGAAAATTGAGAAATAATATTGATTTAAAAAGAAAGATATACATATACCTATTAAATAAATATGTATATATAATAATATTAAAAGACCTAGATAAAGACTCGCAGCCACAGAATTGATATTAGCAGGTACAGTCCGGCCGTTGAGAGAATACGTTCCTGACATCTGTCAGTGCGACAATTCTAGTAGTTAATAAGGTTCAAATTCGCCAAACACTTATTATTTTGTATGAAACTGACAGGTGCAAGAACGCCGTATTGTAAGGAAGGTACTGCTGCCAACAACTACTAGAATCAATTCCATTTTCCTGTAAATGACAATCAAAAGTGTCTTTTAATAGCCTACTTGCAATAAATGATTTTACTTTGACTTCTAAGTAATAACAGCCACACGGGTCGATCGAGCAGGTTAAGCTACGCTTGCCGCGGTTGGTCCGTGGATGGGTGGCCATCTTTACATACCAAGACCCTTTCATGCCTCGGAAACCACGTTAAGCTGTTGGTTCCGGCTGTCATTCGTGGATCTTTGGCAATCGTTACGGGTTGTCAGAAGCCCGAAAGTCCTACAACCACCTTAGCAAGAGGATCGGCAATCGCTCCATGTAAAATACTGGTGTTCAGCTGCATCCGGTTAGACTGGAAGCCGACCCCAACATAGTTGGGAACAGGCTAGGCAGATTGTGACTTTGACTTTTAACGAATTGCTTTCCTATGTAGGTACTGTTATTTTACAAAACAAGCTTATAAAAAATTAGTCAGGTATTTTTTATATTGTTTTTGTAGGTTTAGCTGACTTTGCATTGTATAGGATTTTTGTTCAGTGAGAAGTCAGCTTATACTGGAAATCTACAGCTTGATATGTCGTCATGCATACTTTATACTAATTCAATATTCATTGCTACTTTTTTTATACAAACTAATGAAAGTTATTTATGAAGTCTAGTCAACTAACACAGCAAACTGAACAGCAACAGGAAGTGCATGATAACATAAGTAGTTCCTCGCAGTAGGTGCAAAATTATGCACTCGAAACTTTCCCGGTAGAGGGAATCGAATTTCCGTGGGCGAGGCCAATGTAATAATTTTGTTAAATACATTAAAATATAGGCGTTTTCCTGTATTTATACGCTAGCTTGTGTAAGCATGTGGGTTTTTGGATAGATTTAAATAATTTCCAACATCATAGCATAGCATTTATGCATAGCATAATTAGCCTATAACGTTCCCACCTCTGGGACACAGGCGTCCTCTCTGTGAGAGAGAATAGGCCGTAATCCACCACGCGCATCCAGTGCGGGTTGGTAGATGTTACAATACATGTCTTCGATTTTTTTGATTCTAGAACATGCCGGTTTCCTCACGATGTTTTCCTTCACCGTTTTTTGAGAGCAGTGGTGATGAAATAATTAACACAAAGTTAATCGCCTGCTTGATTTCGAACCCACGACGTACAACTCATAAATCGGAGTCATTACCACTGGGCCATCACTGGTCTCCGTTCTGCGCTGCGTTCCAAGATCGTCATCAGCCTATTACAATCCTCTACTGGACATAAGCCTCTTCAAGGGCATACCATATAAGTCTGTTCTTGGCAACTCTCGTCTAGCTACCAACTAGCAGTGCTACCAGCCAGCTAGATGGTTTTCAAACATAAATCCCTTTATTCATAAACGTTGCTTAAAGTTAAATAGTGTCACTCATTGTGTCACCCTTTGTAAAATTTTTGTATATTTATGTTTTATAATTTGTATGGTGTACAATAAAGAGTATTCTATTCTATTCTATAGTGATTAGCGACTGTTTAACAATACATTTTTCACGTTTGCATGTCTTTAACTTAACTCTAATCATCGTTTATAAATAAACGCCAAAGAGATGCTATTATAAACCAAATATTGCTTTAGGTAGTCACCATTATCTCTTTCATTTATAAACTGCCGTCATTAACTTAGATATAACTTGACTAGACATTCAATGAAGCAACAACTTAAGTATAAACAACAGCTACCCATATTTCCAATAATTCCTTTGTTAGGAAGTGTCAATTATACTAAGCGCAATTAAAATAGCGATAGTTATAATAGAGGGTAGCACTTTGTTGACATTATTTATGCTTCCTGGTAGAGATGGGTAATTAGTTGCATAATAGATACGGTCGGCCAAGAAAGTGAGTTAGCAGAGACTTAAACTAGAAACGCTTCAAAACAGTCCTTATAGTCTTATGACGGGCAAACGAATTTCAATCTTAAGGGTCCTCGAAACGATTATTTGTAATTGTCAGTTTTATATACACAAAACACATTAGTGTGTATATACACGCAGTGGTGGCCGAGAGGTATCGGTCCGGACTAACGAGTTGTAGGTCGTGAGTTCGACCCCAGGCAGGTACTTTACTTTGTGTATTTCATCACCACTGCTCTCAAAACGGTCAAGGAAAACATCGTGAGGAAACCGGTATGTCCTAGAAACAAAAAAATTCGAAGGCATGTGATACCCACCAGCCCGCACTGGGCTCGCGTGGTAGGTCATGGCCCACTCCCTCTCGCAGAGAGAAGGCCTGTGTCCCAGCAGTGGGAACATTATGGGACTGTGTATGCTGATGCGCAAAATGATCATCTACAAAATGCAATTGACAATAAACACACAAAAAATTTACAATTGCAATTGATCGTTTCGGGGACTCTTAAGGGACCACATTTTGGCCGACTGTACTTTTGTAAGTTGATATAATTATCAAGCAAACTAACTAGGCCGATCGCTTAACTGAGACGTTGCCTGAGGTAGCTCCGCGGTGCGGGAGGGGTAATAGTTGTCACAAGTTGACGAATCACTGAGCTCTCGCATCACGTCACCACACCCCTCCCGCACCGCGCTGCTACTTCAGGCAACGTCTCAGTAAGCGGCTGGCCTATAAGCTCATACATTATTAAACTTCCTACAGTTGTTAATTAGCGGCAGATTTATATTATTAGCTTATCAGCTAGTCGGCAGTATTATTTTTAGACTCAGCAGATTATAACTTTCGCAACGTCAGCAACGCTGAGAGGGCTGAACTCCACAAGCGTGGGAGTAAAGAACCCAAGGGATGAGGTTATAAGTAGATAGGTATGTATACTCCGACATCTGAGGCTCTAGTACGGAAGCGCGACGTAAACTTAACGTAAAAGTAACGTAAATTCGATCAATTTTTCGATCGTCATAAACGACCATTCACCAAGTTTGGAGAGTACTTGTGATAAGGAACTTGTTCCGAAAAGTCTTCAAACTAAGCAGATATTGTGTCCGAAAACCGTGTTTTCAATTTTAAAATCGTTTGAGAATCTACGTTACGTTAAGGTACAGACGCCAGCACATCAAGCTACTACAATCTGTCAAATTTCTTTAATAGATTTTCAACTTTATCGCTATAGTATTAAGGTTCAAGTTTGATTGGGAAAATTTGACAGTTTCGGGTAGCTTGACCTGCTGGCGTCTGTACATACGTCGCGCGTTCGTGCTAGGCCCATTACCTTTATAGTAGTACTGTGATAGACAAAAATAAAAATAAATATTATACACGCATATGCGAATATTCGGGTGTAGGTAAACTTCAGTAGGTATTGGTAATCTGTGAACTTTATCAGAATTCAGGATGATGGCAATCCATTACCAATGATATTTGGTGTAATTGTACCTAATGTAATTTACAGATTTTGTCGGAGAAAATAAATACACAAAATGAGCGCTTAGCTTAATGATCCAATGGGTAACATGATAAGACAGGCAAGTAAAATGTAAGCACGCTATTAAATTTTTAAGACGCTTTTAAATTTCGTCTACGATAACGTTATCACGAGCATGTTTCCATATATTTTATGGAACGTGGACGTTTACGATAATATCGTCGAGTTAAAAATTATAAAAGCGCTTAATAGGTGTTACTACGTAAACTGTGATGAAACATTGTGCCCAAAGACAAATCAATCCTATTCTAGGTACTCACAGTTTCCTAAAAATGATATACTTTCACTCACAAATCACGAGAACACATTTCTTTGCTAAATAACAAAGTTTTATGTTACTTCACACCACCGAGCGACCGTATCCGGCGCACTGATTGACTCAGTCCTCGTACTTGACAACCTGCTGATCAGTAAATTTCGGGTAGAATCATATTTGTTTCATTGACAGTTTTTGTTCGACGTAAACTTGTGAGTTTCGAAAGATACTCATTTGTTTTTACCCGACTGTGATGGAGGTAAAGTTGGTGTGCTGTCGGATACATTCTTTAACTTAAGTTTTCTAAAATGTTGCTGGGTTGCTGGGAACTAATTCGGCACTTTGTTGAAATCTGAAAAGGGATTGTGTTAGCACATACTTACTTTTTATGCATACTTACTTTTGGAGGTGTTTAGATAAAGGATCTGCAGCTACTGCTGAGCATGAGTTCCTAGGTTCCTATTTGAGTACGTATACTTTTTATTATATTTGTTGATATATTGGCGTGGCTAGCTGACATATGGCAAATAATGTAATTTAATGTTCTGTGTCTTGTAATGTTAATTAATTAACATACCTATTAGTATTTTCTAACTGAACAGACAGCTGTGCTGCTGGGGAGTTTGTTGCGCCACTTCTTCTTCCCAGCGATAGATAGATAGAAAGGGAAAAAAAGAAGTAATTTTCACGTTCGAAAAGTGCTGATGCTCAGCCTAATTTGAATAAATGACTTTTGATTTTGATTTTCAATTCTTGGACGGGACAAAGTGCTATTGGATTTTTCTATCTGGAATTTCTCAGTAGCAGCCCGGAGTTAGGATATGTGCCCGATTAACGGTAATAGGCTCACCCCCTATTACATGGGACTTAAACATAACTGGCAAAATAGGGGTGTACTATAGGTACACCTCTGCCTAACTAACCCTTCGGGAAATACAGCCGTGCTGTTCAGTTATTACGTCGAAAAGTTATTTTCGCAAAAAAGATTTTCTCCATTGCTTTTTTTTATTTTGGGTAAAAAAAATCCGTATTAATTGAATTCAAAGTTACATTCTATTGCTATATAATCGTAATAACGACATTGCTTAGTGTCATCAAAACAGTCCATGCACCTCAAAACGATGACCTGGTTATTTCATCATGTTGATTCGTACTTACAATTTTAAAACATTAAGCATAATTTGCTTACTTGCATAGAATTTAAAAAATAAAATCTGTGCCTAGACAGATTAGAATTGTAGATTTTGATGATTAGGTGCATTTACATATTATTTAAAACTATATACGTATTCCTTGAAGTTAGGTATATCATTTTCCTTTGCATAACAAAAACCATGGGTATTCTAAAACGTCTCTAAGAATGTTCAAAAATTCCTACAACGTTTTCAAGACTGTTTCCTAAAACATTTTTTTATAAATGAAACCTTCAAAGTTTACTTGAGTTCATATTTGTTGCGTCGCACTCGCTGATTTGAAAGGAAAAATGACATAACACCCATGGTTCATAGCTGTACATAACGAAAATGTTTCATATGAGAACACATCTGGCATTCTCGCTTACATTACTGAGATCACATAAAGATATATTTCATTCACACTTCAGAATATAGGTACCCCACTTTACTTTTACTTTCAATAAGAATCTTATTCAAAGTTGTTAGCTAACAAAAACATTGTGCCAAAATTACTAGTCAATGGCATGTATATAATCAAAACTGCCTTTTCGCGCTCCTAAATGTATTATTGAACGCTCTAACTTATAGTTGTGTGTTCAATAATATTTTAAAATAATTTCTTTTTGCGGTCCTTTCTAAACGCGGCACCGCTCGCTCCGCTCGCTCGGCTTGCGCGCGTTTCGGCTCAGTTCTAACCCCACCTAACCAGTTTGGTCGGAGTGCCTTAGCTCTAATTACTGCGACTATGATCTTTTCTCACATGAAAAGACAATAAAGTTAAAAAGAGCCTCAATTATTTTAAAAAGTGTGCATCATTAGAAGCGTGAAAACATAAAAGGTTCATTAATGAATAAAAGTGACCATCATTTTTTTTTTTTTCTGGTGGGAAATCATCAAATGACCCCTCCCGCTCTGGGTGGAGCGGAAGGGAGTGTCAGACTCTTACTGACTAAAACCCACCCATGTTCCTTCCTTCGCTCTTTATGTTCCGGGGTAGCGGTAACCCTTTCGGACAATCCCCCTGACCCGGCAGGCTTCGGCCCTAAGGGGCTCCTCAAATTATGCTGACATCTCTTTGAGGCGCGCGTGGAACACTTACGAGCCGTCCGGCACGGGCCTGGTTCTGATCGGGCGGTGAGCTACCCATTGCTCTCCGCCCGCAGGCCCGCGCTTTGTAGTTATACTTACTTTTGCATTTCACATCGAAAGGACAATGCGGTAAACTATGCAGTACAAGACTTGTTAATGAAAATAAAACTATTGAATTTTATTTACGTTAAAGGCTCTTTACGCTATCGAACCCTCTTCATGCCTCAGAGAGCACATTATTTCACCAACCGACGGTATAAAAGATGAATATTTGCGACAGTAGCTGCCTTCTTGTTCCTTGCGGGTAGTCAATACTCAATACTCAATACATTTATTTGCATTCCACAGTGTGAACTTAGGTGGTAGGTACATTATAGTCAGATACCCAATCTGACAGTTTGTCTCACTTCAAAAGGAACTCGCAAAGGTCAGTCGCAAAGGACATCATTCATTTCGTACCAAAAAATAAAAGTGCTGTTTTCTTATGGGAAATGACGTCTCGAGTATTTTTTACTTACAACGAAAGCCTAGAATTAACCCCCGGCTGCTAATTGATATTGAAAATGCCAAACTTCATATTTTAAAACAAGACATGTGACATCAGCCAGCCCGCACAGGGCCCGCGTGGTGGATTACAGCCCACTCCTCACAGAGAGGAGGCCTGTGTCCCAGCAGTGGGAACATTATAGGCTGATTATTTGCCATCTACATGCTAAGAAGAAGCATTAGAAGTTTTATACGCACTTAAGTTTTCGGGCCTAGGTACTGTAGAGGTTTGTCTGCCGAAGGCAAACTCATATAGTGCAGGCCGGCTATAATTTAGCGCGGGTTACATTCGAACGTTCAAGCTAGTGTCATATATTTTCTATTAGGATTTTTGCTTAGAACAGTGAGTGATAATTTAGTCATAAATATGTAAAGACGTGCTTACAATATTATCTTAAAGGAGTCGTATAGTTGTTTGATTCCCCCGTTACCTCAGATGGCTCTTCAAGCCCTCAACAGTACCAAGGGAAGACCCAAGGTTCCATTTATTGAAGCCGAGTTTAACGATCACTTAGTAAGTTTATAATTAGACTTGCAAATAGATATGTGTTCCAATATTGTCATATGCAAAGGCGCGGTCATAGAACAAATCAATTAGCTGAGAATCCTAAACACATGTCCATTAGTTAATTGGTCTTCATCCCTTTACATGATTATGCATAAACCTTGCTTCTATCTTCATTTATTATTCTCATGTTGGAAATTAATAAATAATTAATCGTTTATTTATAAAAAGGGGATACATTTACAATGAATACCTTAAGAATTAAAAAAATATTTTGCAAAAAAAAAAAACAACCGACTTCCAAAAAAGACACTACAAAGTGAAAAATAACTTTAATTTCGGAAGTCGGTGTTGTTGGGTTCGCATTTTCGTTGTTTGCCACCGACTTCCGAAATTAAAGTTTTCACTTTGTAGTTTCTTTTTTGGAAGTCGGTTGTTTTTTTTTTGCCATAAAGTTTTTATTTTTCACTTTTAAGTTATAATTTTTACCAGTAATTTTGTTTTAAAAAACAAACTACTCAACCGTTTTTGAATAAATTTCTATGGGACCAATCTGAAAGTATATCCTTTTTTTTTTTTACGGATGGGAAATCATCAAATGACCCCTCCCGCTCTGGGTGGAGCGGAAGGGAGTGTCAGACTCTTACTGTCTAAAACCAACCCATGTTCCTTCCTTCGCCCTTTATGTTCCGGGGTAGCGGTAACCCTTTCGGACAATCCCGCTGACCCTGCAGGCTTCGGCCTTAAGGGGCCCCTCAAATTATGCTGACAACTCTTTGAGGCGCGCGTGGAACACTTACGCGCCGTCCGGCACGGGCCTGGTCCTGATCGGGCGGTGAGCTACCCATTGCTCTCCGCCCGCAGGCCCGCTCCTACGGTGGCCGGGAGTCGTCTCGCGGCTCCTGACGCCCGGAGCGTCTCCCGCGGCGGCTGGGACGGGAGGCTCTCTCCCTCATCCGTCCCGCCACCTCCTTCGCTAGCATGACTGCTTCGCAGAAGGAGGCGACTGCCTCCCACTCCCTCTCGCCCCGGACCATGGCTTGCACCAGGGCCGGGCGCGAGAGGCCGCCGCCGCTGCCGATCGCCTCTACCAGGACACGGCGGTGCTCCGCCCAAGCGGGGCAGACCTCCACCGTGTGCTCCACCGTGTCCTCTGGGCGATCCTGGCAATGGTGACACCCGGGCGTTTCCTCCCGCCTAATGATGTGCAGGAACCTCCCGAAACTTCCGTGTCCGGTGAGGACCTCTGTCAGGCGGTAGGTGAGAGCGCCGTGGCGCCTCTCTAGCCACTCCTCAAAGAGGGGTCTTATCGCCCCCAAAGTAAAGTAAAGTATATCCTTACGAATAATTTTGAATTTTGCAAATCGGCTTATAAATAACGGAGGTCTGAGGTAACAAACATAAAAAAAACAGTTGAATTGATAACCTCCTCCTTTTTTGAAGTCGGTTAAAAATAGCGCACAGTTGCTAATTGGGCTGAACTAGATTGAAGCTGTGCTTCAGGCTAGAAAGTGCATAAATATTTAATGTAATAAATCAACAATGAGTATAAGTATAAATTTAAATTAATAAGCGATTTTTTTAGCAATGAATTGTAAGCAAAACTAAAGGAATGTAACTTTGCATTAACACAGGTAAACGTAAGCAAATAACTTGAACAGTGCGAGGCATGTTAGTCTAGATTAATTGCCTATTAAGCATTCGAGTAGGCACTTTGGCGGTTACTTATTAGTACCAAGTTACACTTCTCAGTAGGTTAAGTCTTTCGTCACCTAAGTTTAATTAACAACTCGCACTATTCGAGATTGAACGCACGAGAAAACATCGTGATGAAACCGGCATGTTTTAGAACCAAAAATTCAAAGACATGTGGCATCTATTACCAAGCCTTACTATACCCGCGTGGTGGATTACTGTCTACTCCCTCTCATACGCCTGTGTCCCAGCAGTGCGAACATTATATGTTGATTATGATTATGCTAATATTGAAGATTAACTAGCAATAACTTAAGCCCCCTAACCCCCCCCCCCCCCCCAACCCCTAACCCATAACCCCCTTATTAACCTAGCGACATCAGATAAAGTCATCTTCCACAGTTTGTTGGTTTCTAACATGTACTTTGAGGGCTATCTGCCACTCTGTTCCATAGAAAGTGGATACAATCATCAGCATGTATCTGCCCTTTTTTTTTTTTCGGGATGGGAAATCATCAAATGACCCCTCCCGCTCTGGGTGGAGCGGAAGGGAGTGTCAGACTCTTACTGACTAAAACCCACCCATGTTCCTTCCTTCGCCCTTTATGTTCCGGGGTAGCGGTAACCCTTTCGGACAATCCCGCTGCCATGTATCTGCCCTTGATGTTTACTTCATCATTCTCAACTGATAACCATCCGCTATCATTCACTTTTCTTTCATATCATTCCTCACACAATCCATCCATCTTTTCTTTGGACCTCTTCTCCCTCTTCATCCATCATCATTTATATTCATCACTCTTTTAGTCACATGCGTTTCCTCGCTCCTCATCATATACCAAGCCAAACGATTTCCTTTCAACTTATCTGTCACTGGCGCCAAACTTCCCCATAGACAGAGTGGCAGGGACATCGACGAGAAACCTGTTGCCATGGATTCAGTACATAATTATGGATAAGCCTGCCACCCTGTATACCTATTTTTTTTAACCTATTTTTTTTATAAGAATACAATATGAGTATGGATAAGTTTTAGGCAATAAAACATTTTATGACTATCAAAGGTTGAACCGAAATGAACTCGTATTTAGAAAGGTGTTCAAAGGGTATTTTGTTAAAGGTACTGAGTATGTTCCAATTTGCATTACAAAGAGATTGACCCGGTCAGTATTTTATAAAGTGAAAATTCTCGTGTGATTTGGTCTCTGGTCTAATGAAGGTTCTATGTTTTGATATGGCCGTTCATTCAAATTTTATTTAGAGAGATGAATTCTAAAATAATAAAGCTATTTTAGAATAGAATAGTACTAGCTGCTCCCCGCGGTTTTACTCTTGTAGCAGTATCTACAACGCCACATGCGAACAACGCGTCATTCTGACAGAGTTTACCACGCAATTAGCATGTATACAATTTCCCAACATCAATCGTTGAGCAATTGCCCGCCAGACACAACACCCATCTGGTTGGAGGATCCTCCCTTTTCACTTAGTGAAAGTGCACTTTACATCCTGTTCCTCATACCTCTAAACCCGCATAAGTTTAGATCCCGTGGGAATATCGGGATAAAAAGTATCCTATATGTTAATCCTGGTTATAAGCCATCTGTGTGACAATTTCATCAAATCCGTTCAGTAGTTTTTGCATGAAAGAGTAACAAACATCCATCCATTCATCCATACAAACTTTCACGTTTATAATATTAGTAGGATTCGGTCAATTTGAATTGGGCTTGATCACTTTCAAACCGAGCAACCGAGGAAACCGGCATGTCCTAGAACCAAAAAATCGACATGTAATATCTATCAACCCGCCCACTCCCTGTCACCGAGACGAGGCCTGTGTCCCAGCGGTGGGAACATTATAAGCTAACTATGCACATACTAGTGAGATCATTTGATACATTCAGCAATCAATGCCTTAAAATGAAATTACTGTATGAATGCACATTTTTTTTTTTATTTATTTACTCAAAACAAAGGATACGTTAAAAATACAGTTTTACAAAATAACTACTATTTCCACAAACGTGTGGGTGAGCACTGCTCTCCTAGCTGGGTTAGACAATGAAACACCGAGATGAGTGTTTTGTTGTCCAATCATCCACGCTTTTCAAATCTTCATCCGAGACATTTAATACCTACTGTCTTTTATAATAAATAAAACGGGGGGGTTTGTGGCTAAGCAAAGACATTAAATTATTTACTTTTGTGGCAAAGTAATAACAGCCACACAGGTCGTTCGATCAGGTTAAGCCACGCTTGCCTCGGTTGGTCCGTGGATGGGTGACTATCTTCACATACCAAGACCCTTCCGTGCCTCGGAAAGCACGTTAAGCCGTTGGTCCCGGATGTCATTCGTGGATCTTTGACAGTCGTTACGGGTCGTCAGAAGCTCGAAAGTCTGACAACCAGTCTTACCAAGGGGTATCGTATTACCCAATAAATGGGTTGTAGAGGTCAGATAGGCAGTCGCTCCATGTAAAATACTGGCATTCAGGTGCATCCGGTTTGACTGGAAGCCGACCCCAACATAGTTGCGAAAAGGCTACGCAGATGATGATGATTGTCTTTTATAATAAATCGCTGAGAGCTTTATTATACAAATAGAAATGCAAAGTAAGCCATTCCTTCTGTCTTTGACGTAGACGTATGAAAAGCATGAATCAGTGGTGACGCCATTTTTACAGCGTCATGCGTCATCTACCAATCTTGCAAGACGCTTAATATAATAAATTCTTCAAATCTGTAGCATTTTTGTGTAGGCGTATTTGATACAGGTTAAAAATATCGTCATCTAAAGTGGCTCTTGTGAGGGTGTTGGGTCAAGGGCTTGATGGATGAAAGTGGTACTTCTGGACACGGGGCGAATTTTTTGGGGTTTCATCTCTTTGAATCATGCAGATAGGCAGGCGCTCCATGTAAAATACTCGTATTCAGCTACGTCCGGTTACACTTAGCCGACCCCAACATACTTAGTTGGGAAAAGGGTAGACAGATGACGATAATGATCTCTTTGGAGTCATGCCCGCCTAGTAGCTTTGTTCTGGAAGTCTTTCCGCATGGGCTATTTATTTTATTTTTTTTTAAATTTTTTTTTATTAAAAAACACCAAGAAACACCGAAACAAACACGTTTTTGTATGGAGACCCCTTTAATTTTTAACTTTATTTTATTTGTTGTTATAGCAGCATTAGAAATACACACTGTAAAAATTTTAAGTGTTTCCCTATTAAAGTTATCATGAGATACAGCTCGTTGCAGACAGACGGACGAACAGACGGATGGACGGACGGGCAGCGGAGGCTTAATAAAAGGGTCCCGTTGGCACCATTTGGGTAAGCAACCCTAAAAATGACCTAAACTATGCTATATTTTAGTGCATTTTTGCCCTTATTCTCAGCAACAAGTCGACTGTTTCTCACAGATGTCAAGAGGAGCCTAAGGGATTACGTTTAGAATACAGGTGTATAACCCCGGTGTAGTCGTAAACTGATGCTGCGATCATCTACTCCTAGAAGATACCTCTATACAGGGTCAAATTTAATTACAAAGCGAAACTCCGCAGACGTGCTGGGAAGCTCAAAATAAATTATCATCAAAACATTGTTTAGATTTCGATTCCCATCACGTCTACCGAGTTTCGCCAGCTAATTTAATTTGACCCCGTATACCTACACTGCCTAGTCTGATATGATTTTATTGAGGTTTGATAATAGTCTTAGAAACTTATTTATACAATTCAAGCCTTAGGTGTACGTACGTGTTTCGTTTTCGTACACCTTACGGCTTGAATTGTATATAAAAACCTGTATGCGTTTTCGTGTGTTCAATAATGTGTTACTTAAGTAAAAAGTTTCTAAGACTATTAGGACTGTAGAACCTATATAAATCCGTATGCGTCTTAGAGCCGATTTTTCCAATGCCAGATAATCTTATCCGAGGAATAATTTTGATTTTTTGACAGTTCTGGCATACATAATCTGCAAGACGTTAATTTTATTCCACAAATAAAAATTATCTGTCGATTGAAAAATCAGCCCTTGTTCTAATATAGTTCCATACGCGACATGGCTTCTTTCTTCATTGCTACAACGCGTTTAGGTCGGATAGCATGATAGCCACGACACGAAATAAGCCATATGGTCTTCCTGTGATTGCCACAAACGCGTCGTGAGCGTTTTCATAAGAGCCATAACACGAATTTCGCGGTGTGGATGTTTTGTAGTGACCACAACGCGTTGTGAGTTGTTTTTTCGCACAATGAGCGTTTCCGGTCTTTGAGCATAACATATACCTACATATAATATTAAACTTTTGAATTATCTTATTCAAAGGATAAAATCATAACAATAGCTAAATAATATTGAATTCTATTCAGAAATGTCGAATTGGTTCCTTTTTACTCTGACAATTCTACAACAATACAAGTTATTGAAAGAAAGTATCCTAGAAATAAAATACAACAGTTGTTTCCCAGAACAATCTAAGCACCGGCAATACTATCAATTTTATTGGAAAACTACTGTCATAAAGACAGCAATTTAAAATAGAAATAAGAAAACATTCGATAAATACGTCGAATAGACGTAGGTGTCACCGTCATGGTTTTGCACAAACTGATGCGTACGTATGGTCACTCATTAACATGATTTGGTCAGTGATCACGTAGAAAATTGATCGCTTTCCATTATCTATGGGCATATAAGGTAAGGGGGTCAATTTGTTTCCTTCATTTATAGTTTGACCTTGACTGAAGGCGGGTGTAGTTTGGTTGTCGAAGTTGTTTGAAATAAAAGTGCTTCGTTGGTTGCTGAAAGGTTGTACTCTTCAATTCTTCGTAGGTAAGTTTCGCCTACTTCGGCCTTCTATACACACACGTTTTTCTTGCTGGGAAAAACTACTGTTTATTCGCCGTGTGTAGGCACAGTCGTCAGTGTGACATAGTTTATCAATAAATACTGTGTGCCTACTTACGGCCGCAATATTTATTAATAAGTTCTGAAGTTATTTTGAAAGAGATAAGTGCTCCACATCCTATCCTGCCCTCTGTGTCCCAAAACATGCAGTCAGGGTACCTCTGCGCTGCCACTGTCGACGCCGTGGAGGTGGCAAAGTTTTGGGCCAACAAGATATGAAATTCAGTCGTGCCAGCGACACGAAGAAGATGAAGAGATAAGTTCAAATGAAATACATCGTAATTTCAACTTTTGCTTCTATTAATTCAAAGTTAGACAGCTAAACTTTGATGTGATAAATAGTATTTATACGTGAATTTCAATGAAAGGAGGATGAGTCATTTATCAACGCCCACTGAAAATGTCTGAAAAGTGACATTTTGCATTAGGCCTCATATTTAATCGGAAAGGGACGAGTGCTTACAAAATATATATTTTCAAACGGGATCTAATATATTCAGAGATAAATCAATATTATGAATAAATAAGCGAGCAGTTTGGAGAAATATTTGAAGGAAAAGTAATTTTCGATGGAAAAATTGTTTTCTGGGGGTCGAATGTGGAAAGCCATTAACTTACAGATAATGTGTGTGTGTGTGTAAATAAAAGATGCTAAGCGAGCAAACCCAAAGAAAAAACGAAAGAATTAAACTTAGTTTTCGAAAAAGAAGAGGATTCTTTTTCTATGATTTCGGAACACTGTCACGGACCAGTCGGCATTTGAAACTTTTATGCCGGCGCTCGTTTGTCCATTCTCCTTTCCACAGCTTATAATTGTTTCTTGAAACTTTCTCATACATCAAACAATAAAATAATTGCGCGCAGACAGCGCGCAATTATTTTACGCTTACGTTTTTATGAAATACTGAAAAAAAAAAATTGATCGTTTTATTGGCCAATGACTTCTAAATCAATTATTTTTACTATTGAGTAACTGCTTTATAAGAATAAATGAAAAAGAAATTCACAATCACAAACTTACAATCCGGCCGTCGAGAGAATGTGTTCCTGATACCTATTAGTGTGACAACTCTAGTAGCTAATAAAGATCAAATTCGCAAAACAAATATTTGTTTGTATGATACTGACAGGAGTTAGGAACGCATTCATTCTCGTTGGCTGAAGTGAAATTGATATTGTTTATTGAAATAATTGATTTACATAAATATTTACAAATAGGGCCTAAAACATGAAGTTGGTAAGATATAATTGGATTCTACCTGAATTAGGAACAAACCTGTATCTCAGGTATCTCACTCAAGTGCTTATACATAAGTATTATCTAAAATACCTGTAAATAGTAAATAGTAAAATAAACTGTAACAAATCTAAAAATAAAATAAACGTAATAATACAATTCCTGTAGCCACAACATGGAGGAATATTTATTTTGCACCTACGCAGCAAGTACGCGTAGGTGCAAAATAAATATTCCACCACGAAATTCTTCTCCATTGAATTATTTATAAGAAAATGTAACGGTCACCCGATTGCCAGCCATGCCAAAGCCATGCCATGCCGTGTCGTCTTGGTGCAGCCAAAGCCACAGCCACAGCCTCAGCCAAAGCCATAGCCATGACGCCACGGCAGCCTCACGCGATGGGCGTTACCGAGCGGCGATCCCCTCCTCGATTTAGAGTGGGGGTAAACTTATAAATAGGTCGCGCAGCGCACTTGGTAACAATTTTCTGATCTAGAACCTAGCCCAAGCCGAAACTCTGTTCGATTATAATTTATACAATAAATACCTACAATCAAGAAAATTGTTTTTCGCTATCCTGTGTTTCAATCAGAAGCGGGATACAGCGAAATCGCCGTGAACTTCATGGACGTGGGGTGTGTCCACCCGGATGGGACCCCTCGAGCGACACCGAGCAAGATGAAGACGGCGATTCTACACTACCGCCCGCTAAAAAAAAAAAATCTGAAACACCTCCTGCAAAATGAGGTCGACAAGGCCGTCCGCGAACTGGATTCAGACATCGGTACATCCAAAATTACAATGACACCTACAAGAAAATAGCCAAGATCAACGGAGTCCACGTGAAGACCTACATCGATACCGGAAGCCAGGTGAACGTCATGACCAGTCGGATCTCCAAATTATTATCTCACGACGTCATACCTACGAGTACGATCCTAGAAGGCTTTGCCGGCGGGTTAATTACTTCCCGTGGAGAAGTAAAATTTAATCTGGAAATAGACGGTATTCGAGTTACTTGCGATGCGTATCTGACAGACATCGAGATGGGTGACATTCATTTATCATCGGTCAACCCGCCATCAATGCCAGCGACATTACACTCGTCGTAAACAACGGAACAGCCACACTGATGCGCGAATCTGACTCCACGCCAAAGGAAGATGTGGTTGAAGAGCTCCACAAGTTCAAGATTGTAACGACTATGCGAGAAACGTTGCCACCAGGAGCTTCCATCATCAAGGTCCTGATAGTGGGCAACCGCCAGAACAACGATATCTGTACCGCTGCACGCCACTACGAGCTTCAAGGATTTTCCTACTCCCTGCCCGCCACTCTCCTTCGAGGCGACTGCGGACACATCAAGGTCATCAACACCGGGTCTGAGGACATCGTGTGGGCGGCTGGCCAGGTCCTCACACGAGCCGAGAGCTGCGACACATCACCCACCATAAGTCAGGTTAGCCAAGCCAAGCCATATTTGCCTTTAAAGCCTTCTGATTTGCCTATTTCATGTGATTTGCCTAAATTAACTGTGCCGGAAAATATGCCTTTTGTTTTGTCTGTGGATAAAGATTCAAATCTGAGCATAGGTGGAGTTTTGTTAGACTATCGCGCTGTGAACAAGAAATAGTAAAATCTAAAGTCTCTGAATTATTAGAAGCCGGTATTATTAAAGAATCGGAGTCCAACTATGCTTCTCCAGTGATATTAACAAAAAAAAAAGAAAGAACGGGGGTAGCCTGTGCATAGATTATCGCGCACTTAACGCCATAACCGTTATAGACAGATATCCGTTACCTAATATTGAAGACTATATTTCTAAGTTAGCCGGTAAAGAATATTTTATGTGCTTAGATAAGTCTCAAGGTTCAATTGGCGCTAAAACCCGAAGATACTCATAAAAGTGCATTTATTTGTCAGGCCGGTCAATTTATGCCGGTTTAATTAACAAAAAAGTAAACTCCATCCATTTTTCCCAAAATGGCGGTAGCAGCGATTCATGCGAGATTTTAGTTTTTATAGATGACATATTGGTACCCTCAGTCGACGTTAAATCTGGTCTTGGCATGTTAGAGGTTATGTTAAATAAATACGAAATCGAGAATCTGAAATTAAATATGAAAAAGTGTACGTTTTTAGAAACTCGAGTAACGTATTTAAGACATGAAATTTCCGAAAGTGGTGTGCAACCGGCAGAGTCAAAATTAACCGCCGTGTCACAGTTTCCGGTGCCCAAAAATGTACACACACAGTTTGACAGTTTATCGGGTTATGTAGCTATTTCCGTAAGTTTATTCATAAATTTGCTCAAATTGCTCGTGCCTTAACAAATTTAACAAAAAAAAAAACGTTGCATGGGATTGGGGTAGTGAACAGTCAGAGAGTTTTAACGAACAAAAAAAAAAAAGTGTTTGTGCTGCAAACCGGTTTTAGCGATATACGATCCCCAGCTAGAAATAGAAATACATACGGACGCTTGTAAGTTAGGCATAGCGGGTATATTATTTCAAAAACAAATTGATGGTACTTTAAGACCGGTAATGTATTTCAGTCGTGTAACTTCTAAACCAGAAAGCGCATATCACAGCTACGAACTCGAAACACTAGCGGTTGAAGAATCTTTAAAAAAAAAATCCGCGTTTATGTAATTGGTAAACATGTAAAAATTGTTACGGATTGTACCGCGGCGCGTTCCACTTTGACAAAACGTGACATTATTCCGCGGATAGCGAGTTGGTGGTTGATGATTCAAGATTACGATATAAGTGTAGAATACCGGCCGGGTGAGCGCATGAGACATGTCGATGCACTTAGTCGAAATCCTGTTGACGCGCTTAATGTTAATCGCCTAGAAGTACCTGATTGGTTCTTTACAGTTCAGTATCAAGATGACAAAGTCAAAAACATAATTGATCGATTAAAATCTGGTTCAGCAGAGCAAGACTTGGCAAAGGATTTCGTACTGATAGATGATAGGTTATACCGGAAAACCCTGTGCGGTAATCGTCTTGTAGTGCCGGGACCAGCTAGGTGGAAAATTGTAATAGGCCATGTAGGGTTCAAGCGCTGCATCGAGCTTATTAAGAATGACTACTGGTTTCCGAGAATGACGCGGTTAATTCGGAAATATGTTGCGGCGTGTTTACATTGCGCTTACGGAAAAGGGGAGCACGGGAAAAAGGAGGGTATGTTGAATCCTATTCCCAAACCAACTGAACCGTTCAGAACAGTACATGTAGATCACTTAGGACCGTTCTGTAAGACGAAGAAAGGCTATGGGTACATGCTAGTGATAACGGATTCATTTACAAAGTTTGTAATTGCGGAACCAACTCGGACAATAAACTCAATCGAGACGGTCAGGTTATTAAAACGAAGTTTCGCTTTGTTTGGATACCCGGATAGAGTAGTGTCGGATCACGGAAAAGCCTTTACTAGTAGATTTTTTTAAGAAGTTTGCTACAGACAAGCAGTTCAAGCATACTTTAACTGCTATAGCTTGTCCTCGAGCTAACGGCCAAGTTGAACGAACCAACAGAACCATTTTGAACGCGTTACGAGCTACCGACCCTAGTGAAGCCGCGAACAATTGGTCTAATAATTTATCTGACGTAATCTGGGGTATAAACAACACTTTAAACGACACAACCGGATATAAACCTTACTACTTGATGTTTTCACGGAATAGTAGGTATGTGATGTTTCTATTCCTGGGCGGGTAATCGAATCGACTCACGTGAAACGCACCAAGGCTAGGCAGCGCATTGAAAAAGCTAGCGCTAAAATGAAACACCATTTTGATAAGCGTCGTAAGCCATGTCACACATATAGGAAAGGTGATTTAGTACTTTGGAAACAGGCTCCTACAGGTAGCGCAGCTAAAGTCAGTACTAAACTAGATGATCTCTATTCAGGGCCGTATATTGTCACAAAAGTTGTTGGTAAGGACAGATACAGGATCAGGAGTATAAAAGGTTTGAGAGGATATAAGAACTTCATAGGTTTAGTATCTGCTGACTCCTTGCGACCCTATCAAAGTGTGGCTCCTGTATCTGACAGTGCCAGCAGCTCTGATGAGCAGTTAGAGACAGAGGACCTAATTGATTTACTGGAAAGCTAATTGTGTTCCTTTTTCCCATTGCGGGAGCAATTGTTTCAGGATGGCCGACTGTAACGGTCACCCGATTGCCAGCCATGCCATGCCGTGTCGTCTTGGTGCAGCCAAAGCCACAGCCACAGCCTCAGCCAAAGCCATAGCCATGACGCCACGGCAGCCTCACGCGATGGGCGTTACCGAGCGGCGATCCCCTCCTCGATTTAGAGTGGGGGTAAACTTATAAATAGGTCGCGCAGCGCACTTGGTAACAATTTTCTGATCTAGAACCTAGCCCAAGCCGAAACTCTGTTCGATTATAATTTATACAATAAATACCTACAATCAAGAAAATTGTTTTTCGCTATCCTGTGTTTCAAAAAGCACCAATATCGAGTAACACCTGATTCCGAGATCTCATTATCAGATATTTATAAGTCATCAAATTTTATAGGATCATATTATAACAGACAGCGTATAATATCGTTTCTATACAATAACTTCTTTTCAGGAACGAAGCTCTTTCACGCGTTCGAGAAATGGCAAGATTGTGGATATGAACTACGTGACAATGTGTTCTACTCTCCTCACGGTTATATCTGTATTAGCCCTGTCCTTTATCACGGGCTGTCATGGCGAACAAAAACAAACAGATCCAGATTCTTATATGAGTCAGATGATCGCAGATTTATGGTTAGAGGGGGCTGACGTCATCAGGATTATTTGGCGAGATTGCTCAAAGAAAGTAAGTGTTTTTGATTATGTTTTTCAACAGTAAAGTTTAGTGTCATGTAAACTTACACTACCTATTGCTCCGGTTTACTTATAAGGAGTTAGCACGAAGATCACTGCACCCAAATTGTGTAAGACACGATCAATTACAATCTGAAACAATTTTGAACGATATTGCTAATCCATGTCCAAAAAAAAACATTTACTCAATAACGTAAATAACGCAATGAATTTTGTTGAACTGTCAAAATGTCAGCCATTGCTACTGTCAGTGTGTTACACAAAAATAGAAATGAATCTTTGCCTGTCTTTAGGCTACAAAGGACAACAACTAAAGGTTCCAAGTAAGTGGGTACTTTAGTATCTACATAGATGATATTTCTATGATGGTTTCATGAAAATCCGGTTCCCACAGGAAGGCGGTATGGTTATACCAAGTGTGTTCTACTTTCGTACAATATTTTTAGAGAATGAGGCGTTTCCTTCACAGTACGCTGTGCTAACAGGTAGCCATTATGGGATACGGTAACTACTTTACGTAGCATACAAGGAAAACTACACTTTGAGAGACCTTGTTAGGATTTTCTAAAAAGTATTTTCTGGTATTTCTCTAGTTATTTCTCAATAGAAAATTATCGATACATTCGACTGAACAGGAGTTTTATACAAGGTTGTAGATATTAATAATATTGTCTATCAAAATAATAAATTTATTATAAAGATACCCAAACTCCTAGGTAAGGTCGATGAACGATATGAAGGACATTTTTCCTTGGAACCTTCCTTATTGTTATTTTATTTTCAAGTACATACCTAAGTTGATATTACTCATTATGGTTAAGTCCAACAATGTCCTCAGTCTGTTCATGGTCATACCTCGTATAAGCCTTCAGTAGCCGCTCGAAATCACCTTAATCGGCTTTGCCAACAGTTGCTCCGTTTACACAAAACATATAGGAGTAGGTACATAGCGCTTAAAGGTATTTTTTTTTTCTTAATATTATACAGCATTACGTGTCTCCTAAGTCTACCCTCGACAGAAAGTTGGTTCTAGTCTATTATCTACATACTTTCATAATTATCATAAAGGTCTAATGGTGAAATCGAAAATAGTACTACAATCTTCTACATTATCCACGTGAAAACAAAAGGTTTTATAAAAATTATGTAGATAAAATTATCTTAATTAATTACTATTTTTTAATTATCGGATAAGTTTTTTTTTACTAACAAATGAGTCATGGTTACTTGAAATAAAACTTAAATTGAATTGAATTGAAAACAATACACAAACACAGTTTGCCGAACACAATAATGCTTTTTTTTTCTATTAAAGTACCGTTTTCAATTATTTAAGTGTTATCTATGAATTTTTTATTATAAAATAGTGTATGCAACTGCGCAGAACTAGATATTAAAAGTAGCAGTTTCATAAACTACTATAACTTGACGCCATTATTCAATTCAATTCCTTTATTTCAATCAACAGTTGGATCATATAATATCATTAGGTACATTAAATAAAAATTATAAAAAAAAATAAGGCAAAACACCACACAATTTCATTATTGCTTACAAATTAAATTGGCAAAGTCAACAAATTAAAATTAAAAATAATCATAAATGTGACATATTTAAAAATAATAACTCATATAAAATATCGTATATTATGTGATCCTAAAAAATAAATTCAAAGAAAGTTTGAAAAAAACTTGGCTTGCCTTATCTTTTGATTGATTTATAATTAAATACCACAACGGTATCTAATTTGTTTCGTTTACTTCATTTATCAAATAAATTTATAGTAGGTAGGTATTTCATTTTGACAAGATTCTTTGTAGACTAATTTTTGAGTGATTTAAGTGTTAGTAATTCAAGCAAACGTCTGGCTAAATTAATTTCTTTATGTTTATGTTTATTTTAACTTTTCGCACAAAAAAGGTACAAAGGCGGCCTTAATGCCTTAGGCATTCTCTACCAGTCAACCAAGGGTGGTGAAGAGATTAGATGGCAGGTGCTGTTATCTTAAATCTTTTTCTTATACCAAATGTTTTATGAAAATAGTTCTCGTGTTAGTAAGGGGCTTGTTTCTTGTTAGCTCTCTCTCGTTTTAGCAGCAAGCCTTGTTTGATACAGACTTTATTAACAATACTTTACATAAATACCCTGAGGCAGGATAGATTCTAAGATTAATTTTCTCATTTTGAAGCAATGAAGTACTAATATTTCTATGAATAAACTAGTTTTTGCCCATCCCGTGAAGGTCGGCATTTTTTTGCGCGGAACCCTCTGTCTTTTTCTAGAATAAAAGTAGTCAAAGTTACTACTTATAACATCTGCCAGTGAAAGTTTCGTCAAAATCGCTCCAGCCGTTTCGGAGATTAGCTGGAACAAAACAGACAGACAGACAAGTACCTACTACTTGTAAAATTCCTAGTGTGGGGCAAGGTTTTTAAAAAAATAAAAAAAATAAAATAAAATAAAAATAAATATTGATAAATGGAAGTTTTAGATCGAATGATGAAATGGAGAATTTCCTAATAAAGTTATAGTACCTAGGTAGTTATTTATCATTATTATGACTAATTGACGCACATATTTCATTGCACCGGAAAATGAGGTAATTATCTACCACTAATATATATATATATATATATATATATAATACAAAAAAATACAAGTATATAAAAAAAAATAAAGAAAAAGGCAGGAACTCATTGGGCATCAAAACATTCGTCCGCATCACTGTCAATGGGACATCGTATATGGTATCTACCTACTAAGAAATATGAATGTAAATAATGTAAACGATTTGTTTTGTTTAAATTCATTGGTTTAGATTACTTAGGTTCCCGAGGTTGACCTATAACTTTATTCGTATATTTTCCTATTGAATATTTATACCAGCGCCATCTACAACGTTTAATTACAACTGTGTAGACTTGAAGGTTAAGCAATTTAAAAGTAACTTGAGTCAAGTTGCGTTTTTGAATCAAGTTTTTAGCTTGCAAGTCATACCGCGAGATGGCGTTTATTACGTCCGCCATCTATCGAGAGAAATCCGCAGCTAGTAAGTTTTACTAGCTTTTCATCCACAAGGGTGCGTTGCCTGTTTCCTTAAATCCTGTTTTACTTGAAAACATGACGTTCTACAATGGGTAAAGAAGGTAAGGTGATGAAGGCCACAATAAAAATACCTCCAAGGTAAAAAAAAGTGGACTTAAAAATAAAACATTTATTCAAAAGAAAACTGTTAATCTTAAAATATAAATCAATAAATAAAATAAATACCGAATATCGAATTAACGGCATTCTATAAAAACTGGGTAACAATTTGGCAACTCTTCATCAAACACAGCCTTCGCTAAAGGCTCGTGATTTTTTCTCATTTTTATTATCGTTTTATTATTAAGTACAATTTCGTTGAAAGAGTCTAGAACTAAATTATTATGGGGGTGTACTACGAAATTTTTCATTTCTTTGATTTGTTTCGCATGGCCGCTGAAGAACCCTAATTCAGAGCAAATGGCTTCTAATTCTGACTTGGTATGGTTTTGAGAGGCGTAGCATTTCGAATGCCAGACGCCATGGGAGCGGACTATTATTTGTCCTGTTCCGTACCTGTAAAATATAATAAAAATTGTATTGGCAGTTATTCAAAACACAGGAACCTAGCAGGCCAACCAGCGACACCTTATTACATGATGTAAAATGACCCATCAGTCTCAAGTGAAGATCTATTTGTATGAACTAAATATATTCTGGTCCAGTGCTAGACTTAAGACTCATAGGAAATAGCTTTCCATTAATATATCAATGCTGTATTTTTTTTTCAGAATCATCACATGAATAAGGCATCAATCAACTCAGCTTATCGCAGTCCACTGCTAAACATAGGCTTCTCCCAGACTGCCACAATACCCTGACCTCCGCCTTCCGCATCCAGTCTGTCCCAGCCACCTTCTTTAGGTCGTTGGTCCATCTAGCTGGGGCGCGTCCCATACTACGCTTGCCGATACGTGGTCTCCACTTCAGGACTCGTCTCCACTTGCCATCAGCCCTTCGACAAACATGGTCAGCCGACTGCTGTTTTCGTTTGCTTACTCTGCAAGCTATGTCGGTAGCTCCAGTTCTTTTCCGGATAATTTAAGGCATGCTATATTATAATGCGGACTTACGGCGTTCCGTATGGAGCGCTGAGTGCCATGCAAGTCTGTTCGTCTTCTCCATTAGGACAGTCCCGAACTCCGTCACACACTGTATCTGGAGACACGCAGTGATCAACGTCAGATTTCGAACCGCATCTGTAAGAAAAAAGAAAACGTCATATTACACATTTTTGCAAGTAGGTACAACATATGAATAAGTTACGCCATAAATATGAATGACTAGCTGCGCCCTGCGGTTTCACCCGCATACCTTTCGGTCCCGAGGGAATATCGGGATAAAAAGTAACCTATATGTTAATCCTGGTTATAAACCATTTGTGTGCCAAATTTCATCCAAATCCGTTTAGTAGTTTTTGCGTGAAAAGTAACAAACATCCATTAATCCATCCATTCATCCATTCATACAAATTTCACATTTATAATACTTGTGTTAGTAGGATAACATACACCAAAAAATAAAAATTGCTTCCCAGCAATAATTGTTGACAGAAAAGAAAATAAAGAAAATAATTTTATTTCGGACACGCACAGGAAATACAAACTAGAAAAAAGAACATTAATTATTTAAAAACAGCCTCACCGCTACGCAGATTGCATGGGAGCAGTAACAGCATCCTGGATGTAATAAGCAGTAAGCTAGACAGCCCAATGGTGTGGAGCTTTACCCAGAAGACTAAGTCTCTCTTAATTATTAGGTACTAACATAATTTTTAAGTTCATCTAACAACATTGATGTAAATGTAATGTAATGGATCAATGGTTGTCTGATTAAATTAATTATATTATTATTATTTATAATATTATTTTAAAGGAGATTTTAATTCAATTCTTTTTTAATATTGGGCCATCGAAAAAAAATGTATTACCCTGGTCAGGGAAGTTCTTCTTATATTTTTTTACTATTGCGCCGAATCTATACGACCATTCCTTCAGCTGTTTTTAAAGTGACTGGCCCTGGACATGACTGGTCTCCTTTTTTCTTTATGTTACTAAGGCCCCCTTGCGGGTTCATGGGTTATCTTATATAATATGTAACTCTTGTTGGCGCAAGATGTATTATTTGATTAACTCTGAGTTATCTAGAATTCATGGTAACAGTTTGTGCATCAATGTCTTTGACACTCTGTATAGTGCTGTTCCACAATTTTACTAATGAACTGACACTAATTTGACATCAACACGCTAAAAAGAACAATCACAAGGAGCATTTAAGAAAGTCTCACTCACTTATAGTTTCTCTTCGCAAAACATTTGCAGAACGCCGGGTCCTCATCACTCCTATCATGACAATGTAGAATGCCATCACATAATTTCGAAGGCATCACCGTTGCCAAATAGTCCTTACAAATGGTCTGGCGAGGCTCATCAGTACCATCCCCACAATCATTGTTGCCATCCCGGAACAGTTCCTTTGATATGCATTTACCGTTGCGACATTTCATTTGGCCCACTGAGCATTCTGTAACGTAGGTAATTGAGGCTTAATTGAGTTCAATGGCACGGTATCACAAAATTACTTGCGGTATTAAAAGTATGGAGCCATAAATGATTAAATGAAACAGGTAATGAAAAATGGTTGCTGCCCATTGGAGCGAGCTGACCCTTTAACACCAGTGAAATATGATATTCCCAATTGAGATCCGATATACCTACCCATTTTAACGGCAAAAAAATGAGATGTCATTCACCACCTGAGACTGGACTGAATATATTAACGTATCATATGTATAACATGATAATTTAGGCACATAATACATAATAGATGATCGGTTACTCAGTGGGTAACGTAAGGTACGCAAAAAAAAAAGATTTTCAGAAAGAAACTATATACGACTTACAGCATGTATTAGAAAAGCGTGGTCATATTTATGTGTGTGTGGTATAGACCATCGTGATCGTAAATACATGATGAAGTGTCCCTTACAAAACTTCAATACCTACTCAACCCAAATGTATGGGACGGCTGATTATTTTTTCGTGATTACGGTGTTGGTCCTATGGAGAAAATTGTTCAGTTCGATAGTGTCAAACCCTTAAATATGTCCACACCTTTCTGATACCAACAGTGTGCGTACGTGACAGTCATAAATTAAATATTTGCAAGTATCGGTAAGACTGTAAACGGAAAAAAATAGAACAGTAGCAAATAGAAATTCTTCAATATTTTTTTTTCCAATTTTAGTAAATTTGTCTCGGAGATCAAACCAAAAAACGTTATTGGCATTACTGTTAGCCAATAGAGCATAAAATCACAATCATACGCAGGCTGCGTGTGAGGTCATGACTCGATAACATCATTCTAATAATTGAATTTTGTTTTGTGAAGTTATGCCTACGTTATTTTATTTTTTGTCCATCATTATTAGTGAAGGTGCCAAGTTTATTAGATTGCCATCGACAACTTAAAACTAACTTCATTATTTTGTTTCATCACCACTACTCGGTAAAGGAGAGATCTTGATAAGACTGGTATGTTTGCCATTAAAAGTTAATTAGTTAATTTAAAGACCTGTTACTTCTACCACTCCAGCAATAGGACCATAGACTGATTTTGTAACAAATGAAAATAGGCTACAAAGTATTAACTTTTTAAAGCATATCATGATACTTACCGCATCCTTTGTGGTAAGGATCGCCGTTACACATTATATTCTTTTTGCCACAAGCTTCTTCTGCTTCGTCATTGCCGTCTTCACAGTCTCTGACACCATTACAAACTTGAAGCAAAGGAACACATTGCCCTCGACCACATCGGGTTCCTGCGCAGTCGTCGCCGTGGTCTATTAGGGCTGGCAATCCTGCAACAGTGTTTTTACCTGCAACAGTCAATAATGGATGTAAAAATTAATGGTAACTCATAATTGAGTTGTTTATTAATAAAAAAAAAGCTCCTCGAGTCATTTGATTGATTTGGCTGTTTTCGACTGATGTTTTTTTGGGAAAAGACTAATTGTGATTTATTTTATACCTAAATTGGCATTTTTAGTTCTTATTCTGGAACAGATTTTATAACAATCTATATTTTATTGTATTATCAAGAGAATCGATCTGGAATGCATTCTATTCGGTTTTAAAACTACAATTTTATTAGCTATTAGCTTTTGACATACCATAATGATGTTTAATTTCGTTTTTGAGGTTTTCTATGTCCGTAGCATTAATGTGGTCTCCAAGTCCACATTCACCTCTACCGTCGACAAATGAGGCTGCAGGGTACCAGCCCTGTTCGGTGTGACAGTTCACTATGCCAGCCCAGTGACGATGATATGTGACGTCGACCTAACAAGGAAGAAATAAGACTTCAGTATAATATAATATTATAAAGGCAATCATTATAATTGTTCTACATAATCATTCAATAGGTTATATTTTCATTAATTAAAAGGTGTTGTTATTTTGTTTTCTTCAAATAGTTTAAATAGTTTATTATTTCTTGTCAAAGTACTTACTGGACAAATATTTTTACTTGATATTCGTTTAAAGCAACGATTGCTGGAATGACAGTTTTCACTAGTTTCTTCTAGGAACACGGTTATTGTATTATTTTTGTTATCTTGACCAACTGCTACACAAGTTGATTTCTGCTCTAAGGAATAGCTGGAATAATAAGTACTGCATTGATATTAATCATTTAGAAGTATTTAAATTAATATTAAAAGTAGATTTTTGCAAAAACTTACGAAGAAGCAACCACCATTGGTTTTACGACATTTGAGTAATGTGCTGGTTCCCGTAAGTGCAATAACGTCGCTTTGCTGCGATATACATCCTTCTTAGAATCTACTTGATAAACTTGCTCGTGCAAACCTTTCATAGCTCCTAAAGTTCTATGAGATCCTAATACAACTGTTATGTAGTGACGAGATAGTCTGAAACGGTAATTTAACTAAAAATTTAAACAAGTCGAGTAAGAAACAATTTTTTTTTATTATTGGATCTAAGAATATACTTACGTAGAATCCCAAAGGCAAGAATCACTAACCAACACCCAACTTAAATTGACTAAAACTCCAGTGCACCTATAATCTCCTTCAACAAACACCTTAGCAATCCAAGGCCATGCGTGATTACTAACCAATTCTGTTTCCCGTAAGAACATATTTTTAGGATCCTTGAAGTCATTAAAGAGTGAATTGTCACAGAAAACATACAAAGATTTGCAAGTCTTTGTAATGTTCGGTACACATATTTCTTTTATTACTTGGGCATCTTTTATAATGGTATGTTGAGCTGTATCGTTTTCCTCACTTTCATGCCTGTAGGCGAAGTGTATAGGAACTCGTTGCATAGTATCTCGCCGGTTCCTTTGGTTGTCTAAACTGCGTTCCGCGTCTTCATCTTCTTTGAGGTTTAAGTATTTCACATTGTATCTATTTGCGGAGCTGCAAAGGAACTTCGTATAAGTAGATTGAATAAAATGTGGTAAATGCAAGACTTTTTTACGATTTTTACTTACAGATTGCATCCATTTTAACATTACATATTATATTTGCCTGTGTCCCAGCAGTGGGAACATTATAGGCTGATTATGTTTAATACATTTACTTAGTTATTTCTATTGAAACATGCATTTTTCGAGATCGTTTTATGGGTAGTAATAATTTATTATGTCTTCGAAAAAAGACGTTTCTTACCTGAATCCTAAATAGCGGCAAATATGCGTAGCTGCTTCTTCCTGCTGTTCAATCGATAGTTTATCATCACAAACTACATGCCAATCGTTGAAGTGTTTCTTTGTGATGTATCCTTCTAAGTTCACTGTCGGTCTGTCATCCAAGTCCAATTCCATGTCTTTACCGTTTGTTAATGCAACTGAAAAAGCGGTTGATTAATGCTTGTCTTGGATCATCAACTTGTTTACCTGATGCTTCATAAGTCAAACTACTTAAATCTCCGTTTAAAATAATAATTTACTAAAATATTACTCACAGCAGTTCAGTTCATCTTCACCTTGAGGACATTCAACTTTTCCATCGCACACATGTTTCTCAGGTAAGCAAATTCGGCTTCGTTGACACAAGTAATGGTCTTCTGGACAACTAACTAAAAGATGGGATTATTTGATGACTTAGGTAGGTAGTTTGTCTACAACTAGGAACCGTCCTCTTGTTTTCAATATCGATTCTATTTATTGTATTGGTTTTGTACAAAATACTTACAGCAATCTAATTCATCCTGCCCATCTGCACAGTCTACAATTCCGTCACATATAAGGTTCTCGTCGAATGTTAATAAGAAGTCAGTGCAGGTACAGGCCAGTTCATCAGTGCCATCTTCGCAATCTGCTTTACGATCACAGCGGTGTTGGTAAGGTATTGATTGTTCAATACTGTAAAAAAAAACTTTTTATACTATCATAGAATCGAATGTCTTCATTAAACTATTAGAAAAAACCTACAATAAAATTGTGATTAATATGTATGTACCACTTTGGTTAGACCTGCTGTCTTGTATGGATTAGAATGTTGGGCTAAAAAGGGATGAATGATAGGCAATTGCAAGCAGCTGTGAGCAGAATACTAAGAGGGATGTGTGGTGTTACGTGAATGGGTAGATTAAGAAATCAGTACATAAGAGGAAGTCTGAAAGTGGCACGGTGGGCAGGAGCAGGAGGAGTATGATGATGAATGATGCTTTATGTATCACTCTAACTTACCGTCGGCATTGAAATTCGTTGGGATTACGATGTCTTCGTCTTGTTTTAGCTGGCTCAACGTCAGGGAAAACCATGTCTTTCTCTATTTGATCTAGCGTGTCCGAATAATTATTAAAGTCTGGTAATTTTTCGGTTGATGAATTCTGGTGGAGATGACTTTCCGTAACATTGTTAGCGTAATTTATAAGTTCAGTTTCTATGTCTTCCTGATCTGTTGCCGTTGAATTATAGTTTAAAGGTATTGTTATATGAAGTATCGAATCACTTTCAGCTTTTTTGCCGAGATTGCTACCTGGAAGATTTTCTAGACGGGTTAAAGGAGTAGTTGGCTCATTTTTTTCTATGTGTTCTATAAAATCATTATGTATAAAGGCAGACGTTGAGGTTTCGAATTTATTTCCAAATGTTTTATTGGTATCATCATCAGAATCGCTACTTATATTTTCAGGTTCAGTTCGTTGACTATGCGTTGTTGTTTTTTTTTGTTCTAATACTGACGACCGAATCTCTTGAATCAGTTCAAGAGATTCGACTGAAAAATCCAATGTAATCATTTCTGCATCACTACGACTTGGAGAAGTTGTCTCTGTACTGGTTGCACGTTTTGGATCAGCTGTAGTAGTTTCTTCAGAAATGAATAAGTTCTCTGGGCTTTCATCATTTATAATTTCAAGAGCATGTTCAAAGTTTGGTTTTTTGGTAGCAGTTGATTTTTCGGCATTGGTTGATTCTTTCGACTGTAAATGATCAGTAGGATTTTCCTTCTGTTCAAAGTCGGCAACAGTCGATTCTTGAGACTGTGCGTGATCACTAATATTTTCCTCATTTTTGAAGTCTAGTTTGTCAGCATTAGTCGATTCTTTTGACTGTGGAATATCAATAGGATTGTCTTTATGTTCAACGTCAAGGTTTTCAGTATCAATAGACTCTTTTGGCTGTGGGGTATTTATCTTATGTTTAAAATCAAGTTTTTGGGCATGGGTCGATTCTTCTGACTGAAGATCGAAGTTTTCACTTTTTTGTTCCCTCCTGTGATTACTCTCGGTTGAAGTAAAAATTTCTTCAGTTTCTGTTGAGACATCGTCATCCGAAGGCATCTTAGCTGGTGTTGTATCTTCTTGATTTTTGTCACTGCTAGATTTGAAGGGCGCTGGTGTCGTATCTTCTTGATTTTTGCCACTACTAGATTTGAAGGATGCTGACGTTGTATCTTCTTGATTTTTGTCACTGCTAGATTTGAAGGGTGCTGGTGTCGTATCTTCTTGATTTTTGCCACTGCTAGATTTGAAGGGTGCTGGTGTCGTATCTTCTTGATTTTTGTCACTGCTAGATTTGAAGGGCGCTGGTGTCGTATCTTCTTGATTTTTGCCACTATTAGATTTGAAGGATGCTGACGTTGTATCTTCTTGATTTTTGTCACTGCTAGATTTGAAGGGTGCTGGTGTCGTATCTTCTTGATTTTTGCCACTACTAGATTTGAAGGATGCTGACGTTGTATCTTCTTGATTTTTGTCACTGCTAGATTTGAAGGGTGCTGGTGTCGTATCTTCTTGATTTTTGCCACTGCTAGATTTGAAGGGTGCTGATGTTGTATCTTCTTGATTTTTGTCACTGCTAGATTTGAAGGGTGATTCTGTCTGTACTTCCTTTGAATCAAGTAGTGCATCTAATGAACTTTTTGGGTCTACAAATATACTATCTGCAAGCGTGGAAATTGATCTAGTGAATTCACATTTTGTTTCATCTTCTCCATCTAAGCAATCCACTATCTTGTCACATTTTCTTTTTTTTGGAAGACATTTTGAAATTCCTGTTTCACATTTGAATCCGGGACATTCTTGTATTGGTTGAAATTTAGGCAAAGTCTGGGACGCTGAAATGTAATGTAATGTTATAAAGGATTAAATAAAGGTAGTATGGAAAAAAATATTGAATGTTCACTTGTAAAAATCCTTACTCACATATGTGATATTTAATCCATTTTACGAAAAGGCTGACTCGAGTATAAACACCAGGCTCATCTTTACGAGCGCACCCGTCCCCATGACTCACGATCCCTGCCATGTACCATTGTTGAGAATTCAAAGGGTTTCTGCATAAAAGCGGCCCTCCACTATCACCCTGAAATAATCCAACGCGTCGTCTGTAGGCTGTGATTTGCTTAAGTGTGTAATTCAAAGAGTATGATTTAAATTATGTAAAATCTTTAATTTTGTATGTAAAATAAAACATGTTAGATATTAATTCTTAGATCTGTTAATCATTATGGTGATTAAACTACGTCTGATTTAAATATAATTAATAATAAAAAAGTTTGAAAATGTTTTTGTACCTGGCACGCATCTCTGCCACCTTCGACTAAACCTGCACATATCTCATTGCCAACCCTATCTTCCCGGTGTTTACAGTTTGCCCATATAGGAACTTCTACTTCTCGCATGTGGTCAGCTAAAACAGTAGGAAAACGAATTCTATGAAGACAGTGTTTTCAATAAAAAAAGAAACCTTAAATTAGTTGAAAGTCATTACTAACGATCGGGTCCGTGTTCTATAGTAGATCCCCAACCAACGGATGTACATATTGTGCCAGGAGCGGGTCCCCAAAGCCAATCAGGTCCAGCCGTATCGGGGTTCGGTAAACATATCGGTCGAATCCAACGACTAAACTGAATGGCGGGTTCGACTTTCAATAGAGACAGATCGTTTTTCATGTCAGACTGACTGTAACGTGGATTGACTATGACGTGCGTTACTTTGTGACTTTGTTCTTGTGGCGAGAATGAAAAGCGACGCAGCATTCCTACTTGCACTTCGTAGTAATGATCCCAGAACCTGTGAATTGGTTTTGAATAATAAACAGAACGAAATAATTACAGTTTTGTGTTGTATAGGCAATAACTATTTAGTTATAATGTTACAATTTCTTTTATAAAATATTTAATATGTATTATAGAAGAGGCCTGTGTCCCAGCAGTGGGAACATTATAGTCTGATTATAATTATACTATATTTATGTATTGTAAGTGCAAGAAAACATTAAGAAAGTAGTCTAAAAGTAACCTTACTTATGTACACAATGAGCAGCTGACACCACCCAACTGTGAGTTATAACGACTCCACCGCAATGGAACATGCCATTCCTGTACAAAGCAACCATCCAAGGCCAGGCTGCGGGCTGGCTTAGCTTGCCCCCCACCACCCTGCTCTCCGTCCTTTTGTTCCTCATCGTATCAAAGAAATCCCTTTTCGATCTATCGAATTTAATTTCGTAATTATTTGTCTCAGTTCTGGTCTCGTCTATATCCCTTTTCAAGCGGTTGCCATAAAACATCAAAGGGTACGGACGGTTTTTCAGAAGAAATCTTTTTTTACGCCCAAACATACGATTTTCAATCGCAGCGTTCTATAAAAAAAATAAAAGGCTTGATAGTAATGATCGAAATCTTTTGTGAGATATCTGATTCCCTTGTACAGTAATACAAAAGACGTAGATTTACTTAATAGTGTTTTTTTTTCTATTTTTGGAACTAAAAATATATTTTGCGCTAGTGTTTGTATTTTTCTACCATCACACAATTAATCTTGACAGCATTGTACAAAATAAATTCTATTTTCATCAACGAATTTTCTTTCCGAAAATAGCTCGTGAAGCTAAAACTATTTTCTTGGAGAATTCAATTGTATTTGAGTTACCTCTTTAAGTAGCTGTGACGTGGACTGCACTCTCGTTCCACATAACAAGTCCGGGCAAGTGACGTAGACAGCTGAAGAGTTCATGCAAGTGTTACTCGTTTGTATCAACCCCCCGGGACCCGTGTTCAGGTAGTCGATCTTCATCATTGGGTCTATTGGAAGTACCTGGATGAAGGGAGGCCTAGAAGCAAGAAAAAGATATCAGTTAAGTACCTAAATAAAAGACCGAATTCGTCATCTGCCTAGCCTTTTCCCAACTATGTTGGGGTCGGCTTCCAGTCTAACCGGATGCAGCTGAATACCAGTATTTTACATGGAGCGACTGCCTATCTGACCTCGACAACCCAGTTACTGGGTAATACGATACCCTTTGGTAAGACTGGTTGTCAGACTTTCGGGCTTCTGACTAACCGTAACGACTGGCAAAGATCCATGAATGACAGCCGGGACCAACGGCTTAACGTGCTTTCCGAGGTACGGAGGGGTCTCGGTATGTAAAGATGGTCACCCATCCACCGCGGCAAGCGTACCTTAACCTGATCGATCGACCTGTGCGGCTGTTATTACTTAGCCACAAGTACCTAAATAAAAGACCGCATTATACTCGTAAATATAAAATAAAAGCTACTTTCGAACAAAAAGGTGTTTGGAGATATAGGTGGAAGGTATTCTACTGGTCTCCTCTTACGCGTATTGGAGGTGAAGTTGTGATCGAAAAGCGGAAGTGAAACTCTAACTAGCAGTTAATAATATTGTAATTGCCACACACGTATTATAGCTTCGTGTTGCCACTTAACAAGGCTGCGTTCCTGACTAACTTATAAAAACATAATACGGGCCACGTATTCTAAGGTAGTTTCATAAATGCACAATACACGTCACAGGTGAAAGACAATTAGAAATAACATATTTTTTTCTCTTTACTAAAACTATGAGCGAAGTTTGCATTCCTTTTGAAAAAAACTGATTCACCGAATTGCAGATAATGTAATCAGATTGAGGACGTGCAGCATTTGCTGATGGATTGTGTCCACAACAGGCGCGAGAGGGAGTCACTTTTGAAGGAATTGAATTTAAATAGGCTTAACGTAGGATTAATACAATCAATTTTATCCCAATCAACTTCAGAAGGTGCCAAAAAGTTAAGTCATTTAATAACAGTCCTTCACAGTGACTTCTAACCTTACCCCAAGTGTTTTATATAATTGTGTAACTGTTTACACTGTTACACTGTTACATTAAACCTTATAATTAACAGATAAACTATACAGTTTATCTGTTAATTATAAGGTTTAATGTAACAATAGTAAAAGGCACGATAGGATTGACATATCTGTTTAGATAAAAATCACCAAAATAAATAAAGAGAAAAAAAAACTATGATAGTAGACACAAAACCTTATATATACATATAATATCATACCTGATCATGAGGCCTGTTTCTCTTCGACAGGCATCATGGGCCCACATGTACGGATTCCTGCACACCGCAAACCAGTCTCCTTTGAAATTTCTATGTAGAAAGCCTTCAGTATTCGAAATGGCAAATAACTGAAAATAAATATAGCCAATTTATTTGTAACATAACATAACACCTGTTTTCGCCGAGGAATTAGGCAGAGGCGTATCTTTAATAGACCCACATTTTACCAGTTATTTTTAAGTCCCATGTAATAGAAGACGAGCATATTGCCATCGACCGGCCGCAAATCCAGACTCTAGGCTACTATTGAGAAACATCTGATGGAAAAACTCAACACCACTTTGCCCAACTTGGAAACCGTATCGAAAGAACCAACAAGGAAGTCAATACAATTTATTCATAGTAAAAGTAAAAAAAAAAAAATGTTGGTCCTATATGAACAGCGTTATGATAATGAAGGAACATAGTTTTCATAAATAATAATGTTATTTATTTATTTATTTATTTATTTACCATTTATGTACACACATATATAAACAGACAAGAAAAACAGAACAGAAAAAAATAGGTAGGTGTTAATCGAATCCCAGTTTTATAATTTATTTATCTATATTATTCTGTTCACAGGATGTTTGTTTTAAAACTCAAACATAACAGACAAAACCTTTAAAATAACAAATTTCAATATAACTCAGTAGGCGTATTTAAACCTCTTTTCCATATTAATTTTTGAACCGGTAGTGACGTTGAAGTACATAACGTTTATTTTACGTCAGCACTGATTGATTCGAACATACGAGTCTGATGCAATTTTGTGCCCTGCAAGTGAAGTGAAATTGGTGTGTCCGTCACCCGTTATCTACAGCAGTGCGATTCTGCCGATCGATTCTGTAAAAATATCACCGTGAAAAGTTAGGTGAAGTGAGCTTAGAGTGAGCTGTCAATAGTGTCAATCCCTGGCATTAGTTGGAATGACAGCTCACTCCACGCTCACTTCACCTAAGTTTTCACGGTGAGATGCTTACAGAATCGTACTGCAGTGCGATTCTGTAAGCATCAGCAGTTCGAACAGCCTGAGTACGGCGTGAGTTCGAATTGGTGGTGACCAATGCAACGAAATACTATTTAAACTTACTGGTTTCTTAAGAAGACTCGGGGTCAGCATGTTACATTCAACTTCATCCTTGTGGTTGGGACAGTCGACGACATTATTGCATCTCTGCTCTTTGGTGAAACAAGTGCTTCGAGAGTTCATGTCTAAGTCTTCACAGCTGAACATAGTATCGTTGCAACCTGAAATGAATATTAAAAAGATAGTACAAAGAAAACTTTTTTCAATACCGTGCTATACTGCAGTTCGCAGTCTTTTGTGGCTGAAAACAAAGACTTTTGCGAACTGGAACTGATAGCAATCAATAATTTTATATTTGCATCTCAATGGACTAGACAATCATACATATATCCAATATATTTTTTACCATAACATCCCATTTCATCTTCTCCAAAAGGACAATCAAAGTATCCATCGCAGAGACGAGATTTATCGACCCTAGCTTTGCAGGTACATCTTGCTTCATCACTGACATCTATGCAGTCCACGTTGCCATCACACCATTGCTTCTCTTCAACGCAAGCGTCTTCACCCAGACAGGGAAGTGTGCCTGGTGGACATGTTGTTTCCCGTGATGAATTGGAGGAACGTGGTGTGACTTCTGGTTTTGATCTGTCAAAAAAGGGTTTAAATAATGAGATGAATAGTATATTTTGAACGATGCAATAGATTAACGGGAGTTGTATGTACAGACGTCAGCAGGTCAAGCTACCCGAAACTGTCAAATTTTCCCAATCAACCTTGAACCTTAATGCTTTAGCGATAAAGTTGAAAATCTATTAAAGACATTTGACAGATTGTAGTAGCTTGATGTGCTGGCGTCTGTACTAGAGATGCTTGTTGCTTTTAGTAGAAATGTACTGGCTTTGATTTCAGCATTTAGTTCGCCTTTGTACCTTTTTACGTTGCATACAGTTTAATTAATAAACAGGCTATGAGCCACGTTATTAGCACAATATGAAATAGTGAAAACACTCTTCATCTTATCCATAATCCCCCTTTTTCCATATTATTTCCATATTCCCCATTTCCCTTCAAGGAAACAACATACGCTAAAAACTAATACAAAAATAACACTTCTGCAAAAGAGGTATATATTATTTAGATTTAGTTAGTGTACACTCAACACTTACGTTGACGTCAAAAATCTCATGAATATTTCAGCGTCTTGGGGATGAATTTTACGTCTCGGCAAGTCTGTATCGCGTTCTTGAAGGTACGAAGCGTGCATGTCAGGTGAATAATACCTACAACATTAAGAAAGTAGATAAACAACTCGATATGAAAAAATAGTAAACAAATAATGAAGATATCTGGCAAACAAAGTTCCCGTACCTGCTCTTAGGTAATAATGGGTGCTCATAATGTGGTGCTAAGTATGCGGGAGACGGGTCATAAATTCCTGTAAAATAATAAAGTAAGTGAGAATATGTCGATAGTAAAAATCGACTAAATAATACTTTTTATCCTATTAACCTTTTGCGCGAGGGTAGTTTTGTTTTAGTAGACGTGCTAATAGACACGTATCGGTAAGATGCTGCGGTGAAGTCAAGTGTGAATGAGTTAATACTTTTGTATTCGTATATGGGCTAGCGTCTCTAGCTTCCAAGTGCATGGTAGGAACCGATTCTAGAATACTATCGAGATTCGAGTTTGGGAATGCTTCGCGTTTAGTTAAATCTGTAGCAGCAACGTTGTTTTGCTTTGCTTTAATAACAGCATCACGTTCATCATGTTCATTAATTTTCAGTTTTATTCTTGATGGATTTTGTTTTGTTTTGCTTTCATCATTGTTTTCTACTATCCCTTTTAACTTTGTCACGAAGTCTTTACAGACTTCTTGTTTCTCTTCATTATTGCATAAAACGTCGTGATTCAATATTATTTCTCTAGCTTTTTGTAGTTGTTCATCATTAAAGTCTACAGTGTCTTCTATGTCTGTAGAAGAAACCACTGGGGTGGAAGTGTGCCTTTTTTTTCTTTTTTCCTTAGGTTGTGATCGTAACTTTTGATCAGCAGTTTCATTTTTTAATTGGAGGAATAATTCCATACTGTGAACTGTCACGTTAGGAATTTCATTATTCCCTGTGAGAATGATTATTTCAGTGTTTCCCGCATAACCTGTAAAAAAAAATATTTTACAAATCTGCTTATAAACGATTTCAGTCGACAACAAGGAGCGTCTTGTTTTTGTTATTCTATTTACAAGTTTCTCTTACCATAGTTCTCTGATAATCTTAATAGCAGGACGTAAGTTCCTACCCCAAAAGTCGTAAGTAATAACATTATTACTAGTTTATGCAACGAGGGGATCAAACATTTGTACAGTCCACTATTAGCGCGACCTGAAAAATTGGCAAATGAATAATCACAATAAGAATAATTTAAAAAAAATCTAGATCAATATCTACTTCAGATATTTTGCCATATCATATGTAAACTCTGCTTAATGTGTTAAAAAAAAAACAACACCCATCTCCTCCTACTTTTGGAAGTCGGTTAAAAAACCAATTACCTGGTTAAGGATGCAGGAAGCAGCTATCAAAGAGAAGTTCTTAATTGCCCGGCGGAAGTTGGTAAAATAAATTGCTAAGGTTTGAAGTCGAGAGACTTTGCTATCTGTTAGATTATTATGATGCATAAAAATGTTCGTAGGTATAGGCATATAAATAAACTGTTGGTTACTTTTTTTTAGGACGTCATGTAACTAGGTAGATCTCTGGTTAAAATTAGGCAAATTCTATTTTACCTGTATACCTACGTGCAAATAAAAGAAAAAAAAACATAAAGGATTGTATGTTTGTTTGTACGTACCATTATTTTCTGATGACTCCGCCAGCTCCATTGGTGGTAGACCCAGCTGGTTCCAACGTTCTTTCATTATATTTTCAGTGGTCACCTGAAAAAATATGCTAATTTTCAAGTATGTTTCAATATTATTTAAGTATGCAGGTATGGTCTTTGACAATTCAGCAGAGGTCCACGCTCGAAGTTTTCCAGAGTGTCGTGGAACGGAGTATTCTGGGTATTAAACTTGTGGACCGGGTTAAGAATACAAAAAAAAAAAACCGAGTGTACTTATGACCAGACGACTGAAGTGAAACTTCTTTCTCAAAATATTAATTCATTAAATTGTTCAAAACGAAATAGAAATACGAAAAATAACCAAAGAATCACCGTTCGCGTAACGCTAGTAAACTCGCAAACGAACTACTGACTGAGATATATACACAGTCTGGCCATAAATACTGTTACAATTAAAAATAAGAAAGATATTACATTTGAATTTGAAATCTGTCATTTTTATACGATTGTTCATTGAGTTTTCTAATTTTGGCGCCAATACATTGTACAATATTTTGCGATATTAAAATGGAGTGGGATGATAAAGAGAACCGAATCGCTGTGATTGCATTACACAAAGTTGGTATGGAGCCAAATGCAATTTTTAAAACTCTCCATACGCTTGGTATTAGTCAAGTGTTTGTATACCGGGCTATTAATAGGTACAATGAGATCTCCTCTGTTTGTGACAGAAAAAGATCTGGCCGTCCACGTAGTGTTCGTACGAAAAAAGTGGTCAAAGCAGTAAGGGAAAGAATTCGAAGAAATCCTGTCCGAAAGCAAAAGATTTTATCTCGGGAGATGAAGATAGCACCCAGAACCATGTCGCGTATTTTAAAAGATGACTTAGGACTTGCAGCCTATAAGAGACGCACTGGTCATTTTTTAACTGATAATTTAAAAAAGAATAGGGTGGTAAAATCGAAACAACTACTGAAGCGGTACGCAAAGGGAGGTCACAGAAAAATTTTGTTCACGGATGAGAAAATCTTTACAATTGAGCAACATTTTAACAAACAAAATGACCGTATTTATGCTCAAAGCTCTAAGGAAGCTTCCCAATTAGTCGACAGAGTGCAACGTGGGCATTATCCGACTTCAGTGATGGTTTGGTTGGGTGTTAGCTATGAAGGAGTGAGTGAGCCATATTTTTGTGAAAAAGGTATCAAAACATCGGCACAAGTGTATCAAGATACCATTCTTGAGAAGGTAGTTAAGCCCTTTAACAACACCATGTTCAATAACCTAGTATGGTCCTTCCAACAAGATTCGGCGCCGGGTCATAAAGCTCGGTCCACGCAGTCTTGGTTGGAAGTGAACGTTTCGGACTTCATCAGAGCTGAAGACTGGCCGTCGTCTAGTCCCGATCTTAATCCGCTGGATTATGATTTATGGTCAGTTTTAGAGAGTACGGCTTGCTCTAAACGCCATGACAATTTGGAGTCCCTAAAGCAATCCATACGATTGGCAGTGAAGAATTTTCCCATGGAAAGAGTGCGTGCTTCTATTGATAACTGGCCTCAACGTTTAAATGACTGTATTGCAGCCAATGGAGACTACTTCGAATAAGCTTTTTATATTTTTAAATTGTTTTATATTTATGTATTAAACTAACACACTGTAAAAGTAATAAATATGATTTGCAATAAAAAAAAAAATTTTTTTTCTTCGTGACAATATTTATGGCAAGACTAGGTACATATTTCACTTACTAGCTATAAGAGAAAGAGAGAAAGAAAATGTGCGCGCGCACTGCTCTCTCTTGCTCCTACACTGTGATACAGACAATAGGCCTGCACTGTGCTTAGATATACGGAACTTATTTGGCTATGAGAGGAAGAGAGAAAGAAAATGTGCGCGCGCACTGCTTTCTCTTGCTTATATCCCCCACTCAACTCCCGTTCGCCTCGCCCGATCACACTTTTCGTAACGCTTACGTCACGCGTTCGCCAGCTTACTCCCCAAGTCAAGCGTGCGTAAAGAAGTTTCACTTCAACAATCCGTTCCATCACTAAAATAACTGATGTCACTCGGAAAGCTGCCACGCTTAAGTGGAATTGGGCTGGACACATCTGCCGCATGTCGGGCGATCAATGCCAAACTTACGACCCAGTGGGTCGCGCTTAACGGCAAACGACATCGCGGCAGGCCCAGACGGAGACGGCGGGATGAGCTGGACTCCTTTGATAAAGATTGGTCCTTGGCATCTCTGGACAGAGAGGTGGAAAGAGAGTAGGGAGGCTTTTGACATTAACGTAAACAAAATGTAAACTTAGTTCGGCAGTCGAATACATCACTAAGTCGATATCGAAAGTCGGATATATGGGTATATCAGTATATACCCATATATCCGACTTTCGATATCGACATAATACAAATCGCAATTAATAGTAATTATTTATACTCGCCTATTTACCTTAACGTAGTGTCTAGGTTCCGGAGTGCTTGAATACAATAAAAATAAACTATGGGCTTTCCATGGGTTTTTAGGTAGGTACAAAAAAAACTTACCGAAAAGTTCTTAGTAAATCATCTACATCAAAAAGCATTTCGTTCTTATAGTTTATTATTAAATTAAGTATAATATTTTAATTAATTAATGTATGTAGATAAGTGCCTACTACCTACATTAATAGATCACTTAGGGGCTTGGTACCTACCAAACCCTATCACAAGTCGAAATAGTACACGAAATCTCTAACATATTACTAAATTACCGTCTCTCTACATTATCTATCTACGTATATTATAAATAAAAATGAAATGCATGTTCATTGGTAAGCGATCGATTAGGCAATTTTTGTTGTTTTCTTTGTAATAGTCAGAATTTTTCTATGCCGGGGGATTCTAGGAGTCGTAGCATTGTACTCAGCATGGCTGCTTTACGTGGATGTGACGCATATTTTCCCCCAACTTGTATTCTTTCTCTGCGTCATGTTTAACGCAAATAAATGTATTTTCTTTCTTTTATTTTTTCTTTCTATTGTATTTTTGTATGAACTCAAGAGTTTGCACAGGGCAACGTCTCTCGGGTCAGCTAGTAAAAGAGAAATAAAGTACTCGTCTACGTGGCAAGTAATCGACATTAATATATATTAAATGTCGATCGCATGTTGTTGCTGTCATGCTGTCATACATCTCGATAATAAAATGAACATCATCTTCGAGCGTTATTCGTAATATTGGTAATGGCACATAAAATTAAGGTAGTATTTCGCTCCTAATAATGCTTAAAACATACGGAAGAAATATTTAACTGAAAAGTCGTACATTGTCATTTATGGGAGACTAGAAAGGCGAAGGTGGATGCAAAACATTGAAAAAGGATTATCTTAGTTTTTTTTTCAATTTCCAAGATTTTTTACAAGTAAAAAAGAGGAGGGAAAAGAATCATAGGGCATCAGAAAATTCGTCCACATCGCTGTCAACAGGAAAAATTCCCGAAAAGCCTAAATCTATGGCCAAAAATAGGCCAGCCCTCTGGTCACGTAAAATGTCGACCAACCACTTGGTTATAACCCGAAAAACTAAGTGAGCACTCGGACCACATGGCGGCCCATTGTCTCATAATAATATTTCTGCAGGACGGCAATTAAAGCAAGTATTTCTCTTTGTATTTTCATTATTGGTTAGGTCATGGGATATAGGATATAGGATATAGGCTCTCTGCTTACCTACGATAAATAGACTCATTACTTCTTACGGTTTTACAAAGGGCGACGAAAGGTTTCAATTTAATTATGTAATTTAAACCATTCGTTACCCCTTTTCAGAGGTAGGTTTTGCAGTAATTACCTCAATTAAGGAACCTATATTTATTTAGTACTTTAAGCACACAAATGAGCAAAGGAGGACTTAATGCCGTACGCATTTTCTACCAGTTAACTAGTTCAGGGTGATGCACAGACAAACAGTGGTAGGTGCAAAAGCGAAAATTGAGAAATAATATTGATTTAAAAAGAAAGATATACATATACCTATTAAATAAATATGTATATATAATAATATTAAAAGACCTACATAAAGACTCGCAGCCACAGAATTGATATTAGCAGGTACAGTCCGGCCGTTGAGAGAATACGTTCCTGACATCTGTCAGTGCGACAATTCTAGTAGTTAATAAGGTTCAAATTCGCCAAACACTTATTATTTTGTATGAAACTGACAGGTGCAAGAACGCCGTATTGTAAGGAAGGTACTGCTGCCAACAACTACTAGAATCAATTCCATTTTCCTGTAAATGACAATCAAAAGTGCCTTTTAATAGCCTACTTGCAATAAATGATTTTACTTTGACTTCTAAGTAATAACAGCCACACGGGTCGATCGAGCAGGTTAAGCTACGCTTGCCGCGGTTGGTCCGTGGATGGGTGGCCATCTTTACATACCAAGACCCTTTCATGCCTCGGAAACCACGTTAAGCTGTTGGTTCCGGCTGTCATTCGTGGATCTTTGGCAATCGTTACGGGTTGTCAGAAGCCCGAAAGTCCTACAACCACCTTAGCAAGAGGATCGGCAATCGCTCCATGTAAAATGCTGGTGTTCAGCTGCATCCGGTTAGACTGGAAGCCGACCCCAACATAGTTGGGAACAGGCTAGGCAGATTGTGAATTGCTTTCCTATGTAGGTACTGTTATTTTACAAAACAAGCTTATAAAAAATTAGTCAGGTATTTTTTATATTGTTTTTGTAGGTTTAGCTGACCTTGCATTGTATAGGATTTTTGTTCAGTGAGAAGTCAGCTTATACTGGAAATCTACAGCTTGATATGTCGTCATGCATACTTTGTACTAATTCAATATTCATTCCTACTTTTTTTTATATAAACTAATGAAAGTTATTTATGAAGTCTAGTCAACTAACACAGCAAACTGAACAGCAACAGGAAGTGCATGATAACATAAGTAGTTCCTCGCAGTAGGTGCAAAATTATGCACTCGAAACTTTCCCGGTAAAGGGAATCGAATTTCCGTGGGCGAGGCCAGTGTAATAATTTTGTTAAATACATTAAAATATAGGCGTTTTCCTGTATTTATACGATAGCTTGTGTAAGCATGTGGGTTTTTGGATAGATTTAAATAATTTTCAACATCATAGCATAGCATTTATGCATAGCATAATTAGCCTATAACGTTCCCACCTCTGGGACACAGGCGTCCTCTCTGTGAGAGGGAATAGGCCGTAATCCACCACGCGCGTCCAGTGCGTGTTGGTAGATGTTACAATACATGTCTTCGATTTTTTGGTTCTAGAACATGGCGGTTCCGTCATTAAGTTTTCCTTCACCGTTTTTTGAGAGCAGTGGTGATGAAATAAATTACACAAAGTTAATCGCCTGCTTGATTTCGAACCCACGACGTACAACTCATAAATCGGAGCCATTACCACTGGGCCATCACTGGTCTCCGTTCTGCTCTGCGTTCCAAGGTCATCATCAGCCTATTGCAATCCTCTACTGGACATAAGCCTCTTCAAGGGCATACCATATAAGACTGTCCTTGGCAACTCTTGTCTAGCTACCAGCTAGCAGTGCTACCAGCCAGCTAGATGGTTTTCAAACATAAATCCCTTTATTCATAAACGTTGCTTAAAGTTAAATAGTGTCACCCATTGTGTCACCCTTTGTAAAATTTTTGTATATTTATGTTTTATAATTTGTATGGTGTACAATAAAGAGTATTCTATTCTATTCTATAGTGATTAGCGACTGTTTAAAAATACATTTTTCACGTTTGCACGTCTTTAACTTAACTCTAATCATCGTTTATAAATAAACGCCAAAGAGATGCTATTATAAACCAAATATTGCTTTAGGTAGTCACCATTATCTCTTTCATTTATAAACTGTCGTCATTAACTTAGATATAACTTGACTAGACATTCAATGAAGCAACAACTTAAGTATAAACAACAGCTACCCATATTTCCAATAATTCCTTTGTTAGGAAGTGTCAATTATACGAAACGCAATTAAAATAGCGATAGTTATAATAGAGGGTAGCACTTTGTTGACATTATTTATGCTTCCTGGTAGAGATGGGTAATTAATTGCATAATAGATACGGTCGGCCAAGAAAGTGAGTTAGCAGAGACTTAAACTAGAAACGCTTCAAAACAGTCCTTATAGTTTTATGACGGGCAAACGAATTTCAATCTTAAGGGTTCTCGAAACGATTATTTTTAATTGTCAGTTTTATATACACAAACGCAGTGGTGGCCGAGAGGTATCCGCCCCAACTAACGAGTTGTAGGTCGTGAGTTCGACCAGGCAGGCACTTTACTTTGTGTATTTCATCACCACTGCTCTCAAAACGGTCCAGGAAAACATCGTGAGGAATCCGGTATGTCCTAGAAATAAGAAAATCGAAGGCATGTGATACCCACCAGCCCGCACTGGGCTTGCGTGGTAGGTCATGGTTCACTCCCTCTCTCAGAGAGAAGGCCTGTGTCCCAGCAGTGGGAACATTATGGGACTGAGTATGCTGATGCGCAAAATGATCGTCTACAAAATGCAATTGACAATAAACACACAAAAAATTTACAATTGCAATTGATCGTTTCGGGGACTCTTACATTTTGCCCGACTGTACTTTTGTAAGTTGATATAATTATCAAGCAAACTAACTAGGCCGACCGCTTAGCTGAGACGTTGCCTGAGGTAGCTCCGCGGTGCGAGAGGGGTAATAGTTGTCACAAGTTGACGAATCACTGAGCTCTCGCATCACGTCACCACACCCCTCCCGCACCGCGCTGCTACCTCAGGCAACGTCTCAGTAAGCGGCTGGCCTATAAGCTCATACATTATTAAACTTCCTACAGTTGTTAATTAGCGGCAGATTTATATTATTAGCTTATCAGCTAGTCGGCAGTATTATTTTTAGACTCAGCAGATTATAACTTTCGCAACGTCGGCAACGCTGAGAGGGCTGAACTCCACAAGCGTGGGAGTAAAGAACCCAAGGGATGAGGTTATAAGTAGATAGGTATGTATACTCCGACATCTGAGGCTCTAGTACGGAAGCGCGACGTAAACTTAACGTAAAAGTAACGTAAATTCGATCAATTTTTCGATCGTCATAAACGACCATTCACCAAGTTTGGAGAGTACTTGTGATAAGGAACTTGTTAAGAAAAGTCTTCAAACTAAGCTGAGTCCGAAAACCGTGTTTTCAATTTTAAAATCGTTTGAGAATCTACGTTACGTTAAGGTACAGACGCCAGCACATCAAGCTACTACAATCTGTCAAATTTCTTTAATAGATTTTCAACTTTATCGCTATAGTATTAAGGTTCAAGGTTGATTGGGAAAATTTGACAGTTTCGGGTAGCTTGACCTGCTGGCGTCTGTACATACGTCGCGCGTTCGTGCTAGGCCCATTACCTTTATAGTAGTACTGTGATAGACAAAAATAAAAATAAATATTATACACGCATATGCGAATATTCGGGTGTAGGTGAACTTCAGTAGGTATTGGTAATCTGTGAACTTTATCAGAATTCAGGATGATGGCAATCCATTACCACACATGATATTTGGTGTAATTGTACCTAATGTAATTTACAGATTTTGTCGGAGAAAATAAATACACAAAATGAGCGCTTAGCTTAATGATCCAATGGGTAAGTCAAATATGATAAGACAGGCAAGTAAAATGTAAGCACGCTATTAAATTTTTAAGACGCTTTTAAATTTCGTCTACGATAACGTTATCACGAGCATGTTTCCATACATTTTATGGAACGTGGACGTCTATGATAATATCGTCGAGTTAAAAATTATAAAAGCGCATAGTAGGTGTTACTACGTAAACTGTGATGAAACGTTGTGTCCAAAGACAAATTAATCCTATTCTAGGTACTCACAGTTTCCTAAAAATGATATACTTTCACTCACAAATCACGAGAACACATTTCTTTGCTAAATAACAAAGTTTTATGTTACTTCACACCACCGAGCGACCGTATCCGGCGCACTGATTGACTCAGTCCTCGTACTTGACAACCTGCTGATCAGTAAATTTCGGGTAGAATCACATTTGTTTCATTGACAGTTTTTGTTCGACGTAAACTTGTGAGTTTCGAAAGATACTCATTTGTTTTTACCCGACTGTGATGGAGGTAAAGTTGGTGTGCTGTCGGATACATTCTTTAACTTAAGTTTTCTAAAATGTTGCTGGGTTGCTGGGAACTAATTCGGCACTTTGTTGAAATCTGAAAAGGGATTGTGTTAGCACATACTTACTTTTTACGCATACTTACTTTTGGAGGTGTTTAGATAAAGGATCTGTAGCTACTGCTGAGCATGAGTTCCTAGGTTCCTAGCTGAGTAGGTACGTACAGTTTTTATTATATTTGTTGATATATTGACGTGGCTAGCTGACATATGGCAAATAATTTAATTTAATTTTCTGTGTCTTGTAATGTTAATTACTTAACATACCTATTAGTATTTTCTAACTAAACAGACAGCTGTGCTGCTGAGGAGTTTGTTGCGCCACTTCTTCCCAGCGATAGCACTTCCTAGTAAGTGCTATCGCTGAGAAGAAAGAAAGGGGAAAAAAAAGTAATTTTGACGTTCGAAAAGTGCTGATTCTCAGCCTAATTTGAATAAATGACTTTTGATTTTGATTTTCAATTCTTGGACGGGACAAAGTGCTATTGGATTTTTCTATCTGGAGTTTCTCAGTAGCAGCCCGGAGTTAGGATATGTGCCCGATTAACGGTAATAGGCTCGCCCCCTATTACATAGGACTTAAACATAACTGGCAAAATAGGGGTGTACTATAGGTACACCTCTACCTAACTAACCCTTCGGGAAATACAGGCGTGCTGTTCAGTTATTACGTCGAAAAGTTATTTTCGCAAAAAAGATTTTCTCCTTTGCTTTTTTTTCTTTTGGGTAAAAAAAAACCGTATTAATTGAATTCAAAGTTACATTCTATTGCTATATAATCGTAATAACGACATTGCTTAGTGTCATCAAAACAGTCCATGCACCTCGAAACGATGACCTGGTTATTTCATAATGTTGATTCGTACTTACAACTTTAAAACATTAAGCATAATTTGCTTACTTGCATAGAATTTAAAAAAATAAAATCTGTACAGATTAGAATTGTAAATTTTGATGATTAGGTGCATTTACATATTATTTAAAACTATATACGTATTCCTTGATGTTAGGTATATCATTTTCCTTTGCATAACAAAAACCATGGGTATTCTAAAACGTCTCTAAGAATGTTCAAAAATTCTTACAACGTTTTCAAGACTGTTTCCTAAAACATTTTTTTATAAATGCAACCTTCAAAGTTTACTCGAGTTCATATTTGTTGCGTCGCACTCGCTGATTTGAAAGGAAAAATGACATAACACCCATGGTTCATAGCTGTACATAACGACAATGTTTCATATGAGAACACATCTGGCATTCTCGCTTACATTACTGAGATCACATAAAGATATCTTTCATTCACACTTCAGAATATTCCCCACTTTACTTTTACTTTGAATAAGAATCTTATTCAAAGTTGTTAGCTAACAAAAACATTGTGCCAAAATTACTAGTTAATGGCATGTATATGTATAATCGAAACTCCCTTTTCGCGCTCCTAAATATATTATTGAACGCTCTAACTTATAGTTGTGTGTTCAATAATATTTTAAAATAATTTCTTTTTGCGGTCCTTTCTAAACACTTAAGTTTTCGGGCCTAGGTACTGTAGAGGTTTGTCTGCCGAAGGCAACCTCATATAGTGCAGGCCGGCTATAATTTAGCGCGGGTTACATTCGAACGTTCAAGCTAATGTCATATATTTTCTATTAGGATTTTTGCTTAGATCAGTGAGTGATAATTTAGTCATAAATATGTAAAGACGTGCTTACAATATAATCTTAAAGGAGTCGTATAGTTGTATGATTCCCCCGTTACCTCAGAGGGCTCTTCAAGGCCTCTACAGTACCAAGGGAAGACCCAAGGTTCCATTTATTGAAGCCGAGTTTAACGATCACTTAGTAAGTTTATAATTAGACTTGCAAATAGATATGTGTTCCAATATTGTCATATGCAAAGGCGCGGTCATAGAACAAATCAATTAGCTGAGAATCCTAAACACATGTCCATTAGTTAATTGATCTTCATCCCTTTACATGATTATGCATAAACCTTGCTTCTACTTTCATTTATTATTTTGTTGTTGGAAATTAATAAATAATTAATCGTTTATTTATAAAAAGGGGATACATTTATCAAAGTGTTGTTGGGTTCGCATTTTCGTTGTTTGCCACCGACTTCCGAAATTAAAGTTATTTTTCACTTTGTAGTGTCTTTTTTGGAAGTCGGTTGTTTTTTTTTGCCATAAAGTTTTTATTTTTCACTTTTAAGTTATAATTTTTACCAATAATTTTGGTTTAAAAACCAAACTACTCAACCGTTTTTGATTAAATTTCTATGGGACCAATCTGAAAGTATATCCTTACGAATAATTTTGAATTTTGCAAATCGGCTTATAAATAACGGAGGTCTGAGGTAACAAACATTAAAAAAAACAGTTGAATTGAGAACCTCCTCCTTTTTTGTAGTCGGTTAAAAATAGCGCACAGTTGCTAATTGGCCTGAACTAGATTGAAGCTGTGCTTCAGGCTAGAAAGTGCATAAATATTTAATGTAATAAATCAACAATGAGTATAAGTATAAATTTAAATTAATAAGCGATTTTTTTAGCAATGAATTGTAAGCAAAACTAAAGGAATGTAACTTTGCATTAACACAGGTAAATGTAAGCAAATAACTTGAACAGTGCGAGGCATGTTAGTCTAGATTAATTGCCTATTAAGCATTCGAGTAGGCACTTTGGCGGTTGCTTATTAGTACCAAGTTACACTTCTCAGTAGGTTAAGTCTTTCGTCACCTAAGTTTAATTAACAACTCGCACTATTCGAGAATGAACGCACGAGAAAACATCGTGATGAAACCGGCATGTTTTAGAACCAAAAATTCAAAGACATGTGGCATCTATTACCAAGCCTTACTAGACCCGCGTGGTGGATTACTGTCTACTCCCTCTCATAGGCCTGTGTCCCAGCAGTGCGAACATTATATGTTGATTATGATTATGCTAATATTGAAGATTAACTAGCAATAATCTAACCCCCCTAACCCCCCCAACCCCTAACCCATAACCCCCTTATTAACCTAGTGACATCAGATAAAGTCATCTTCCACAGTTTGTTGGTTTTTAACATGTACTTTGAGGGCTATCTGCCACTCTGTTCCATAGAAAGTGGATACAATCATCAGCATGTATCTGCCCTTGATGTTTACTTCATCATTCTCAACTGATAACCATCCGCTATCATTCACTTTTCTTTCATATCATTCCTCACACAATCCATCCATCTTTTCTTTGGACCTCTTCTCCCTCTTCATCCATCATCATTTATATTCATCACTCTTTTAGTCACATGCGTTTCCTCGCTCCTCATCATATACCCATACCAAGCCAAACGATTTCCTTTCAACGTATCTGTCACTGGCGCCAAATTTCCCCATAGACAGAGTGGCAGGGACATCTACGAGAAACCTGTTGCCATGGATTCAGTACATAATTATGGACAAGCCTGCCACCCTGTATACCTATTTTTTTTAATTGAATACAACATGAGTATGGATAAGTTTTAGGCAATAAAACATTTGATGACTATCAAAGGTTGAACCGAAATGAACTCGTATTTAGAAAGGTGTTCAAAGGGTATTTTGTTAAAGGTACTGAGTATGTTCCAATTTGCATTACAAAGAGATTGACCCGGTCAGTATTTTATAAAGTGAAAATTCTCGTTTGATTTGGTCTCTGGTCTAATGAAGGTTCTATGTTTTGATATGGCCGTTCATTCACATTTTATTTAGAGAGATGAATTCTAAAATAATAAAGCCATTTTAGAATAGAATAGTACTAGCTGCTCCCCGCGGTTTTACTCGTGTAGCGGTATTTACAACGCCACATGCGAACAACGCGTCATTCTGACAGAGTTTACCACGCAATTAGCATGTATACAATTTCCCAACATCAATCGTTGAGCAATTGCCCGCCAGACACAACACCCATCTGGTTGGAGGATCCTCCCTTTTTACTTAGTGAGAGTGCACTTTACACCCTGTTCCTCATACCTCTAAACCCGCATGATTTTCGATCCCGTGAGAATATCGGGATAAAAAGTATACTATATGTTAATCCTGGTTATAAACCATCTGTGTGACAATTTCATCAAATCCGTTCAGTAGTTTTTGCATGAAAGAGTAACAAACATCCATCCATGCATCCATGCAAACTTTCACGTTTATAAAATTATATAGTAGGATATCTTTAATTTGTATAAAATATGGTAGGTTAAATACACCAGCAAACCTACAACTCGCAACCGTTACCACTGGGCCACCACTGGGTGGCACAGTGGTAACGGCTGCGACCTACGAGTTTTAGGTCGTAGGTTCAAACCCTGACAGGCGCTTTACTTTGTGTAAATTATTTCATCACCACTGCCCTCATAACGGTGCAGGAAAACATCATGAGGAAACCGGCATGTCCTAGAACCAAAAAATCGACATGTAATATCTATCAACCCGCCCACTCCCTGTCACCGAGAGGAGGCCTGTGTCCCAGCGGTGGGAACATTATAAGCTAACTATGCACATACTAGTGAGATCATTTGAAACATTCAGCAATCAATGCCTTAAAATGAAATTACTGTATGAATGCACAATTTTTTTTTATTTATTTACTCAAAATAAAGGATACGTTAAAAATACAGTTTTACAAAATAACTACTATTTCCACAAACGTGTGGGTGAGCACTGCTCTCCTAGCTGGGTTAGACAATGAAACACCGAGATGAGTGTTTTGTTGTCCAATCATCCACGCTTTTCAAATCTTCATCCGAGACATTTATTACCTACTGTCTTTTATAATAAATAAAACGGGGGATTTGTGGCTAAGCAAAGTCATTAAATTATTTACTTTTGTGGCAAAGTAATAACAGCCACACAGGTCGATCGATCAAGTTAAGCTACGCTTGCCTCGGTTGGTCCGTGGATGGGTGACTATCTTCACATATCAAGACCCCTCCGCGCCTCGGAAAGCACGTTAAGCCGTTGGTCCCGGATGTCATTCGTGGATCTTTGACAGACGTTACGGGTCGTCAGAAGCTCGAAAGTCTGACAACCAGTCTTACCAAGGGGTATCGTATTACCCAATGAATGGGTTTTAGAGGTCAGATAGGCAGTCGCTTCATGTAAAATAGTGGTATTCAGGTGCATCCAGTTTGACTGGAAGCCGACCCCAACATAGTTGCGAAAAGGCTCGGCAGATGATGATGATTGTCTTTTATAATAAATCGCTGAGAGCTTTATTATACAAATAGAAATGCAAAATAAGCCTTGCCTTCTGTCTTTGACGTAGACGTATGAAAAGCATGAATCAGTGGTGACGCCATTTTTACAGCGTCATGCGTCATCTACCAATCTTGCAAGACGCTTAATATAATAAATTCTTCAAATCTTTAGCATTTTTGTGTAGGCGTATTTGATACAGGTTAAAAATATCGTCATCTAAAGTGGCTCTTGTGAGGGTGTTGGGTCAAGGGCTTGATGGATGAAAGTGGTACTTCTGGACACGGGGCGAATTTTTTGGGGTTTCATCTCTTTGAATCATGTAGATAGGCAGGCGCTCCATGTAAAATACTCGTATTCAGCTACGTCCGGTTACACTTAGCCGACCCCAACATACTTAGTTGGGAAAAGGGTAGACAGATGACGATAATGATCTCTTTGGAGTCATGCCCGCCTAGTAGCTTTGTTCTGGAAGTCTTTCCGCATGGGCTATTTATTTCATTTTTTCTTTTTATTTTTTTTTATTAAAAAACTGCGTATGAACCTGAAAACCGGCCAAGTGCGAGTCGAACTCGCAAACGAAGGGTTCCGTACCACAAGGCAAGAAACACCGAAACAAACACGTTTTTGTATGGAGACCCCTTTAATTTTTAACTTTATTTTATTTGTTGCAGCATTAGAGTTTTTCGGGGGTAGGTGTAGAAAAGTTAACACGCAACTTCGTAAATCTTTTTTAATTAAAATTATTTTTATGTATTTTATTAACTTTTAAGTATAATATTTTGTTGCATAAACTGCTAAATAAGCAGCGCTTACATTGGTGAAATATTCCATGTAACACAAGCACTTACACTACACCACCTGCCAGTCTCACCAGTATTTTATAACCACTGCAAGTTCTACACTCTACATAATGTCGTCGTCTCAACTGGATGATATCCAATCGGCCCAGAAGAGCCTTGAGGAGTGCTTCCTAAAGAAGATGGGTGAGCTTGAGGCACAGATCCAATGTGCGGGACCTGCAAAAGACACTGTGGCAAAGATTGCTGAAGAGTTCCGGTCCTTCCGAGAGCTGATGTTCAGTGTGCTGGGACTTCTCAGGAAGCAGATCTTGGAGTGCTCTAGAGTGGTTGACGGATTGGAGACAAGATCTCGTCGGAAAGCGCTCATCTTTACTGGGTTCACTGAAGCGGACAAGGAAGATTGCAGGGCTCTTATATTGGACGTTCTGAAGAACAAACTGGCACTGCCTGACATCACTGCATCCTCCATCAAAGTTTGTCACAGACTTGGGACAACCAGTAAGGGACCAACAACTAGCAGACCTATACTGGTAAGGTTCTCCAATGTTGACCTGAAGTCCACTGTTTGGAAGGCAAAGTCTGCACTGAAGGGCTCCTCGGTCACAGTGAAGGAGTTCTTAACCCGGTCTAGGCAAACTGTTTTCAGCAGAGCGCGCCTGCACTTCGGGATGCCGGCATGCTGGACCCAGGACGGGATTATTATCATCAGATCCCCCGATGGAACACGGCATAAGATTTGCTCTGTAGAGGAACTCAATCCCTTGGTGGTTAAGTACCCTAAGAAGTCCGGGGAATCTTCTGGATCTGTAGGAAAGCCCGATAGTGGAGTGCGTAAAATGTAGGTGTTTGCAATATATTGTTTAAGTGGTTCCTCAACGTATTAGTTGTTTTGTGCTCGGGACGTCATTTCACTTAATATTTATACTTGTGGTATGTATCTATCTGCTCACTATTTATTTTTTTCATCTTAAAACTACTCAAATGACTTTCTGTTGGTAATTTTGCTTAATTGTTTGTGTTAGGTTAGTAAAATTATTGTGTTTCGTTATTAGTTGTCACTGTCACCGAATTTGCGTAAATTTTGACGTTCTATTTCACTTGTTTGACATTTAGTTTGTTGCGTTCCGTTTCTGCTCATGTAACTTTGTCATGTTTCGTTTTGTTCTTTGCTTGTTCGTATTATTTTTGGGTTAATGTTTGTGATGCTGTTTCCCCTTTTAATTTGATGTTTATTTCTTTTTTTTTATATCACTACTAATGTACAGTGCTGCAGGGATCTTTTGGAGTTTGAATAACTGACGATTTTAATGGAAAAGACACCTTAGTTCTGATTTTGGCCGTACTCCAAAGGATCCATATACAACTATTACTGGTGCTGCTGGTGGGTGGTGCACAGATAGTGGTTTTGCACCTAAAACAAAAGCAATATTTATAGTTAATTTGCATATTTAGTAGTTATATTTTTAAATATTTATATTATTCTTATTTTATGTTATCTGATGATGATTCTTTTTACTCTGCCATTGATTCCACTAGCTCATCCGCTAATGCAAGTTTCAGCTCCTTAACTGACACACTTGGTGACTTTGTGCGTCGGTGCTTCAGCCAACAGAAAGGACATTTGTTAAATGTTTGCCATATAAACGCACAAAGTATCCCTAGTCACTATAGTGATCTGTTGGACGCCTTTACTGACAATAATGCCCATGCCGTTCTGGTTTCTGAGAGTTGGCTCAAACCTCATCTTCTCTCCACAACCTACTCTCTCCCAGGCTTCACTCTTATCCGCAATGATAGAATTGGTAAGGGAGGGGGTGGTGTAGCTATCTATCTTCGTAGCGATTTTCCTTTTAAAATCATTACCTCATCTCCCTCTCAATACCATGCTTCCGCTGAGTACCTCTTTTTGGAGGTCTTCGTCAGAGGCGTCAAGACCCTGCTTGGTGTTGTCTATTGTCCACCCGCCGTTGACTATTTTTCCAACCTTGAACTGGCGCTTGAATCCATAGGTTCAGAGTATGCACATTGCGTCATCATGGGCGATTTCAACACTGACCTTGCCCATCACACTCCCCGATCCCGTAAACTCCTTCACATCATTGAGTCCGTTAGTCTCCATATCCTTTCACTGCAACCTACTCATTTTAACATCTCAGGCGATGACACTTGGCTCGACTTAATCCTCACCTCCACACCCTCCCTTGTTTCCTCTCATGGTCAGTGTCCCGCGCCTGGATTTTCCCATCATGACCTCATTTTCCTCTCATATGTCCTAAAACTACCTAAACCTATCCCAAAAGTTCTGCACATGCGGTGTTTTGCGCGTATGGACGTTGAAAGGCTTCGTCATGATGCGTCAGACCTCAATTGGGAACAGCTGGCAGCGGCAACAGCTGTAGACGAAAAACTGCGAATTTTCGATCAGGCGGTCCTTGCCCTCTACGACAAACACGCTCCTGTTAAGCTGATAAAACTTCGGCGTCCTCCTGCTCCTTGGATGACGACAGGTGTGCGAATGGCGATGAGGCGCCGGGATCGGGCCTTTCGTAAATTTAAAAAGGATCGCAGTGATGAAAATCGTAACTTTTTCAAAGCTGCTAGGAATCGGTGTAATCAGATGATACGCAACGCTAAACGCCGCCATATTCTCGAGAACATATCTTCTTCTTCACCTGCTGATATCTGGAAGTTCCTTGGTACTCTTGGTATCGGCAGACCACGGCATGTGGATTTTCCTAATACAATAGGCCTTGATGATATCAACCGTCACTTTACAACCACTTGTCATTTGGATTCCCAAATGTTGTCCCAGACGGTTGATTTCATTACTGGCCTAGCGAGTCCCATCATAGAACCATTTCACTTCTCTCCGGTGACCTTGGACGAAATTAAAAAGATCATCCTGTCCATAAAGTCCAAGGCTGTGGGCTGTGATGGCATCAGTCGTGGTATGGTCTTTTGGATCCTTGATAGCCTTCTCCCTCCGATTACCCATATCATTAACTTTTCTCTTGATTCCGGACAATTCCCATCCCTGTGGCGTATGGCCTATGTCCGCCCACTCCCTAAAATTTCAAATCCCTCCCTACCCAGTCATTTTCGACCCATTTCCATTCTCCCATTCCTATCTAAAGTGCTCGAGGCCTGCGTGCACAAGCAGTTTGCGGGGTTTGTTCATCGTAACAACCTCGTTAGCTCATTTCAGTCTGGGTTCAGGCCTGGGCACAGTACAGCCTCCGCTCTCCTTAAAGTGACTGGTGACATTAGAGAGGCGATGGAGGATACTAAAGTTACCGTCTTGGTTTTAATCGATTTCTCCAATGCTTTTAACGCCGTCAGCCACGATATTCTCCTTTCTATCCTCTCTCACCTTATGGTTTCGTCGGTGGCCCTGGAATGGTTCTCTTCTTATCTTCGGGGACGTCAGCAGTCGGTTCGCGTTGATGAGAGCTCATCGAGTTGGCGTGACCTGGATGCTGGTGTTCCACAAGGCGGTATTCTTTCTCCATTATTATTCTCCATCTTCATTAATTTTATAACTCACTGCCTTCGGTGTTCGTATCATCTATATGCTGATGATCTTCAATTATATACAGCTGAGCGGGTAGAAGGTTTATCGGACGCTATAGCAGATGTAAACCGAGACTTAGATGCTATCAAAAAATGGTCTGATAGTTTCGGGGTGTCAGTAAACCCCTCGAAGTGTCAGGCCATTGTAATTGGAAGCTCTCGCATGATGGGTAGGGTGACGCTTAGCTCTCTTCCACCTCTTATTTTCAATGGTAACGTCATACCCATTACCCCTACTGTGAAAGATCTCGGATTGCATCTTGACTCAACGCTTAGTTGGCAACGCCAGGTCTCTAGTGTTAGTCAAAGGGTCAACGGTACTCTGCGATCCCTGTATCGTCTGAGAAACTTTTTGCCCGCTAAGACGAAGACCATGCTTGTGCAGACTTTGATTTTCCCTGTGATCGACTATGGTGACGTGTGTTACTTTGACTTGAATGCGGTTTTGCTGGATAAGCTCGACAGATTGCTCAACAATGGTATCCGGTTCATATTCAACCTCAGAAAATATGACCACGTGTCCAGCTATAGGTCTGAGCTCAAATGGATGTCCATTCGCCAAAGAAGAAGTTTGCGCGCTTTGACCACGCTTTTCTCCCTTCTCAACTCTCCCACTCCTCCTTCTTATCTCGTATCTCACTTCCAATATCTATGTTCTTCACACGCTAAGAATCTGCGTTCTTCTAACAATCTTCTCTTACTCTGTCCTTCTCATACGTCTGACTTTGTTCATTCTTCTTTTCATATTCAGTCCATTCTTCTTTGGAATGCGCTTCCTCTTGATATCAGGACGGCAACCAGTCGGTTTGCATTTAAGCGGAAATTGCTGAGTTATTTACAAAACAAATAGCGTAGAGTCATCTCAACACCTCTCTCCCTTGATTTTGTATATATATATATATATATATATATATATATATATATTATAGTATATATTATAGTAATGGTATGTATGTGTATATAACCTATCTATGTATTTGTTTACCTAGTTTTAAGAGTTTTTTTTTTTATCATTGTCCCTCTCAACCAAAGCACCTGCCATCCAATCTCTGCACCACCCTTGGTTGACTGGTAGAGAATGCCTAAGGCATTAAGTCCGCCTTTGTACCTTTTTGTGCGAGAAGATTAAATAAATAAATAAATAAATTAGAAATACACACTGTAAAAATTGTAAGTGTTTCCCTATTAAAGTTATCATGAGATACAGCTCGTTGTAGACAGACGGACGAACAGACGGATGGACGGACGGGCAGCGGAGGCTTAATAAAAGGGTCCCGTTGGCACCATTTGGGTAAGCAACCCTAAAAATGACCTAAGCTATGCTATATTTTAGTGCATTTTTGCCCTTATTCTCAGCAACAAGTCGACTGTTTCTCACAGATGTCAAGAGGAGCCTAAGGGATTACGTTTAGAATACAGGTGTATAACCCCGGTGTAGTCGTAAACTGATGCTGCGATCATCTACTCCTAGAAGATACCTCTATACAGGGTCAAATTTAATTACAAAGCGAAACTCCGCAGACGTGCTGGGGAGCTCAAAATAAATTATCATCAAAACATTGTTTAGATTTCGATTCCCATCACGTCTACCGAGTTTCGCCAGCTAATTTAATTTGACCCCGTATACCTACACTGCCTAGTCTGATATGATTTTATTGAGGTTTGATAATAGTCTTAGAAACTTATATATACAATTCAAGCCTTAGGTGTACGTACGTGTTTCGTTTTCGTACACCTTACGGCTTGAATTGTATATAAAAACCTGTATGCGTTTTCGTGTGTTCAATAATATGTTACTTAAGTAAAAAGTTTCTAAGACTAGGACTGTAGAACCTATATAAATCAGTATGCGCCTTAGAGCCGATTTTTCCAATGCCAGATAATCTTATCTGAAGAATAATTTTGAATTTTTGACAGTTCTAACATACATAATCGTTAATCTGTCAGACGTTAATTTTATTCCACAAATAAAAATTATCTGTCGATTGAAAAATCAGCCCTTGTTCTAATATAGTTCCATATGCGACATGGCTTCTTTCTTCATTGCTACAACGCGTTTAGGTCGGATAGCATGATAGCCACGACACGAAAAAAGCCATATGGTCTTCCTGTGATTGCCACAAACGCGTCGTGAGCGTTTTCATAAGAGCCATAACACGAATTACGCGGTGTGGATGTTTTGTAGTGACCACAACGCGTTGTGAGTTGTTTTTTCGCACAATGAGCGTTTCCGGTCTTTGAGCATAACATATACATATAATATTAAACTCTTGAATTATTTATTTATTTATTTATTTATTTTATTATTTATGTACACACAGTAAAACAAATAAGGATAAGACATAATACGCTTTTAATTATCTTATTCAAAGGATAATACGCAATACAAAAGAATTGATAAAAGTGTCAACATTTTTATTAATAATGATAATTCGGATAATGTCGCATAATACGCTTTTAATTATCTTATTCAAAGGATAAAATCATAACAATAGCTAAATAATATTGAATTCTATTCAGAAATGTCGAATTGGTTCCTTTTTACTCTGACAATTCTACAACAATACAAGTTATTGAAAGAAAGTATCCTAGAAATAAAATACAACAGTTGTTTCCCAGAACAATCTAAGCACCGGCAATACTATCAATTTTATTGGAAAACTACTGTCATAAAGACAGCAATTTAAAATAGAAATAAGAAAACATTCGATAAATACGTCGAATAGACGTAGGTGTCACCGTCATGGTTTTGCACAAACTGATGCGTACGTATGGTCATTCATTAACATGATTTGGTCAGTGATCACGTAGAAAATTGATCGCTTTCCATTATCTATGGGCATATAAGGTAAGGGGGTCAATTTGTTTCCTTCATTTATAGTTTGACCTTGACTGAAGGCGGGTGTAGTTTGGTTGTCGAAGTTGTTTGAAATAAAAGTGCTTCGTTGGTTGCTGAAAGGTTGTACTCTTCAATTCTTCGTAGGTAAGTTTCGCCTACTTCGGCCTTCTATACACACACGTTTTTCTTGCTGGGAAAAACTACTGTTTATTCGCCGTGTGTAGGCACAGTCGTCAGTGTGACATAGTTTATCAATAAATACTGTGTGCCTACTTACGGCCGCAATATTTATTAATAAGTTCTGAAGTTATTTTGAAAGAGATAAGTGCTCCACATCCTATCCTGCCCTCTGTGTCCCAAAACATGCAGTCAGGGTACCTCTGCGCTGCCACTGTCGACGCCGTGGAGGTGGCAAAGTTTTGGGCCAACAAGATAATATGAAATTCAGTCGTGCCAGCGACACGAAGAAGATGAAGAGATAAGTTCAAATGAAATACATCGTAATTTCAACTTTGGCTTCTATTAATTCAAAGTTAGACAGCTAAACTTTGATGTGATAAATAGTATTTAAACGTGAATTTCAATGAAAGGAGGATGAGTCATTTATCAACGCCCACTGAAAATGTCTGAAAAGTGACATTTTGCATTAGGCCTCATATTTAATCGGAAAGGGATGAGTGCTTACAAAATATGTATTTTCAAACGGGATCTAATATATTCAGAGATAAATCAATATTATGAATAAATAAGCGAGCAGTTTGGAGAAATATTTGAAGGAAAAGTAATTTTCGATGGAAAAATTGTTTTCTGGGGGTCGAATGTGGAAAGCCATTAACTTACAGATAATGTGTGTGTGTGTAAATAAAAGATGCTAAGCGAGCAAACTCTAAGAAAAAACGAAAGAATTAAACTTAGTTTTCGAAGAAAGAAGAGGATTCTTTTTCTATGATTTCGGAACACTGTCACGGACCAGTCGGCATTTAAAACTTTTATGCCGGCGCTCGTTTGTCCATTCTCCTTTCCACAACTTATAATTGTTTCTTGAAACTTTCTCATACATCAAACAATAAAATAATTGCGCGCAATTATTTTACGCTTACGTTTTTATGAAATACTGAAAAAAAAATTAGATCATTTTATTGGTCAATGACTTCTAAATCAATTATTTTTACTATTGAGTAACTGCTTTATAAGAATAAAATGAAAAAGAAATTCTCAATCACAAACTTACAATCCGGCCGTCGGGAGAATGTGTTCCTGATACCTATTAGTGTGACAACTCTAGTAGCTAATAAAGATCAAATTCGCAAAACAAATATTCGTTTGTATGATACTGACAGGAGTTAGGAACGCATTCATTCTGAACTTAAATTGAAATTGAAATTGTTTATTGAAATAATTGATTTACACAAATATTTACAAATAGGGCCTAAAGCAAGAGGTAGGTAAGATATAATTGGATTCTACCTGAACTAGGAACAAACCTGTATCTCAGGTATCTCACTCAAGTGCTTATACATAAGTATTATCTAAAATTCCTACAAATAGTAAATAGTAAAATAAACTGTAACAAATCTAAAAATAAAATAAATGTAATGATACAATTCCTGTAGCCACAACATGGTGGAATATTTATTTTGCACCTACGCATTGCTGCGTAGGTGCAAAATAAATATTCCACAACGAAATTCTTCTCCATTGAATTATTTATAAGAAAAGCACCAATATCGAGTAACACCTGATTCCGAGATCTCATTATCAGATATTTATAAGTCATCAAATTTTATAGGATCATATTATAACAGACAGCGTATAATATCGTTTCTATACAATAACTTCTTTTCAGGAACGAAGCTCTTTCACACGTTCGAGAAATGGCAAGATTGTGGATATGAACTACGTGACAATGTGTTCTACTCTCCTCACGGTTATATCTGTATTAGCCCTGTCCTTTATCACGGGCTGTCATGGCGAACAAAAACAAACAGATCCAGATTCTTATATGAGTCAGATGATCGCAGATTTATGGTTAGAGGGGGCTGACGTCATCAGGATTATTTGGCGAGATTGCTCAAAGAAAGTAAGTGTTTTTGATTATGTTTTTCAACAGTAAAGTTTAGTGTCATGCATATTGAAACTTACACTACCTATTGTACCGGTTTACTTAGATATAAGGAGTTACCACGAAGTTCACACTGCACCCAAATTGTGTAAGACACGATCAATTACAATCTGAATCAATTTTGAAAGATATTGCTAATCCATGTCCAAAAAAAAAAGTTTACTCAATAACGTAAATAATGCAATGAATTTTATCGTACTGTCAAAATGCCAGCCATTGCTACTGTTACTGTGTTAAACAAAAATAGAAAGGAATCTTTGCCTGTCTTTAGGCTACAAAGGCCAACAACTAAAGGTTCCAAGTAAGTGGGTACCTTAGTACCTACATAGATGATATTTCTATGATGGTTTCATGAAAATCCGGTTCCCACAGGAAGGTGGTATGGTTATACAAAGTGTGTTCTACTTTCGTACAATATTTTTAGAATGAGGCGTTTCCTTCACAGTACGCTATGCTAACAGGAAGCCATTATGGGATACGGTAACTACTTTACGTAGCATACAAGGAAAACTACACTTTGCAAGACCTTGTTAGGATTTTCTAAAAAGTATTTTCTGGTATTTCTCTAATTATTTCTCAATAGAAAATTATCGATACATTCGACTGAACAGGAGTTTTATACAAGGCTGTAGATATTAATAATATTGTCTATCAAAATAATAAATCTATTATAAAGATACCCAAACTCCTAGGTAAGGTTGATGAACGATATGAAGGACATTTTTCCTTGGAACCTTCCTTATTCTTATTTTATTTTCAAGTACATACCTAAGTTGATATTACTCATTATGGTTCTTTCTGGAAGTCCAACAATGTCCTCAGTCTGTTCATGATCATACCTCGTATAAGCCTTCAGTAGCCGCTCGAAATCACCTTAATCGGCTTTGCCAACAGTTGCTCCGTTTACACAAAACATATAGGAGTAGGTACATAGCGCTTAAAGGTATTTTTTTCTTAATATTATACAGCATTACGTGTCTCCTAAGTCTACTACCCTCGACAGAAAGTTGGTTCTAGTCTATTATCTACATACTTTCATAATTATAATAGAGGTCTAATAGTGAAATCGAAAATAGTACTACAATCTTCTACATTATCTACGTGAAATTAAAAAGTTTTAGAAAAAATTATGTAGATAAAATTATATTAATTAATTACTATTTTTTAATTATCGGATAAGTTTTTTTTTTACTAACAAATGAGTCATGGTTACTTGAAATAAAAATTAAATTGAATTGAATTGAAAACAATACACAAACACAATTTCCCAAACATTTATTTATTCATTTATTTTTCTATTAAAGTACCGTTTTCAATTATTTAAGTGTTATCTATGAATTTTTGATTTTAAAATAGTGTATGCAACTGCACAGAACTAGATATTAAAAGTAGCAGTTTCATAAACTACTATAACTTGACGCTATTATTCAATTCAATTCCTTTATTTCAATCAACAGTTGGATCATATAATATCATTAGGTACATTAAATAAAAATTATTAAAAAAAAAAAATAAGGCAAAACACCACACAATTTGATTATTGCTTACAAATTAAATTGGCAAAGTCAACAAATTAAAATTAAAAATAATCATAAATGTGACATATTTAAAAATAATAACTCATATAAAATATCGTATATTATGTGATCCTAAAAAATAAATTCAAAGAAAGTTTGAAAAAAACTTGGCTTGCCTTATCTTTTGATTAATTTATAATTAAATACCACAACGGTATCTAATTTGTTTCGTTTACTTCATTTATCAAATAAATTTATAGTAGGTGGGTATTTCATTTTGTACAAGATTCTTTGTAGACTAATTTTTGAGTGATTTAAGTGTTAGTAATTCAAGTAAACGTCTGGCTAAATTAATTTCTTTATGTTTATGTTTATTTAAACTTTTCGCACAAAAATGGTACAAAGGCGGACTTAATGCCTTAGGCATTCTCTACCAGTCAACCAAGGGTGGTGAAGAGATTAGATGGCAGGTGCTGTTATCTTAAATCTTTTTCTTATACCAAATGTTTTATGAAAACAGTTCTCGTGTTAGTAAGGGGCTTGTTTCTTGTTAGCTCTCTCTCGTTTTAGCAGCAAGCCTTGTTTGATACAGACTTTATTAACAATACTTTACATAAATACCCTGAGGCAGGATAGAGTCTAAGATTAATTTTCTCATTTTGAAGCAATGAAGTACTAATATTTCTATGAATAAACTAGGTTTTGTCCATCCCGTGAAGGTCGGCATTTTTTTGCGCGGAACCCTCTGTCTTTTTCTAGAATAAAAGTAGTCAAAGTTACTATACTACCTATACTTATAACATCTGCCAGTGAAAGTTTCGTCAAAATCGCTCCAGCCGTTTCGGAGATTAGCTGGAACAAAACAGACAGACCGACAAGTACCTACTTGTAAAAACAAAACCATTTTTTTTTTAATTTTCGTATCGTCTATACTTTTATATGCATTTACAATTCGTTTTTTGTGTTAATCTGATATTTCAGTCTTTTGTGTTTGCGTTTTTTAGTATAGAAATTTGACATTACATTATCTGTCAAATTAGTATCTGGGTTTATAAAACTAATTTTAGTAAAAGCTGGTATTTTAACATTACAAACACAGTACAGTATATACACTCTTACATTTTGATCGTTTTATTCCTTAAAAGGGGTCATTGTACTAATCATTATGAACAACTTTTACTATGGGACCAACCCTGAAATCGTGAAAAACAATCAGTTGATCCATATGTACAATCACCAGAGGAGATAAGTAAACATGGTCATCGGATAATGTTAAAGTTTTGTAAGAAACCGATGGATGTTTTTAATTAAAATTTAATTATTTTTATTTAACTGCTTGTTTTTTATTAATTTAATTAAATTTTATTTGAAAACAGCCATCGGTTTCTTACAAAACTTCAACTATATCCGACGAGACTGTTTACTTATCTCTTTTGGTGACTGTGCATTTATGTTCACCGACATAGCGCGCAGAGTAAGGAAACTGAAGTGGCAGTGGGCTGGGCATGTTTGTCGAAGGACCGATGGCCGGTGGAGCAGACGACTCCTGGAGTGGAGACCGCGTATCGACAAGCGTAGTGTGGGACGCCCCCCAGCTATATGGATGGACGACCTAAAGAAGGTTGCTGGGGCGGACTAGATGCGGACGGCAGGAGGACAGGGTATTATGGCGCAGCCTGGAAGAGGCCGCTATGTCCAGCAGTGGACTGCGATAGGCTGAGTTGATTGATTGATATTAATGTATGGCACAGCAGATTTTTTTTCCATAGTACAGACGCCAACAGGTCAAGCTACCCGAAACTGTCAAATTTTCCCAATCAACCTTGAACCTTAATGCTTTAGCGATAAAGTTGAAAATCTATTAAAGAAATTTGATAGATTGTAGTAGCTTGATGTGCTGGCGTCTGTACAACGACCCCTTTTTAGGATTAAAACGATCAAATTGTAACGGTGTATATATATACATAGATTTGTATTGTATGTGTCTCTATAGGTAGATATTTATTACATAGCGAGATTACGAGTGCCTAACTTTGGCTATAAGATGATGGTTTTACTTTTTAATGTTTACGTAGACGAAACATTGAATTAAGAAACATTATTAAGGGCTGATTTTTCAATCATCTGATAACTTTATTCGAAGAATAATTTTGAAATATTGACAGTTATTTTATACAAAAACTGTCAAACGTCAATTTTATTCCTCGAATAAAAGTTATCTGGCGATGGAACAATCAGCTCTTAATCGTTCAATGATAGAAATGAACGTACTTACACAGTTTTAGAGTAATTTCCGGTTACCTAAATGTACCTTATTTTTTTTTTAAGTAGGTAAGACTTTCTTTTGGACGAGAATTGAGAATTAAATTTCAAGGACGTGTCACTTTTAGGCATTTTTTGGTACATGACAGACAAGAAAGATGCAACTCTCTCTGTCTCTCACACTAAATCCCTTTTATTCTTTTTTTTTTTAAGTTTCTATCACGTATACCGTGTGTTTTTGTTTTTATTATTTTGATGCAGAAAGAGTTCTAACTAATGTTATTAATAATAATAGGTTTTATTTAAAAATCTAGTTATTTAACAACTATCTCATAATACTAAAACTAACTTTCAACTCACAGTTGGTGGACGTGAAAGATGTCATAGATCACAAGGAGTACTTCCCGAAGTTCGTGAGGTGCATGAAGAGGAAGACTCTGAGGGCTCTCGACCGATCATTGACCCCTGACGTCGTGCCCGTTGCCGATGGGATCAACTTGGTGCGGTTCGAACTTGTCGACAGGTCTGGCAATGTTATGCCTGAGAATGAGACCAGGTAAGGATTTATTCTTACCTTCTTATTACCCGACTGCGCGACCGCAAAGACAGAGTTATGTTTTATATTTATTTGAACACCTTAATGCAAGGTGAGGTACCTTACCTTATCTCGTGCTGGCTTATTGGTATGAGCTGTACGAGAACAGCTTATGCTGATATATGCAAAAATCTAACATTAAAAAAAATCAAGAAAAATGAAAGTGTTTATTCACAGAAATAATGTTTTAACAAAATATACAGTAGCCACTGTATATTTTGTTAAAACTTTAGTTTCAACCATCCAAAAGTTAGTTGACATGTTTCCACTTCAGCTGTGACATACCACATTATGATTTAAAATTGTAATGATCCAAATGATTGAACCGCTACAACTTTTTTATTGTCTAATTGAACTGCTTTTGACGTCTTATCATAAAAAAAGCATCAAGTAATCCCTTAGGAGTACTTACTGATTAATTTTTTATTTTAAATTATAACGTGCATCACGGCTGATGTGGTAAAATGTCAAATAACTTTTCGAGGCCACTGTATTACCGCTGCCAAACTGCAAAACTGTTTTTTGGCAGACGTAGCTCCTTTTTTTGAACATTTATATATAATTTACACATTTTCTCCTATAGGTACGCTAATACTATCTATACGTTCCTCAAATTTTATCTTGGTGATTTTAAAACAGACATACAAATTGTTAAATATTTTCTAGAGTGAAGCTTTGACAAAACACATTACAGAGGTACTTGTATATTTTATTTTTTAAATAAGTTTTTGTGATACAACTGTTCATATCGACTGGAAGGTTATTAAAAATACTTGGGAACTAAAAAATTCTACATCTTCAACCATAATATGTAGTTATTACTCGTACAAGTGGGCACTGCATATCCTACTAAACGCGAAAGTTTGTGAGGATGGATGGATGTTTGTTACTCTTTCACGCAAAAACTACAGAACGAATTTGGATGGGCACACAGATAATGTATAACCAAGATTAACACATAGGATACTTTTTACCCCGATATTCCCACGGCGTCGAAGCTTACCCGGGTTTTCACCCGTATAAGTTTCGACGCAGGACGCTGCTAGTCTTCTCAAATTATTGTTCCTTTGAGATCTTTTGCGAAAATTTGGGGCTGACTGCTCAGTTTTCTCTTGTGGAGTCTCATAGCCTGAATTATAGTTACAGTTCACGCAGAAATTCAAATAATCATTGCTTTTATCTTAATTATCCCAATTAAGCTGCAATTGCCTGCTCTTGTAACAAAATGTGGTTGAATATAATTATTTCATATAGGGCGGCTGTTATCTAACGCAACCCAATTACCTTGCCTTACCTTTATTGCAAGATTTGTGACTACTCGTAACTACCTCCTGCTATATTATGATAGATTGGGGGTTTATTTGATACAGGATAATCAGTTTATAACGTTCCCACTGCTCGGACACAGACCTCTTCTCTGTGAGAGGGAATTTGCCGTAATCCGCAACGCGAGCCCAGTGCGGGTTTGTAGATGTCACACATGTCTTCGAAATTTTGGTCCTAAGATATATCGGTTTCCTCACGATATTTTCCTTCATTGTTTTTGAGAGCAATTGTGATGAAATAAATTAGACAAAGTAAAGCGTCTACCTGAATCTGAACCCACGAACTACAACTCGTAAGTTAGGGCCATTATCCTTAGGCCACCACTGCTCTTGTAGGACACACCTGAAAGAAATAAAAAAAATTAAGAGTTTGTCTGAATTTTAATATTACATTACGATACGAGTGTATGTATTGTATTTTATTGATTTTGTAGCTCGTGTGAACTAAACCCGCACTTTAGTCACGGTTTTCTGTGTAAAAATGGACTACTTAAGTCACAGAAAAGTGCTATAAAATATTTAAGCACTCGCAAATGATGAAGATTACTTATTTCGAAGTCATAGAAGGTTGAAGATAAGTAATTAAATCATTCAATTAATGAGGTATTATCTCGTTAAAATATTGCTTGTGGCTAAGTAGTAATAGCCGCACGGGTCGATCGATCAGGTTAAGCTACGCTTGCCGCGGTTGGTCCGTGGATGTGTGACCATCTTTACATATCAAGACCCCTCCGTGCCTTGGAAAGCACGTTAAGCCGGCTGTCATTCGTAGATCTTTTGCAGTCATTACTGGTAGTCAGAAGCCCGAAAGTCTATCAACCAGTCTTACCAAGGGGTATCTTGTTACCCAATAAGCGGGTTGTGGAAGTCAGAGTTCCCTTCATGTAAAATATTTGTATTTCAGCTGCATCCGGTGAGACTGGAAGCCGACAGATGATGATATCTCGTTAAAATATTGTATTAGTAGAGTAGACAATGATAACTAATACTATTTATTCCAACCAACCACGATTCATTAATTACGCTCCAAATCTGACGCCATAATTAGGTGGGTGTCATCAAATTAATATGACAGTACATAATTAAATAATGGCTAATTCATCATGCCATTTATTTACATTTGAGCTTATAATATTTGGCTGACATTATTATAACTTTGACAGTAACTCATATAAATGTTGACGACTTAATTTGAAACATTTTTTAATATATTTATAATTTAATCATGTATTCAGAGCATGTGTACTCGATAATGTGTACGCTGTTTACCTGTAATTGAGTGTGCATTACAGGATAATGTATAATAATACAAGTTGTTTGTTTGTTTGTTTGTTTGTTTTTTTATAAAACGTTGCCCCACACTAGGAATTTCTCCTGTATCGTGGGTGCGTTTACAAACATTTAAACTCACATACACAAACAGCCAGACCCGGAACAACTACTAGTAGGTCATACAAATATTTGTTCCGTGCGGGAATCGAACCCGCGACACGCAGCGCAGCAGTCAATCGCTTAACCACTGCGCCAACCGTGCCGTCGCACGCAGTTATATAATGCTTAAAGATAATTGTAATGTATCTCGTTGGTAATCCGTAAATAAAATAAAATAAAACATTAGGGATAAAATGTTGGTAAACAAATATTAACCAAGTCGTGTTTTTTGAGAGCTTACCCGTTTATTACTCTTTGTAAAATGTAATAAACGGGTAAGCTAATAATATAAGAAAGGTCTATAAATCCTCATGTATGTGAACGTACGCCGCGAGTTATGAGTTGTATGTGGGAACACAGTCAAGTGCTTTACATATGTAAAAAAAAAAAATGTACTTAAATTATTTCATAATCACTGCTCTTAAAACGACGAAGGAATACATCGTGAGGAAACCAGCATGTCCTAGAACAAAAAATTCGAAGACATGTGGCACATTTTTTTTTGTTTTTGTTTTAGGGGGAAACCTTCAAAAGGCACCCAACCTCCGGGGAGTGAGGTCGGGGAGTGTGGGATTTTTACCTCACTAAAACCACCCCGGTGATCACCATCCGCACATAGAGGTGGTCCGGGTTCCTCTTAAAAGACCAATTCCGGAACTACCCCTGCGCAACTCCTGTAAGGCACATCCTTGGGGAGACATGTGACACCTACCAACCCTCACCGCCCGCGTGGTGGATTACGGCCCACTCCCTCTCACCGAGAGGAAGTCTGTGTCCCAGCAGTTGCACATTATACAATTATGACGATGACTAAGGTTGTCAATACGTTGGTTTGCACAGATATTAATTTTATGATTGAATTTGTTGAAACCTAACTTAACTTGGCAAAAGGAATGGGATACCAGAGACGAACGATTTTTTTCTCAAAAAATAATTTAAACTGCTACTGTAATTAAGGGATCTTATAATTCATTTCGTTCACAATATGAAAAAAAAATGCTAAAACTATTTTATATTATAATTCTAAGTTCACTCTGCCTCTGCCTATCCCTGTACAAGTAACAAGCGTGTTACGGAGTTATATTGAACAAATACTGGATCGTCAATCGCAAGAAATACACAAGTCAGGGTAATGACCCCGTAGCAATTCATCAGCGTCGTTCAACGTGGCGTGCCGTATAAAATTGCGCAATGGACTCCTATTTCAGTGTTTGTGGCGAAATTACGAGCTCGTATAATAACAAAATTCTGATAAATATCTATCTATGGTCTGTTGCAAAATTATCTGACAAAAATGTAAACAAATGAATCAGATGACGTGCGTGTGGATGGCAATTTGTAGTGCCACTTACAAGTTGAGGCTAGAGTGCTTTTGAGGCTGAGTAGTAACAGCCGTAGGGATTAATCGATCAGGTCAAGCTTACCGCGGTCTGTCCGTAGATGGGTGCCCGCGAAGCACGTTAAGCCGTTGGTCCCGGTTGTTATTTGAGAATCTTTGACAGTACATAGTTGTGGGGCGTCAGAAACCCGAAAGTCTGACAACCAGTCTTACCAAAGGGTATCGTATTACATTATTTGTGGAGCTCAGATAGGCAGTCACTCTATGTAAAATACTGTATCCGATTCCGGTTTGACTGGAGGCCGAGCCCAACATAGTTGGGAAAAGGATAGGCAGACGATAATGGTAGGTCCCAAAATTTTCTGACAAAAATGTAAACAAATGAATCAGAAGACGTGCCTGTGGCTGGAATTCTATTATACCACACACAAATTGAGTGTTTTAATATGATTATTTATAAACTTTAACCCAAAATTCTAATTTGTAATCACCTAAAAGATGTTTTCATTTGGCAATTGCTGTTAATTCCAGTCTTTGATTTTTCAAATACAATTTAATAATGTTATTCCGTGCCCCAAGATACAGACTAACTGTCTAGTTTGGGGTTCACTGGCAAACAATATATTGTAACCTAGCTGTAGGTAATATTTTAAGCTACTCTTGTCGTCTCAACTTGCTGTTAACCTGTGTACCTGCTTACTGTATTATCTGCACCCTAATTGCGTAAAATACTATCAATCACAATCATTTTGAAGGATATTGCTAATCCATTGCTTTATATGTTCGAAAAATGTGTCTGCTCAACAACATAAACAACGCAATGAATGTTGCTGAACTGTCGAAATGAAACCCATTGCTACTCTGTTACGCAATTACCTCGCTGGACTCAAAAATAATTGATATTTTCTATTCAAACAGAAATTGTTACAAAAAGTGGTGAGATATAAAGCTGAAATCTCTTAACAGGGTTTGTTTACACTTCATGTGATATTTTTGAAATATGTACATTTTATGTGTCTACATTGCACGTATAGAGTTAATGTTTTGACTGCGACTTTGTAATCTTAATCCTGAATATTCTGTGTTGGGTAACCATTCGTTGTAACCGACAAAACAGTTACAACACAGTATTCTTTCAGTCAGTCTCTTAGCTAACTACTGAAAAGGAGATACGGGGTCGTTAATTAGACTTTGGACACATTTCCACAATAATTGTGGAACAAAAAAATGTAATCTTTTTCTTTGCTTAGTTTGATTTGATTATCCTTTCGGCTTTCCCGTAGTATAACAAAAAGGACTAACTAGTAGAAACATCACGAACCCTTTTTGCTTATTTCTATAGAAAACTAAATTACTGTTCTACGAGTATAACGTAATTAAATAGAATATTGTTTTGGTCCGAAGTGCTTTTATTTGTTGTGGGTTGAATTTTGTTGTGCAAAATAAATTCTAGGGTTGAAACACTCGGACCCCAAAGTTCGAGTGCTCATCGAGTATTTTGGGGCATCGCCAAGCGGTTCGACTTTTCACGTGACCAGAGGGCTGGCCTATTTTTAGCCCAAAGCCATATATTACCATCCAAAGTGGCAATGCTGCCAGCCTGTTCGGCACTTATCCCATTGACAGCGATATACATAATAATATATACATTTCTAAGTAATTGGCATTTTTTTTTTAGATTTTTACCGTAGCTATGAATAACAGAACAGTATTTCTCTCTCAAAGATTTAACAGGCTGATCGCATCTCATAGGACCTAGTCTTTCGTCTGTAAAGAGGCTGTATTTACACCTTACTAGTCTGTGTTGCATGGCATGGCAAGGCATGAAGAGATCATGCATTGTGACATCGGATTTGGTAAAAGTATTTTCTGTAGTTTGTAGTCTATAAAATATATCAGACTGATAGCCGGTGTTGAATGTTCCTTTACAAGATGAAACGCTACAATGTTTCATATATTGCTGCACGCGAAGCATGCCCCATAGAAACGGGCTTTGTCGACGGAAGAATAGACAACATGTGTGTGTTTTCAAAATTATTTATTTGTAAAGGAATCTGTCATTTTGTCTATTATTTCGTCGACGAAATCCGTTTCTATGGTGGTCATGCTACGAGTGTTCTAACGTAGGTAAGTTCTCTAGGGGAAAATCTCTTAACAATAAAGCCGGATGTACATTAAAATTTATATCATAATTGACATTTTCATGTGTAAATAAATAATTATTTACACGTGAAACTATATAATGAATAACTAAGTTAGCGCACCTAGTTTCGTTATGTAAATAAGGCTTTATTATTATTTAATTTCGGAAAGCACGTTAAGCCGTTGGTCCCGGCTGTCATTCGTGGATCTTTGATAGTCTTTACGGGTCGTCAGTAGCCCGGAAGTCTGACAACTAGTCTTACCAAAGGGTATCGTATTACCCAGTTGGATTATTGAGGTCAGATAAGCAGACGCTCCATGGAACATACTGGTATTCAGCAGCATCCGGTTAGACTGGACGTCGCCCTCAACATAGTTGGGAAAAGGCTAGGCAGATGATGATTATTAGTGGTGAAATGTGAGTGTATTATACAGTGGTGATAAGTTTATTACTTTAAACAGTACAGTGGTTTTTACAAGTTGTTAAATAAATAAAATAATAAATTTTACTAAACATAGAAAAGTGAATCTTTTAAAATAAAAAAATGCTAGAATAACATTTCTATATAAACAACATCTCTAAATATTATTCTTAATTTTCTTCGATAAGCAATACGGTACATTAAATACAGGAGATATATTTATCTAAATTCGTTTAATAGGAAAATTCTTAACTATTATGGAAGCGTGGACTTAAGCGTAGGTAGACGCGACATGGTCGAAAAATTGTACCATTATCAACTCACTCGGTTCGGCGTAGCTTTCATTAGATTGGAGATACTCAACATGTGGCCTTTGATATATTAATAATAACAATATTATATTCAGCAGGCTTTGGACACGAAATGTATTTTTTGTACATTTGGTAAAAGAGAATGTGTTACTCTTGTTTTTGTATTTTGTTGTGCGGACGAGAATGATTTTGGCATCTCTGTCTCCGCAATAAGCATCAACATATTGTAGTTTCGATATCTGTGATAGTTTTCTGCGTAGCGCATATACGTACCTAGTATTTCTTCTTACTGTTACGACAAAGGCCCAAAAATTGTTTTCTTTACGACTATCGGTATAGTTTAGGTATATGAGTATTAGTAGCAAAGTAATGATAATATCTACAGGTTCTTCTACAAATAAAGCAAGTTGAAAGAAAAGGTTAAGAGTAGCGGCATTGCCCATCGCTTTAAATGATTTAATTTTTCTGAAAAACAAATTTCGAATGTATTTATACCTACTTGACGACACGAATGGCGCAGTGGCTGAGCGATCGACTGCTGCGCTGCGTGTCGTGGGTTCGATTCCCGCACGGAACAAATATTTGTATTGCCTACAGGTAGTTGTTCCGGGTCTGGCTGTTTGTGTATGTGACTTTAAATGTTTGTAAACGCACCCACGATACAGGAGAAATTCCTAGTGTGGGGCAACGTCTTTTTTAAAAAAAAAAAAACTTATTTTTTGCTTAAACTGTTTTAGCAGGTATGAGGAACAGGGTGTAAAGTTCACTCATCCTCCATAGAAAAGGGAGGATCCTCCGACCAGACGGGTGTTGTGTCTGGCGGGCAATTGCCCAACGATTGATGTTGGGAAATTGTATCTATGCTAATTGCGCGGTAAACTCTGCTTGCGAGATGCAGGATTTGCGTGACGTCAGTATGACGCGTTGTTCGCATGTGGCGTTGTAGATACCTCTACACTGTCAACTGGAAGAAATAGAGTATATAAATACTACAGGTAACAGATATTTTCCTGCGGTTTGTATGGATGGATGGATGGTTGGATGGATGGATGGATGTTAGTATTGAGCACCTTATTGTATTTACCTAATTATCTTTTGCTTATCAAACTTCAAATACTGCAGGAAAATATCTATATTATTAATACACTCATATTAAATTGTAGGGCTAAGAATGTTCTAGACCTGCTCTTTCTTCAAAAGACTTAGAAAATCGACAACTATTTAATATATTCAAAATAAGTACAATATAATATCTGGAATATTCTGTTAGAAAACTAATTAATTAAATTAATCTGAAGCGAATTAAACATTGTCAGTGAGCTTAGTGCTTTATATCAATACCAAGTCGTGTCCCCATAGGATTTCCTATCGACAAAATTAATTACAAACTTTCACTGTAAAATGAAATCTTGTGCTAAATTTCATACCCAGCAGTAAAAGATGTGCGTTCTCTGTCAGTGAATAAATTAATTTAACGTTTTAACTAAGGAGTGCCTGATGTGGTTTCCTACGGACAAAAACGAACTTCCTTACAAACTTCCATCCCATGTTTAACCCTCTTAGGGAATAAACTTCCAAACATCTTGCCTTAGTGCTCACATCATATAGGGACTTTTTGTGCAAAATTTCATGCTTCTCGGTGTAGGCTGTGCGTTGTCTGTCAATGGATGATTTATATTATTTTTATTAAGGGCTGATTTTTCAATCGACCGATAATTTTTTATTCGTGGAATAAAATTGACGTCTGACAGTTTTTGTATGGAAGAACTGTCGAAAATTCTAAATTATTCCTCGGATAAAATCTGCCATATGTAGATAATTTATGACAAGCTGAAAACTGTATTTACTTCCTTTTAACATCACCGACGTTGGTGAAGGAGAACATCGTGAGGAAACCTGGACTAAATATGTATACGTCTGGAATCACCATTCCGCCTTGAGCAAGCACCGTGATCAATGCTCATGCCTCCTCTATAAATATGAGAAGAGGCCATTGCCCTGTAGTGGGGCAATAAAAGACTGGTATTATTATTATAATATCCTGTTGTCTATTACTTCCATAAAAATAGAAGATGGAATTTGTGACTGTGGTTGGTTTGTTAATAAAATAACAGGAACAGGGAAGTATTGCAGAGAAAAAAGGAAGCATAAGCCTCCACTGCTGGGTATTGCCCTGCATAGGGTGATTCAGGGCTGAAATGATAATGATGATTTTATCACTTTATACAGCATGACTTTTTGAGATGCTGCCCCATCTCAAAAAGTCATCAAAGGGCAGACATTTTAGTCGTAGTAGCTACAAGCATTCGTTTATTTATATTTATATATACCCACTTGACATCAAAAAGTACATAACAAAAAAAAAATACATTTAGCACTACAAAACATACAATGGCGGTTATTTATTTATTTAATACTTCAAGCACATACATGTACAGGGCGGACTTAATGCCATAGGCATTTTCTACCAGTCAACCTTCGTCAGTCAGTCGTTCTTTGAAAACTGTCCTTATCTTTTGAAGTAATTGCTAACTGCATTCACACGCTTTGCAAATATAGAAAAACGTCAATTCTCAGCGTTGATTTAGCCTTTTTGACTTATTAGACGATTCGCACGAATTTACTCGCACGAAACAGGCGAATCGTCACTTTTAAATAATATTATTTTTTCTATAAGCCGTTTTTGTTGTGTGAAGCCAATCGACAGTTTTATATAGGGATTAAAATACTCTTCTAGACGAACCGAGGTTACATTACAGTACCTACTAGAAACTAGAAAACTAGAAAAACCACAAATTGAAACTCTTCTGAGCTAGGTTATACCTATTCCGAGTTGTATACCTATGAAGCTACCAGTAATTTTATCTTCTCTTCCAGCTCTTGGACAGAAAAGGAATTGGACGAAGGTGAATGGCGCACGCTCGCTGTACAGAGAATGGCGAAAGTTCTCAGAACTCACGTAATCAAGTTTGACTTTGACGATGTAAAAACTATTGAGAAAGGTTTGCATTATTAATTACTAGTTACTAAGTTTATTAGGCAAACATTTATACTGGCGCCGATTCCCTTGTTCACAAACTGAACTAAATTTAAGTTCAGTGCATCTTTTTCTTTCTATTTCATTAAGAAAAGGACAGAAGATAGATATTAGTTTAGTCCTGTCAGTGAGTGACGATCTTTGTCCATCTCTCGGGGTGCATTCGTGACATTATATTAAAATATTATCTGAATTCTAGTTATAACATGACTTCTTCCATTGAGATATTCAATTCTAATGACGTTATAAAAATCTTTCACAGTTGAATACCGAGGTCGGCGCCGCCACCAGATGTTGACGATGATGATGTTTGGCGTAGTTTCCATCGGCATGGTCCTGATTCCTATGGGCTTCCAGTTCCTCGCAGTCTTGGGTGGAAAGGCCCTCTTGCTCGCCAAAATGGCCCTCATTCTTGCCTCGATCCAAGGATTGAAGAAGGTAGGCATCCAACCTTTATATTAATAACAAAGAACCGTAATAACATTTTACTAAAACGGTAAAGGCTCTCGCAGACAGGCGCGACCCGACTCTAGTAGAACAATTTCTATAAAAACTTCATGGTAACTGTACTACTAGAATCGCGTCGCACCGTGGCGTCGCATCTGCCTGCGGGAGCCTTAAATCCAATTTTAAGAAAAAGATTATTTTTATAAAGTTTATCCACTAATACTAAAACGAATCGTTCATAAAGTAACGTAAGAAATTATTAGGTCTTATACAAAGAAACCGTAAACAACTCTTTGTTTAATAATATTGTATTTGCTCAGAGGGTATGAGATACTAACATACATAATATCCTAATTAATTCTTATCAATGTTATAACATCAAATAACAACGCAGAAATGGCAACTTAACACAACCCCATTAATAATATTAGGTAATTTTACTAACAGAAATTATGAATAAACATAACAGCATTCTTTTTTAGGTAGACAATAATAATCATGATGGGTATCATGACAGGGGGAAGGTATGAATTTCAATAATCGATCTTATTTCTTTCCTAACCACATAACATAGCCATAATGAAAGTAAACCACAAGTCTAGGCTTTGACGCACTGGTACTAAAATCACCGGGGTAACCCGTTAACAGATGTTCTGTTCCAGATCGCTTCAACTCCGGTGAACTACGGTTTCTATCACTCCGGCTACCCTTACGACTATTACGAGAAGAGGAGTCGAGACGACTGGCCTCAACCGGGGATCATGCCTGCGACACCGCCGCCTGCAATGTCCGTGCATAACCCCTGGACTGACACAGAAATCATCAAACGCGATAGAATACACATAGCAACAGACAAAGAACGCAGATCGAGCAAAAACCCGGAAATAGTGACGTGGAAGCCTGAACTACCGAAAGCTGTGAATAAGGAATCGGAACCGAGAATTTATCCGATTTATGCTGGACCTTCTGACGTACCGGGCTCTATATTCACCTCTATTGATGCGCCAACACCGTTAGCAGACTTGACGACGAGACCAGGCGATGTGCAGGCCGATTATGCAATCGATTTACCGTTCAATCGATTTCATTTTCAAAGTCCCACTACTGTCATTTCAGCTTGATGTGTTCGTTCAACTGTTTTACGCTTTGTATCATGTAGTTAGTGGTATATTCTCGTATTTGGGACAAGTGCTATATCCTAATAGGCATGTTATATATTCTAATTATTAATTATATTACGTTATGTAGTATGTAGTTATAAAAAATAAAGGAAAATGTAATATGTGGTAGCGATTTTTATTTTATTAATTTACACTATTAGCCCCCTAGGGAATATAACTATCGTAGCAATTACCTACTCTAAAAAAAATCTATGGCATACTTGTACACGAGTAATTCTAATTACCAGTTTAAAAAAAAATCTTTTCTTTTCTCCACCATAATTATAATGAAAACTTTGTTCGTACAATACAAATTCAATTTTACGTATCTATTTTCCCAAAGTAAACGATTTCTTATAAAACCTTTTACCCAGAAACTGTTTCCTTTAATCTATGCCATCCCACGGGAAAAAGTCCTCAAGTTTTTCTTTCCCAAATTAAATTATATTTGACTTGCGTAAAGATAGAAAGTCAGATCACAAGACAAACACTATCCCTTTCTCTAGGAACCGCAAATCAATTGTACGGTTCAGGATCGATAATGGCAGTTTTCAAACAAATTCCTTACCCACTTAACCTATTTGAACTGTCATTTTAATTCAAAATGTTGGCAATGACGTCGGAAACAATAAGTTATGAGTGGATGTCTCACTTTTTCTGTAATATGAGCTGCACCGATTGCAATAGGCATAGAAGAAAACACCTTGAAACATTTTACGGTCAAATTTTTATGCTGCCAAAGTGATGTTAGGTATTTTTGATCACAACTGGGTATCACATTCTTCTGATCTGAATTGAGTAGACATATAGGTATTTGTAACGCAACATGTCCGTTACTTATTCATCCTGAGAAGTGATACATCTTTTTGAAGCCGATGCGCTTGGCGTCGCTTGTCTCGTCAGATAGTTTTGGTGATTCTTCGATTTCATAATATATTTGTGCCGCTACTTCTATTTGCCTTCTACAGATGATCACATAATTATATTTACTGCCTTCTTGAGAACAGATTTTTTATGTACGAATCAGATATTATTGGCGATCTGTCTACAGTTAGATATATATTTTTGCTCGAGATTGTATTTTCGTCCATATTCACTCGAGTATGTCAATATAGCAACGGTAGCTAAGTCACGTAACTGGCAATCAGTGTAATAACAAGCTATTTCCTTGTCAAAGGAATCGACCGCCGCGCCTTGAATACATGGCCGGAGTTCATCTTTGATTGAAAGTTGCAGTTGGAACTAGACTGAATATCAATGCGTTTTAGACTTTAGATCTGTACACCATTTTTTATTTTATTAAGTACCTGGTACTTGTTGACAGGCCCAAGCTGTCCTCCCATACCTACTGTAATTTGAAAACATTGTAAAAACCAACTATTTTTAAAAGAGTAACCGTGGAGTTTCATGCCGGCTCTTCTCCATAGGAAACGACCATTGGAACCGTGCACCTAGCTTCTGACGTTTTATAAGTGCCCATGAAGGTTTTGATTTTTAATAAACTTTGAATATTTTCTCTTTTATAAAATCCGAAAAGCGAAATAGTAAAGGAAGTCTTTTGGTGAAAAGTTTCAGCTAGCAGTCACTTTTATGACCAAAAGGTTTATCGATCGTGATATATGCGATATATTGTGATGACGATAAAACGACATAAAACTAAAACATTGATAATACTAGTACACAGGGATATTTTGAAACTATCAAATAAATCCTATCATCGAAATTAGCGAATCATTTTTTCAAACAAACAAACTACTCAAGTACTCGACTACTAAGTAGCCGAAATAAATAATGTTTTATTGACGTGTAAAAGTGTTTGTACTGTAACGGCTAGGGCTTTGCAGGTAGGCTGCGCATACTGGTTAGACTGGAAGCCGACCCCAACATAGTTGGGAAAAGACTAGGCAGATGAGATGAGGTAGGTGAGTTCAGTGAGTACTTGTACGTGTAGTTAGGTATGTATGCAAGGTGTTTATAATTAGAAATTTTGGTAATAAATAGACAAACACAAAATGTTAAGGGTAGTTATAGTAGTGGCCTACTCTGCATTAAAAATAATCTAAACATCCCTTGGGATCCGCAGCATCCCCTAAAATAGCGCCAGTGATCATTAGTATTTTATGTTGTAGATGTAGTGTACTAGTTCTGTTTATGATATAATTATTTTTTTGTTGTAGATGTAGATTAATTTTATTTTATTTCATTTATGTCATTAGTTAGTTACAATATTATTAGATAATATCACAGTTAATAGAATAGATAGGTTAGCAATCGATCGGGATATCAGTTAGTACAAGTTACTGGTGTAGTTTCAAACTATGTCCCAATAGTATACCTGTGTCTAGTCTTGTGTGTGCATTGCACACACAAGACATTAGTGTCTAGTCCGGAGTACACAGTAGCCAGCATGTAGCTGTTATTCAATTTATATATCACCCCAGACTGCATATACCAACAAACCAACAATACCAACCAAGGTATACCAACAATTTCATAGATATACAGTTTACATAGATAGTTACATTTGGTTTTAGGCTTATTTAGTTAGTAACCAACCGCTCATGCAAGGACTATTTATAGAGTTGCAACCGCTCTTTAGAATATATATATGAAATAGATAGATAACTTGGTTTAGACTTGTTTAAGGAGTCACCAGCCGCTCCTGCATAGGCTTATTTTAAGAGTTGCAATCTGCTCCCTAGGATATAATAGATAGAATATATAAATATATACATATATAAATTGGATTGCTTAGATTACCAATGGTGTAGGGACAATTGATAAAGCATAACCAGTGATCAATGTGGTAGAGCATCATGAGCATTACAACTATGGCTGTAGGGGCCAGTAGTTATAGAAGGTTGGTGATGAATGGGGTAGGTCCATCCTCAGTTTTACAACTATGGCTGTAGAGAAGCGGCTTGGGGTACCAGTATCTTGAGGATCAGGAAATCACTCCTGCTAGCTAAGCAAGCGGATGTTAAAATGACGGAGTGTTCTTAGTAAATTAGTGTTGTGCCATGATTCTAGTGATGTGACTTACAACTTACTAATTATCAGTCGACTATTTGCCGTTGAGACCCACACAACGGTATAGTAAAAACCTACTTACAGAAATAAAATCATTTATCATTATCATTTATGATTAATGATGGGCCGAATATGAGTTTTGCCGATCAACCGACTAGCTATAGTGACAAAATTATTGGAATTTTTTTGTATGCAGACTGGGAACGTCATTATTTACGTTGTCGATCCGATGTAATATGCTGGTACGTAGGTTTGCACGATGTACTAAAGAAGTGAAACTCACTCTGTTCAAGGCGTTTTGCCAGTCATTTTACACGTGCAGCACGGGTTAGACATACGCAGAGGGCCTACAACGCTCTTCGCATACAGTACAATAACGCTTTTAGGGTGCTGTTGGGGCTCCCGCGGTTCTATAGCGCATCTGTCATGTTTGCTGAAGCAGATACAGATAGCTTTCAAGCAATTATGCGAAAAAGAACAGCATCCCTGATGCGAAGGCTTCGGGGGAGCACCATCAGCATTTTAAAGGTGATAGTGGATAAGCCTGACAGCCCGTTCGTAGGGCACTGGACCCGTATACACAGCTGCAGGTCTGGTGCAGCGGGAGGCGGACTTAGTGATTGTTATAGGTTTTTAAATTAATTATTGTGTTATTTTATTTTAATGAGAATGTTACTAACATAGTTTATAAGTGTTACTAACTACTATATGAATATTTTGTGTTCGATGTAAATAAATAATAGTAAAAAAAAAATGCATAAACGAAGTTTCATTTATTGTAGTATAATATTGTCATCTCCTCCTTATAGAAGTCACTGTAAAATAGAATAGAAGAAGAAGCTGCCTGGAAGATATCGCAGACAACTGTAAGGCCGCTCATTGTTTATATTTAGAGTTCGATAAATTTTTTTTTGCTATACAACTTGTCCCGGAATTAACGCACACCACCAGACACCCCAATTAGAATGTTATGTTATAATCATAATACATACACTGATTTTTTATTATTATGTAATAAACATTGTTTTTCTCATAAATTAGTTACACTGATTGTGGGAGAAAATTGTTGTCACATTACAAATCTACGCATGCAAACAGTCGCACTCGTTTAGCGGTCTAGCGCAGTAGGTACTTCATCTATTTTGGTTTATTTTGACTGTACAGCGGAAGTGTGACAGTAATTTACGTAGTTTTAATTATTTTTGGGATAAATTATTACCTATATTAAAAATTACAGAAATCGATCCAGTAAACGATTCTGAACAAACTACTTTCATAATGTGCATTAATTCAGTTACACATTGTATATGTTTGTGGTGTACAGTCACCAAAAGAGATAAGTAACCAGGGTCGTCGTATATAGTTGAAGTTTAGTATGAAACCGCTGGATGTTTTCGGCTGAAATTTGATTTGATAAATGAACTGTTTGTTTTCTATTAATTAAATTCGAAAACAACCATCGATTTCTGTCTAAACGTCAACTATATCCGACGACGTTGGTTACTTGTCTCCTTTGGTGACCGTACAATAAAGTATATATAAATAAGAAGAACATTCTTTATTATGTACACCATAGAAACTACAGATATGTATAAATGTAGAAATTATAATAGAATACTTCATAGCCAGTGGTTTACGGTCTTCGTGATGCTGTTTGATGAGATCTAGGAAAGAAAAAGTAAGTATCTAGGGTATACTTAACTTACGTTTATCTTTTTTTATGTTTGTCGTCAAGCAGGAACGCTGCATTACTTATTCCGGTTTGAAAGAAGTGAGCGTCGCTAATAAATGTGCTCATGACACTTTGCACCTTTATCTCTGGGTGATGAGCATATCGTGGTAGGCAGAGCTTGCCACTTCTCATTAGGAGGGCTATCTCTCATTCTATATTATTAACTGTAATAAATAAAAGGGCGTCGTCATTAGGTAAGTAGTAGTAAAGTCAGCCCCAAAAAGATGTATATTGCACCGTATAATTATGACAACATTTATAATCTATCTCGCGAGATGATAATCATCTATCGAAAACTTTTGAACCGCAACAAACCATTTACACATCGCATTATTTTTTCGATAGTTCATAATCTCTCTATGGCAATCCGACAGACCACATGGAAAGATTATAAACTTCCAAGGTAACCACGTCATGTCGTCTTCCCATCGTCACGTAGGTACTAATACACACCACGTACCATTTAGTTCTAATACCGCTGGTACGCCGGCAGTGGCAAGGGCGCAATGATGTTGGTGTGTTGCCCTATGCGACCTGCGCTCCTGCAGCAGGACAGGCCATGGTGCCCGAGACAGTCGACAGCTACACCGCAGTGACACCGATACGGGGCAACACAAGGTGCGCCCAAGCGGAGATACGTAAATAATTATAAAGATATGATGAGAACTATACGGTATCTACGGAAACATAAGCAGGTATCTATATTCAGGTAAAAACCTTCATCCAAGGCTAGCCGACCAACTACCTTTGATAAGATAATTATGTAAACACAAAAGGGAGACTACTCGATATTAGCTTGTATGCTCAGAGCTAACAGTACAAAGAATTATAATATACCAGTTTTATACGTTCATATTATAGAAAAACCATTATGCTATACACACATAATTAGTTGGATAATACGTTCATTATTATATCTATGTATAATAATCTATACTAATATAATAACGTTGAAGAGTTTGTAAAGTTTTTGTTTGTTTGAACGCGCTAATCTCTGGAACTAAAAGTCGGATTTGAAAAATTATTTTTAGAAAGAAAAGAAAGAAAGAATGAATAATGCGTTTATTGGCATTACACAACATGAATAAACCTTAAAACTATAAAAACAGAAAACAAAGATTATAATGCCAAAAGGGCCTCAGCTCAGCATAATGACACACACACACACAACACAACACAACACAAACACACATACACACACACATACACACATACACACACACAAAGTCGTCGCCGTCGTCGGCGTCGTTTACATTTGATAACCCAATTCTAGAGAAAGACACACACGATATGACCGCGTAAAAAGACTAAAACTACTACGAGTACTAGGCGTTGTATGTAATAAATAAATAAAATCATAATAAAAGTCAGTCAAGTAAATAATAAAAAGAACACTAAGCGAAAACGAAGTAATGGCGTACAACTATTTATTTATTTATCCTCCCACTGGAACGCCAAACAGCCATTACACAGCATTACAGCCATCCTGTGCGCGGAGAACATCGAACGGGTTGCGATGGATCACGCACGCTCACGCAGCCTATATAGCCTTCCGGTCCTTCCGACTGACTATCTGACCTCGACAACCCAGTTACTTGGTAGGACTGGTTGTCAGACTTTCGGGCTTCTGAGTACCCGTAACGACTGTCGAAGATCCACAAATGACAGCCGGGACCAACGGCTTAATGTGCTTTCCGAGGCGCGGAGGGGTCTCGGTATATAAAGATGGTCACCCACCCACCGACCAACCGCGGCAAACGTAGCTTAACCTAATCGATCAACTTGTGCGGCTGTTATTATTTAGCTACATAAATAAACATTAAATACAGCTATGATATATTTTATGTAGTGTGTGTGTGTTTATGTGTTTTTAGAATTTACAAACATTGCTCGTAGAACACATGGCGAATGGGGCCGAAAGTTACTGGAGTGTCGACGCCATATCCGGTACGCCGTCGATAGTCAGGCGTAGCGTTGGAATGCCTCCCACAAGGTGGACTGACGACCTGGAACCCGTTGGATGCGAGAAGCACAGAACCGGTCGAAGTGAAGGTGGTTGGGGCGGCCTATGTCCAGCAGTGGACGTCTTTCGGTCAAAAAAAATCACGAGAACAAAGTCACGGGCAGAAGCTAGTAATAGATAAACATCGACTTTCATTAAAATAATAATAGAAGTTTAACAGGAGTCAATTAATTTCCCTAGAATGGAATATTTTCTCCTAAAGTCCTAAATGACTTATAACGAAGATTCAGAAAAGTTTTGTTAATTGCTATTGTCATTAATAAAGCCAGCAGGAATTTAATTTGTGTCACTTAATTTTTTTAACACTTAATTTTAATAAAATAAACCCTTCTAACTTTTCTTTTTGATCGTAAAATAAAGTTCGACCGTACAGTTAAAGAAAACTTCTTGAAAATGGAATTAAAAACAACGAGAAATAATATTGTCTTTAGATCCTAAACTTCCACTGCTGTACATAAAGCCTCCGATTTTCCAAACCAACTTTACCTTAAAAAAAAAATACATGTTTAGCGAATGAATTCTTGGTTTCAGTAATCTATTCAGTAAACATCAGTCAACATTTTTATACATGAATTTTTGTCTTTTTTCATTTTTTTTTTATTTTTTTTTTTATTACTTGTAATTGTGCGTTTTGTTTGTGCAGAATAAAATATTTTTTCTTTTCTTTCTTTTTTTTTCTTTTAAACGAAGCATAGTTACTTACTTGTTTGTTTTAATTACACAATAGGTACAACAACCATAGAAATGTAAACAAAGGTTATAATATCTATCGGTACAACCATAGGATAGGTTGAATCGTTGAGCTCCTTAAGTTTTGAGTTGAGCTGCACGATTTCTGAAAAATGCGTGCACTGACTGGACAGGTCCACTCAATCTGTGTGATTCTTTAATCAAAAGACCATCTCTGACATCGATCTACATGGTCTTCACATGAACTGACCAAGATTATGTCTGGACTTTAAAAGAGACTGTGACCTCTGAGTTTGTTTCGGCCTTTCTTCTCAGAGTAGTCAGATCATTTATCATTTAACAGTGATCAGTATTTTGCAAATTGTGAAACGGGGTCGTTACAGTACCTTTTTTTCAATTTTTGGTATGTGGATCATAGAACCTAATGAAAACTGAATCTTGAGCAGCCTTATAAAACCTTAAAGTTTTTCTAACTTCAGGTACGTAACTACTAACGATTTTCATATTTTTTCCTTTACTTGTTCTTCTACATGACATTGCTTCTTGCAAAATTTCATGATTCTAGGTCAACGGGAGGTACCCTATAGGTTTTGATTCCCTTGCGAGTGTCAAAATATGCGGCGTAATCGGAACATAAACGCCCGTATATTTTGATTGCCTTGACTTAGAAGTTGAATTTTTTCACTGCTTCAAGGGATTGCAGCCTTGGGTATTTGGTATTAATTTCAACTTGAGAATTGACGCGCGTTCCTGAGAAAAAGGGTCTTGACAGACGGACAACGAAGTAATCTTATAAGGGTTCCGTTTTTCCTTTTGAGGTACGGAGCCCTAGAAATAATAATAACTGTGTAGTAGCTTCAGGCAAATAGTAAATAGCAACCAGACAATTCAAAAGCTGTCGGTGACCTAGCTATTGGCAGAAAATAGTTGAAATAATGCCTAACTACCGGCGCACACAAGGCGACTGAACGCGGCAACAGCTTTGCCCACAAGTCGGCCATTTTTTTTTTGTTACAGTTCGAATGTTTCAAGGGAGTGGCTATAAGTGGCTACTTACCTTCACCCTCGTAACTAATCGTACTAAAAGAAAGAAGAAAGAAAGAAAATGCATTTATTTGGCACAAACTAAAAGACACACAATACACCAGATAAATACACCAAATAAACACATACAATAAAAAAAAAAAAAAGATTAAAATAAAAAGTGTGAAGACCGATGTAAGAAATTAGCTGGAAAAGTGTGCCTCACGGCTGCGCCAAAAAGGCCCAGTTCAGTTGGTTCAGTTTGTTGTTTGTTTACTACAGTTGCTCGTTAAAATTACCCGACTACGGCAAAGCCAACAAAAAAAGAGGGTTATGATTTTAACAGGCTATGTATGTTCATCTAAACTACTAGTCGTTTTTTGATAAACGAAGTATAGTTGGGAGCGTCATGTTGTTCCACGGCTATATGACGTCACATAAAATCTAGTATAATTAATAATACATACATAAACCCCAAAATAAGAATAAAACAAGTGTGTTTCACTTTGTTTTTAATAGAACTAATTACGTTAAAAACGAAAACCGAAGACGTGCGTAGGATTGAATCAATGATTTTAATAAATGAAAAATAAGTTAAACACGTAAGACCTTAATTACAGGATTTAGTAATGACATGTGACTCCAGCTGTACGAAAACCGAAAAAAGTCGACATCGACCCTTTTTAGTTGGCATTATTGTTTTATCTGTGGAAGGAGCAAGAAGGGGGAATAAGAAAGTGGTGAGTAGGTACCATAACAGTGTCCCAATTTGACCAATTGGTGATCGTGATGATGGCTGGGTTCATGAATCTGGAGGCCTGAAAGCCGCCACTAATCGCGGCTACGAGTGGCCTAGTCTGCGTTAGGCCTCAGATGTTTTGTACGTAAGTTACGAATAGAAATTCATTTAAAGCCCCCAAGCCAGCTATTGTTTATATGAGATACATCAAAAGCCATTCTAACTTGATCAGTGTGTTAAAGGAAAACAAAACAGTTGATTATAACTATGATCAAAGTTGTGGGCTGTTGTGAGTGAAAATAGACGAAGGTTTGACAACTATTTACTTATAGGTACATAATAAAATTAACCCTTGGCACTTTGCGAGGACAGAATAAACATTAAAGTTTATTTTAATCGACATCGTGTGCCCGCACTGAATTTAAGTGGCAGCAACCGAATAGTTTTAAATAACAGAAGTGTCCAAAAAATATTATCCATTTTTTAAATTTTGTAGAACCATTTGCATGTTTAAAATAACTTTTGACATTATCTAGGATTCTATTCCCTTACTAGCTGTCTGCCCGCGACTTCGCCCGCGTAAAATTTCTTGTTCCCCGCCTCGTCGCATCGCATCGCCTGTCCGCGCTATTACTTCGTTGTCGCTTAGCGTTCTTTCTGACTTTATTTTTATTTATGCTTGGCTCCTAAGAATAGCATATAGCTTTCCTCGAGAGTTGAGCTATCAAATGCAAAAATAATGTTTGAAATCCGACTAATAGTTGTAGAGATTAACGTGTTTAAACAAACCATCTCTTCAGTTTTATTATTAGTATAGAAATTAGATTCTAAAATAGAAAATGAGCTGACTAGCCTGGGTATGTAATTAGGTAAAAATCTAACCTTTGTGTCTATTATGTAAAATAAGCTTGGCATTTAGCGGTTTAGCGGTGTTGAAAGCTTTCTTCTGCACCCTGTCCGTTGCGTGGGTGTATACTATTGAAGAATATTAATTATCAGCATAATGGGAGAGGAAAGTTATTTGTAATACAAAGGAAGAAGTTATTATTAGAAGAGAAAAGTTCTTTTTAATTTTTGCATTTTTTTAACAATAAGGATTTGCTATTATTTTTTGAAGAAACTCTAGTTATTGCTGGTTACAAAGAACTTTCACAAGTTTTGGTAATACTTTATGTGATTACATTCGTAAATTAAAGTGACAACAAGACTGTTTTTCGAACACAAAGATATAAAATAAACTTGTTTATTCTGTAAATATATAGAATATCGGAATCACATTTACACGTTATATTATATAAAAAAAATAAGCTAGATGAAGTCGGTGTTTCCTATCTGACTACCTACTCTGAGACGAAAGGCCGAAACAAACACAGAGGTCACAATCTCTTTTAATAAAATAAAATAAAATAAAAATAAGTTTATTAACACAAAAACCTTAATATACAAAGCTCATACAGTTCAAACAGGGCCATAACTTTGGGAAACAAAGGTTGCATAAATAGTGAAAACCCTGCCTCCTAAACTAGGGGGGACCCTGTGACTTAGGAGTCAGTATTCTACTGTAACTTCGTGTTCAAGAAAATCCTTTATATAAGTGTGAAGTTCATAACATTTGAACCTATAATGAACTACGGCTATTAATGTGTAAGGATGTGTGTTAAAGGAGGGAAATGTGGTTGTGTGGTGCGGTGTGGTGTGATGTAGTGTGGTGTGGTGTGATGTGGAGTGGTATGTTATGTTGTGGTTTCGTGTGTTGTGTTGTGGTATAGTGCGTTGTGTTGTGGTGTGGTGTATGAAGGGGGGGGGGGGGGGGGGGGGGTGAGGTTGCGTTTTGTGAGGGTATGTTCTGATTATATGGTGTTACATGGGTTTCCGTATTCAGATTTGTAGAATAGTGATTATTGTTACGTGCCTAAATTATGTTATAAATAAGAGCTTCTGTACGAGAATAGTCCTGATTATACAGCCAGTTTTGTAGTTTGGTTTTAAGTTCGTGCTTGTTTAAATTGCTTATTTGGATATGCTTATTCACCCTTCTGTAAATGAGCGAGCTTATTACATAAAGCTGGCGGCCAGCGAAGGCTGTTTTGTGAGGGACAGATGGACATGCAGATTTGGCTTTACGAGTGGCTGTGTCCAACAGAGGAACCTGACTATGCTTTCTGAGGGTGGCATTAAGCACAAAGAGCTGTCGCACAGTAAGTACCCTGCACTCCGCATACAATTCACTAGTGGGAAATCTATACGGCCTGCAAAGCATCACCTTGAGCACAGCCCTCTGGGCTCGCTCCAGCCCAAGGAGTCTAGTCTTCGCGGTGCCTCCCCAAACCGGAATGCAATAACTCATGACAGACTGGCAAAGTGCAAGATAGACCATTTTTAGTGTTTTGGAGTCAGCGCAGTGCCTTAGAGACTTAAAGATATAAATAAGTTTCCTCACCCTTGACGTTAGGCCTTCAACGTGAGAGTACCACTTTAGTCCGCCATCAATCACTACACCCAGGTATTTGGTTTGACTGACACGAGATAGTGGCGTACATGAACATGAAGTGGAGCCTAGGCAGGAATGAGCAAAAATCCTCAAATCAGATGGGGCTTTGGTCCTGTGACTAATAGAGAAAGGAATGTAACTAGTTTTTGACAAATTAAGTGATAGAAGGTTATTTTGCAGCCACGTCATGACTGTTTGCAGGGATTGTTCTGCATAATATTTCACGTCAGTCCATGTATCCCCACCAACCACGATCGCAGTATCATCGGCATATGTGAAAATCTTGGTGTTGGGGAGCGCCAATGTGCAAAGGTCATTAATATATATTAGGAAGAGCGTAGGCCCCATCACACTGCCTTGTGGAACTCCGTATGTAATGATTTCTTCATCACTAGTGTATGCATCATTTTAAACTCCATCTTGGTCAGATCATGTGAAGACCATGTAGATTGATGGCAGAAATGGTATTTTGAGGATATAGTACCACACAGATTTGAGTGGACCAGTCCAGTAAGTGCACGCATTTGTCAGTAATCGTGTAGCTCAATTCAGAACTTGAGGAACTCAACTCAAAGGCAACAAACAGCCATGGGAAATAGTGGACAAAGGCCTCGTGTTTTTGCCCAGCAGTAGGACAGTATAGACTGAAGTATGAACTGATTTAATAATAGTAAAGGGAAATAAGTAAATTGTACGATATACCTATGTCCTCGTACTAATCATTACTATAAAATTTTTTATGTAAAAAAAACATTTCATCAATCTGATTAAGTCCCGCTTACTACTATACTCGTGTAATATTATGCTCGTGTCTTCTTCACTGACAAAGTTACCGCAAATTTTGAAATTGTGCGAGTATGTAGAATTGTCAAACTTTACCTGCGTGTGGATAGAATATATTATTTGTGTCGATAGGTTAATTAATTGAGTTGCTATATTATGTAAACCGCTGATGAACTAGATTCCATTTAAAACAATTATTTGGCATTCTATTATTGAATAAATCATTACTGAATCTAACTCGCATACCTACTATGAATACTCAGTATTTATCTAAATTGTGCAACAAATCAAATGCAAATAGTGACTTTGTTAAAACAAACTACTTTATGTAGGCCATCGGAATGATTACGAAGACAATAATAACTATTGAAATAATTACGGGTACGTATTGCAATTTCTAAAATTAAAAGAACTAACGTAAAATAACCTACGTTCAAAATCCCTAAAATCCCAAAAATACCGAAAGCTTAAAATGTCAAATGGACATGTGAATGAAGTTCATAAAGCTAAAACTTGAAATTCCTATGTACACGGTTCCTTAAATTGGTTTACCTCACCGTTATATGTTTCTGTGCCCGCGGGCGTAACACGCATATATATATCTTTTGTAAATCGAAACAGCTAGGTTAGGTTAGAATTGTGTCCACACAACGCACGAGCCGAGCGACCGAAGCGAGCGGGCAGCGGCAGCGGCCGGCGAGTGCTAGAAACATATTTTTGAATGATAGATATTTAGTCCAATCAGTAATTTAAACTTGGGTAATTCGTAGGTAGGTGTTAGTTGCTTAGGTATTTAGATTTTAGGGATTTTGAACGTAGGTTATTTTACGTTAATTCTTTTAATTTTAGATATTGAAATACGTACCCATAATTACATACGATAATAGTTTTTAAATTATCTATCTTTGCTATGCTAACATTGTCATCATCAATATTCTGTAAGCAGTCAGGTGATTGACCTCATGACATATAGTGTCATGAGATCAATCACCTGACTGCTAATAGAAGTAATAGGCAAATTGTAGTAAGGCGTGATGTAGATAAAATGTTTGGGATTCACAGTATGAATATGCAAACGGATTTCACTGACCAGCAGCCTAATTTCATAACACACTTTTAAGCACAATCTGAATGATTTTGAATTATATTGCTAATTCTTTGCTTCATATGTTCGAAAGATTTGTCTGCTCAACAATGTAAATTACGCAATGAATGCTGTTGACCTGCCAAAATCAAAGCCATGGCTACTGTCAGTTTGTTATGCAATTACACCGCCGATATCCTCAGATGTACTGAAGAAACAGCAGTTTTCTCTGATCCCTAAGATAAAAATGATTCTGTAAAGATCACAATATTTTCCATCGATGAATAGAGAGCATCCATCGATGAATAACGTTTTGAAAAACACATGAATGAGTTTGAAAGAGGACGATGCCTTACATAAGGTTTTGCATGTTCATAAGGAACGTAATGAACATAATTGATTGAGAAAGCTCTTCTTGCAATTTTAAAAACCTGTAATTTTTTATAACAAAGTATCTTCACTATGCAGTATGAATTATGCCTGAACATACATATAATATAAACATCCAAATTGAGAACCTCCTTTGTTTAAGTCGGTTAAAAAACAACTGATTCTACGAATCATCAACAACACAACAACAATAACACACAACAACAACACACAACAACAACAACATCAACTCATCTTTTGGGGGAAGCGCCAGGATAGCCCGCGAAATTCAAATGTTCTTACGATTTATGCAATTTACTGGTCAGTTTCAGATTGTATGCTGAACAAAATATGATTCGCGAGCGTAACAAGTATGTAAGTATTAGCTGCGCCCTTTGGTTTCACCCGCATAAGTTTCGATCCCGTGGGAATATCGGGATGAAAAGTAAAAAGTAGAACATCCATCCATCCATCCATACAAACTTTCACGTTTATAATATTAGTAGGAAATAGGAAGTAGGATAAGATTATAATTCTGTACAGTCATATTTGTTACGGCCGCGAATCATATTTAGATGAACATACAACATGACACTGACCTGCAAATATTAATCAGCCAGTAGAAATCTCGATACGAAATCTCGATGTTATTTCAAGACATCATTCACAGATTCGCCACAGTCTAGTATCCGCCCGTTTCTCATTTCCACACATTCGCCCTTGAATCCTTTGATGAAGCACTTCATATCTAGTAACACATATAATGCGGGTGAAGAGTGAAAATTCAAATATGACTACTGAAATAACATTATAATGTAAGGTTGCTCTTGAACTTGCTGGTGGGTGTAATTCTATCAACATATCATGAATGAGCCAGCTACCTTAGGACGAACAGAATTAAATATGTTTCCGAAACTCGCCCCGCAGCGGAAAAGTTAAAATAAGACCGCGGGTATGCATGTAAGCTGATTTTATTGTACGGTAGGTATGTTGTTGTTTAATTTTGTTATTCGTGTTTAAAAATATTGTGAACCATAACATAATATACTCCCGGCCAAATTTTGGTCACAGCTGCCAATCTCCCACATTTTTTTTTTAACAGAAGACTATTTTGTTTATTCTAAAAGACAGTAGGTATTAAAATTCTTGGATGAAGATTTGAAAAGCGTGAATGTATAGGGCAAGAAAATACTGATAGCAGTGTTTTATTGTGTCTATTCATACAGTAATTTCATTTTAAGGCATTCTTTGCTTAATGTATCAAAGGATCTCACTAGTATGTTCAGCGTCAGCCTATAAGGTCCCGCTGCTTGGATAAAGGTCTCCTCTCGGTGAGAGGGAGTGGGCAGTAATCCACCACGCGGGCCCATTGAGTGGTAAATGTCACATGTCTTCGAATTTTTGGTTCTAGGACATGTCGGGTTCCTCGCGATGTTTTCTTTCGCCGTTTTGAGAGCAGTGGTGATAAAATAATTTACACACAAAGTAAAGCACCTCTCTGGGTTTGAACCTACGACCGACTACGATCGTAAGTGGACTTTGAACCATAATACACCTAATAGAATAGAACACTCTCTCTCTCTCTCTGTGTGTGTGTGTACTCTATTCTATGGGCATATATTAAAAAAGAGGAATATTCTAAATTGGCATATCAACAGTGACCGCTGATATAGATGTATGGAAGAAGAAGACAAACACTTCGATGACCCATGCTGATAATCTACAAACATATAAAATGTACTTTGTGAGAAAGAACCATATTTTGGGCAGGAATCTAGTACGTGTCTATCAATTCTTTTGTTCCTGTCACTTAACTTATAGGTACCTATAACTATATTTCTTTACTTCGTATCGACATTTCGACATCTTCACTAAAGTGCCACTAAGCATTTTCGAGGATGATGTCGGCACGTGCTGCTTTAAACACTTCTATTGGAGTCAACGACTTAGTGTGCCCCGAATGCATCGGAGACATTTACTGGAAATCTTGGTACTGATTTATAAAGATATTTGGCTCATGTATGCCAAAGATAGCCTTTTAGTGTCCTTGTACAGTGTTATAAGAATGTTTTGGCGCTTGAATGACGTTGACAGGGGTGAGCTGTTGGTAAACATTTATGAAATAATAGCAGCACCCCGCGGCTTTACCCACATAAGTGTCGATCCCATAAGAATATTTGGGATAAAAGTATCCTATGTGTTATTCTGATGTATAAGCTATGTTACTGTACAGTTTCATCATAATCCGTTTAGTAGTTTTTGCGTGAAAGAGTAACAAACATCCATCCATCCTCACAAACTTTCGCGTTTATAATAACCTATTAGTAGGATAGAATAGGATTTTTGAAAAATTGTATTGAAAAAACAAGATAGCAGCGTTAGTTCTGATTTTGGCCACGTGCTAAAAGATGAACAGCACCATTACAAAAGATAGGAAGGACTTCCAGGTTTTCTGTCGTAGATAACCTTGGATACTCGTATTACATGACTGGACTTATGATGAAGGAGAATTTACCGTAAATAACTTTATCTTAAAACGTGCATAAACTATTATGATCAATCAATCAACTCAGCCTATCGCAGTCCACTGCTGGACATAAGCGTCTCCCAAACTGCGCCACAACAACCTGTCCCCCGCTTTCCACCTTCTTTAAGTCGTCCGTCCATCTAGCATGTAAATAAAAATTATATGATGAAATTGATAAATTCACATTACTTGGTTGGAAGTGATGGCTGGTTGGTTTAAGTATTTTTTGCGAAAGTAAAAGTAACCTTTTAAGCCCAAAAAAATATTTTTACACCACAAAAAAGTTGCTTCAAATAACAACCTTTTTTTTAATCTAAACAGTATCTTCATACCCCTTGTAGATAGAACCGCGTAAACTGATGAGGAAGTAGGCACACAGTACTTTGCATAATGTTATGAATATTATGCAAGTTAAGTCCACGCTTGCCTAAGGTGAGTATAGACTAGAGCATTTACTAGTGACATAACATCTAGGCGCTGTAATGTGTCACACTTACACACACTTACCGAATAATGAACACGCCGCCCGATACTTTGTAGCAAACAAATCAGCGAATGTGTGTCATATTTTATCAAGCAAAGACACGAGTGCAGATCGACACAGAAGAATTCACAAAATAAATAAAATAATCTTTATTTTGGATAAGCAACATCCATATGGGTTAGTAAACAAAAAAAATATTTATGTGTAGTAACACTTAAGTAATTTTTTTGTTAACATATATTAATATGTTAGTAAACTTATTATCTATTTGGAGGCAAGGCTTGAGTACGTATAGTACAACATCACCTAATAAAGGAGACTCGCACCTCCCCGTTATGGTCTTCAGGATGGAGTTGGAGCTTTCCCTCACTCTGCAGAGCAAGGAGGTAGATTTCTGTCTGATGGCGTGGAAGCCATCGACGTGTGCTTGTGCAAACATACCTGATGCACTGCAGAAACGGGGCAGACCCATCAACATCCTGAACCCGTTATTATATTGGAAACAGAAAGGAATGTCACAGGTAAATGCTCGCTCGTTAAAGAAAATGCTATTGAGCTTTTGCTTGTAATTATACCTTTCATAAGAAATGCTCGAGAAAATGTTGTGGTGTATACTCACCTTTACACGATAAGCAAAACAGTGTGTACAGTACCTATTTAACGCTAGCAAAACCTCGTCTCTTGAAAATGGGTTTTAAACGTTGCAAGTGCACTTAGTATTGACAGCTTGTTGGTTTAGTAACTTATTTTTATCTTGACATTAAATAGGTTGTGGGTGGCAACACTGAATAAAAATATAACAATGAGGTTGTATATCTTGCAGTAAAGTATACAGTAGTCTCTCGTTACGTTTAGAGATAGACAGCATTGTCTATAGATGGAATAACTATGACAGTCCAAAACATGCATTAAAGTCTGACTTCTGGGGGTTGCAATGCTGGCTGTTCCTTTTTTTTTTAATTGCTCCTGTATCGTGGGTGCGTTTACAAACATTTAAACTCACATACACAAACATCCAAACCCGGAACAACTACCTGTAGTCAATACAAATATTTGTTTCGTGCGGGAATCGAACCCGCGACACGCAGCGCAGCAGTCGATCGCTCAGCCACTGCGCCAACCGTGTCGTCAATCTTTGTCTTTCGCTTTTTTTCAGCTCAAAGTCTAATTTAATACCATTCAGATTAAGTTACATACCATTACCGACATTTAGCCCAATTCCGTTTGTGTTATACCTACGGGCGGGCGACCCACCGGGTACCGTAGCCGATACCCTTCGCCTTACTTATGTCTTCCTTCTTTCCTTGGGGCATGGTGGTGATTCTGCAACGTATTTGGCATCAGACATGGGTATGGTAGTAATACTCCATCGTCCAGCAATTCATGAAACACCTCTCAAAGAGTTTCTTTGACTCTGCTATAAAGCACCCTAATCTCCGGATTGTGGCAGCCACGCGATACACTTCCTCCCGCATAAGTAGGATTCGCCGACCGAGGGATATCTTAACTATTCTCGAGGACGCCACAACCCTCCTCCAGGATAGCAGTTAGGCCACCAGTACTCTTAGAAAGTACAAAATCCGACCGCCCTTCTTCCGTCCTCGCCGCCGAAGCCCGCCGCGACGCCCCAGTCGAGCCAGCTTGCGCAGCTGAGCCTGTCCAGCCTGTTTCTAGCTGTCTTCCCCCAGCGAAAGCCTAAGCCGCCCTTAGCATGTAGTCGCTTAGTTTTTAATTTTTTTAAGCCCTGACTGGAGGCCTTAATTTATTGAGGCACCCATAGACAAGCCCGGTTAAGCAGCCGCGAACGTACTAGATTGACCAGTGAAATGCAATTTATAGAAAAAAAAATTGTAGTCATTAATTAGAACCATACTGCCAGCCAACCCTAGATGTGGTTAAAAACGTTGTGCTGAGAATACATATTGGAATTTTGTTATGCCACAGTGAAAACACCCACGCAGGGAAATTAAACGAGTGAATACATTGTTTGTTCGTGATTACTGAAAAAATAAAATGTTATTTCATTAACGACGAGTATTTTTAGAAGAAAAATCTACGTCTCTTCGATAATATTTTCTTTCAATTTTTATGTGTGTTTATTACCGCGTGTTGAGTTTTTTCTTTGTAAAAGGAAAGTTTTTTCTTTGGAAAGGAGTGTATACAGACGGGGACTGTTTCTTAATTAAAACGTACAGTACTGCTTGAATTTCATAGAACTAAAGCTTGCAATCTAATAAACCACTAGTTGTATTTGAAACTGTGCGCCAGCATTAAATTTTGCTTTCAAGAATACATAATAATGACTTTCTAGTTGCAAGAAGGTTGCTTCTTTGGAAATTTCATCAAAATCTATTTTGTAGTTTGAGCCGTAAAATGGGCTCGCGTATAGGTGGAGCTTGTGGTTAAGTAATAACAGCTGCACGGTTCAATTGATCAGGTTAAGTTATGCTTGCCGCGGCTTGTCCGTGGGTGGGTGACCATCTTTCCATACTAAGACCCCTCCGTGCCTCGGAAAGCACGTTAAGCCGTTGGTCCCGGCTGTTATTCGTTTGATCTTTGACAGTCTTTGCGGGTCGTCAGAAGCCGGAAGTCTGACAATCAGTCTTACCAAGGGGTATCGTATTACCCAATAAGTGGGTAGTGGAGGTCAGATAGGCAGTCGCTTCACGTAAAATACTGGTATTCAGGTTAGACTAGAAGCCGACCCTAACATAGTTGAACCCCAACAGGCTAGGCAGATGATGAGTTTGAGCCGTAAACACATTAATATTATTTTTATTATTTTATTAATATTAAAACTTCTTATCATAATAATAGTAACAAATCAGTCTTCTACTTCCTCATTCAGATATATAGAACTACTGCTATTATTGCAGTACGGAATCAAATGATCTGGGCACATGTAAATCTGCCATGCATTACAAGTGTTAGATGTCTTCTTATCTCTTTGAGACGATCATATTTGATATCATCTGTGAGTTCCTGGAACCTTCGGGAGACCTCCCCCGAAGGTTCCTAGGTGGGGTCACTCGCAAAACATGCGATTCTTTCGCGCAACTGTCGAAGCGGCATTTGACCCTTCTTCGTCAGACCCCGACTTTTCTAACACCGCAAATATTCTCTTAGGGTGGTCTATCAGTGTCATATTTAACAAAAACTTTAAAAAGAACAAGGTGAATTGACAACAAATACTAAATGACCTAATAAAAGTATGTCACAAAAATACTACGCCAGCGATGACGCTGGGTCATATATACCCGTTTTGAGTAGACGCTTCGCTGTGTATGCGGCATTGCACTCAGCATACCTGCGGTTCGGTTAGAAAGAAGTCGTATCTCCAGCTACACATACGCTGAAATTGCACGGTCGGCGTAAAAAAGTATAATGACAGATTTAAGTCGCCTCGGGTCAATATGATCACGGCGTCATTGGCGCAGGGTTAAGGCGGAAGCGCCAGGGTAGCCCGCAAAATTGAATTTTTCTTACGTTTTTTTGCAATTTTCAGGTCAGCATCAGGCTGTATGTATGTTGAACAAAATTTGATTCACGACTGTAACAAGTATATATTTACAGAATTATAATCAATAAAATGATCAATACAAACCTCTAAGTTCATATCACCCTATTAGTTGATATTTCATGAAATAGTCATTTATGTTAATATTTTCCAGGCAAGTTTCATCTCTCAAAAGAGGTCCTGTAAAACTTTATGAATAAATTATAATAGTTTAATTATTTAGTCCGCTGATAGTAACAAAAGCGTAGTAATTTATTACATAGGGATCTACTGCTAATCACAGTTTTTCACAAAGTATTTATTAAAAAAACTTATCGAAAAGTAAATAAAATAATATCTGTTCCAGCTCTACTCCATGCTGTAGATATTTGAAGTTTTACCAAACGTCAATCCAGCAGCCTAATTGCGTAACACGGTTTCAACAACAATCAGAATTATTTTTAAGGATATTGCTAATCCATTGTTTACCGACATGTAGCACCAGCTGCACCCCGCGGTTTCACCCGCATAAATTTCGATCCCGTCGGAATATCGGGATAAAAAGTATCCTATGTGTTAATATCGGGATAAAAAAGTATTATATGTATTAGTCCTGGTTATAAACTACCTGTGTACCAAATTTCATCCAAATCCGTTAAGTAGTTTTTGCGTGAAAGAGTAACAAACATCCATCCATCCATCTATTCATCCAACCATCTATACAAACTTTCACGTTTATAATATTATACATACATTTACATTAAATATTATTAAATTATTATATTATTATTAAGTAGGAAGTAGGATAGTAGGATTAGTAGGATTGCTTGGAGTTACCGACATAGCTTGCAGAGTAAGCAAACTGAAGTGACAGTGGGCTGGCCATGTTTGTCGAAGGGCCGATGGTCGGTGGACCAGACGAGTCCTGGAGTGGAGACCATGTATCGGCAAGCGTAGTGTGGGAGGGCATCCCACACTACGCTTGCCGATACACGGTCTCCCAGCTAGTTGGACGGATGTCCTTAAGAAGGTTGCTGTGTCGGACTGGATGCGGAAGGCGGAGGACAGGGTGTTGTGGCGCAGCCTAGGAGAGGCCTATGTCCAGCAGTAGACTGCGATAGGCTGAGTTGATTGATTGATTGCTTCGTGTGTTATAGAAAATTTGTCTGCTCAACAACGTAAATAACGCAATGAATGCTGTAGAACTGTCACGGTGAAACCCATTGCTACTGATAGTGTGTTACGCAATCACCCCGCTGGGGTCTCATTTGAATGTCTCAACAGCCTGTGAATGATTTATTTATTTATTTATAATTAATTACAACGGTTTGCGCCAATGATAAATACAGTTGCCCAGAAGTCTTTTTGTTTAATTAAGCATATTATTACAAATCCTGGTATCCAATTCAGTGCTGTCACTTACAACAATGAAATGAAATATACTGGAATAACAAACCTATCTCGAAAGTTGAGCGCCAAAATGGAGACTGTTTCGCAAATTACGAGAATCATTCATAACTGAACTGTAGGATATTCGAGAGGAATTATTATAATATTATTAATTATTAGCTTTTGCCCGCGGCTTCGCTCGCGTGGATTTTGCAAAATATCCCACGGGAACGTATTACCGGGATTAAAGTAGCATAGGGTACTTTAATCCCGGTAATGCGTATATACGTATGTTGATCCAAGTTATATAACTATATGTGTACCAAATTTCATTAAAATCCGTTCAGCGTTTTTGCCCCCATCCGGAATATACATCCAGACAAAAAATTGTAAAAACTATATTTTCGGCATTAGACTCGTTCCCCCTAATTCCTCGCAGCAATTACTTTTTTCAAAAATATTCATTATACAGCTTTGACTTCACTACTACATATGTATTTTATTATACATAATATAAGAAAGAAAGAAAGAAAAAGTATTTATTGCGACTCGTACAGGATTATAAACTAAACTAAACACAGTTAAAAATAAAAATAAAACAAATTATATAAAAAAGTAATAAAAGGAAAAATGAAACAGAAAGTCCTAGGTATACGAGGCCAAAAGGCTCCTATCTCAGCATGATGCTTCGTCATTTAAAAAATAAATGTCGCAGCGCTGGTATTCTGATAGGGCCAGCTGTGTGATATAATATAATGTATAGAAAATTAACTTCTGCTACTGCTTGTAGCTGCAAAAGTTGCAGAGTTGTGGTTTTGCTTAGTTAAATACTTACTGTAAACTTCGATTAGTATGTATTTTCTTTTGGAGTTTAATCTTAAGAAAAACAAGTCTCATGTTTGCCTCGTTGGTCCAGAGGCCGCAAGCGCTACTACTGAGCATGAGGTCCTGGGTTCGAGTCCCAGGTCGGGTAAAGCGTTATCAGAAATTTCTCAGTAGGCCTGGAGTCTAAACTTTTGCCCGGGTGATGGCAATAGGATCGCCCCATATTACAAACATAATTACGAAATGTGGGTGTACCTAACCCTTCGGGAAAACAAGGCACAATATAATGTTATGTAAAAACAAGTAGGAATGTGGACAACAAAGATCAGAAACCTTAATATACCAAAAAAAGAGGAACGGTATAACCCTTTTTTGAGCATAATAGGAATGTGAGGACAAATTAGAAACGACCCACTTATTAAATCATGGAAGCTTATACGCGGCACCCACGCATCTCTAGCAGGGGTTACCAAAAATAACTCAGAAGGTTACAGGGATAACAACATGAGGAATGAGTGGGCGGGAATCCCACATCTCTCACTTCTATTGCACTATTGTTATGTCAACGCTAAATTATTACCTTTTGTGGGTGTAATGTTCCCAGAATAAGCCTCTAAGTATGTTGTCCTGTTGTGGTTTGTTTACGAGGGCGACACAATATACACAACATGAGTCATGTCTTCCCCATACATTTATTGTTGGGTGTGGTTTTTTAACTAACCATTACTGCCGTAGCGTGTCATAGTTTACATTAGGTGTTCAATCTGACAGACAATGTTCAGCCGATACCAGTGTTAGACATAAAATTTTGAAAGATTTTATCGACGACCGCAAAGTTTAGGTTATCTACAGAATCATGATTTTATGGGAGAGCGTTTTGAACGCGAAATTGTGATAGTAATTAATAGAAGAACAAAGCTATCTTCATCTATTGTACAACATTTAGTTAATTGGGCTTTATCAAGAAAATGGCTGAGACCAATTACTGTAATATTTTTTGTTTGCAAAATACGGTAGTTGCCTTTATCTACTTCGTACAAAAAAGTAAACTAAATGAGTCATCTGCCTTATATATATCCGCTTCTTCGCGGGACTTCCTTACTGCTAAAGCTTAGATATGTTATTTTAAATACTACAACAATTATTACTTTATCTTCTACATTGTGGACTGCTATTATTGTCGTTGCACTAAAATAACGCAAGTTTAAAAAACTGACGTTAAAACGGCTATGTGGCTGATATCTTTGCTTACAGCAGGTAAACGCACCGATAGTCCGACGTATGAAGTAGACACGGACGTAATATGCTATTAGTCCGTACGTGTATGTCCGTGCCGTGCCTACTTCGATAGTTTGTGAAAAAATAGGTGTAGTTTTGTTCATACGTGGCTTAACTAATATTAGTAATAAATAAAAAACATACAAATTCTATGTTAAAACAGAATTCTGAGTCGAATTATGTATAAAAAAAGTTCATAAAAAATGCAGTTGACTCTTTGTACTTGGCTGTCATCGAATTTGTATCCTACGTAAAGATACGTTATAGGACATAAGAATTAATTACGCACTCTATGTAGTTGTGTTTTCTCCGCTGAAATGCCAGTAGTAACTGTGACCTGAAACCGTATTTATAGCGTCCAAACGCATAAAAAGTCCGACCAAATTGAACTTGACTGCGAACGTCGGAACTAGACACGCATACACGCACGACTAGCTCGCACCTACTGTGCGAGGTATCACAGTACTCGGAAGATCGGGATGGATCGTGCATAATTATACTTACGTGTTCGTTCGATTCAAATTCGTATGAAAACAGCCGTACAGGTAGGTAATACGAATGAACTCTGGGACAACAAACTATATAGTATAAATTGAAGCAATAGTTCGTATTTCGGTATTTTTGTTGCGATTAGCTGCAGGCAGCATTAAAATTTATATTATTACCCAAGTAGTCACAGACCTGTAAAAAGACAGAATGCTTTTCATTACGGAATATAAGAAGGAATTTAATGGAAAGCATTCATCATTTTTTTCTTAATTTAATCATGTCGAGTCAACCAAAGCACGTACTTTCATTCAATCAAGGGTAAAAGGCTAGTCTACGAGCCCGTTTCTTTGAGCAAAAGAGTTTCAAAATAAACCTCAAGAAAACATATAAAAGAAGAAACTTGTTTCGCAGATAGTTTTGAATAGTTTTTTTTTTTTTGTGATTGGCCAGGTACATTTCGCCAGTTATAACTGTTCAAGGATCTTTTGGCGCATGGCCAAAATCGGACCTAACGGCGCCATTTTGTTTTTCACAAAAGGAGATCACCCACTCTGTGAGTTTTTTCTTTGGCTTATTATTTTTACTATGGCGTCAAAGTCGAGAACAATTTGGGTTCGGAGATATATTTGGAGGCGGATCGAAAGATAAGATCGTTGTATATCTTTGTTCTCAAATTCATTACATCATTGGCACCATACAAATAAATGTTTCTACTATCCCAAATCGCCGAATAAAATAGGTGATCTCCTTTGGAACAAAAACGTTTACCGACAGTTTGACAACGCCCACTTGTCAATGTCATTCGAACGCCAAAAGATCCTTGCATTGCAATGTCTCCGAGGAATAAAATTGACGTCTGACGGTTTTTGTATGGAAAAACTGTCGAAATATCAAAATTATTCTTTGGATCACATCCGGCATTTGAAAAGTCAGCCCTACATAAAATACTCATTTTTGACAGATGTCTTGTGGATGGTCAGCATTTCTGTTTCATTACTCAAGGGTAAGTAAAATATCGAAGAGTACAAAAATATTTGATTTTTAATGCCCATGGGTAAGTGGGCGGGTTATAACATTTTATCGTTTGCCAAGGTTATATTCTCTTTTAATGCCGACTTTTTCAGCAAAAAAAATGAATAACTGTTTTTGACAAGCGGTGGACAGCGTGCTTTGATATCGAGGTTAGTGAGATATTTTAAATTTAATTAAATAATGATAACGAACCTGCCGGTCGTAATTATTTTTTGTTCGGTCAAATAATACTCACAGGAATATTAATAAGATACCAGCAGTGGGATTCTGTAACCATCTCACCGTGAAAACTTAGGTGAAGTGAGCGTGAAGTGAGCTGTCATTCCAACTAATGCTAGGGTTTGACATTATTAACAGCTCACTCTAAGCTCACTTCACCTAACTTTTCACGGTGAGATTTTTACAGAATCGATCGGCTGTTGTACTATAATAGTATCGTTTGTCTGTTTTCCAATATCTTGAACAATATTTGTGTTACATTTCTATTATTAAATTGAGTTAACAAGACGTTATGTAATCAGCTATTCTTGAAATCACGAGACGATATGATGTGTTGTTGTTATCACTTTCCAGATAATGGTTTGTTTCTTATCTATGACTTTCTACTCTGTTTCGCAGTACTTCGCCACTGCAGGTAAATAACGTAGTAGATATTTATTTTGATACTTAAGAAAGGACACGTTTTTATCAAACCTCTAATCCTTCTTTTGCGCCCCTAAAAATATTATTGAACATTCTAATACTTATATTGATTGCGCCTCTATTTTTAACCCCCGACGCAAAAACGACGAGGTGTTTTATGTTTGACGTGTCTCTCTGTGTATGTGTTTGTGTGTGTGCTGTGGCATTGTAGCTCCCGAATGGTTAAAGCAATTTTGATTTTGTTTGTTTTTGTTTGAAAGGTGAATTAGTCAGGAGTGTTCTTAGCTATGTTTGATGAAAATCGGTCCAAGATGGCGGCCACCACAAAATGGCGGAATTACATATTTTTTCACAACTGCCTCAATATTGGTATCAAATGAAAGGGCTTGACTAGTAGAATACTAACACACTATGATAAATTTCAAATCCAAGATGGCCGCCACCACAAAATGGTGAATTACAAAAAAACAAAAGGATGAAAATTTGCAAATAATACGGGAATACCAATTTTGAAAACCGCTTACAGAAACAGGGAGGGAATTGTGAGTTACAATTTTTTTAGTTTTGCTTCCCATACTAAAGTAACGATTTTTATTTAATTACCTGAAAACTAAATTCCATTTAAAACACTGTAGTAGAATTATTTGTTGCCCTTTATTAATAGAACCGGATGACATTTTTAATTGTCCAGAATATGGTATTTGGACTTTCAAAGATGCTATGACCGGCCACTTGTATGGGCACGAACCACTGTGCGACCCGACAACATTTAATAAAAAAAAATTCATAATGTCGAGGTTTTTTTTTTTTTCTTTTTATAAGGCTTCACATTTTTATACCATTTTTGTTCTATTTGTAGCTATTTTTCATAGTTTTTTTTCGACTTGTTTTGTGTCGGGGGTTTTTAAAATTTTTAATTTAATGTTTTATTTCTGCTGCTGTTTATAGGGACTCCATAATTTTTTTATTTCATTTTTAAACCAAAAATAATTCCTATTTTGGGGTCCTAAAAACATTTACTGCGACCAACTTGGATGTAGCGCTCACCGGCTGCTGCCGCTGCACCGTTCGAGTCACTCGCTCGGCTCACGCGTGGTTGTTTACAGTTTCAACCTTTTTTTTTTTTTTTTTTTTAACGTGGAGAAATGCTCATGCATACTGCACTACCACGGGGAGATAGTGCAGTTATGTGGGACTCTAACCCACTAAAACTCCACGGTGTCCTCCTCTGCCGCTTACGGCGGGAACACGGGCACGCCTTAGCACTCATCCGTGAACCCACCGCGGCCGTCCGTCACCGGACCCTCCTCTGGGGATTACTCCCCATCACCGGCGCACCAGCACACATGGCACGCCGTGACCATCCCAGGGACCAAACCAGCACATGGGCGCCAGACGACCCCGTGTCTGGGCACCCTTGGTCCCCCTGCAACGGGTCAGGTCATTGGCCCCGCCGCCTGCCAATTTTCGGCCGCAGAGGATAGGGAGAGCGGCCAACGTAATACCAACACTCCTCTTCCCCTGCGGCCCCACCGCGTCCGCCATCAGACGGTGGCGACCCCGTCAAGGCCGCGGAAGGTAGGGAGAGCGGCGCACCGCAATACCGGCACTCCTCCCCCGCCGCGGCCTCCAACCCTCAGCCGTGATGCCTCCCATACCACATCACGGCCCGCCTCAGTTGCGATGTCGCCCAAGCGGCACCGCAACCTACTTTTTGGCCGCTACGTCGTCGGCTTACAGGCAAAGCCCTGACGAGCGGCCCCTCCTCGGGTTCCTCTTAGCTTCACCGTGGTTGTCCAAGCCACGGCTACTGAGCCCCCCCGCCTCGACAATGCGGGAACCCACCGGGGGGGGTTACAGTTTCAACCTAACCTAACCCATTTGGTCGAGGTGCCCTTGTTTAGTTGCTGGGATCAATTCGACTCACGCGTGGTTGGTCACAGTTCCAACTTAAGCTAACCCGTTTGTTCAGGTTCATCATCAATCATCATCATCATCGAAGTCGAAAACCGTCCGATGCTGGACATAGGCCTCCCCCAAGCACCGCCACTTCGACCGGTTCTGTGGTTTGTGCATCCAGCGGAATCCTGGTACCTGGTTTGATCGATGTAGCCTAGCTTAATTACTGCGACCAAATGTGAAACAAGACCAGAAAGTCAAAACGAAGCTCAATCATTTAAAAAAGTACGCATCATTAGAAGCGTAAAAAAGTTTCTAGAGGTTCATTGATTTAAAAAAGTTTTTTATCATTTATTTGGTCACAGAATTCAGCTAACATCTTACACAGCACACCTTTGCCGTTTGTAGGTAATAGTCAGAGGGGCAATTCTCGTAATTTTAAGAACGTTCACAGTCTGATCTCAGTCTCAATCTGTCAAAAAAAAACTCAAATTTCCCTACATTTTGACAAGTTTTTGACATTTGTTTGTCGCTGAGATGAGACTGCGACTAGATTTTGAACGTTTTAAATTACGAGAATTGGCCTTCTGGTATTGCTAGAGATAATAACGCAAAGAAAATTCTCTTACTACACACACACATAGCAATTATCAATTCACAAAGCGTAGCAATATGTAGCAATCTCCTACGAGATCTTCTCGTAGCAGTCTCGTAGCTAATTGGCTACAGCGTAGTCGGCGCGATCGAGTGGTTCTTTACGCAACCAGCCAAGCCACCCCTATTATATTTTTGAAGACGTTTTTATCGGTTGTTTGTATATATTTATGTACTTATCATTTGGTGTAAGCCCGGAGGTCTCTCATACAGGTCTTGAACCCATTATTATATAGTATATGGACTCCAGCTCTCACAAGTTAGGTCTTGCTGTAACTTATGATACTTTTGAACAAAAATTGTACCTTTCTGAGAAAAATAAATAACTATTATTTTTTCTGTTATGGCTGTGATAGATAGATAGTGAAAAGCTATGTCTGTTTACCTACCCTATTATCATACCTCAAGTACTGTATAAATGTATTTTAAATGAAGTAGTGTTTGCCTTCATATTCATTTGAAGTAAACTGATTTTATTAAAAAAAAAAATTATACCTGTCATGTTTGTGTGATCCAGGCTTACATTCAATTCGCCCACTGTTCATAAATATTTCAGACTGAAAGAAAAACTACCAGCGTAATGAAAATACTCAGGTAAACAAGATAACACTGGATAAGTAAGACAAATGGAGGTTTAGTTTATCGCTGTATATTTTGCGCCACCACTAAATACTCTCTTACTAAAATGTATACCTACCTACCTCCCGAATTCACTTAACTACACCCGTCACCAAACTTCAGTAAGTTTTTTTTCCCGATAATTTTACATGTAATAATTCAATTTGTACCGGAAAAGCCTGCAGGCCAAAGCCTACAAAATTTATCGAAAATAATTATGTTACGATTGTAACCTGAAATACTTACTAAAATTAAACTGCTGAAAATACTGAAGTGTCAAAATATGCGACCATATCGCTGTCGTAAAAAACCACGGCGTGCAATCCTAAAACAAAGAACCGCACAATAAGAAATAGGTGTCTGAAAGTCCAGGCGGGTCAAAGGACTTTTTCAGTTAATACCTGTGCACCATCAGGCTAGTATTTCCTCAAAGGTAACCCAATATAAGTACCACGTTTTCAAAACCAAAACTACACCTTTGTCGAAAAAAATAAATAAATGAAATGGGTATCGACGCTACGACTTTTACATGGACTGGTAGCTGAATTTAAAAAAAAAAACAACAACAAGGAAAAATAATTATTTAATTAATAAAAATGAAGAATGAGGAAGGAGAGTAAAAAAATATATTTGTATGAAATATGCAATACTTGCCTTTGTTTTTATTGTGTACTTACATAAATTATAAAATAAATAAAGAGGCAATGGGGTACTAGAATCAATTCTATTTTACTGTAATTTTTGACGTTCAAAAGTGCCTTTTATGTGCCTATTTGAAATAAATGCTTTGACAATGGACTTGGACTCCCGTAATCCAATTCTGGCCGTAGGCCTCACCCAAGTTGCGCCACAAACACCCAGTTTTTCTTCCACATCTAGTCTGTGGCCAGACAGCTGTCATCATTTTCACGAACTTTGAAACTGTCAAAAACAGAAGGCACTAAAGACTTTAGCATTTCGTTCATTCTTAAAGTACTTTGAAATACGGACAACTGAAGATAATTAGCAGGTTCCTACGTATACCACTTTTGTTCGTGAGTGTACGGTAATGAAGGGAAATCGTAATGTTTCAGTATAAGCAGTAAAGGTCAGGGAAAGGATTTGTATAGCACAGGTGATAAATTGTGCCTACTAAGTACTTATTTCGTGTGTGGACGAATTGTTTCATTCAATTAGTAGGTACAGGAAACTTTAAACAGGCAACGCATTGTACGATGATTTAATTCAAACTCACATTTATTTATTTCAAATTAACCGGCACTTTTGAATTGTCAAGGGGTTGGTCAGTCAGAAAGAAGAAGCTAGTTGCCCATTCTAAAGCGTAGTATGTACATAAGGAGAAGAACGAGCAAGAAACTCCACGGACACTCTTTTAAATCATAAAACTGTTACAAAATATTGGCTATATCATTCAAGTTGAAATTATACATGTGAGAACGATGTAAAAAGACGTGCACGTTAAAAGCGTCCTAATACAAAAGAAAAAAAAAATGTAATAGTCATTGGTAAAGCGAAATTCGTTTCTATTTATCATGGCTGTGTTTTTATTTGGTACCCTCTCTACAATAGTAAAATTCGTAGATACTTAAGCTTATTGCATTTTTTCCAACGTTCGGAATATGGGGTAGCAAATTCTTTTTCTTCTTTGCGTCAGCATGACTTTATGTCAGCTCTTGTTCGCTAAACCTTTGCCACTTCCACGGAGTCGTCGGTGGCAGCACAGAGGTCACTTTGACTGCATGTTTTATATTTTAACAAATTAAATATGGGTGCTCAGCTCAAAAGGCTGCCCAACTTAAATGGGACTGGGCAGGACATTTCTGCCACTTGCCGGACAAACTTTGAGCCCAAGTACTATAGAACTGGTGCCCTGAGATAGTGAGGCGGGGTCGCGGCAGACCACGTAGGAGATAGCGGGACGAGCTGGATAGGTTCCGTCAAACCTGGAGGACGTGCGGGTTCGCGAAAAATGGAAGGAATGGAGGGAGGCCTTTGCCCAGGAGTGGGACAGGGTAGGCCTCTGCCTAGCATCCAGTTAAAACAACATTGTTTCACTCATATATAAAAAATCAATTGTTTGTTTTTTAATTCACTCTTTGTATGTAAACAGTTCAATTCACTATGAGAGAGTTATTAATGTAGCATTATTGTTTGTGGTGCTCCATTAACGCGGTTAACGACAATTGGTTTGAACAGCAAAGGGTAATCGATATATAATATTGTATTATTACAGTCACACAGCTTGACATGAGTGACCTTTAAAATAAGTGTCAATAAACATTTTTATAGATTCTAATAATCTGTTGGAGAGAAATTAGTGATAATAGACTCTCCCCCTATTTCATGGCAGTTATTAGTGGTGAAATCCGTGCCTCGGAAAGCACGTTAAGCTGTTGGTCCCGTCTGTCCTTCGTGGATCTTTGACAGTCGTTATGGGAAGTCAGAAGCCCGAAAATCTGACAACCAGTTTTACCAAGGGGTATCGTATTACCCAGTAACTGGGTTGTGGAGGTCAGATAGGCAGTCGCTCCATGTAAAATACTGGTATTCAGCTGCATCTGGTTAGACTGGAAGCCGACCCCAACATAGTTGGGAAAAGGCTAGGCAGATGATGGTTATTAGTGGTGAAATGTGAGTGTATTATACAGAGTGGTGATAAGGTTATCACTTTAACCAGTACAGCGGTTTTAACAAGTTGCTACCAGTCCGTTAAATTAATAAAATAATAAATTTTACTAAACATAGAAAAGTGAATCTTTCAAACAAAATATGTAAATATATGAATTGCACCGATCCCCGCGTGGTTAAACCAGACTCGATTAATCGAATGAATCCCACTAGCTCCTGTAGCCTCATGTTTCTGGTGCTACAGCGATCATTGCATATCAAGGAGTAGACCGGGGGGCGCGATAATTGTAAGGAAGACGTGCGCGTAGCAAAGGGCCTACTGGATATGCATCCTAGAGTAAGCATTGGACTAGTGGAGAGATGGGTGATATTTGTCTATGGATGGGCATTTTTTAACAACGTCGCGGCCAGGTGCAGTTCAGGTCGAGTTTCACCTGTGAATCGACCGGTTTTCAAACAAAATATGTAAATAGCTTAAAAATTGGCACGAAATAAGTAGGTAAACCACCCTTCATAATAAGGTACTAGACACGCGCGGGGCGATGGATCAGCAATTCAACAAAAACTTTATGCTATAATTGTTACCAAATAATCATAAATGCTTATATTTATTCACAAAGACACAACAATTACAATTTACAAGTTAACACTAAAATAACAAAATCATATCCTAACTTAATTAAAACCATTCACAAACTAAAATATAACGTCGAAAAATTCATCCACATCGCTGTCGACTGGTAACGTACCCAAGAGACTGACGGCATTGCGACGTTGTATGGCAATGCTTAGCCTAAATATATCTTAGATTAAGTTAAATATTGTTAGATACAAAAAAGAAGGTCCCACGCCTAGAATATTAATTGTTATTCATTATTTTAATTGTGTATGTTTAAAATACGTAATGTAGAATACGTGGTTTCAATTAATGTGATTATCTAATCCTCGCACTGTATACGTGTACCAGCCTACCCCTTCGTGAAACACAAGTATTATTTTGCGTTGTTAGAAATTAAATATTTACGAGGAAAAAAAGCGAACTTCTCGCTTTATTAAACAAATCAATCCCTATGTAGGATGCACCAGATTCACGAAAGAATCCTAATAACTGGACATTTTCAGTTCATATATGATAAGCAAAAACGTCTTAGATTCTTTACTAAGCGCACAAACAATGATAAGAGCACTACCTCACACGCAGCCCCTGTCTAAACAAATGCTAAACACTTGCTTAGCTACAAGATAATCAGAAATATTTGTAATGTGACGTAGTATTTACGGAGCGAAGATCTCCGTCCAAATTCTTTAGCTGGCATTTTATGATGATGATAACTGCAAAGATAAAGACAGCCAATGATTTGCTTTTCATCTGCCTGATAGTCACTCAATCACAACGTGGAAAAACTTGAATGAAAAAGAGAAATTTCTGCATAAAATATTAACCGAATTATCAGCACTTGTCTATGAATAAAACCTAGATTAATTATTTCGAAACACACTGATCTACTCCATTATAAAATGTGTATAAATGGAACGTACAAAATATTTGCCAATGAAAAACAAATAAGAGAGACTGATAAATCCGCTCGTGCTGCAAACAGATAACACATTACGATAGAATAATTTGTACTGGCTACGTGTTTTACTAACACCGGTAAAATGTATCATTTTACCTCAAAAAGTAGGCTTTTACCGGCCATTTTTCGTTCAAAAAATATTGCTACAAACAATTTTTCCAAATAAAAAAAAAATACAGTGAATTTGAATTTAAAATTCCGTGTATAATTTGATAGGTTGACAAATAGCTGGAATTAAAAAAAAGACGGAAGTGACACGTGTGTGAAAGTAGAGAGCGCAGTACAGGGTGCGCAGTAACACTGACTAGCCCTATAAAGGGAAGGGAATACGCGTCTCATTCACAAGTACGCCGACGTCGACGTCACAGCAAGTTGGGAGTACCGGGCACAACTTTCAGTTGCGCTCCCGAGTTCTTTTCGCGAAGTGTTTTTGTGGTACGAAAACAATGAAAGCATTCCTGTATATGGCTGCTGTGGTATTGGCGTTCGATGTCGCTAACTCCCTGTTTTTACCGGTAAGTACTTTATTGTAAATTCGATATGTATACAATAATATGAATATACAAAACAGAACCGTTGAAGTAGAACCTGATTTGCTTTTTTAATTTTCAGTTTGGAAATTAAATTTAAACAGTAATAAAGTTTTGGCGTTTGGTGTTTTGGTCGTTTGACAAAACTCTTCATGAACTGTTTAAAAATGGTAATTAAACAAACTTCTAATTTGAATTCTACAGTCTATAGTTTTACACGCAATTTACACTATGGTATTTCCTTTACGATGCTATAGTAATTAAAATAACCTATTTGCTAATTACAGTTGTTATCAGTTATCTCTAATGCTAAGGCTATATTTGTTTCACGTTTTAACTTGTACGTCACGTAGATACACGTAGTAAAACTTGAAAGAGTTTGTAATTCATAAAAATGTATGGTGTGGGCAAAGTTTATATCGTAATCAACTATAACATCTGCGGTTAATCTCATGAATGTTGCATCGTCATAATACGTTCTTGCTTCTTTTACCCGACTACGGCAAATCCAAAGGAGGGTATGATTTTAACAGGCGGGGGGGGGGGGGATTTATAGTAAATTAAAACGGTACAAAACCAATTACATAGAGGCATTATTACGTTGACAATAATAATGTTGTATATAATTTAATTTAAAACTAACATGGCACAGAGGAATTCCTTGCGTACATTCTCTCACAGAACACTAGACATATACGCATAATTTTACTCCATTCATCCACAATTACATTCAGGGTTGGCAGCCAGAAGGGTTTTGCATTTAAACTGTAAAATAATGAATGTTATAAATAAAAGGAAAAATATTTAACCAATGATTTATTACTTTAAAAAAAATTGGAAATTCGGACAATTGCGTTGTCCATTGAGTAGTTACTATACGATCAGTGTTGGATAGGTATTAAACTTTTATATCGGAAATTAAATTAATTGGGGCAATGACATAGTGTTTCCAATTTCGAAAAAGCATACTGTATCTACCTACACGTGACCAGAGGGCTGGCCTGTTTCTTGGCCAAAGAATTAGCATCGCCATACAACCTGGCAATGCTGCCAGCCTTTTGGGCACTGTTGACAGCGATGCGGACGAATTTTTTGATGCCCTATGATTATTTTGCTTATTTTTTTTTTCATGTACATATCATTATTTTAAATTTTAGCTTATATAATGTAAATACTTAATTTCTATTAATTAAATACAGTATCTACCTACTTTATCCTAGTAAATTATTCTTGGCATTAGAAAGTACCAATATTTGGTGATTCCTTCATCAATAATTGAATAAATATTTACACGATAAAAAATGCACAAAATTGATTTCATATTTATTTATTTGGAAACCCGTGAAGGGCCTGTGGTTAAATAATAACAGCCGCTCAAGTCGATCGAGCAGGTTAAGCTACGCTTGCTGCGGTTGGTTTGTGGATGGGTGACCATCTTTACATCTTTACCTCCGTGCCTCGAAAAGCACGTTAATCTGTTGGTCCCGGCTGTCATTCGTGGATCTTTGACAGTCATTACGGAAACCCGAAAGTCTGAAAACCAATCTTATCAAGGGGTATCGCATTACCCAGTAACTGGGTTGTGAAGATCATATGGGCAGTCACTCCATGTAAAATACTGGTATTCAGCTGCATCCGGTTAGACTGTAAGCCGAACCCAAAATAGTTGGGAAAAGGCTATGATGATTTATTTATTTGGAACCTCCAACAAAGGAAATTATTAATATATATACACATATGTGTATATATATAAATAATTTAAATTCCATACAATATAAATTAAAATAATAAAAAAGGTTCTTTTACGTGTGCTCCTTTAATTACAGGAGACCACAGCATGAACATATAACACGATAAAAATAGAGAATATAAATTATCAATAATGAAAATAAATTTATAGATAAAAAGAAATTAATGTTAAGATTGAGCATTGATATTACAATCGTATATGTGATCAAATTACTCCATAGACATGCTTAAAAGTTCAAACAACATTTTGACGTTAAAATTGATGAAACAAATCTTTTTAACACGATTATAAAAAACAAACAGTTCATACGAAAATATTTTTTAAAATTACGTACCAATCACAATTATAAGTTTAATAAAAAAAATAACATAGGTCTTTATCATTGTCATGCTCTTATCTCAATTTATTTGATGGCGGCGCAGCATGTCGTCTTCCATACATCTCTATTAGCCGTCATCTCAGTATTAACCTTCTTTTTTATAGCCATAATAATATCATCATTCCCACAATCCTTAGGTACTTACTTTTCTCTTTTATTACGTCTTTCTTTTTCATCTATACATAAAATAAAATCACAATACATTGAGACTTTTTTAAAAATAAATTTTGCGAGGGATAGTAACGATTCTAATTCCGAAAATATATATTTTTAAATGTTTCTCTGTTTGTCTAAATGTATGTTCCAGCATCACGCAAAAACTACCGGGTAGATTTTGTACAAATTTTGCATAGATATTCCCTATAAGTCTGATCAATCTGTAGGCTATAAATTATCAAGCTATTTGCTATGGGTGATGAGCAATATGGCAATTGGTTCGTATTCTTCTACAGTTTACCGCAAATTATAAAAACACTAGCCAAAATATTGCGGATAGTTATAGATTCAACCTTTTAAATTAATATTATCACGCCATGCCTTTATGGAGCTAAGAAGTCAATCCTGACATATACAGGTTGTATTTTTGAGATGGGGCACTAGGAGCAGGTGCCTTGAATCATGGTCTCTACAAGAAAAGTCTAGGAGACTGTTGCTTGAAATTTTATCTGCATTCACAGATTTTGAAAAAAAATTGCAGTCAACAGCAGAAAATGGGAAAATTTCACAAAATAAAAAAAATACCAATCTAAACTGTTTCTTATAAGGATCAAAAAACTCTATCGGACCAACTGAGGTTTGAGTATTAGAAAAATCAGAAATCGCAAAAAACTTCCCATACATTTCGTAGGAAGTGAGACTGAGATGAGAGAGGACACAATATACCAGTGTATGAGATAAGAATTTATTTCTTCAGCGGGATTGTCCGAAAGGGTTAGAAAGAAAGAAAGAAAAAGTATTTATTGCGACTCGTACAGGATTATAATCTAAACTAAACACAGTTAAAAATAAAAAATAAAATAGAACAAATATTAATAAAAAAAGTAATAAAAAATAAAATGAAACAGAAAGTCCTATTCGAGGCCAAAAGGCTCCTATCTCAGCATGATGCTTCGACATTTAAAAATAAATGTCGCAGCGCTGGTTACCGGTACCCCGGAACATAAAGGGCAAAGGAAGGAACATGGGTGGGTTTTAGTCAGTAAGAGTCTGACACTCCCTTCCGCTCCACCCAGAGCGGGAGGGGTCATTTGATGATTTCCCATCCGAAAAAAAAAAAATATTTCTTTATCACAAACACTACTAACATTACAGGAAATTCGGAAAATCGGATTTCCGGGATTTTTTTTTTACGGATTTAACCTTTTAAATTATTATCATCTCGATATATCTTTATAGAGCTATACAGTCTATCATGATGACATAATATAAGAACGGCTATTTTAGTTAACTTTTAAAAAAGCAAATAGAGTGCATTGCAATTGATATTTTTGTACTTCCTTTTTGACATTTTGTTATATTAATATTATTTATTTATTACATAATAGTTCGTAGAACATGCACAGAAAAACATGAAGTTGTATTTACAATTTACTGTTATATTATTTTAGTGAAAGTTCGTCAGATATAATCTGTAAGAATACACTACTCAGTGTATCAGTGTTGTGCCTTTTGTGTATTATGCAGAAAAGAACGCAGGCGTTCATTCATTCGCTGAAAACGAAAAACTTCGCAAACAATGGGAAATTGCTACTGGAGGCTTGCGGGTGAACTTCGTCGCTAAAAACCAAATAAATAAATTAAAAAAAATTAAAAATACCTGATTAGGAACATTTTTAAACAAACATTTGCCAAATCGTTCCAGCCGATCTGAAGTGATGCGCTTACCAACGAACAGCATCTCATTATATTATACAGGAAAAAGAAATAAACAGTGCGCAATCTGTGACCATGAATTCAGCATACCCTAGAGTAGAAATTTATCGTCCGTTATAAAAAAAAAATTGTTGTTCCATGCATTTCGACCGTGTAGGTATTGCACTTTTTTATAAACCAGCAATTTATTTTTTTATAATTGACCGACATATTCTGCCCTTTTTAGGGTTCCGTAGTCCACGTCTCGGAACCCTTATATAGTTTCGTCATGTCCGTCCGTCTGTCCGTCCTCGGCTTACCTTCCAAACGGTTAGTGCTAGAAAGATGAAACTTTGTATGGATATGTGTATTTTACTACTTCGACAAAGTTCTAAAATAAAATCACGAAATTATTTTTTTTTTGGGATACCTCCCCCAGACTTGAAGTGGGGATGATTTTATTGGTACGGATCGGGTTTTTTTTTTTGGTGTAAGCTGGAAATCCTCATGGACTTCCCCCATCGTGGGTGTGACAAAGGGTTATGCCGGACTCTTACCAGCTAAAATCACAGCGGTGTTCCACCTCTATCAACGCCAATGTAAAAGTGACAATGATAATATACTTTTGTTGCTGATCGTACTTGCACTATTCCCAGTATTTTCTTAGAACCTCTCTCTTTGGTCTTACCTCATTATTATATCAATACAAAACCAGCTCATCTGAAATAATCACCTCGTCACATATACCGTCGTGGAAAAGTGCGGGCTATTCATATTAATTAATACACGGATTAATTATTATCCGTCACTAAGACGAACATTGACCGGCGGACACGTAAAGGCAAAAGTGTCTCTCTTTCCTAATACAGTGCAGTAATTATTTTTCTTAGAAAATCAAGGCTTTATGAACGTAACGAGATTTTTCTGTTAGGTATATGATTATGTTTTATTTGGATTGGATTATCTTGGGGGGTGGAGAGCGGTTCCATAATTCATTCAATTTCATTTTAATTTTTCATTATCATTTTAATTATTATTTTGTTATGGTTTGTGTAATATTGTTATGCAGGATGTACTTACCTATGGATCCTTGATATCTGAATTAAAATTATTTTATTTATTTTTATTTATTTATAATCGCCATGCTTGGCAGGCGGGTTGACGATCGCAGTATGGTGGTAAAATGCATAGAGTACGCTGCAGCCTATTCTCTGTTACTTCCCTTAGTCGCCTTTTACGACACCCACGGGACGTCTTTCGGCTGAAACGGTGATAATGATACTTATGATATTATTCGAACATTGGGCGTCGTCGTACATGATTACATAACATAACAAAGCCTGCAATCCCCGCAGGGTTAGGCAGAGGTGTACCTATATTACCCACATTTCGCGAGTTATGTTTAATGTTCTAAGACTCATGTACACGTCATCAACAATGTCAATCTTTCTCTACTGACACTCAAGTAGAGCAGACGTGTGTATGTACCTATAAGCAATATTATTTATCATAATGTCGTTAAAATATTTCCGAGTGATCTGTGACCTAGAAAACGAATCGCTCATTTTTCTGCTAAGTTAGTGATTTACTTTAGTGAATAATCATTAATTATGAGAAACATTTAAGAATTAAGTATGTCAAATAGTGAAAACAGCCCACGGAGTACCCCATCACCACGCAGCCCTGCCAACAAATTTCAAATACCTGACCATGCCGCTGAAGGAAAAAATCAGGCAGTGTACACCAGGGAGATTAGCAACTGGTTGATCTCAATCGAATCATGCCTTAATGAAGTCGGTACCATTGCTCAAGAAGGAAAGCTGAACTCCGAGCAAAAGCGGAGGATCAATTCCCTATCGCGCAAGGTTGGACATGGCGTTTCACAAATGGCAGTTGACTACCAGGGCTTGAAGCTAAAGGCCTAAGCAATACAGAACTCTAAACTAGTGTTGAGAGAAAAAGGTGACCTCATGGATTGCCTCGAAGATATCAAGAAAACAATTCAAACTAGCATTCAAGAAAACTGCGCTAAACCAACGATGGCAGAAAAAGTTTCGTTCGCTGACATGGTTAAAACCAATAAAAATGATTACCTGCGCCCCAGTAACGTCAGTTCTATTGCAATTTACCCAACGGATAAATTAAAATCTAGTGACGACACTAAAATAATCTCTTGTCCAAAAAATTATATGCCCTGAACAAATGAAATTGCACGTTAGAGGACTGTGCAAAACAAAAATCGGAGGCGTTATAATCAGCACGGAGACGACAGACGAAATAGAAAAACTTAGGAAATCATCTCAGCTAAGTAGTTCCGGCCTAAAAGTGGAAGAGCCCCATAAGAGAAGACCAAGAATTGTAGTTATAGGAGTACCGACCGTTTTAAGTGCTCAAGAAGTTTATGATTGCATCTACGAGCAGAATATGGACCAAAAACGCTGCCTAGTTTGTCTCGTGACTCTTTTTTGGCCTACGTACAATTTTATTCTTGAAGTTACTGCTAGCATAAGAATGGCGCTTATAAACCAAAATCGAGTGTTCATTAATTGAGACCAGGTGCTTTAAATGTCAACAGTATGGATATGCTGCAAAGAATTGTCGGGAGGCTACCTATACGTGTGGACATTGTGGGGAACAATGTCATCAGGCGAATGAGTGCACACTAAACTTGCTGAACCGTCACATTGCGCAACATGCTTGCGATTTAAAAAACCGAGCAACCACAAAACAGGCGACCAAGAATGCCCCGCAAAGAAAATAGCTGAGACAAGATACATCAATTCTATAGATTATAATGGCGTCTCTAAAGGCTGCCAATGTTTATCTATAAACCTTTTTTACTTTATGTTCTATAATTATTATTATATTGTCTTTTACTAGTTATAATACCTACGTAAAAATAATTTTAGTTTTAGTTTTTACAATTCGTGTTAGAAATAAACATGCAATCTTGATATTTTGTTGATGCGGTAAAATTTTCAAGCATGACAAAGTAAACACAACCTTATTAAAAATTTAACATTGCAAAAATCATAATAAGTAGAACATTGTTACAAAAATGTCTCTATGATGCAAGAGTATCACATTTCTGTCAATTAGAATATAACCATCATTTATAGTAGATAAATTATGTACTATTTGTTTAAGGAATTTTAAATAATACTTATGTATAAGCACTTGAGTGAGATACCTGAGATACAGGTTTATTCCTAGTTCAGGTAGAATCCAAATATTTTTACCTACGCCTAGTCTTAAGGCCCTATTTTGTAAATATTTATGTAAATCAATTATTTCAATAAACAATTTCAAACAATTTCAATTTCAATAGCCGCCTCGTTCCACTCACAGCTGAATAGTAAATCGGTATCTAAAAACTTTAATGTCCGATTAGTTTAAAGGTCCCTACAGTCCGTTCACAGTTATTTTACCTATGATTTTTTAATCACAGTCCACATCACAGTGATCTTTATTCTGTTTCAAATAAGGTTGCTGTTGGGTTGCTGCCGTTGACAAGTCTGTCAAAATCATTGTGATCTTTATTCTTGTCACTATAAGGAGGTGTTAGGTTGCTGCTGTCAGGTAAAATAACTGTGAATGAGCTGTACAAAAGTTCAGTCAAATACAAACACAAAATCGCTGCTGCAAACTTTTCACATCGGTGTTGAGCTTGTACACGTAGCAGGGATTCGCATGAACTATATTGCAGTGTTAGGTTAAGTGTGTAGGTTAAGTTTACTAACGTGGTTGTTAAGAAATATTGCTACTAATAATATTATAAACGTGAAAGTTTATATGGATGGATGGATGTCTACATCTCTGTATCTATTGTCCTGTCTCGGGTGTGCTGGAAGAGATTTCTTGTGAAATAAGCATCACCTCTGTACCTATTTTTTTGTGTTCTGTTTTTCTTGTCTGTTTATATATTGTGTACATAAATGGTAAATAAATAAATAAAATGTTTGTTACTATTTCACGCAAAAACTACTAAACGAATTTGGATGAAATTTGGCACACATATGGTTTATAACCAGGATTAACATATAGGATACTTTTTGTCCCGATATTCCTACGGGATCGAAACTTATGCAGGTGAAACCGCGGGGCGTAGCTAGTTAAATATTAATAAATAAAATAAAATAATTATCCGCTTACAGAAACCGGTATTGAATAATATAAAGGTAGGTACATCTATTTTAAAAATTGTTCTATAAAAGTTCAACTCTATTAGATCTTCTCATTAGGTATCCAGCACGTTACTCTTCGAACCATTTAAAGAACGTTCGTGACGACAGTTTGCTTATTTCATTCAGGCTCTACTCTACAATGAAGTCTGAAAATAGAATAATTCATTTTATTCTTTACTTTGGAGGCTATTTAATTGATTTAGTATTTCCAAAGATAGACTAATGTAACTAAAAAAAGAGTGAATTGTGAATTAATTTGCGCGTTTTTAACCGTTACATTGGAATTTATTCAATGAAGAGCTATGTTAACAAATTGACGGAGGAGCTACTCATTCCGGGAAATATGAAACCCTTATATTACAGTTTCTTAGAATAGCCATGAAAATGATGGAACCGCGGTTTGGCTTTATGGTATCAAAACTGCTCTCTAGCGAAACACACCAACTTACTTTCATAAATCATATTACAACGACGTCATCCGGCGGTAAATTGCGGAACCTATGTAGCGGCCACCGCAGTCTTAGGACACTCTAGCTTTTCTTAGTCATGTCTGCCACCAAGCAGCGTTGCTATGTGCATATTTATAGCTGCCTGTGTACGAACAGGCACATGAGACCATTTCAGCTCTGCTGAGCAGTATCCTACATAATTAGCCCATTACTTTTTATGTGATTGGGTGGTAAAGAAGCCACATGATGTCCATCTAATTATGGTCACCACCGCTAATGGGAAAAAGCAATAGCAGAGAGAAAGAAAGAAAAATGCGCGTAATAGCATAACAGAAAAAAAAAAAAATTACAAAAACAAAACAATTATTATAATAATACGAGTGGCCTCAGCTCAGCAGCAGAGCTGAAATTGTCTCATGTGCTTTATTGTCGCCAATTAGCCTGATATAGTGGTGATAGATCGATTAGCGCGCCGCACAATGATTGTCGATGTTACCATTCCACATGACTGGAACCTCGTGAAAGCTTAAAAAGGGAAACAAATTAAATATCTCGACTTAGCACACGAGGTTGTTGACATGTGGAATGTGAGCTCGGCTGTCATTGTGCCGATTGTCGTATCGGTCGATGGCCTGATGGCCGAAAGCCTCGATCAACATCTATCGAGGCTCTCGTTAGGCGGTTGGATCAAGGGCCTGATTCAAAAGGCAGTACTCCTCGATACGGCTCGCATTGTGAGGAGGTCCTGTCTATCCTGTAGCCCTAACCACCGGTAGCTATGACCCTGCTCCCGATACCGGTGGTCTACTATTTTTTATATTTTTAAATGTTTTTTTTCTATCTTTTTGTTTATAAAAATAATTAAAAATATAAATTATATGTATTTAAATGAAATAAAGGTGATAATAATGAATTTATTTTCAGAAAAAACACATTTAAGGTTCACAAAACTATTTTCCAACTAAAAATGAACATCACAGAAAAAAGTGTACCGTTGGTGCCTGTACTAATGAATGAAAATCATTGTATCACAGACACCAGATATATGAATGTACGTGTTGTGCTTGATCGAAATTACTGACAAATGCACTACATTATGTGGTTCAATATTATATCGCACTCATAAATATTATAAGTACCGGTTACCAAGTAAAGTCCAGGAAAAGTAGCGGCTCTAGTACAAACGCATGACGTAAAATGTAACGTAAATTCGAACATTTTTTTAATCGAAGTGCTATTTTTATTAATCAAAATATTATGTACATAATATAAGCTCTCTTCTCTCTCGAAATCTTATCCTACTTCCTACTAATATTATAAACGTGAAAGTTTGTAAGGATGGATGTTTGTTACTCTTTCACGCAAAAACTACTGAACGCGTTTGGATAAAATTTGGCACACAGGTAGTTTATAACCAGGATTAACACATATGATACTTTTTTATCTCGACATTCCCACGAGATTGAAACTTATGCGGGTGAAACCGCGAGGCACAGCTAGTTTAAAATAAAAATATGATATGAAAAAATAAGCCAAAGAATCATATATTGTAACCTAGCTGTAGGTAATATTTTAAGCTACTCTTGTCGTCTCAACTTGCTGTTAACCTGTGTACCTGCTTACTGTATTATCTGCACCCTAATTGCGTAAAACACTATCAATCACAATCATTTTGAAGGATATTGCTAATCCATTGCTTCATATGTTCGAAAAAAGTGTCTGCTCAACAACATAAATAACGCAATGAATGTTGCTGAACTGTCGAAATGAAACCCATTGCTACTCTGTTACGCAATTACCTCGCTGGACTCAAAAATAATTATTATTTAATAGAAATTAAGTATTTACATTATATAAGCTAAAATTTAAAATAATGATATGTACATGAAAAAAAATAAGCAAAATAATCATAGGGCATCAAAAAATTCGTCCGCATCGCTGTCAACAGGAACCAAAAGGCTGGCAGCATTGCCACGTTGTATGGCGATGCTAATTATTTGGCCAAGTAATAGGCCAGCCCTCTGATTGGCTTTTTCTATCAGAAATTTCTCAGTAGCAGTCTGTAGAATCTGGATGTGTGCCCGGTTGATGACTATATACCTATTATATAGTCATCAACCGGGCACACATCCAGATTCTCGCCCTTATTACATGGGATTTAAGAATTACTGGCAAAATGTGGGTGTAATCAGGCACACCTCTGCCCAGCCCTTCAAGGATTACAGGCGTGATGTTATTTAACATTTGTTTTGAATCGAAAATAGAACCATCCTATTACATTTAGTTTTTTTTGTCGCCAAGCACAATTAGCATCACATAAATGTCGTGTACGAAACGAATATAAACGAATTTTTCATGTAACGTTTACTCCGCGCGTTCTCGCCAGGCCCACAGCATTGTAAAAGAAAAGTTTTCATTAAATAACGTATGCAGAGAACACGTACAAATTACGGAAATAAAAGTATTACATACGAAGGGCCACAGATGTTCAACAAACTACCACGAGAAATAAAATCCTCTAAAAGTTTATAAATATTTAAAACTCAGTTAAAATCTTTTATTATTGACAAAATTTAAATCTGGCCCTGGTTTGTGTCTTTAATTTACCTACAAAATTTTGACTTTTGTTTCCCATGAATCCTTTGCGAAACAAAAGACCTTCAATGTCTTGTTATGTACGTTAATTATTGTTGTCTTCTTTTAATATTTGTGCGTGTCCGTACGCTCATGAATGTCATAATTATTATATACTTAGTTAAAATATTCCACATTAAGTGAGATTTGTAGTAAATTTCTTTTGAGTAAATAAAGATTCTTTAACCAAATAAGAGTTCATTTCTTTCTGATTTTCAATCTGTTTCACTAGACGTTGTTTCCTATTTCTTTTTGTGTTCTGATAAAGTGCGAAAGTTTTCTACCTTGTATTTTTCAATACTAAAATGCCGGTCTGGTTCTTGCTATTTTAAATTATGTAGAATCGAAACTGATTGGACGGACAGTTTAATTTATCACATTTTATACTTTAAAAAGAGAGGGATCCTGGCCACGTAATAACAGCGGCACGGGACCACCGATAAGGTTAAGCAACGCTTGATGCAGTCGGCCCGTGGATGGGTGACATACACGACCTGTAAAACGTTCGTTAAAACCCCGAAAGTCTGTCATCAGTCTTACCAAGGGGTATCGAATTACCCTGTATTCGGGTTGTGGAGGTCAGATAGGCAGTCGCTCCATGTAAAGTACTGGAATTCAGCTGCATCCGGTTTGCCTGGAAGCCGACGCCAACGTAGTTGGGAAACGGCTAGGCAGGTGATGCTAATCTCATGCTTAAAAAAAATATTTGCCCTTGTATTTTTTAAAGTTTAATGCTTTTTTAGTTAGGTTTCTTCTATACGGAATCGTACAGAGTTATTCCAAATTCAGTACAATATACAAGCTTAAACGAATAAAACAATTTCTGAAATACCCTCTATACTTTGCAGGAGTAAAAGCTTTACGTGCATTGCTTCAATATGTGATGACCGCAACTGATAACGTCTTCTAAAAAGTAGGTTAAAAGTACTTAGCTCCCCTTGTGAGGAATAAGATGAGGTGACAATGTTCCACTCAACATCTTAAGTTACCAAGTCTAAGTGAAAGGACCTCAACTTAAATAAAAAGTCCATTAACTTTGTTAAGCACGGAACTTGACTGAAAAATACGTGTAACTTATTAAGTGCGTCAGATTTTAAGAGACAACTGTGAATAAAAGTTTTGACTAGGTACTTCAAAGTTTTTTCGACTTTATTAATTTATTTGTTTTTCTTCTGCCTGCCTACTTACTATTGATTACCAACATTGTAACTAATTGTCTATGCTAATGAACACAAAAAACTTGTACAGGTAACTTAAAAGTTGTTTTGGAGTATTGCAAAACACAAGTTTTAAAATTACTTAATAATTTTTTGATGCTTTAACCTTTCGTATGTGTGAACGTGGATCCACGCGAGACACAATGGCTTTTTATTGTTTCTGTAATTACGGAATTCGACTGGTTAAGGTACACAGTGATGCATAATTTGAATGTGGGGGTGTGTGTATCTGTGTTTGAGTATGTGTGTATCTGTTTTTGTGCGGATAAAAGATAATTGCTAATTAATTTGTAGATAGCAATTAGCGCGATATCTCTGATGGACAATTAGTGCAAGGTTCATTTTCAACAACGGATTATTACTGGCTTTTATTAGACTTACCGGTCGACTAATAATATAATTGGTCGGATGGTTGTACAACGTTAGGCATACTATATAGGATATACAACGTACAGGCTCATCTATTCTGTAAATATTTCACCATGACAACTAAGGTCAAGTGAACTGTCAATAGTGTCAAACCCTAGCATCAGATAAAATCAGCACACTTCATCGTAGTTTTTACAGTGAGATTTTTACAGAATAGGACGTCAGGTGGAATTACAGCTCACTTCACCTAAGTTTTCAGGGTGAGATTTTTACAGACTACACCGGCCAATGTTTAAACATTTTATTTATGAAATAGACAGAGCTCAGTCCTCATCCATATCAGCACATATCTCGTGAGTCGATATTCAAGCAGCGGACATATCGAACCTTATTATCGAATGCTCTTGAAACCACAGGTCGTTATCGAATGGGACTAACTCGAGTACGGACGTTGTTATCCCACCGCATTGAAATCTAGTCCCTAAATTATTTATTTATTTAATAAAATCACAGCCACATCACGTACATCGTACGTCTCTTTAATTCCACTTGTCCTACAAATAATATCATATTGTCATAAGTTCCATTAGTTATGTATGTAAGGTTAAAACCGATTATTTGTATAGTTTACTGATTTTATATCAATCTCATGTAACTATTAACTAAGTTTGTCTGAAAGTTCCTTTAAACTTTGTGTAATACACGAAAAGTAGCAATGGCTTTCATTTTGACGGTTCAACAACATTCATTGCATTATTTACGTTGTTGAGCACACAAATTTTTCGAACATAAAAAGCAATAGATTAGCCTTCAAAATTATTTAGATTGTGGTTGAAAATGTGTTACGCAGTTAGGGTACTGGCAATGTTCTGAAATTGCCAAAATGCCGTGAGCAAGAGAGATGAAAATTTAATGAAAACTAATCACTCATTCTTTGTTTGAAGAGAGCCTTACCTGGCATAAATTAGGTACATGTCACACATTTGGCGATTATCATACGTTACATGTAACTTTGTAATAACAGTCACACGGGCCGATCGATCAGGTTAAGCTACGCTTGCCACGGTTGGTCCGTGGATGGGTGACCATCTTCACATCTTGGTATCTGAGATACCTCTCCGTGCCTCGGAAAACGTGTTTTCCGTTGCAAGCCGTTGTAAGCCGTTGGTCGCGGCTGTCGTTCGTGGATCTTTGACAGACGTTACGGGTCGTCAGAATCCCGAAAGTCTGACAACCAGTCTTATCAAGGGGTATCGTATTATCCAGTAACTGGGTTGTGGAGGTTCGATAGGCTATCGCTCCATGTAATCCTGGTATTCAGCTGCATCCGGTTAGACTGAAAGCCGACCCCAAAAATAGTTAGGAAAAGGCTCGGTAGATGATGGCAGATGATGACATGTAACTTTTGTAAATCTAGAATGTGTTAGATTTCTCGGCACGAGTTAAAAGCCCGCTGCCAGTCTTTCATTAATAGCAGCTGTTTCAGACACACGAAACTTAGAAAACCTAACAAAGTACCAAGCGTTCAAACTTTGGATACCTAACTTTACCGAAATTCCCGAACAGAATAGTTTTATAACCGGCCCCAACGTGTTCAAGAAAAGCTGTGCTAGCGATGACCTTAATAGGTAGGTACCTAATACACGGGGTTATGGGTAAAGCATTAACAACCTCTGAGGACTATATTACTAACAACATAATCAACAACTTTTGTTCTATGACTTTTTTTAATTCATCAGACTTTCATACAAAAATAATGTATTTCAATTCAACGAATTTAAGTATTCGATTTTCTGTTATGAACTCTACGCGAAGTAAAAGAAAATGCTAGTTAGGTAAACAAACTGCCGTGTCTAGCACAAAATGCAGCGGAAGGGAGCGGGGTTTTTTTTTTTTTTTTTCTGCTGAGAAATCATCAAATGACCGCTCCCGCTCTGGGTGGAGCGGAAGGGAGTGTCAGACTCTTACTGACTAAAACCCACGCATGGTCCTTCCTTCGCCCTTTATGTTCCGGGGTAGCGGTAACCCTTTCGGACAATCCCGCTGACCCGGCAGGCTTCGGCCCTAAGGGGCCCCTCGTTATGCTGACATCTCTTTGAGGCGCGCGTGGAACACTTACGTTCCGGTTAGATAGAACAACGAAACCTTGAAGGTTTGTTTTTGGTAAATGTAAAAAATCATAGAACAAAAGTTGTTGTTTATGATGTTAGTAATCCAGCGTATCCTATAAGGCTGTTAGTGTTTTACCCTGTATACCTAATATATTATGTACTTAACCAAGTAGTAGTTGAGAACTAACACAAGTACAGACGCCAGCACATCAAGCTACTACAATCTGTCAAATTTCTTTAATAGATTTTCAACTTTATCGCTAAAGCATTAAGGTTCAAGGTTGATTGGGAAAATTTGACATTTTCGGGTAGCTTGACTTGCTGGAGTCTATACATACAGGCCAAACTCCCGCCACTAACATGTTCAGACTGTTGCTAAACCTTAAACCGAAACTAGTTGCGAATAACGTAGTTATTCATTCACACATTCATTTACATTTAAAAAGATCATTATTTACACATGAAACTATGAATGAATAACTAAGAGCCGGTTTTTTGATCCGTAGTTAAACTCAACCAATTGTTAAAAATAGTAAGTAATGGTAAGTAATTTTTAGTTTATCTAATAATTAATTATTTGACCATTAGCAATGATAATATAGCATTAGATATATTAAAATTTGATCAAAAAACACAGTTTGCAAAAATTTAAACATAATAAAAATAATCAAATTGAACTATGTGGGGAAAAGCTGAGGGTATCTGATCGCCTACCGATTTAAAGGTCAGCTAAAACAAAACCACTATCAAATAGTTTTTGAGTTAATTTGTAGGTGGGTATCTGAGGGGCAATTCTCGTAATTTTAAGACCGTTCACAGTCTGATCTCAGTCTCAATCTGTCAAAAAATACTTCAAATTTCCCTACATTTTGACAAGTTTTTGACATTTGTTTGTCGCTGAGATGAGACTGTGACTAGATTTTGAACCTTTTAAATTACGAGAATTGGCCTTCAGATGTTGCACTCAAACTCCAAAAAAAAGAACTAAGAAGCAGTAATTTAATTTCACAATTTATAAGAGCTCCTCAGGAACGAGCCAAAGTAGTTAGTAAACTATATCAGATTCCAATACTTATTGTACGCAAACAAAAATCGAATTGCAAATCACAAAATTCATTGGCGCATTCAATGGTTTATTTTCCAACTTTTATGCATAAAGTTTTTCATAGTGAAATTAATTCTAAAGGAACGGGAAAAATATTTGTCACCATTGTTGTTTCCAAAATAGGTTGATCACAAATATTGGGCGTCCGTTTATTCGTGTTAGTATTTGTTCGACGTAAATAACAACGTGTGTTTAATCCAACCCAAAAACTAAAAATACGTGATCCTGCAACTTCACAACTAACCGTCTAACGAGTAACACTCAATAACTTGCCATACAATGAATAGCGAACACTTACCAAACATGAATTTAATTCGATGCAGTCATATTGCATTTCCTTCCATTTAGCTGCAGCTGCATAAAATACTCTTGCATGGTGGGTAACATGAAATTAAGTTTTGAAAAACTTTGGTTATATTCTAGAAGATTAACAGTTAGTCGAAAGCGTCAGTCAAATTATTTTGCAAGACTGAAACAATAATTTCGTTATTATCTTATTTTTTATTTTATTAGTTCAAAAATGTTGCTGAACTATTAGTTTCCCGTATTTATATCCAAAAAGGTTTAACATACATTTCATTTATATAAAAGCTGTTTGTTGTGTTAATTGTTAATGTAGGGTGTTAGTTTGGGTTAGGACTCAATTTCCCTGTCTGTTTAGCCAATACCAGTATAACCATATTTTTTACTAGCTGCGCCCCGCGGTATCACCCGCATAACTGTCAATCCCATGAGAATATCGGGATAAAAAGTATCCTATGTGTTATTCTAATGTATAAGCTATATTACTGTAAAGTTTCATCCAAATCCGTTCAGTATTCTTACAAACTTTCGCGTTTATAATATTAGTAGGATTTTGAGCCAAGTTTGTGCAAAATACTCTGTGATATTCTAAACTACCTACTAATAAATGAGAGAGGGTGTTGAATTTCCTATTCAGACGCACGTATGATTAAATTACTTATTTTCATTCCCAGTAAGTAAAATTTGCATTAACCCAGCTCCGGAATTCTTTGAAACCGAACTCTTTTAATATTCAATAAGCAAGATGATTTAATAATCGTACGAGCCGTATAGAACTGGAGAAGAATATAAGGTAGTACGTACATGACCACTCACGGAGCACTTAAGCTTTTTATGGCCTGATGTCATGCGTGTACCAACTGTGACGACCATGCTTATCCATTTTTCGGGCACTGAGGTGCTGACACACTTATGTTCATGTTATTATAATGTACTAGCTTCTGCCCGCGACTTCGTCCGAGAGAAGCAACTTTCTTAAAAAAAATCCGTAAGAACCTTCTACAAAGTACAAGAAACTTTAAAAAAAAATTAAAGAAATCGGTAAAGTCGTTCTAAAGTTATGGCGTGACCAAGGGAAATAGGGATTCATTTTTATATATATACGAGTATAGATTTATAGGTCTTGTTTATCATCGTCACTGTTTTAGACCAGTGTGAATTACGGCCCACTCTCTTTCACAGAGAGGAAACATATGTCCCAGCAGCGGGAACTTTGGGTGATTCTACATCATCGTCACTGCCCTCAGTAAAGCCAAGCTAAAATTGCATTAGGCCGACGACTTGTCCTTCTCAATAGCAGCCTGAGTCTGGATTTGTCTGGTTGATGACAATGAGCTCGCCCAATACGCGGGACTTAGAACATAACTAGCGAAATGTGGGTGCACCTACTATAGGTACACCTCTGCTTAACCTTTGGGGAAAACAGGCGTAATGTTATGTTATATTAGAAGAATACAATTACAATGACAGCAATTTAAAACATGATACATTATCGGGTGTAAAAATATCCTTAAAAAAAACCAGAGTCATTTATTATTTTTTGTACTGGACCATACCTGGGAACCTTCTAGTTACGGAGATATTGAAGGTCAAAGATCTTACTCTTTTGATGTTATTTACGAAAAAGAGTATAAATCATTCAGTGTGTCAGTTTTTATTCTTTTTCTTTCTTTCTTTCAAATACTCCTACGATCCCTCTACCGTTGCATGCACCAGTAAGCACAATGTTTTGCGGACGTTACATTGCGCACTTCCGTAATCAGTGAATTTTCACACCAAAAATAAAAGTCGTTTCCCGGCAATTATATTTTCCCAAAGTTACTTAGTTTGATGTACAAAATCAAACCAAAAAATCAAAATCAAATGTCATTTTTTTCAAATTTGGCTGAGAATCAGCACTTTTCGAACGTCAAAATTACAAAAGACAGTCCCCCAAAAACGCCCGCCCTACAGAATGCGTAGACGGCTTTTACAGCCTGTATAAAGTTTCTACGAAATTACCTAGAGCATTTCCATCGATAATTACCCACAAAATCATATTCAATTTACATCATACTGATCGTCAATATTATTTTTCAGGTTATTGCTATGAAAATATACTCTCCTGTCACTTACAATATGTTCCAATTGAAAAGGTGTTTTACTGGCTCTCAATTTTTCAAGGCAGTTTAATACCCTTTTGTAGTTTGATATCTCTATTAGTTTATAGATTTATTTTAGAATATTTTATGTCATTCTATTTGTAGAAACTCATCACCTGTCTAGCCTTTTCCTAGCTATCTTGGGGTCGGCCTCCAGTCTAACCGGATACAGCTGAATACCAATATTTTACATGGAGCGACTGCCTATCTGACCTCCACAAGCCATTAACTAGGTAATACGATAACTGTTGGTAAGACTGGTTGTCAGACTTTCGGACTTCTGACTACCCGTAACGACTGTTAAACATCCACGAATGATACCGGGGACCAATGGATTAACGTGCTTTCCGAGGCATGGAGGGGTATTATAGGTAACTAAACTATTTATTTTATTTTTTATGTCTAAGAAGAGATGACGAGATCAGCTGGACTCCTTAAAGGATTGTCTTACAATCGCAGTAGCCCGGGAAACGTGGAAAGAGGGAAGGGAGGCCTTTGCCCTGCGGAAATAAAAGTATTCTAAATTATGGAACAAGCAGTTGGTACTTTTTACAAGGAAATTAACAAAACTTCTGCCAACATGAATTGCCCGTATTTTTAAATCACAATTGTTTTTCATTATATGAAATGGTTACAACACGTCAAAATGTATCTATTATTTATCATACAACCCTAAATCTATCTTAACAGGGCCCCAATTCACTATGATCACTTAACGATTCCTTACTTCGAAACCACGTCAATTCCTTACCTTATTACGACATCTGCTATTAACGTATTATCTATGACACAATGGCGTGGTTTGAACTGTCAAAATACATGTTGTCCGTACGTTTGACATTCTGATTCCTTGCCATAAACCAGACACGATATTGACGTGCTTTGCACGCGGTATGATTTCACGAGGGATAATACAGAATTGAGTCCCTGGTTGCCCTAATGCAATAGTTAAGTAAAAAATTGTCGTGGTGTGTGTCTTATTTCATTGGCTTACTTATTGCCTACTTATTATTATTATGCAAATGCTACTTAATACAAGTAGCATTTGCAAAAACTTGATATACCTACATTTTCCAAAACATTTTTTTCTCTAAAATATCTTTAATATTCATAAAGAATAATAATGCTGTGTGTTCACAGATTGTGTGTTCATTGAGAACTAAAGTACAATATAGTCGTAATAAAAAGTAGCAGTGATTTTTACCTAGGAACAGGTGTAATATCATCACTTTACGAGGATATTTCACACACGTGGGAAACATATCATCCTATAAAATTACCATATTTATTGAATACTTATTCCGCGAATAAAATCCGTCTTACGCCTACAGATATTGCAAAGTGAGAGTTAGTAATAATGTATGAAGTACTGAATACATTTTTATCGGTTCCGAGTTGCAGAAGTATGCAGTTCTGAACGGGTGGGTACATCATTTTTAGTTTTTCTTTCTGCAGGATAGTTTCGAAGTATACCTACTTTTACTAACATAACAGGGGTGTACGAAATTCCTATTGGGAGTTCCCATTAGGAATGTCGTACACCCCTGTTATGTTCCCTATTATGAATGAGATGATTTGATTTTTAATAAAGAATTTTAATTTGAATTTTCTTATGTACAACAAATTCCAGGCAAATAATGTAGGTAGAACGATCATGATCTAATGATCAAAAATCTGTTTGAACCCTAAAAGGTACAACAAAAAAAAGGAAAACAAGTTTTGTTTTTATTTTAATCTTGCCTGTGCCCTGTGCCCGCGACTGCGTTCACGTGCATGTCGGAAAGCAATTGGATTTCATGGGTTTTATTTTTTTTTGCGCGGAACCCTAATTCTTTTTCTAAAATAAAAGTAGCCTATGTTATTCCTTATAACACCAGCTATCGGTTCAGCCGTTTCGAAGATTAGCCGGAACAAACAGGCAGACACACAAAAACAAAATTGTATTTTTGTTTTTATCTTTCATATGCATTTAGAAAAAAACTGTTATTTTGACATTAACAACAGACACATAAATTTTATTTATTTTTATAGAGTATACATAAATTCTTACTCAAAATGGTGGATTATTTTCGTGCTACATCATCTGGTTAATTAATAAAAATATTAATAAAAACGCAGTAACTACGGGTTTTACGAAAAATCGAGCTCATCGAATTGATTCTCTTTTTATTACATCTATCCATTTCACATATTAACGGACATGTCCCTACAATACTTTTACAAAAAAATCTCACAAGTAAAGAAGAAAACAAACATATTAGTTTTATCAAGCCTGACGTGGCTGTCAGCTATCCAAAGGAGTAAATAAACCACATCAGATTCCAATACAGTTTTTGTACGCAAACAAAATTCGAATTACAAAACAGCGCATTCAATGGTTTATTTTCCAACTTTTATGCATAAAGTTTTTCATAGTGCAATAAATTCCGAAGGAACGGGACAAATATTTGTGAGCAACATTTGTTGGTTCCAAAATAGGTTGGTCACAAATATTGGGCGTGCGTTTATTGGTGTTAGTATTTGTTCGACCTAAACATCAATGTGTGTTTATTCTACTCGATAAACGTATCTCATTCGAATGTACTTTGATATCGATTCTGGTGACTTTGTAACTTATTCGGATAATAATAAATAATATTAGATCTCGAAATCATATTTGAGATAACATTTATGTGAAAATTGTAGGTATCCTTGTGGGATTAGCGCTGGGATTTCCTGTAACGAAATTTGATAGGAGTAATGTGATTTTACATAGATACTATGTATATTTTCTCACAGTTTTTTCCGGGAAAACGTGACGCCTACGCAATTTTTATAAAATATTTTGAACATTTGGTTGAAAAAGAAAACTAATGAGACATCGAGAGTTTTTCGTGAAAAACGGAATGCCTTTTGTAAAAAAAAAAAATATTAATTTGTGGAAATAATGGTGACTGTAAAATATAGTTATATTAACAAAGGAGGAAAATACTGAGAAAGCTAAACCTTATTAATTTATTAGGTGCCTACATATTTTGTACTTGTATGAATAAACTAGCTGTGCCCGTGACTTCGCTCGCGTGCATATTGGATTTCATGGGTTTTATTTTTTTATGCGCGGAACCTCAATTCTTTTTCTAAAATAAAAGTAGCCTAAGTTACTTCTTATAAAATCAGCTAAGCTAGGTATGCCAGTAAAAGTTCCGTCGAAATTAGTCCAGCCGTTGCGAAGATTAGCCGGAACAAACAGACAGCGAGTCAATATTTTTTTGTTATAAATACCGTCACAGAATAACTAATGTACCGTACATACTTTCATATGCATTTAGTAAAAAACTGTTATTTTGACATTACAAACCGGGCACTTCAATTGTATTTATTTGTATGTATAGATAAGAAGTACGTACCTACAGTCAAAAACAGAAAAAAGAACATACCTCACTGAATCTGATTCTCAAATTAAAACAAAATTGAAACTCAAATGAAATATCCTTCAGTGCCGGTAAAACGGGGTGAATAGGGTGGTTGCAGGGGTGAATCGGGACGAAACTTTAAAATGAATTTGTACTTTAAAATAATATAGTGTGCTGCTAACAAGGATACTTAACCTTTAAATAAAAAAACAGTAAACACATTACAGTCTTTTCTGGCAACAAGCTATATTATTTCAACGTTAAAATCCATTTTAAAGTTTCGTCCCGATTCACCCATGCATCCCGATTCACCCTGTTTTACGGTACTTAGTTACTTACTTAGTTCTATTAACATACTTACTAAGCATCAAAAGTCACTAGACATCATGAAATACGTACCTACTAATTAAGATATCGTTATTACTCCTAGTTCCCTTTGTATTAGAAATTTCTTCAAATGAGTAACTTGAAACGTCTCAGTTTCTCGGCATCATATACTGTTAGGTCCAGGCCACACAGATAGCACTGTATTAATAATATCCTTCCGACCGATTTCGGTCACCGTGGCCGATCTCAACGGAGATTAACCAGGTTCGCAGTAGATACTATAGTGCACAAAGGTGTGCTTAAACACAGGTTCACTCTCAGTTCCATTACTCTCATAGTCCGATGGGACGGCAATCCGACACGACCGGGGAGAGATCAAGCGTAGGACAAACGGCTTTCCGAGGCACGGGGATATTAAACCACCAACTTCCAAGCCCGAAAGTCTGACAACCAGTCTTACCAAGGGGTTTCGTATTACCCAGTAACTGAGTTGTGGAGGTCAGATAGGCAGTCGCTCCATGTAAAATACTGGTACTCAGCTGCATCCGGTTAGACTGGAAGCCGACCACAACACAGCTGGGAAAAGGCTAGGCAGATGATGATAGTGAACCATCAAGATAACATAAACATAAATTAGCACGTGCAGCTCCTAGCTGTGTGGCTTCGGCCTTAGAAAACGGAGATCACAAGGGTGAACTGAATGAGTGGTATTGAAAGGAAAGGTATAACTTCCTACTATCCTACTAATAATATAAACGTGACAGTTTGTATTGATTGATGGATTATTACTCTTTCACGCCAAAACTAGTGAACGGATTTGGATGAAATTTGGCACTCATAAGGTTTATAACCAGGATTAACATATAGGATACTTTTTATTCCTGTTATTCCCACAGGATCGAAACTTATGCGGGTGAAACCGCGGGCGCAGCTAGTACATTATTATGGTATCTTATAACAAAATTCCCCATTCGGTTGGTAAATGAGTAAGGATAAAATTGTTTGATATTATTATGATACGATATTTTAATGCGTCCTTGATTTTTTTCACGAAGATAAAAATAACTTCAAGGAGTATTATTTCAGCTTGTAAAGAAAATTGTTTCATGAAAAAAACCTTGTGAATCTTCTTTTATTTTGGCTCTAGTATCTATCTCGCAGGTAGATAAATATTTAAATCTTTACAAAAAAATCTAATCTTTATATCTGGATCTTTTGCAAAAAGAAATCATTTTAGCAAAAAAAACTTCAAAAAATAAATAGCCTTTTTACAGATTTCACTGAATATTTTATTCAATAGATTCTCCGAAGATAGAATCAACAGTTTGAATTGCCGTTAGCCACTTTGATCAAGTATCCTTTCTCGAAGTACCCTCTGAGAAGTCCAACAAAACTTCTATGCTGTCTATAAGCGTTTTAAAACGTAAATTGTTTTTCGTTTTTTTTATAAAGAGTTGCTTTTGTACAACCGAAGCTTTTAGGACGGCTTTTTGCACTTGAATAGTTTTGGAAAAAAAAGCGGCCACGAGGGTTCCGTGCCACTAAAACGCTAAAAAACACATTTCTTGTATGACCTCCTTTAATTTCTTTTATTTTTTATTATTCGTAGACATGTGACATCTACTAATCCGCACTGGACTCGCGTCGTGAATTACGGTCCACTCCCTCTCACAGAGGCCTGTATCCCAGCAGTGGAAACTTTTTAGGCTTATTATGCTATGCTATTGTTATAGCGGCCATAATAATACTAATACACTCTTTTTTGAACTTTCAAGTGTCAACCTATTACAGTTCAAAAGATACAACCCAGTGACAAACGGACGGACATAGCAAAGCCTTAGTAATAGGGTCCCGTTGGCACCCTTTGGGTACGGGACCCTAAAAACCGTGAAGCAATAGAGTGCAATGCATTTTACACTTCACTAGTTTTATGCATTCGTCTCTAGACGAACGTATTTTCACGTACATTTTTCAGACGTGTTTATAGATAAAAATTGCTACGTGTTCAACTTGGCTTGAAACTTCACGGCTGGTCCTTGTGCAGCTATTTCTTTTCAGGTATGAACAAATATAGATTATGTTGACAACAATTCCTAGTAAACTGTTGCTAAGTTCGGAACATTTTATTTGTCACATAGACAAATAGAACTTGTCGTTTTATGACGTGGAAGTCACAATCTACGTAGAAGTCAAAGTTTTTTCTTTGATAAACTCAGGTGTAAAAATAAGTGTTTGAAATAGAATACGACAGAGATCTCTAACGGGTTTTGCTATTAACGGCTTACAACTATCAAATGGGTGGCATACTAAATTACAATTCAGTAATAGATTTTTTGTGAAAAATTAAATTTATTTATTTTATTTTTATTTTTTAGTAACAGAGTTAAACTATACCCAATATCCTCTATCAAAGTTAATATATGCATACAATATTATTATTGGGGTACATACAAAAAAAAAGCAGTGATAGCCGAGTGGTACGACCGTTGGACTGCCAAGTCAAAGGTTGCAGGTTCGAACCCCGCCACGCACCAATGTCTTTTAGAATTTATGTGCGTATTATAAATTAATTATCACTTGCTAAAAACGGTGAAGGAAAACATCGTGAGGAAACCAGCACACCTGAGAGATTTTTCAACGGTGTGTGAAGCCATGTCAGAGGCCTACGGGCGGTTTAAACTCTGACACCAGGTTGTTCATCAACCATACGATAAGAAGAAGAATTGGGGTACTAAAGCAATTCAGAGAACGACTATACCTAGGTAATAGGTAATACGGGCTCGTGTCCGCAACTCCACGACAATGAGCGTATTTTGCGTATAAGCTGAGCTGCACGATTACTGACAAATGCGTGCACTGATTGAACAGGTCCACTCAAATCTGTGTGGTTTTATCCTTGAAAGGACATGTCAGACACTAATCTACATGGTCCTTATATGATCCGACCAAGATTATGTCTGGACTTTTTAAAAGAGACTGTGATCTCCGAGTTTGTTTCGGACTTCCTGCACAGAATACACCAAATTCATCTAGTTTTAATAAAAATAATTTATTTTGGCCGTGTATAAATGTTTACGTACGGAAATAAAATCATTTATAATTTATTATCGAGGGATTTTTTCTATTATACAGTTAAATTAACCACTAGAACTCATTACAAGCCAAAGTTTTGCATTAGGTGCCATTAAAACGATTATTATTATGAAACAGGGAACAAAATGAGTGACGTCCCCAACACGATTCGCGAATGTAGTTTTCTGTCACAAACATGACTCGTCCGCTGCGTTAACACCCCATTTCACGAGTTTACGGTTCATTAACTACATTAAAATTTAATATTGTGGTCGAACTACAATTCCCAAGTTCTGAAACCAATCAGAAAAAAAGTAATTAAGCTTCCAATCAAGTTATTTGATTGTTCATTAAGCTTGTTTAAAAATAAAATTCTTTCCAAAAGAAATTCAAATTGTTTTATTGATATAATCAGAAGGCCAATTCCCGTAATGAGATTGCGACTAGATTTTTAATGTTTTTAACGTTAAAAATATAGTCGCAATCTCATTTCAGCGACAATCAATGTCAAAAATGTAGGGAAACTAGAATTATTTTTGACAGATTGAGACTAAGCTCAAACTGTAAACGTTCTTAGTGTGTGTGTTTGGGTTTATGTTTGTTGTGAACGTGAGCTTTAGCACTATACTTAGTCTGTATAATGTTGCCTATAATTATTATCTCCGTATGAATCTACGGATAAATTAATTGCAAAAGGATATCAAGCAAAAAATACCTAAAGGCAAACTGAAAATAATCCCAAAACTTTTCCTAGGGAAAAGGTCAATGCTGTGTCATCGAATTGACATCTTCCATACCATTTATTTTCAATATTTCGATGGATCTGAATGCTGAGGTCAGCTTGGGGTTCCTGTCAATCGAGAAAATGACTTACGACTATGAATACGAATACCTACCTATTTTATAAGGGAAAAGGTTGGACTTGACGTGGATAGTATGGGTAAGCTAATCAATTACTGATGTACTTAACAAGTCTCCAATATTGAATTGGTAATGCTATCAATTTATTGGGAAAATTGCGATAAAGTTAGGTCTCTAAAACTACGGTTTCCTGATAGAGCGGTTCCATCATATTAATATAACAGACGTCATGAAATATTTTAGGCATTTGTTACAATAATAGTGTATCGATGATATATTAAAAAGAAGTGTTGTGTTGTTTCTATGGACGGGTTATATCACGTCCACTTGACGCACGTATATATACATCAACAATGGCGCTAACTATCGTCAAACCAAAAAAAAGCATTGTTTCAAATTACAATTAGAAAATTATGGTCTTGCCGTACGTCAAATAGTAACGAGTACGAAATCATTATTATTTGACGTACGTATGTCACGTTAACCAACCGTTTGAAACAACCGGCCCTTAGACTACTACATTGTATTGTCAATCGTTAGAGATGTCAAGAAAAAATAAAATGTTCATATTTTTTTCAATCTAATGATTAATTATAAATGTTGCCTAATATAATATGGACCCAGCAGTTTCCATTAGGTATTTTTTTCACACTATGAATCCCTAAATATCCCTATGGAATTTAAGTGCCTAACAAAGAAATAGTAAGTTATTAGGATTCGTGAGATCTGTACCAACGCGAATCTTTCGACAATAATAATTAGCTCTAAGAAGTCTTACTCCCTTGGCGAAGGTAGTCGCTCCACGTAAAGTACTGGTATTCAGCTTGTTAGACTGAAAGACGACCTCAACATACTTGGGAAAAGGCTAGGCAGATGATGGTGAACTGTAAATTCTCATTTATCCAATCCATAAACTCTTTCACTAACCATTTCATATACCTAGGTATTTTCTTTGTTTTCTAATTAAGATTTCTTTGTAGAATCCCTGTAAGCTACAAACAGGTACAATGAGCTACAGTATTTATTGTGCGGAGTAAAGGATTTACTCGTAATACCGCAGGAAAAGCTTTAATTAAAATGTTATGAAGGTGGAGTTACCGGACTGTTCGAAACTACATACTTACATAATCAAGTTGCAGCTCAGTTTGTGGAAGTACCTGTACCTTATTATGTTAACACAGCATCTTGTTAGCTCTTTAATTAACCACGTTAACGATATTTGCGGATGAAAGGTTCTTAGAAACGTTATTTTCGATATTTGCAGGTGGAAATGGAAAATCTATTTCTACATTATTTTAATTAAAACAACGATCATTGTGGTTTTTGCTGACCAGTTGCAATGTGGTGTTTGAAAAATGTTGTGCTTTTTATAGTTAACTAGATGCATCTCGCAATTTCACCCGCATACACCTAGATCCCGTGGGAATATCGGGATCAAAAGTATCCTATGAATTTCGTTCAGTCGTTTTAACGTGAAAGCATAAAAAACAAAAAATTAAATATTTTCTCTTTATTTTAGTTTAGACTTGCTCTTGGTCGAGGTCGGATATTATCCCATGGGATCGTACTACCGGGGTAAAAATGACCTATGTCCTAACTCAGGTCACGACCGACCTGTTCGCTTTTAAGATTTATCCAAATCCGTTCAACCGTTATGGCGTTAAAGGGTAACAGGCATAGTTACTTTCGAATTTATAATATTAGTATGAATTTGGTATATTACATACGTAATAAACTTCGCACACACAGGCATTATCAAAATAATAAAATGAAATAACTACCAAATAATGTTAGTTAAGCATGTACATCAGATTGCTTTATTCGAAGAAAAAAAAATGCCACTTGTTTTTTCGTAACTCGTACCTAAAATTAAAATAGAAGTTGTAGAAAATTCCTGAGCATTTCAATAAAAAAAAGTCTTTGAAAATAGTCGAACAACTGACCCAATTATATACACTAAATCCGAATAGCATCAGCAAACAGGCATTTCCTCGAAACCTCTAAATAACGAGGGTGACTGTCAGATTGGAATTTGGTCACGTTTACCAGTGACCGAGCTCTGTCGTCTTTGCTAAATCATTGCAAACGTACCTGTCAGCCGGCGGCGCTGTCCAAATTGTCCACGTCAATTCCGGGCTGTCATAACTTCGGATTCACTGTTGATTTACTACGTGAGAGTGTTCGAATACAAACATAATTGGTTTGATCGTAGACAGAGTAATAGACAAGTCACTAAATAATAATGCTTACAAAGGAGTAACTGTAAACTCATACTAAGGAAGTAAGTTATTAAAGAGCTTTTAGTAATGACACAACTGCAATGAAATGAAATAAACATTAATTATCCTATTAAAAGTACACTTTGTAAACAAGCATATTACAAATTAGAGGATTATATCCTGGATAAGAATGCTTGGACACATGCTGGCCCTGCTCTACAGGCTGATCTAGTCTAGATAAAACCAAACTTGTTGCTAACCTAATTGTATAGTTCATTATTTTTATGACATTGATTTTACATTCTGTGATTACTTTAACTCGCACTAAATTATTACTTTGTTAAAATTTTACTTTTACCATAATTATTGTGAGCAACCATGTATCTATCACATAACTAGTTTACCTGTGATTGCTTTATTTTTCATTCTTTTTACCTATTGTGGTATAGAAATTTTATTTTTTAATTGAAGCATCGTCTTAACGTACAATTATAATTAATGTATACAAAACATTGTAAAACATTTTTTTTAAGAATAACGGTGGAGTTTCTTGCCCATTCTTCTCCATACGAAACTAAAGTGGCGTCTGGAATCAATTATATATTTCTTTGTACATTTTGACGTTCAAAGGTGCCTTTTATGTGCCTGTTTGAAATAAATGCTTTGATTTTGACAACAAAGACACATTTATTACATCCAGAAGTAAGAGTTAACGATTCTCGTTTTCTGTATCTCCTTCGCATATCTGAAGTTTCTGTCTGGCCCCAGTTGTTAGCCTACAACTGTGGCCTTACAAAACGTCTGTCACTATAATTTTTAAAAGTATTACCTGACTACAGTTAAGTAGATAGTACCAGTTTACACGTGACTGTCATAGACTCGCTATCTCACAAGGTTACGTTGATAGCTAATCTATACAATTCTCTTTCTACGAATTTGATAGTATTAATATAAAAGCTTACGTGTTGTAGGTCGTAGTTTCGAACTCAGGCAGGGACTTTACTGTATGTTCAAAACGGTGAAGGAAAACGTCAAAAACCCAATTCAAATTTCCAAAATTTTTGTTTCTCACCAAAAATTGGAAGTCATGTGACATCTACCAATCCGTACAGCCGATCGATTCTGTAAAAATCTCACCGTGGAAACTTAGGTGAAGTGAGCTTAGAGTGAGCTGTCAATAGTGTTAATCCCTAGAATTAGTTGGAATGACAGCTCACTCCACGTTCACTTCACCTAAGTTTTCACGGTGAGATGGTTACAGAATCGGACTGCTGGTCTCGCGTGGTGGATTATAGTCGACTCCTCATTGAGATGAGGCCTGTGTCCCAGCAGTGGGGACATTAGAGGCAGATTATGCAATAAAAGCTCCGCCTATTAAGTCCCACGTAGAATCATCTAGTTTGGATAGCGGGAATCAAGTAAACGTCTCGCTTCGCGAGTGTTTCTCTTATTTCCGGTATCTCTCGAAGGGGTGTTCATACAATAGTGTTTGTTTTATGCTCATATAGACAGGCTTATTATTGAACATTGTTGATTCCAGGCTGCTGTGTAATATATTTATATTGACAGCAGCCTGGAATCATCGCCGTCTATTCTATTCTTGTACAAATTGCGATTAATAAATAAATAAATAAATAAAATCAATATTTATTGGACAGTGCAAGCAGTTTTCTCTCATAAGACTAAGGTTTTTCAGCACATTTTGTTAACTTTGACTACGAGACTTTTTGTGCGAGTGTGTGCCCGCCCTATCAATAAACACAACAAAAAAAAATACTGAAAAACTAAAAACTGGTTTGAAGAATGATGAATGAAACGGTGCATTGAAATTGATGAAACAATAAACAGTATATTCTACGAGAATATACTGTAAAAATGTTTAGAAGTATCTGTGCGACGCGATCTACTCGTTATTTAGGTGTTGATGTTGATACATTTTTCCTAGTTAGGTACGTCAACTAAAAACTCATAATAATTAAAGTACTAAAATTATCTGTATCCATTTTAATGTGTGTAAATCCTAACTAATACGAGTATTATAAAGGCGAAAATAAGTTTGTAACTGCACCATATTTGTTTTATAGGGCGACAGTCTCTCTAATAGAGTCTTGATTCCGTTTATATACAGCTTTGTTTACATAAACCTTTATTGCCTTAATGGGCCCCTATGATGGGCCTGCAATTTAATTATTTCTAGTGGGGAAACACTATACCATTTTACAAAAATTATTATATGGAACCGTATGGGACGAACTGCTGCGCTGCTGTGCATAGGAGCACTAAACCAATGAATATACTCAAACTCTCAAACTCAAACTCAAAGCATTTATTTCAATTAAACCAATTACAGGCACTTTTGAATTGTCAAGGGGTCGGTCAGTCAGAAAAATGAAGCTAGTTGCCCATTCCAAAGCGTAGTAGGTACCTGTGGAGAAGAACGGGCAAGAAACTCCATGGACATTCTTTTAAATCAAAATATGGTTACAAAGTATTAGTTACATCATTCATGTTAAAAATTATGCACGTGAGAACGATGCAGAACTTTAAAAGCGTCCGTAATGAAAAGTTTAAAACAATCCAAATATTAAATTAAACTAAAATAAGCCATGGCAGCAAAGAGATGACCAGTCCCTACTGACGGCGCCCGTTCACGAACATGACGCATGGATTAGCACCATTCAGCTCAACCATTTTGAAGGGAGCTAAATGATCCAACACATGTGCCACCATCAGCGAGACATTTGAGTGAGCATGACATACTCTCAGCCGCCAGGGCACATTCAAGTCAATGAAAGATGTACCCAGTAAATGGTAGCTTTATAGTATGTACATAGTACTCACACATGTGCTATACAATTATACAATACTAGGAGATTGAATTTATATAATGCAAAAATAGTATTTTACAATCTTCAGCGGCTCCAACAGTATTTTCAAATGCTAATCAATTTATTTTTTACTTAAGAATGATCCTGGGTATAGGTATAAAAGGTCAACAAGTAGGTAATTCTTACCGAAGTTTGACCAGAATGAAGGCAAAACGTATAAAATGCTGTCAACAAAGTAATGAGTTACACTAGTTATACTTTTATTGGGTTCAAAACAAAGAATGGTATTCAGCATAGGATTATTCCTATCACAGATATTTTACTTCTGACAGCAACCCAAGAGCAACCTTATTGTAACAAGAATAAAGATCACTGTCATTTTGACAGTCATGCAAAATCAGAGGTACGAGTAGGTAAAATTACTGTGAGAGGACTGTAATTTTCTACCGCGGATTTGCAGCATTAATGCCGGCAAATTTGGAATCTTTGTAGCTAATGCACAGCCTCCACAAATGCCCACTAATGTGGGACATTTCCTTTGTAACCCAATAAACTAACCATAATTATAATGGACGTATAAATAGTTTATTGGGCCCCTACGCTTGCCCATTTCAACTGATTGTGACACAAACCTATCATGTATACTCTTATTGGTTAACCGCCTTTGGTTTTGCTACTACATTACTTTGTTGCTTTATTATTTGTTTGTAGGTACCTATTGGCGATTTTAAATGATTTGGGCCTGATTTTTCAATAGTCAGATAACTTTTATCTGAAGAATAATTATGACAGTTTGACATTATTTTCTGTACCAAAATTGTATAACCGCAATATTTATTCCTCAGCCAGAAATTATCTGACTATTGAAAAATTAGCCCTTGATCTTTTTGGTTCATAGATACTCATTAGCTAGTGTCTATAATAGCCCAAATTTACCAGGCTTTTTAGCGTCTCCAAATTCACCATTAACAACAATAAAGGAGCCTTCATAATAAACAATTTTTGGTTCTAATATAGTATCATGTAAACTTTTCTTTTTAGCACTGTGTTACTTAAACCCGCACTTGAGTCACGCTTTTCTGTGTACTTAATTAGTCCTATTTTTAGACAGAAAATAGTGACTTAAGTGCGGGTTTAGGTCACACGATCTATAAAATGACTATTTTATAGATCGTGTGACCTAAACCTGCACTTAAGTCATACGACTGTATGACTTAAATAATCTATGAATGTACAACGTTTAGCACCCTCGCCTACTTAAGTCACATGTATCGTAATCGATCGATCACAAAAGTCCTAAAATAACTATACTATCAAAAGCCGAAGTTGCAAACTCTGCTTATTTTAATAACATTAGCATGAAAGTGTTATCCACCATAAAACTATATATATGTATAGGTACGTATAATTAAGACAAGAATAAGGCCAAATTAAATTATTCCATATAAATAAGCGCAACTGCACCTACGAAATTATTTTCTCTTATTTTCATTGATTCAAGTTTGCCCCACCTGCGCTTCTATTACAAAAACTTATGTATGAGGTACAGACACCAGCACATCAAGCTACTACAATCTGTCAAATTTCTTTAATAGATTTTCAACTTTATCGCTAAAGCATTAAGGTTCAAGGTTGATTGGGAAAATTTGACAGTTTCGGGTAGCTTGACCTGCTGGCGTCTGTACATACCACACCTACTCAGCTATCAACTTTTCGCCCTGAATATGCTTGCTCAAAAACTCTCTGGGCTCCTCTACCATTACCTAAAAGTACGCATATAAAAGTGATACCATCACTAAAATTACTCGTAGGTTGTGTAAAATCTACTAATGAAGGAAATTTGCTAAAAAAACTTTCCTATTATTCAAATTTTTTTGAAGACATATTAGATTTCTTCGAAATACCTGTAGAGACTTTTATATTAATAAATGAACCGAAACTCCACGAGCAGTACTGTACTGAGATTTTTGTACATTATTTAAGAGTATTTCAAATGAAAATGCTACCAACACTGACGCTCGCAAACGGTACCTACTGTACTGTAATACAAGCTGCCCGTATAATAATTGAGCGTTGAATCATGTAGAATTATTGTTGTTATTATTTAGATGTTAAATATTATAGGTATGCAAAAGCATCTTAATAGTAATTGTTTTTGAAAGATCCAGAACGAATAAATAGCCAAATATATTTCATGTTCTTTTTTTTTTACTTTTTTATTTAAGGGATTTTTCTACGCATATGTGACGATGTTAATCTCATCGTGCTTTTATAAATAACAACTTACCCCTAAACTGAATAAACTAATCTTAATTACTCAAAGCTTAACTTAATCTAATATATTATCTAATAAAAAAGTATATAATATTTTTGCTGCTTCAGAAGAAGGCTTAACTAAAATACCATGGAATATTCGAACGTCCATTAGCGACAATTTCAACGAGTTTTGTTACACGATAAAAAGTTCTTGTTGTTAGTTTTCTGTCTGTTTCATAATTCTAAATGTCTCGATTCATTTTACGTCCTAAAACCTCGCTGGTAACCTCGTTTAAAAAAACTTATCAGAATTTTTCAATATCCTAAAAGCATAACATGGTTTAGAAAACAAATTGCCTTACTTGATTACCACAACAGGCTTCATGAACTTTAAGCTAGGTATTGCCCGTGTCCTGTCAACCAAAGCCTTTGTGTCCGTTAATTACTTTCAAACTTTCAATTTTGTTTCGAAGCTTCATTAAACGAGGTTTTGTTCAGTCCTCTATATCGGATTGTGGAGTAAAACCACTAGAAAATCCACATCTAACTTCAAAATAACTAAATATCTCTAGGACTACGGTCCTCGCAATCTTTTGAGTTCATCTCAAAGCATTGTATGCATTCTGGACATGAAAAGAATCTCTCGCCACAAGGATCGTTTGTGTGTGGTTCACGTAGTGGGTACATAAGTGCGGCCACGTTACATTTAAAATCGCTCAGATACGAACATTTATCTTGACTTATGAGTGGCGTTTTTTGATTCACTCCCCACAAAATTAAAAGGTTCTAAGCTTCCAGCTTTCTAATCTCTTCGTTCACTTTCATCCGTCAACTGAGTGGGGTTTTCCATTTGTTTCAAACCTTCCTACTGTGTATTCATTTGTTTATATATCTTCAATTCAATTCTCTTCCTAATTAGTGTCAATGCGTATCATGACAGTCTCTAAGGGAGGTCGTCAAACGGTTTAATTACTTTGGACATGCAAATATTAATTAGGTTAAGAAGCGGCCGCGTATTCCGATTGCTAACTGTTTAAACTTCACTTTGTATCAGTTTTTGGTATTGGTTGGTTTAGATCGTTATTAGTTTAGTTATTTGATAAATATTTTCTTTATTTCAACTATGATAGTACATATAAATTACCTTTTAAAAATAGTAGCCCACCGGTATCGGGAACAGGGTCCAAGCTACCGGCGGTCAGGGCTCCAGAGATAGGAACCTCCTGACAATGCGAGCCGTGTCCAGAAGTACCGCAAACCCTTGATGCAGCTGCCCAACGAGAGCCTCCTCAGGTGTTGGTCGAGGCTCTTGGCTATTAACCCATTGGCTGACACGACTATCGGCACAATTATTGCTGAGTCTACATGCCACATGTCGACAACCTCGCGAGCCAAGTCAAGATACTTGATTTGTTTATTTTTATTATTTTATTTTTTGATAAATTATTATTATCATCGACATTGGCAGCCTTGTTCCAGCCACCGTTGAGTATAGGCCTTCTCCCTTTCGTGCCATGCTTCCCTGGTAGATTACAGTTAGTACAATAATGAAAAGAGTTTGACAGTCACCGCAATTGGACTTACATGGACTTTATTCTCAGAGATTTCATAAGGAATACCTACGACCCAGCTTATATGGCAGTCTTATAGCTCATTTGAACTTTGTCGTCGCCTAATACGTAAACGTTTTATGAGGTCTTCAGCAAGTGTGTTCTGCCCTATATACCATATATTACCGAGACATGGACACTGACAGTCGGGTACCTGAGTTGATTGATTGCTTTCTTGACTTAAACGTTCACTAAGACGGCCAGAACTTGTTTAACTTCGATCCTAACGACATTCGATAGTTATTTGGTATAATTAATATTGGATCAAAAGTATAGTGACGAAGTGAGATATTAGGAATTCATAAAGATAAAGCTGTTGCCCGCGCTTTAGTCTGCGTGTATTTCGTATTTCACATTCCTTTTCAAAATATTCAAGATAAAAAGTAACTTATACACTTCTCCTGGTCTCAGGCTATCTACTCGTAGCTGTCAAATTACATAGCGATTCATTCAGTTATTTAGGCCTGTAAAGGTTACAGACAGACAGTTTCTTACGCAGTTTACAATATTAAGGGCGAGTTGTTTCTCGTCCACTTGACGCAAGCGTATAAGTCAGAAAAGGCTCTGACTATCGTCAAACCAAAAAAGCGTTGTTTCGAATTACAATTACCAAAATATGGTCTTGCCGTACGTCAAATAATAACGAGTACGTAATAGTTATTATTTGACGTTTGTATGTCACATTAACCAGCTGTTTGAAACAACCGGCTTAGGGCCGGTTGTTGCATGGATGTTATGACTAAGTTGTATTTTGTTTTTGTTACCAGGGAAAAGAGCATGGCCAAAGGAGTTCTACATCAGCACTATCACGATTCTCACGGATACGGCGACTCCCTAGACCAGCACATCGCGTCATAAATCCTGATGAAGGTAAATCTTTAAGCATTACATAATACCTGTATTTATTGAAGGGCTAGGCAGAGGTGTGTATTAACCTACGCCCACATTTCGCAAGTTATATTAAGGAACAATATATGTAATAGAGGACCTACTGTCATTAACCTGGCACCCAGCTAACCAACCCAAGCAACTTGTTATTATTTTTTGGATTTGTGTTATTTTTATGCGTCATGTGTACCGCAAATAATTATAAAGTATTTTCTTTCTTCTTTCTTTCTCAGACTAAAAATCTCATTGTTTTTTAAGATTTTTGATATACCTATTACTGGTTAGCATATTTCGCAAAGCCCTGAACGTTTTTAACTACCGGAATTGGTTCCGGTAGTTAAAAACGTTCAAAATCCAGTATTAAACTTATCTCAGTGACAATCATAGGCAAAAAGTGTCTTGTATTTTTGATAGACTAAAACTGAGATCAGAATGTGAACGTTCTCAAAATTACAAGAATTGCCCCTCTGATCTATGAAATATTCAGAAGGCTAAATAATAATGTTTTTTCTTAGTATTTATTAAGGCCTACGTTTGTGATGAGTGAGCTTAAATAATCATAGGTATAACTGAAAGCTATTCGAGAAATGTATGCATATTTTAGTATCTCATTTGAATACAGAATATTATTTAGGTATTATGTAGTTACCTATATTAATAACGCGATGGAAGCTACCTGGGCTTTAATTATTTTATTAAACCAAGAGCCTTTAATTTTAATTTACAAGAAAGAAGATGAGAAGTCAAGAAATACGACCATCCGTTCCATAAGAAAAATAAGTAATGTCACTTGGAAAGCGGACACACTAAAATGGAATTGGGCTGGACACATCTGCCGCATGTGAGACGACCAATGGGCCAAACTTACGACCCAATGGGTTCCTTGGCAAGCAACATCGCGGCAGGCCCAGACGGAGATGGCGGGACGAGCTGGATTCCTTCAACAAGAACTGGTCCTTAGCAGCTTTAAACAGAGAGAAGTGGAAAGAGAGTAGGGAGGCCTTTGCCCTGCTGTGGGACATCACATGCTTTTAATTATAATAAAGAAAAAAGGCCAGGGGGTCTACTACGAAGTGCAAAGTGCGAATGATCGGATCGGACCGACACATGGCCGAATCGAATATCATTGAAAAATGCGAAAAAAGTTCGGATCGGCTCAGTTGGGTAGGGACCATAGTCAATATTCGAAAGATTGTAGGATCGGGAGCGACCGAACCAAATAGTAACTTCGTAGCAGGAAACGGCCGAACATTCGGCCGATACCTCTTCGGAGTAGACCCCCTGTATTCATTCTTACATAATACCGGAGTATAAAACTTACTGTGTATCTTTCTCCCTTCTTATGTATTCCATTTAATCTTAATCCTGTGCATAATTTCGGTTGCCTCGTAAGGTAAAACGTTTTCGCTTAACCTTGCAATTAACTTTGACATTAAGTTATGCATAATACAATTGTCAGAATAAATTGAATCCTTTGTTTGGTTTGAATAAAATAATAGAGTTATTTTCGCAGATTGCTTCCTGGTGACGTCAGAAGAAGGAGAGTTGTTTTTTAAGTCCCCGTCTGTTGATCCGGTCGTGTGTGGCATCTACATGATAGCTGACCCTGATAAGAGGATCGAGGTCATCTTTAACTATCTCGATGTGCCCTGCGAGAATGGAGGATTGGTCGCAGTAAGTTTTCTTAAATTATTTTATAAAATACTAGCTTCTACCCGCGTGAATTTTTTTGTTCTCCCGACCCACCCCGTCGCATCGCATCGCCTGCCTGATTTGTTACTTCGTTTACGCTTAGCATTTTTTCTGACTTTGTTTCTTTTTTACTAGGCTTCTATGGATCCTATTGTGATGTTAAATAGTGATTAACCTTCCCCAAGAATTGGGCTATCAAATACAATTTTTTTTTTTTTTTTTTTTTCATATAATTGATAATGATTTTTTTAAATCCGACCGGCAGTTCCTGAGATTAGCGCATTCAAACAAACAAACACAAAACAAAAAAGTCTTCAGCTTACCAAGACTTGCAAGTAAACGTACACAAAAAAAAAATCACGAAAGAAGTATAATACAATGGTCACTTTGCCAATAAAAAAAAACTTTTGCCTAGCCTTTTTCTTTGCTTTAAAATACAAAGGTATGTTAAAATATTCTTAAACGATTTTTAACACTTTCGGCCTGTATCAGTGTTTCTTATAATTTTTATTGTTAAAACTCTTTTACTTCAGCTTAGTTATACAGCTTGTTTAGTCCGCATCAACCCAATTTTGATACTGGTGTTAAATTCACTTCACATGTAAATCCTACCCCATATATCTCAAGGGACTGTATGTACAGACGCCTGCATATCAAGCTACCCGAAACTGTCAAATTTTCCCAATCAACCTTGAACCTTAATACTTTAGCGATAAAGTTGAAAATCTATTAAATAAATTTGACAGATTGTAGTAGCTTGATGTGCGGGCATCTGTCCCAAGACCTGCAAGGCTATAAAACATAAAGTAAATGAATATATCTCGTGTACAAAAATGGCTAAAATAACCCCATAACGGTTGACGTAATAAGTCTGGAACGGTCGTAAACTTTTATAATAATAAAGTGGTTAAAGAAACTTTAATTGAATTTTTTCGCTAGTAGACGCTGGTGTTAGTACATTTTAGATTACTCTAGATCAGCTGTTTTTGTTAGACTTTATTATTTCACGGGTCACAGCAGTTTTGCGTAGGTCTATACTTTACTCTGCTTATAAACTAAACTAGTTGCCCACATTTTTGACTCTAGTTTGAGAAAGGTAGGTATGTTGATTTTTTTTTTCAATTTATTTTTGTTTATTTTGTAGTTTTATATCGAAATAAATATTCCATAGTCCTATTTTCTATCTTTTAGTCCCGTTCAAGTTTACTCAAATTGTAAAAACTAGGTTCACGTCAAAAATGCAACGAATGTGGTTAAATCTCTCGACCTGTCCGCGCGCGCTTGTCAACATCTCCTAAAATGTTGGCAGCCGTAAAATCTAAACCACCGAGTAGTATAAAAAGAAAAAAAAACCCGCCCTAATATTATTAAAAAAGAACCTTATTCCAGTGGGTTGACGGCTGGGAGTTGAATGGCCAGGTATGGCCAGCAGATGCGTGGGATGACGACCGAGTGGTGGAGTCCTGTGACCAGAGACCGTCACGTAAGCTGATCTCCAGACAAAATGCTGCCCTCGTGCAGTACCGGGTACCAGCGAGGGGGAAAGGATTCGCTGTTACTATACGACATTTGAAGAATGCTAAACGTAAGTTCGTTGCTCATGTACCTAAATACTCTAAGCCCAGCCATCCACAAAGTTGCTCAAAAGTAACTTACAAACTCAAATCATAGATATTTCAATGGCCGTCTGTACACAACGCAACCAATCAAAACTTGTTAATAACGCGTCGGTAAGTCGTATCGTGTACGACCGCCATTAAAATACTAGTGCGGTTTATAAGCACCGACGATTTAGAACAAAAGTCAGTTCACTAGCTAGAGGTTTAGAGTTCTGTAGTCACACAGTCAATTCTGAAACCAGGTAAGCCTATTTAGTTCCTGCTTCGACAGCCTAACAGTCTTCAGGAACTAGTTAGCTAGGGAGGTTTGAAGGGCGATAACCGCGCAGTCCCTTTTAACACTTCACTGAGTTGCCACATATCATTATTATTGTAACGTATAGTGTTAAGTTAGCTACTTACCAATAAATTATCATACCGACACAACGGGGCTTTATTTTCACAACCAGCAACCCTACATATGCAGCTGTGATATTCGGGATACTCATTGGTGATCCGATGACCGTTGGGGTAGATGTGTTCTTGAGCGGAGACCGCGAATCGGTAAACGTAAGGTGGAACACCCTCAGGCTGTGGAGCGACGATCTTCGCAGGAGAGAGTTTCTTGGCTGGTAGCAGCTGGATGAGACTTGCCGAAAATCCGATCCGATCCGATCAGAGGCCTATGTCCAGCAGTGGACTGCTATAGGCTGATGGTGATGATGATTGGTGATTTGAGTTTCCAACTGGTTACTTTTGAATAACGTCGTGGTAGACTACAGACTTTACATGTATTGCCTCCATACTTTACACATGTCAGAATGTCTACATCGGAAGATTGTACAAAGGTTAATAAGCTTATTAACGAGGATAATGATAATACTCGTACCATCATTATCCTCATGAGTAAACTAACTTATCTATTTATCTGACTTTCTTAATTGCCTGGTAACGGAATTACTTCAAATTACGACAACTTACTGCAAAATGTGTGTATGTTTTACAAATAACAAAACTGAATTTGAAATTAGGATGAAACTAACCACTACGTATCTATCGAAACAAATATTTAAAGAGAGATGAATTCACGGTTACACTTTGCGCGTCAATGTCCTTGCCACCCTGTAAACAAGTTGGGTAATTTAAAATAATCTTCTTCGAAAAAATGTAACCTGTTTTTCCTAAAAAGAGCATGTATAAGAAACGTTAAATTCCAAACGACTTCCAATTACACTAATTTTCTATCGTAGGTACCTATTGAAAGTTAAAGCAAACGGCTAAAACTAGCCAAATAGCCTTATCATGCGTCATAAAAGGCTACATACCAACTAATTGCCAAAATTAATGCTATTTAACTTTCTTATCACTACGTTGCTATAAACACAGATGGGGAATCCGTATCTACGCAGTGAAGTAGTACTCGGGGTGGATCTGCCCTAAATCCATCCACATTCAACACAACCTAGCTGGGGTGTTTGTGTAAGAAAGAAAAAATATTTATTGCGACTCGTACAGGAAGATCACAAACTAAACTAAACGCAGTCAAAAATAAAGAAATATGATATTTAAAAAAAAAAGTAACAAAAATAAAAATGAAACAGAAATTCCTATACGAGGCCAAAAGGCTCCTGTCTCAGCATGATGCTGCGACATTTAAAAAATAAATATCGCAGCGCTGGTATTCTGATAGGGCCCGCTGCGTGTGTGTGTGTGACATGACGCATTCGGATACAGGTCATCGAATATGCTTATTATCACACTCGTGAGCGCCACGCGCTCGCGAGTGCTCGCACGGCGCCAAGGATCAGTAAGAAACCGCTCGTCAGCCACTCATACGCAACTTACTTAACACAGATTTACTAACACATGTAAGTAAGATGTATAGTATATTGTAACTTTACCTGGGAGCAGAAGATATTAGTTTTCAAGTATCTCCGCGATGCTAACTTGTTTTATAACTTTACTTATAAAATGCTGGCAACATGGCGCAGTTTATCCTTATGGTACTGGCTGGTGAAAGTAATTTTAAATAACGATCAAATATATCGAGATTATACATTATAACACGGTTAGCTTATTTAAACAGTTAAGTATATAAACTCCGGAAAATCCAATTTCAATGTTAGTTCAAATATCAGCACAGTTTTCATAAGTTATGAGTACAAATAACTGCTATTTCTGGCAGCGGAACTGTGGGCAGTGGCTAAACGTTTGTAGAATATGAATTCTGGCTGATATTGCATATGGAAATCGTGTGAACTATGTTTGCTTGCAGTACTAGAAAATATATGTGCGCCATTTCCTTATTGAATTGATCAAATTGTGAGTGAATCAGCGACGGATAAGTATTACTAAGTTACGTCTGAGATTCACTTTTTCATCAATTGAGGATGTATCCGTAACATATACATAGTGAACGAAATCGAATCTTTTACATAGAATACTCGACAGAAGTTATTTCAGAATACTATATATAGGTTCAGGATGGCCTATATTATCGTCACTTAAATTATTGTGCTGGATTTAAGCGATTCGTCGTTATATGGTGCGACGACGGACGGCTCTCGTGTCATACGTGTCTGAGTCTACCGCCTCGCTACCACAGATGCGGCGCTCCATAATAATGACAGCTTGTCAAATGTCATTCTAATCCAACGTATACCACAGCGAATGTCATGTGTCCTCCATGCTACGCCGACATAAATAAAAGTGCACTAAGGGTACTTCATTAATTTGTAGAAAACTAATAAGTTTATATCTAACACGTTTGTTTTAAACATCGTCAGGAAACCGGCATGTCCTAGAAGCAAATATTCAAAAACATGTGACATCCAGCAACCCGCACTGGGCCCGCGTGGTAGATGTCACATGTGGCCTACTCCCTCACACAGAAAGAGGAGGCCTGTGTCCCAACAGTGGGAACATTATGGGCTGAATATGCTTACACTTATGTTTGTGTCATGAAATTGACATATCAATCAAATGAATAATTTTCTATTAGGTAACTAATGTACTTTTAATGAACACAAAGATCAGTGTACGTAGGTATACCCCGTCCATTAGGCTAACCGTTTTTTGACAGTTGTCTTAGAACGTACATATTCCAGATTACGTAAAAGTTAACTTTAAAATGCGTAATAAAATAAGTATTATAAACCGCCTTATCTTATTGAATTATCATATTTATGGCTTCTTACAGACATTATAATACTGTACGTGTATCAATCAATGTATTGTGTATTGCTGCAATAACTAGTTCCATCAGTCAAAAAACGGTTTACCTCATGGACAGGATATGGCTATATTCTTGCTGGACATACTTATCTTCCCATCAATAATTCTTTTGTGAATCGGTACATTAACTGCGGCTCCCACTGGACCCAACCAACTAGTACTCGGCGATAAGCAAATGTGTTTACTACAAGTTTTCTCTTTTGGTTTGTTTTATGACTTACATTAACATAAAGCGAAGATAAACTATCCCTGAGCAGCCAGAGAATAAAACTACATAAAGTACGAGTCCATCTTGCAACTGTAGCATCCATAGGCATTCACAAATAGTCACTACAAAAGTACGACTGCTCGATATTGCATCGAGACGCGAAGTTGATGATAAGAATGATAAAGGATAGGTGATGATGGTGGTGGTAAAGGTGATAGTAAGAATTCTGCGTCACGACTGTATGGATGCTGAATCGCGGCGGTATCGATGCTGTATTGCGATAGCAGGGATGCAGAGTCATGGTTACGTGGGTAAAAGTATACGAACAACGACAGCAATACAACTCTATCGCGGTCTTTTTGCGATTATATCGCTACTTCTTTTAATTCGTGTCGTTAGCACGGCAGTTATTAAAATTTTGTCGGCCAAAAACTTCGCCATTTCCACGGCGTGTTATCGGTGGCAGCACAGAGGTCTGCATCTTTTGGGGCACAAAGGGCAGGATAGGATGTGGAGCATAGTTTGTGACATAGCTCCACATCCACATCCTGCTGCCGTCCCGTCGACGTAGCCTATACGAAGGATATATGAATCGCTGCAAAAAGTCGCCATGGGCGTCCGCCCTAAACGACAGCTCTCACTGGACCCAACCAACTAGCACACGGGCGATAAGCAAATGTTTTACTAGAACTTTTCTCTCTTGGTTTGTTTTATGACTTACATCAACATTATACGAAGATGAACTATCCCCGACCATCCTAAGAATAAAACTACATAAAGAACTTAATGTTCTCACTTAGTCTTGGAAACCGTTAATTCCATCTAAAAGGATCCCGCAAATTGTAATGCTTTTATTATTCAGTATGAAAAATATATTTTTTCTTTTGATTCACGACGGTTCATTCCATTATATTAACGATGTGTTTATTTTCGTTTGAACCGTCATTAAGCCTGACAGGTATAAAATATATCGAATTTTTATGATATGATAAGCTCCTTGAATGTGTTTGAACTGAATATGTCAGGCGTGGCGTTTACATTTATCAAGAGCAATTTTATGATGAGCATTTGTAGTAGGTATTATTTTATTTTAAGCAATGAATATTTGCCCATAACTTTGTAAGGCGACTTAAATGTAGTTAAGTTATGCGTGTATATTAATAAAATACGCTCAGACAAACAAAACGAAAGCTTCACCACTCACGACATCCCTAATCTAAGTAAAAAGATTAATTCTATTCACTGCAGACTTGGCTACCCTTACTCCAGTATTATTGCAGACCAACACGAGCAGCAGCATCTATTACAAAGTTTATAACCCCATAACATAATCATAACATTTATAACTACGAAACTCTAGTTTCCGCAAGGTCGGAGGTCACAACGTAAAGTTCTGAATAAACTGTAGACTCCACCAGAGTGCAAGGAAGTGGTTATATATTCTAGACTGTTTTGTAACATACTTTGAGCAAGTTTATTTGTAGCAAAGTTCTTTAAAAACTAATTATAGTACCCTCAAGAAAAATACCGTATATGAAAAGGAGAACACGTGTAAAATGTAATCTTCCTGTGCAACAGCTGTAGGTTATTAATTTCAGTTTCATTTCCCGGAACATACAGACTTAATTATATAAGACTATAAACCGCCCGCGCTTCGCACGGGTTGTACGACTTGACAACACATCGAGATTTATTTATTACCTATACAGTGTGGCGCTTAGGTTATCTAATTAATTGAAAGCACGTATGCTACATAACGTATTTTAAATGTACACAATTAAAATAATTAATAACAAGTAACATTCTAGCTTTTGCCATGTGTTAAACTGTTGATACCATCGCTCCGCGGGTTTCTAGTGCCTTATTATCAAGGGTAGTTTTTGTTGTGCTAATTTTTAAGCAATTTACCTATTTTGTTTGAAAAAACCAGTTTTCATTTGTTTGTAAAAAAATATATTAACTTTAGATATTATTTTAACAGACATTTTGTAAGAGCCGGTGTACTGTTTAACGTGATAACCACTATAAATCGCCACTCTGTATGTAAGTTTAATAGTAATATATTACATAAATATACACATAAACCTTTTTGAAAAAATTCTCTAAATGATGGCGAAAACCGCATCAAAATCCATTGCGTAGTGTAAAAGAACAACGCGGTCACACAGACAGACACGAGTTCAATTTATAATATGTGTAGATGTATATATCGGAGAAGGTACGTCTGTCTCGTTATCATCAGCCATATTTTAACTGCTGTGGGCGTACCATGGGTAGTGTTGGTTATTACGCAATAGAAAACCGTTTGCAGTTCAAATCAGATTATAATTTTACCAACTAATTAATCACACTAGCGAATCACTCACTGTAGGTACACAACTCAACGATACGGAACGCAAGGCAGTTTCTGAGCACATGTTATCCGTACGATGTCCAATGTCCAAGAGAGCTCCACACCACTCTATAGCGCTCTCGTCGACTCCCACGAACTCAGGCTAGACTCTGTCGAGCGCCTGGCGCTGGCGTCCCGGATAGTCAAACGAATGACTCCGACATATATATTATGGATTACGCAACAGAAAATAACATGTCTGTTTTCCACAGCTTGCAACGTGATGCTGTTTGGCGCTGAGGGCGTGTACACACTGCGCAACCATGGTGAGACCGGCAACTGTTCCATGCTGGCCGTATCCCCGGCCACTGTCCATGTTTTGGACCTCAACGTCGGAGTGACCATCAAGAAGGGACGACTCATCGAAATGGAGACTGGCACCATTCATCACGTAAGTTCAATAGTTCAAGTATTTGTATAAAAACTTTTTAGCTTGACGACTTGACAAACTTTAGTTTCAGAGACGAACCCATGACGTAAGGCTACGTTCCCACTGACAGGTTGTTTGTTTAGCGCCTAGAGCCTAGTGACTACCTACCTTGCGAGTAGTGACTTGAAACGGACGCTCTAGAATTATCCCAACCGGCCGCACTGCACGCTTGGCACCTTCGCTAGTCAACCAGCGTGTATAGAAAAGCAACTTGTCACTGCGTTAATAGCCTGTAACGCAAATCCAAAGGATTTTTGAATCTATAAAACAACTACATTGCAGTATTTTGTTTTACATTTTTTCGACAAGTGCAATTAGTTTCACACATTGATATAAATAAAGTCTTAAAACTAAGGGCTATTTTTTCCATGGCCAGATAACATTTATTCGAGGTATATAATTGACATTTGACAGTTTTTGTATGGAAGAACTGTCAAAATTTTCAAAATTACTCCTCGAATAAAGTTATTAAATGATTGAAAAATCAGTTCTACGTCATTGTGACGTGAGAAACGAGTATTTTTAAATTTCAAATCTTTTTTACTAGGCATGAAAGGTTTAATCCCCTTATTCAATTTTTACTACGAAACTTAGTTAATGTTCAACTTATAAAAGACGAATACGTTTCTCTAGAAATTAATTGAAACTATACAAATATAGCGTTGATTTTTTATGAAAACAATCCTGATTTGTCCTTTCTTTGGTATTGTTCGTCGAGTCGTTAAGCTCCTTAAGCTCCGAGTTGAGCAAATGCTTGCACTGTTGCACGGATCTTACAGGACCTGAGCAAGATTATGTCTGGACTTTAACCCCTGAGTTTGTTTACTCCATTTATTTTCATGAGTAGTCTATTCTATTCTATTTTTATTAAATGGCAAACAAAGCCGACGTCGACTATTCTGCCATTGACTAAAGTGTTTCCCATTCAGTAAAAAACAGGGGTAGTAGGATAGGAAATGTCGACTCCATCTATCTTATTTTTTTTATACGGCGTGTAAAAGTGATTCCGTTATTTATTTATTTATTGATAAGGCACAATGACTTATTCACTAAGACATACACAAACAAAAATCACATACAGTTTTACGAATTATGAATTCGTCACTTACAGATGTGTACAGCCCTAGCAGAGAAATCAATAGTACAGACAAGAGATCGTTAGTTGAATTACATTTAAGGGATAGAATAAAATATAATAAAAAATGAGCTATGATCACAATTACGATCGAAAATACAAAATACTTAAAAAAAAAAACAACAAAAAAAGGCTGACAAAGACGAGGTATTCTGTTATCCTATTGAAATAATTTCATTTCATTTCATTTAACCCTTATTTCGCTAGAAGTTTCATACAATTTATCTTTACAACAGTGTGATAAAACGCCAGCTGGCTATAGCATACGTCGCTACATAATTTATTAAACAATTAGTGGCCACCAGTGGCGTCCTGTCTGACACAATGATAGACAGACGCGGTTGGGAGCATTGTTTCATGGAATTGGGGGCAGGCTTCACTAATATTTTGTCGATGTAGTGTGGGTGAAATGTGGAATATTTGATTAGGGGAAATGACTCTTTTCTCGTATTGATTCGGTCTATATGAGAAAAGTGGTTAAAGAGCAGTGCTGGCCCAGTGGTAATGGTCCCGACTTACGAGTTGTAGGTCGTGGGTTCGTATCCGGGCAGGTGCTTTACTTTGTATAAATAATTTCATCACCACTGATCTCAAAACAGCGAGGGAAAATATCGCCAGGAAACCGGCATGTCCTAGAACTGGCGGTGGCGGTAGGTGGTGTGGCCTTCGGGGGCCCTCGGGAAGAAGTTCGCCGCCTCTATGCGGGTGTCGTGCGATCGATGGTCCTTTACGGGGCGCCTGTTTGGTCAGGTAGACTGTCAGGCGTCAGACGCTGCAGGACTAAAGTCAATAGACTGCAGCGGAAAATGGCCATTCGTATCGCACGAGGATACCGAACGATATCCTTTGAGGCGGCAACTCTCCTGGCGCGCTTTCCGCCGCTGGACATCCTGGCGGATATGGACGCGAAGGTCTACGACCAAATTCGCGATATCCGCCAAAGCGGGAATAGTGTGCCAGGAAGCGTATTCGTAAGGCTGAGGCGGCAGGAACGGCGACACGCGCTCGAGCGGTGGCGCGAGCGGCTACAGCAGCCGCAATATTCGCGCAAGCGCGTTGTCGAAGCCGTTTTGCCGCACTTCGAAGCCTGGCTGAAAAGAGGGGAGCGCATCTCCTTCAGGCTCACCCAGGTACTCACCGGACATGGTTGCTTCGGTGAGTACCTGAACAGAATTGGGCGAGAGGCCACGGCAAATTGCCACCACTGTGGAGGCAGCCTGGATTCCGCACAACACACGCTCGAGGAGTGCCCTGCTTGGGCCTCCGAGCGGCGGGTCCTGGTTGCCAGGATCGGGCGAGACCTATCTCTGCCGGCAGTAGTGAGGGCTATGCTGGCAGAGACAGAGAATTGGACGGAAGTAGCCTCCTTCTGTGAGACCGTTATGGTCAAGAAGGAGGCCGCCGAGCGGGATCGGGAGAGGGCTGATCCTGCTCGGAGAAGGAGGCGTCGGGGAGGCAACCGCCTTGGCGCCTAATACGCCGAAACCCGCTTACCAAATAAGGTAAGTGGGACCTTTGGGGTCGTGGGCGCATAGAGTGGGGACTCTGTCCGCCTACTAAGCGACCCCAGGGAAGACGGTGGCACAGTGGTCACGTGCTGCCGTGCATAGCGAGACTTAGGGGAGGCCCCTTTACAGTCTCCCCAGAGATGTGCCTTACAGGCGTTGCGCAGGGGTGGTTCCGGAATTGGTCTTTTAAGAGGAACCGGGACTACCCCTATGTGCGGATGGTGATCACCGGGGTGGTTTTAGTGAGGTAAAAATCCCACACTCCCCGACCTCATTCCCCAGAGGTTGGGTGCCTTTTGAAGGTTTCCCCCCGAAAACAAAAAAAAAAAAAAAAAAAAGGTGGTGTGGCCTAATCTGGAAGTAGATTCCTGGCTCAATATGAAGCCTTATTATGATACTACATATATCATTTTTCAATTAATGCTCATGTACGAACATTCATCTTCATATTCCAAAAAAATTAGCACTAATTAGGTAAACTTGAAAAAGGGATGGTGCGGTGGCCCAGTGGTAACGGCCGCGACTTACGAGTTGAAAGTCATAGGTTCGAACCCAGACAGGCGCTTTGCTTTGTGTAAATTATTCCATCACCACTACTCTCAAAACGGTGAAGGAAAACATCGTGAGGAAACTGGCATGTCCTAGAACCAAAAATTCGCAGACTTGTGACACATACCAACCCGCACTGGGCCCACGTGGTGGATTACGGCCCACTCCCTTTCACTGAGAGGAGGCCTGTGTCCCAGCAGTGGGAACATTATAGGCTGACTATGAGCAACGATATCTGAAATGATTATGATTAGAAGTTCTGAATTAAATTGTGAGACTATTTACTACAAACCGAATTAGTGTCAAAAATTGCTTTAACGACATTGAAAGTTATATTTACATAATACGCGTCGCGAGATTACTTAAAATGATACAATTTCGACAAAATTGAGAGACTAATTCCAAAACGAGTTAAACTTCATTTAAAGGCTCGTCAAAGTTAACCAATTTATTTTGTTCGTTAGTCACTTTAATAGGAGACTATTTTTGATGCTAGGTATTTCGGAAAACAGTTTAACAGTTTAAATATTACCCTGTATTTTGAACAATTACTTTATGACGAGCGAACGAGTTTTTCAAGAGCAGTGGTAACGGCAGACTTACGACTTGTAGGTTGTGGGTTCGAACCCAGCCAGGCAGGCGCTATAATTTGTGTAAATAATTTCATCACCACTGCAAGCACTGCTCTCAAAAACGGTGAAGGCAGACATCGTGGAGGAAAACATGCCGTTTTCCTCCACGATGTTAGAACGATCCTAGAACCAAAAATTCGAAGACATGTGCTAGGCCCACGTGGTAGATTACAACCTAGTCCGTCTCGAAGTGAGGAGGCCTGTGACCCAGCAGCGGAAACATTAAGGCTGATTATGCTTTATGACGACGGTATCCATAGGCGTCCTCAACGTATTTTTTACTTCAGTTTTCCTTTCTAACTTTATTTATTTTGCCTGCCAATCTCTCCTATTGAATTCCTTGAATACCCGAGGAAAAAAATGTATCAACAGGTTATTTATCTAAGCTTGGCTAGAGGTTATCTTCGTAATAAGTTTCATTAGCACACTGCAGGACGATGCTTTCTATTCAATTAATTCCTCCTACGATAAACAACACCCACGGAGAAAAGGCAATACAATCTTTTCCAAGTATAGAATAAGCTAAACAAAAGATGTAACTACATATACATCGACAAGAATTCAATTGATTGAATACAACATCACAAAGTATCCAATGTGTAATATGTCTTACGGCTACACATTGATACAATATTATGGAACAAAGATTGTAGACAATTAAAAGATGTGTTTGTCAATGTACGGGTATATGTCGCAGATGAATTGTAGAATCCGCTGTTTTACAAAAGCACAAAATCCGAAATCCGAAATCCGAATCCGTTGCTTTACAAAACAGCTCCGTTTCGTAAAACAACTACGTTTACAACGCTTTACAAAACTGCTACCGACATTTAGACGTAATGCAGAATGGCTTATCTGCAGTCGCAATGAGCGTCTTTCATAAAACTCTGATAACTATTAATTAATGTTTTCATTGTCTTCACTTGGGTTAAGGTAATTTTTACTCGTATTATTTGTTTCTGTTTCGGATGCCATTATTATTGTTACGACATACAGAACCACAGGCGACAAAATTTAACTAATTTCGCTAATCGTTGACCCGCTGCATTTATAAATGCTGCAACGTTAATGCAATTCGGCGTGGTGGAATTTTGATCAGTTTAAAATAAAAGTCATTTATTCAAATTAGGCTGAGCATCAGCACTTTTCGAACGTCAATATTACAAAAGACAGTCCTCCAAAAACGCCCGCCCTTCCCCACTTCCTAGTGCTATAGCCGGGAAGAAGAAGTTGTTTTACATAACGGAGCTGTTTTGTAAAACAACTAACGGTTTTGTAAAACAGTGGAATCAACAAACCATCTGCGACATTTACATCTTTTTACATACAGAACACCACACATACAGTGATCAGCGCTGACAGTTTTCTGTCTTCGTGTTTTTTTTATTTTTTTTATTATAACTGAACCTTTAAGAACCACCCTTTCGTGGCTTAAAATATTAATTAAAACATAATCTTTATTAAGTTCCGCTACACGATAATTAAGCCATGAATATCTAAACAACGCGTTTACACGAAATAATAGCATTCATTTGTAATTCAAACCGCAAATCGACTAGGGCATGTGTGGGAGCTGGATTTCGACTACATATATAGGACGTATAGTTGTTTACTTCCATAGCAATGCTTTAGAAAATTAATTTCTCCGATGATGAGATATCGACCTATGTGGAACGTGGTCTACTAAAGAATAGGCGGGTGGCCTATTGTCTTTAAGGTCTGCTTAGGTCATACCAATTACCTGTGCGGTGTCGGGATTGTTAAGAAATGCCTAAGTGAGTCCCTCTCACAGAGAAAAACTATTGCAAAATATTGGAAAATATTTAAAAAAAGTAACGCTGGAGTTTCTTGTCCATTCTTCTCCATACGAAAACTACCTTTTGGAAGGGGCGACTAGAATCAATTTTATTTTTATGTAATATTTGACGTTCAAAAGTGCCTTTTATATGGCTAATTGAAATAAATGATTTGACTTTGACTTTGACTTTGAGAGAGGGGGCCTGTGTCCTAGCAGTGGGAACATTATAGCCTGATTATACTACCTAAACGACAACAGCGAGAATGGCGCTATGTGACGAACGAAAATATCGACAAATATCTCACGTTATGAAAATGATTAAAATCAGAAAAAGTAATTGCGTGCGGAGAATGTGCGCGGGAATTACATGACTTAATTCCGCCATCACCGTTCCATTATCGGACAACCCGTCGCACGGCGAATTTCCACCCTTACGTTGTTGAAACTGCTACGATCCGGACGAATCGTTTCGCCTCGTCGTTTATACCGCGAACATCGAAGGACTGGAACAATTTACCTGCAGCGGTTTTCCTGTCCGATTATAATTTAAGTGTCTTCAAGGCTAGAGTGAATAGGCTCATAATAAATTAGTGCGCTTTACCATCAACGATTGCATCACTGCTTTCCATCAGGCGGGATCGCAGTCAAACACTAGTTTATATCATTAAAAAAAAATACCTACATTTCCAACGTTCTGCCATTTACCTGAATTGATGCAGGAAGCTCTTGATTTTAGAGATCTGAAGACCGTTTATGGGATTTAAAAATAGTAAAACATAATATACCTGTCGATGTAAAACATCATAATCAGCCTATAATGTTCCCACTGCTGGGACTCAGGCCTCCTCTCGGTGAGAGGGAGTGGGCCGTAATCCACCACGTGGGCCCAGTCTGGCAGTAGTGATGAAATAATTTACACAAAGTAAAGCACCTGTCTGGGCTCGAACCTACGACCTACATTTCGTAAGTCGCGGCCGTTTACACTGGGCCACCACTGACTGCTCTCTCTATGTAAAACATACCCTCTTAGAATCTCTTTACTGTCGCAGTGTTTGCATATTTTTGTACAAGAATAAATAGCGAGCTCTTTTCTTCAACAGTGCACAAAGCGCGGCTTATCTGATTACGTGGACATCGGAGGCGCCAACGGACTCGATCACACCAAAATGGAGGTCCAAGACAGCGTGTGTGGACTTGATTCTACTGAAGGTAATTTATTATTTGAAACATGTGAACAAAAACATCATCATTCTCCTGCCTTTATCCCAATTTATTTGCGGTCACTCAAGCTTTTTTCTTCCATACTGACTCTACTGGTTGTCATCTCAATTGTCACTTCCTTTCTAGCTATATCATCTTTCACACATTCCATCCATCGTTTCTTTGTCTCCTCCTACTCGTAATAGCCATTCACATTCATACCCAAAACGTCATGACGACTTTTGATATTAATATTAAATAATATTTTAGAGGTATGAGAAACAGGGTGTAAAGTTCACTCATCCTCCATAGAAAAGGGGGGATCCTCTGACCAGACGGGTGTTGTGTCTGGCGGGCTTGCCCAACGATTGCTGTTGGGAAATTGTATCTATGCTAATTGCGCGGTAAACTCCGCTTGCGAGATGCAGGATTTGCGTGACGTCTGTATGACGCGTTGTTCGCATGTGGCGTTGTAGATACCGCTACAATATATATAATGGAGGAGGAACTTCCGTAGTTTAGTTGTGATTGTTGACTTCATGATGATTACTCATGTTTGGCTCTTTGAAATAAAACTTCACGAGTATTTGGTAAGTTTCGTATATTTAACGGGCAGCGCAATGACGTCTCAGAGCGATCCGTCTGTACGACCGACGGCTTGAGCACGAATGATCGAGCTCCTTTTTTTTTTTGTAAAGCTCGTAGTTGACCTAGAGAGGTCATGACTACTTAACCGGGCTATCCTGTGGTTGCCTAAAGACCAAGCTCCGATCCGATAGTGCGGCCGTATTTATAGGGCTCGGTGTACGTGCACGTTTTTATGTTAAGTATTGAAATTACAATGACAGAAATAATGACATGCTGTTAGAGGTTAATTTCACATCATAATTAACTCAAAGTACCTAATCAATTGATGATTTATGAACTAATTTTCGAACATAATAGGTGAACTGTTGTATTTGCGCCGATATATATAGTTATTTAATATAAGAAAATATATAAGTATATATTAGATTTACAGTGAAAATGTAAAGTTTTAATTCAATTATATAAATAGAAATATGAATGGAATTAAAATGAATTATAAAAAAATAAAAAATTGCTATCAGAACTAATTATTCAGTTCTTATTTGCATCTGCCATTGCCTTTGCTAGACCAAGCATGCATCATACACCAAAAATATACATAAAAAAAACTTCAAACACATGTAAAAGAAAATATGTTAAAGGTGTTAAAAGCTAAAATTTTGGAAATTCTTGAAAATACTACATAAAATTTGATTTAAAAAAATTGTGAACCTTTAGGGTCTTCAAACTAAATATGTATGTCGTAAATGGGTCTACCTACGACCCCCCCCCCCCCCCCCTTGTTTGGATAACCCTCCGCCCTACACTCTGTATGAAGAAAAAAATTCGTTTTTGGTACAGCTTATATGGTAACTTTCGTAAATTGGATAATGCTCTAACAGAGTTAAGCACAGTAAAGCATTCCTAGAAATAGGGACAACGTAATAAATCCTATCTCTACTTTGTGCAAAGTTGATTATACAAGATGGAATAGAAAACTTGCGCCAACTCGGAGGAGAGTAACTGTTACATAATCATTATAAATTGTCATTTCTCAAATCGAAGTTCTTAAAATAAACGTGTAATTATCGTCTTAAGTAGTGCAAACTAAGTTATTGTCTTCAAGCAAACACGAATTATTGGCGTTCCAGTAAATATATACAAACTGTTGTTTTGCATCATCGTCAAATTTCAGGAGGCTGTTATGAAAGACATAAATAATGAAATAAAACTACGATACCTGGTAAATAATAAATACATACATGTTTTTTTTTTAGTTAAGTATTTAAGTTTGACAGTATTTCAGAATACACCACTTTCAAAGAACAGAATCGCGTTATGGTATCGTATAAGCGGCCTTGTTTTTATGTGTGTGTAAAAGGGCAGTTACAGTGCGGTCTCACACAGGCCGCGTTTTAAAATACGTGAACCCGCCGCGGCTCTCCGTCACCGGACCCTCTTCTGGGGAGATCTCTACTCCCCATCACCGGCGCATCAGAACACATAGCACGCCGTGATCACCCCAGGGACCAAACCAGCGCATAGGCGCCAGACGACCCCGTGTCTGGACACCCTTGGTCCCGCTGCGACGGTTCAGGTCATTGGCCCCGCCGCCTGCCAATTTTCGGCCGCAAAGGATAGGGAGAGCGGCCAACGTCATATCAACACTTCTCTTCCCCTGTGGCCCCACCGCGTCCGTCATCAGACGGTGGCGACCCCGTCAAGGCCGCGGAAGGTAGGGAGAGCGGCGCACCGCACCGCAATACCGGCACACCTCTCCCGCCGCGGCCTCCAACCCTCAGCCGTGATGCCTCCCATACGACATCGCGGCCCGCCTCAGTTGCGATGTCGCCCAAGCGGCACCGCAACCTACTTGTTACGTTCTTAACGTTTGGCCGCTCGTCGGCTTACTGGCAAAGCCCTGACGAGCGGCCCCCCCTTGGGTTCTTCTTGGTTTCTCCGTGGGTAATCAAGCGACGGCTACTGAGCCCCCCCGCCTCGAAGAGTTCACAACCTGAAGCAAGTTGGCAACGCGTTGAACTAGCGGTCATTGGCCTCATTTTGATCGTTCCTACGAAAAAGGGCGCGCAACGACGTTGCACATACGTGCGTGTAGGCAAGCAATTTGCTTGCTACACGCACGTATGTGCATCCCTTTCTTTAACGACATGCTCTAAGTTTTCTTTATAACATAATTATTGAATTAGGTGTTCAACTCGATTTTCGGCAACTCTCATCCAGCTGCTACCAGCCATCCTGCGAAGATCGTCGCTCCACCTAGGCTGACGGTGAAATCGAGTTGAATGGCGTGCAATAGGAGAGGCCTATGTCCAGCAGTGGACTGCTATAGGTTGATGATGCCGATGATGAATTAGATGTTTTAATTTGGCTCACCAATGCAATTTCATCCTATATACATACTTTAGTTTTTTTCTGGAACTAAAACAAATTGGCTTCTTGATTTTAAATTGGTACATAATGAACGCGTCGATTTGAAAAGATATTCCCTAAGTGAATAGTTATAGGAAAATTGAATTTACGAATCAGTATTTGATCACAGGTCATTTGTCCCATTCGTGAGGTGCCTTAAGTAGATCTTTCTATCTATATATACATAGCTGCTGGGGAGATTATTGCGCCACTTCTTCTTCCCAGCGAAAACACTAAGAAGTGGTGAAGGGCAGGCGTTTTGGGGGACTGTCTTTTGTAATTTTAACGTTCGAAAAGTGCTGATTCTCAGCCTAATTTGAATAAACGACTTTTGATTTTGATTTTATTTAGGCTCAAACTAAAAATACCACAAGTCATTTATTGCCTAGTCACTCTTCTGAACGTTATATTTTGTTCACTATTGAATGAAAAATAGTTTTCCCTTGTGAGGATTCAAAGAGAGGGGTAGCTGCAAGAAGTGGCTACTTACAATACTTTGTAAGAAAACGAGGCTCTTTCATCTTCCATTCTCGGCGACAAAGAGAGAAATCTCAAGGCGAAATGTATTTTTGATTACGTTATTAATAGTAATAGATAGGAACTAGACATAAAAGAGTATAAACATAATACTACGCCTGTATTTCCCCGAAGGTCAAAGCTACGGATTCCTTGAAGATCGTTTCCGTCACATTTATAACGGACGTCATGAAAATCTGTCATTTTCATAAGGTCTCAAAAAACGGTCTGTAGTTGGACATTATGGTCGTATGTGGTGGTCACCGGTCTTTTTGCCAGTTATGTTTAAGTCCTATGTAATAGGGGGAGAGCAAATTGCCATCAACTGGGCACAAGACTCCTGGCTGTTACTGAGAAACCCAATAACACTGCCCGACCCAGGAATCGAACCCAGGACCCCATGCTCAGCAGTAGCGCTTGCTACCACTAGACCAACAAGACAAAGGTATCTTATTAAAAATGATAGATAGGATCTATACGAGTACATCATCTGCCTAGACTTATTCCATCTATGTTGGGGTCGGCTTCCAGTCTAACCGGATGCAGCTGAGTACCAGTATTTTATATGGAGCGACTGCCTATCTTTTTTTTTATGGGAAATCATCATATGTCTTCTCCTGCTCTTAGCGTAGCGGGAGGCATGTCAGACTTTTAATGACTAAAACTCACCCGCGTTCCTTCAGTTGCCTGTGCCACGGTATCTCTTTCGAACAACCCGCGCCTCCAGCAGGCATCGGTTCTGGCGGACCCCGTCAGTTCGTGCTGACATTTCTTTGAGGCGCGCGTGGAACACAACGCACCGTCAACCCGGGCCTGGTCCTTACGCAAGCCCGCGCCTACGGTGGCCGGGAGTCGGTTGTTGACTCCCGACGTCCAGGGCGTCTACTGCGGCGACTAGGGGCGTGAGGGCGCAGAGATTTCCTCTCCCTCACGCGCTCCGGGTCCTCCTTTGCGAGCATTACTGCTTCGCAGAAGGAGGTGACGGGTTCCCATGCACTCTCGCTCCGTACCATGGCCTGGACCAGGGCCGGACGCGAGAGATCGCCTCCGTCGATCGTCGCCACGAGGACGCAGCGGTGCTCCGCCCAAGCCAGGTGGACCTGCACCGTATGCTCCACCATGTCCTCCGGGCGATACACACAGTGGTGACACCCTGACGTTTCCTCCTGCCTTATCCTGAACAGGAACCACCCGAAACAACCGTGTGGTCACACCAAAGGTGAGGGCGCCGTGGCGCCTCTCCAGCTATTCCTCAAAGAGGGGACTTATCGCCGCAATTGTGGCGTGCCCAGCCCTGGGTTGCGACAATTGCACTCTCCATGTCGCAATGAGATCCCGCCGGAGCTATATCCGCTGTAACGTGATTTCTCGCGGCAGCGGAGTTACGCCCCGGCGTTTTGCCTCCTCTCGCCACTCCCAAATGGGGGCGAGGACTTTTGCCTCCAGATCCCATGGCGGCAATACGGCAAGAAGGCTCGCCGCCTCAGCGGAGACCATGTACATACATACATAACATAATCAGCCTATAACGTTCCCACTGCTGGGACACAGGCCTCCTCTCAGTGAGAGGGACCATGGGAGACCATGTGGTATCCTCGAATTAGCCGGACGGCCATGACTCTTTGGGACGCGTTCAACCGGCGGGCTGGTCGCCGCCCCAAGGAACGCGCCCACACCGGTGCCCCGTGAATGGCCATAGACCGCACGACCCCCGCATAGAGCCTCCGGCAGGAGGCGTTCGGACCCCCTAGATTGGGCAGGAGCCGCCTCAAGGCAGCCCCGGCCCGCTCTAGTCTGGGAGCCAAACGTCGGAAATGCTCGACGAAGTTCCACCGGCTGTCGAGGACGAGTCCCAGGTACTTCATCGTCGACTCGACGCCGATGTGAACCTCTCCTACCGTTATTCGGGAACCCGATGGTGGGCGACTGCCTATCTGACCTCCATAACCCAGTTACTGGGAAGGCCATATACATAAGTACTATAATACTCATCTACCAACCCGCACTCGGCCCGCGTAGTAGATTACAGCCCACTCTCTCTCAAAATGAAGGCCTGTATCCCAACAGTGAGAACATTTTATGTTATTACTTGATGATGCTATACATAAGAATATAAATTATTTTAAGATTTTCCGCAAATATAACACAAGAAATCGTAAAAGTAAATCTGTCTCCGTCACGTTTTCGAGGTGAAATTACCAAACCGAATCTAATGAAATTTTGCAAAGTGGAATATATGAGACTGTCATACCTTTTATTATGATATTATTTTCCAGGACGAAAAATAAATAAATAAATAATAAATAAATCTCTGGACATTTCACACAGCACCATTTGTCCCATGCTAAGCAACCTAATGCTTGTGTTATGGTAACAAGATGGCTGATAAACTACTTATATACAATTAGAAAAGTATCCTACGTCCCGGAAAATTAGAAACATTAAATGCGTCCGTAGCCACCACACATGGCTAATCATCAATTATTTAAGAAAGTACTTATATTGCATTATTTAATTGTTATATGCTATGTTAAGCAGTATTTTTTTTTTGTTTATAATGGCTTATTTAAACAGTAGGTTAATGTTATTAATAACTAGCTGTGCCCGCGACTTCGTTCGCATGGATGTCGTAAAACAATGTGTCTCTTTACTAATTCTTAATCTAAAGTAAAAACCTAAGTTACTCCTTATAACATCAACTATCTGTCAGTGAAAGTCCCGTCAAAATGAATCCAGCCGTTTCGGAGATTAGCCGACACGAACAGACAGACAAACAGACCATTTTCTTTTTACTCCCGTATACACTTTTGCTTTTACATAAATGCATTTAGTAAAAATTTATTTGTATATGTGTACAATTCGAAAGTTGTACTAGTCGGAGTTTTAATAAAATAAGCAGTATTTCCAGTTCCATTGCCAAATTCGTTATAAAAAAAAACTGTCGTGAAGCTACGTGTATTTTAGTCAATCCTCAGCATAATACTGGATTGATTGTAAATTTTTCCAAATAAAGTTCAAAGAGAATGACATCCAAATTGCTTTTCTGTCCCAACTCACTCTTTATTGCTTTTTATTGTATTCACAGTCCAAACACTTGAAAGACCCAAACAGCTTATTGCATGTTGTAACATGTAAAACGGTTTGGATAAAGTTGGCGTCGTTTTGAAGTTGAGCGGCCAGTCGTGAAACTTGGATATTATGAAAGAACAGAATAAAGCGTCAAAAGCGATTATGGATACACTAGCTGCGCCCCGCGGTTTCACCCGCATAAGTTTCGATCCCGTGGGAATATCAGGATTCAAAGTATCCTATGTGTTAATCCTGGTTATAAACTATCTCTTTGCCAAATTTCATTCAAATCCGTTTAGTAGTTTTTGCGTGAAAGAGTAACAAACATCCATCCATCCATCCATCCATCCATCCATCCATTAAAACTTTCACGTTTATAATATTAGTAGGATTTCTCTAAACCATGTCGGAACGGAGATATTTGGCTTTGTATTGCTCATTAAAACCGAAGAAGTTATTATATTCTACTGCACTCTTTTAGGCTTCTGTCGTATTTTTTTAAGAATTCCAAGTAAAATAAATCAAATACAATGACGTAGATGAATGGACCGAACTTCCGATGACTATTGTCTATGTGCCGATGGTGTGGCAGTATACACATACACATAATAGTATAAAGTACTCTGTGGGTGTGGCTTTTGGCATTTCCTTAGACATTGTGATTGTTTGTGTATTGTGACTGACCCAGCATAGCTCTTTGGACTCTAATATTCTTACGATTTGGATGTATAACGCCATGGATGCAATTAACATTTTGTATCTGTTGCCGACGAAGTCTAAATTGCGTTTGCAGAAACCGTCGTAGATCATATAGTTTGACAACCGAGTTCGTGCAAAACAATCCGTATTTAATGACGTATTTGGTGGAAATTGCGAATGTGCAATTGCAAATGCAGTAAAGTATAATAATGTGTTTTTATTATTTCCCAAGACCCAATACTAACGTCACACTGACAGACGGTCGTAAAATAGTAAAACTAATCTCTAATATCAACCTTCTAAAAACATAACTAAGATTTCTTTACGCTGGGCAGTAATTGAAGTACTTATATTGAACACATTTTTAAAATATTTAAATGCAAATAACTCAGCTTCAATATCAAGTAGGACAAAAATAATTGAACATAGCACAACTAGTACTTAACACAGCACAACAAAATAACCTGAAAATTATTGGAGGCCGCTGAAAAAAATAATGACGCCACTAGTCCATACAAATTCCTCAAACCGCTTTATGGTAAAAGAAGCCGTGGGCCCGATGATATTTACCATCGGAAAAAATTACGACCTTGCATACAAACTTTCCTAAGGTCCCTTTGTACGCACACGATTTTCTCACCGTGAAAAATTACGGTTTATTCGCCGTGTCTAGGCACGGTCTTCAGTCAGTGTTGTATGGATAACTATGGAAGCTTGTTGAAGGACACGTTTTTTCTACGGCGCGATTTATATGCCGTACCGTAAAGAAACCGTGCACTTTCACTATAAAAGGAACTATTATGCATTCTTCTAGAGCCAGCGGTTTAAGTCGTACATTGTCTGTCAGTGAGTGATTGATTTTAAGAATGTTATTATGTAGATCTTAACTTAAAGAGTATTTTTCAGCTCGGCGTCCGGTGTTCATTGCTTGTGAAGACACCGTGGTGCGGCTGGTGTCCAGTGGACGCTACCACAACTCTGCGACCCTCGTCTTCGCCCCCCTCCCCCTCGAGGACCTGGAACACGCTGACCTCATGTGCGGCCTAAACGACCTCTAAACGAAAACACGCGCTCTCAGTAGCCTCTCGACTACGGCCCCAGGGATGATGTTTGAATGCAATTTATTTATTTCACGTTCTTTATAACGAGTTCAATTGTTAGGCACGTGAAGGTTTATAAACTGACCGTTGAATTTTTGTTATTTAAAGTCTTCTTAATGAGTAATTTTACTGATTGGATGTAGATAGAATAGAGATTAAAAACCTGACGTTAACTGTCATTACCTATACTTATCACTACACGTAATGACGGTAGATATTATCTGTATTAGAAAATGTAAGTCCTAGATTAGATGAATCAATCAATTAATCGGTGAAAGTTTGCGCTGTAATGGATTAACCTGTCGATATCGTCTTAAGTGCAAACTTCAATGAAACAATTCATCTCTGTTAGAGGTAAGTTGCTACTTAGCGTCGATGCCAGATTTAGACAGGGACCCTTTTCCGGACGCGAGCTCGCATCCAATCAGGGGATCAGTGGAAACGATGGCCACAAATTGAAGCAAAACTACATAACTAACTCCTAAATTTTATCAAAACCGTGTCAGTTTAAACTTAAGTTTATATTACACGTAGTAAACCATCACAACTTAATGTAGCATTAAGAAACTAATTGGTAATAAGTTTTCCGTAATGTTACGTAGTTCGTGTGTTACAGAAATAATAAAAATAAAAGTTTATTACCAAATTCAGTATCACTATCTAGTCATGCATTAAGACGATCGCGTTAAATGTTAGCGCTCTAGCTCTTTGTCAATAAATAAATGTACATGTTGAATTGTTTTATTTTTACTTTACCTTACTACTTTTTACTCCCTAACATCTTAAGCCAGTTCATCATCATCAGACTAGCTATTTCCCAACTACGTCGGGGTCGGCTCCCTGTCTCACCGGATGCAGATGAATATTAGTCTTTTACATAGAGTGACTGTCCTATCTAACCTTGCAACCCAGTTACTGGATAACACTATAGGTATACCCCTTGGCAAGACTGATTGTCAGACTTTCGGGCTTCCAACTATCTGTAACGACTGTCAAAGATCTACGAATGCCAGCCAGGACCACCTCGAGGCACGGAGGGGTAATGGATACACACGCGCTACCCATCTACAGACTGACCTCAGCAAGCATTGCTTCACCTTAGAGATCGACTCGTGTAGCTGTTAATATCTACTATCCACAAGCCTCTCAACACCCATCCTAAGCCAGATATTATGATGAAATTCGAAATAAATGAATTATGAAATTCAGAAATCAGTCATTGAAAATAAAGCAATTTTTACACGAAATATTACATTAGTTTGATGTCGATTGCACCTACCCTTCCTTCTGAACCTATTACATTTTAAAAGTTACAATGCCATTACGATGCCGCTACGTCACCGCTACGTCGCCGTCGCCGCTACGCACCGCTAGAACACCGCTTCGACATCGCTACGCTGCCGTTACGCCATCGCTATGACAACGCTACGGCAACCCTACGATGCCACTACGATGGTGCTACGATGTTGCTACGACGACTGGAGCTATTAATGTATTAAGCTGCTCCCCACTTGTAACAAATACGCCAATATCTCTCACAACAAAGTGACTAACATGTGTTATGCATAATGTGGACGGGGGGACTCTCAGCGAACCAAAGTATTAGTGCAAACAAAGCGGCGATGCGGTGATGGTAGGAGACACAGATCATATTTTTATTATTGTACTTACAGACGTGTCATTTTATCGTGGGCATCGTTAAGAGGCAAATTATTGTTACTGCGTGCTGCCAAGCACCATTAGTGCATCGTATGGAAGTAAGTCTGGTTTCAAAGAGGCAAACTTGCGTCACAAGTACTATCAATCCAAAAAAAATAATAATTTCAGAGGTCCCCGTCAAAGTCCATTAAAAGTAATTCATTAGTCTGCAAACAAATATCCTAGAGAACTACAAAAGGAAGATGAAAATTTCATTATTTTCGACCTAGGAAGTCTAGTTTTTGAGAAATTTGCGAAAAACTCAAAAAGGGGATTCCTACTGCCAATGAAAGTTTACGGTCTTTAGTCACATCAGCAAATGTTCTCAACACACATACTGACGTTGGGAGATTTGTTGATTTGTGACTTGTGAGCTTTATTTTATTATATGTAATAAGGGTGTTATTTACCTGAAAATAAATGAATTTATTATTTATAAGAACTACCGAAGAGGAATACTGGGGCTTAAAATCCTTTTTATGCGTATCATTTCTTGTTAGTCGATTAGAGGACGGCTCCTAGAACTATACATTTTTTTAAGCGGGAGGGTGAAAGTGCGATATACTTAAAGAGAAGATTATGAAAACAAATGCCATAAAAAATATCTAGCTACCTAACTTATATTGTTTTACAGTAAGTACTCTATAAGATTGTAAAATACGCTTACAATATATGTATTTAATGATTGTTTTATAAATCAGTAAGATTAGTACCTACCTACGAAACAACGCCACTCTTTTATTTTTTGTTAATAACGACCTCTATAAACTTTATACTAAACCTGCTGGATGAGACATCCTCACTAATTCGCCGCGCATGGAATACCAGCCGTTCCAGTATGTTATTGTAGAACTGAGTTTGGGAGTAGATACTACACGAAGTGTTGCTCAGAAAACATAGATGTCGCTGCTGTCTGGTGAAGAGTTTTAAAAATTTAACCTTTCGTGTAAGGTGGATCGACGCGAGACACAATGGCTTTTTAATTGTTTCTTAAGGCATTCAACCGGTTATTATCCGGTTTTTGAAAGGCTGTCTAACTGTGAAACTCAAGGTTATTTGTCGTGATAGACAAACTAAAATACCAATAGCCTTTTCAACTACTTTTCCTAATATTCAATAACAGATCCATATAATTTTTCGCAAACCAGAAGGTTTATTTAATTTGAATAACAACAGAATAAAAAACCAACGTTTTAATTAAATTTTATTGAGTATTTTTTTGGATAGAGATAATAAACAAATACTTATTTAAAAGCAATATATACCACAATTGTGTAACAGTATTCTGACAAAAATAGTTTATTCCCGCTACAGTGAAATAAATATTCGTGCAACTGTACAAACGAATTTACGTAATAATAAAAATATACTAGATTTTTTTTTTCGCCATTCAAATTCTATGACAATAATTTAACTAATGTTGATAATAATTTTAGCGTTACAATTAGATGAACGTATGAAGAAAAACAAGTTACAAAACGTGTTTTTTTTCACCTACAGAAAGCGCTAAGAGCACACGACACGTGGGTCCAACATATAAAACACATATTGTCGACGTCATTCGCATTTAGTTTTCAGTGATAGAACGAATAAGTGCACATTCATGTATACACACATTAAATTAGCACCTAATTTGTAAAGCAGTATCTACTATTATCGTTTGCATAACATATATAAGCTTTTACACAAATAACATTAAACATTTATTTTATCTAACAAATAATACCATTGTAGATTTCTCTAATTGACTACACATTTAAGAGCTGTTTTACATACATACAAGTGTTATTGATTATTGTTATTTTACGCATATATTTCACAGATTTTTTCCGATCATTAGTTTGCATAATCTGCCTACATAGCCGTATTTGCAAGGAGAAAATAAGAGAGTCCAGTATTAGTTACATAAAATTCTAATGGCAATCACATCAAATCTAAGTCTTACATGCTACGCTATATACTACGCCTAAAGAGTAGCTTATTCAACAAATATATATTAACAAACAGTACGTATCGATATCGTCTCATACAGCGATAGAATGTAGGGTCGACCCTACACACATAAAATATAGATCTATGAGTGAAAACAAAATTTAGGCCTATTGAAAACAAATAATGACCTGTGGGGTAATTGTGTAACACACATAAAATGACAGTTGATCCCAGTGCCATTCCATTTGACAGTTCAGCCACATTCACTGCGTTGTTTGCGTATTGAACGGACGATTGTTTCAAACCTATGAAGCAATGGATTAGAAATTTCCTTATTTTTTTTTATTGAGATTGAAAGTGTGTTACGCAATTAGGGTGCAGGTTTCATAAATCGATGAACATATTATTTCTAACTACAGTCGGGTCATATATATTCTATTACGATCTATTTCACACTTGTTTCATAAATGAAGATGTAACATAATCACAATTATTTTTATACTTCATGATAAATATTTATTAAAACCTACTTAAGAAGACCAGTTTTAATGCATTTTTTTTTTATTTGGTTTAGAATAAGGATTGATTGCACAATACATATAAGTTTGACACAAGTAAGTAACAAGAATATCTTATAATAAATAGTTTTTGCAATTAAATTCAAAAGATAAACCGTGTTTAAATTAAGTGCATTACTCCCTCTGTACTATAATGTGAATGAAACGTATTTCCTATTTATATTTCTACAAAATATAAATCATATTTGTATACAGTTTACATTAGTTGAAGCATATTATTAAAACATGTTTTAAAAATAATATTTTGGTTAAAACAGATCTTAACATTATTTGAAATTGCTACTTATAATACAATCCTTATTTAGATCACTTTACACCTTATTCTTACTAATTAAAGCTATCCCATACAACTTCTCAAATTGTGCTTAATTCAACAAGAAAGCGAGTGTGTGCAACTTGCCAGTGTTATTTTTATTCCCTATTTGTTAATTTATTGTTGTAAATTACACTGTTTGGGGTTGTAGAAGTAATGAAAAGGTAGGATAAGCTTTGGTTTCCTAGGAAAGTGGTTCCGTCATATTATAATGCCCATTATTAATCTCTGCCATTAAATTTGACATTAAGTCAAACCCCTCTGCCAAAAGATTTAAATCGCTAGATTTGAATCTTAGATATTATTGATAATTATTATGTTAATGTTTACATATAAACATTTTGAATTAGGTATTGTGTATATATTTTATTTCTTATTATGTTATTTATATCGCATCTTATACTGTACCGGTTGACGCCATAACGTCTACGCTGGCTGGCGTTGAAAACCAGCGCAAACTGACAACGCAGCATTTTCTTTCTTTATTTGCTCTCACCATACTTAGTCATGCAAAAAAGTGTCCGTACCGAGAAGAGTGAGCTCGCGCATTATTTAATAGCGTTTCAATGACAATTAAGTCAAGTCGCTGCGTCAGTGTGTGTCAGAGGTGTCAAAACGAAACAGAAACGCGACTATCTTTTTCCGCGGTAAGGCGAATCTAACGATTTAAATCTTTGCCGCTGTCATCATATTCATGACAGCTATCACTACGGCCGTTATGTGAGGCCATAGCTCTGATAGAAAACCGTAGCTTTATCAAATTATAAAACTATTTCGTGCTCATAAAAGGGTCACAAGTGTGTTTAGGATAGTTCGGAATCCATTACTGTTAGGGAAAGGGTAATCTCGATATTATTCAGTACTAAATCAACATTTTTCTTGTCGTTTTGAGTAAGCATTACCTTTCCATATTCCACCGCTACTCCATCTCTCTTGTCCAAGGATAGTAATTGACGATCGCATAGGTATAAATATTTTATTACCGCTAACATTTCTTTAGTACAAATATTATGTTAAAAGTATAAAATTGTTACTAACTTCATAAGATAATTTTTCACTTAAAGCGTTATTAAGCTACGAATTACGTACTGTTTCGGAATTCACGGCTATTGTGAAGACGAATAGATTCCTGTATATAATTTCCTCATATATAAGTTTTACATTACTGATATGTATATTGATTTTGACATTATCAAGGAAAGAATACTCAACCTGTGTTACAATAAGTGTCAGAATCGTGTGACTTTGTTGTAGATACTAATTTATTAACGGTATCTTGTGCTTTGCCTATCAATACAATAAGTAAGGTACAGATAAGTCTACTCAGCGCTCAGAATATCGCAATCTATTCTAAAGAAGGGACTATTCACTAAATATACTATTATCTGTTCGAAGTCATAAGAATTTGGAGTTCATAAGATCCTCAAGTGGTACGAATATTAGCGTCCTAAATACAATAGTAGTAGGTAAATATATTGATAAAAATTCATCTCACAGTATACACTCGACTTCTATATTACCATTAATATATAAAATCGTAAAATTTTGCTACGAATAAGATATGTCATTTTGCTATTTAAGCAGAGGCACACTTTGATATGTATAGTGATTTTAATCAAACTGTCGTGTGTGAAAGCTTCGCTTTAACAATGAAAGCCGACGTATAAATACTTTCTCTAAGTATAACTTACATTATTATATACGCACAGGTATTATAATAATCCGCCGACATTTATAACTCCATACTCATAACATGAAATACACATTAACTAAATATATGAAACATCAAACATACGAACATCTAGTTACAGGAACATCGTAAACTAAATTATTTAACATTCAACATACTTCAGCTACGATATTATTATGATACAGAAAAGAAATATAATATAATCAGCTTCTATCAATGTCCTTCCTTCATTTTCCACGTATAAATTCACATCACGATTTCACTTTTAAAAGTTCCTCTTTGTAACGTTCCTTGCATTGTCCATTTTGATTTCATTCCACTTTCCAAACACCAGTGATATGTTAAATTGTGATAAAATATATTTAATGAATACAACAATTACTTCTAGTACTTTAGTAGCCGATATTAAAATTCGAAATGCCATCTGCAATACTCATCTAGGTCTTCGCAGACAATTATAAAATGGCAATTTCAGTTAGACAAATATATATCTCAAGAATATTCTCAATGAAACTTTCATTTTATAATTACTTGTGAAGTAAAACATTTATTTGCATTTTTATTGTTCTAGTTTGTATAAATAATTTGTCTACTCTTCCCTACTGCGTAAATATTCACTTGACTGGTTCAAGTGCGCTGCCGTGCCTCGTTTACAACGCGACAGTAGTGGCGAGCGTCGTCAGCAGGACTATGGGCAGAGCGGTGCCCGCGACACTGCTGTATGGACCAGTAACTGCCCCGTCACACGGCATGTGCTCCAATTCTGTAAATAGAATATAAGAGTAGGTATAACGCACCAGAATAACACAGGAAGCAGAAATGATATGAAATAGTTAATTAATAATTTGAATAGATTACAGACAGGGTGGCGGGAAAATCGATGCGTAATCTGTAACCATCGATTCAGTGCATGATTCTGAACCCCCATGCACTGAAGTTTTTCGTCGGTAATTATAAATAAAATTAGCTATTTAGTAAATTTTGACCGCGTAGGAGCTTTTCAATGAAACAGCATTTTTTTTTATTACCGACGAAAAAATTTTTCCCAAAGGGGACGACATGGTCGGCGCAGTGGCTGAGCGATCGACTGCCGCGCTGCGTGTCGCGGGTTCGATTCCCGCACGGAACAAATATTTCTACTGCCTACAGGTAGTTGTTCCGGGTCTGGCTGTTTGTGTATGTGAGTTTAAATGTTAGTAAACGCATCCGCGATACAGGAGTAATTCCTAGTGTGGGGCAACGTTTTTTCAACGGGATTGTCCGAAAGGGTTATCGCTACCCCGGAACATAAAGGGCAAAGGAAGGAACATGGGTGGGTTTTAGTCAGTAAGAGTCTGACACTCCCTTCCGCTCCACCCAGAGCGGGAGGGGTCATTTGATGATTTCCCATCCGGAAAAAAAGGGGGGTCTAGAATCATGTGTCATCCAACAGGTTGTGTCTCGATGTCCTTGCCACCCTGTATACAACTGACTGTCGGTTTTGTAAACCTATGGAGTCCATATTATTTCATTTTCTACGCACCCTCTTGCACACACAGACTCACCTCCATCATCTTACACGCCCAGAGGACAACCACACTTTCATTCTTTTAAAGCAGTAAATTTCATATTTTAATATAAACTGTTTATTTTTGTTCGTAAGCTCATACTTGCATACTCAGTCCTAGGGCAACATCGACATTCTTTATGGTCTAATAAATATTATATTATATTCCTTTTCATAATTTGTTTCGTCAGACGCACGTGGGCAGAAGTTGCAACAAAAAACAATGTTAAAGAAATATTTTAAATACTAGCTTTTGCTCTCGGCTTCGCCCGCGGGATAAAAAGTATCCTGTGTGTTAATCAGGGTTGTAATAAACTATCTGTGTGCCAAATTTCATCCAAATCCTATTAAAAGCATAATACTAATTATTGGAATACTATCGTGAATTCATGCAAGCCTAGTACTTTTTATTGAATACTGCTTAGAAAGTCGGGTCATATTTCAGTCATGATTCGAAAGACACGTGTAATGCCATCTAGCCTCTTATGGCAATTGTTATTGTTATTTTCCTCGGGAAAAGTATTTTTGTCTGAATTAAACATATCCTATGTCCTTTTCTATTCCCCTGACAACGTATATGCAAAATTTCATGATGATCGGTTCAGTGGGTAAGGCGTGGAAAGGTAACAAACCAACTTACTTTCGCATTTATATAATATTAGTTAGGATTTGTATATATCCAACACAATATGGGTTAAACTTCAGTAAAAATAATAGAGGGCTTAATAGTCAGCCTTGCATTTATTATTCTACCTAATTGCCCGGTCGCCGACGTCGCCGTAGAGTCTGGTCCCAACAAATACATAAGTGAATAATGAAACTCCACTATAGTTTCCAACTTACTTTTACTTACAGTTAGTTTAAGTTTCAATGCGTTGAATGCACAATTTTACTAACTAAAAGACAGTTTTAAGTCCTTGAGTGGTCACTTTTAAAATTATAACTTTTGTAAGTCACTCGGACGATTGGTAAACATAACAGGCACATGTTTGGATTAAAAGGTGCGAGGACAGTTTTAAAGTTATTAGAATGTACTAAACGATTAATGGAGTTTTGTGTGATAGTCACTGGTAGTTGAAAGAATATTTCAAGAATTTTCCAGTACGTACCTGTTGAAATCTACAACTGTTAAGTTAAAAACTGGTGTTAGTTTTTTTTTTTATTGGTTTATTAATCTACTTTAAACCAAGCAATCTATCTAGAGTTGTTTGTATTATAAACAATTCTAGATAGATTGTTTATATTGTTTATTAAACGTGTTTGTTAATGAATCTGAAACGGTATCCGAAGTATTCTTAGAAAATATTTATCGATGTATTTAATTTACACAAGTAACACAAGAACACAACACATGACATGTGTACATGGAACACAAGTTATCATCGAGTTTTACCTAATCATAAATATGCACATGATATAGATACGGTCAAATTAAATTAGCTAGCGAAATTCCGCAGACGTAATGGGTATCGATATCTTAACATAATCAAACAAAAAATAAATAATTTTGATGAGTTTTGGATTTGAAGTTTCAACCGCAGGTCGAAACTTCAAAACAAAAAATCACATCTAGCCTTTTCCCAATTATATTGGTCAGCTTCCAGGCTATCCGGATGCAGCTGAATACTAGTCTTTTATTTGGAGCGACTGCCTATTTGACCTCGACAACCCAGATACTAGGTAACACGACACACACACACACATCACAAAAGCACATGCCACTGTGAAATTCTTGAGGCCGTAGTAGGTCAAGGATGAATTACTATGCCAGGAAGTAGATAAGTGAGTAAAATTGATATTCTAATTAGAAAGACTTTTCCGTATGATATTATCAAATAGATACCTATCGTATATACGATACGACGTTGGTACGGACTGTAGCACACAAAGTGGATTTACCCAAAAAAAAAACCATGTCTCAAAATCATTAATGTTTTAGTTGACTGCCTCGTTGGTCAAGTTGTCGCAAGATCTACTGCTAAGCATGAGGATGCTTAGCAGTAGATCTTGCGACAACTTGAATCGAACCCAGGACCTCTCCTGGGTTCGATTCCCAGGTCGGGCAGTGATAACGAGTTTTCCAATCAGGAATTTCTCAGTAGCAGCTCGGTGGTTGTGGAGCAAGCTCAGTGATACCCTCTTAGCCCATGAAATAAAACACATACTGTTTCTTGTGTACACACAACACACACACACACAACACACACACACATTACACATACACACACACACACACATTCACGCACACACGCACACACACACGTACATTTGGGAGGCTTATGTTCAGAAGTGGACATCTTTCGGCTGAAATGATGATGATGACTGTTTCTTACCATTGAGCTTGTTAAGGAAGTCGTTCCAGAAGGCGCATGCAGAGGCGCGTGGTCCGCGGGGCCCGGCGGGTCCGCTGGTCCCGTCCGCGGTGTACGTGTAGTAATGAGGCGATGACCGCGAGTACAGCGGCCATTTCTCGTCCGGCTTGTGTGGTTTACTGGAAAATTGGATGGTGCTCACATTAGTTTTTATTTTCTTTTATATTTTTTTTTTTTAACTCACATACACAAACAGCCAGACCCGGAACATCTACCTGTAGGCAATACAAATATTTGTTCCGTGCGGGAATCGAAGCCGCGACACGCAGCGCAGCAGTCGATCGCTCAGCCACTGCGCCAACCGTGCCGTCGTAGTTAAAACTTATTGGTGAACTATCGTTATTAATCACCTGTCTAACCTTAACATGTTGGGGTCGGCTTTCAGTCTAACTGGTGGCACTTGAAAGATACCATTATTTGACATGGTGCGACGGTATTACTGGTTAACACAATACCTCTTGGGAAGACTGGTCGTCAGACTTTCGGGCTTCTGACTACCGTAACGCCTGTCAAAGATTCAACTATAACTGCGCCAGACGGCGTAATTGCATTCATTCATGATTAATTTGTATACAAATGTTGTTTGTTGTCGTGTGTGTTTGTGTTTGTTTTTGTTGTGTGTTTGTATTTGTATAGGTACATAATATTATAAATTAAAGTCGCTTTTCGTGACTGCCCGTGTGACAGCTTTTTCTTCTACTGCGCAACGAATTTGGATACGGTTTTCATTATAGTTTAGAGATTTTATTCCTATCCGGAAAGCGTACTGTACGTGTTCTAATAATTAAACTAAACGTACCTAATAAAAGAAATCTCGATTTTTTGTCAAGTCATAAAAACCATGCGAAGCTAGTAATTTAGAAACACAAGCGCAAAAATTATAATTATGATCGAGCGTGAACTTGGGAACTTTTCTTTATTTAGTTAGGTAAGGCCGGATAAATAATATTTTAAGACAAAGTTTGCTCTATATATCTAGGCAGTACCGGGGTAGTTAGAAACTGTGTCACGGGTAGGCCCTTGAGCGCTATCGGTTACATTGATGAATGGCTATATCGATCCCAAAGATTATCGAACGCTAAGCCAAGTAAATTGATACCCATTTAGAAGCCAATCCCAAAAATATAACCAAAACTCAGATATTCACATCCGACTAACCCCAGAAAATTAAAACGAACATAGGTCAGACAAATTCAGAAGGCCAATTCTCGTAATTTAAAACGTTCAAAATCTAGTCGCAGTCTCATCTCGGCGACAAACAAATGTCAAAAACTTGTCAAAGTGTAGGGAAATTAGAGCTATTTTTTGACAGATTGAGATTGAGATCAGACTGTGAACGGTCTTAAAATTACGAGAATTGCCCTTCAGACTGAACGTTCTTAAAATTACGAGAATTGCCCCTCTGATTAATATTCCAGACTAAAATAGTCAGTTTTATAGTGGAACTTCACAATTATCGTAACAGATTAGAACTAAAATCGATAGGCTGACATTTGAACGTGTAGAACTTTCCAATAATTTGGCCTAAATCTCAAAGCTCTGTTTAACATCACCCTATTAGATTGAAGTTCACGGTAGGAGGGAACTGCGACGAACAGGTTCGTGACGATTGTCATAGGGAAGTATGAAGGTGAAAAACGAAGGCAATAACATTTTGTCATTTTGGTAATCAAACAAAATATCTTGTAACATAAGTATTTGCTTTATTTGTATGCCCACCATAGACCATTAGAGGGAGAATTGAGTTCAAATTTTATGACTGAGTTACATAACAGATGCCTAGAGATCAAAACCATTACATATACAATAGAAATGGATATCGATTTACATTAAATTTTGGTGTAATGGTTAACACTGTAATGTTTTTGTATGTACGGCTCAATTGGCACAAGGCGAACGATAAGCTTTTAGTAAGTAAGATTTTAGTAAAAACATTTGTAAGGTGTCAGAGATACCTACCGATACGAGGCTTTAGAGGTACGAGTTGCTTCAAGAAAATAATACCTATACAAGGCCTGTTCGAGTATGTCAAAAACTTCTAGAATGAGCTCATAAATAAAACTAAAGTAACTTACCCAGTGAGAGCGAATCTGGTGAAAGACTGCATGATGTGTGCAGCGAGGTCTCGTTCCCTGGTGTGGTATTGAAGAGACATGTTCAGTGGGTGCCCGAAGACATACTCCATCTCGTCGCCATGCATCACGCCCATCCATTCACCCCAGAGGCTCGTACTTGTGCGCTAGAAATGTATAAAAAGATTCGGTTTAACAAAAATAAGTCTAAGGAATCGTCGTGAATGTTTTTATTTTGTGACAGCACTATAGGATTATTTTAAACCTATTTTTACAATGTGGAGATATGACAATAAATTAAAACACTGGCAATACTATGCATAGGGGAATTTAGGCACTGTAAAATGAATTGAAATTAAAAGAATGATTTTTCTAACTAATTAAATAGTAGTGATGGGCCGACTATGAATTTTGCCAATCTTTGACTAGCTATGTATAGTGACTAAACTATTGGATATATTTGATGGATTTTTTTAATGCAACCGGGAACGTCATTCGATATAAGCAGGTTAATTTACTGTCGTATTGTCGTCTCCACCTTGTATAAAACCTTTGAATTGGGAATATTGATTTAATTAAGATTAAGGCTGTGTTCACCTCTGCGGAATCGAGCTAAACTCTCTTAGCATTGAGATACGAGTAAGTTCACACCCTTTAACATATCTGCCTATATTTTCTTCCAAACCTTAATGGGAGTACTGAGGAAGCACCTTTAAAAGTCGTTAAAAAGCCTTTCATCAACACATTATACCTAAACTTCCCCTTTATCGCTCGGTGAACATAACTCTCCCAGAGAGCTTCATAAAACCAGTAAGTTTTGACAGGTGGCTGATTAGTGAACTAAATTCGAAATGTACAGACTTTGACGTTCTCTTGACATTTGCCCTAACAACCAGCGCTACCGTGAAATGTCAAAATATATTAGCCATCGGAAAACAAACGAAACACATACATACATACATACACACACACATACATACATTTGTACATACTCTGAAATTAAAGATTAACGCTATGGATGTGTTGAGCTCGTCTGTCGTAAACAGAGACCATGCATTTATCTTTCAGTACATTTTTATAGCATTTCACGGTAAGCGAAAGGGATACATTGCTATAATGTGTTGGTGTATTAGAAATATGGCGATATAGTTTTTTATGAGTATAAATTGGTGCATTTTTTGGCGTGTATAGCATGTATTTTTTTAGAGGAAATTCAACCTAATCAGCAAACCTCAATATTGTATGAAAGCAACATATACATATCGACCTTTTATTTCAAGAGTAGCAAAAATGTCAGCTAACGTTCATGTTTCCTTTCAAAACAAAATATTATTTACTCTTCATCAACTCATTATTATTATTAAAACCCTCTGAGCATCAGTAGACAGCAGTGGGCAGTGGGAAAGACGACGTACTCTCTTTCCACTTTTCCCTATTAAAAGCTACTAAGGACTAGGTTCAAGGCTGTTGAAGGAGTCTAGCTCATCCCGCCATCTCCGTCTGGGCTTGCCGTGAGGTCGCTTGCCATTTAGAGGAACCCATTGGATCGTAATTTTGGCCCATTGGTCGTTCGACATGCAGCAGCAAGATAAATGGTGAACGTCTAAAGTACCACAGTTGCTATTGCCAAGAACAGTAGGTGTATTATTTCCTTTGATTGCAACACGATTTACGACCTAATCTAACCTGAACTGTAAATTGCTAATTCCGAACTTAGCATCGACGTCATGAAACACCGAGTTTAGATTGAGCCTTAATGGCGTCCCAGACTAAACCGCACAGTGGTTTTATTTGTTCGTACCATGACGAGACATTGCAACATTGTTGTTTACAATATCGCATTCTGTCCTAAACGTAACTTGTATTATAAGTTATTTCATTAACATAATAATTATGGAGATGTCGTTGTGTTGTAGTCAAGTATTGAGGTACATAAACTTGGACATGGTACCGATGGTTTTATCTTTCTGTCTGAGAAGATTGTCATAGTTATATTTTCCATTTTATATAGGATGGAGTATTCTTGTGGAGCGTGTGAGTGTCAGTGATAAAGAAGTTGGTGCGTGTTAAACTGTATGCTGAGTGCCGTAGTGTGCTTGCGGTAGACATAAACATAGACGTGACGAATGCGGTGACTACTCGTATTATGGGATCGAAAGTAGATTTTCCGTTGTGTCATAGTCTAAAGTCCTAAGCCATCTATTAAATTGTGTTGTTTGCTTAAACCAATGGGGGTAGGCAGAAACTATAGAACGCCACCTGATACGATCCTCACATACTCCGTTTGCCTCATTTACGCTCATACGTCTGGCGTGCTCTGGCGTGTTTCTAGTTAAATAATTGGTAATATTGGCCACACATAACGATTATGCTTACCGATTCTATAACAAAACTCAATAAAAACTTTTTTGCAAAAAAAAACCGACTTCCAAAAGAGACTACAAAGTGAAAAATTACTTTAATTTCGGAAGTCGGTATCGTTGGGTTCGCATTTTCGTTGTTTGCCATCGCCTTCCGAAATTAAAGTTATTTTTCACTTTGTAGTGTCCTTTTTGGAAGTCGTTTTTTTTTTTTTGCAAAAAAAGTTTTTATTTTTCACTTTTAAGTTGTAATTTTCACTAGTAATTTTGATTTAAAAAAACGATGTGTGGGCCCATAAAATTTAATTTTTAAGAATTTTGAAAATCGGTCCACAATTGGCGGAGTAATCGCGTAACAAACAAAAAAAAAAAACATACCGTCGAATTGAGAACCTCCTCCTTTTTCGAAGTCGGTTAAAATGTGACTTTCAATGTGAAAACATCTTTTGATGTTTTTAAAAGGTCGTTTTAATTAATACAACATGTGACAATAAAAACACTAGAAGATTTGTAACTGACGAATATTTTCCTACGTAGTGAAATTTAGGAAGCACGCGTAGGAGGATCCTTTAATATTAATTTACGCGAAAGCTAACCCAAAAATAGGTAAATATACATCAGAACCTTAGTTCTGATGTATATTTACCTATTTTAACAATAGCAGAAATTTATATGAACGAAGATAGCTTTGCGTAGATGCGCGGGTTCTCAATTAGTTAGCAATTATTAGCTCAAGAAGCTAATTAAAACAGATTTCTCCATATCTCGGGTTACCCGGTTATCCTATAATACCGCTCGTATTAATTAATAATGCCGATACGTTATGTATCTATTCCCTTTGATATATAGATTCAACGACATCCCTGCTTGAATTACTTTGAAACTAAACATAAGTTCAAAGTAGTGCGTATAAATAGTTGTCCTTAAAACATACATAGCTGCTTACGTACCTAATAGCGTAGATACTAAAATACTCACACATTATGTGTAGGTACCTAGCTTTTACGAATTCAGACATTCCAACAATACGTATTATTTCGGGTAGAAATAACACTAGGTGTTTGTAAAGGCAGTTTAAATGAACGAAATTAACACGCTTGAAATTAAGTGCGGGAATGTAAGTTAAAAGTTACTGCTGGACTATAACTACGAAGGTGTAACCCCGCGGTTACATCATGCTATAAAACATATTTTCTAGTTTTTCGTTAATACCTATAATAAGTTGTAATGACGAGTTGTATACGAAACTTGTCAACAAGGTGACCGATATAGTATTACATGTCTGAAACAACGTCAATAATATGTTTGTGTTTGTTTATGTAGCACGACATGTTTTTGACAACGGTTTTACAAGACTTGTCTAAAAAGAGTAGCGCAACTTGCTTATGATAACATAAAAGCATAATCAACTTATAATGTTTGCTGGAACACAGGTGTCCTCTCGCTCGGTGAGAGGGAGTGGGCCGGAATCCACCACGCGGATTCGGTAGATTTCACATATTTTTAATTTTTTGGTTCTAGGACATGCCGTTTTCCTCACGATGTTTTCCGTCACCGTTTTGTGGAGGTTTATGATATTAATACGGAACATAAAAGATGATTTTCTTGGCGTGGCTATGTTCACTTGCCATGCTCGAACAAGGCACAATGTCAAGTTTTGTGCCTTGTTCGAGCATGGCAAGTCGACTTTACACGTCTTGATATGTAAATCTTATCCTAGATGCAATGGTATGCATGACGACATATCAAACTATACGTTTCCAGTATACGATGACATTGTCATTATACGAAAAGCCTATAGAATGCGGAGTCTATAACCTTAGAAATATGTCTATAACACTGGAAATATGTAGCTTGATATGTCGTTGTGTGTACCACCAACTTTGGTTCATTATGGTCTCATCATAATATTGAAAGCAAACGTTTAGTCGTAAAAGAAAAAGTTAAATTGACCAGCCATAACAGTGAGGGGCGAACGAGCACTTTACCGAAGATACAGTTTTCTTTTTTTATTGACTATGAATTTGAGAGAAGGCAACATAGTCAACACGTACCCCGGCCAGATAAGGTCCTGAAAAAGTGGGCAAGAATGGATGTTTAAAGCTGAAAATAATATCCGTGGCCAGTAATAAATGTTGTGAATGGATGCCCAAAACCACGATAACTGTCACCTAAGATAAAATTGAACATCCCTTCAGACATCATTTGCGTAGCCTTTTCCCAACTATCCAACATGGTCGACTTCCAATCTTACCGGTTGCAGCTGAATACCAGTATTATACATGAAGCGACTGCCTATCTGACCTCCATAACCCAGTTACTTGATAATAAGATACCCTTGGTAAGACTGATTGTCAGACTTTCGGGCTTCTGACGACCTGTAACGACTGTCTAAGATCCATGAATAACAGCCGGGACCAACAGCTTAACGTGCTTTCTAAGGCACGAAGGGGCTTTGCTATGGAAAGGTGTTCCCATCCACGGACCAACCGCGGCTAGCGTAGCTTAACCTGATCGATCGACCCGAGCGGCTGTTATTACTTAGCCACAAGCTGACGTTTATTCAAAAGAAAGTACTTGCGTAAATGGATAGTTTCCTACTAATGTCGTATGTGGGTAGTTTATATGTTTTTTTTTCAACAAAGAAAGACAAAGCACGAATGATAATTTCACAACGACCCCTGTTAGTTCGTAAGAAAGTACTGTTTTGACTTCGTTTGTGTTTCGCGCAAACGAGTTATTTGTGGGGCATTTATGATAATGCCTTTACCTAGTAAATAGCTTCAAATTTGCACACGCGAATTTGATTAATGGATTTGGACCTCTATTGAGGAAAGACATGTATTTATACACATCTACATACAGGGTGTAAACAGAACCATCACAGTGACATTGCACAAAAATAATTGCTGGGTATCATCGTCATCATCCGCAGCCTGACTTCGCCCATTATTGAGCACAGGCCTCTTTTCTTGTGCCAATCCCCACGCTCCTGTGCCAGCTTCATCCAGGCTTTCCCCGCGATGGCAACAATGTCGTCTGCCCATCTCGCCGCCGGAAGTCTCTTTGCGGTAGTGCGAAATGTAACATACTCAAAACACTGTGCTCATGGTGCATGCAACGGAACAGGGGTCATGGGGTATTTAAAGTTACGTTCTCAGTTCTTAGGTAAGTGTGACGACACGGTTGGCGCAGTGGCTGAGCGATTGACTGCTGCGCTGCGTGTCGCGGGTTCGATTCCCGCACGGAACAAATATTTGTATTGCCTACAGGTAGTTGTTCCGGGTCTGGCTGTTTGTGTATGTGAGTTTAAATATTTGTAAACGCACCCACGATACAGGAGTAATTCCTAGTGTGGGGCAACGTAATTAAAAAATAAATAAAGAAAAAGAAAGAAAAGTGTTTATTTTTAAGATTAACTCAAAATCAAATCAACAAATTGATTAGTTAAATTTTAACAATGTGATAAAAATATAATTTATTATATTGAAACATAAAACAACTTTTCGCCCTGAATATGCTTGCTCAAAAACCCTCTGGGCTTCTAAACGACTTCCACGCGAACGAAGTCACGGGCAGAAGTAATAGAATTATACACTCGAATACTTGTCCAAATCAATTTATTGGTACTCAACACAGTAAAATAGTAATTGTAACTCAAGAACACTTTCATCGTCTCTAGCTGAGAATGGAAGACCGGTCTTCCGCCCTTTTTCTTTAAAAGTCATCTATGGGTTGCCACAACTCAAAAACATTATAATGTTTATAAATGACAATGTTGCCACCCACAAATAATATTAGTTAAATAGTCGATCATTATCTACAGAACAACACAACAGAACACACTAACAGAAGCTAGTATGAGAATTAAGTATAAGAAACTTGGTCAGTAGGTCAGTTACTGTTGGGGGCCTTAATTTATTGAGACATCTACAGGCAAGCCCGGTTAAGCAAACGACAGCCTCATAGGCTAAACTGCGAGATTTCATTCCCAAAAAAAAAAAACAGTTACTGTTATAGCTTTAAAATACACCAGTTCTAACCTAAAGCTACAAATTGACAGTACCTTGATGGAAACGAAACGGAAACATAATTAATCGATTGACCAGCCAACTAGAGCAATCTAATTTTAAATCTAGAAAGCACCTTGATCTATTTAAAGTTTAGCCTAGTGGCTATCCAACTTTAGCCTGGGTTAGAAAGCGATTTCTGACATAGTTTTGTAGGTCTGATATCATCCGATGTTTTTATTTATTTACAAGAAGGCTTTCATCGAATATTTCGGGACATCGTCAAGCGGTTGGTTGATTATTCACGTGCCCAGAGGGCTGACCTATTTTTAGTCCAAAGAATCAGCATTGGCATCCAACGTGGTAATGCTGCCAGCCTTTTGGGCACTTATCCCATTGACAGCGATGCGGACGAATTTTTCGATGCCCAATGAGCTCCTACCTTTAAATTTAAATAAAACAAAGTGTGCGTGAGATATCATCGATTTTTTTTATTTGTTTGAAAGGCCTATCGATGCCATTATGTATGGAATATGACATCGTTCAAATGTCCGCCGCGGCTTCTCTGGGTGGCGCACAACCGAAATGTCAAATTTTCCATAACTCTAGCGCATAAATCAGGCTGAATTTTACCAATGGCATAGGTTATGTTGAATTTGAGGGTCGCTGTGGTTTGTGGTTTATGCGCATAGACCTGCGACTTAAGAAAACCCCACAAGAAAAGGTTTAACGGGGTCAAATCGCACGATCTCGGTGGCTAGTTCACATTACTTCCACGTGAGATTACCATGCTCTCAAATCGCGAAGGTCCAATGTGGAATGAGCTGTGTGGCACGTAGCGCCGTCCTATTGAAACCACATGTCGTTGGTGTCCATATCATCCAATTAAGGCTAAAAAAAGTTTGTAATAATCGACGTATAGCTCACCGTTGACGAAGAAAGAAATAAATATGGATCGATGACGCCGCCAGCTCAAAATCCACACCAAACAGTAACTTTTTCGGGATGCATTGAACGCTCTGGGATCTCATGTGGATTGGTATCGTCATCAGTGGACTCAAATTTATCCACCACACTGCGAATAGTCCTCACGGTAGGACGATTATGGCGACCGTAAAATGGGCGAAGCGCGTGGAACGTTGCCCGAACAGAACACCCATTTTGATAAAACAATTTTATCATTTGCACGTGTTGTTGAACGCTATATCCGTCCATGGTGATTTGGCAAAACAGACTGAATAAATCACAGCCAATTTGACAGATGTAGCTTCAACAGTACGGCCGCCATCAACTGTCAAAGTTCGGAAGTCCCTATTAGAAGACCCTTTATATATTTTAGTGTTAGCTTGTAAATTGTAATTGTTGTGTCTTTGTGAATTTTAGTACCGATATTTAAAAAAAAGAAGGCTCCAGTACATGAATATGTTATGTTTACTTCTCTGAAATAAAGAAGCCTTAATAGTCTTCATTATTAACATAGACTGGAAGCCGACCCCAAAATAGTTGGGTAAAGGTTAGGCAGATGATGATCTATTATTTAACTTGAAATGTATACCTACTAGAACATATTATTATTTCTATACAGGGTGGCAGGGATATCGATGCGCAACCTGTTATCATGGATTATTTGACCACGATTCATTTTCCCCAAACATACATTGCATAAATTAGGACGACTAATAATTTCTGTTACATGTCACACGATACGTTTCACCAATCTGTACTCGGCATAAGAGGTGGTCTTTGCAGCCAAGAACTACTAAGAATGTAGCGGGGAATATGAAGAAAAATACATAATAAATTGTTGTTTCATAGAATTAACTGATAACACACAAACTACAACATTGAGTATACTTTGAGTGTGGGATTTCTTCTAACCTAATTCAATATATCGGTTTCCACCTACTGGAAGGTTTTGAAATGTTAAGACAAAGTTTGTTCAGCCATGATGCCATTTACGCCATCGTACAAAGTTTTATTGACATTGTTAAGTTCAAATTCAATCAAAACAATCAAAAGGTTATAAAGTTGTTGAATGGCAGTATCTTCTGTTATTACAAAGTTGTTTGTTTCTTGTCGGAGAATAGGCTACCCCTTTTCAACGCTTGGCTGTCTTAAAAGTCCATTAAAGGATTAGGTACGTACGTTAAAGAGGATGTGCAGTACCGTCGTTTCCACAAAGGACTAACTGCAATTACATCCGTCTACCGTCTGCTAACTATTTTGATTATGGCAATTTTCCCTTTGACTGTTCATTGTAGATGCGGAGGAATGGGGAAAATGTCTTGAGGAAAGTTTTGAGTAAAAATGTCTACAGCTATAAGAGTAAGGGAAAACGAAGGAAACGTTGGATGGACTGTTGGAAGATGATATGGCTGGAATACATGGATACTTCTCTATTAGTCGTCATCTCAGTAATACCCCCTATTACTGTAATGACGACTAATAGAGAAGTATGGAAGAAAACAACCCCAAATACGTTGGGATTAAGATAAGAGAATGATGATTAATTCAAATTTTCATTTAATTTTCTGTGGACGATTGCTGATATTGTGAAATCTACAAAGTACATACATAGTAGGTATGTACATGTAGCTACAGAATAAAGTAGAATAGTCTTTATTATGTACACCATATAAATTACAGATATAAATGTAGAAATTTTACAAAGGGTGACAAAATAGGCGGTCTTATCGCTAAGAGCGATCTACAGACAGACACAGACTAACTAAACAAATAAATACAAAAACAAAAGGCCACTTAGGCGTCAACGAACTCGTCCACATTGCTGTCATCCGGAAACGTGCACAGAAGACTGGCCGCATTGCCACGTTGAATGGCAATGCTAATTCATAGTTAACTGTTATATGTTGTAAAAGTTATGTCAGTAACCTAATTATTTCGTCAAATATATTAAACTGCCCGAACTATCAATCAAACAATCAAGCTGTTAGCTATAATCTAGGTCAAAACCCCAGATTGATGATAAGGAAAATCACTCCACTATCACGAGACACGCGCACCTAATAGTAGATACGGTAATTACCCCGTTTCGGTCCGCAAACGAGGGACCTTAATTGTTGCCACATTAGTTTGGCAGTCAGCGGATACCCGACATCCGAAATACCCCACAAACAATGCTAACTTTTAGATTCGAAATAGGGATGTGTCGGAGGCCATCTTAGCTGAGACGGAGATGTAGAGCTTGATCTTCGCGGAAGCGGAGGTTAACGGAGGCAGAGCAGGAGGCGGAAATATGTATATAGAAAAAAAGTTAATTAAAGAAAAATAATACAACATAACATACGTCTGTAATCTCCAAAGGATTATGGCAGAGGTCTACCTATAGTACACCCATATTTCGCCGGCCCCTTTGGTCCCGTGATCGCAAGAGCGACTGCTGAGCGTGAGGTCCTGGGTCCAATTCCCAGGTCGGGCAGTCTATTGTTCGGTTTTTCATTAGAAATTTCTTAGCAGTAGCTCGGAGGTACAAGTTCTGGCGGAAGTTCCGCATTTGCGGAGGCGGAGGCGAAACTCCGTTACAACCCTAATTTAAACCTTGAAAACAATTCCCTCGTGCTTAGTAACGTTTTTAGACACAGACATTAAATTAAAAGCGGCCGTTTGGTACGCGAGGCCTTTTAATAATGCACGCTGTCGGCAGCCAACATTATGCGTTGTCATGCATGAGTGTGACGTAGGTAGCCACCTAAACCTACCCACCCATATACCCGCAAAAGGTCAGCTCTTACACAAAGTAACAGGCATACATAACTTCATAGGAACTACCAAATATAGGGATAGCTCTCGCACTTAAAATAACACTGTCTAAACCAGACACAGATCTCTCGTACAGATGTGACATTGTACAGAACGTTGTACAGGTGCGATGGTACAGAATTAACGTTGAATAAGGTTTATCACCTGACAAATGGCCGAACTACGCACACGTCATAACAATGCGTATCGAGGAATAACTGTGATTTATTTCAGGAACGTATTCCCAAATAATACAGGCTGTGAATTACATAATATATGTCGGAAAAAAAGATTATGTTGGAATAAGATTTGGTTACAAAACAAATTGGACATCCAAAATCCCTCTAGAATGTGTGTAATCTCGAGGCATATTCGCTGAAAAGTCTTCGTACGACGTCTTAATCGTTTCGCCGTGCGAGGGAAATACGAATGTAGGCCAAGGTCATATAAAATTGAATAATGAATGTGAATTCTACATGACTGTGTGTTTCAAGTTTTCCTTTTTGCAAGATACGTGAATTTTTTTGTCAGGGTTTGTTATGGTAAGCTATGGAAGATAATGAGAGCAGTGGTGGCCAAGTGGTAACGGCCGCGACTTACGAGTTGTAGGTTGTAGGTTTGAACCTAGACAGGCGCTCTACTTTGTATAAATTATTTCATCACCACTGCTTTTTAAACGGTGATGGAAAACATTGTGAGGAAACCGGCATGTCCTAGAACCAAAAATTCGAAGACATGTGACATCTGCCAACCCGCACTGCGCCCGCGTGGTGGATTACGGCCCACTCCCTCTCACCGAGAGGAGGCCTGTATCCAGCAGTGGAACATTATAGGCTGATTATGTATGTATAGGATAATCTGATTTCGAATCGATTTTGGTTAAATTAACAACTTTTGTTTCACCAGTCTAGACTGTAATACTTTGTATTGACCTTATTAAAGTCTGATCGGTCAAAGATAGTTTTATAATGGGTTTTAACGAGCTGCTCGAAAGCGGTAGTAACAATATTGTATTACCTTACTACAGGACAGGAGGACAGGGTATTGTGGCATAGCCTGGGAGAGGCCTATGTCCAGCAGTGGACTGCGATAGGCTGAGCCGATTGATTACTACAGAAATTGACGCTCCTGGGCCTTACATTTTAGGCAATAACCAGTCTAAGTTTTAGATTAACCCTAAATTTTTCAAGACTTAAGTTTGGCATTACTTTACTACACGTTTATTCATTTGGGGGAATGAGTTTTTCAAATGTTTATCCAATATCTCGCTCTCGGTCGCTCAGAGCGCTATAGGGGATAGGTTTGTAGAAATGAAGTTATCCGGAAAAGAACTGGAGTTGTCGACATAGCTTGCAGAGTAAGCAAGTTGAAGCCGTAGTGGGCTGGCCATTTTTGTCGAAGGACTGATGGCCAGTGGATCAGACGAATCCTGGAGTGACGAACGCGTATCGCAAGCGTTGTGTGGGACGCCCCCCAGCTAGATGGACCGAAGACCTCAAAAAGGTGGCTGGGACAGACTGGATGCGGAAGGCGGAGGACAGGGTGTTGTGGATATATCCAGCAGTAGACTGCAATAGGCCGAGTTGATTTGATTTGATCCAACCTAATACAAACCGAATGTCAGAAATAACTACAGTTCGTAGAACGTGGAGAGGGTATGAATTTTGCTAACCAACTTGTTAGCGGAAATCAAGTTCGCCTCTCTGTAATATTTTCATTTGAAATTGGGTTATCGCTTGTCAAGCGTTTTATTGGCAGAGTAAACGTTGTTACTGTCCGCCTACATACGTCGTTTTTTATGGAATTATAGATACTAGCGGTCGCTGCAGATCTGCCCGGGGAAATAATCTAACCATTATCCGGTTAGACACGAAAACAAATAAACAGGGTCAAATTAAATTAGCTAGCGAAACTTCGCAAATGTGCCGAAATCTATTTTATCGTGTTTAGATATCGATACCCATCACGTCTGCAGAGTTTCGCTAGCTAATTTATGTTCCAAGGGGTATCCGATTACCCAGTAACTGGGTTGTAGAGGTCAGATAGGCAATCGCTCCATGTAAAATACTGGTATTCAGCTGCATCCGGTTAGACTGGAAGCCGACCCCAACATAGTTGGGAAATGGCTAGGCAGATGAAGATGATGTACATTTCTGTTTCTAAAATCAAGCCTGATTTAGGAACAGTTCTCGACTAATCCATTATTTGCTGATCATTGTTACCATGCAATACAGGAGACTTTACTAAGTCTCCAAAACACCTGAAGAGTTCATCCCACATTCTTAGAAATATAGGTGAATTTAATATTATTTATCAATACCTTCAGAAATTCCAGCTAGAATCGAGCAGTGCCCTTTTTTTTTTTTTTTTTTTTTTCTGGGTGGGAAATCATCATATGACTTCTCCCGCTCTGGGCGGAGCAGGAGGGCGTGTCAGACTTTTACTGACTAAAACCCACCCGTGTTCCTTCAGTTGCCTATGCCAGGGACCACGGTATCTCTTTCGAACAACCCGCGGCCCTGGCAGGCATCGGCCCTAACGGACCCCGTCACTTCGTGCTGACATCTCTTTGAGGCGCGCGTGGAACACAACGCGCCGTCGACTCGGGCCTGGTCCTTGCCGGGCGGCGAGCTGCCCATAGCTCGCCGCCCGCAAGCCCGCGACTACGGTGGCCGGGAGTCGGCTGGTGACTCCCGACGTCCAGGGCGTCTCCTGCGGCGACTAGGGGCGTGAGGGCGCAGAGCTCTCCCTCACGCGTTCCGCCTCCTCCTTTGCGAGCATTACTGCTTCGCAGAAGGAGGTGACGGCTTCCCATGCACTCTCACTCCGTACCATGGCCTGGACCAAGGCCGGACGCGAGAGATCGCCACCGCCGATCGCCGCCACGAGGACGCGGCGGTGCACCGCCCAAGCCGGGCAGACCTCCACTGTATGCTCCACCGTGTCCTCCGGGCGATCCACACAGTGGTGACACCCTGGCGTTTCCTCCCGCCTTATCCGGAACAGGAACTTCCCGAAACAACCGTGTCCGGTGAGGACCTGCGTCAGGCGGAAGGTGAGGGCGCCGTGGCGCCTCTCCAGCCACTCCTCAAAGAGGGGACTTATCGCCGCAATTGTGGCGTGCCCAGCACTGGGTTGCGACAATCGCACTCTCCATGTCGCCATGAGATCCCGCCGGAGCTCTGTCCGCTGTACCGTGATTTCTCGCGGCAGCGGAGTTACGCCCCGGCGTTTTGCCTCCTCTCGCCACTCCCATATGTGGGCGAGGGCTTTTGCCTCCAGATCCCATGGCGGCAATCCGGCAAGGAGGCTCGCCGCCTCAGCGGAGACCGTGCGGTATCCTCGGATCAGCCGGACGGCCATGACCCTTTGGGACGCGTTCAATCGGCGGACTGGTCGCCGCCTCAAGGAACGCGCCCACACCGGTGCCCCGTAAAGGGCCATGGACCGCACGACCCCCGCATATAGCCTCCGGCAGGAGGCGTTTGGACCCCCAAGATTGGGCAGGAGCCGCCTCAAGGCAGCCCCGGCCCGCTCCAGTCTGGGAGCCAAACGTCGGAAATGCTCCACGAAGTTCCACCGGCTGTCGAGGACGAGTCCCAGGTACTTCATCGTCGACTCGACGCCGATGTGAACCCCTCCTACCGTTATTTGGGAACCCGACGGTGGCGCGTCCCGAGGACCATGAAAACACATGGCCTCGGACTTGTGCAGGGCCACCTCGAGTCCCAATTGCCGGATCCTCTCAACGATTGTCGCAACCCCGCGTGTCGCTATTTCGGTCGCCGCCTGGTGCGACCTCCCCTGCGCTAGGACCAGCGTGTCGTCAGCGTAGCAAACCACGCTGACGCCGCTAGGGAGGTCGGCGCGCAGCACCCAGTCGTACCCGATATCCCACAGATGCGGCCCCAGGACCGATCCCTGTGGGACACCGCACGACATCTCTCGCCGGTTCCACTCTCCCCGGTGACCGGGGTAGATGACGGCTCTGTCCGTCAAATAGGCCTCGACAATGCGACAGAGGTAGGTCGGCATCCGGTGATACCGGAGTGCCTCCCTGATGCAACTCCAGGGCAGGGTATTGAAGGCATTGGCGATGTCTAGAGACACCGCCAAGACAACCCCACCCCGGGCCACGGCATCCCCCGTCGTGAGGGCTCGCACGCGCATGATGGCGTCCACCGTAGAGCGCCCCCTGCGGAAACCAAACTGGCTTTCCGCCAAATCCGGCCCCACCCGCACCAGCCGCTCGACAAGGCGGTCTGCAATGACTCTTTCAAAGAGCTTGCCCCCCTCGTCGAGCAGCACGATGGGCCGGTAAGCGGACGGAGAGTCCGCAGGGCGCCCCGGTTTCTTGATGAGGACCAGTTTCCCCGTTTTCCAACGTAATGGGAACTGGCCCCTCTCCAAGCATGCGCTTAGTAGCCCCCTTAGTCGAGGCCCGAGAGCCTCCAAGGCCAGAACCCAGGCTTTTCCAGGTAAGCCGTCGGGTCCTGGGGCGGTATTTTTGGCATTCAGCCTACGTACCGCCACTCTCAGCTCTACCTCGGTCACCTCCGGAGCATCGTCGTCGTCGTCGGTGGTGTGGTCCGCATCTGGCACCGCAGGAGGCGGAGCCATGGGCGGGGGAGTATGTTCCCCTTGCGAAGGAAACAGAGCGCTCACCACGTCCTCCACGAGCTGGGGCCGGAGACTCTGCGTCAGCGGGGGAGCCCATGGGCGGAGTTTCTCCCGCACCATCTTGTATGGGCGTCCCCACGGGTCTCTGTTCAGAATCCCCAGCGACTCCTCGCGGGCCAAACTCTTGGCCCGCAGGATCTCCGCTCGGAGGGCGGTCTTCGCCGCTCTGTACTCCTCGTACAGCTCCGCCTGCATGGCTTCCGTATCCGGAGGGCGGATACGGAGCCTGCGGTGCCTGGTGTACCGACGTCGCGCAGCCACGCACGCCTCGCGCAGAGACGTCAGCTCCGGCGACCACCAGTACACCTGGCGCCGGGCTCGTCCGGGCTGGACCCGGGGCATTGCCACGTCGCATATTTCGGACATGGCCTCCCGGAACCACTCCGCCTCGTCGTTGATGTCAGCAGGTCTGTCCGGTGGTGACACCCAGGCCTGTACGATCGAGGCTTCCAGGAGGAGCTCCCGGTCCAGCTGCTTCAGCGCCCACCGCGGACCACCCGGGGCCTGTCGGACTGGCGCGCTCGAGGTCTGGGCGGAGACGTCGAACCGGATGTACCGGTGGTCGGAATAGGTCTCCACCTCCTCCATGACGCGCCAGTTGACGACATGTGGCGACAGAGCGGGGCTGGCGAACGAGATGTCCACCACTGACTCACCCCGCATCCGCACGCATGTTGGGACCGAACCCCGGTTTAGGACGACCAGGCCTGTCTCCAGAGCCCAGTCCTCCACCATCCTACCCCGTGTGTCCGTATACCGGGAACCCCAAGCCACGTTTTTAGCATTGAAGTCCCCGAGGACGAGTACGGGGAGGGAACGGAGCCCAACGACGACGACTCTCAGCTCCGCAAGGGAGTTGTGGAACTCGGCGAGAGTTCGGCTCGGGGAGAAGTATACCCCTACCACGACTATCTCCCCGAACCGTGCTGCCACGCAACCCCGTCCTCTCTTGACCACCTCGAGGGACGGGGTACCGGCGGCGGCCGACGAAATAAGGATCACTGAGCCGCTCAGGTCCTCGACCCAGTCGTCCCTGGGCGGGACAAAGTACGGCTCAGCGACCACGGCGATGTTAATCGACCACTGCGCCATGCTCTGGAGCAGCAGATCCTGAGCGGAGGCACAGTGGTTGATGTTCGCCTGGAGGAGGCGTAATGGGGCCATTATTGGCACTCCATATCAGCCCCCCCTAGAGCCCCCTGTGAGGGCTCAGCCGCGATGGATGCGGCGGCGACGGCGGTGGAGGCAGCAGCGGCGGCAGTGGTGGCGGCGGCTGCGGCGGTGACGGCGGTGGCGGAGGGCTTGCCCCTGCTCCTCGCTTGCCCGCCGGCGGGTGGAGCGCAGGCCTTGCTCCCAACCCGGTGATCGGCCGGCTTGCCAGCTGTCGCACATACATAACAGTGCGGCGAGGCATTACATGAGCCGGCCTTGTGACCGGGTTGACCGCAGCGGAAGCAGAGACTGCTACAGTCCACCTCCGAGGTGCATTTAGCTCCCACGTGATTGCCCACGTGGCAGCGGAAGCACCTCAGAGGTCTGGGTTCCAGGAGTTTCACCTGCGCGGAAACCCAGCCCACCAGGAGCCTTCGGCCCTCCCCGGCTATTTTTTGGGCCGCCGACACGGGGCAGCTCACCGTAATGGCTTGCATCCCCGTGAAGTCAGGACGAATGGTGCCCGTCCTCACTTGCTCGGCAGAGCACTCCCCAGTCCTAACGATGGCGGCCACTACCTCCTCCACCGTCGCAGAGTCGTCCAGACCCAGGATGCGCATGTCAGCGCACTTAGTGGGTCTGGACACTCGGGCCTCGTCTGCACTTAGGGACGCCCTAAGCCTTTCGGCCAGAGCGTCAGCAGTCGGGCCGCTGGCCGCACCAGGGACCTCCAGCATCCGGGCCCCCGTCGCAGTGACCCTTACCCGGAGGCCCTCCGCAACGCCGAGCTCCTGGAGGTTCACCGCCGTCCTCGCCTTGGCAAGCACGTCGCGGTAGGACATGCCCTTCTTCTCCGCTTCCGGCTGTAGTGTGATCACTACAGCTGCGGACTTCGGGGCACGAAGCCTAGCCGCGACACTTCGCTCCTTGCGCCGTTGCCGCCTCTCTCTCTTTTTGGCCGCCCTCGCAGCCTTCCCCGCCTTTCTCTTCTCTCCGGCTACTTGCCAATCGGCGTCGGCTGGAGGGGATGTAGGAGGCGGCGGGGGCGGCCGTTTCGCCGCCGGAGCTGGGGCCCTCGTGGGTTTCGGTGCGGTCCCACCTTTAGCCTGCGCCGTGGCTGTAGCCGTGGCAGCCGCGGCGGCAGCATACGAAGCCGCCTTTCGCTGGCCCGAAACCGGCCGGCTCCCCGCTAGCGGTGGGCGCAGAACAATGGCCTCCAGGGCGGAAAACCTGCTCTGGAAAGAGGCCAGCTCCTGTCGCACGAGGGTCAGCACCCGATCCTCAGCAGGTACTGGTCCACCCCGCCCATGTTGCGCCCTCTCCTGCGGCACCTCCCGGGGGCCGGCTGCTCGCAGCCCGGCCAGGTCCGCTCGGAGCTCCTCATTTTCCTTTCGGAGAAGCTCCATGGCGGCTGTCAAACGGGCGACCTCCGCCCGCATTTCGGACATTCCGTCCGGCGGGGGCTCGGACTGGGTGGCCTTTGCTGCCGCTATGATGGAGGCCGTGGCTGCAGATATGGCCCTGTCTTTGGAGGACTGAATCCTCTTCAGGGCCACACTCTTGATTGCGGCTACCACGACCTCCTCAAAGCTGACCGCCCGCATCGAGCAGTGCCCTAAGGTTTGGTTTTATGCAGTACGAAACGATAATACTTAGACAGGCCGCTTATTACGTTAGAGTTAATATTCGCCATCCAATTTGCGTCGCAAACACCTAGATGTGCAATTAGGTCCTACTGGTAGTAATATTGTGCATGCAGGTTTGTTTACATGATAAAAATTCAAACGTTAACATTTCTGAAGTTCCGTGGACTACTGTAATAAAACAGAGAGTAGGTACATAATGTACATTAACTTCAAGCGTTGCCTGCTGTGTGCAACTTAAAGTAGAATAGTATTAAATATGTTAGTAGGTGCTATAGAAATGTGTAGAGTAAATAAATGTAATGTAAAATAAAGTAATAAAAAAGGGTTTCATGGTACCAAAACAAGACAGACTTTTGACTGGTTATAAAGAAATTAGTGCATCCGAACATTAGGTACCTACAAAAAGGTTTTAAAAAAATAAGTGCAGCCGTACATGCCAGAAATGCTATGTACACTGATATAGTATTTTTATCTTATGAACGATGCGCGCTTTACTTGTGGTAACGAAGTGAACAAATACGCTGTGAAATTACACACACACACGGTACTGTCCGAGACACGGGTGAAGTCGGAAGTGTGTGTTATATGCTGACGCTACTCGTATTCACGCACACATTCACAACGTGTTTGTAGACTAACCACAAGTAAGACGCGCGTCGTTTCGTGAGGTAAAAACACCGTACTAATGCGATGAAATTATAATAGCTTAGCTTTTTTTTTGAGAGCTCAGCATTTTACTCCGCTAATTGACTAGTGTTTACCAGCGCAGCGGGGTAATTACGTAACAAGCAATGGCTTTCATTTTGACAGTTCATTAACATTGCATTGTTTACGTTGCTGAGCAGACAATTTTTTCGAACATATGAAGCAATGGATTAGCAATATCCTTCAAAATGATGCAGATTGAGATTGATAGTCTGTTACGCGATTAGGGTGACGTTCTTGAAGACAAGAAGAAGATCAAAGTTCTATATTACCTTTCAATAGACCCCTATCTATCTGCCAAAAAAAAACTACATTCTTGCTTTAGATCTGAATCGTATCTAAATCAAAAAAGCAAACTATTTTGCATATATTCCGCAGCCAATCCATTACTCCACTATCTCCACGACGAGAAGGCAATTCCGCTTGCTGTACATCGAAGCGTGGGACACAAATCGATTGTTTTAATGGTCCCATCTAAGATATAGAGGAAATAAAGCTATAAAGGAATAGACGCACTGTCGGGAGCAGAAATGGAACGGCGACGGGTCACAACCCAAAATAGCTTGTTGTTAATCTGTGACCTTTGGCTCGACGACCAGGGCTGACCCATGCCTAATTTATTAAAGGTGCCTACAGCCGTTTGTTACCGACATCTACACATCGTCTGGTTTGCTACTTATCATGTTAATTTTAGTGCCAACCTTGAAACAAAGAACGAGATAAATGTTTTTTAAACTGTAGCCACATCATAATCCTCTAATGTTCCCACTGCTGGGATACAGGCCTCCTCTCTGTGAGAGGAAGTGGACTGTAATCCACCAGGCGCGCCCAGTGCGGCTTGGAAGATGTTCTTTGTCTTCGATTTTTTGGTTCTAGGACATGCCGGTTTCCTTTCGATGTTTTCCTTCACCATTATGAGAGCAGTGGAGTCCCAGTGGAAGCAACCGCGACTTACGAGTTTCTAGGTTGTAGGTTAGAACCCTGACAGGCGCTTTACTTTGTGTAAATTATTTTATCAACTCATCATCTGCCTAGCCTTTTCCCAACTATGTTGGGGTCGGCTTCCAGTCTAACCGGATTCGGCTGAATACCAGTATTTTACATGGAGCGACTGCCTATCTGACCTCCACAACCCAGTTAATGGGTAATACGATACCCCTTGGTAAGACTGGTTGTAAGACTTTCGGGCTTCTGACTACCCGTAACGACTGTCAAAGATCTACGAATGACAGCCGGGACCAACGGCTTAACGTGCTTTCCGAGGCACGGAGGGGTCTCGGTATGTAAAAATGGTCACCCATCCATAGACCAACCGCGGCAAGCGTAGCTTAACCTGATCGATCGACCTGTGCGGCTGTTATTATTTAGCCACGGGCCCCTCAAATTGTTTTATCAACTGTAATCTATTTAAAGCAATTACGAAGCGTTTCCCACTCGATAAACGCGACAGCAAAACTACGAGTAGTAACCATTTACTCATCTTTAATGAAAGCACACAATCGATTATGTAGCTTCTACAAACAGACTTTAAGACTCAAAGCAGGTTATTTAGTATTCATAATGTTTTATACCAGAAGCCAGAGGGCTAGTTTGTGCGTCGTGACTTGACCTACAAAGCGGTTTTGATGCCACCCAGTGTCCGTCAAATCGTTATTTCGACGACAAATCGGGAGCTCGGTCGAGTCGTGCCGTCCCGCTAACTTCCTGATTTATACTCGGCCATTTATCTCGATATTCTTATATCGGGATCATTGTAGACACCTTTTGCATTTTAAGTTAGCTTGCAGATGGGGTGGGCTGGTCTGTCATTTTTCATAATTTTCTTTAAATTTTTCGGGTTTAGCCTCAGGCTCCGCGGGCTAGGAGTAGGCAGAAAATGTAGCTGGGATATATATAAGTCAAAAAAATGAAGTAGGTACCGAAGCGGCAACGCAAAGGTATAGAATCGAGTCTCGTCTATCCATCTACTATACTAATAAAAGGCTGAAGAGTTTGTTTGTATATGTGTTTGCTAAATTCTGGAACTACCAGTCGGATTTGAAAAATAATTTTTGCATGTGATAGCCCAGTTCTTGAGGAAGGCTATTTAACATCACGCTAGAATTCGGAGGAGCAAAAAGGAAAAAGTCAGAACGAACGTTAACCGAAAACGAAGAATAACACGGACGGGCGATGCGATGCGACGGGGTGGGCCGGGGGGACCAGAATTTTCACGCGGACGGACGTTTTGAAAATTTGTCTATAAAATGCATGCAAAGGATTTTGACTATAAATAAAAAAAGACACATTAGAATGAATACAATATACTCGTAAGATGTCCTTTTCTTTGCCTTCACGACATCATTCGAACAAATAACTAGCTAACTAAGCGACAAATGTAAAAAGAATTTCAAGGATTTGATCTCCTTGAATGTCTACTAAAAAAAAAACAACAAAAAGTCAACAAAAGAGTTGTGACCGGTTCAAAGTATAAAACGCAAAGGTCACAACCTCACTTATAGTGGCCACCTTTCTACCAGCAATATTTGAATTTCCAACAAACGAATGTTGTCCGAGACCTGTCAAAACCTGATATCAGATCCAGACATGATAGCCATTTACCTAAACATACCTGAAATGGATTAAGATAGGCATTCGTAGACAGTGGTAATGGGTCAGCTCGTACAGAAGCCAAAACAAAAGTCATTTATTCAAATTAGGCTGAGAATCAGCACTTTTCGAACGTCAAAATTACGTAAGACAGTACCCCAAAATGCCAAGTCTTACCAAGGGGTATCGTTTTATCCAGTAACTGGGTTGGGGAGGTCAGATAGGCAGTCGCTCTTTGTAAAAATACTGGTATTCAGCTGCATCCGGTTAGACTGGAAGCCGACCCCGTAATACATAGTTGGGAAAAGGATAGGGAGATTCTTCGTTTTCTTTTCGTGAATACGGTACAGCTATTCTTCGTTATATTTTTTTTGTTTTTATTGGGTTTAGACCCAGAAGGTGGCCACGTAGATTGCGGCATCAGTGGCATTTTTAGGTCATTCAACGTCCAGGTGAATGGGCACTTAGGACACTCCAGCAAGTGGGGCATGGTCTGATCAGAAGCACTGCACTCGCACTGGGTGTAGGATGGCAAATTGATTGTCCGTATTCAAAACGAAATTCAGACAGGAATCTAGATTCACAGAACAACAAGATTTGAGCAAAGATCTCTTAGAGCATTGTTAAATGACTAATCTTAGATCGAAAACAACAAACTTTGTTTCATTTTAAAATTATTAATTTCGTTGGCCTCGGCTCCAATTTACAGATACACAATTCATGGACGGCCGCTCTTCGTTGGGCATTCAACATCGATCTAGTGAATTTAATAGTTAATCAGATGGTTTTATTTCTGAACGGTCGGTTAATGAATTAGTGGTCGCGTACCGGTGCACGAATATTAAATTAATAAAGATATTATTATTTTGTTGGCAAATGTTTGCGATCCAGTTTGGAACATTGGTTGGTGTTGGTAGAAGGGTTTCTTTGCTTATGGCTTATCGATAATATTGGATCCTTGATAGGGAAAACAATAATGTAGGTACATAATTCTTGCTTTTAAAAATATACATAAATAATTATAAAACAGCTAACTTCTGCCCGCGACTTTGTTCGCGTAAAATGTCTTGCTCCCCAGACCCACCCCGTCGCGACGACGCGTCGCATCGCATTGCCTGCCCGCGCTATTACTTAGTTTTTGCTTAGCGTTCTTTCTAACTTGTTTTCTTTTTGCTCGGCTCCAGTGTCTGTGTCAGTGTCCAGTGTATCAGGTTGTAGGCTACTTTCCATTACTATTTTCTCAAGAATCCGGCTATCAAATGCAAAAATAATGATCAAATCCGACTGATAGTTTCAGAGATTAGCGCGTTCAAACAAACTCTTGAGTGTTATTTTTCTTATTGTCTTTGGGTGGCTTACAGCTATCAAATACAGAAGTAGTGGTGAGGTAATTGTCGACAAGCAATTTACAAGCCTTTACAGTTAGCAATATTGTTGTACACATTTTCAAATTGTCTAACTATTCGTTAACTATAACACTAAGTCATCAAATCTGCCTAGCCTTTTTCCAACTATATTGGGGTCGGCTTCCAGTCTAACCGGATGCAGCTGAATACCAGTATTTTACATGGAGCGACTGCCTATCTGACCTTCACAACCCAGTTACTGGATAATACGATACCCCTTGGTAAGACTGGTTGTCAGACTTTCGGGCTACTAACGACCCGTAACGACTGTCAAAGATCCACGAATGACAGCCGGGACCAACGGCTTAACGTGCTTTCCGAGGCACGGAGGGGTCTTGATATGTGAACTAACTAAAACTATAACACTAAGTATAACATTAAATTACTTAACTAATACATGAAATCTAACCTGTAACAGCACACACTCCAACAGCAGCTGCACATTCATCTGCCATGCATGCGCATTAGTATTAAATAGATTCCAAATTTCACTGACGTCAACCATAATTGGAATAATCCATCTCACAGGCTATACTTATTTGAATTAATAATTTGAAATAATTTTCAAGTAATGGAACAACAAACTGAATATCATACCTAACAACGTTCAAATTCCATCGCAACCAAAAACTTATTAGGACCTTTTTGTTACAAATGGTCACTCAAAAATCAACTTAGAATACATTTCTCTAAAGTAGATAACTGATTAAGTGGCGATGGAACGTATATTATCTGCTGCTATACCTACATTTTTGACAAAAGACAAACGTGAGAAAATACCAATGCCGTCGACAATAGGGGCATGTCGAGTGGTTATTCTTCAAAATTGAATGACAAAGGGAGTAAAACTACGCGAGGGTAGAGAGAGATACGCGGACAATGGATGGTACTGCAATTGAATACCGCACTTGATGCGCCCATGAAATATGTATTGGACTCATCCTTGCTGTCAGTTGTGGTTGGAATACGTGTGGCTTGGTTACTGACACTTATTTCCTGCATGCCCGCGATGCGCCATTTACGGAACATCGGTTATGGTATTGGGTTTTCCCGTGTTGGCATTCGGTTGCGATTGTAGGCGCACCGCATCTTGAAAACCAAGCGTATAGGTTGCAAATGGTCTGTTCCAAAAGTACCTACATAATCATCCTATAATGTCCCCAGTTCGCGTTGGTAGTTGTCTCATGTCCTTGAATTTTTGTTTCTAAGACATACCCGTTTCCATACGATGTTATCCTTCACCGTTTTGAGAGTAGTAATGATGAAATAATTTACACAAGGTAAAGCGCCTGTCTGGGTTTTAACCTTCGACCGACAACTCGAAAAAAGTACCTATCTGATTAAGGGCTGATGGTTCCATCGCCAGATAACTTTTATTCGTGGAATAAATTTGACGTCTGACAGTTTTTGTAAGGAAGAACTGTCAAAAATTCAAAATTATTCCTCCGATAAAGTTATCTGGCGTTGGAAAAATCAGCCCTAAAATGTTATCAAATGGATCAGTAAATGTAGGTACCACATTTGTAGTGTCATTTAGAAATTGAGTGCTTTGTTTTTATTTCAAATTCCGGTTAAAAAACCGGAATTTGAAATCACCTTTCTTCATTTTTTTCATTTGGGCAATTGAGGTTAATGTTATAACTTCAGTTTTCGTCTATAATTTTTCAATTGCAGTTTAATAACGTTATTCAAACAATACAATAAGTGTTGGAAGAAATGGTAAGATATTAAGTAGTAACCTTTTTAATAAAGATGAATGTGTTAATTCCCTTGAGTGAGTGATAGTGTAAGAATTTAGCCAGAACCGGCACAACTATCAACCACAATCTAAATCATTTTGAAGGACATTGCTAATATATGCCTTCATATGTTCGAAAAATTTGTCTGCTCACCAACGTATGTAAATTACGCAATGAATGTTGTTAAACTGTCAAAGCGAAAGCCATTCCTACTGTTAGTCTATTACTCAATTACCCCATTCTCTTCTCCCAGTCTTTTTGAAACAGACAGTACCTACATCTATACATTCTACGAGAGGTACGTATCGACCAAGCAAAAGAGCCCTTCAGAAAATTGCGTCGAGTTTAGGTTCTTAAAAGAGTTTTAATAGACCTTTCTGAAACAATCTCATTTTATGTTATATGAGAGAGTAGTTTGCTCGTTTCGTCCTAAGTTTTTGAAGAGAAAAAATGTCGTTACCGTATTGTATTGTCTGCGTATGTGCCAGGTGTTTTTGTCTGGACCGTATTTATGTATTTCAGTGTCCGATGGGACGGTAAGAGAGAAAAACAGGAAAGAGGAAAAGAGAGAAAACTGGGTGAGGATGTGGGAAGAGGAACTGAAGCTTTTTCTGTGCCTATACTTATGCACTATAACACCTCCCGCGTCAGGCTAGTCTCAGTTGAGTTTGGCTGTCATGGCCGACATTCGGTCTGGAGGACTGTGTGTATTCCAGTGTGATTGTTGAGTATTTCACATCGCACACTTAAAACTCTGCACTCATTAAAGTTTCTTAGATAGTCTTAAATGCTTCTCTTCGTGTTGTTTTCTTTCTTTATAAATCTTAAGTTGCACGTGGTTCCCGTCACCTAGCAGCTTCGTGTTAAAAGAAAATTAATTATAATAATGAACATTCTTTAGCGCGCAAACAGCTTAACCCTACGTTTGATTAAAAAGTCGTAACTTCCTATCCTATCCTGCTAATATTATAAATGCGAAAGTTTGTAGGGATGGATGGATGAATGTTTGTTACTCTTTCACGAAAAAACTACTAAACGAGAACGACGAACGAGTCGAACGAGTCTTTGTTACTTGAATAAAAAAAATTCAATTCTATTCTATTCTATAACCAAGATTAACACATAGGATACTTTTTATATCGGGGCGCAGCAAGTACAAAATAAAGAATAACTAATATTGCGTAGCGACCATATTTCTTGTTCTTTCTTTGTCAACATAATTAAACAATGTTCGTCACTATCGTCTTTCTTTCGTTATCTCAATTTATTTGGGGTCAGCTTAGTGTGTATATTTTTTTTTTCTATCTGCCATCATCTCAGTTTTTATTTTCTTTCTTGTCGCAAGATAGGTTTTATAATTATTACATTAAAGTCAATTTTATTATACAATTAAGTATGATAAGGTGGCTTGTGGCTAAGTTATAACAGCCGTACGGGTCTATAGATCAGGTTAAGTTACGCTTGCCGCGGTTGGTCCGTGGACGGGTGGCCATCTTTACATACCAAGACCGCTCCGTGCCTCGGAAAACACGTTAAACCGTTGGTCCCGACTGTCATTCGTGAATGTTTGACAATCGTTACGGGTCGCCAGAAACCCGAAAGTCTAACAACTGGTCTTACCAAGGGGTATCGTATTACCCAGTAACTTGGTTGTGGAGGTCAGATAGGCAGTCGCACCATGTAAAATACTGGTATTCAGCCGCATCCGGTTACACTGGAAGCCGACCTCAACATAGATGGGAAAAGGCTGAATGAATTTTATATGAACGTTTATAATAAGAAAATAAATAAAAAAAACCTACATTTCACAACTATGTAATCCATGATTCATGATGAATTACTCGTAAATATTCTACCAGCTATTCATATAGAGTCTTTATCCTTAATTCCTGACATTTCTGTTATTATTCCGGGAACCGCAATTATAATGTCAAAATCCATAATGTAGGTTGCATTTACATTATTAAGTCGAATGACCTAATTTAAGGTCCGAATATAGGCCGCTGGTTTCCTATTAAATTCGGACCTTGTATAAAATATGTAGTAGTAGTCGAGCTAGTGTTGCATATTTAGCAACGGTTCATCGATTTTGGGTGACAATAGGCCAGTGAAAAATGAAGCCGGGAACGGTGAGAGTAGGAATGAAGCCGGAGAAATGTGTACCACCTATATCGTTTACTTGCGCCGTCGTTTTTTTGTTTAAAATCACCTTTTGGCCAAATAGAGAGTAGCTATACCCTGTCCATTAGGTAAACCGTTTTTTGACAGATGGAACTAGTGATTGCAGCAACACATAATGTAAATAAGCTTATTCAATAAGATAAGGCAGTTTATATATTTATTTTATTACGCATTCTAAAGTTAACTTTTACGTAATCTGGAACATGTACGTTCTAAGACAGCTGTCAAAAAACGGTTAACCTTATGGACAGGGTATAGGTGACATTAAGATAATTCATTAATATTGCTAATAATACTATTTTGATACTTTAAATGATTTTTTATTTCGTCAAACAGCACTCATGTTGGTACACACGGCGAAACATCAAGCTATAAATTTCCAGTTTAAGCTGACCTCGCATTGAATAGGTTTTCCGTACAGTCTGAAGTCAGCTTATACTGGTTTTTATAACTTGGTGCGTAGCCGTACGTATGTAATTATAATTAATGTCCGAACATTCCATAGGCACAAGACAGGAATATTTATCAAACGAAGACAAACAAAACCAATAAGTACCTTGATACCTATGTATTGTATTTCTATACATCCTTGAACGTTACTTACAAGTACAAAAACAACACCTTATAACTATTTCCGAGGTTAGTATTGTTTTAGTACTTTGTTAGGAATTGTCGGCTAGAAATCTAACTGAAAGTTTGTAGTTATTCATGTTATATGTAGTATTCATTGTTTTCTCCTTACTTATTTGCTGTTACCGCGCTAGGAATTTTAAAAGACATACAAATAAATTACTTTCAAGCAGAGGGGCGATTCCCGTATTTTTAAGAACATTCGCATTCTAATCTCAGTCTCAATCTGGCAAAAATACAATCAATATACATACATACATTTTCTTTTTTTTATATGTTCTCGCTCAGAAGACTTTGTGACGTAAACGAAGAAAAACGTTCAAATTCAAGTGAATTTGAACGTTTTTCTTCGTTTACGTTGACTGCCAGACAACAGACAATAGAAAATCTATTGTTAGCGGACACCGTGTGACCACGGTGGCAGTCAATGACTTAAATACGAGAATTGGCATTCGGAAGTCAACCCAGTTACGCTAAATTCATGAAGTTACGGACAAAAATATTGACCCATACAGGTAGGATTTATTTTATATTCAACGTCGAATTCCAAACCACATAAATAATTTATTTTATATTTAAACATTACGCGAACGCGCTTACTCGTTCTTTATTCAAAAGTAGTGCTAAAGCAAAAAGCAGATGTTCCTGGCGAGCTATAAGGGCACTTGAGTTTGGTTCGTTAGCCAAATTAACGTGTTAGCCTCAGACCGGTTTTGCAGTTTCAAGTGCGTCTTCGTCACAGGAAAGCCTTTGAAATGTTTAACCTGCATGTCTGTCGGCCACTCCGCTTTGACGTTATCGTTTAGTTAGGTATTCGAATGAAATCTTTTTATTTTACGTATTAGGTTGGGCAAATAGGTACTTAGTGTTATCAAAAGTTTTGTTGCTTCGTTTTTTAAACTGTAGCGAAGGTTTTTTATAAACGAACCACCATATTGCTCTTGGCATGTTAGTAATGGTTCCCTAATTTGGGGCTGTTACATTTAGAATATGAATTTTCCCAAAACGTGAGGATCATTTTCTGGATAAATCTTACCTGAAACTTCACATAATTTACAACCGTCTTTAAAACAGAATGTACTTACATGAGTGAAGTAATAATAGTAGACGTCGACTCCCGAATCCGCCAGTATTTCCGCGAAGTAGTTGGTAGGGCACACGAAGAAGTAGTCGCCTACCACGTCAGCAATCATTTTCTGGTTCAGATAACCATCGGTAATTTCCTCCCAGTCCGTATACTAGAAAAGAAACAATCTATTAGAACCTGAAAAAACAAATGAACGCCACTTAATTGGGCTAGCCCTGAATAATCGTTAAAATAAGCTACAGTGTATTTTATAGTTCGCCAAAAGTTTTATACTAATTCCTGCTCTTTATTATGCGGTCATTTAATAGTGCACCACAGTGTAATTTATTACTGTTAGGCCAGTGACGTTTCATCTCTTTCTAGCACTAAGCTGTCATACATTCAGCCACTCTCTCTCTCTAAAAAACGACACAATTATATACCTGGACATCACCAAAGCACCATTTACTAATTAATTGCCTCCGTATATTTCCGCGTTCAAGGCTGCTCATCAACGTCGATATCTCTTTAACGAGTAAATTGGGAATACAAAGTGCAGCAATGAGAAAAGCATTTTCGCATTATTGACGGTAATTTGAGAGGGACATCCTCTTTAGTGGTCAGGATGTGATGAAATCACACCAATTTCTACGAACAAAGTATCGGAGCGTGCACTTAAGTGGTATGATTGAGATTGCAGAGATAAAAACTGGGAGGTACACAATTATTATTCTCGAATTAAACTGGCAACTGTGGTCACACTGATGGCAGTAGCATCAATACCATAATCAGCCTATAATGTTCCCACTGCTGGGACACGGGCTTCATTTGGGTGAGAGGCCGTGGTTTGGGCCGTAATCCACTACACGCGGGTTGGTACAGACGCCAGCAGGTCAAGCTACCCGAAACTGTCAAATTTTCCCAATCAACCTTGAACCTTAATTCTTTAACAATAAAGTTGAAAATCTATTAAAGAAATTTGACAGATTGTAGTAACTTGACGTGCTGGCGTCCGTACATGTCTTCGAATTTTAGGACATGTGATTTTTGTTTTATCACGATTTTTTCCTTCACCGTTTTGAGAGCAGTGGTGATGAAATAATTTACACAAAGTATTGCGTCTGTAGGTTCGAACCTACGACCTACAACTCGTTAGTCCACTAGGCCACCACCGCTTCCTCGCTACAGGATGACAGAGACATTATACGTGCAACCTGTAACCATGAATTTAGCACATGATTCTGAACTAAAAAAAAAAGCTGTTCCATGCATTTTGACCGCACGTATTGTACTTTTCTATGAAACAGCACAATTTTTTTATAACCTCCGAGAAATTTCTACGCTAGGGATCTAGAATCATGTGCTAAATCCATGGTTACATTTTAAAACGCAGCCTGTGTGAGACCGCACTGTAACTGCCCTTTTAAACACACATAAAAACGCGGCCGCTTAAGCGATACCATAACGCCATTCTGTTCTTTGAAAGTGGTGTATTCTGAAATACTGTCAAACTTAAATAACTAAAAAAACAAGTATGTATTTAGTATTTACCAGGGATCGTAATATTATTTGATTATTTATTTATTTCATAATAGCCTCCTGAAATTTGACGAGGATGCAAAACAACAGCTTGCATTTTACCATGAAGTTCCTTATTAATCACTTTTCATCCAGTAATTTATTTACAAATATAGAACCTTGTAATCTCTCGGCCATGAGCCAGACACGTCATTAAACATTCAAACTGTCATTCACTATCGATTCAAAGATAAGCGACAAGTACACCACTTTCATTGTTTGTCTTTGAAATTAATGGTAATTACACATGGCACCCCAATTACATACCGTATGTAGGTCTTGACCCTCAACATAATGAAGAAACTTTGTTTAATTTTAAACAACGTATTCCTTGTAACGTGACCTTTCATCATATATATGAATTAGTTATACTGTCCCTCCTGAGGGGCAATTCTCGTAATTTTACGAACGTTCACTGTCTGATCTGTCTCAATCTGTCAAAAATGCCCCTAATTTCCCTACATTTTTGACAGTGATTGTCGCTGAGATGAGTTTGCAACTAGATTTTGAACGTTTTTAATTACGGGAATCGGCCTCCTGTTTACACTTCACTTACTTGAAAAACGATGGCGTCTCGCTTAATTTTCGAGAAATCTTTGAAGATAGTGTCGACGATTTCTAGAAATTTCTCCCGCTGCAAAAAACTGGGCCCGTCTTTTTCGAAGTAGTCGAGGAAATCGTAGAGCAAGAAATACGTTCCTGAAACGAGAAATACATAATTTATTATGTTAATGTTGCATTAAAGATGAACCAGCTATGCAAATGTTGAAGATGAAGATGTTGTGGATCCATTAGGGACATGAAACGGTGAAAAATGTTTGCATATTTGATTATTGGTGATTCATCGCATTTTCTGCGATGAATTGTAAATATTCGTTAGGTTAAACGAATATAGGACAAAGACGTCACTTCCTACTGAGTTTTTCCGTCTCACACTAATTAAATTAACAACGTTGGAGAGCAAATAAAATTTAGTTTCCGTCCATTTCATTCTCGTTTGTTTACGTCTGTTCAAAGCTCTAGCTCTGACTTGGTTCCTGGTTCTTGTTCTATGTTCATTTATTTTGTTCTTTATCCACTTTTTAATATTTTTTTACCAATATTGAGCCATTATTATATACAGGGTCAAATTGGATTAGCTAGCGAAACCCCACTGACATGATCGATATCTACACATGATCAAACAAAACATAAGATGAGTTTTCTTAAAGTTAAGTTTTCCTAAAAATCAGTTTTCTTTGTGATATGTAAACACGATAAAACAAAAAATAAACTGATTTTCACTACTGATACTTTAAGTAACAACACAGCCAATGGTCGTTAACCCAAAAAAAAAACATTTTTATTTTATTTTGCCATGTTTAGATATCGATATTAAATTTGACCCTGTATAATATTTTTCTTTATCCCAGTCACACCACGATTCGTGCTTTCAACATAATTTTAAAATATATTTTAGGTCATTAATATCGATGTTAGTCTGACATTCGTGCCAACCTATAATATTAAAATGTGGGGCAGTTTCATTCGTATATTCGTTTGCGGTTACGTTTATCATGTATGTGCAAAGCTGGTTTCGATTAGATTTTATGTGTCATCGTCATCTGCCTAGCTTTTTTCCATATTGGGGTCGGTTTCCAGTCTAACCGGGTGCAGCTGAATACCAGCATTTTACATGCAGCAACTGCCTATAACCCAGTTACTGGGCAATATGCTACCCCTTAGTAACACTGGTTGTCAAACTTTCGAGCTTATAACCGTAACGACTGTCAAGGATCTAAACTAAATTATATGTATACCACCTAAGTACACATTATGGTAAAGCAATAAAGATATTGAGTATTGAGTATCTAGAAATGATCGCCGGGAGCATAGGGTTAACGGGCTTTCGGAGGCACGACCGGGTCTCGATATGTAATGTATAGTCATCCATCCACGGACCAGGCTCGGGAAGCATGGCTTCCTTCCCTTCCTAACCTTTAATCGACCCGGGCGGCTGTTATTATTTAGCCATGAGCCCCTCCCTCCCGTCCTAATTATTTTTGATGATTCTTAAATTTACTTTTATTTGTCTAAACAACACATAAGTATATTAAATAAAGTTTGTACAGGTTTTAAAGATAAAAGTTCGCAAATATGTATCTACATTTTATGCTCATTATTTTATCAACGTATGTCGATAATGAGGCTAGGCTGTTGACATTGGCCGGGCACGATTCCAAACCACTTAGAAACTCTTAGGACGGACGTATATACTTGAAACCAAAAGAAGAATAACCACTTTTTCGAGTAGTCATAAGTACCTTTCATATATTTATTTAACAACGCGCCTGAATACGGGGAGAGCAGGAGAGCAGTGGTGACCTAGTGGTAACAGCCCCAACTTACGAGTTGAAAGTCGGTTCGAACCCAGGCAGCTGCTTTACTTTGTGTAAATAATTTCATCACCACTGCTCTCAAAACGGTGAAGAAAAACATTGTGAGGAAACCGGCATGATGGTAGACGGTATGCAGATTGTAAACGTCACATACATGTCTTTTCATGAGACGTCTACCAAGACGCACTGAGCCCGCGTGGTAGATTAGGTACAGCACACTACCTCTCGAAGAGAGGAGTCCTGTGTCCCAGCAGTGGGAACATTATAGACTGATATAATGTATGTTATAAATTATTAAATTAATTTCTATAAATTATATGCTTATGGTACCTATAACTTAAATATTTATATAAATAAAAGACAGTGAAAATTCCTAATCTATAATTATAAATGTTGTGATATTACGTAGTAGGCCATAATTTATGTTATAATATTTTGACTTCTTCATCATTGTCGTCATTTCTGCTGAAAGACGTCCACTGCTGGACATATGCCTCCGCCAAGCACTGCCACTTCAACGAGTTCTGTGCTTCCTGCATCCAGCGGAAACCTGCTGCCTTCACCAGGTCTTAGGTCCACCTTGTGAGAGGCCTTCCATCGTTACGTCTTCCGATACGTGGTCGCCACTCCAGAACCTTTCGGCTCCATCGGCCAACTGTTCTGCGAGAAATGTACCCTCACTACCAATTCTTCGGGCTATGTCTGTATAATATTGACCTAGTTAGGTATAACTTAATTTGCTGCGTCATAACAGGGTCATCTACAGTCATGAGCATAAATATATCACTATGGACAGGTCGGCAACAATATCTGATTTCATTATTCATCCTTTAATATCTGAAGTCAAGACTATGAAGACTAGTTATCTGATAACGGAAAATATATGTGATCATTTGTTGAAGACATATACAAGTTGCAGCACAAATATGTGACATTAAAGGAACACAAATCTATCCGACGAGACAAACGACGTTAAAATATAGGATACTGTTTTGGCTTTAAAAAGATGTGTCACCTCTTAGAATGCAATAGGTATGCTCATATTGAAAAAAATGGGACACCCCTCTGGCAGCTTAAACATCTGACTGTAACGTTTGACATTGACAAATCCAAACTCCGAGCTGCTACTGAGAAATTGCTAGACGAAAAATCCTATAACACTTTACCCGAATCGAGGATCGAAACTAGGATCCATGTTCACAGTAACGCTACTAGACCAACCAGGCATATAAACAAAAGTTTTCAATAACAACACCCTCTCACCGAGTGGTCGCAACCACTATAGCATGAGGTCCTAGGTTCTATTCCCGGGTCGAGCAAAATGTTATAGGGTTCTTCCATCAGAAATTTCTCAATAGCAGCCCGGAGTCTGGACTTCTGCCCAGTTGATGGCAATAGGCTCACTCCCTAATAATGAAAATGTTATGCATGTGACTTAAACATAACTGGCGTAAAAAGGCGTACTATTATTTGGCCGCAAATAAAACTTTGGCCAAATAATAGTACGCCTTTTTACGCATTGCGATTTAACGTGGCAATGCTGCCAGTCTTCTCGGCACGTTACCAGATGACAGCGTTGCGGACGAGTACTTCGAGGCTAAAGTGACTAAAAAACGAAAGGACTTTTTGTATATCTAGTTAATTAGTCATTTAATTTAGTACTTAGTGTAAATAGTTAGCGGCGTACTATAGTTACACCTCTGCCTAATCCTTCGGAGATACAGGCGTGATGTTATGTTATGTTGTACAAGTAATAAACAAGTACGCGTCCTTAAGTACTACGATGTATCTAAGTCACAGTTCACACGCGCGAGTAATAAGGCACGGGTAAGCACGCTGACTTTGTTTGTCTGAATATTAAACGCAACATTAGCTAACTTGAGGAAATTTTTCAGAATTTTATGTATACGCGATGGAGTGTCCGCACGTGTAAATAATTTCTAATAATCTGTACTTATTACATTTATGGCTAGCATTTAAGACTTAAATTGAAAAGCGATGTAGGTGGCTCGTTTTCAGACTACTTCTGAAACACCAGGTTTTGGAGTTAGCCCCTGCATAACAGCATAATCAACCTACAATTTCCCCACTGCTGGGACACAAGACTCCTCTCTTCGAGAGGGAGTGGGCTGTAGTCTAACACGTGGGCCCAGTGCGGGCTGGTAGATGCCACATGTGTTCGAATTTTTGGTTCTAGGACATGACGGTTTCCTCACCATATTTTCCTTCACCGTTTTAAGAGCAGCGGCGATGAAATTATTTACACAAACTAAAGCGTCTGCCTGGGTCCGACCCTCGTGGGTTTCGGCCCCGACTCACAAGTTGTAGGTCGTCCTACAACTCGTGAGTCGGGATCGATACCACTGGGCCACCACTGTTCAGCCCCTGACCGATGCAATAATGCCTAAATATCATTTACATTTACTTATTTCAAACATAGAGACATATCCACACCACGCCATACACACTGGAAAAGCTTTCATCATACAGAAGAGAAATAACCTTCGCCCAGCTATGGGGTCATCACAAACTCTTAATATACAGTAGAATCCGTTTATTATGACTCCGCTTATATTGACCAACCGTCTATTATGACGTGATTAGAAAACGAAGTTTGGTTTTCATATAAATTTCTTGTAAGAATTCCGGATATAATGACTTCGCTTACAGTGACATGTCGCATTATGGCCGATTTTTAATCAATTTTGTCCGTTTATAGTGACCGACATGATTCTTTACACCTTCGGCAATGTTCGTTGATTCCCGATGACGTTTGGCACGTGGCTTGTTTTTGTTTTAAATCTCAGTCGGTAGTTGACAGTTGAACGTTACGCATTTTTTTGTGACATCCTATGTAAAAAAAATGTCATCTCAACGTCGTAAAGCATTTACGATTGAGGAGAAAGGTGCAATAATATGCAGATTAGAAAATGGAGAATCAAACTCATCTCTGGCAAAGGAATTTGGCGTGGGTCATTCGACAATCTCAATGATGTTCAAAAACAAGAACCGGATTAAGCAGTCGTTCAATTCGAATGTATTGAAACCTAAGAGGATTTGAAAATCGCGTCAAAAAGTAAAAATGAAAAATATATGTAGGTACTATGCACATAGATACATATGTAGATGGATTACGTGCAATTTTTATTTGATTTAATATGCTATGTTTCTCTATTAAAATATGTATTTACCTAAAAAAAGAAGGTTGTTTTTTTTTCACAAAAATGCTTTCTATGGCGTCCGCTTAATATGACGTGTTTGTCAATTCCCTTCGATGTCATTATAAACGGATTCTACTGTACATAATAAAACACTTTTCATAACGAATACTGGCATTTTATCTCAACTCTGAAAAAAAGAAGAGACGATCCGTTCGAACAAGAGAACCTTTTATTTCATACCTTTTAAATTTTTAATGAGCTGTGTTTACGAGGCCTTGGTAAAAATGACAATTATTACTGAAGGTCCCGTAGTACCTGTAGTGTTTATAGTATCTGGGTCGCTATGTAGGTCACGTCGCTAGCAAGAGAAATATTAATATTTGGCCCTAGACGGTGTTGACACCTGAACTAATAAACAAGACGAAATGAGCTTGTCACGGCGTCGTCGCAAAAACTAACGAAGTATCGTATACAGCGAGCCAACAAACCGGAAAAAATCTTGTTGCTACTGAGAAAATACGGGGCTTACTACTTGTTGTTAAAGGAAATAATACAAATGAGTACAGATTTCTGGCTCGTCGCTTACACGTAGTCTTATTAGTATGGTAGAATTAATTAGGGCATGTAATTAATCGAACCTTGAAATAATTACCATTTTGCTTTCTTAAAAATATTTTCGGTTCCTCTAATATAACGAATGAGCCTCTTTTTGTGAGCTTCTAATAATTATTATTTTAGAGTCCTAAAAATACTAAATAGCCAAGTAACTGCGACCAACTTGGATTTAGCGCTCGCTCGGCTCGCTCGCGCTTGGTCACTGCTCTAAACCTAATCCATTTTGTCGGGGTAACCTACCAATTCGGCTCGCGCGTGGTTAGTCACAGTTCCAAGCTAACCTAACCCGTTTAGTCGGGGTATCCTAGCTTGGTTACTGTGACTAACTGTGACAAAAGGCCAGAGATTTAATGAGAGGCTCATTTATTTAAAAAAAAAACAGTGCATCATTATAAAAAAATTAGAGTTTCATTAATTTGAAAAGTGTTCATCATTAGAAAAGTCAATAAGATTTTTAGAGGATCAATTAAATATTTCCCAATAATTAGTAAGCAAATCGTTTGTTATCATGGTTGTAACGTTTTTATTAATTTTACAATATCAAGTAAATATACTTATTACCTCCATTCCTTAAATACCTACTCGTAGAATCGTGAAGGTTCAAGTGACCCAGACTTTTAGTACCTACCTAAGTTTATAATGAAAGACAGGTTGTTTAGTGTTTTGTCGATGGGCTGCACTTTGCTTTAGATATTCGCTTTCCATCAGGCGTGATCGAGGTCAAGAGCAGGCCCATTTAGCAACGAAAAAAAAAAATAAAAAAAAAAATCCATCCGTGATTATTTAAGCAAAATGTTTTAATATAAGTGGTAAAACTGGAAAGCTATCATAACTTTACCTTGTTGCGATGCGACACGAAAGAAAAGGGTCAGAGACCAAATCCGGTCCTCTAAGTAAATCCGATTGTATATTAACATGACAAAATAAACACCTAACAAAAACTAAATAGCCTCCATATTCTATTTGCCAAAGAATCGATCGTCTCAAGCAACACAAACTAAACCAAAGATAACAATGAGACTGTGTAGTTAGGATCTAATTCGGATTTATAGATAAAGTTTTCTCAATTGCCATCTGCCATTGAACAGCCTTTAAGTTGATATGAATTATTAGCAGCTTTTGTCAAAGTGCGTAATAGCGATAAAACGTTGAATTTTCTTGCCAGCAACTCCGTTTGTTAAACTTCTATTTTCTCAAGTGTGGTCTCGAAAATTCGAAGACATGATTATCCACCAACCCGCACTGGGCCCGAGTGGTGGAATATGGTTGATTCCCTCTCACAGTGAGGAGGCATGAATCCCAGGAATGGGAACCTCGACATATTTGTACTTACTTTTACGAGTAAAGGTAAGTCATAATATGAGTTATGTCAGATATTTTTGATTACAACGAAATACTATATTCTTCTGAATCTAACTGAGTAGGTAGATATTTATAACGCAACACGTGGTCATGTCCGATATTATTGCAGTCTCACAAGTGACACATCTTTCTGAAGCCGATGCAGCATGCATTTTATTTTGTTATGTTTCATCAGATAGTTCTGGTGTACATTCGAAATCACATATTTGTGCTGCCACTTGTATATGCCTTCCACAAATGATCATTATGATCACGGCAAATCGTACTTCCTACTATCCTGTCCTACTAATAATATTATAAACTTGAAAGTTTTTTTTATGGATGGATGGATGGATGTTTGTTACTCTTTCACGCAAAAACTACTGAATGGATTTGGATGAAATTTGGCACACAGATGGCCTATAACCGGGATTAACATATAGAATACTTTTTATCCCGATATTTCCACTGGATCGAAACTTATGTGGGTGAAACCGCGGGGCGCAGTTAGTATATTTATATTTGCCGTCATCTTGACGACAGATATTAATGGATTAATCATGAAATCAGATATTATTGCCGAGCTGTTCATAGTAATATATTTATGCTCGTGACTGTACGTCCTACATAGTTTACCTACGTGTTAAACGAGTACTTAAGCCTTGTTTGACGAATTTGACAAACAAACAACTTTGACGTTTCCTACGAAAGTTGATTGATTTTAATTTTTGTTTCTTTAAACGACTATTAAATCACTGAAAATGATTACCGTATAGCATTTGTTTTACAGTTGTGGTTACGGTTTCCTAAGAGAGCGGTTCCGTCATAATATAACGGCCGTTATTGAACATCTGTCTTGTGGCAGCTTGTAGTAAGTAATAACAGCCGCACAGGTTGATCGATCAGGTTAAGCTACGCTTTTCGCGGTTGGTCTATGGATGGGTGACCATCTTTACATACCGAGCCTCGGAAAGAACGTTAACCCGTTGGTCCCGGCTGTCATTCGTAGATCTTTGACAGTCGTTACGGGTAGTCAGAAGCCCGAAAGTCTGACAACCAGTCTTACCAAGGGGTATCGTATTACCCAGTAACTGGATTGTGGAGGTCAGATAGGCAGTCGCTTCATGTAAAATACTGGTATTCAGCTGAATCCGGTTAGACTGGAAGCCGACCCCAACATAGTTGGGAAAAGGCTAGGCAGATGATGATGATTGTATGCCTAACTATCAAAATGAAAAGTCATTTATTCAAATTAGGCTGAGAATCACCACTTTTCGAGCGTCTATATTACGTAAGACAGTCCCCCAAAACGCCCGCCCTTCACCACTTCCTAGTGCTTTAGGTGGGAATAAGTGGCGCAACAAACTCTCCAGCAGCACAGCTGTCTGTTTAGTTAAAAAAACATGATTCTTTATAGTATGCAAAGTAATTAACATTACGAGACGCTGAGAATTAAATTAAATTATTTGCCATATGTCAGCTAGCCACGCCAAAAGCAATGACAATTATTATCAATAAAAAATAAAAATTTAAACAAAACTTAATACCTAAATGAAAGCCTCCAGGCATAAAGAGCCTGATTATGTTTACAAAATCCAGCATTGCGTTCGTGGTATCAAATTAATTAATTTAACAAACAGTACGAATTAAAACCATGTATTAAAGCCTAGCAATATCTCGTCGTCATGTTCTATTTTGCTTCACTGACTTTGTTACATATCACCTTGTGTGTGGAATTTGAGCTGCCCACAAACCAATACGGATGGCGGGTAAAGGCTGGTTTCTTCTCAAAGGCGAATTGGGGACATCGCTGACAACATGGCTCCTGGTATTTGAACGTGGAACCGCTGTGACGTACCTACCAATCACGTTAGATTTTTGAATGCTGTTTGATTCACGGTGAGCTAATAGTTGTTGTCGTTTTCGACATTTGGGATTTAAAGGATAACAGACGGCAATTCACGTAATTTTAAAAACGTTCACAGTCTGATCTCAGTCTTAATCTGTCAAAAATACCTCTAACTTCCCCACATTTTTGACAAGTTTTTCACATTGATTGTCGCTGAAATGAGATTGCGACTAGATTTTGAACGTTTTTAACGGGAATTGGCCTTCAGATTATGAGAAATAAGAATTTATATAAAAGGTCGCGGTTTACTGCCGGCAAAAACATTTCACATAGTAAGTATGTATCTATGAAATATTATAAAGAGGTAGTGAGTTTGTATGTACAGTCCATTCAAAGTTATTCTACCTCTGATTTTGCGTCACTGTCAATATTACAGCGATCTTTAATCTCGTGACAATAAGGTTGCTATTGGGTTGCTGCAACAGTCAGATCTATCAAAATCACAGTGATCTTTATTCGTGTTGTAATTGGGTTGCTGTTGGGTTGCAGCTGTCAAAGGTAAAATGACTGTGATAGGACTGTAGGAGGTAATCTTCGGAACTTCGATTCCGATCCGATCCGATCCGATTCCGAAAACTGTTTCACTAATGGAAAGCGTAAGTACGTATTACCGAGTGTCTTGTTTTGTATTTGAATCAATTATTTATGTTTGATAACTATCCATCAAGATCGCAAATGGGTCCTAGGTATCTTATCTAAAACCCATTTGTGAGAAAATTGTTTTTTTTTTCTCGGCTGAATAGAAAAGTACCTACCTAAAGGCTGTCTAAAGAAATTAGATTTCAGTTCATCGTATTCAGAAGATTAGCGAAAAAGAAGTATAATAAGTAAATTAAAGAATTGTCAAGTCAAAGGTTTCTTTTGAAAGAACTTTTGGCGAAAGTTTTCTTCAAACGAAAAATACCTAGCAAAGGGAAAACCATATCTATGTTAAATAAAATCTTTTGTACATCTAACTTACAATATATAACACAACTTAGGAACTTTTTTAACCTAGGTACCAAATTCAAAGACTTAGGGCCGATTTTTTAATTTTCAGGTAAGTAACTCGTATCTGAGAGACAAAATTGCGGTTTGACAGCTTTTGTATAGAAAATAATTATGTCAAATTGACATAAGTATTTATTTGTTGAGAGAAAGAAAGAAAATACGTTTATTTGCGGCAAACATGACGCATAAAAAAGAACATAAACACACAAAAAAAAAGTAAGAAGTTGGGGGTAAACGTCCGTCACATTCACGCAAAACGGCCATCGCTCAGCATAATGCTAAGACCCTATACGAGACAGAGCCCCAGAGTTCTATAGCTTTTACAAGTCAAATGTAACAAAGGAAGTATTACTTAAAAAGGCTTCGTTACAAATATATTTGTAATTTCATTTAATGAAATTCAATTGAGCTAGAAAGGGTTTTATTTTGTCCTATGTTGCTGCTTAGTGCAATTAAAACGATAAATATATCAAATGTTTCGGATAAAGAGATAAAGAGGCATGGATATCGGGTGATTTACGTCAAGGTATTTAGTTTGCATGAAAATTAACGAACATAAAAATGCTTATTTCCATGGTCTGAAAATCTTGTTGAAGTTTATGTATATTGTCCAGAACACGGTGTATACAAATAAATATAAAAAAAGAACTTCTTTTGTTTTTCTATTAGTTTGAGTACCTACCTACGTACTCATTCCAAATACCAATAGGAACTCTTCAACGAAAACATTACCTAATTAACTAACTCACCTTTCACCTTTATTAAAGGCTACAATCATCATCATTTCAACCGAAAGATGTCCACATAAGGACATCTAGGCCTCCCCCAAGCACCGCCACATCGACCGGTTCTGTGTTTTCAGCAACCAGCGGATTCCTGCGGCCTTCACAAGGTCATCGGTCCACCTTGAGGCCTAAATAGTTATCAAAACGACTCAAATAATAATTTAATGAACTAACGTCACAATAATAAAACCTGACAAACAACTTAACTTTTCACCCATCTATCCCAAGTTATAACAGTGAGAGACAGACAGACTGACATGATCAAATTATAAAGTTTCCAAGTGTCCACTTCGTCACTTAAAAAACCAATAAATAAATCAGCTCAATAAAACGCTCAAATCGCTAGTCAAAGTAATGTTCATAAAACCTAAACTAGAACAAAAAACAAAGGAAGTCCACATAATACCTTGAACACGAGTTCATAATAAAGCACTTAGCGCATAATACTATGATTTATGTATTACACACGCGATTATCACGTAAAAATGGCCGCGGGCGGTGTACGTATGGCGGGCGACATTGGAACTTCGCAATCCACGCCGTGCGGCCAAGGTCAAGGGCAAGTACAAGTGGGCACCCGGGGTGGAATGTTCTAGAAAATCGCTTTATAACAATTCTCATATCAAAGGAGAATATTTGCACGGCACCAGTATTACCTGCATTTCGCGACGTGTACCAATTTTTGTGATTGAATTGGAAATGGAAATGAAGTAACAAAGCAACAAATAAATTGGAAAATATTTGTTTTGTGTAGTTTGATTGAGCTTTATATTTTATAAACAGCAATAAAAACAAGCTCTTTAAAATTGAATGATTTGCTTACAAAATAGATTTGTTGTCTCTATGGGTATACAACAAATATAAAGCTCAATTTGATAGATAAATAGCAGCCCATCGTATTCTATGTGTAGATCTCGATTCAAAAAGGGATTGGAGATTTCTATATGGAGCCTGGCCTACAGTGGCCGCCATTTTGTTTTTTTTTTCAAACTGGCGACCACCCGTTATACCTATATAAATCGATAGCTGACATCAATGCAAAAAGAAAAGAATAATAGGACCAAACCTTGTTTTATTGTTGCATAGATGTTTGAAACTTTAAACATTCAGAGTGATTATTTAGGTATGCCACGTACGTTCCCTTTCAGATATCATACTAATCCAAACAAGTTTTAAATCGAAATTCAACACTTGAACATCTTTAATACTAGAAACTTGATGGTATTTGTGCTACCGTTTCTATACGACCTATCATCTGCACTCCCCGCAGTAGATATCTATACAGGGTGTACACAACTACATGGTCGCCCAGTCGTCTTTCATTTAGGATTCCAGTAGCGCGAAGTACTGGCAAATCCTTTCAAGACTGAAGCGTGCCCGTTGCAATATCCGACTAGTACTTTAACGGATACACTGCGTTTGAAAACAGGCTGTATATTGCATAACGCTACTCCTTGCATTTTCCTCGCTTATTCGAGTACTGTAAGATATGATTTTATGTTTTCTGCGCAGATTTCAGACTTCGTGTTGCAGAATATTAAGTTTTTGACGTCTGTAGTATCGTGTTATGAAGTTTTACTACTGAACTTTGGTAGTCAAGTTGGCAAAATGGAAAAATTCATCAGGAATTTAATGAAGTACATATGTTTGCAGTTTTGTGGAACTGTGCAAGTGTGCAGTGCTGGTATTATTCTGTGCTAATGCACAAATAAAAGATTGGGCTGTCTTTTGTTTCGCAATTATCACACTATTGTGTCATTAATTTAATCAGCGTTTTAATCTTTTTCTAAGGTCTCTAATTACATGACGCGATGATAAGAGCTCTATAGGCATTTGGATAATTTTAAGAACAAAATGAGATGTATTTCAAAAATAAACTTTTACATTTTGGGGGGGGGCCTATTTTCCATAGTAAAATGGCTTTCTATTAGTTTAGAAACTTCGTGGCTAATTTATCAGTATATTAAGTATCCTAGTTGCAATTTCTCTTGGGAGATAAACCAAAACTTCTGGCCTTTTACGATCCACCAATCACACGTTTACCTTTCCTACGAGTCTTGATCCGTAGTTTTTAGGTTGCTTCAGATTTACTGCTTCACCGGGAAATGGTAAGCACAGAAAGCTCTCAGGCGAATTTATGATCTAGCAAAACCTGGTTCCAGCCTCAGAGGCTTTCAATTTTACTAAGATAAGGCACTCGAATCTTGGTGATGATGGTGAAGATGCAAGAGAAAATAGGGTTTGGTTTAAAGCATGTGTAGACTCCTTTTCAAATTAGAAGACACTGTAATATTTATCAACTATTATTTATTACTTAATGGACAAGCAATTTAATCTTGTTAAAATGTTTGCTCATAACTTAAACTCATTGGTAGTTGTTATCCGACCGCTCAACAAAACTTCGGAAATCTTATAAAGCCTTCAATTTTATTATGCATAATAACATTGAAGGACCGGTGTCTAATGTAGTTTACAAAGGTACCGTAATCTCAAAAAGAATTTTCTTTTCAAAGCTCCTATCATCGCGCTCTGTTTCCAATTTGACGGGCAAACTAAGACGAAGCTCAGACAAAATAAAGGGTAACTTAAAATCCTGAGATTTGTTCCACTAGTATAAGGCAAAACTCCAGGTGGCTATAAAATATCTCATTTTCTACAAGTTGTCCTTAGGAGGAGTCGCTCGAGTGGCAGGGTGCGTAGCAACAGAGCAGGGGTGGGGTAGAGGGCCGCGGGGGAGCGGCGCGGCTACGTGGGCGAGTCTGTAGTACTTGTAGTACGAACGGTACAACTCACATCTACAGCGTGTTGTTGTTGTGTCTACATAGATTTGCGCAGGCGCGTCGCCCGCTACGTAAGTACGTACCGATGTGCGGACTACACGAACGACCTCGAACTCCACACCAAATATTGATAAGTCGTACTTAAGCTTTTATTCGTTCGTTCTCTAAATGTGTCTGGCTGAACTGTCAGTGTTCCATAGCACGTATCGTCGGGATATGCGCAACTTCTTTACCACCCTAGACTACATACCTACCTATGTATATCGTGAACTCGTGATGAAAGTCACGTCGCCACGTGTGACTGGGTTTTCTTGATTTGTTTATTACATTTTCCGTACTGAGGTATGTTTTAACGATTTTTTTTTTGTATTAACCTTCGTGTGTCTTTGTAAACCACTTCGTTTGTTTACGTGACAGAAACATCTTTGATATTACTACTAACCGTACTACGATTAATTTATACTGTGCGAGCACCAAAGTTTTAGTTACACACTAAATAATATTCAACATGAAAAGCTAACTAAGTAGATTAATATTATCGTTTTAAATCTTCTATTTTATTTTACCATAGTGAGATAATGGTAACTTATCTCGCGGCTGTAATTTATAAAATAATAACAGTGCTTGTAACTTCGCGGAGGCATGTCAGTAACAGCAAAAACTTACCTTCGTCTTGATTGCTTCCAAGAAGCACTTCGGTATTATGGAAATTGCCTTCCTTCATCATTGTGTCCGGATCTTTAGGCAAAAACACACCTTCCACAGTCGGCGCTGACGGGAATCCCAATATGCCAGTGTAGGAATTCCATTGCTGTACTGATATAGTTTTTGCATCAACTCCGCGCATGCAGTCCATGACTAAGCTCGGATCAGGCACTAACAGACTACTATTGCAGTTACAATCGTCCACTAAAACCTTCCCTATGTCTTGTGCTCTCTCTCCTGTCATCCAACTCCACGGGGCGTTTAAAGTCCCCGATTGCAATATACCTCTTTTGAATAATCCCTTCATCTCCGGCGAAAGCATATGCAAACTCACGCTGCCGCCGCCAGCCGACTCTCCAAACAAAGTTATCAATTCTGGGTCACCACCAAAAGCACGAGCATTATCTTTAATCCAGCGAATAGCGAGTTGTTGATCCCATAAGCCCATATTTCCCGGAGCTTCTTCACTTCCCGGCGTGAAATATTTATTCAAGTATAAAAATCCGAACGCCCCCACCCTATACTGCATAGATGCTACTATTACATCACTGGAAGAAGCCATTATGTCTGCTTTATATAGGTCGAGTGTAGCCGTGCCACTCATGTAGCCGCCACCGTAAATCCACACTAGTATTGGCACTTTGGGCCTCTCGGTAAGAGGCTTATCTTGATGATGACGGACTCGTAAGTGTTGAGGAACCCAAATGTTAAGATAGAGACAGTCTTCTGATATGTTTGTGTTTGGATTCCACATTTCCTCTCCCTCAAAACCAGGGAAGTATTCATACCGTTCTTGATAGCAGCTATTTGGCATCGCTGTGGCTTCAAGTACTCCATGCCACGGGTCGATGGGTACCGGTTTGCGGAATCTTAACGGTCCTAGAGGTGGCTTCGCGAATGGAATGCCGGTGAAGATGTGTACCTCTCTGCCCATAACGGTTTTAGCGTAGCCTTTGACGAGGCCACTTTTTGTTTCGACGATGAGGGGATCATTATGAAAGTTCTTTGGTACTGGACTAGTGGTGGGGGTTGTTTGTGTGGTGGAGGTGGTGGTGTCGTGGTGGTTGGCCCATGACCGCGCCCAGGTGCCTGACACGAGGCAGCAGAGCAGGAGTTTGGTGAACACAATCTTCGTGTTGCTGATCATCTCGAATGTTGTTATTCACACGATTTAACGAGACGTGTCGAAGGACAATCGGAAGTAGTCCGCCAGCTTGATGAGATACTTATTGAAACACATTTCTAGCGGCACCCAATTTGCTCCTGTGGGCGTACCTGAAATAGAAAAAAATGGTTTTAGTCTGGTGTTCTAACATTTAGGGCATAAACAAGTAATGAGGTTACGTCTGGCGCGGATTAAGAATGAATTATTTATTTTATGTGATAATATTTTACATAATTATATATATATATATATATAAATAATAAAATAGATTATTTTATTGAATATTATTTATTTATTACTGTAATTGCCCATGACATCACAGCGGGCCCTATCAGAATACCAGCGCTGCGACATTTATTTTTTAAAGGTCGTAGCATCATGCTGAGATAGGAGCCTTTTGGACTCGTATAGGACTTTCTGTTTCATTTTTCTTTTTGTTACTTTTTTATATAATTTGGTTTATTTTTTATTTTTTATTGTGTTTAGTTTAGTTTTATGAACTTCCTGTACGAGTCGCAATGAATACTTTTTATTTCTTTCTTTCTTTCTTAGTGTAAAGTATAATAATTTACATTTCGTTGTAGTGGGACATTCCAAGTGATATTGTAGTTTTAAGCAGTAAATAATATTCAAGTTTCAAATCACTGTTATTATTTTTGGTTGGTCGTTCAATTCAAAGTTGTATTTCAAGTTTTTATGAACCAATTACGCCTCTTTGTTTCTACTAAATGGCGTCTTGGTATATGATTTCTGTTGTTAATTTTGCAAAATTACTAATACCGTTAAAATTACGTATCGTTTATAGCGTTAACGGTAGCGCAGATTAATTAATTAGTCGATACAGCGGGTGTAGAGTAACAAGGCTTTAGGGATATCAAACTTTATGCCTATTAAAACATATATTCCTACGAAGTTGTGATATTGATATTGTTGTTTGTATATACTCATATACTCTTAAACTGTAGTTAACGTATCTAATAATTGGTTTCTTAGCAGTTTTTTAATATGTGTGTTAGATTTAAATAAAAAAATATTATGGTACAGACGCCAGCACATCAAGCTACTACAATCTGTCAAATTTCTTTAATAGGTTTCAACTTTATTGCTATAGCATTAAGGTTCAAGGTAGATTGGGAAAATTTGACAGTTTCGGGTAGCTTGACCTGCTGGCGTCTGTACATTGTCGAAATTATACCTAGAGGGGTTTGTGGCTTAGTAATACAGCCGGACGGGTCGATCGATCAGGTTAAGCTATGCTGGATAAACATATTTACATATGAAGACCCCTCCGTGTCTCGGAAAGCACGTCAAGCCGTTGGTCCCGTCTTTCATTCGTAGATCTTTGGCAGTCGTTACGGAAAGTCTGTCAATCAGTCTTACAAAGGGGTACTACTCAGTAACTGTGTTGAGGTCAGGTAGGCAGTCGCTTCAGTTAAATACTGGTATTCGGCTGCATCCGGTTAGACTGGGAGCCGACCCCAACTTATTTGGGAAAAAAGCTAGGCAGATATTGATGTGAAAACTATACCTAATTAACTATAAGCTAACACTAAAAAAAAGAAAACGATGTGTGGTCCATAAAATTTGAGGGTTGCCCTCGATTTCTCCAGGATCCAATCATCAGATCCTGTCTTGGTGACTATATGGTACCACTTCAGAAGTATCTCCTTTCGAACAAAAAAAAGAATTTTGAAAATCGGTCCACAATTTGGCGGAGTAATCGCGTAACAAACACACAAAAAAAAAACATACCGTCGAATTGAGAACCTCCTCCTTTTTTGAAGTCGGTTAAAAATTAGTGTTAGCTTGTAAATTGTAATTGTTGTGTCTTTATGAATAAGTATATTTTATCAAATCATAAAAAAAAAATCTGTATGTAACTAATATACTATACAGATTTTAAAATAAAGAAAAATCCAAACAGTTAAATTAATTATGAAATTTATGGACTTTTTGAATGGGTCTTTGAATAAGTACGTTAAGGAATAAGTAGGCTTTAATGGCTGTTGTAAGATACTCAAGCCAAATAGACAACCCTTCCTAATCCCTTCAGTGTCGTAAAATACTACTAGGAACATAAAATGTATAGAGTAGGCGTTAGGTTACATTATCATCGTAAATCAAAATCCATGTCAAATTTTTATGTTGAACCAAAGCTTGAAAGGATTTTAATTAATTTTGTGAGCATTAAATACTATATTCATATTTAAATATATGTTTTGCAAGTATTCATACTAAAATGTCGTCTGCCCATCTCGCCGCCGGACGACCGACATCTCACCTTCCAGTCCTTAGACGCCGCTACGTCACAGCCTTACTCCACCTGTCATCACTACGCCTTGCCATCACGGGCATAACCTGGATGAGGTTGGCACAGGGGCGTGGGGATTGGCACAATAAAAACGAGGCCAGTGCCCAGCAATGGGTGCAGTCGGGTGATAATGATGATGAATATAAAAATAAATATAACGAAGCAAAAGGAGTATGTGTACGGATCGTAGAAGGTAGCGTTCTGTAGTTTCTGCCTATCACCATAGGAATAAGGCGTGAGTGTATGTAGGTATGTAAAATAAAAATATTATTCAAATGAAAATATAAACCTTACTTAATTAAACAAGAATCTTATAACCGATAATACTTAGAATATAAAGTTTCAAAAGGATAAAAAACCGGGCAACTGCGAGTCGGACTCGCACACGAAGGGTTCCGTACCACCGTACAATATTTAACACTACATATTTAAATAAATGCACAACGCCATCTATCGAGTGTAGTTGCAAACTTTTTTAAGCCCCTAATTTTATTCTTCCTCTTTAGAGGATTCAAATTAAAATAAAGTCCTGTCCAATAGATAACTGGTATGATTTTATTTTTAATATTTTACATGTTTACTTATTATTTCGTTATTTTTGTACGAAGTTTTCCAAGTAAGCGCATTTTACAAGTTAGGCCTCTATAACTCCTGAACTAACAAAGTTATCTGAACCGTTATAGTTTTTCTTCTAATTTTATCATATGGACTACCATCACGATTTTTTTCAGATTTTGGAGCCAGCCGTTTAGCTTTTAGAGAGGGGAAACGAAACGCCCTACTTTAACAAAAAAAAAATAAAAAAAAAAAAATAAATCCCTGTACATTTCACACAGCACCATTTATCCCAAGCTAAGCAACCTAATGCTTGTGTTATGGTAACAAGATGGCTGATAAACTACTTATATACAATTTTTTTTTTTTTTTACAAATGCGCTTTAAAGTTGAATATCTCGCAAACGGATACCTAAATAAATAAATCGCTTTAGCAACCTCATTTTTTTTAAAAGACCTGTCATATATCTAATTATACCTATCTAATCAAACCCACTTTTTTTTTTCCGGATGAGAAATCATCAAATGAAGGGGTCATTTGATGATTTCTCATCCGCTCTGGGTGGAGCGGTAGGGAGTGTCAGACTCTTACTGACTAAAACCCACCCATGTTCCTTCCTTTGCCCTTTATGTTCCGGGGTAGCGGTAACCCTTTCGGACAATCCCGCTAAAATCATACCCACTTTACGTGTAGAGGAGGTACCCCAACAAAATTTTTTTTCGTGATTTTATTTTAGCACTTTGTCGACGTGGTAAATACACATGTCCATGCAAAGTTTCATATTTCTAGCACTAACCGTTTGGAAGGTAAGCCGAGGACGGACGGACGGACATGATGACACTATGAGGGTTCCGAGACGTGAACTATGGAACCCTAAAAAGGATACTAAAAGAAAAACGGACAGCAACAAGTTTACCTTAAAATCATGTTACTTTACCCTTAACAAAACACTACCCAAGTTTACCCCAATAACTAGGGATTAACCATATAAAACGTTTGTTTTCGTTTAACCCCGAGATTCGTATTCTCTCCGCTCATACGTCCTTCAATTTACCAGTGATCGACAGAAATTGATTGAAGGGCACTTGTACACAAAGATCCGATTTGGATAATAGTAAGGTAGGGTTGATGTATGGAGTTGTTGGTCGAGAAAGTGGTTTGCAGTTTATTGTTCTCTCTATTGTTAAAATATACGTACGAAAAATTCGCTGAGGATGCTGATTTAAGTAGCTTTTAGAGATATTTGGTTTTTAATTTTCTTTGAGGAGGAACTTTCTTGGAAAAGGTGTTTTTGCCGCATTTTGAACAGAATATATTACTATATTTTTATATCGAGTGGGCAACCTCATGGGCACCCTTGTCTTGTAGAAGCAAAAGGTTACGTCAGACTCCTACTGATTAAAATTTCGCGGTATACTGGCTGCCTTGCCTGCAGCCTTACGGCATCTACATGACCTGTTCTCATAGAGCTCATGCAATGAAAGACATGTCAACGTATTTTTCAGGCCATCGGTTATAGGACCTAGCATATCATTAGTCATGTGCCTATCATTAGGTATCAAATTGATACTATAACTAAGTACAAGTGTACTTAGTTATAGTTCACAATACAATTCACTTTACATTACCCAATGAATGATGTAGATAATCATTAGGTAGGAATATACCAATCTATTCAATTAGGTATAACCCTAATATGAAGTTTTTGGACCTAGAATTTTCCAACGGAAAAAAGTATTTGTCCTTTAGGTAAAGAAGCTGGAGTCCATGTACAGACGCCAGCAGGTCAAGCTACCCGAAACTGTCAAATTTTCCCAATCAACCTTGAACCGTAACACTTTAGCGATAAAGTTGAAGAAATTTGACAGATTTTAGTAGCTTGATGTGCTGGCGTCTGTACATACTAGTGAATAATAGCGAATAACGCCTACCTACATTATTATGCTCAAAGAAGATGAACAAATAAATAAATGATCGATTCGTGGCCAGAAGGGATTAAAATTAAGTAAACAAAGATATATTACTCCCCTACGTTCCCTCAAGTGTTAGACAGGAGTGTATTTGTTTTACACGCACCGTTGCCTATAACTGTATTAAATCAATTCCAACCCGGGCCTACGGGGTGTTACCGGCGAATTTTCAAACCGAAAACTCCCAACACGTTTTGGACTGAATTCAGATGATCAATCAACCGACATGTAATATGAAAATGTGATTCAAAGACAGATATCACTATCATAGATCATGTTGCTATGTGGCTCATCTTAGATGATGATGATTTTGTTTTATGCCAGCCACGGGTAGGTCTTAGCCAAGCATAATAGCATAATCAGCCTATAACGTTCCCACTGCTGGGACACAGGCCACCTCTCTGTGAGAGGGAGTGGGCCGCGGGCCCAGTGCGGGTTGGTAGATGTCACATGTCTTCGAATTTTTGGTTCTAGGACATGCCGGCTTCCTCAAGATGTTTTCCTTCACCGTATTGAGAACAGTGGTGATGAAATAATTTACACAAAGTAAAGCGCCTGTCTGGGTCCGAACCCACGACATACAACCCGTAAGTCGTGGCCGTTACCACTGGGCCACCACTGCTCTACTCTGCTGGTGCTGGGTCTTAGCCTGGTCTAGTATATTTCTCCAACGTGACCTATTTTAGACTTTTTCTATCCAATTTCTCACTCCAACAGTTAGATCTTGCTCCACGCCATCCAACCATCTGAGCTTGTGCCGCCCTCAACTTCCTTTCTTTTTCTTTTTCTTTTCTTGAGCTTGTCATAAAACATGTCTCATGATGAAAAAAGTAGAATGGATAGTTTCTTATTTACCCTGTTGCATACTACTACTAAGATTTGCATATTGCATTTCCGATACACTAAAATAGAATACTCCTTTATTATAAACATGGTTGTAAACTGTAACAAATCATTAACCGTTCTACAAGAAAAGAAGACGAGGTAGACCTCTGAAGAGGCGGAGCCATGATATCGTTAAAACAGCAGAAACAGTATGGGCAAGACTGGCACAAGACAGAGTACATACATAATCAGCCTTTAATGTTCCCACTGCTGGGACTCATTAAGTGGGCTGTAGTAATCTACCACGAGGGCCCAGTGCGGATTAGTTGGATGTGTGTTGAGTTCTGATTCTGATTCTGATTCACGTGTCTTCGAATTTTTGGTTCTAGGACATGCCGTAGTATGAAGTAATTTGGAGGATAATTTCACTGCAATAGACGACCTTTACTAACATACATATAAAATAAAATACACTGAGGGCTGATTTTTCAATAATTTTTATTCGTGGAATAAAATTAACGTCTGACTGATTTAGTATGGAAGAACTGTCAAAAATTTAAAATTATTCCTCAGATAAAATTATCTGGCGTTGGAAAAATCAGCCCTTACTAAAATAATACTACTAACAAATAAAATAAGAAATAAGTTTACGCACATTATATTTCTATGTTTTCATTATGTAAGGGAAAATAAAGCTAAATCAAAAAAACACAACAACACGAACAACACTTTAATTTTCAAATTACTTCAAAAATCAACTAAGTATCACTACATGAATTACTAACCTAGAGACTGCACTAGCTTCCACACATTTACAAACATTTAAAATGTAGTGTATGTTACAATAAGCAGTTCAGGGCGTGCAGTTATACGAGTAAATTAGACGATCTCTACCTATCCTTTTTTTTCTTATCTAAAGAACCTTATTTTCTTTTACAGCGTCTATCGGGTTCCACAACAAATAACACTAATTGAATGTTGCTAACTCCTAGAAGATCTCGACAACAGTATCGAGTTCAATGTATGCTGCAAACAATAACATTGATATTACAGAGTTAATATCATAATATCATATTGTTTTCCACAAACCAAGAGAGAAGATGGATAGCAAAATGTGTTTACTTAAAGCCATTAGCTGATTCTAAAACAAAAAGACTCGACATGTCGTGGAAATGGTAAATCAATCACAATCAAATGTTCTATCGTGAGTGGATTGTGAAGGTAATGACGCTATCTATGTGATGGCTACTGCAGGGCTGGCCGTCATCAACTTTATTGAAAATATTTAAAATAATGGAAAGCTGAAAACTTTTAAAATGTTCACCAAAATTGGGACTCAGATGGTATACAAAGAGCGAATGGTTTGGATGAGAAATATTGACAAGGAGCGAAAAGACAGCACAGATTTATGAGAAGGATCTTAAATGACAAGAAAGATTTAATGACTCGAATATAAAATTAAATTATAATATCGAAACTTTATCATCAGCCTACAGAAGCGATACAACAAAAAATCATGATGGTGCATAGTCCTAACCACAATAATAGAAAAACACTGGCAAAAGTTATTAAAAAAAACACCTTACAGTAATACAATGATGATTGACTGGAAGACTACTAACCGCGTAGCTCCTGATACGTTCACCATAGAAGATAACGTGGTCGTTTGAAGGAGTTTGCCCCTGTTTGAAATGTACAGACAGCATGAAAAGTAAAAGATATTTGTACGAAGTTCCACAGCTGATTTATGAATTTAAAAATGTTTTGTGGACAAACCATTCAGAGGACTTGATAAATGCGGCTGTAGCATGTGAATTAATAAATGTTTTGTCCGCTTTTGATACTGCATGATAATTGCGTAACACACTATCTATCAGTTGCAATGGGTTTCATTTTGACAGTTCAACAACAGTCATTGCGCTATTTACATTGTTGAGCAGACACGTTTTTCGAATATATGGAGCAATGAATTAGCAATATGCTTCAAAATGATACAAATTGAGAGTAATTAGTGTGTGGGTGCTGTACCTACTGACTACCACACAATTTAAAGCATTTGGTCACTTTTTCTTGCACGTGTTTCTGAACCTCAACCAATAAAACTGGATGCCTTAACCGGATTATCTAAACTTGAATTCCAAGGTCATGCCGTCCGTTTGGATTTAGATGCAATTTGACAGTCAGGTTTGATTTGATTGAACATGAATATGAACAAGTCTACGTTATCGATTTTTGAACTTTTCATTTAAGAATCAGCTGAACGTTCATCTCCACACCATGGTTTAGATATGATAATCTTATTCACATAAACTGGCGGTAAAAATACGGGGTATATTTCATACGAAGTATAAAAGTTGACAAATAAAACGAAACATTTTTCGCCATAAAAAGCCAACATTTTTCTGGCTTTCATAACCGTGGTTCCACACGAAGAGCATAAACTGTTATATTAGGCGCAATACCGTTCAGCTAACACATAGTTACAACATTCAACAGATAGTCAATCGAGGGTTATTTTCTATTCGCTTGGCTATGAGGTCGCGCTTATCCGTCGATCTCGGCGCCGATCGGGTGATCATTATTTCATCGGCCGCTCGGATCGGCCGCAGGGGACACATAACCGTTGGCCACGGGCACCGCGCCGAGTGAAAATAACGGCCTGTAATAATATTTGTTTCATGGTGATTTTTATTGTCAACCCCTGTAATGAGAATTGGAATGGATTGCGGTTTTGTACTACATAACGACATGGCGTATGACGTTGCCTCACCTGACCTAATTTTTTTGCTTTATCTACGATTATGTCTGCTATTTTTCCTGCCTTTATTTATAATGAAAGGTAAGTAAGTGGAGCTTGTAGAAATGAACGTAGCAACAACAAATCAACGGCACGAAACAAAGGGTGATTAACAGAAAGGTATCATTTTGCGGGCCACGATCGCAAACCTTGTTTTACGGAGCAGAAAAAGGACGAAAGAGCTATTTGTCGAAGCTTCAGTAATTTGTAAACAAATGCCGACTAATTACTACAAAGATTTGTAGGTAATATGGTAAGCAAAGAAGGCCTTTGACCCGGATTTTCTGAACACGCTTTAATTAAGTAATGCTATACAATATTTTCATAAAGACAATAGGAATAATGTTAGGTACTTATGGTATTTGACGGCCGGAACCCTATTTAATAAAACCGACAGGCGACAATCCGACAACGGTGTAATGTTTTTCATTGTTTTCTACTTTATTTAACTGCACCTATCGAGAAAATGTGACCAATGTAATTTTTTGACAAATATGTCGCATTGTCAGTTGTCTTATTATTTTACCAGGATTGTCACCTACTCCTATCGCGATTCCGTTTTATTAAATAGACCTCTGGTATAGCAATAAAAAATAATCAAACCTACAAAACTAATAAAGGAGCAATAAACTGCTTTGCAATTTGGCAGAGGTAATATGTAGGTACCTTGTTAGAAAATTATTTCCGTGAACAAATACTTTTACCATTTTTTTTTAAACGAAAATGAAAAATCAATTTACACGCATTGTGTTATAAATATACACTAGTATACTTGTACAAATCACTTTATTGGTCCTCAACACATTGAAATAGTAATTGTAACTCGAGACCACTTTCATCATCTCTAGCTGAGAGAAAAAGCTATTTTTTCCTTTCCCGCAGTTTTTCATCCAAAGCCATCTATGGGTTGTCACAACTCAAAATCATCAAATGTTAAAAATGACAATGTTGCAACCCACAAATAATATTAGTTAAATAGTCGATTATTGTGTATGTGAATGACGATAGCAGGTCAAGCTACCCGAAACTGTCAAATTTTCCCAATCAACCTTAAACCTTAATGTTTAGCAATAAAGTTGAAAATCTATTAAAGAAATTTGACAGATTGTAGTAGCTTGATGTGCTGGTGTCTGTACACCATTCTGCCACAAACACGATTTTCCTATTTTTTCTCTTCTTATTGGTTTTGTTTTGATTTGTTTTTATTTTTATTGGTTTTATAAATAAATGTGTAACTTATACCTAATTAGCACAGCGAAACAATTGTTAATTAATCGAGGAAAAGCGAGGTTTATCCCATCACAAGTATCTTCGGATTACTTTCTGGGAAGCCCCGGCAACTTAATTGTATAGATTTAAGATAATAAGCACATTTTTTTTTGTGTGTGCTAACAATTGGTACCAAAATTCCGAAGGCTTATATAATGGGTTAATATTCCTATCTACGCACATACCTATATAGAAACAGGCTCTTCAATCAACACGTGTAGGTAGAAGATTACTCGGTCGTAGTACGGTGTTAATACTCAGTTAGATTCCCTGATTGTGCTCCCATCCTCGTGGTGTAATCCCTTAGTCGGCTTTTACGACGGAAGTGATGGTGTTGGCAAATCCATATGTAAAGGAAACCACGTGTTTGTGGTGAGTTCCTATTACCTACCAAATAGTAATTGTAGCAGTAAGCACTAATGTGTAAAATAGTTTACCACCCGTTATAATAATAATACATCTCTCGAGGCTCACGTTAGGCGGTTGGATCAAGGGCCTGTGGGGTAATGGCATCTCACACTAACAGTAGCAATGGCTTTAATTTTGACAGTTCAACAACATTCATTGCGTTATTTAAGTTGTTGAGCAGACAAATGTGTATAACATATGAAGAAATGGATTAGCCTCCTTCAAAATGATTCACATTGAGATAGATAGTTTATTACGCAATTAGGGTTCAGATTCAGAAGGCAATATTTTCGATACGGCTCGCATCGTAAGGAGGTTCCTGTCTCGGGAGCCCTAACCACCAGTACCTATACGGGACCCTGCTCTCAACACCGGCAGACCACTATTTATTTATATAATAAATAAATATTTAAAATATCTTTTTATTTTAAAAAATATTTAAAATGTATCTATATAAATAGATAGAAGACTAGCTATTACAATCTGTCAAATTTCTTTAATAGATTTTCAACTTTATCGCTAAATAAAGCGTTAGGTTCAAGATTGATTGGGAAGATTTGACAGTTTCGGGTAGCTTAATGTGCTGGAGTCTGTACACCTTAAAGATTACAGATATAAATGTATTTTTTAACCCCCGACGCAAAAACGACGTGGTGTTATAAGTTTGACGTGTCTGTGTGTGCGCGTGTGCATGTGTGTGTGTGTGTCTGTCTGTGGCATCGTAGCTCCCGAACGGATAAACCGATTTTGATTTTTTTTTTTTTGTTTGAAAGGTGAATTAATCGGGAGTTTTCTTAGCTATGTTTGATGGAAATCGGTTCAAGATGGCCGCCACCTCAAAATGGCGGAATTACATATGTTTTCACAACTTCCAACTTTCAAACCAACCAACCTTCCAACTTCCATTTTTTTGATCAAATGTTTTCGCGTCGGGGTACCGCTACTATTGTAAACATTAACAGAACAATAAGCTAATAATTATAGCGATCCCCCGACGCGACAACATTTAATCAAAAAAATTCATACGTACTTACGTAGAGTCATAATATCAAGGTTATTTTTTTCTTTTTAAGGGATTTCACATTTATACCTTTTTTGTTCTATTTGTCGCTATTTTTTCATTGTTTTTTTACCTAGTTTTGTGTCGGGGGTTTTTAAAATTGTTAATTTATTTTTTTTTACATAAGGAGACACAATGAGTGGATTTGTCGCTAAAAGCGATCTCATACAGACAACATAATATGGAAGAAAATTAAAACGACATAATAATACCATTTACCATTCAAATTACTTAACCTAAACATATAATATTTAGCCACAATACTCAAAAACTACCAACTAGCTTGTGGCTAAGTAATAACAGCCGCACGGGTCGATCGATCAGGTTAAGCTACGCTTGCCGCGGTTGGTCCGTGGATGGGTGACTATCTTTGCATACCTCCGTGCCTCAGAAAGCACGTTAAGCCGTTGGTCCAAACCGTCATTCGTGGATCTTTGACAGTCGTTACGGATCGGCAGAAGCCCAAAAGCCTGACAACCAATCTTACCAAGGGGTTTCGTATTACTCAGTAACTGGGTTGTGGAGGTCAGAAAGGCAGTCGCTCCATGTAAAATACTGGTACCCAGCTGCATCCGGTTACATTGGAAGCCCACCCCAACATAGTTGGGAAAAGGCCAGGTAGATAATGATTCAAAAACTACCAACCGTAAATAAAACGAACGAAAAAAGGGATAGGGTAAACACAAACAATGTATTGACAACACTAGAGTGTGTTTATACAATTTGTTCAGCCGACAAAAACTATTCGTTTGTGTAACGGTGAACGTACATTTCACCGGTTTCGATAACACAAGTTTTCAATTCGAAGGAAATTCTATTGCTATTTATTTACAGCGAGTGAGTTGAATACAAAATAGCACGTAAACCTGTAAGGCAATCTACAAACGATAACATGTGGGCTCAGGGCGCACGAGTAAGCCATCTTACAGCTAGGATTTTTAGGAAAAAAAATACGTTCTAAAACTTTTCCGATAACTTTTACTTGAACCTGCACTGAATCGGTGATGTGGTCATTGTTTTTTTGAAGACTAGTCAGTTTGCTGTCGTTGGATGAAATATTTATTTGATAACTAAAATATTGTTCATGTTCAAAAAATATCTCAAAACGGTGAAGGATCATCGTGATCGGTGATGAACATCGTGATGAAACCGGCATGTCCTAAAACCAAACATTCGAAGACATGTGACATCCATCAACCCGCACTGGGCCCACGTGATGGATTCCGGCCCACCCCCTTTCACAGACAGTGCGCTTGCGTCCCAGCAGTGGGAACATTATAGGCTGCTTATGTATGTAAGTAACTAAAATATAGTGGTTCGTAATAAATTAAGACTTTAACAGCTCATTTAAGCCCTTTGGAGGTAAGTTTGTTTGTTTAAAGTAACTACGAGTATGTATGTTTAATTTCCGTCTACGATTAAAGCATGAGTTTGTTAATTTGTTTGTTCCTTTGCCTGTTTAGGCTTCATCGATCATTGTGTTTCGCACTCGCGTAATTTGACACTTGTAACATTTCATAATTCACTATAGCAACGCAAGTTACAGGGTAAAACTAACTAGCAAATAAATATATTTTGTAGAGCTTCGTTGATCTACATGCCCGTAGGCGCGACCGCCGAGACTAAGAACTCGACTAAGTGATAATGGGTTTTTTATTGATCCTCTTCTTTTATTGTCATAAAGGTCATAAACGATTAAGTCAGTCAGTAAGGATAATGGCGATAACAGTGTTAACAGCCTAGGGTGCGCCAGAGGTAATTATACTGTTAGACATTACTTCTAAAGGTAAATTCTGATTTGATTGGGAAGACTCGTCCTATATCATTGAACGAGATTGCGGCCCCCTATGTCCCATGTCTTCAAAGTAAGGTATCTTTTCATATTACGTCATTGGACCAAGCCTTTTCTCAACTATGTATGTCGGGGTCGGCTTCTAGTTTATCCGATCCAGCTGATTTTACATGGAGCCACTGCCTATCTGACCTGTACAATCCAGTTACTGGGTAACAGGATAGGAGTACCCCTAATTACAATCGTAGTGTTGAAATCTATAGCTACATAATATAAGATTAGCATATAAGAAAATATTAACGAAGTCGAAACAGTACATTGTATAATGCCGAAAGTATAGTATGATGCCGAAAATACAGTTTTTAGAATTTTTGTCCGGTTTTCTGGATGTATATATTCCGGATTGGCGCAAAAACAGCTGAACGGATTTGAATGAAATTTGGCACACAGAAAGTTTATAACCTGGATTAACACATGGGGACTTTTAATCTCGGTACTACGTTCCCGTGGGATATTTTCCGACATCCACGAGGTTGAAGCCGCATAATGACTGATAGGTGTTAATTATGTTCACGTTTTAGAATAAGGAAGAATTTCTTATTTTGATTGTTCATACCAAAATACAGACCATGACAGACAATCGATTCAATCACATAAGTTATATAAATAAAATGATAATAATTAATAGTGTTTTCTTGCTCTTTAAGGAAAAATCTGGGTGATATTGGTCACCCAGATTTTTCACTTTTACATTTCACCCAGAAATTGGCACAGGGCTTTTAGACCATATAATAAAATTGGTACAAATATTTAAGGTCTATCACGAATGTTTGTAGAAGTGATAGGGTCGGTTGCGGACAATGAATTAATGATGACGCGATCGGCACGGATCCCGGATCAGCTGATGGGTGCGACCTAGTTGTACGTTAGACCTATGATGCTGTGCGAATCAACATCGGTAGGTATTTAGTTTAAAAAATGTATGGCGGAAATTGTTGTTGACTGAAATACTGATGTTACTATATCATCAATGTTCTAAACCAGTAGTTTTACAATTGCAATAAAAATCCTTACAAGTTACCACTTTTATATCCACAGTTTATATCAAAGATTTATACTTGCTAGAAACTGTGGCAATGTCAATAAGCAACCATAGAAGAAAGAAAGAAGTTACAGAAATTTGAAACACAGGAACGAAGATCAAACAGAAGAAACCCCGCAAGACTAAAGAGCTCATGAAAAACGAAAACCACTTAAACTTGAACATTAAAGGTTGTGAATAAATTCCTTTCATGTATGACGGTAGCGCATATCAAAGTACGTTTGTGGAGATCAGTAGCGGCTTCCCTAGGGAGTAGTCGGTCTAAATTAACTTAGACTCGCTATGTATGCAGACTGTCGTGTCATCTAACGAGGTCCGAGACAGCGCTGTACAAGTTTACCAAACGACAATGTGCCGCTAACTTATACGTATAGCGTACATCGCTGTTAAATTTTGGGGTCCTAAAGGGGTGAGTTCTGAGACCTCTTGTGAATAAACGTCTGCCATTATTACCATCATCAAACATTAAGCGAACTACGTATTATGTAGTCTCTCAGGTTTTCAAGCGAGAATAATTTTTGGTTTAACTTCAAAGTCGAATCTTATCTTTCAAATTGAGATTCTGACCTCGAAAGTCTCCGATTATACAATTTTAACCAATCCACGCTTTCATTAAACACGATATCTATCTCTGAAATCCAAACAAACAAGAACACTTATTATGTTTCTTCAAAATTGATTTACTGTACATTTTATTATTCAATGTGATTTTATCAAGAAAGTATAATAATTCCATTTAAAGTTAGTCGTCACGAAGTCTGTGAAACAAGCAAGCAGTGCCTTCCAAATATTTTTTCAACGTCGCGAAATGAACGAGCTCATTATTCCGTGCTGACTTCCAGTTTGATGCTTCTCTTTTTCCTAAAAGTTCGCGTAATCCGTTTGGAGAATATCTCTTGCCTTACTTTTTTCAAGTCAATTTTTTTTCTCTCTGATGTAAGTAACTGGCTGAGAAAATGTTCCTGGAATTATTACTTTTCTTTTAAAAATGTACTAAAAAATAATTGTAACCGTATTTCGAGAGGCTGAAAAACGAGTGTCGTAAATTTGATTTGTGGCTGCTCTTCGTTTGAAATGATATTACCAATTTTTTTAATCTTAATAAAATATTTTAGTGCAAAATTATGATTAGGTTTTGTGCTTTTGTACTTGTTCAAATTACTTTCAGACTTAAGACCGTTATTACTAAGAACAAAGGCAGTCAGCAAATATGTTTGTGTAAGTACGTGAACATAATTTTTAATTAAAAAAAAATGTAAACGAACGGTAAAAAACATTATCGATTTCAATCAACATCTAAGTTAATATTGGTCCTCATACTAAAACCGAGTTCCCATCCGAGTTCTTAACATCAAAACTGAAACCAAAACGTCTTACATCACACATTCTTATTCTCGAGTCGCTTACCGCTATCGCATCAGCTGTGAGCCCGCTACTTTACAGTGGGGAAAAGAGGTGGCCGGGGAGCGGGAGGCGACGAAGAGGTCGGCGCGCGCCGCTCGATAAATCGATGTGGGTAATACAATGCTATGCGGTGGGACGGCCTTGGGAGCTTGCAGCCTGCAAGACACACCCCCGTTCTACTTTCAAGTTCATTACCAACGAGACGTCTTCACTCGGTAACGAATGAATATCATCTGACCTAATTACTCACTGACGCATGATTACTGTTCGTGCTACGATAGGTGATTGGATCAAGTGATCCCACGCGCTCGGCGCCTGAGTTGCCGTGTTGCGACTAGGTGATAATGGCATTTGAGAATGTTTTCTATAATTTTGAAGAACGTTTATATATTTTTGTATATATAAAATCTATACAAAAATATATAAACGTTCTTCAGAAAAAAACCATTGCTTAGCAAGTTGACTATCAACTTATTACTGTCCGTAAATTCAAATCAAAACTGTCATTCTTTGACAGTGAATTGGCTTTAACACACGGTCGGCAAATAGTCATATTATTAATAGTCAATTATTTACCCTGGCTGTAAATGTTATTTCCAGTGTTTAGGTGTTACTGTGCAAACTGTTACATTTTTAAGACATAATAAAATGGCTTTCAAAGTTGAAATGTTAATAAAATACGGCGAGAATTTATTCAACCCTAAACAGCTGTCTCCAGTTTGAGTAAAATTAATAGGAAAAATAAAATAGTGTTCACTGCTTTCTTTTAAAAGAAGCAAACGTTAACAAGTGAGTAGCCATTTGTAAACGTCACTAGGCAGCCTGACACTCTTTAAATTGCAACATTCTTTGAAGCAGGTGATATAAAATATTACCTAGTACTTAGAGCAATAAGTCTGTTTTAAGATCAACTAAATGTAATGCATTGTTAACTAAATCACGATACCTAATAAAAACTTTGTATATGTAGTAAGAAAAACTGTCCGTTGTTGAAAGCTTTATTGTTTATCGCATAATAAGTCAAGTAATATGCAAAAGACTTGTTGCGCCGATCCAAAAAATAGGGATAAGGGCAGGAGAATGTTGATGAATAAGAATCAAGTAATGACATAGGCAGTTAGTTGGTCACTGTGAAATATCGGCATTCAGATGTATCCGGTTAGGCTTGAAGCCTCCCCTTACCCAAAACTATGATGGGGTAGAGTTTATAGTCTAGGCCTACTTGGGAAAAGCCTAGTCAAATAATGATGTGTAAGAATCAAGTAAAAACCCGATATTATGAATTTTGAATGATTAAAATATGTAGTTAAATTGAAAGACTCTATGAAACACTATAATTTTAATTCAATAACCGATTGAATGTGTTAATTATAATTATATATAATTATTTTTATTATTATAATTATATAATGTTATAATTTAAAAGCCATTGTGTGTCGCGTGGATCCACGTTCCATTGCAAAAATATGAAGGATTAAACAACAGAAGTAAAATTATTTTGTTAAAATTAAAATAAATTGGCCTAAATGCAAATGATGCCAAAATTTACGAAGATCGTACGATCTTCTATATTAAAAAAAAATCTTCAAATTCAAAAACTTCTAAGACAAAATCTCCGTCAAAAGGAAGAGTAAAATAGGATCAAATAGAATACTCTTTATTGTATACCTACACCATATAAATTACAGATAAAAATACATATAAATCCTTATCCTTTTCTTTTCAACGTTATTGTAAGAAAATAAACAGTAGTTACATAATACATACGTAATACATAAAATGGCCGTGTCTCGCTGAGAAAGGCCTCCCCTCGTGTACCGGAGATGTCGTAAGCAGCGACTAACGGATTATGTCAAGAGGTAGACAAGCATCCTTCCGACTGGTAATTTAAATAGTATTTAGCTGACCTACATTAGGTATTGGTTTTATAAGACGTTTTAGAAATAAATACTGTTATACATTTTATTCATGACAGAGGGGCTCGTGGCTAAATAAATACAGCCGCACGGGTTGATCTTCAAGGATCGTGCATGGGTGACCATCCATTAAGAACCCTTTGCGCCTCGGAAAACATGTTAAGCCGTTGGTACCGGCTGTCATTTGTAGACCTTTGACGATTTTTACGGGTAGTCAGAAGCCCGAAAGTCTGTCAACCCGTCTTACCAAGGGTATCGTGTTTCCCAGCGTAAAAGCGGCTAATACTACTAAAATCCTTTCAAGACCTTTTTGGTAATAGAAACATCTTTCTATTAGCCACGGATCATCTGAAAATGTCATACAAACGAGGAATGAAAGGATATTTAAAATGATAATAATATTCTTCTCTCTTCGTTAGACGGTTTTCTTGGCTCACTGTCAGAACCCGTTTTGCTTACAGAAAATGATGGGTCGTTGCTCGCTCCTTTATCAATAATGTGGTATTCACCATGTTTTACGAGATGCGATTGAAAATTGTTCATGCTTATTTTATGAAAGCAAGCACTGGGAAGTGGTGAAGGGGGCTCGTTTTTGATCCTCAGCCTAATAATTTATTTTTTCATTTTTGTTTTAGATTTTTTTATTTATGACCAATGTGTAGAGTGATGAACCTTTATCTTAAACAAGATACATGAGTCTGCAGGATTTGATGACGATGGACTAGTCTCTATCAATAGACATAATATACAAAGTAATATTCTATCAGTGTTAACGATGACAGAATAGTAAAAATTGCTACCCAAAGGTCCTTTGTACAGTCACGTTTTTCCTACCGTAAAAACGGTTATATAGTGTGTAGGCACGGTCGTCAGTTTTGTATGGATCACTATGGAAGCTTGTTGACGGACACGTTTTTTTACGCCGTACCGTAAGAAACTGTGCCGTGTACAAAGGGCCAAAAGCTTAAATCGCGTTCGCCCTGTTATTAACATTTATATGGCTAGTAAGTCTTATAAGCACGTAATGCAACCCACTGGTTGCTGTAATGCAACGTGGGATTATGAACATTGAGAGGGATTGAGAGTACAAAGAAAACAGTTGAAAAACGCACGAGATCTGATAAATAGTCCAAGTAACTACACCATTCGCCTGTATCTAATCCGCGTTCGGTAGTAAACGCTGTTTTGTTTTATTATTAAAGTTTTCGCAACCAAACACAAGCACCGTTCACGTGATAGAAGATTTAGTGTGAGAGACAGAGAGAGTTATATTTTTCTTCTCTCTCATGTAACGAAATGTGCCTAAATGTGACGCGTCCTTGAAATTTCCACGCTCAATTCTCTTCCAATTATCAAATTGCCACCTAAGATACATCAACAATGGATAACATTACTAAGTGATGTATTCAAATGAAACAAACCAACATACAATTTCTGTAGTCATATTTCAGACACGAAAATAAAAAGCTGCAAACGAACCTTTGTTCCAGTGTTTACCGTAGTAGAGGGAAGTAAATAAAAAATAAGTGGTGTACGAGAGGGCAAATAAATTAATTAAAACAATTTTGATTTATGCATGACACGCTCGGTAGCCGAGGCTCTGTTTTAGTACCGTGCCGTCTACCTGACATACCGACAAACGAGGTTATGGAGAAAAGTTCAACAGTTATTTGAATTAATTCAGTCCTGTCACAGTAATTTTACCACTGATTTTGCATCACTGGCAAAATCACAGTGATCTTTATTCTCGTTACGAACCAATGCGTTGCAAATGAAACACAACTAGTGCATAAAAACACACAAGCACACACACAATATACCATTTGTTTTTAACGAACACGAAAATCATTTAAAAAAAAGAGTAAGAGAAAAACATCCCGAAAGGTCATAAGATCGGTATCGACAGATCCTCATTTACGAGTCAGAAAGTCACTTACCGACTTCTTCTTAGTCAAGATTAGTTTTATGTACTTTTCAAAGCGTAAACAGAATGTGGTGTGAAAGTTTCAGCCCTAGACGCAATCCCATCTCATTGCGATATTGAGAATTATGTTTTCTTAAAAGAATTTATATATTTTTTTTCTACAAAACAGCAAGTAAGCACTTTAATAATTCAGAAACTTTCTCATTATTTCGCTTTTCAACTTTTAAGTTACATAAATGCTAAAAACTACAAAGTCATTTTTGTGATTGCAAATGTTGCGATTTTCTAAATATTTATTACTTTTCACAGCACTTATTATAATGGAGAATAATGTAGACACTTTGTAGAGCATAACGATAAATGCTTTAAGCATTTATGCTTCTCTCGTAGCTTTATTAAAGATTCGATGTTATGCGTATATAGTACAAAAATATTAAACAGCCACGCTCAGAATACATGTACTGACACAAATACAGAATATTCATTCGTCTTAATGGATACCTCGGAGGATGAGGTAGAACGCCTTATCCTTGGTTTGAAGTCAAACTGCGCTAGTGGGTGGGATAATATTAGTAGCGATTTCTTAAAAACTTATAAAGATATTCTTATTCCACCTTTAACAAAAGTATTTAACAACTGCCTGCAGTTGGGTGTGTTCCCGGAGTCTCTAAAAAAGGCTGAGGTTTGCCCCATTCATAAGAGTGGCGACAGAAATCGTATCAATAATTACAGGCCAATATCTATTTTACCGGCTCTGTCGAAGATACTAGAAAGAATTATAAACACTAGACTGGTAGACTATTTAGAGAAAAATAACTTGCTGTCTACGAATCAATATGGCTTTCGGCAGGGTATGTCGACTGAACTGGCTGTTAATAAACTAACCAATTATGTCAGCTCAAACCTAGATAGTAGGAAAAAGTGTCTCATTATCTTCCTAGACCTAGCAAAGGCTTTTGATACGATTTCTGTCTCCATCCTACTGGATAAGCTGGAAAGACTGGGAATCAAAGCTATTTGTCTGGGCGATCTCAATGTGTTCGACTTGATGCACACAAAAGTTATGGCCAACCAATCACACATGGAGTTCCGCAGGGCAGCATCTTGGGGCCTACGTTATTTCTAGCATACATTAACCAACTCACAAATCTTAAGCTCTCCCAGGGCGAAATAATCTCCTTCGCAGATGATACTGCCCTCTGTTTCGCAACCGATAACTGGGATGACACTTTCAGTGCTGCTCAGCTTGGTTTTGATATGGTTGGGAAGTGGCTGCAGAGTAACATTCTTACTTTAAATGTAGAAAAGACGAAATTTATCTGTTTTGGCATTAGAAATGTAAGTGGTATCACTAGGAGCCAGAAAATCGTCTCACACGAGTGTCAATCGAGATCTTTCTGCTCGTGCCCTTCACTGGAACGGGTTCAGACGATTAAATATTTAGGTGTAACAATTGATAGTAGTCTCAACTTTAAAGAACACATAAAACTCCTATGTGGAAGAATTCGCAAACTTATATTTATTTTTAAAAATTTACGGCATGTCGCTGATTCACAACTGCTGAAACAGATCTATTTTGCTCTCTGTCAGTCGCTATTATCTTACTGTATTTCCTCCTGGGGAGGGGCTTTAAAAACCACCTTGAGGAGTCTTGAGATCGCCCAACGTGCAGTACTCAAAGTTTGCACTTTTAAACGTATCCTTTTCCCCACCGCACAACTGTACAAGAACTGTGAGGTTCTGACTGTAAGACAGCTATACCTACTTAATGTTACTCTTCTACAACACAGCAAACAAGTTTATAATCCGCTAAACCTACAAAAACGAAGAAAAGATATTGTATGCGTCAGAAACGAAATAACTACAACTAAATTTAGCTCAAGATTTACCAACTTCATTGGACCCTACATCTATAATAATATCAACAGAGCAATAAATATTTACCCCATAACGAAATCACAATGTAAGGAACAGGTAACAAAATACTTACAAAAACTTAGTTACGAAGAGACTGAATTGATACTACATATACCACAGTGATTGACTACTTACCACAAATACACACCCTCTTACATTCACACACACATAATCATATCACACAAATAGAGGACACACACACACATACACTGTTCAGATTTTATCTTGATTTAATTTTTGATCTTAATTTAATTTAATTTATTTTTTTAATTTGGACAAGTTCCAAAAATAATGTTTCCTTTAATGACCGTATTATTTTATTGCATCAAATTATTATGTTATTTCTAATATTCTTTTTTATTTTTCAATATATATATATATATTTTAATCAACAAAATGTTAACATCTCTACTTGATGGCTATTTTTAAGTCTTTATTATTTGAGGGTTTGGGCGCTGATAGCCGAAATACAGGCTTTCGCCTAGTTCGGCTACAGATGTCTAATTCGTTTTTAACAAGAAATTATAGCCTATATTATGTTTGTGTAACATTGTAAGCAATTATTGAATAAACTTATATTATTATATTATTATTATTATAGTTTTATGTTTACAAACGCCAGCTCTTAAAGACTTAACGAGAACCTTTGATGCCATTATCAGACAGTCTAGGTATTCACAGTAGATACTACTGCAGCTAATGTTTTAATGTATATAAAATAATCCTTTAGTTGCTTACGATACCCACAGGAGGAAAGACTTAGGTAGGCACTGTAGAGATTATGGCATAGTTTGTGGCATGCAACCTTTTCTAGTAATTATAAGATAATGGCATCAAATTATGAGATAAACGCCAATGCGAATTTGGAAGGCAGAATAAAGATATTAAGAGTCAGCTTAGCGAGCTGTCAAGCGCATGTCACCATATGAACTTACTCGGACAACAGAAGGCCAATTATTCTCGTAATTTAAAACGTTAAAAATCTTGGTCTCATCTCGGCGACAAACAAATGTCAAGAACTTGTCAAAATGTAAGGAAATTAGAGGTATTTTTGACAGATTGAGACTGAGATCAGACTGTGAACGTTCTTAAAATTACGAGAATTGCCCCTCAGATGTCGTAGTCTGACCTCGTATCTAGGCTGAATCATTATAAAATGAAATCTTTAAGCGCACGTAGGAAATCGTTAGATTTCATCTTTTTATTTAAACTAATAAATGGTCTAATAGATTCTCCTGAGCTTTTAGAAAAATTGAAATTTAGTGTCCCACGTAATAGTAGCCGCTTACTAAACCGCCGCCGCCGCCGCTTACTTTCGTCCTGCCTCATAGTCGGACTAATATCGGTAATTTTTCACCCATTTGCCACATTCTTTCTCTTGCCAACTCCATTCGTGGTGAAATAGATATCTTTGCTGGTTCTGTAGCCTCGGTCAGGACTAAACTTAGAGTTTTAATTGTATAATTTTTATATAAAAAATGAAATGTAAACTGACACAAATATTATTATTATAAATTCATTTTACTGTGCTTTTGTTGAAAGGGGTATTTTTGACTAAGGGCTGATTTTTCACTGGACAAATAATTTGTATTCGTAAAATTGAGCACTTTTTTTAAGAGTTGAAAAATCAGCTCTAAGCGCCGGGTTTTTAGTCCGTAGTTAAACTCGACCAATTGTTAAAAATAGTAACTAATGGAACTTAAATTTTTGCAAAATATGTTTTGTGATCAATTGTTAGTTTATCTAATGGTCACTAATGGTTATTTTTTTAACGAATAGTTAGTTGTTTGACCATCAGCAATGATATTATATCATTAGATAAACTAAAAATTGATCGAAAAAACACATTTTGCTAAAATTTAACCATTAGTTACTATTTTTAACAATTGGTTGAGTTTAACTACAGATCAAAAAACCGGCCCTTGGTATAATAAATATTGCTTGTCGTCAATTAACATACATGGCATTTTTTAGTAAATCAACTTTAAGAAAATATACAGATACAGGTATCGATTTCACGAAAGCGGTAAGTGAAAAATCAAAACCTAAGGTAAGTTATAAGTAATCAAGAATTCTGCATGTCCAAAAAATCTCTGAGACCAAAACATGAATCTGAAAAGGTGCCAAGTATGTATGTACAGTATTAACCCGCTAACCCGCACACGACCAAAGTCACAGCCACACCACAAAAATGTCCGCTAAAAGCTCGAGACCAAGAGCTGTCAGCGCGACCATCTCAAGTTTTTCTCTAAGTAAAACATACCATGTTTTATATAAAAGCGGCCTTAAAGATACGACTTTTATTCGACTGTCTGATTATGTTTAGTAAATCAATATACACTGATGCATCTACCTCATCTATTATTCATTCTGAATCCGATAGAAGTCTAGCCTTTCCATTTACGACGTCGTGTCTAGGTATAAAGATACCTACCGATTCGTGAACCCTCCATGATAAACATATCTGATAAATAAATCTCTTTGCTGTAATATTTAAACAAGCGAAAATGCAAGTCGACCGAAACGTTGGTACATAGTAAATTATACCTCAAATTCATGACTAAATAATAGGGATTACTGTCTCTACCTATACCGTTTTTGTTACAGTAAAATGGGTTTTTGTACATAAAAGGATGATACTTTAAATCTATAGGACGATAAAGATGATATCTATTCGTAATAATATCTTTCCCTCAGGAATATGAGACACGCTTCTGTAGCTCCAGCGAATTATATGTTCGCAAAATACTGTCATATCATATGACATTGTTGCTCTTTTGGGATCGAAAATGATAAAGTCAAAGTGAAATCATTTATTTCAAATAGGCACATAAAAGGCACTTCTGAACGTCAAACATTACATTAAAATAAAATTGATTCTAGTCGCCTCATCCAAAAGGTAGTTTTCGTATGGAGAAGAATGGGCAAGAAACTCCGCCGCTATTAACTATATCTATTTTATTTTTCAGCAATATTTTAATATGGCGGCATGCTCGTCGTGTTTTCATTGAATGATCGAAAACAATTCAAACAACACGACAATTTCATACCGACCCATTTGTCCAATTCTAAACTACCATTTTAATTCAAAAACGTCAAAAAAGTTCGGTTTATTTTCAACAATATCGATAGCTACACGTTTAGCCTCGGGCATAAACAAAAGCAATATATGCACATTGTGGAAATAACCATATTTGCATTTAGATCAGATATTTTGAGCTGGAAAAGTCCTTCAAAGCCTGACTTGGTTAGAAATAGCAGCAAGGCCGGGCCGACGAGGCCGCAACGTCATGTACGTGTATTTTAGTTAATAATACATCTTAGTTACCTTGCGGAGACTGATAAATACTTCAACAATACTTATAATTACAAGCCCTGCCTTATATGTAAAACTGTAGGTTACATCACGTAGCGTCTCCGTCGTGGTAGGTACACTGCTTAGTATTTTCGTCCCGTTGTAAGGGAATATAAAATTCGTATCACGATCTCTGAAGGGTCCTACTCACTGCTTATCTTAATACTATAACAGTCTCTTAAAGAAAATGTTTACTGAATACGAAAAGTAAATGATGCTTTTCTAGGTCGATGATGACAGATGGAGGGGACGTCGCGAATAAAAAATCTTTTGAAAAAAATATCCGAAAATATCGAACAGCGGTGTTATTCTGTAAACACTGTCGAGTTCCATTCTGTAACCTCGTGTGATCTCGATCTATTGATTTATATATTTGTATTCAACTAAGATATATGTATTATTCTAATTTATTAATGTAACTGTTATCAATCTGTTATAATAATGTAGAACGAAATTTTTGTTATTATTATTTCACATGAATTACCAAAATTAATATTATTAAACTAATTTTAATTTTAAACTATCCATTTTAGCTTTATAATAATAATATGTAAAACCAAAATGGTGCATGTGGTGTTAGCCTGTAATTGATTTATTGTTGTTTTGTATAAACAATTGTGGCTAAACAAAATAAACCGCGCGGTGAAAACAGGAAAATGATACACAGAAGTGAGTCAAGAGTGAGTTCGATGTTCAGGTTTTACACAATAGTGAGTTTTGTTAGTAACCTGCATCACTTCACATTGGAACAACAAAAACGCATCGACTTTAGCAGCCATTAGAAATTGCGACTATCATGTTCGTTTTAATTTCAAGGAATTGTATGATATCGTCGCAAGAGGCATCTTTTCTTTGCGGTGTTTATTTACGTATTAAGTTTCCATTTTCTAAGCTCAAACAATTTTTCATCGATAGACTTTCTTTTCTCGGTACAGTTTGCAACATGTTTTTAGTATTATTAGTATCATTAGGAGGATGATAATAGGATTATTAGGATTTAATTAGTAATAAATCCAAGTAGCAATTTGTCCTTGATGACTCCCGTCCTTTATTGAATACTAGCTTCTACACTCGACTTCGTCCGCATGAAATTTCAGCCCCTGACCCACCGCGTCGCATCCTATCACCTGCCCGCGGTTCGTTTGCGCTCAGCGTTCTTTCTGACATTTTTTTCTTTTTGCTGGCTCCGTAGGGCTCTAGTATAAGATTTGGGCTATCAAATGAAATTTTTTTTCAAATCCGACTGGTAGTTGCCGAGATTAGCGCGTTCAAACAAAGAAATTCCTCAGCTTTATTATTTGTATACAGTTGGTTTTCCGTATCAATATCTTTAATAACATACCTACGTACATAACATGTAATTATTACATATGCCACCCGTATTCTCCAAAGGGACACCTGCTGCCTTGAACCCTAGAATTTCCCCGAAATCGGTAAATCCTTTACAAGCTCTTGCTTGTAAAGGATTTACCGGTTTCGGGGAAATTCAGCTCATTGCAATGTTCCATGAAAGCAAAAAGTGCTGACATGGTTGTTTGTTTATGCTTTAGGTTATTTCAGATGGCCAAAATTTCTGGACAAATATTTACATTCAGTAATTGCTTTTATAGAATTTTATCCTACTGGGCTTAGAGAGTATTTTGACGACGGTCATACCAGGAGGTTTTTTCAATTTGTTCACGAAGGTTTTAACAAAAGCAAAAAGGACACGTTTAAAAACACACAGACATTGCCGAAAAGTTTCACAATGAACGTGTGCAAACTGCAGAGGTCTTAAAAAAGGCGAGTCTTTTCGCGTAACGTTTGGACAAAACGCGCTTTCTGTTTTTGTGTTAAAACTGGATTAGACTTCACGTTTTTTAACAAAAACGATATACAACCAGTGTGTTCTGCAAACATCTCACCGTGAAAACTCAGGTGAAGTGAGCTTGAAGTGACCAGCCGGTCGATTCTGTAAAAATCTCACCGTGAAAACTCAAGTGAAGTGAGCTTGATGTGAGCTGTCAGTAGTATCAATCCCTGGCATTAGTTGGAATGACAGCTCACTCCACGCTCACTTCACCTAAGTTTTCACGGTGAGATGGTTACAGAATCGCACTGCTGTCATTCCACCTGATGATACTATTGCCGACCTTTTCTGTAAACATCTCACCGTGAAAACTTAGGTGAAGTGAGGTATTGACACTATGGACAGCTCACTTTACCTAAGTTTGGTTTTGTGAGTTTTTAGAATAGACCGGCAGTTCTAAAAGTACATATTGGTAATAATTTTAAGTAGTAGGAGATAGGTAACTACTGATAATTCAAAAGAATCGAATCCAACACATTAACTATATATCTACAAATAAATAAATTATTATTATTCCGTTTATTTATTTACTTATCTTATTTTATTAAATTTTTAAATCTAAAAATTAAGTATAAAAAAACATTTAAAATTATAAAAAAATAGTGATCCACCGATGTCGGGAGCAGGGTCCAAGCTACCGGTGGTTAGGGCTCCAGACACAGGAACCTCCTCGCAATGCGAGCCGTATCGAGGAGTACTGCCTTTTGAATCAGGCCCTTAATCCAACCGCCTAACAAGAGCCTCGATAGATGTTGATCGAGGCTTTCGGCCATCAGGCCATTGGCTGATACTACAATTGGCACAATGACAGCCGAGCTCACATTCCACATGTCAACAACCTCGTGTGCTAAGTCGAGATATTTAATATTATTATTATAACTTTATTAACCTCTTTCTTCGCAAAGTCGGTTAACAAGACTAAATACATTTTAATGCCAATATAATCGTTTTTATAGTAACATTACCGCACAAAATGGCTTCGTAATTATATGTTACTACTACTTCATTATGATTATCGTCTGTACGTGACTTTTTTGAGTATCCGTACTATATTAAAGTTAATATGATTGCTTTAATTTGTGTAAGTTTGTGATAAGTATAATTATGTTTTGCTTAATGCTTAAGAACAGAATTCCTCGTGGTCAAATCAGTTTGACCATTAAGTTTGACTACGAGGAAGGAAGGAAATGTTTTATCAACACACGTAAAATATTATGTAGATAATGACGGTATAATTCATCAGTTTCTTTGTTCATTACCTTCTTAAACATCCTTGTTTTATATTATTTTGAACTTTTTTAAATGAATCTACGTTTCTATTCTAGAATTTGAGAGGTCTGACCCAACCAAACGCATGTAAAAAAGTCATTAAAAAGTAATGCTATAGATAGGTACAGACGCCAGCAGGTCAAGCTACCCGAAACTGTCAAATTTTCCCAATCAACATTGAACCTTAATGTTTTAGCGATAAAGTTGAAAATCTGTTAAAGAAATTTGACAGGTTGTAGTAGCTTGATGTGCTGGTGTCTGTACTTGCCCTATTATTAAAATAAACTCCATACTTTAACCATTCCATTCTTCCATTATACCTTTACGACCTTTATACCATTCTTTTTTTTTTGACAGCTCCCTTGTTCTTGTGGATGCAAGCGCGACTGCTGAGGGGGGTCCTGGGCTCGATTCCCGGGCAGGACAAAGTGTTATTGGGTTTTCCATTAGGAATTTCTTAGTAACAGCCCGGAGTTTGGAAGTTGGCGGTTTAATACCCTCGTGCATCGGAAAGCACGTAAAGCCGTTGGTCCTGTGCCTGATGATCTCCCCGGTCGTGTCGGATTGCCGTCCCGTCAAACTATGTGAGTAAAGGAACAGAGAATGCACCTGGTTTTACCCACACATTTCTGCACTATAATATCTCCTGCGTAACTGGCTAATCTTTAGGTATTGAGCCTGGCCTCCGTGACCGGTCGGAATCGGTCAGGAGGGTGTTTCTTTTATACCTTTACGATTTAAGGATTCATAGACGACTCCGCCTCGGAGTATAAATGTGGTGCTGTTCCACATACGATGGGATACTTAATATCGTGCCCTACGTGTCCTGTCAGCTGCACGTTACAAGAACTGATAGACGCCGGTGATGGTGCCAAACAAGTAGCCGAACTCTTAGCGTGTGGATAGTAATCTAAATGGACTCGCCATTTAGATTACTATCGACACGCTTAGAAGAAGATTTTAACAGCCCACCCCTAACAAATTCATAAACCCACCTTCTATGTACAACCAATACCGAAAACCGGTAAATAATACGAAGCAAATAAATACTTAGCGATAAAATTAACAAACGATACGGTTGTCGGTTATAAAGTTGACCTTGATAAATGTTTCCCTTGACATTAAAGGGGTGTTCGGTTTTGAGCTGTGGAGTTTGAGCGTGGCGCCGTGACTTGTGTCGCATAGTCACGACAAGGAATGCTATTTACATGTTATTATTAGTGGTTTATTAAGTATTATGAATATTTAATACGTGTGATTACAGTCATGTGATGTGGTTCCGTAATGTGTGTAACGGAGGTGATTGCTAACAAGAGTGTGTATGTATTTGAGTGTGTGTTGTGTATGTGTGTGAGAGTGTGTTGTGTGTGTGCGTAACTCAAAACTAACGGGTTATTAACGACATCTTTATCTCGTTATATACGTACTAGAATAGAGTAAATGTGTTATGTAATCTATACTTACTATAAAAGTTTTAGAGAGTGATTTCCACCAACAACTTTACACGTAATTAAAATCTTTTTAAAAAAAGCTCTTACATATTTATACGTACCTAATTTATATTATCTAGACTCATAATCAGCCTATAATGTTCCCATTGCTGGGACACAGGCCTCCTCTCTGTGAGAGGGTGAGATTATCTGGACTAAAATGAGTTAAACTGAGATGTTTTAATACTTTAAAAGTAGGCAAATAGGCACTATCCACAAAGTAGATTATAAAATGGCAAGCAATTGGTATAAAACTAGCTAACCCGATAGACGGTATCCTGTCAAAATTTCCACAATCCCATAAAAATAAGGACGTCCAATTATTCCCTGATTTCCAAATTTTCCGGAAATCTATTATAAATGTTTTTTCCCGATTCGGACCATAACGAATATTTAAAAACAATAAATACAAATCGGTCTAGCCCGCGTTTTCAAATGATGCGCTTACCAACGAACAGCATTTCATTTTTATTTATATTTTATTGTAAGCCATTAATATGCTGCTGCTGGGCAAGTGCGTCCCTACTCTCTTTCAGCCTCTCTCTGCCCTTTTTATTTATATAGATGGATTATTTTCCGGATAAACGACAAGTTCTAGAGGTAGAAAATCAACCCCTTTTTATTAATTTATCAAGCACCATTATAACGGGTCAAATCGGAGTTCCCGGTACTATCAGTAACATTATTTATTTATATAATTCAAATAACTTGCTACGCTTAATGTGATATTCAGAAACAATAATAATATAATCCGTGTAGAGCAGTGGTGGCCTTGAGGTAACGGTCCTGATTTACAAGTTGTAGGTCGTAAAAAGCAACAATACATATATACCGAGATGTAGGTAGCTAGACGTATGTAGGTCAAAGAACAGAAGGAAAGAAAATTTGTTTATTCTGCATAAACAAGACGCACGTTACAAAAAAACAAATACGCAGGCGAACTTCAAAGGTTACTTTAAAGGATCGCCTGATAACTGCGTTCAGACCATATTAATTATTCAGTTCCCCTCACGATGTATTCGTTCTATGAAAAGAGGCATTAGTTTCCTACAAGGTGTACTTAAACTATCTTAACCTGCAACACGTACACCTTCAATGAATAATACTTTGATCAGGACACTGGTTTGAACCCAGGCAGGTGCTTCACTTTATTTAATTTTAATTTTAATTTAATGTCAGATTACAATGATCCATAATGGTTAGTAACAATTGGAACTTATAAACTATGTTAGTAGGGTTACAAAAATACAATCATAAAACACATTTACACCATATTATTAACATCATATTATATTTATTTTACTGTCCCTACCACAATGCTCACCCAGAGCGAGTGTATTGGACACAGAACAGATAAAAGAGGAATTGGACACTGATATTCATCAGAAATGATCCTCAGAATCCTGTTGCTGCTGCCGCGTACTCTGCCGAACAGTGACGACACAGACTTGCGTCTTATTGCATAGAAGTCATTAGTACGCGCTTCAGCAAACATCACGGAAGCACTGCAGAACCGCGGCAATCGCAACAACATTCTGAAGACATTATTGTATTGCACCCGCAGAGCGCTGTATTTCTTTGGGTGGGAAGTCATCAAATGACGTCTCCCGCTCTGGGCGGAGCGGTAGACGTCATTTGATCTTGTCTGGTAGGCATCGGCCCTAGCGGACCCCGTCAGTTCGTGCTGACATCTCTTTGAGGCGCGCGTGGAACACAACGCGCCATCAACCCGGGCCTGGTTCTTACCGGGCGGCGAGCTAGTTCTGTATGCCCTTTGAGTATAATTAATCCACAGGCTGCTCGTGTAGAAGGATTGACAATATGTAGGCTTCCATTAATGCTAACTTGACCTTAACTGAGCAACGAGCAAACCTGTGAACCAACATATTACCCCGGACAACCAGCGCTCTGCGTTTACGTTCAATGTCCTCGTTGTCCTTCAGATCATCGGTGACAATATGCCCTAGACATTTAACTTTATGTAAATAATTCCATGACCACTGCTCTCAAAACGGTGTAGGAACACATCGTGAGGATACCATACCTATCCTAGAACCAAAAATTCGAAGACATGTGACATCTACCAACCGGCACTCGGCCCGCGTCGTAGTAGATTACCGCCACTGCTTCTTGAAAAGAAGAGGTCTGTGTCCCAGCAGTGAAACGTTATAGGCTGATTTTGGTATAATCCATAAGCATTGTCACTATACAAAGCAGGTACATATGTGTGTGTACACATACGTACTTTGGATAGCAACAGGCAATTATAACGCGCCCTAATTCCCATACAAAAAGCAGAATGATGAATACACCTAACACAACAGTGGGGAAGAACAATGCGCTTAGTATTGAAAGGGTATACAATACTACATATAAATAAATAGGTTCCTACGTATATTATACCATTGGCTTTGTATGAGATTGAATCGCGTAGCAACTGTTTAGCGTAAACAATTGATATTCGCGCGCGTAAAGAGCTTTTTATTGCGCGTGAAAAGAGTGGGTAGGTATTAATTAAGGATGGTCCCAGTGGTCGGTGGGAAAAAATAGGGGACCTTTGGAGCGCCAAACACAACGACAGATTATTCAGGCAGATAATGGATTAACCACCAGGATATAAACATCACACCTGTATTCCCCAAAGGGTTGAGCAGACGTGTACCTTTTAGTACATCTACATTTCGCCAGTTATGTTTAAGTCCCATGTAATAGGACGCGAACCTATTGTCATTCTCTCTCTAACACACACGCGCACACACACACAGACACACACAAACTTATATTCATAAAAACCTCCCAACATACTTTTACTTTTTAATCGTTTTTGTTTTTATTTGTTACGTTACCAAACTCTTAACTTCGTTACTTTCGAACAAAGCACTGAATAAGGCATACGTTCGCTCTCCCGCCAGGGAAAATTTAATTCATGTTCCGCTGAAACAAACGGGTTTCGTATAAACGATTACGCCGAAAACGTATTTACGAAGCTGTACGAGGCATACAGCGACGTTTCACAAAAATGTTGCAAAAATATTCGAGGAATTATTTAAATTGCACGCTGTATCTGTTATTTTAAATTCAAGAGGAAATTCGTGAAACAATTAGTGTGAATGTGATTGATTAAAACACAATATTTGTGTTGAAAAATACTAGTATTCAGATGCATCCGGTTAGACTGGAAGCCGACCCCAACATAGTTGGGAAAAGGCTAGCCGGATGGGTTGATGATTCGTGTTAAGCAATGAATATTTTTAGAAGAGGTTTATGTGTACTGTTCTATGAAGTATGAGCCTTTGTGCTGAGCCTCTGCAATTAATATGTGGTACTATCAAAAAGTGTCCGCTTTCATTATTTAATTTTTTGTAAAATTATGACTAACAATTAATGCTCTTATGTCTTAGGGGTAATGGTCCAGTTTTCAATTTAATTTTTACATTTGCCGAGTCCTGGGGGTCTACTACGAAGTGCAAAGTGCGAATGATCGGATCGGACCGACACATGGCCGAACCGAATATTATTGAAAAATGCGAAAAAGTTCGGATCGGCTCACTTGGGTCGGGAGTCGGGACCATAGTCAATATTTGAAAGAGTGTAGGAGTGTAGGATCGGGACCGACCAAACCAAATAGTAACTTCGTAGCAGGAAAGGGCCGACCATTCGGTCGATAACACTTCGGAGTAGACCCCTTGACTCCTAAATCAGTATTGGTATTCGAATAAAATCCCTAAAAAAATTTAAAAGCACTAGACACCGTTGTAAAGTAAGATAAGTACATACAAACTTCGCAGACAGATTCTTTTAATAAATATCAAAACCTTTTATAAGATACCGAATAAATTGAAACATCTACGATTGAATTGATACCTTGCCGAGATCAAATTTATTCACCTACGACTCGTTCTATACACAAATAAGAAAATAAATAAGTTTGCCTACTTTCAGGAAAGCCCAATATTGAATGAATTATAGGTAATGTTCCGTTTACATACAGGTTGGCCCATCTATAGTGGACCAATTCTTTTTTGTGTCTAAGTTTTCTCACCGTGAATGGAGCAGTCCTACAAGGAGACAAAGAAAAATAATAAAGAAGTTTTTTTATATTTCCATGGATTCACCTAAACACAACATAATATTATGTTCCGCGAAATTCAATAGTTTAGAAGTTGTGACTTTTTTTTTTCTTATTATCTCTCTAGATTGATTGACTTAATCAAAGGAGATCAGCCATATTGGGCTCAAAATCCAAAATGACCGGCCAACGAAACAAACTGTGTTACAATGATAAAACTAGATTTTTCAACTTTAAAAAACAGCTGAAGGAATGGTCGTAGTTTCGGCGCAATAGTAAAAAATAATAAGGTGGACTTCCCCGGCCAATTAATACATTTTTTTTTCGCTGGCCAGCTCTTTGTGTTTTGGGCCCAACTTTGTATGAACATGTGTGGTCTCCTTTGGTAGTAATAGACATGTAGCTAGCAAGCAATGAGCTAATTTTGAGATTATTACCAAATGGAAATATGGCAAAAAATTTTTTTTTCTTACGCCTATGTAGTTTTGAAGACCATTAGGGTTTTCTGCTCTCATCGTAGTATTGAAGTCCTGTTTGATACACCTACATTTAATTTACTCCGGGTATATCATTTTTTCTTTGTCATTTACTTTCACTACGGCGCTCCAACGAATGGAACCAGATTTCATTTGATTTACAATTAAAGTAGAACTAGGTCAAACTGTTTGTACTCCTTAAGCTTAACTTGAATTTTTTATTGTTACTACTTTTCCTTAAAGAATCTGCAATCTTTTAATGTTTTTACCCATAATTCTATTCAGTCGGTAAAAGGTTGTAGATAAGTAAATAAGTGAAAAGTGAGCCGAGGTTGCGTGCCCATTATTATTATACTTGAGGAGGGCTCGATAGCCGGCGAGATCCATGATAACAGAACATTTTCGGTGACGGAATACAATTTCGCTTTTATCACTACAAATTAAGACTTAATTTTAAATACAATTTACGTGTCGCTTATTGCTCTTTGTAATTAATAGATGAAGAAGATACCGAGTAGGCGTACAGTAGGCTTTTGGTACCAGCTCAAGAGTCAAATACTACAGAATTGAACTATTTGGAAGTCGCGATGTTTTTTTTTTTTTAAGTGCCTTTAATATTCAAAAATCTTTTGATTCATCTCTGAGCTACGTTATGAGCTTTATCATAAAAATATGGTTGCTGATCAAATCCTCTGCTCATTAGAATGATTGAACAAATGGTAGTGAAGAATAACACCAGTCAGAACTAGCCATCGTAAAAGTAGATCGTTCACTCACGCAAATAAGGCGTTTCGAGGCTACAGTGGCTCATAAAAGTAATAAATCACACTTAATTCTGACTCCGGAGCCACTCGTCCCAACCCCTCATTCGTGGACGGAATGCTTATTGAGTACTTTTTATGTAGAAGACATCTTTTTTTCTACGTATTCGGAGAAGCCAAACTCATCACGCGACGCCCACTTTTACCATGATATCTAAGATACACACATGAAAAGTGTCTAGGGATCAAGTACATTATTAACTATAAAAAAATATCCAATTAATATTTACCAAATCTGACTAGATTTGGTAAATATTAATTGGATATTTTTTTAAGTCTGGAAGACTTTCCAGACTGGCTTCTTACTTTAATTCCTATGTTTAAGTTAACAATTTATCCCTATATTTTGTAAAAATTAAGAAAAATTGCAATTTTTGCAAATTGTGAGAAATTAACCTAAGTTAATGTCGTCAATTAAATGGCAAAAAAGGCAAAAATGAGGACTTTTAATTTTTTTACTGTGAAGATAAAAAAAATTAATAATCTGTGTTTCCACAAACAGCGATTTGGCATGCTTAAAATCAGTTCATCAAAATCACTTTGAGGAATGGCCGACCACGTTCTTTCTAACAAGTGAAAAAGTTATTGTGGGGTATGCACGGCATCCATACTCGGCAGAGCTCTTCTTTGGAGCATATCCCATGCGTGCTCAATTGGGTTGAGGTCTGGCGATTGAGCAGGCCACGGCTGAACGTTGATGCGAGCATCGGCAAGAGTACGTGTTACGACTCTAGCCGTGTGTGGACGTGCATTATTGTGCATTAGTCGAAACGAATCACCCAACCGGCTTCACAAAGGGATGATTACGTCTGAAACAATCCTCTCCGCATAAATCTGAGCATTGAGGTTGCCCCTGATCCAAATGAGATCGGTTCTTCCACTGATCCAAATACCGGCCTAAACCATTATTGTTCCCCCTCCATATGAATGAACTTCCTGACAAAATTTCAAACGTTCTTGACGTCCAGAGATCTTCCAAACTCGAGTACGTTTTGTATCCGGCCTCATACCGAAACGAGATTCATTGGAAAACAGCGCCAGTCTTCTTCCTCCCAATTTCTGTGTTCTCGAACCCATTGTAAACGGGCCCTACTATTGCGGAACTACGCAATAGTAGGGCCCGAACGTAAAGGCTACGTACTACTATAGGTGGAACTCTCAGCGGCCTTCGGGCACGCAGACCCACTTCATGTAAACGATTTCAGCAAGCCTGAAGCTGTGGGAGCCTCATAGCCAACATCACGGCGGTCATGGTACGTTTCCGTCGAGCAGTATTTTGGATGTACCGGTCCTGTCTGCGAGTGGTGATGCGGGATCGTCCTTCATGTCGCTCGGCCACGCTACCCGTGATGCGATAGCGTGTCCAGAGGCGGCTTATGACGCTCTGTGTAGTGCCAAGAGCGACAGCCACAGTACGTTGCCTGGAACCAGCTTGCGACATTCCAACGGCGCCCATCATCTCTTCTCCTGTCAAATGATGTCGTCGCTCCATATCAATGCAACTTTTTTCAGTTCCGAAGCAAAAATTGTAATGGTTTTGTAAAAACGCTACTACACACTTTTATAGGAATCCTGATTGATAGTTGATTTTCTATTTTAAATGATAGGATTTTTTTTATTCAAATAGTGAAATTAACTAAAGAGAATCAATAACGATCCAAAAAAGTTAAAATAATATTCCTCAATTGCGGCGATACTCTAAAACGTACTTGATCCTAGACACTTTTGAGGTACAGTAGAAAAAAAAATCCTATATCATTTTTATTCATATCCTTTTCAAGATGTTTTAAACATGCTGTGTAAATACCCTTCATGCTAGAAACCTTTTTCTGTAAATGAGCCACTTAAACAGAGTTCGTCGGCGAGTTAATACATCTTCTTATGAAACCTCGAACCGCCCTGGGGGAATCGTTCGGAATCTATCACCATTTTACGTAATCTCGAGCCTTCGGTAGTTTTTGGAGCGTGGGCGAACACAACTTCACCTGACGTAAGATTGACTTAGCGGGCATTTCGAAGAACAAGAGATATTGGGATTTTATGTAACTTCGGTTTTGTAAATCTTTATAAACTGGGCTTAGTGCAAGTTTTCTGATCGCACTTTGATTTAATTTTCCAAGTAAACTACGCTGCACTTCACACAAATAAGATTGTCATTCTTATGCCTTTAAGAGGGGCTCGTGGCTACGTAATAACAGCCGCACGGGTCGATCGATCAGGTTAAGCTACGCTTGCCGCGGTTGGTCCGTGGATGGGTGACCATCTTTACATACCAAGACCCCTCCGTGCCTCGGAAAGCACGTTAAGCCGTTGGTCCCGGCTGTCATTCGAGGATCTATGACAGTCGTTACTGGTCGTCAGAAGCCCGAAAGTCTAACAACCAGTCTTACCAAGGGATATCGTATTACCCAGTAACTGGGTTGTGGAGGTCAGATAGGCAGTCGCTCCATGTAAAATGCTGGTATTCAGCTGCATCCGGTTAGACTGGAAGCCGACCCCAACATAGTTGGGAAAAGGCTAGGCAGATGATGATGGCAGGAGAATGATGATGATGGATAGTTCATATTCATACAAGTCGTCACTTTACTTGGCAAAGTAAAATCAAAGTGCAATCTGAGAATCATGCCCTCAGCCTACCTGTATCAAACGCTAGATAAATCTCTTAGAAGAGGGATAAAGCCTTTTCCTCGGCGTTACATAACAGAAAGGGTGGGTAATGGTAATTGAAATCACGAAATCGGTTTTAGTGACAGCACATTTAGATATCTGTAAGCGGATTACATCGACTTCCTGTCTACGGCTGCGAGTATAAAAGGATCAATATGTTGTATGGGACTTGGTAATTATTTGTAAATTTTTCATCAACGGTCTTTGACATATCTCGGAACCCTGGGGCCCCAGACCTTTGGGAGGCGTATGAGGGGTCGAAGCAAACTCGCAGAGGCCCGTTAGCCGATTTCAATGACCACCCGATTGGTGTAGGACTATTGCAGGATATGGAAATAAAGATATTAGACTTTGGATTTGGATGGCTTAAGTGGACTGGTTACCTAAAACTATGGAAGGATTGCTCTTGCCTGACCATGTTTTATATATACATGGTTGTTATTAATTTACTAGCCTCGCCCCGAGGTTTCACCCGCATAAGTTACGATCTCGTTGGAATATCGGGATAAAAAGTATCCTATGTGTTAACCCTGGTTATAAACTATCTGTGTGCCAAATTTTATTCAAATCCGTTCAGTAGTTTTGGCGTGAAAGAGTAACAAATCCACCCCTTCATCCATACAAACTTTCGCGTTTATAATATTAGTAGGATTCAGGATGCATTTTGCTACGTAGGTACAGTCAGAAAAATGTATTCGTCGAAATGATACACTACGACAATTCGCCATTTTACAGCCATTTCATCTAACTGTCAAAGAATTATTAGTGATTTGAATATACGGACTCTACAGGATCGATAGCAGGTGCATTTTTGAGAGTATTCTGTATACTTATCTCGATTTTGGCATGCGTGTGGATTAGTTCATGTTTGTATAAGTACGTCCAGTTGAGGTTATCGGCAAACCGTAGCTGCGTAGCAACAAGTCATTGCCAAGGTAAAATAGGAACACCTATTCTGTTATGACAACAGCTCGGAATCGAGTGGTCCCAATAATCGTAATGGGATGTCCCTATCTACTTTTTGTTGAAATCACGATATCGATATCTCATAGCAACTCTACAAACTTTTCTGTAAAGAGGTAGTTTTTGAAACTAACATTTTGTATCGGACATTAGCTCGTTTTGTAGGGTTCCGTAGTTCACGTCTCGAAACCCTTATAGTTTCGTCATGTCCGTCCGTCTGTCCGTCCTCGGCTTACCTTCCAAACGGTTAGTGCTAGAAAGATGAAACTTTGCACGGTTATGTGTGTTTACCATGTCGACAAAGTGCTAAAATAAAATTACGAAAAATATATTTTTTTGGGGTACCCAAAAAATCATCCCCTCTTTCCCGTCCCACGTAAAGAGGGGATGATTATTTTCTCGCGTCCACCCCATAGTGTGTCTTTTAAAAACATTGAGAGGTTGTTAAGACGGTTTAGATATTTTTTTGTTAAAGTAGGGCGTCCCCCCCCCTCTAAAACGGCACGGTTGGAGCAGTGGTTAAGCGATTGACTGCTGCGCTGTGTGTCGCGGGTTCGATTCCCGCACGGAACAAATATTTGTATGACCTACAAGTAGTTGTTCCGGGTCTGGCTGTTTGTGTATGTGAGTTTAAATGTTTGTAAACGCACCCACGATACAGGAGAAATTCCTAGTGTGGGGCAAAGTTTTTTTTTTTTAAAAAAAAAAGCTAAACGACTGGCTATTAAAAAATTAATGATGGTAGTCCATGTCATTTCCTTCAAAGTTCATCACATAGACTACCCATGTGATGAACTTTGAAGGAAAACTATAACGGCATAGGTAACTTTGTTAGTTCAGGAGTTATAGAGGCGTAACTTGTAAAGTGCCATTATGGGTGACCACGGAACCCTATTCTATGCGTGGTCTGACACGCACTTGGCCGGTTTTTTTTTTTGCTAACAAATATCGTCGATACTTATTTCACAGATTAGTTAGTTGAGGACGACTAAAAGCGTAACACGACTTTTGATCATGAAAGTTTTGTTATTGTAAAATGTACATCTATAATCCTAACTAATATTATAAATGCGAAAGTAAGTTTGTTTGTTTCTTACCTTTTCACGCCTAAACCACTGAACCGATCACCCTGAAATTTTGCATATACGTTGTCAGGTGTACAGAAACGGATATAGGGTACCTTTCATTCCGAAAAAAAGTGCTGTTCCCGAGGAAAACAACAATAACGTTATTATGATAATAGATGGCGCCACGCTGAAGTATCGTTCTGAGCCAAGTTCCTTTGCGAGTCACGCTTTTATAACTTTAAAATCGACACCCCTCCAACCGATTCCGTTCACGTGACATGTGACGTCACTGCGTTCACCGGTATTACAAAAATCAATTGAGCGTCTAAACTAATAAACAGTCAAAGATGCGACAGATATAATACAGAAATCTCCATGTTTTATCAAGTCTTAAAAACCTTGTGAAGCAGGGGCGGGTTGCTAGTAAATTATCTACTTTGATACAGCAAAGTATAAATAAATACCTATTCCACAATCCTCGCTATATTAATTTGTCGCTTTCAAACCGTAAGTAATTAATTTCACATGTCACCGCTGTCAACTCACAAAGCGTCCATTATATCAACTTGATTATACTGTCACTTAATCACTGTATTAGCATGTGTCACTAACTGTGTTTTAATTTATTACAGATACAATAATCGAAACCATTTTGTTTTGATGTTTTAATTAAAATTGAAGTGGTACGGAGTGAGCCGTAATCCACCACGTCCAATGCGGATTGGTAGATGTCACATTTCTGCTAATTATTGGTCCTACGACACGCCAGTTTCCTCACGATGTTTTCCTTCACCGTTTTGAGAGCAGTGGTGATGAAAATAATTGGACGTAGTTTAGCAGAAAGGACTCATTTGTTCATATTCATTCATAATCAGCCTATAACGTTCCCACTGCTGGGACATAGGCCTCTTCTCTGTGAGAGGGAGTGGGCCATAATCCACCACGCGGGCCCAGTGCGGGTTGCTGGATGTCAAAAAGTAATGTTTACGTCTAATTTACACAAATTAAAGCGCCTCCAGGTAGGCGCTTTTCGAACCTACGACCTACAACTCATAAGTAGCGGCCACCACTGGGCCACCAATGCTATCACTACAAAAATAGTAATACTAAAAGTGATGTATGGTGTTACACGAATGGAAAGAGTAAGAAATAAGTACATAAGAGGAAGTCTGAAAGTAGCACCGGTAACTAAAATGTTGTGTGGTAATCGATTGTTATGGTATGGGCATGTGGTACGGAGGAGGGAGGAAAGTTTTGAGTATGAATGTCGATGGCTATAACAGTAGGAGAAGACCAAAGAAACGATGGATGGACTGTGTGATTTATGATATGGTTAGAAAGGGGGTGACTACCGAGATGGCGATTAATAGAGAAGTATGGAAGAAAAAGACATGTTGCGCCGACCCCAATTAAATTGGAATAAGGGCAAGAGAATGATGATGACTAAAAAAAAATTAAAAGAATAAAAATCTTTTTAAAAATAAGCTTTTATTACTTGTCAATAAAAGAACTAAAAAGTTAAAAGCAATTTAAATCTGATAAGAAAAATACCATTATATAGATACATTGCAACCTTTATCAATCAATTAGTTATGTCATTCTATCTAATCCATCTAATCAAAGACAGAATCCACATTCATAACAAACGGAACGAACGAACGAACGAACTTGTTTTCCCAAAGATGTGGTCGCATATTCACGTCCACCAAACCACCACCGCTCACCACCCATCAAAAACGGTTCACCCATCAAGACGAATCAAACTCGACGCGGTTGTGTCGCTTAGTTACTGAGTTCCTATGGCCACCTTCCAGCTCCATCATCAGACCCTGGTTACCATCTAGCACCAAAGTACTTGTCAAGACGAATCATACGAGCCTAAACTCGATGGGGTTGTGTCGTTTAATTACCGAGTTACTACTATGGCCATCTTCCAGCTCCATCATCAGATTCTGGTTACCTTCTGCTAGATGGTATATTCGCATGATTCGCCTTGACGAGTACTTTGGTGCTAAGTACTCGTAAAGGCGAATCATACGAGCCCAAACTCGATAGGGTTGTGTCGTTTAATTACCGAGTCTATGGCCATCTTCCAGCTCCATTATCAGACCCTGGTTACCATCTAGCACCAAAGTACTCGTCAAAACGAATCCAACGACTCCAAACTCGATGGGGTTATGTTGTTTAATTACCGAGTTCCTATGACCATCTTTCAGCTCCATCATTAGACCCTAGTTACCATCTAGCACCAAAGTACTCGTCAACTTAAATCATACGAGCCCAAACTGGATGGAGTTGTGTCATTTAACTACCGAGTTCCTATGGCCACCTTCCGGATCCATCACCAGATCAGCTCCATGTCATAATAATGTTGCATTGTCATCCGATTTACACATGCATGCAAAATTTCAGCTCAATCGGTAACCGGGAATTGGATCAAATTTAACTTGCAAGATTTGATTACAGACTAACATCGGGACAGGTGAAACTAAAAAAAAAACTTGTAAAAAATAGGGTAATATTCTGTTGCTATGCAAGCTCTAGAGCGTACACACTTATGTACCTATTGGGAACACTAGTGTTCCCAATAGGTACATAAGTGTGTACGAGAAAGTACCACCATGATCCAACAATCGAGTCTTACCCCCGTTAACCCAAGTAAAAAAACTTGGTCTTCCACATGTTCTGTCTACTGTTTTCGTTTATCGTATACACATAAAACACCAACCCGCATTGGGCCCGTGTGGTAAATTATGGCCCCCTCCCTCTCACAGAAAAAAGGCCTGTGTCCCTGCAGTGGGAACATTATAGAATGATTATTATTTTATTTATTTTATTTTATTCTATTCGGAAAACTTACAGGTAATAATCGTATAAACAGTGTTCTTAAACAATGTTCATGCAGAAACTGTTTACCATCACGGACCATCCGCGCCAGTTACCTACATTAGCCTATATAACTTCTACTCAAAACACGAGTTTCTACCTACCGACAATCAATACTAAAAGTTTGTCAGACAAAGAGACCACGGTGACCTTTTCAAGTCCCAACTTTACAATAATCAAGTCAATTTATTGACTTTTGTAACTTTTTAGGGTTTCGTACCCAAAAGGTGTCAACGGGACTCTGTTTGGCCGCACCTACTCAGCTAGCAACTTTTCGCCCTGCATATGGTTTCTCAAAATCTCTGGGTACCAATTGGTAGGGAAGCCCAGAGGGTCACTAAAGCTCTGCTGTCCGTCCGTCAATCCGAAACAGCCCTATGAGGGCTATATCTTTGAAACCGTAATAGGAAAACATTTGAAATTTTCACAGAGTGTATATTACTTTGGCCGCTATACTCGTAACAACATAATACTTAAAGTAAAAAATTAAAGGGGACGCCATACAAGAAACGAAAATATATTTCGATGTCACGTAGCGGACTCCAGAAATATATAGTGTTAAATATTGTACGGTGGTACGGAACCCTTCGCATGCGAGTCTGACTCGCACTTGGCCGCTTTTTTAAAGGTCAGTGACATTAGTCATAGGTAGAGATATAATCATAAGTTCGCTATGTCAAGATTACAGATACTGAGCACTCAAATTACTAATTACTTTGCTTAAGTAACTAAAGAGATTAAACTATGTTCCTATAGCTATAAGAAAATATTGTAAAATTAACATTAATATTAATTTTATTTTAAATGGAGCGACTGCCTATCTGACCTCCACAACCCAGTTACTGAGTAATACGAAACCCCTTGGTAAGACTGGTTGTCAGACTTTCGGCTTCTTCCATTGAAAATATTGCGATAATCTAAGGATTAGATCACCAGACTTGCAAAAAGTATACGTATGTTTTTCAATCATAATATTTTTGTAACATTTTCACCTTTTGCACACACACTTCGCAAAGCGTTTTGCCTGATAATTCAACGACCAAGCACATTCTTATATGTATACAATGTGTAACTGAATTAATGCACATTATGAAAGTAGTTTGTTCAGAATCGTTTACTGAATCGATTTCTGTAATTTTTAATATAGGTAATATTTTATCCCAAAAATAATTAAAACTACGTAAATTACTGTCACACTTCCGCTGTACAGTCAAAACAAACCAAAATAGATGAAGTACCTACTGCGCTAGACCCCTAAACGAGTGCGACTGTTTGCATGCGTAGATTTGTAATGTGACCACAATTTTCTCCCACAATCAGTGTAACTAATTTATGAGAAAAACAATGTTTATTACATAATAATAAAAAAACAGTGTATGTATTATGATTATAACATAACATTCTAATTGGGGTGTCTGGTGGTGTGCGTTAATTCCGGGACAAGTTGTATATTGTAACACACGCACGAATCGTAACATACTAAATCCTGAAATACAAAAGGTACCACCTACCTAACGGTTCTATAGCACACAATTTCTTATTTACGTGAAACAAGCTTATCTCCGAAACATCTAATTTCTAAAACTTTTTTCCATTTCTTTTCCATAATTTTCACATAAATGTTTTAAACTCGCTTTGATTGTCATTGTCAAGCAGGTGGAAAACTTTCAGGGGCACAAGAGAAATTAAATTCATTTTTCTTGTTTAAATACAGACGCCAGCACATCAAGATATTCCAAATCTGTCAAATTTCTAGATAGATTTTCAACTTTATCTTTAAAGTATTCATGTTTAAGGTTGATTGGGAAAATTTGAGTTTCGGGTAGAGTTGATGTGCTGGCGTCTGTATCATTTATCTATACTTTTATGAGAGATGTCGACTTTCCTTTCTGAAATCGTAATATTTTATTTATTTATCGTAATATTTATTTTTCGAAATAAGCTTTTGTTCCATTATAATAAGCTGTAATTGGGTAATTAAATATCGAACCCATTCCGTGCTTCGGAAAACACGTTAAGCCCTTGGTCTCCGCTGTCATTTGTAGATCTTTGTCAAAATCCCCAAAGGCTGACAACCAGTCTTATCAAGGGGTATCGTAATACCCAGTAACTAGGTTGTGTAAGTCAGATAGGCAGTCCTTTCATGTAAAATACTAGTATTCAGGTAGTGGGCCCTAATCTACCACTCGGGCCCAGAGTGGGTTGGTAGATGTCACATATCTTCAAATTTTTCATTCTTGGTTAGTCTCCTCACGATGTTTTCCTTCACCGTTTTGAGAGTAGTGGTGACAAAATAATTTACACAAAGTAAAGCGCGTGTTTGGGTTCGAACCACAACTTGTAAGCTGCGACCGTTTCTACTCGGCCACCACTGCTCCTCTCTCCGAGTAAACCTCAGCAAGTCGTAAAAAATAATTAACTCTCTACCGATATTAATCCTTGTGTATGTTGAATCCCAAAATAAAACATGACCTGTGAAAGCTTTCCTTTAGTAAGGATTATCATGATATCGATTTAATTTATTTATACATACAGCATGGAAGACTTACAGCTAAAAAAAAACAAACAAAAAAAGGAAACAATAGTCGACAGAAAGCCAATTACAGTCTTCGCGTTTAGACTTATAATAAAAGTTTTGTTGTGAACATACAAGCAGTAGCATATTACTATATTATTATATTTAATAGTTAAAACTATTAAAATAACCACTTGTGTTCGCAATTGAAAAGTGAGAGAAAAAAAATAATAAAAAATACAATAACTTTTTAGTTATTGTATTTTTTCTTATTTTTTTTTTATATAATTATACAACACTCACGTGTACCGTGAGTGTTGTATAAATCTAAATGTTTTGTTTGAAACATTAAAATAAAATTTTGATAATAACTCAGGGCTGTCAGTACTGTCAAAGATTATTAACAGGAATAAATAGTCAGCAATCTCATGTTGATCTTCGAGTGGTAATAAATGATATTTTTTACAGAGTCGGAGGTAATCGATTGAATCGTATGGAATCTTTTGATGGTAACAAAGATATTTTATGAAACGTATTTGGATTTTCTCTATGCGGTCAATGTACTTACGATAACGTGTGTTCCATAGCTGAGATGCATACTCTAGCTGGCTTCTAACAAAAGTGCAATACAATATTTTAAGTGTTTTAGCATCTGTAAAGCACTTAAGAGAGACGCATTATAAACCCAAACAATTTAGAGGCTTTTTTGACGATGGCATCAATGGAAGCTTTTATCAAAATTAAAACAACATACAAAAAAATACATAATAATTTTGTTCAAAAATGATGAATGAGTAAATGAGGGATTAAACTTGTTGTAATAATGTTTTAATATTCTTGTTGGGATAAGTTTTACAAACTTACATTTTACTCGTCAAAATCTCTCAGAATGCGAGGATAACTCAGATTAGTTCAGATATAAAGTTTGTGCCCCTAAAAGAAGTATCTAGAGAAATTAATTGTAATTGGGGAAAATCTCCTAGTTAGGATGTATTTACCGGAGAAGTTTTATAGAATATCCCACGCAAATTCTCCAGCTTACCACGCTTATTAATTCTGAAGTAGTAAGAAAATAGCTGAAGTTATTCATCTGCCTAGTCTTTTACCAATTATGTTGGGGTTGGCCTCCAGTCTAGTCAGAGCAACTGCCTATCTTACCTCCACAGCCCATTTACTAGGTAATATACCCCTTGGTAAGACTGGTTGTCAGACTTTGGGGCTTCTAACGAACCTTAACGACTGTCAAATATCCACGAATGACAGCCGGGACCAACGGCTTGACGTACTTTCCGAGGCACGGAATGGTCTTAGTATTTAAAGATGGTCACCCATCTACGGACCAACCGTGGCCAACGTAGCTTAACCTGATCGATCAACCCGTGCGAGTGTTATACGAAGTTATTAAGATATAATAAAAAAATATGCAGAAGCTCATCATCACGTCAATGTCGAGGAGATCCAATTCCTTGACATCACTGAATTAGTGCGAAGACTAAAAAGGGCAAAACCATTTGAATAAGTATAATGCAGTGTGTGCGAACTAAATCTGCAGTGCAAGTGCTAGTGCTCACTAGAGAACACGTGCATTAAGAATGAGAAAGAAGTTATTGGACGATCTCTTAATTTTATAGTTACTTAGCAGTTTAAGTAACATATATTTAATATACTTATTAACGAATAGGCTAAGTTGGGCCTAACCTAGCCTATTCGTTAATAAGTATATCGTTAGAAGTCATCGTCGTGTCGTTAGTTAGTATGTCTTTAGTATCACGAATACTAAAGACATACTAACTAATATATACATATATGAAGTATCACGGTTAGGAATACTTATTCACTAATGTGAATAAGTATTCCTAACCGTGATACTTCATAAAAAGGAAAAAGGGGGGGTTTCGGGGGGGGATCTCTTTTAATAGACATTTAAATAGATTATGTTACCTCTATAAAATATATTATTATGGCACTTCGGTGTCTACGTCACGTTGGAAATATAAGATAATTCCTAGTTCCGACTCTACAGTAATCTTCGCCATTTCGACCTCCCTCGAATTTCCTTGAAACGAGTGGGCGTAGAATGCGATCATCCATTTTGTCTTTAATCGAATTGACTGCGAGTAAAGTCATTGAACCCTAACAGAACCATTTTCATTTTTCTCTTTGTGATATAATCATGGACGCTGTGCCCAGTCACCTGGCAAAATCCTTTAGCTTTCCTAACTACGGGAAGAAACAGGGTCCATTATTTTTAGATATTGAATTGAATATGTATATAATATTGATATTGAATTGAATTGAACATTGTCATAATCTTAATCCATTTATCGTCTATAATAAAAAGCTCCATAAAAGTATAATAATTGTAATAGAAAATGAATAAAATAAAATAATAAAGTTATTACCAAAAAAAATTACCATAATATACTATTACTGACAGCTCTTACTACTAACATTGCTGACTGGCTTTTCATCATACCACTCTTGAATACTACTATTCCAGTAAAACTAGATATCAGAAAGTCTTAGAAAACTGACAGATTTCCAAGATTTAAATAGTTGACAACATTCTAGGATTCTATCTCGTAAGCAAATAGAAGAAAAAACTACACTACGAATTTTCCATTTAAAAAGACCACGAAAACAAACAGTTGCTGGGAAAACCTGCCATAACCACGCAGTTTCAGAATAAAACAGCCAAAAATTACGTTGAAAACAAAAGAGCTCCTCTTATAAATGGCTAATGCTCTCATTGTTTTGTACCAGTTAACAAACTTGTCATAAAGTAATAAAAAATGCATTACCCACGCGTCTGTTTAATTATGTATTATTCTTCAGGGTCGGTTAACCGTAACGCGAGGTTTGAAACATCCTCAAGCATTTCTTAGGGAACGTCAACGAGAATTTATAACGCACGCAATATATGTACAGACAGACGCCAGCAGGTCAAGCTACCCGAAACTGTCAAATTTTCCCATTCAACTTTAGCGACAAAGATCTCGAGAGAAAATCTATTAAAGAAATTTGACAGATTGTAGTAGCTTGATGTGCTGGCGTCTGTACATCCAAAAAGTTTATGCTTCAATTAAAACCGTCAAAAGAGTCTTTCTTTGTATTGCGGATCCAGCATACCACTGGCCATACCCCTGGTGGTATGGTGGGTCTAAAACTATACCACTGAGAAAATAGTGTTGTGGTAACTAGTTTATTACATTTAAAAATATGTCACTTACGTACTCATATTACGCAGTTCGCGATTAACAATCATGTTCGGAATTTGTCCAAGGCATAGCCTACTGATTGATATTTCTCTGTCTATTAACTGCATTTGTACATTAGTTATAAAGTCATCATTAACTTTTTGGTTATTTCGCCGTGTTTTAAGAATCGTCTTTGCCTTATGTATATCTGGCAAACACCTTCAATAATCGCATAGTAATTTATTTATTTTAGAATTAAAAAATTCCAAAACATGTTGTGCGGTGGCATCACCAAACACGCTGAATATTTTAGGTGAATGAATATTGAACCAACAAGTTTCAATTTAGCTTATAAACTTTCCATTTGCTTCAATTGTTCACTTTCTGATTCTATTATATTACCGCTACCGTTACCTGGCGGTAAGGCAGCAGTTAGGGCCACTATTCTTCTTTCAGGTTTGTTTTGTGTATTTTTGAACGAATTTGCTTTTTTCCGAATATTGCAAACCCAGTGGTAATAACAGCCCTTTAAAGTAATTTTTGGGAATACTTTTAAAATTGCGTTCATTTTAAAGACAATGGATTTGATATGGTAATGGCAGTTTACCACCCTACGAAAGCGCACACACACAAATCACATTAAAAAAAAAACATACAGGTACATAAACCTATTCTGAGGTGCGCACAAGACTTACATATATCTAGTACCTACTAGAACTAATTATGGAAAAATAAAAATGTCAAATACATACTCCATATATGTAACATATTTTTATTTTTTAATAAACTAGTTTACCACAACACACACAACATTTTCTCAGTGGTATAGTTTTAGACCCCCATACCACCAGGGGTATCGCCAGTGGTATGTTGGGTCCACAATGAAAACAACAGTAATGCACTATCTTTATTTATAGGTTTATTACAATAGTTAAAATTATAAAAAAATTAGGTAAATCATTTAAAAAAAATATTAATAAAATATTTTTATTTTTTATAGAATTATTTTAAAAAAATATAATGATTATAATTTACCCATGTTTAATTAGACAATTATGATTGTGGACGACAACTAACGTTAATAAAATGTATGGAAATAAGTGCACGTTATAAGTAACGTTATCATGGACGGAAAAAGAGTTTTCATATATTTATATACATTTTACTTCCCTGTGTTATCGCGGAGATGCCGTGGACGCCCACGATAATAATCGTTAAAAAACTGCGACAACTCAATCGTCCCATTTACAAAAAAAGTCAAAATTACGTCCCATTTAAAATAAACTATCCAAAACTAAGTCATACGTGTCAATCAATCGTAACAACCAATCGCTTTTGAATATAACAATATGAATTAATGAAACGTAGCTGTTACGATAAGTGTTGTTTCCGGAGCCCGACTGCTCGACAATCGCTACGGTTCATTGAGTTCCGTGTGGGGTGGCACGATATAGATTTCACACGTAGAGGTAGTATATTTATTAGGAATATGTACGTCTCTATTACACAAATTAAGAGCTATTCTTATTAAATGGTGGGAGTAGAGCTACCTTTTTTGTTGTGAGGAAATCCTCTAAGGAGAATGGAGGTTTATGTGAAAGTTCTGCCGACTATAACCCACTGTTCCTGCAACTACCATAATTCGTGGGCCCGGGAGATACAATGTAGGTACATGGCAATTGGCGTCATAAAACATTAGAAAGGAATTAAAGAAAATGGTCAGGATATTCCTGTATCCTATATCCGTTATGGAATACTTAATGATATTTTCTTCATCACTATAGTCAGTGAAATGAATGGTTAAGCAAATTGAATTTTACGTCATTTTGCCATATCCTCATAGAACTGTCAAAGAATGACAGTTGTGATTTGAAAATACGGACCATTTACCTAAGCTAAATTTTGGTTTCAGTGGCCGTGACCCATTCTCAAACCATTAGATATTAAGCTAGATAGGGGAACAAATTATAAAGAGGGTGAGTGCTTAATTATTGAATGGATACCCGGCAGTTGACTAATTATTATTCAAGATATAAATCGACTGACAAAAACAACCAGAGGGGTATTTGCGTAACACACTAACAGCTGACTTTCATTGTGACAGTTCAACAACATTCATTGCGTTATTTACATTGGTAAGCAGACAAATTTTTTGAACATATGAAGCAATGGTTTAACAATATCCTTTAAAATATTTCAGAATGTGATTTACAGTGTGTTATGCAACTGGGGTGCTGTTGTAACAGTAAAATTTCATTATAAACACAGCTATTTTAAGACGCATTATACTCGTACATCATTTGATATTTTACCAGTGAATGTTTTAGTTTAAGTTCCTAAACGCTAAAATAGTATCATAGGGTGATACTATTTTAGCGTTTAGGAACTTAAACTAGATTGTTGTCTATTGAAGCATCCTAAAACATTAACACAAACCATCTATACTTATTAAATTAAAGTCGTTTGTGTGTCTGTCTGCCCGCATTGTTCTTTTAAACAGTGAAACGGTTTTGATACGGTTTTCTCTATTACATTGTATTAAAATTACATGGTTAGAAGAAATCTATCGATGCGGTTGTATATACAGGCTTTTTTTTTGACGAGAAATTTCTACGCTAAAATCATGTGCTGAATTTATTGGTTACAATTTGCGCGTCCATGTCATCCTGTATTATAAAGAACTTAAAGAAAACACAATAGAAAAGAAATTTACCGTACTGAAGATTTCTCAAGACTAGCCTGTGGGCTACATCAAGCGTCCCAACAAATTACCTACGTTAGCTACTGGTACCTAGTGGCTACGTATTTTCTAACCTCGTTATGCCATAGCAAAAAGAAGGCTCTCATGGCAACGGAAATCGGAAAAGTAGATTTTCTTTGTAGACTATTAAAGAAAATGCTAACTAAAACTTTTAATAGGATCAGTTTTCTTAACGAAACTTATAAATAATGAAAGCTTTAAATCTTAGATTACTTCAAAAGACACACAATTCGTTTAAAACCTAATCCAATTTAATTCAATTTGGCTCATAACTTACCATAATAACTAATGGTACCTATAAATCCAGTAAGTTAACTGTAAAATTAACATATTTCAAGGGTATTTTTCCAGTAATTTATGCAATTTTCATTATGGAATTGATTTCTGCAGCATAAATATTCCAGTAGGTAATTTACCGTGACCTTGGAAGTTATTGCAGTGCGACAATATGACGTCTTGGAACTATAATGGAACTCCAATTTAGTAGTTCGTTCTTATTAGTGACTTCCAGTTTGAGAGGACTTAGTCACTCTTGTACTGGTACGTTTGATTGAAAACGAAGTTTGCTACTAAGTTTTGCAATTATAAATGAAGGCCGACGGTTTTTTGTAGAAATGGTTTAGAAATGAATATCTAGGTCAGAAGCCTTAGGAACTGAAAACAATTCCAGACGACTAGTTTAAAATTCCATACCGAAAGACCTGAGAACATTATAAATTATAATTTGCGGGCACTGAAAGGAGGAAGATGGAGAGAGGCAGCACGTACTTTATACCGTCATAGTGCACCACATCGTTGTTAATGAAAAACGTCTATTTCCCAAAAAGAGAAACCGTGTAAATTGAAAAGGTAGAAACCCGTCACAGTTGTCTTTCCCAAACAGAGGGTGACACAAAAACACAGGACACACACACGAAATACGGAACACACACACGAACACACATTTAACACAAAAACACGAAACACACTCCCACACAACCTCATCTAGTTTCAAAAAATATGATTGACGTGTAAAAGTGTTTGTACAAACCTACTTACAAAAATAAAATAATTTACCATTTTTTTTTTTTCTTTTTCTGGTGGGAAATCATCAAATAACCCCTCCCGCTCTGGGTGGAGCGGAAGGGAGTGTCAGACTCTTACTGACTAAAACCCACCCATGTTCATTCCTTCGCCCTTTATGTTCCGGGGTAGCGGTAACCCTTTCGGACAATCCCGCTGACCCGGCAGGCTTCGGCCCTGAGGGGCCCCTCGTTATGCTGACATCTCTTTGAGGCACGCGTGGAACACTTACGCGCCGTCCGGCACGGGCCTGGTCCTGATCGGGCGGTGAGCTACCCATTGCTCTCCGCCCGCAGGCCCGCGCCTACGGTGGCCGGTAGTCTACACTCGACTCCCGACGCCCGGGACGTCTCCCGCGGCGGCTGGGACGGGAGGCTCTCTCCCTCAATAATTTACCATTATTTTATCATTCAGCAGAAAAATACGAAATATTATAAGTATAGGTTGATGGGCTCGTTCAACTTTTAGTCATCATCAGCAGATACCTCTTGAGTTTCTCGGAAGGTATTTACTGCCGCCAACTAATCAGAACATGTTCTATCTAGACCCTTTTTCCCGGAGCAGAGAAAGGCCGCTAGCAATCAAATTATGTTAGACTGAAATCCAGGTGCACATGTTGGGTGGGGATCAACTAGGGAGAGAGTTTAAAGCTGCTATTTAACATTAGATGGTCATTGGTCATAAAGAGGTGTGGCGGTGCACTAGATGCTTTGGATATCGGTAATTATAGTTTCAACAAGTATCAAGCACTGGTCTTCAGCTAAAATTATACAATAGGTACACCATTTCTAACATACGAGTATAGTATGAGCTAACCATAGTTTATCTACCTACCAACTACCTTACGGTGCGTATCCTTTCCGTTATTAATTAATTGAATGATGATGAAGATGAAGGTCTTAATAATTTAAGAATTTTATATACATATATCACTTTTAATTGAGTAATATTTTCCTTGACAAAAAAGATTTTTTTTAACGTATCAGAAGGACAAATAATTTTCTTAGAAACAGAAGCCACTAACAATACTGCGGCTGTCGCCGTAATAGGAGAACAAAACAAAACAACGTTGGCCCGCAGACGTACTTTCCTCTACGACAATTCGAGCGTCTTTTGTTATTGATTACGTAACGCACAAGAAACTAATAGGATAAGAGCGCTTGAAGTAGAAGTATAAGATGCTATGTAATAAATTGTGGGTTGGAACCTTTTAGTTCGTTATAAGGGCCCAGTTGCGCCACCCCTCATAATATTGATTATCACACGACCTGTCGAATCGTATCCGTTGGATCGGCTTCGATAATTACGTGAACAATGTCTTCGGAAAGTAGCATTGATGAAGAATTGTAGCAAGTTAATTTCCTAGCTTGTTGACTTTGTGTACAGTTTTGCTATTATTTTGTGCATTTAATGTCTCTGAGCAAATCTTGTTGGATATTATATATATACATCCCATGCCGATTTTGGCTACGGAGACTGCTATTGTTTCCGACAAATATAGGTTACGGGCGTGTGATCTGATGTGGCTAACGTAACCTATCTTCACTGTAAAGGTACGTGTACGTTCTTCTTTTCTGAACTCAAGGACGGAGAGCGGAAACAAGGCGGTCAGTTCCTCGGATACAAAGACGTTCAGAAAAGACATATGAAGAAATGCAATATTGGGTATATGGTATATGGTTTTAATATTGATGTTGCAAACCATTCTAAAATAACTAATGACTTTGTAGAACTACTGTTAAACTTCAATATAACACTTCAGTTTAGCCAGGCTACACGTGGCGTTAGTAATACTTGTATTGACAACATAGCTCATGACATTAAAGGTTGTGAAGGTGAAATAAGAGATTTTGCACTCTCTGATCACACTGCACAAATAATTAAGTGTCCAGTAAAAAAGTTTAGTTTAATCAAACATTGGTACATAAATAGACGTAGTTTCACTAAAGAAAATAGATGTATCTTTGTTAAATATCTAAAGCAAATCTCGTTTAACAGTGTATATGAATCCACAGACCCTAACTGTGCCTACAATTCGTTCCATGAGATATTCAGCTTGATATATAACTTATGCTTTCCTATGAAAAAAAATCGCGTTAATAATATTTTGAGACCTAAATGGATTTCAAAAGGAATAAGAATGTGCAGTAAACGTAAACGTGAACTTCTCTGGAACTACAGGAAAAAGTCTAATAAAGAAAATAAAATGAATTTTAAAGCTTATGCCAAAAAATATAAAAAAATTATATCACTGACAAAACAGTCTCAAAACAATTATTTTATAAATACTGCAATTAATAAATCTAAAGCAACTTGGAAAGTAATTAATAATGCTAAATATAACTACCCAAATCGAGGTATTGAGAAATTAATTATCAGCGATGAGATCCTTACTGATCCTAAGACTATTACAAATGCCTTTAATGATTATTATGCTGACATTATTAAAAATACTGATAATACAATTTCCACTGACTCAACAAGCAGTAATTATTCCCACTTGACATTTAACACCAAATCCATATTTATGCCCCCAACAATTTCCCCTGACATTCTTAAAATTATCACTTCTTTACGTAATACAAATAGCACAGGTTATGACGAAATTACAACTCAGATTGTTAAGGACGCAGCAGCTTTCATTGCTGCCCCTCTAAGCCATATTATCAACCTGTGCATAGAACATGGTACGTTTCCTGGGGCATTAAAATTGACAGTAGTAAAACCAGTGCATAAAAAAGGCGACAAAACTTCTACTGGTAACTATAGACCTATTGCTTTAATAACTATCTTTTCTAAAATATTTGAGAAATACATATATAACTGTCTCTACCCATTTTTTGAAAACAATAAGGTATTTACTCCATGTCAGTATGGGTTTCGAAAAAATAAATCAATAAATTTAGCGATGTATAATTTTTTACAAAAAGTCTTATTAAATATGGATACTAGGTCGCCAGCCATAGCGCTATACATGGACATGTCAAAAGCATTTGACCGCGTAAATCACAAAATACTCTTGCACAAATTATATGCGTTTGGTATAAGAGGTAACGTGCACAAACTAATTGAATCCTACTTTAATGACAGAAAACAGGTAGTAGAATTAAAAAGAATCTCCCAAATTACCAGAACTGAAGAGACCTTTACCTCTGAGGCTAAAAATATAAACTATGGAGTCCCACAGGGCAGCATTCTAGGGCCACTCTTCTTTTTAATTTACATAAATGACATGTCGACAGTTACAATGTATCATATGACCCTCTTTGCTGACGATAGTACGATACTGCTTACCGGTAATGACAAAACTGTTTTAAAATCTGACCTACTTAATACTCTGACAACAATTATAAAATGGCTTGATGAAAATTACTTGAAAATTAATCTAGACAAAACAAAAATCATGAATTTTAAACAGCGAGTAAAATCAGATACTAACTTAAACATACGTTACGATCAAACTGACATTGAGGAAATAGAAGTAACCAAATTTTTGGGTCTTCATATAGACTGTAAAGTAAACTGGAAAGCACATATTGAGGAAGTGTGCAAGAGGCTTAGTCAGAGCTCTTATGCCCTCTACAGATTAAAGAATAATGTCAATCAACATGCATTACTAACTGCCTATCATGGATATGTTGCTTCAATCATACGCTACGGTATCATTTTTTGGGGTAACTCTGTAGAAAAAGACCGTGCATTTAAAGCTCAAAAACGTTGTATTAGATCAATGTGCAATCTACAACGGATGGATTCATGTAAGCCACATTTCATAAATTTAAAAATACTAACTCTCCCTAGTGTATACATTTATGAAACCATAATGTTCATAAAATCAAATCTTAATTTATTTGAATTCTATACTAGGACCAGACACAAAGACAAATTGCGCATTGTGCCTAGCAAAACAAAACATTTGCATAAGAGCATCTTTTGTATGGGTCCACATATATATAATAGCCTTCCACCTTTATTGAGAAATATAAGTGACATAAATACTTTAAAAAAGAAGCTACATCAATTCCTTATAGCTAAATGTTATTATTCTATTAAAGAATTTTTAAATGACAAAACACTGAACCAGTCGACATTTAATATGACAAAGCAGTAATGAAATTAAATGTAAACTACTGATAAACTCACACAGTGAATTTTAAGAATAATTTGGAATCTGACATATAATTGACATTTAATTTGACATACAATGTAAATGTAATGTAATCTGACATATATAATAATGAATAATATGTAAATGATAATAACAAATCACAATTTTTCAAATAATTATATTGTTGCTAATGATTACTATTGTTGTATTTTAAATTACTTAGTGTTTAATTGTTCTTATCCTGTAACGTATTATGAATTTTGTATGCCTCAATGGCGAGACATAGCAGACCTATATGCATAACTATACTGTATCATCTTACTTTACCTATGTTCTACAATAAATTAATTTGAATTTGAATTTGAATTTGAATTTGAAATGGTGCGTATCTTATCCTTTGTATTAAATTTATTTTATAACACGGAAAAAAGTGTTCTATCTCATGTCTCAGCTTCTTTATTGGGCTGTTCTCATTAGATAAGGATACTATTGGATACTTTCCATATCTTGTTATATTTTCAAATTATATAGATCTGGTCTGGTGGTTTTTCGATCCAGATTCTTTTTGTAGGTCTCCAAATAGTTTTACTTCATTCATTTACTAATAAAAACATGTTTTTCTTACTGCCTAGAGTTATTTTAAACCTTTAAAAATAATGTAAATACCAAAGAAAATATTTTCCTGACCTTCCACCTTTTTAAATCGCTTTCTAACTAACGGCCCTTGAACTATTTGCATAGCCACAAAATCAACCAAGGCATGGCTAGAGTAGCGATAGTAATTCTCGGAATTATACGTTTTTGATTTCATTCACGTGAAAATATATACCGTGAAATCACTGATTCAATCTTTTGTGATATAAAGGTTAGTTATTTGAAAATTTTCCGGTCAACCATCTTTAGATTTTCCGTCATATGCTTATTTTGGGAATGGTGTAAAGGTGACCCGAAAATAGAATGTTTCGGCGATAAAGTTGAACCTTCGCCTTTGTATAGTCGATAAACCAGGAATATTATGAAATATCCAGAGTATTGTGAAGGATAAATACTAAATATAATTGCTCTGTTTCATAACGTCTTACAACTTGCCAAGAGCTAGGAATTAGGAGGTATGTACATCGTAGTGTACTTAGGTATACGGGCAGCGGAAGGCAGCTCGTAAATTTCAAGTTCACCCGATGAATTATTGTTGTAGGGAATTTAGTTGAAGCGAGCTCTGTCTTGATATTCTTGGAACTCATAAAATTTTAAAGACAAAGCGAACTATATACTAAAACACATACATTGTTTCAAAGGGGTCCTGTTTGACTTTGATACGTCATTGCACTAAAAGCAGAGTATTTAGACGCTGAAGATAATTCTAACTAGAAATCGTATGCCCCTTTAATACGATCCAAGTTTCTCATGACATTGAAGCAATGCAACCAGCAACAACAACAACAACAACAACAACAACTACGACAACAACAACTACGTCGTTTTTGCACTGCTTAGACGTTGCAACATATGGTATGCCGAATGGGGGCGCTGCCCCCACTGTCTGGGGGGGGTCGTGGGTTCCAACCTAGGTAGGCGCTTTACTTTGTGAAAATAATTTCATCACCATGACTGCTCTCAAAACGATGAAGGAAAACATCGTAAGGAAACCGGCATGTCCTAGAACCAAAAATCCGAAGACATGTGACATCTACTAACGTACCTACAAGCTTGCACTGGGCAAGCTTCGTAGATTATAGCCCCCTCTCGAAGAGAGGAGGCCTGTGTCCCAGAACATTATAGGCATAAATTCGGCTAAGTGCTAAAATAAAAAGAGCCTTTCAGTCTTTTTAGAACACAAGTAAGTCATTCCCAAATACTTCGACGGGTAGGCATTATTATCTACATCAAAACAGTCACACAATACTACCACGGCTAAAACATAAAACCTGGTACCAAAACAGTGCTAAAATAGTTTGTCAAAACAAAAACAGTGATCAAATAAAACAAACGAAACAATAATATAAGTTTAGAATTTATCAGGGGCTCCACAACCACGGCCGAAATAAACTGCGTACCTTGCTTGAACTATACGGTTAATCAGCAAAAACTAGTTGACATTTAACAATTTGATCATTACGGTTCAAAACTCGTAACGCTTTCAATTTATTGGACAACAAAAAAGAGGAAAAAGACCTCATGATAGAAAAACGGGTACTTAATGTGAGAAGAATTCTTGTTAGGGGGGATTATTTTTATGAAAAAAAAAAAACATGACCTTTAAAGTGAAGCTCTTAACCGTTAGTGTTTTCATATCTGTGGCATTTCCTGGTATTATGGAACTGGATTTTATTTTTAATTTTTGTTTACGTTTTCTGGGTTTCAGTTTTGTTGTGATGGCCCCAGTGGGTAAGGCCTGGGGGCTTATGTATAGCAGGGCAGAAGTTGAACCGCACTGCTTTTTTGTTCTGACTAAATACAAAAACACAGTGCAGTTCAACTTCTGCCCTGTTATAAGAGCTGGTGGTAAGCCCCCTCACTTTTTTCAATTCATATACTCGTATATTATAGTAGGCTGGTATTATTTATTTGCGTTTTACATAACACACATACATAATCAGCCTATAATGTTCCCACTGCTGGGACACAGGCCTCCTCTCAGTGAGAGGGAGCGGGCCGTAATCCACCACGCGGGCCCAGTGCGGGTTGGTAGATGTCACATGTCTTCGAATTTTTGGTTGGTTCGGTTTCCTCACGATGTTTTCCTTTTATGTTTTCTTTTTGCGTTTTACGAGAAAGAACATATTTGAGTATGAATGTCGATGGCTATAAGAGTAGGGGAAGAATACGATGGATGGACTGTGTGAATGATGATAATATGATTAGAAAGGGGGTTACTCCCGAGATGACGACTAATTGAGAAGTATGGAAGAAAAAGACATGTTGCTCCGACCCCAAATAAATTGGGATAAGGAAAAATGAACCTGGTCGGGCGCCGTTATTATTTTCATGCTTATGGCATTTCTTTGAGTTTGAACTTCTGTCAAGATTTGCTAACGGGAAATGGAGCGCAGCATATTAGGTGTTAAGCGTACAGGTCGAGTTAGAAACACCACGCTGCGCTCCATAACTCAAGTAGCAGATGTTGGAGAAAAAACCGCCAGGCTGACGTGGGAGTGGGCCGGACGCTTCTCACGAATGCACCAGGAGAGATGGACAAAGATCATCACTCACTGGACACCTGCAGAAGGACATCGCCGTCGAGGTAGACCAAGACGAAGATGTTGTGACGATCTTATATCATTTGTAGGGCCAACGTGGCCAGAGATCGCACAAGACAGGGAGATTTGGAAAAAAAGGGAAGGCCTTTGCCCAACAATGCAACAATAAACAGGCTATCAAAAAAAAAATGGCATTTCTTGATCATTTGGCACTGCATTGTAATAAGTCCTATTACCTTACCTCCGATGTTATTGAGGCCGCATACCCTGTTGTTCCTGATCCGCGGCTCTTGGATCAGTGCGATGGTTCGGGGGTTGACCTCCAGTGCCCTGCGTAAGCTAGCCGTGGCAGTCTGGCTATGCTGGAGGTTTGTCTGGATGATGTTGAGTGTGGGTGATGGCGATGAAGGGGGGGGATTAGTCGATGGTGGATCCATCGGACAAACCCTCCTCCACCTCCTCCGTGTACGGGCCGTCGTGTCGATCACCCGGTGCATTGTAATAAGTCCTATTACCTTGACTAAGTATAATTCAATTGGATGAAATTAATTTTACACCATTCATTGTCTAGTGTCTGCCATTATGAATTCTCTTTGCCATCATACGGTCTAGGACACATTGTTATATCTAAATCGGCACCCTAATTGCGTAACACACTATCAATCACAATCTGAATTATTTTTAAGGATATTGCAGATCCATTGCTTCATATCCTCGAAAAATATGGCTGCTGAACAACGTAAATAACGCAATGAATGTTGTTGAACTTTCACAAAGAAAACCATTTCTTCTGTTGTTGGTGTATTACGCAATCAACCCCGCTGTTCCATAGTTGAGGCATTATGTACCTACAGGTAACGATCTATCTCACATGCTGAGTAAAATCCTACTAATATCATAAACGTGAAAGTTTGTGAGGATGGATGGATGGATGGATTTTTGTTACTCTTTCACGCGAAATTTCTGAACGGATTTGGATGTAATCTGGCACACAGATAGTTTATAGCCAGGATTAATACATAGGATACTTTTTATCTTGATATTTTCACGGGATCGAAACATATGCGTGTGAAACCGCGGGGCGCAGCTAGTTTTAAATAACTTCTAAAACATTTCCAGAAGATCTGTCATCTCTCAAAAAAAGCTAAGTACTTACTTATTCTTTTAAAACAAAAAACATTATTCATACCATTTGAACGCTCTAAATTACAAAGTTATATAAGTAATTTTATTAACTGTAGCTCAAGACAATTATCATCTTATTAAAACTTTGAGTACTAAGATTAATGTACTTTACTCAGAGTTCAAGAAGTACCTGGTTGGTTATGTTAAATAATAAATTTGAACATTGAATTAAAGATCTTAAGTACATAAGCTTGGAGATTTTGATGGGCAATATACTTTAATAATATATTATAATGAGAGATAATTCAGACCTTAAATACTCGTAATAAACCTGACTAATTAAGTCTATAATTTGAAGCGTAGTCATAATCGAAACTGATGGAAAAAGTTTATCAAGGTGATGATATAAAAAAATATCACCATCATCATCACCAGCCTACATCAGTCCACTGCTGGACATAGGCCTCTCCAATTGCACGCCTTTTAGCTCGATTCTCGGAAAAATCCATCCAGCTGCTACCAGCCACCCTGCGAAGATCGTCGCTCCACCCAGCCTCAGGGCGCTCAAAGTCGATACGAGCCGGAGCCGGAGCCGGTCGGTCGGTGGAGCTTTGGAACGATATATGCTTGGAGTCTCTCTGAGGGATAGAATCTGAAATGAGGTGATCCGGTAGAGAACCAAAGCTATCGACATAGCTCACAGAATACGCGTGCTGAAGTGGCAATAGGCCGGTCATATTAGCAATAAAACCGATAAAAAATATGCTAACGGAAAATGACTGAAGAAGAAATAGCAAAAATGAAATAACGGATTTTAAACACATTTACAGAAAAGTGACAATAATATCACGTGATTCGACAAGCTATATTAACCAACTATCGAGCCGCCACTTCTTTACATGGATGCACATGTCAAAATCTAGAGATTTTTGTGCTATATCCAAGTTATATATTAATGTAGGTGTACATAAACCTTTTGAAATAAATTATCTATGAAAACCGCATCACAATCCAGTGTGCAGTTTAGAGGAACTAAGCGGTCAGACAGACAGACACGGAAAGCGACTTTGTTTTATATTTTATACCTAGATATAAATGTGATACAAGGCAAAATAGAGTTTGTTCAGTTATTTTACCTCTGACAACAGCAACCTAACAGCACCTTTATTGTAACGAGAATAAAGATCACTATGATTTTGACAGACTTGTCAGTGGTAGCAAACCAACAGCAACCATATTAGAATGAGAATAAAGATAACAGTGATGAAAAAACAGAGATAAAATAACTTTGAGAGGAGAGAAAATTAACAAAGCAGACCAAGAAGAAAGTACTGGCCAGTTGAAAGATCACAAACTTATACAAACTTATAGAGAAGTAAATACGGTTGGAATTGGAATAAAAAATATGAAAATTGCAACCCACTCGAGCGTTCCTCGGATAAATAATGGAAAAATTACAACAGGTAAAAATCAGTTGAATGTAAAACAAACCGTCACCATATCTATTGTTATATTATATGATGGAATTAACTACAGACAAAAAATTAAAATTAAAACAGTGTTCCATTTGCAACACTTTCAAACAGGTCTATTCCTTTCTTTTTACAGTCTACGTTCATTATTTTAACTTGAAATGTATATCTTTTAGCAACAAGTCTTCTACGTTAGGTTTTATTTCGAGAATAATTATAACTGCATTTTCTTTTGATTATATGGGGGCAAAACGATGCTAAATTCGAGGAAGCATAGTTCGTTCTTTTTTCGTGTCATATTCATCCTCTTGCACAATTAAAGTCGCACTTATTTTATCTCTGACAGCAGCAACCAAATAGCAATCTTATTGTAACGAAAATAAAGATCACTGTGATTTTGACAGTGATGCAAAAACAGAAGTAAAATAACTGTACTTGATCGCAGAACGTAATGTTTCCTGTTCGTCATCATCTGAGTACACTTCCTTCCCAGTCATATCTATCATCTCTCGTACAGCCCATCCATCCTGTTTGGATAAAGATTATTATGTATCATAATTTATTCTATCAACATTGAGCTATAATACTACTTGATAATCAATAAAACCATTTTTAATTTACTGCTACAAAAACGAATGCCCATGAAACTTTAAGTTTTAAAGTTAATTTACGTGTCACGCAAACTTGTCAGCTATACCCGAAGGACTGAGCTCCAACAATACAATATAGAACGAGGGAGTGATAATGATTTGTTTGCGCGAATACTTCGGCTTCCTACTCGTTACATTGTTTATTGTATCTGACCGCAATATTAATTAGGTACTCAATATGGCTTTGTTACTTGGAATGCCAATGAAGAAGTTTTTCAGAGAAAATAGGCAGTAACAATACTTGCGATTTGGATTTAAAAACATGTTATTAGCTAGGTTATCATGAAACTGGGTTGGTCTTTATGGGTAAAAGTGACCACAAAGACTTCCAAAACAGCAGAAAACGATATAGCAACAGACGCAGAAGGAGATTTCAGGATGAACAGAGCTGGACTAAGGTTGTCTTTAAAAGATCGCTCTTAGCGATAAAACCGCCCATTGTGTCGCCCTTTGTAAAATTTTATATATTTTATCATTTGTATGATGTACAATAAAGAGTTTTCTATTCTATTCTGGATTCCTATATAAAGGATTGGCTCAAGATTGGAAAGGTCCGGTTAAAAAAGAAAAGAGAGAACAAAGGATTTTGCTTCGCTATGAGACGCTAAAGATAGGCCCCTTAGAATAGGTCAACATCTTATAATGGGTAATTTAACCCATATTGCGGGTAGCCGCCTGTTGACCCTTCCAACAAAGCTGAATATCCTTGAGCTAGGTGTAGATACCTCTATCTATCGTTTGCGTATTTACGAGGCGGTGATGCATTTCTGTCAACGTAACGTCACTTCGTGTGAGCTAGACTCACGTCCTAGCCGCATGTAGGCTTAAGTGTTGGGACACAGTCGATAATATTTATTCACCATAACATTTTGTTTTGTTATAAATTATTTTGTTCCAGATTTTACCCATATCTGTTACACCAAAGCACTTGAAGAGCTTCTTGTATTCGTAAAAAAACAAGGTTGTTTTCGAAAGTTATGAAACTTCACTTTATACGTAACTAATACATACAATTTTCTTTTCAAGGATTCAATAAACATTATCAAAGTTTTTGAAAGAAAACCCTTAGAAAACCTTATTTTCAATAGCGGCGAACCGAACGCGAAATTTATTGAAGTTGGCTTTCATTAATGGAATCAATTTATCAGTGGCTAAGAAAACATTTTCGGAAACCTGTAAATCCGCGAAGAAAATCTTCTTTTCGGGATAAAGTAGCAAAGTACTCCATTAGTAGATTGCCTTGTAAATTAACCTGTGTTTTGTGTAGTCTACTATTACAACTCGTTCCCCGATATTGTTGAGGATTGTACGTAAATTAACAAAGGAAACGATAACTAAGGAATTTATTATATTATCCTGGTTTTTACATACGAAATCACGAGTGCTGCTGAGCTACCTGACAAAGGATAAGGTGAAATATTCAAAGTTGATGACCAACCTTCAGTAATTGAAGAGGCATCAAATGAAGAAAAAACCTACATCAAGAAAGAATTGTATAGTTTCTACCGTTCTGCGATGAGAGTCTTAACATTAATTGTAAGGGAACTTATGTACTTACCTAAGCGTCTAATTATTTACGAGAATACTCACTAAAGCTTAATATTAAGAAAAGAGGCAAGTCGAATGAGAACGTGGTTGGGTTGTGTAATTTTAACTGCACGTAATGAAAAATAATAATAATATGAGGTAAATGGAAGGATTAAAAATATCACTGACTGCAATGATAACAATGAATTATGATGATTAAAATACTCAAAGTAGAACAATGATAAAATTGAAAAAAAAATAACACAGAGGGTCGAAGGACAGAGTGACTCTATAGGACTGGCATAAGCTACCGAAAAGTTTATTATGTCAATTTCGTTTAAAAATGCAGTAGAAATATGAACTTAGAAAGCGATTCCCACATGTCAGGCCTTCAGGTAGCGATTTTTTTAATAAAGTTGATAAAAATACAAAAGGAATAGACTATGAACACGTATCTTACAAAATAAACGTTAATATAGACAAGAAATATATTAAATAAGGTTTTCTCATAATAAAATTCATTGAAACAGCTTGGAATCCGATTGTAACGAAAATGTTGTGTGTGGTTTTCGGGAAAACATACGGAAAAAGCATTTGTCATAAAGAAAAACAGCTTAAATCATGAAGTTAATAAAATATACTTTAACATAACAAAGAAAAGAAGAATAATGTTTTCCCCGCGAACAGTAACTGTAGGATTTAAAATTCTAGAAGGTTTTAAGGTTTAGGATTCTAGTTCTTTCTCGAAGATTGTTGACAGTACGAGTCAACAATCTTCGAGAAAGAACTAGATGTGATCAGCACAGACCAGTTAAATATGGCACAAGAGGGCAGCACCACAAATAGTAACACAACCCTGTCATGATGATAAAGCTATCATAATAACCCTTCTCAAGCCGACCATAATACAAAGCCACCCAGATACAAGAGAAACTGCGGTATACTCTATTGATCACCTAATCACTTTATTTGCCCTTAACGATCTAAAAGGGTTGAGAAAATGATGCCTTTACCCCTTTTATGGTCTGTTTTAATAATTAGCTGACCCCTTGCTAAATTAATGTATTGCCTAATCGAAGCATTCTATCAGAGTGAATTAGTAAATGTCAGATTGGGTACATCTTATCTTTAACAGATGTCAAGGATCAACAGAACGTGATCTTGAATTTAGTTAAAGTCACAAATGAAAAAAAAATCCATAATTTTGACGCAGATATGATATTTTGATCTGCCTAGCCTTTCCTCAACCATGTTGTTATAAGTATTGAACATCAATTAAGATATTTGTGCATGAAAATAACTAGTGTCTTCTGCAATTGTAACAACTCAATCTATATAAAATAAATACCTACTGTCCCTAAACGCTCAACTGGAGATACACTTCTTGACGATGTTATTTCGCTAAAGACCATGTTATGTCCCATGTCAAAAGGTCGCCTCGTTTGGCTCCACCGAGGCCATAATCGTGATACTATTGAAGGTTTACTGACAGCTTAATATAATATACTGTACCATCTAATTAGAAAAGTCTTGTAACAGTAGCTGTGAGTGCGAAAAAGCCAGCATCATTTTGTCCGACCCAAGAATCGAACGCCGACTCGGCACGCCTTACGGCTCTAGTTTACAAAATAATTACCGAGCATTTAACACAAAAACGTTTAGGCATCCCTATTATGAAGCAGCATAAAGTGAGACTGCCCTCAGCTCAACACGAGATTTAATTGAATTATTTGAATCAGCCCGACGCTTCCGCCGGGCCAGCGCTCGCTCGGCCAACTGTGCAGGATATACCAATTGCCACTTTAAAATATGTATTTCTGTTTGTTTGTTTAATGCTACACGAGTTGTGTGACGTATTTACTATAAACATGAGGATTTACGGGCGATTTTGAATTTTGTTATGTAACTGTTGGCAGAAGATGAGAATAATGTGAGTTATGATTCGCGTGACCTGAAGACCAATTCTCGTAATAAAATACGTTCAAAATCTAGTCGCAGACTCATCTCAGCGACAAACAAATGTCAAAAACTTGTCAAAATGTAGGGAAATTAGAAGTATTTTCTGACAGATTGAGACAGAACAGACTGTGAACGATCTTAAAATTACGAGAATTGCCCCTCTGGAATTTGGGCGCTGTAATGTTTGGTAGCTTCTGTTTTGTCTCAAATGTTTAAATATAAGCAATTTATTAAATCCACGTGTTGTCATCTCACCAGCCCTGTTCGAAAAGTCGAAAAAAGAAGGGCCACCTTTTAAAATTTAAATTAACGGCAAAACTCCTTTACCGATACCGTAATCTTAAAGTTTAAAATAAACTAGAAACGATGCTGTCAATGCCTATATAGTTATAGGCATAAGAACAGCCCCTTCTGTCCTAAAATTAATGATAAATCGACATAACTATTAAATCCGTAATAGTGGAACCAACGATAGTATAGATAACAATTGCAAGGTGACCTAATTATCATATTATCGTCTAGAAAATAATAAAACAAAACATCGATCTACATCAAATAAAATATTCAAACGACAGCAACGTCTAAATAAACCTATCATAACTCCAAAGCTTCAATCATACTAACTACAAGACACACGTTAAGCACTAATTAACTAATTGTCACATAACAGCGACATAACTTAATTAATTAGTCAATTAACGCCCGCAAATCAAGTCTACATCAACATAAGCCAATACTTACAATGTTACACAATACTACTATTTATTTTATTACATATGAAATTACATACATATAGTGTATCCACACAACAGGTGTCAAATTGCTGAAGGACGACCTTGGCTGGGCAGTTCGAAGGGGTAGGGTCTTTTAGAACCGACACTTAAAGTTGATATAAGTTCACAAACACTCACTCGCGTTTTGTATAGTAATAAAGTATTATTTTTTGGGAGAGCCCGACCGCGATGCGTCTCCACCGACGTGTCAATGTAGACTAAGCGCCGAAGTGAAATTGGCCCGGTGCCTCCGCGGGTTGCAAGCTCTCAGACACGTTTTCCACTTTTCCAATAAATCAGAAGTTGAGCTTTTCGCTGTTATTGATATCTGATGCGCGATGTAAGATATAGATTTTTGGCTTTAAATGTGTAGCATGTTAGAGCTTGTGGTTTTCTTTTTTGTGGTTTAATTATTCATAAATTAACAAAAAATAATAAAAAAATGATTATTCTGGTTTTTAAATGTAGTCTAAAACATTTATTTGGTTTTATTTGGGTTAAGGCACTATTTTATGCATCTTTAAAACCATCGAACTTTCTTGTAATCATACACTTGGGTTTGAATCAATAAGCACTTAATCCGTTTAATAAAGGTCCATAAAACGACCTTGAATCATTCAGGTTACGAAGGCACTAAAGCGGTAAACTTTTGATCATTTCGGGGAAAATCTCCCCGTTGGCCCTCACTCGCCGTGGATGATCACTCTTCCCCGAACGGTATCGCGCCCGGGGCACCCCATACGATGACCTCTTACTACTTGCTCCATATACAACGCCCCGCCCGATTTGCGTCACTTCCATTACTCGTTTCATGAACTTGCACGATTTACTATTCCATTACCGAACTCCAATGTATAACGAACTAGTTAGATTACTCGAGGGATCGCCGATATTGTTATAAATCCACAGTTTCCGTGGAGCAACACCTTGAAAACGATTAAATAATTGCAGATTCGCGGTTGTGGTTCGGCTCTTTCGTGAAATTTGGACGAAATTGGGGCATTCAGTGGGAAGTTTCTTGATTACATTGAACTTAATGAATAAATAATGGAGTGGTTCGAAGGGTTTTGTTTTCAGCTTTCTTATTTGCGGCGTTTATAAAGATTTTGGATTCTAAGGTACTCGTAATAATAGGTCAATCGGTTTATTTTAATTAAAAGTTGATAGGTAGGTTCCTATATCGGTTTGATTAAACGAGTAGCTCAACAAAAACCGGATCAAAACGGTTGTGTTTTACGCTCATCCGTATTTTTCCCACGTTCCGTACAAAATGTGTATAGTACGTTAGATTTAAATTTGCTAGTTGCAGGCCACGCTCTGAGTATCATTGTAGGGCCGCGTACGTGCGCAACGACCCGCCATGTCGCCTACTCGTTGCATCCACGCTGAGTGTCTCCCAACGTTCTTATTCATGTATATTTTGTATTCATGGACAGTTTCATAGGGACGAAAATTTACTGAGAATCACAACTTCTAAGAGAATAAGCAGGTTCTAAGTGCGCTTTAGAGGGTTATGAAGTTTAAATTGAAGTTGGAGAAAGTGATAAAGTAGACTGTACCGAGCGGTGGTGGCCCAGTGATAACGGCCGCGATTTACTGATTACTGGTTACTTTGTGTAAATTATCTTTTCATTGGCAAAGGTTTACTTTGTGTAAATTATCTTTTCATCACTGCTCTCAAAACGGTGAAGGAAAACATTGTGAGGGAACTGGGATGTCCTGGAACCAAAAATTCGAAGACATATGACATCTATCAACCCGAACTGGGCCCCATAATCAACGCATATTGTTCCCACTGCTGGGACACAGGCCTCCTGTCTTCGAGCTGAGCCTACGTGGTGGATTACCAAGATGAGGCGTATGTCCCAGCATTGGGAACATTATAGGCGGATTATGTTATGTTTATACTTCATTAATCAAACTTTGTTATTTGATCATATATGCCGTGACAATCAATATCTGTCTAGGAAATACTTTACACTGAGCAGCTGTCAACAAGACAAGGTAACGTTCATATCGATTGATATATAGTACCCACAACTACCAGTACCAATATATGGTAGCCTGGTAGCTATAGTGTACCGATATCATTATTAGTCGCCATTATGATAGGGGCAAGCCTATTATTATACTATATTTGGCACAGTTTAACCCGCGAGGGTTGTTATGGTTTCTGTTGGCTGTAAACTGATTAAGGTAGGTAGGTACCAGATTTTCTGCGTTTTATGGAACAACTAGCTCTGCTCACGATCTGGTCTTTCGCGTAAACTCCCCAAACCCATCCCATCGCATCGCATCGCCTACCCGCGATGCGATGCGATGCATCGCATCGCGGGTACCTACTTCCTGTTACCTACTTCCTTTTCGCTTAGTATTCTTTCTTACTTTTTTTATTTTTTTTCGGCTCCTAAGGGTAATGTGAAATAGCCTATTAGCCTTCCTCAAGAATTGGACTATCAAATGCAAAAATAATTTTTCAAGTTCGACTGGGAGCTAAGAACAAGAACTGGTACTCAGAAGCTCCCTACTATCTTTCAACTTCTCTCTGTTTATACAGAGAGAAGTTGAAAGATAGTAGTGAGGTCTTTGCCCTGCAGTGGGACATCACAGGCTTTTAATTAATATACTGAGAGTTCCAGAGAATATCTTGGTTTAACAAACAAACTCTTCAGCTTCGTTATTAGTATAGAGGTATGAGATAGATAGATGGAGGACTCTGACTGGTTGTCAGTTACGTAACGGCTACTATAGTACACAACAAGCTTTTACACATGGACAAATCGTATTTTTTTGCGGACGGTCGCTAAGTAATTATAGTCGCACGGATCGATCGATCAGGTTAAGCTACGCTTGCCGCAGTTAGTCCGCGGATGAGTGACCATCTTTACATAGTTATGCCGTTGGTTCCAGCTGTCATTTGTCTTATTAAGGGGTATGGTATTACCCAGTGACTGAGTTGTGGAGGACAGACAGGCATTCGCTCCATGTAAAATAATGGTATTCGGCTGCATCCAGTTAGACTGGAAGCCGACCCGACATAGTTGGGAAAAGGCTAGGCAGATGATGATGCTGAATTCGTAGTCAATTCGGAGTTTTATTTAACAATGGCGACTATGAGTGATTGTTAGTTAGTTTCTAGAGTAGGCTAGACTATGGAGAATGAAACCAATAAATAGCCACTGTTTTTTTTTGTTTAGTAGGTGATAATATCCAGACCAGTCCAGTCTATTCTATGGTTTTTCTAGTTTCTAGGTTGTGGAGGTCAGATATGCACGCTCCGTGTAAAATACTGGTATTCATCTGCAACCGATTTGACTCACACTTGAGACCAGTGGTGGCCCAGCGGTAAAGGCTCCTACTTACGGTCGTGGGTTCGAACCAAGACAGGCGCTTTACTTTGTGTAAATAATTTCACCACCACTGCTCTCGAAACGGTGAAGGAAAACATCGTGAGGAAACCGCAACATCTACCAAGCTGCACTGGGCCCTCACGGTAGCTTACAGCCCACTCCCTCTCGAAAAGATGAGGCTTGTGCCCCAGCAGTGGCAACATTAAAAATAAAAAATAAAATCATTTAATTCAAGTATCACTGACTCATAATCCAAAAAAAAATACAATCCTTCAGTCACATTACATACACAATAATAATAAAAAAATAATCAAAATTAAATTAACAAATTATAAAAGTCGCATCAGCCTGCCACATGTCGCTCACAACAGTGGGAGATGATGGAGCAATCCAGTCTTACCGCTTATAGGTTGATTATGCGGTTTGACTCCTAGGCTGGGTAAAAACGCTAAGTAAGTAATTTTTAATTTCAACTCACCGTAAAATGCAATGAAAATCCGAGACGAAAAGCACTTAAAGCCTTACAGGAAACATAACTCAGTTAGAACGAACGTTTGGCCCTCTGCGTCGCTTTCGAAATATAAAAGCGCTTTAACTTTACGCTGTAAACGACAGAGGTGTCTCTGTACATTTTTAATCAAGTTTCGCCCTTATGCTGCAGCGATATGTGCTGAAATTCTACTGCTAGAACCGCTTTTATCTACACAGGGATAATTAGGTATGTCAATTGTTTTGTTTGTAGGTTTTGCTATCTAAGGCTACGGTTACAGTATTTTACATAACATAACATCAAGCCTGTAGTCCCCGAAGGGTTAGGCTGAGGTGCACCTATAGTACACTCACATTTCGCCAGTCATGTTTAAAAGTCCCATGTAACAGGAGGAGAGGCTATTGCAATCAAGCGAACACAAATCTGGAATTTCTCAGTAGCAGCCCGGATTCTGGATTTGTGCTCGGTATACAACCTGGTGAAATGTAGGTGTACTAGTACATCTGCCTAACCCTTTGTGGAATAAAGGCGTTATGTTATGTGTGTAAATATATTTAATTAAAATCGGAACTAAAATTTGAAGAATGACGAATACTTAAATAAAATTAACGATAAGACAGGTTTGTATTACCTACTAAACCCCCGAAACCTAAACAGTAGATTATTAAAGAAAAATCAAATCGCCAAACTATTGAAGGGTGCCCCTTAACTAAAATGTTTACTAGCCCCTAAAGCCAGAACCTAAACCGTTACTAAAAGCTAAGGTATGCGAAAAAAAGATGCTCTTAAAATAGAAAGGGTCGGGATGCAGAAAACCCTTGCATTGACCTAAAAAGCTGTTAATGACGCGGGAAACGTTGTCCATAACTAGAACATGAAAACCTAAAAAAAACCTCTATACATACTTATGGAATTTAAGAAAGAAAGACCAAAGAAACAATGAATGGACTATGTGAATGATGATATGGTTAGAAAGGGGGTGACTACCGACATGACGACTAATAGGGAAGTAAGTATGGAAGAAAAAGACATGTTGCGCCGACCCCAAAAAAATTGGGATAAAGGCAGGAGAATGATGATGATAAAGAGTTAAGAAAAAAGTACACGTTCTATAATAATTAATTATTATCACTTCTGTGAGCTAATGTCTTTTTTTCTATACATTATTGGAAAAAAATCAAAATGTGCCTATTGCCTAATTAGAATGAACAATTTTTAAACGAGTAAAGAAATAAATGATATTAAATATAATTAAAGAAATAATAAATGAATAGATAGACCTGCATATACAATATTAATAGAATAAGTAACTGAATGGTTTAAATACATAGTTAGTAGGATATCAAATATTTCTAATGGATAAATTCAATAATAAACATAATTATGAATAACAGATATATGTTCATAAGTAAAATAACAAAAAAATAAATTATAACACAATACTTAATAATTATACTACATTTATAATAATGAAAAATGTTTAAGCGAGTAAAGAAATAAGCAATATTAAATATAATTAAATAAATAATAAATGAATAGATAGACCAGCATATAAAATATTAATAGAATAAGTGAATTAATGGAAATATAAATACATAGGTATACCTAAAATAATTGATAGGATATAAAATAATTCTAACTTAATAACAAAGAAAATTAATAAAGCGCTCTTCCTCTCTCTACTTATTTAAAAATTTGCTGTGCCCGACAGGGTCCATAATTGTTTATATTATTTTTCTTTTATTTACCACCTGTAATTGTACATTATGGATTGCAATAAACGATTTGAGATTTGAGAAGGAATAGTGGATTCGACCGCAAATAAATAAACTTTCTGCGAGTCGCCATCAGAAAAAAAAAATTATAGATGTCGATTCGTTTCGAATCCACTAATAAGCCACACTTATACAGTACAGGCAAACACACCTGTCTACCTACTTCTTCGTGCATGCACTGATTATTATATGAGATTTTTTTAAACTCAATTCGTTCTCCTGCTAGATTTTATGTTGCCAAAGTAATGTGAATTAATTTTAATCGTAACAAGTTATGTCAAATTGACTGACCATTATCGCAACACCACACTGCGCTCCAAAACACCAGATTACTGACTTTTATCAAAAATCCGCTAAAGCTAAAGTGAAACTGGGCTGGCCATGTCTGTCATGTGCGCCTGGAACGCTGGTGGCTAGGCTACCTAGCCCGGCTCATCGGCGTATTGTTGCTTGCTTGTCAGTCTTCTTCAGACTGTACTTCGGAGAGTGTGTGCAGGAGCTCCACGACCTAATCCCACCATCCGGGCATCCCTTTACTACCGGACTACCAGACATACCTACTGCAGAGTGCCATCCACACTTGGTTGATATCCCGACCAGTCGTACTCAGCGGTTCTCCTTCACATTTATTATGCGCACAGCAAAAGTGTGGAACTCTGCCATCGTCTGTGTTCCCTTCCACATATAACCCGCCTTCGAAGCAAAAGTGAACAGTCATCTTCTGGGCACGCTCGTTCCATCGTAGACCTCATCCGTCGCTTCCCATCAGGCGAGATCGAGGTCAAGAGCAGGGCCCATTACGCAATAAAAAAGTAATAATATGTACCTAAAGCATAATGTCGCAGAGCAAACTTTTCAACCGTTCCCTTGAGAAAAGGCAGGTGTTCGAAATTGAAACCACTTCATTTTAAGTTTCGGAACACTGAAGACACTGTGTTTATCTGTGGTGTCACAGTGTCGCTTTCGTCTCGATTGAATCGACGTACCTACCTATACCTACGTCTACCTACTCGTACTTAATTTAGTACTCATTTTACTGTTGGAAAACCGGCCAAGTCTTGATGGTCGGAAATTGCGAATAAACCTTTTAATATTTTTACTACGCTATTATTATGTTGAAGGTCTCTTCGAATTACGTTGAAGGGTTTTAATTTAGTTGTTAAAATGTGGGTTAGCTAGGCAGTAGGTATTATTTATACCAATAGGTAAGTAACAACAGCCGTACAGGTTGATCGATTACTTGCCGGGGTTGGTCTGTGGATGGGTGACCGTCTTTACATACCTCTACCGAGACCCCTCCGTGCCTCGCAAAGGACGTTAATCGGTTGGTCTTGGCTGTCATTCGTGGATCGTTGACAGTAGCTACGGGTAGTCAGAAGCTCGAAAGTCTGACAACCAGTCTTACAAAGGGGTTTCGTATTACCCAGTAACTGGGATGTGGAGGTCAGATAGGCAGTCGCTCGCTCGTCTCTGGTATTCAGCTGCATCCGGTTAAACTGGAAGCTGACCCCATAGTTGGGAAAAGGCTAGGCAGATGATGATTTTAGTTTGACATATTTTCTATACAAAAGCTGTCAAACCGCAATATTTATACCTCTGATAAAAAGAAATCTGACTATTTAAAAATCAAACCCAATTCAACTACCTACTGATGACACGTCATAAAAAACACTTTTAATATTTTTTTTAAATGTTAAATCATAATGTAGCATCGTAGCATCAGCTGAAATTGAAAAATGTCGCTAAACTTTTGGAGGCCACTGTAAATGAACTTATAAAAGTACCCAGGCAAAACATTACCCAACTCTCTTCAGTTATTAATTCTCAACACTGGCGGAGTTCCATTCTACCTATCTACCTACATGTCTACGTTTCTGTCCCAAATTGATGAGAACGTTATAATTTCGCAGCACGGACGTGATTCTGTGTAATTCAGTGCCATGAATACAAATAGTGACGAAACTTGGATACAAAGCGAGGGCGGTTGTTCAAGAAGATTTTACATAGACATAGGTAGGTACCTACCTACACCTTGCGGAAGACTCACAGATTTTAAGCTAAGGGTGATATATTAAGTGTTCCACGCGCGCCTCAAAGAGTTGTCAGCATAATTTGAGGGGCCCCTTAGGGCCGAAGCCTGCCGGGTCAGCGGGATTGTCCGAAAGGGTTACCGCTACCCCGGAACATAAAGGGCAAAGGAAGTAACATGGGTGGGTTTAAGTCAGTAAGAGTCTGACACTCCCTTCCGCTCCACCCAGAGCGGGAGGGGTCATTTGATGATTTCCCATCCGAAAAAAAAAAGGTAATATATTGTTTTTACTCTTTTAAGAGCAGTGGTGGCCCAGTGGTTATGGCCCCGACTTACGAGTGTAGGTCTTAGGTTCGTACCCAGACAGGCGCATTACATAATCAGCCTATAATGTTCCCACTGCTGGGACACAGGCTTCCTCTCTTAGAGAAGGCGTGGGCCATGATCCACCACGCGGGCCCAGTGCGGACAGGTGCTTTACTTTGTCTAAATTATTTAATCACCGCTGCTTTCAAAACGGTGAAGGAAAACATCGTGAGCAAACCGGCATGTGCTAGAACCAAAAAAACTCGAAGACATGTGACATCTACCAACCCGCACTGGGCCCGCGTGGTGGATTAAGGCCCACTTCCTCTCACCTTAATGAGGCCTGTGTCCCAGCAGTGGGAACATTAAAGTTGTCAAAAAATAACAGGCCCGTTTTGACATTGACAGTTATAGTAGGTAGTTAATAAAGATCAAATTCGCAAAACACGTATTCGTTTGTATGAAACTGACAGGTGTCAAGAATGCATTCTCCAAGGTAAAACGGGCCTTTTATTTTTTGACAACTTTATAGGCTAATTACGATGAGGTACTTAATAATCAAATTGCTTGTTTATTCATCCAATTTGGCTGTTTGTGTATGTGAGTTTAAATGTTTGTAAACGCACCCACGATGCAGGAGAAATACCTAGTTAACGTTATTAAAAATAATGTCACCGTACCCGACCTAAGTAAAAAAGATTTAGTTTTGTATAGGGTGCTTCGAGAGAACATCCAACTATAAAGTCGCAGCCGCTACCACTGGGCCTCCACTGTTGAGTACCTAGATTGAGGGCAGGTATTAGACAGTGGCGTAGCGTAGTAGGGGCGGCAGGGGCGGACCGCCCCGGGCGGCACCTTTAGGAGGCGGCAAAATTTCACAATAAATAATAATAATATCTTAATCTATTAATTAATTAATTATTATTAATATATTATTTTATTATTATTATTATTTATTCATTTGTCTCTCTTACGAGTCGAACCGATCGAAATGAGCACAGATTTTTTCATTACATTCGTACTGTGACGAAATCGGGGAATGAATAATTATAATAATAATAATTCTTTATCAATCAGGCATATTATCTCCGGGTGTTCTCGTCTAGCTAACGGAGAGTACTTGCATAGACACAACCTTGTAGCCAGGATAATCCATCAGCAACTTGCTCTGAAATACAGCCTTGTCGAATCTGAGGTGCCGTACTACAGGTATGTGCCCGACCCAGTTCTCGAAAATGGAAATATCACATTGTACTGGGATCGATCCATCATCACTGACAGGACTATTGTTGCCAATAAGCCTGATATAGTGGTGGTGGATCGATCAGAGCAGCGCGCAATGATTGTTGACATAACCGTCCCGCATGATGAGAACCTCGTGAAAGCCGAGAAAGATAAACAAATCAAGTATCTTGACTTGGCTCGCGAGGTTGTCGACATGTGGGATGTGGACTCAGCAGTCATTGTGCCGATAGTCGTGACAGCCAATGGCTTAATAGCCAAGAGCCTCGACCAACACCTGAGGAGGCTCTCGTTGGGCAGCTGGATCAAGGGCTTGATTCAGAAAGCGGTACTTCTGGACACGGCTCGCATTGTCAGGAGATTCCTCTCTCTGGAGCCCTGACCGCCGGTAGCTTGGACCCTGTTCCCGATACCGGTGGGCTACTATTTTTTATATTTTTAAATGTTTTTATATCTTTTATATTCTAATATTTAAAAATATAATTTATATGTTTACATTTAAATAAAGGAAATAATTCTTTAAATGAATGTATAATAATGACATCTTGCTCATTGTAGCGACTGGCAACACCGTCTGTACTGACTAGTAGGAATTCCTTGTATTTTATTTTGTGCTTGGATTGTTTATTACCAATATTCAAGGAGAATGACTTCTATCATATAAAGAATAGTGGTTAATATTGTTTAATTCCACCTGCAAATTAGGTTACAGTACAGGTAAGTCTCTTCGGGGAAGTCCGTGAGTGATGCTTTGACAATTCAAATAAAGTTTGATTAATGGATCGTCAGTTGTCCAATTCACATTAACTTAATCGTATAGTTTGTATACGCTTTCCAAACTGTGATTTTAGTGCGCATAAGTACGTGTTGGGATTTTTCAATTATTGAACTTCGTAAAAAATTGTAAAGTTTTATAGAATGACTGTAAATTATAGTCTTTTAAATTGAAATACCTAAATAAGAGGGCGGCAAAATTTTTTTCCGCCCCGGGCGGCTAGCACCCACGCTACGCCACTGGTATTACAATAGGGTACCTATATTGTTTGCTTAAACCTAGGACGTTTGGAAGCACACATTTATGTATTAGACTATTGGTAGACCTACTTAGGTTTGGTAGGTTGAATAATCATGTGAAAAAAGTACCTTTTTCACAGGATCGCTCAATGTAGTCATAGCGTGTCTGGTAGGTAGGTACCCTGAACTACAGTTCAAATCAAATTCCTTCACACTGTAGAGGCACTTTCTAGCCCTCGATCAGAGACCTAGAATAACACTAAATTCGTATCATTTAAAGTAGGTCAAAAGTGTAATAACCATTAGGTCAGAATACTTTGGAAGACGAACTGCCTATCGTTGCGTCTACGTGTCTTACTGGTAAAAGAGTAGGTATACATATACAATTCTAATTGCACCCAGCATCAGTTCAATCAAATCAGCCTATCGCAGTCCACTGCTGGACATAGGCCTCTCCGAGGCTGCGCCACAACACCCTGTCCTCCGAATTCCGCATCCAGTCCGTCCCAACAACCTTCTTTAGGTCGTCCGTCCATCTAACTATTGGGCGTCCCACACTACGCTTGCCGATACGCGGTCTCCACTCCAGGACTTGTCTGCTCCACCGGCCATCGGTCCTTCGACAAACATGCCCAGCCCACTGCCACTTCAGTTTGCTTACTCAGCGCGCTATGTCGGTAACTCCGGTTCTTTTCCGTATAATTTCATTCCTGATTTTATCCAAAGAGACTCCGAGCAAAGCTCGCTCCATAGCGCGCTGAGCGACCTTGAATTTGTGGACCAGCCCGACCGTCAGTGTCCACGTTTTGGCGCCATATGTCATGACAGGGTGGACCAGTTACCTAGGCTCTTACCTAATACCTGATTCTGCAGCATCAGTTACCTCTTATCTAATATCTAATATTCTATTCTGCTCCTTGAAAATTGTAGTATTTACCAATATGTGATGGGACCACTGCTTATTTCTTTAAAAACTTATTAACAGTTCTAGGTATCTACTTATTGGTAGGCATTGTCAGCACAGGCCTATACTACAAAAATAGGTGTAGGTACCTTTACGTGTTTACAGAATAACAAAAACGCTAATCCTGCCATATTGCCACACAAGATTGTGGTATCTATAGAAACTGAAAATAACCATTTTTTTTTTTTTTTATTGTCCCAAATTCAAAACTCCTCAAACCACGATAGTATGAGAAGCTTTACTGCTGAAAAACATCTATTATTAGTCTAATCGCATAACTCAGCATTTATGTAGGTACCTATTAAGGAAAACGACTTTCAGGAATTTGACATTCGCAGGAATCAACCCTGAGGGTAGCAAGAAGGTATTTTAAGGGAAAATAAAAGAACATCTATAAATGAAACAAATATATTTCATTATTAAATTAATTACCAACAAATCCATTTTCAACACGTTTTCAAACCATTTTCAATATGATAGGGAAATGTGCCTTTTTTATAAGTGCCAAATATTCATTTAATATGCTGTGCAGATGCGGCTACAGGTAATATTCTGAGATCATTGTAATATTAAACAACATAAAGTGGCCGATACGACAGCATCGTCCAATATATTACTAGTAGCAACACCTGCAGAGCTAAAAATTTTACGCCTAATGGTAACACTACAACACACATATTTATTGCACATTTAGAAATTTCGTAAAGTGTTTTTGTCTTTTTTTTTCTTATTTTTAGAGATCCAAGACATTTACTATAATTTTGCACATCGATATTAAATTGAAATAATATACACAATAGCGTTTAAATTTAGACTGTGGTATAATACACATCCAAAATATGGAACTATGCCTAAGTTAGTTTGGACAATGGACAAGACATTATAAATTAAATGGACTATTTTATAGACGAATAGTCATATTGCAAAATAAAAATCTTGAAAACAAGTAATAGTTAATCACGATAAAAATATAAAACGATCTGTATAACAATAATAATTATCTGAAATATACAAGTAAAAAAAATATATTATGTAACAGTATGTATGTACTATCAACTAGGTATCGGATAAACTGACCCAAGATATAAATTAAGTTTGTCAACAAAAACCGTTCGTCGAAGATATACATAGATATATACAATATATTTATCGCTAGTGCCCGCCGTTGGCACATACACACGACAAATATTTGGAAGTACCAATAATATATCAAAAAAAAAAAACTGAAACCAATAAAATACTTCTTTGTCCGATTTTCATTACTTTATAACAGGTAAGAAAGTTTTATGTTATTACTTACATACATACAATTTATTCCGAGATAACTTTATTTTAATAAGGCCATAAAACAATTTACACATAATATTCCAGTATTGTTTGAGAGCCAATACTTCTGACCAGCCAAAACCTAATGAAAATTTACTAACTAGCATTGTCTGCATTATGTTTAAATACATTAACGATCTCGCCTTATTATGAATGGTAATAAGACTTGGACGTATTTTAGAAATAATTAATTAAAAACCTACGATTTTAAAACTCGCACCGCCACGTCGATGGCATTTGGTCGACTTAAATCTCATAGAAATAAATTACAAGTGAAAGATACAATATTAAAAATTGTGGAATGGTTACACCATCAAAGTCTTACGAACACAAGTCCTTACATTACTGGATACTTTGGTTTCTAAGAGACACATTCGACCAACCACATGACATTAAAATACTGGACAAAATAAATCCTTATGTAATTACCTAAACCAAATTATTGCTGATGTGGGTATATCATAGTGTAATGTGACTATATTATTACCTATGGAAGCTTCAATAAATAAAATGTCTCTGAAGAACAGTTTCTATCACATATCTTTACACATTGTAGCACCACGCGGTTAATAGACCCATCTATGCCTACACTTACCTCTATTCATTGTTGTATATGGAGATGTATAAAAATCAATACATCTGAAAAATAATTTAAGATTGGTATATAAAAGATTCTGTATAATTATGTTTAAAAATTAAATAAACTCTCTTATTGTTTTATGTCGTAAGCTATTGAGACTGTGTTTTGGCTTGTAAAACATTTTTAAATCAACACCTATTTATAAATATTACTTATTGACTGCGATAGTTCTGGCCTACTTTACTTCTACCCGAAAATCAGTCTATCTACGTTCGCTCGTCGTCGGCTGTCCTGTGAGAGGCCCGTGCCTCTCCGTTGCCTCCTCGTACTATAATATCACATTCTTTACCTTCTCCGTTCAACATTACTACTTACATTCAATATCCTACAGTTGTCATCAGTTGGGTGTGGTGGCAGCCTCCGCATTGGCTCGTATCGACGCTTCCTTGTAACAGACTTCCACAAATAAAGCTCGGTACAGACAGGGACGTGACCGTTTGCCTCACATCATATAATTAACTAAACCCACCAGATAACATCAGCTACACAAGATCGTCAGTATATTATTTCCCTATTGCAGTACGTAAACATGTAAAAACTTGTAATAAATAGTCGTTGTAACCGTATTTTATAACCATTAATCCTATGTGTATCTATTGCAATAAGATGTTGAAATAATTCATATTAAATGGAACAATCAGTAATCATTTGACACTACAATGCCATCAGTCGGTGAAAAGAATGAAACAAGACACACAATATTTAGTGGACGGAGATAATATATAAAACGCTTTAAAAAGTGTCAAAATTGTGCGTCACTGTAACACTGTGTAACACTGCACGTTCTTACATTATTCCAGATTGGCGCAATCTTACTTGTCTACCTACCCTCCCTTCATGGAAGTTCTCTTAAGATGAAGACTATTAAAAAAGTAGTACAATAAATAATGCCCGTTAACCTCACTGTCGACGATTAAAATAGGTATAAAATTAGGTTAAAATGTTCAAAAATATTATATGCCCACTTCTTATACCAGAACTGAAGATATGATAGAGCTCCAACTTATAATGGTAAAAAAAAATGTTTTCATTTGAAAATCTTTAGTTCTCAACGAAATGAAAGATCACTTAAATCCTAATTTATCACATTTGACCTGGTTAGCACATGCATATTTACATAACGTTTTGCTGTGCTCTCTATATTTTAGAATCTGATTTAAAATTAAATTATCTAATATATATTAGAGTTAAAATGTATGTTACAAGAACAGATATAAAGAATACCACACCAATTTTAACACTACGAGAATTTAAAATGATGAACCACTCAAAGTAAGCGCAACATTTTTGGAATACCCAAACGACATTTATATTAAAACTGGCCACTGACACACCTCGGACATAGATACTAACATTAATACTTTGAGTGGTTTATGACCTTAATCCTATAAGACACTAAATTACACCACAACATCAAGTAACTACCGCTGATATACTTATAAAAACAGTCAACATCAATTTTGAATAATATTAATATTTTAAATTTGAATTAATGGCAAAATATCTACATTATACACAATGTGAATGCGTTACATTGTTTATTTTATAGTATTGTATAAACTCGTCGAGAGAGAATACGAAAACTGGCTGTGAAACATTATTGGATGGCAATGTTTGATACACTGTAGCTACACTTTATAAAAATCGAGTTCTTCCGTTAATATATTAGGTGACGAGTCTCCGTATTCGCTCCTCTAGCAATCAGAGTATTTCTGTAGTAAAAATAAAAATTCAGAGTATTGCTTCTCGTTTATACTAAAAGTTTCGACTACCTATCTTACTTATTATATCCCTCTGGCAAAGTCACTATTATAATTTTAATACACTTTATTTTAACTTGTATCATGTTTAACAATGAACAAAAAAAACTATAAAAAAGTTAATATTCTCAGTAAAAACCGGCTTATTTTAAAGTACTAACTAAATCATTTACGCTATATTAAAATGTTTCGATGAACATTTCCTGTACCTGACCATTTCGTTGCATTGACTTCTTAAATAACTGTGGTAAAATGTAGGCTTTCTATGGACACGAGTAGTTAAACACTCGCTCCTAATATTTGTTGGAAATATTCGGCCGCAAAGTTATTCAATAAAAATATCTGATTACTGTACGGTTATATAGACAGCATTTCACTTATCCTAGACTTAATTGACAGTATTTTATACATAGGCTTTCCGGACAGACTATAAATGAGAATGATTAACATTGTTTTTAAAGAATAAAGCTCTCAGTTGTACATTTAACATTTGAGGTTTTAATTACAAATTGAGGATATTCTTAAGAATTGAGAGGACACTGTGTGTCACTGAAGTAGAGGAAATATCTAAAATAATATCTTAGATAACATAATAAAATTATAAAATTTATATTTTCTGAATATATTAATATATAAGAAAGAATAAATATAATTATATAATATTATAAGTTACCTATAGAAAATGTCATGACATTAGACAGTCAGAAAATAATGTTAAATACTTAAGTGCCTGTTTATGGATAAAATAGTACAGCATTTGTTAAAACTGGCACTTATACTGTATTGTATAGAGAATATCACAAGATCGGCAGTTAAAATTCGTCTTGAGGAGATTTATATTAATTAATTATTATTATTAAAATAGAACTAACTTTACAAAATATTTCCGGTAAAATAAATAATGATTTATATTCTTGCGAACAATGGTCTCTTAGAAATCAGAAAACATTGATATAAATATATGAATCTTATAATTCGAAATGGCGCGAATTATCATACGGGACGCATTTCCTGAAACATTGCGGACGAATATTTTCCAACGGAATATAATCCATAGACAATATAATCTAACCTTTAGGCTCGTAGAATTATGTAGCTGACTGGAACAATCAGTTTGTCTATTATAAACTTGTAGTCGATTATATATCGCAGTGGTATTCTGTACTGTAACATCAAATCTAAAACAAAATGTGTACAAACAATTATTATTGACAATTAATTTATCTACTTCAGTGTTTATTTTTATGAGGTACATATTTTGGCACAGAGAGATTTCTTAAAACTATAGTTAATTAATACATAGGTATATTAATTGTTAGATAACGTTATTTTAAATTACATAAAACATTTTTCGATGTTCTAAAACTTGTTTGACTGGTCTTAATCGTACGAATCACAGTTTTTGCATTCTCCTAATAACCTATCGTCACGTCTACCAATTTTCTAGTTCCTCTTTAATGGAATGAGTTATTTAAAAATCTTACTATACGTAGGCATACAAAAATATGGCAAAAGAAACTATGTATAAGCCTTCATTAAAACGCAAATGGTGTGCCTTGTTGTCGTCACTAGTGAATGTTCATCATGATCGATTGTCCTGGCACCGTCGTCGGTAGAAAAAGATAAAGGTTTTAGTCAAATGCTCGTGTTCATGCAAAGCGGGTAACAGACATAGTCCCTCATCTTTAAACAAATGCGCGGCATTGCACAACTAAGTTATACAAAACGATGCTAATTACTGGCACGATGAGAGACAAGCAAAAACTGTTGCATTAGTAGTGCAAAACTCTTACGTTAAGGATTCAAATGTGCACAAACTGAATTAATAAATTTTGCCCTGAAACAGCAAGTCAAAATATAAGTAAGCACTTTGTCCAAGCCATGTGTTTAACACAAAAATATAGTCGCAGCATGAAAATAATAAGCCGTTACAATTACTATTATTGCTATGCGGTAAACGCAAATAGTTACCATTCACTATTTGTTTCCAGAATCAATATAGAAAATTATGTCATAAATATACATAAACCACTCCAAAACGAAAAATAGTCCTGTAAAATTCTAATTAAACCTGCTTATATCAATAATGTTGTAAAGTTTAAAAACGTTTTTAAAAAATATTCCCATTTACTGTTATAATATGACTCGGTCATTAACTATAGGGGCACAATGTAACTACCGACTCCATACAGTAGTTCACCACCTTGAATAGTGACCGACCCCTGGAATATGCACAGGGGCGCCACATGACACAAATAATAAATTAAGACGATCATTAATATCAAATAGTCGCAACTTCATACGAAATCGGAACGCGCCAGCCTAAAAGTCAAGTCCTGAGAAGTCAGGATGAGACATCAGCCCGACCATATCATCCCGCAAACCTAACACGATTACTCTGCAATTATACTGTATGGAGTTCAGTTATATTGTGCCGGAAGTATGCGAAGATCGAGAAAAGGACGGCGCGTTCGTAGATCAGCGTGTGTTGTGTACGTGCGTGGTGAGGTGTTTGGAGAGATAGTCAGCGCGGGCGAAGCATTTACCGCACGCCTCGCAGTGGTAGGGTCGCTCGCCGGTGTGGATGCGCAGGTGGCGCGTCAGGTCGCTCTTGCCGCCGAACGCGCGTCCGCAGAACAGACACACGAACGGACGCTCGCCCGTGTGCTTTCGCACGTGCAGCTTCAAGTTCTCCTTGGACCTCACGCACTTCCCGCAGAACGGGCATGCGAACCTCCTCTCCCTGTCCCTCTGTCTTTCGTCGTTTTGCATGAAGCTTAGTATTCCCGAGTGCGAGCTTGAGCTTCCGTGCTTGCTGCTATCTGCACGCGACTCGTTCTCCGAGCTGTCTGCCATCGAGCTGATGCTAGCGAATGAGACGGGCACTCGCCTCTTCTCGGAAGTCGTGCTGTCTTCATCCCTTTTGCTTTCGCTCTCAGCGCCCGAAGTACGGCAGTCTATTGAGTCGTCTACAGTCACCACGGAATCTGTAGCGCCGTTCGAGTCGACGGTGCTGTCTTGTTCAGCGTCCCGGATTACCTCTTCGGGTGTCTTCGTCGCATCATTTCTATTCTTTTTCTTCATGGACAGGTCAATTTCACCGCACTGGCCGATCAGAGCCTCGTTTGTGCTGGAAACTTGATCTGGGCCTTCGGGTGTGTCTGTGTTCTTAGTATGCAGTCGCTCTAGGGTGTGGTTGAGGCGGTGTTTCTTGAACGATTTGAGATAGCGGAACTGCATGCCGCAGACATCACATGTGAAGAGTTTGTCGGCGGGGAGTCGCGCGCGGTGGTTTTGTTCGCGGTGTTTGACGTAGGCAGACCTGTACCTGTAGCTTTGTCCGCACTGCTCGCAGACGAAGGGTTTGTCATCGCAGGGGGTCTGCGAGGCGTGCTGTAATGCGGCATGACGCTCGAGCAGCCAGGCAGACGGGAACGAGGCGAGGCACACGCCGCAGCGGCGCCTCTCAGAGTGAAGCATGTGGCGGTGCTGGTACATCATGCAGTCGTCGCTGAGGTAGCGGCGTAGGCGGCACGCTTGCAGCGCCAGCAAAGGGGACCAGAGTGGGAGGGCCGTCGGCGAGCGTGCCGGAATGGGACTCGGGATGCTCGGAGATACGCATGACATGTCCATACACATCTGTAATTGAAAACAGAACTCATATTATGCGTGAATCAAAAATGTATTTCTAAAAGTGTATTATATTTTTATACCTGTGAGAATCCATGATGCAGGATGAAGAATTCAATAAAAGAATAGGTCTGTAATGATTGTAGAGCTTTTATTTGTCAAAATTGTATTTTTACAGCTATGATATGCTTATATTTGTTTCAAAAGTTACAATGATCAACAGCGATGGGTCTCTGTTTGGATTGTTGCAAAATTGACAAAACATTACACCGTTTGATCCTTGATCCGTTCTGATATACTGTAACACTTTTTCAACAAAACTGTACTGCTCTTTGTTACAACATTATGAACTATTAATAATGTTAAGGCAAAACAGATTTTCTCTAATCTAAAATGTCAACAATGTATGTTAAATAAAAGAGCTTAAGGGAAACAGTTATCGTTTCACTGACGAAGAAACGACAACTATATTAAGCTCTATAAATAAAGTGGACCTACGTTATTTGAACTTGTGCTGAAAATATTCTATACCAGCATAATATACGAAGTTTATTATACACCTATTCCTAAGTCCAAAAATTTAAACAGCAATGATTAAAATTTTGATAGTCACTACGGAAACAGAAGCGACTAAAACCTACTCGTATATTATGCCAATACAAATATTAGTCACGAAAGTTTAACTCTAAATAATTTATAATAAACACATTATAATTATTAAAACAAATTGTACCGATATACAATAATTAATACACCTACAGGAACTTAGAAAAATTGCAATATAAGTTCTATATTTAGGTATGCCACTTAAATAAAATGGTAAGTTAAATTACAATGAACCAGTTCAGGCTTCAGCGACATCTAGCTCGATCATGTTGGACGAAACTTAACAATACTATCTAACACTAGACAACACAACTGTAGTAATATTGGTCAAGAACATAATCTAGCACTGGTTGTTAACATCACTCGACTGGAATGCGCTAGCTGGGATACGATCGCCTCGGGCGCGGCTGTCACGCGTACAAATCATAGGACAGTAGAGTGCGCAAGTCACATATCATAACGCAACTTACAATTTTCACCATAAAAATTACAGTTTTTTCTCTATCTGCTACATATTCTATGTTTAATCCGTGATTTGCAGCCTTTATATAAGTCTTGTATAGGCAAGAGGCACTCTAAATATAAAACTGTGGTCACAATTTATGATAATATAAAAATGAATCTACGTCGTAACTATTTCAACACATGAAATATTTCGTGCTAGTGTTTTCTTAAAAGTTATCATGCTCTGTAGGTACTTAGAAAGATACCTACGTAAATTTAAAATATAGATATAATAAAGTTTATCAATATATATATTATATAAATGTATCATTTATTTGTGCTAACGGCGTGTGAACTCTGCGGGGACGTGGCAACAACTGGCAAATGTTAAAATTTGAATAACTGCACTTGGGGGTAGTATAATCTATTGTTCATGTACCTACTTTATATTTTACTAACAACATTTACCACATTGCCTATATACACGTAAATACATAGATATAAATCTATTTGAATATCATTATTTTAATAATAAATGGGTGTGGCTCAAAAAAATTGTACTTTTAGAAAAAATATTTCGGTCGCCGGTTTACCGCACATATTTAGTATTATTTACATATTGAATACCTTAGAATTTAATTTATTATTATAATATGAAAACGTCAAAAATACATGGTTGCAAATAAACATAAAAAATATTTATTTTACTAAATAATTTGATTTACGAAACTTTTATATATTTTTTTGCTCCATACAAAACTAAAATGTCCCAGTGCAGTCTTTCGACAATTATATTATCATAACAAAATATTTATTCGGTTTATGTAATTTCTGATTGCCGTCGTAGTTAATACGGGAGTTCATGTAATGCATTTTGTCTAAAAATCCCTCGCAATTATATATTTTCTTATAAAACTATTAATTTTAAAATTTGTCCCAATTAATCTTCCAGTGTGTTATAATAGATGTGTTACGTGGTAACTTTTTTATTTTAGTGACAACCACACTAGAACCACTTTTAATGGGTGGCAGCACTCTAGGGCAACGCCAATGATGTGTCAATTTTATGTCAGCAATTTTAGTTTCGTAACATACGTGAGGTGATTTGTGGTGTTCGTTTTGGTCGTTAAAAATATTGGATTTTAAATGCAGAATTTTCAAGGTACGTGTTTATAATTCGTTATTATATTAGTTAATATGTTAAATAATAGTTTTTACCTTGTACATTAAGGGTTTATTTCTGAAATATCTTTGAAGTTGTAGCTGCTATGTTCAAGTGAACACAAGAATCTTCTGGTGTGTTTGGTGTAGTGTGTTATGGTGTGTTACATGTTGTGTTACGTAACACACTGGATAATATTAAGCTTGGTTCACAACATACTGTTACCCGAAAGTAAACATTAGGCATTAATTTTTTTTCAACAATTTCATAATAATTTTTCAGTAATAAACAGTAGTTATAATACTTTCCTTCGTTATAATGTTTATTTTGCTATAGAAAAATTTCATGTGTATTTTCCGTATAAGTGCTTGTACAAATAATGCTAAATTATTTTATTTCTTTATTCTTCTGTATGAGAAGAGGCCTTTGCCCTGCAGTGGGACAATAATAGGATGGTATTATTATTATTATTATATAAACACCATAAAAATATAAAATATTATTTTCTTTGTTCAAGAGCTTCTTTTTCTTTCTATCACAAAATATATTTACAGTTAAAACTTGTTTTGTACACAGATGCCTTTGAGCGCAGCCGAACGGCAAAAACGTTATCGCGAGAAGATGAAAAATGAAAACCCAAATAAATTTAAAGAAATGCAACGAAGAAATGCAGAGGACTAACAAAACTAGAAAAAGAATAGGAGATTTTGGATTTTGGATTTTTCAAATTTCATTTGAAGAAAAACAAAAAGTAAAGAAACGATTATTAGAACATAATGTTTTAGTTTTTTTATAATTTTGTTAAAAAATATTTAAAAATTTAATTTTTATATGTGTAAAATATGAATAAAGAGAATAATAATAATAATAATTCCTTTATTTCAGGCAACTAAGGCCCATAAAAAACAATACATATATATAAGGGGACATTGTACCTACTCCTCATTATGAACAACTTTTACTATGGGACCAACCCCGAAATCATGAAAAAAAAAATCAGCTGTTCCATACATTAGGATCGTGTTGTAAAGCATTTTTGTATGGAACAGCTGATTTTTTTTTCATGATTTCAGTGTTGGTTCCATAGTAAAAGTTGTTCATAATGAGGAGTACAATGAGGAGTCAAATGTTTAAATAGATTACGTGTCTTAATAGAAGTCACATACGTACCTATTCATTTAATTTATTAATCTAATAATAATATTTTTTGTACAATGTAGACCTGCCTTTACAAAGTTCTAGTGTGTTACAATATTTTCCAGTGTGTTGCATGTCACATTATGTGTTATTCTCTCCAGTGTGTTATGGTACAAACTTTGTGAGCCGCACCCAAATATTACCTCTGAAAGTTAGGAAACAAAATAGTATTTTAAACTGCATTCTGTATTATTATAAAAAACTATTTCGATAAAAACTCGTACAAATTTGTTAATTCGCATCATTATTAACCATTTATTTATTGCTATTAAGTATTTCTGTAAATTGTAAATATTTAATCTTTCTTAAAATAAGAAGAGGAACATTAATCAAGGTTTCAATATTGCTATACAGTTTGGTAACGTTCGACTCTGAATAAAAACAAAAACGAGTGCAGCTTTTCAAATAGCAACATTCTGGTGTCTCATTTTTTTATCATTTTTTATTGAATTTTATTCATTTCTCATTTCTAGCTCCGGAAAGTAGCGCATCTACCAATCTATTATCTAAAATGCATTTTATATACTGTGTGAGTTTTAACAATAGGTAGACCAACATTTAATTTTACTTTCCCAAGTTATTTTCATAGTAAATTCGCTAAACTTTACACAGGAGTGTTCGAAATAATATGTATTCAAACAATTCACATCATCGTTCAAGAATGTTTAAATTTATTTAACCTATTGATCGCCCGTCGGATTTATACGACAAATGCTTTCGTCTCCGTAGCGCTTCAGTCGTATATATACGACTGAGGACCTATGTTCGTATTTTTGTGTTTTATTTAATGCGTCGTAGATATTTATATGTCGATTTAAGAGCTGGGCGCTGGGGGTAAGCCAATCGATATAAAACCAAGCGGTCATTAGGTTAAAACGACGAAGACGTGGCCAAGTTCTAGCAGGAAAGGAAACCCTTAAACAGAAACAAGATCAAACTGCCCAAATAAATTGAAACAGTTAGTTGGTACCGGTATCCTCAGCGCGTCGACATCGACATACAATTGACTGGTTTATGGAATGTAAATTATATTGCTAGCAATTTTTCAAATCACTTTGATCAATATAAAGCACACATTCTCGTCAACCATGTTATAATAAACAATCACATAATACTCGGAAAACAAGTGTAATATTACCACGCGCTGGAAGAGCTTCCACTAAAAACAGTACCACATCATTAATTCACTATTATCGTAACATTCCATTCAAACGAAATAAACTTAGTTTATAAACGAGTTTGAAATGCCCCGGTACTCACGGCGGCCATACTACAGAATTTAGACATTATATATTAAATAGTTCATATAATATTTACCTATAATGTATCGGTGGCATTTGCTAAAAAGTAACCATGTTGACACTGGAATAATTTTGGAATGTTAGGCGTTTGCAATCCAAATATGTTTATAGAGTTAAAATAAGTACTTTAGATATACCAAAATTAAATAAACGAATAGCATACTGACCTTAATTTCTACACGATGCCTAAACAACTTATAAATAGCAATGAGATCTGTTGCAGAATTTTTGTTTCCTAATTTTAAAGTTTCTCGTTCCACAATATGCGCTTCTTTGCTTATCATTTGAATTTAAAAAATAACGAATTTATCCATTTAAATGTTGCTATCGTTAATAAAATAATTCAGGTCGCAACTATAATATTTAGAAGCTAATTTTTATTGTTAAAAAACAAAAGAAATTTCAATCGTTAAAACCATCATATTATTAAGATTTAAGATCTCAACGGTTTGGCCTAAAATCCTAAATATTTGAAATCACATTCTGAGATCGCATCATAAATTCCCAGATGTAATACCCTTACTTGTATTAGACATATATCACAGATCTTTTTCTATATTACCATAATACTTTCTTTTGAGTGAACCCAAAATTATGAATCACTAAATATCTAATTTACAATCAAAGATATTTAAACGCCTACATTCGGAACGAAACGTTTACAAAGAATTTTTTATAACCTACTTTTAAATATATATATTTATAAAATAAGTGTAAGTCACCCTTATTTTATCCGTGAAATTTATAGTATTTTTATATAAAAATGATATGTCCCATGACCAAAAAGATTATGAAATGATTAGGCAGTTCAGTCTATCTACTAGTACATTACGTAAACCATTTAGGTACATTAAGATAATGATATAAATTTCTATAAAGATATTAGCATGTTCCAGCCAGAGAGTACCGTGGGCAGATCAACATTATGTATAAGTAATTTTCCATTGAACTTACAGACTATATGAGCCAACATTCAATCAGTTTCAAATCAAAGCTTTAAATTTCTCGGTTGTGATGTCGATATATGAAACTTTGTATAATAAAACAAATATTTTCTATAAATTCTGAGCCCGAAAAATAAAGGCTATGTCTAAAATCGTATTTGAACAAAAATATGGTGGTGTTGAAAAATAATGAATCTTACGATCAATAAAATATCCCTGTATTTAACTCTGTTGAATTTACTGAACACAGCGATTATTGTGACGAGTTTCAAACTCTGGGCACATCCGTCAGGATCGAATGATCAAGTGATTGTTTAATTATATTTAACTAATGGAAAATGGATTATTTCCGACGATAAAATCTAAAGTGCGGTGCTTTCATAATAAACGTCGATATCCGCAGGGTTTGAAACTTTTGAATAATCATAAATCAATGTGGTTCTGCAGTATGAAAATAGATAGAAAATTTGATATATACTTATATGTATATGCCATGCCTCTTGCATAGTGTGATTCCATCAGTTTTTGCAAGTTTGTATCAGACAGTAACGGCTTTTTAAATAAACATATCGAGTGAATAGACCAGCATGGGGCACGCAGCAAGAGGCACGGCACTCGGACAGAACAGAAACAGCGCTTAAAGCTTTGATTCCCATGATCACATCCACAACCCTCCCCGTGTATACCGAATACAGGACTACCGAAGCGTTTACATTCTAATAAATTTCCTAAAAATCCGATATTATCAAACTATATGTTATTTACATTTATATGTCATAATATTGCTTTTGAATTACCTCAGGGGAGCGTGCGTCGTTAACTTCGAAAGACATAAAATTAGTAAAAATCTCAAATCCTAACTTCTTAATTGATACCAACTATGTTGAGTGCAATTTTCGTATGGTCTCTAATAATAATAATTAAAGCACTCTTAATCAATCTTTAATTTTGTTTATAAAATCAACTCTGACAAGATACTACAATAATAAATACGCAAGTCTCTAAGGATTATGCCAGCTCTAAATTAATATGATATTTTACAATTTCGATAATTTTCGAAATTGCAATCAATGCGAATAATTAAAAACACATTTTTGTACAAGCAAATTAAACTAAAAAGCATTTGTTATTATCTCGATTTCGAAAGTAATGTTATTAAAAGGATCATACATCTCTAGCTAACTTTGGCTATGCCGTCTAATGACCCATCGTAGGATGAGTTTACTTTTTATTATAAAACTAAAGCATAAGAAAGCACCTAACGTTCAAAAAACTCTTAAGAGAGAGAAACTAAGCAAAAAGAACGAAACTGAAAAATGTTCGAAATAAATTTAAGAAGTATCAACTTTAGTGTGTCAATTATCTATTAGTGAAATATCAAATATTATTCATATCATTCAGATCACAGTTGCGGCGTTTTAATCACATTCTTAACTAATTACAACATATTGTCCTCCGTTTGTTCATTCAACTATCACTTCTCGCTCACATTGACTATTTCCAGTAATAGTTTGTGTTACTGGTGAATATATCGTGGAAGGCTAATTGTGCACTACGAGGGTCCGAGGCTCATTGGTGCGGACTCTCCTCCTCCGTGTCCACGGGGCTGGGCGACAGGAACTTGCGCGCGTACTTCGGGTAGTGCGTCTTCTCGTGCGCCTTCAGTATTGTCGAGCGCGAGAACGTCTTGCCGCAGAGCCCGCAACGAAATGGCCGTTCTCCTGAAATAGGTAGCATGAAGTACAGTTAGTTATGAAAGCAGGAAATAATGTTACGCCTAATCATATCAAAAGTGAAAACAATATTCTATTAAGTTTTACAAAAAATGCTAGCTGAATGGCGATTGAATTACTGAAAATGAATTTCAGAGTCCTAAATATCAAAATTGGAGTTAATAAAAAAGAGTAAAAAAAAAACGCCATTCTTATTTGGAAACCACTAGGACTTCTAGGAATAAAAATCTATCCCAGTAACTAATGAACTCTTTAAACTTATAATAATATAATATATATTTTTTTAAACATTCCCCTACACCAGGAATTACTCCTGTATCGTGGGTGCGTTTACAAACATTTAAACTCACATACACACACAGCCAGACCCGGAACAACTATCTGTAGGCAATAAAAATATTTGTTCCGTGTGGGAATCGAACCCGCGACACGCAGCGCAGCAGTCGATCACTCAGCCACTGCGCCAACCGTGTCGTCGTTTACTAAATAAATAAGAAAATGTAGAAGTAGGAAAGATAAGATAAATATGCTTACCTGTGTGAACTCTACAGTGATCCTTCATATGATGTCTTAACTTAAACGCCTTGCCACAGAATTCACACTTAAACGGCCGGTCCCCCGTGTGCACAGGTAAATGTGTTATTAACGACGACACGTCCGGGAAGCTCTTCCCACAGAACTTGCACAGCACTACGTTCCCCGGCTCCACGGCGCCTATGTCCAGCTCTATGGGGGACTCCTCGGCGTGCATGCTCATGTACGTGGGGTCACTGAACTGGCCTATCATGGGCAAGCCGAGCGGCCTGCCCAGTAAGGCGTCGCGGTACTTCAGCGTGTCGAGCGTGTGCGTCGTCAGTATGTGCCGCGTCAATTTGCTCTGATGTGGAAACGCCGCACCGCAGTGTATGCAAGGATACCCCCTCTCCCCTTCATCAATTCGCCCCCTACCGGACCCATCGTACTCCTGCAACCACAAAAAAGAACATCAACTTCTTTTTTCTTGTTCCATTTTACACGGACCAAACTGTGTGCAATATCTCTACCACTACTTTCTAAATTGAGATGCAGTCTCGGTATATTTTTAATTTCCACTATCTAATTAAGAAGTTGACGCTCATTTTTGCCCAAAAAATGTGCAGGAGTGACCCGGGAGCCGGCAACGCGCAATGCCTTGTTGTTTAGCAACGCGCACGCGTACTGAATCACAGATTCGTACAACAACGTATGCATGTAATATGGCCAAAATTTAAAATAAAAAACTGCCCAAAATATATATCAAACAAAATGAATGGATATAAAAATGATGGCCAACAAAATGAAGGTCAACTTCTTGACAGCAAGGCATAATACTCAATGTTCAAAATAGCGCAGCATATCAAACAAGCATGCGTTTAACTAATCAATTAACACATAAACACCAACAGCCAAATTAAATATTACTTAATTGTTATGGGATCTTCAAAAGACTGTGTTAGTTACTTTATTTTGTGCCACCATTTAAATTTGTAGGCGTAACATACAACAATGTTCCTGACATAATAGTATTAATCAAGCAGCCACACAACATACATAGGTCTTTATACAAACTAAAGAAACTCATTGGAATGCTGACAAGCGCAAGGCAGTCTAGACATTTAATTAATTGGGCAAATATGTTTTTTTTTTTTTTTTTATAGAAAACTAAAATACTGTTTTATGCAGTAGGGACATAAAAAACAACTGTTTTGCTAGAAACTGGCAATTTTTAAGGAATTTACTTTTAATAATAAACATCAAATATGATTGTGGAAAAATAAATGAAACATGCAATACAACACAGATCTATCATTATATACAGAGACATTTATAACAAGCTACTTATTATACACATGCATTATTATCTACATACTTTATATAAATACATAAATATTGGCAAATGTCTCAATAAAAAATATAGTGACATCCATCAACGTAAAGTAATGAACACAATGTAAAGTTTTGATCAATTAACTAACATTTATTTTGGTCTTAATATTTTTTTTTTATAATTCTTACTCATTTAGTTAGCTACAAGTAAAACGAATCTTGCTGAATTTTTTCACAAAAAAATACAAGTTTTTTTTTATATATCCTTTTTCTTTACTTCTTTGCCAAAAATTTTGTTTGTTTTCAAAAGCTTGCTTTAGATTGTGTTCTATCTACATAAGTATACATCTTGACACATTTAATATAAACAGTTAGTACTCACGGATTCATGTTGCATTCGGTATTCTAATGATGACTCTCCACCCACCTTCTCTTCATTGCTCCTGTCCCAGTCAATTTCTTTCTTCAAAGACTGGAATTATTTAATTTTTTTTATTAGTAGTTGCAGAATTAACATTGCTTTGTATCTATTTTTACAGCTTTTAATTAAATACATTACATTTGCATTTTAAAGGCTGATCATCTGATAACTTTATTCGAGGAATAATTCTGAAATTTTGACAGTTATTTCAAACAAAAACTGTCAAACGTCAATTTCATTCCTCGAATAAAAGATATCTGGCGATGGGAAAATCAGCCATAAAGTCTGCTAAGAAAATGTGACCATTTTGATTGAATTAATATATAGCCCTTTGCCAATATTTTTAATCTTTCGATTCCCAACAACAGTTGTAGTACGGTCCCAACTGCATTGAAGAATTTGTTCGTTTTTCTATGTACTGTTTTTGTACACAGAAATATGAACAGGCCGTACAAAAAGTATACTGCCAGTGCTCAATTTTACAGGAGAGCAGTATAAACATTCCAAAGTCTATTTATATCATAGACTTTCCTTTCAAGTATGTCTTCGCACTTGCAATAATATGTCTCGAATATGTTAATCTAATCGTAGGGTAGGTCAAAAATAAAATACATTTCTGAGGATACATACCAGGGGTACTTGCTGAACAGGAGGGAGTCCGGAGGGGCCTGCAATAGGTTCACTCCTCGGACTAGGCAATGATGCGTGCGATGGGTGGGTCAATCCAGGGTGCGATATTGTGTTCAGCACACTTAGCCGCGCCTCCACTGGTGAGTAATGGGCTCCTAGTACACTGCTACTGCTGTGACTGTTTATCGTCATGTTTAATCCTGAAAATACAGATTATAATAAATATGTTATAGCTGTTCCAAAAATAACCAAAATATTTAGGTAAGTACCTAATTCTGAGGTGAAATGAACCTTATAGCTTTTAGACTGAAGATTTTAAAAATGAATTAAGAAGGTACGCTATCTAAGATGACACTCAGACCATATACTTTGTAGGGAGACCCTAAACATTAACAACTATAGGTACTGAAGAATTAATTTGTTTTTCTTACTTTTTTTTTTAGTGTCTGTGGTTACTAACATAGTCATAAGTTTTACTAAAAATTTTGTTGAGTCTTGGTTACTTTAATAAAGAAAAAATATATTCTATTCTATCGCATGAAGAGGGATAATGACTCAGTATATGATATTCTTGTTTCTTTACCCACTTTTTAATACACAAACATTAGGTACCTTTTTTCAAGTTACTGCACCCAAGTTAAACATTGATGTTACACAAATATATTTTGCATAGTTTTGAGTGAAAGAAATCATCAATATCATGTAAAAGTTTGTTGTTTTAACTTGCATTATATGAAATTTTGTTGGATTGTCCATTTATTACTTGAAATCCTGTTTCGTTTCGTATTCAAACACTTCGTATTCAAGAACGTCAAACGTCAAATTCAAAAGTCAAAACAAACTAGAGATGAACCCACCGCTAAACGTAATTGTTTACTTAGTCGACTATGAATCCTAATCGTAATTTAATATTCGATTGCAAGAAAAGATGCTAAATACTTTGGTTTGTTTTCACTTCATTTGAAACACTATTTTAATAGGCAAAGATTAGCTAACTAGGAATAATTTCTGCTCGACCTTTCGGCATTACTAAAAGACCAATCATTTTTAGAAACTGTATTTAGAAGAACGAAAAGAAGAGATAAAATTTTAATAATTGGAAACTAAATTAAGCAATAAATAAATCAATTGACGGCATTCTCCTATAAAATAATCTTAAATATCATTCACACAAATAATTCATCATTTTATGTAAAAAATATCCACATAATTTGTTTTTGTTTTATATTGTATTTTATATTCTTATATAAACAAAAAAAAAATACGATGTTGTTTTATGATTATGTTACTGTTCTGTTTTAATTATTTGTATGTACAGACGCCAGCAGGTCAAGCTACCCGAAACTGTCAAATTTTCCCAATCAACCTTGAACCTTAATGCTTTAGCGATAAAGTTGAAAATATATTAAAGAAATTTGGCAGATTGTAGTAACTTGATGTGCTGGCGTCCGTACCTACTGCCGTTGGTGTAACAAAATAAAAAAAATAACTGCTGTCTACTTACTAGGTACCTTATTTTCTAGAAAAACATAATAATAGCACAATGGCGATTTGATGTAATAGATCGCCCACTTATCTAGCATTTAAATTAATTTTGCATACAAAGGTATACCTAGATTAGATCCTACCTAAATAGTAGAAATAAGTTCTTGGATATCGTTGTCGTGAGTGACTACAAATAATAGAATATAAACTAAACCTAACGCTAGAAAGATTTACTAACATAAGTATCGTAACTGTTACATACCGATACTTTCATTTTGTGCTCCATTTGATCTAATCGACACGGTATCGTCTTCTGGTGACGATGATCGCATGGGCTCATCGGGAGGCTCGTCTTTAGGTATAGGAGGGTGTGAGAGGATTGGAGTCTCGCCCGTGATGTCTGGCCTAAATCGCCGAACTGAAAGTAACGGGGATATCCTCGGAGGCGACGCTTCGGGCATTTCTCTATGTTCACGAGCTTCCCGAGATTCACGTAAGTCCCTAGGGTCCCGAACCGGGATCAAATCTCGTGAAATATCCCTAGATTCTCTGGACTCTCTGTGTTCCCGCAGTTCGCGGGGATCCCTCAAGTCTCGAGGGTCTCTTGGTTCCCTAATGTCTCGAGATTCTCTTAAATCCCGAGGTTCTCTAATTTCTCTGTCTCTGTGTTCTCTTGGTTCTCTTGACTCTCGAGAATCTCTTGTGTGACTCTCTCTTACGTGAGTTTCTCTTACGTCACGAGTCTCTTTGTTTTCTCTTTCACGGACTTCCCGTGTGTCTTTCAGTTCGCGCCGATCCTCTTTCTCTCTGTGATCTCTGCCGTCCAACTTCTCGTGTGATTCTGAACTTTCCCTCGTGTCTTGTGGTTGACACTCTTCCATTGGTTCTTGAACTTTTCTTGTTTCAATGCCGGCGGCGCTTAGGGTAGTCATTTCAGCAAGTCCTTTAACCTGGAAAATAAAAAATAAAAATATTTTATATCACTGTTAACTAACCTAATATTTTTTTTACATTTAGGTACTTACATAATCCTTACATAATAGGTAGATACAACATAAATAGGATAAATACGTAGGTATTCTAGTATCAAAAAATAGGCGATGTTGTGCTCATTCAGCAATTGAAATAGACTTGACCTTAATGTTTTATTTGCGATAGCAGGCAGGCTGAAAACTAGTCTCAATAGAAGCTAGTTTTATAATTTTTATTCTTTAATAAATATTCGTGTAGGTATGTAGCTACAAACAAGACAGTGACTTGCGCATAAGGAAGATAGCTAGAAGATAGGTAGAGGTGACCTTTTAAAAATCTTTAACAAAATCGATAAAAAAAAAGATAAATGTCTATAATTCCGAAGTATGTTAATACAACACTTTTACACGTGAGTCATATTTAAAAAATAGAATAGTTACCTGAAGGCTCTCAGCAGTTTTAAGGAGAGCAGGCAGTTGACAGTACTGGACGTTGACTTCGCCCTTGTACATGAAGTCTACCAGGGTCCGAAGTTCCTCAAGACCCACGTCCTTGAGAATCACGATGGGGTGACGCGACGGGTGGTCCACGAACAGAGATCGGAAGTACGATGAACACGCAGACAGCACTACCTGGAAACGAGGCAAGCGTTTTGTTTTATCATTTGTTTTAATTGCTGGATGCGTCGGCCGTCAGGTTATTTGAATGGGTTGACAATGAGAAATTGCCACCATTTATACATAGGCTCAAGCTAGACTCTGTGTCCTCGTGGCAGAGAACACATGGGTACAGCAGCTCAGGATTAGAAACACAATAATTTAACTCAGAAAAAACAAGACGAGAGAACCGCTTAAGTTCTCAAAAATAAACCAAAGCAGAGACTAAAAACATGATAAAATACCTATCTACCGCTAATAGCTAGTATAGCTATTAGTTTTTCCGCATCTCTCTTAGATTCTTTGATTCGTCTTTAATATAACTTCATTGGGCTTCAATTCACTCGAATCCATCATCTACCTACATTACTACTTAGAATTCAATAGGTAGGCAAACCTACGCGGTAAATCGTCTTATCCTATCTCTCGCTTCACAGAAACTGATCGTGTTAAAGATGAAAGTATTTCCTCGTATTCCCGATTAATGGCTACTAAATCTAAACGGGATTGGCTGCATAATTTCCATCGCAGTCGACTCTTTCACTGGTGTTTAACTTAACGTCCGGTAACCTCACGCCTACCCTGGTCGAGAAGTGTTTATTTATTTTTTTATTTAAAAATTCGAAGACATGTAACATCTACCAAATCACCGAGAGGAGGCCTGTGTCCCAGCAGTGGGAACATTATAGAGTGATAATGCTTATGCGAAGGTACGGACGCCTGCAGAGAAAACGGACCCCCCCGCCTTACAAATAAACTATAAGCAGTGAGCGTTGAGGGGTCCCGTTTTATCTGCAGGCGACTGTACCTACTAAATACCTCTGCCTAACACTTCGGGTAACACTGGAGTGATGTTATGTAGGTAGGTAAATCAAAACTAGATTTCTATGACCAAATGTAACAAAAATTAAATCAAATGCAAACCAGTACCTAGGTACCTACCGTTAACAACAATCCAAAACCCGTTAAAAATGGATTCTAAACCGGCAGCAGTTGAGTCATAGACTATGCTCCACCTCCCTTTGTGTCCCAAAACATGCAGCCAAAATGACCTTTGCGCTGCCACCGATATAACGCCGTGAATGTGCCAGCGACACGAAGAAGAAGAAGAATGGATTCTTCCTAGCTAGGATAATCCTTAGGTATCCTACGAGACTAGGATTAACTTCCTCTACCTAATATGAAACAAAAGATGGTAGGTACTTCTAAGTAATATATTCGGTGATGGCAGAATGCGTGATGATACAAAATTATGATGCAATTAATAATAATTTAATCACATTGTTAATACAATTATATTCTTGCATTAACAATGTCGTGTTGTCGAGACGTGCATGCTAACAAAAGTCGGCTAACTTTAAAGCGAGTTATCTAACAGTTAGATCCGGTATCCACCAAAGCCCAGTGGTGCTATTCTGCAAAAATCTCACCGTGAAAACCGTCAATAGTGTCCAAAATAAACTTAGAAAGTAAACAAGAAGTAAACAACCGATAGGATTTCGTTATTAACTGGTCTCGTTTTAGCTTAGTTTAGTGAATGGATAGTTTCTGACTTATGGGTTTAAGCGGAGAGGAGAAGAATTGATTCGATTTTTATAGCGCGATCAAAGCTGAAAAGAGAATGTGGCGTACACACCCCATCTCCGGTGGATTCACCATGGCTGATAAGCGTCTCTACTCCCCTCCCCTCCTCTCCTTTCTGTTATTCGAAATCGTGATTTTCCGGAAATAAAGCTCATTTTCCAGAGATAACACTCGCAGTGTTAGTTAGAAATTGCCGTTATCACGCTACCGATTGTTCTGTTAGTTGCAAATGGTTACCATGGTAACTCCAGGTAACTGCTCCTTCCTTCTTCTTCAAATCATCTCTTACTAATCCTGTACTGCAATTCCCTTATTAAAACATATAAATATCTACTGTGGTACACACAATCCCCTAGACCATAGTACGTTGTAGATACCAGCCTACAAAATTTTGCTTTGTCTATCTAAATTTTGCCTTCGCAATTTCGCATTGCTTATTTATAACAGTGCTTTTACACAAACCGTCTTTTCGCCGCACCTCCGCAAATGGAGAAAAAGAACAATCTGTTGACAAGAAAACCTCATAGCAAAATATGTATCAATGTGTAATACAAGCAATAGTCGTAACATGTAAATAGGTCCTAAGAGCGAGCAGATTAACAATAGGTATACACAAAGTAATGAAATGAGGCGTAACGAGAAGTTTCTACACGTGCCGTGCTAAACAGAAGTCATTAAACTTATACGGAATCACTATCGCTCAATGCCAAGTGCCAACTGTGAGAACTTTAGACGAAAATCGAAAGTGACAAGTGTTTTCAAATCTGGGGGTACCAGACCTTAAAGTCTAATCCAGTCACTTGTTTTTGTGGTATCCATTTGCCATCAACGTGTTTGCGTGCGCGACTGTGTTTCTATTTGTCTATTCCACGCAGGACAAAGGCTTCATGCTGCCTTTCCCACACACTCCTGTTTGCTGCTAATGCGTGCCATCAGCCTGACTCAAGCTCGTCTGACCATCGTTGACATAGAACGCCGCCTTTTTCCTCCTACCCTTCTACAAATGTTTAACCCCTCGTCTGTTAGGCCAAGCTTATTAAGTTCGGTAACAATAGAAAAAGTCATTCGTCATTAGTGACAGTTGAGCTCATATTTGGGCAAGATTAGCAAGACTCTCTACGACAGAAATCTTTATGAGCCGTTACAGTATTGAACCTTCTTTCTAGCCGTATATATCATCTTTCACACAATCCTTCCATCGTTTCTTTGGTCTTCCCTTATAGTCATCCATTCACATTCAAACTCAAAACTTTCTTCATAACATGTCCTTCATTCCTCCGCATCATATCGTATCGCATCAGTTTTTAAAAGTAAATGGTTATTAAATAGTAAATTGTACTAGTACTTGTTAACAGGCCAGCACCCTAATTGCGTAACACACTATCAATCTCAATCTGAATCATTTTGAAGGATATTGCTAATCCATTGCTTCATGTGTACGAAAAATTTGTCTGCTCAACAACTTTAATAACGCAATGAATGCTGTTGAACTGTGAAAACAATTGCTACTGATAGTGCGTTACACAATGACCCCGCTGTCCTCCCATACCTATTATCACTGTAATTTGAAAACATTGTAAAATCCAATTATTTTTAATAGACCACGTTTCTTGGCGGTTCTTCACCATAGGAAACGACCAATTGGAACCGGGCACCTAGCTTCTGACGTTTCTTAAGTGCCAATGTAGTTTTAAGTATGTAAAATGACAATTTTAAATTTAATTAAATTAATAGAATTGAGTGTCGAAGTTTACCTTGTGAGCCCTAATGGATGCACCTTCGGAGCAGGCTAGCGTGACGTCGACCAGGCTCTCGTCGTGCAGCAACTGGCTGAATACTCCCAGCAGGTTGCTCTGATGATTGTTCCACCTTAGGCAATAGTGCTCACTTCCCATGTCTGAGCTAGCTCCCGCCGCTGTAACATGTAAATGGGAACATTTATATTACACATTCATTGATTAGCTAGGGCTAGTTACTTTGAAAAATCTAGGGTTAAAAAAAACAAGCTATACCTATGTATTAGACAAGATGTGAATGCTTCAAAATGTAAAAAAAATAAAATATTATGGAATAATTCTGCTACCGGTATAGTTCACAACACAAAAAAACTTTTCTTAAATTTTGTTGTCATGAACACAAAACTCCTTCTAGAGCCTGTTTATTTTTCCAAATTTCATAATCAATAATCATCATCATCAATTCTTTTCATAAGTCATGTCATTGGACTGTATGAATGATGGTATGGTTAGAAAGGGGGTCACTACCGTTATGACGACTAATAGAGAAATATGAAAAAAGTCATGTTGTGCCGACCCCTAATAAATTGGGAGGGTCAGGAGAATGATGATGAACGATGATGTCATTAGTACTAACATTAGTTGCTCATAAGCATTTCTGTATTATCTACTAGCAATAACATTAATGGATGTATTTGAATGAATATAACAATAATGTATTTTCGAAATTACACGCCAATGACCTCACCAAATTCCAAAATTCCCGCTAGGTAACTATTTTTGCTCAAATTATAAACTGTTTATTCAACAATAGGTATATAATTATAATATTATTAGATAAGGTTTTGAAGGTCAAAAGTTACACAGGCAACCCCCTTAACGCCCATCCTTCAACACTATCTAATACTAAAATTGGACAGAAGAAGTGACGCAACAGACTGACCAGTAACACGTCCTGTGTCTGGATCTACATTAAAATATTTAATCTGAGGAGCAATTCTCGTAATTTTAAGAACGTTCAGTTTGATCTCAGTCTCAATCTGTCAAAAATACCTCTAATTTTCCTATATTTTGACAAGATTTTGACATTTGTTTGTCGCCGAGATGAGACTGCGACTAGATTTTGAACGTTTTAAATTACGATAATTGGCCTACAGTCGACGTCCACTGCTGAAAATGACCACCCGTATTATAAAGTGCTCTGTGAAATGACCTAAGTACCTAAGTATAGCAAAAATCATTACTAAGAAGATATCGACTAGGTACCTACCTATACCCGATCCATTCATAATCAGAATGACAACCAAAACAAATAAATAATCTCACGGTCCACCTTGTATCCGCTTCAGCACAGATAAATAATATATTTAAAAAAAAACATCACGTGTTTCAGAATGGGTCTATCTAGGTGAAATGTCCAGCTGGAGATAACGGTTTTGGTACTTACAAAACAATCTTTCCATATAGATACATACACAAAATCTGTAGATACCTATGTATATATAAGTAACATGTCGTTAACGCTATTCTTCATACCGGTAAATAAAAACCATTGCGGTAACTCGGGTTTTTACGGGTTCGTATTTGTTATGCACAAAACATGTGTTCAAGCGTTTATTAGTTTAGAAGTGCTGCCAATAGTCTCTAAATTAAGATGAGGAGTTCTATTGCCATGTGGATGTAGTATGCAAATAGTGACGTATAATTCTCTTGTTTATATTTTCGTAGGCGAGTCGTTTCACTCGTTTCCCAACCCTATTTGGACTGTCAGTTATAATTTTGTTTCTGGAATACACTTCCACGGGGTTATTGGGGGTATTGCGTAACACTCTATCAGTAGCAATGGCTTTCATTTTGAAGGTTCAACAACATTCATTGCGTTATTTACGTTGTTGTGCAGACAAATTATTCAAACATATGAAGCAATGGATTAGCAATAGGTATCCTTCAAAATTATTCAGATTGAGATTGATAGTGTGTTACGTAACCTCCGGACTCCTAAATAAAAAAATCAAAATCAAAAGTCATTTATTCAAATTAGGCTGAGAATCAGCACTTTTTGAACGTCAAAATTACAAAAGACAGTAACCCCAAAAACGCCCGCCCTTCACCACTTCCTAATGCTATCGCTGGGAAGAAGAAGTGGCGCAACAAACTCCCCAGCAGCCTAAATCGAGCAACCGTGCAATTCCACGACAGGTATAAAGACCTAAAACTTTTTATGCAGTTTTGAAGCTGTCATACTGGCCATCATGTTGGTGTCGTCATTGTTCCAAATTAGAATTCACGGCCTTTTAAAAAGTTATAGGATTCTATGCTTACCAAAAACACAGGGTGGCTCGATTTAGGAGTCCGGGGGCTTATAGGGAAACCGGATCTAAATCCGCCTGTCGCGTAGGCAGTTCTATTCTAGCCCTAGCTATAGGTTATAGGTACACTTATGTAGGTAGTACTCACGGTTATCGCTACACGTGTATTTACGTCTTCCACAGACTTATGCGTTATCAATTTTAAGGCCTATTTTCAACACCAGTCACGACTCATTATACATTTACCGCTTATTAACTGATACAGTGCGTAACCTCAACACAGATGACAGATGTTAAATCATCCACGAACCGTCACATAAATACAAAAGGTATTGTGTCTAGGCATAGGGGAAGGTGGGGTAAGACGGGGTAGCGAGGTAAGACGGGGACCATACCAAAACAGATTATACAATGTCGCTAGAAAAAACATTTTAACGCCATGTGACGTTATTTAGAAGAAGTTTTTAGTGTCACAAAAATTTTGGTCGATAGTGTGCACGTTGTAACTTGGTAAGTATTTTTTTAATTTTGAGTGGTTTTATCTAATTTTTGACGTATATTTAGTGCGTGACTGTTCATAATGCATGGTATACAAGATGTGTGTCATATGTTTTTATTGATATTTGTTTATTTTACTACTCAAAACTCATAAAATCGTTTCGGCTTGTTTGTATTTATACCATCAAAAAAATTTATACAGCTTGTGAGTCCACTTTGGGAAAGATGGGGTACCTACCTGAGGGCAAGACGGGGTGGTACCCCATCTTACCCGCTTATTGGTCAATTCTTTTATTTCGATATAATTAAATATGATCGTCACTAGTTGGGTTAATTTAATTTTTTTTTATAGATTGTTGTTCGAAATTACAATAGAAAAACTAACAGAGGAGGGTGGAGTGAAAATCCAATTAAATTAGCCATTATTCAAGAGGTTGGAAAAAAGGGTTATAAATTAGACAACAAGACTTAGATGAGGCCATAACAGCATGGGTAAGGTCAAATCCTGGAAAAGTAGTGATCCAATTTCAAGTAGCTGAACTCTTCGGGCAAGCGTTTATTCGGGCAGCAACAATGCCAACTGTAATCATTGCATTTAAAGCATATGGCATCTCGCCTTACAATGCACACATTTTTACTGAAGACGACTTCATTGCTGCAGAGGCCACCGATATCGTATTGAACCCTGAAATGGATCCCGCGGCTGATACAGCTTCGACACCATCGATAGCAGCAACCTCACAACCAACACTGACAGTCCCACCATCAGTAACATCGTCAGCCCATGATACCCAAACGGCCACCTGCACCGCCTTAAATTCTACAACGAACACAGCAACACCTCAACCAACTCCTCAAACCTCATCTTTAGTACAGCAAACAACAGTAAATTACTCGTATTCTCTGGGTAATGCAGCATTTCATCTGGTTAGCCCTAAACAGTTAATGCCTTATCCACGAATGGCCGAATAAAGGACAAGACAAGTTCGAAGAAGAGGAAAATCAGCTACTATCACTGCTTCTCCTTATAAAACAGAGTTAGAAGAAAGACAAAACAGTAAGAAACAGAAACCAAAGGCGATAAACAAAAAGAAATTGAAAAAAACCTATAAAAGAACCAAGAAAGCTGACAAAGAAGGTCAGACATCAGATGATGATGATACAGAATGTTTGTACTGCTACGGCATAAATTTCGAGTCTATTGAAGGATGGATCACATGCCAGACTTGCGGTAAGTGGGCGCATTGTGGCTGTGCAGGAGTGGAAGATAACGATGATGAAGCTCTCCATATCTGCCCTGTTTGTGAAGATGACCACGATTAAATATTTAATACCCCATCTTACCCTAGGGGGTACCCTGTCTTGCCCTATAGGTGGGGCAAGATGGGGAGATTTTGTTATTTTTTTTAAGTTGTTATTTCTATGAGAAGATTCATATATTTTTGTTTTGAAGGATTATAATTAAAGAAAGAAAGACTGATTATTTTCGTTATAAAAGTTCCTAATTTGTGCAATCAAAAACAGAGGGTTTTATTTATGAATTACCTTAAGGTCCCCGTCTTACCCCACCTTCCCCTAATACTAATTTATATGTAGTATAGGTAAACGGTTTTAGTCTGCGACCTCGAAAACATCATGGAATAATATAAATTAATTTTGCTCAACACAGCCTCGATAGGTATGCTAAAAATGTTTAACCGTCGTTGATAAGTCCTTATAGTGTGCGCATATTTATTTCATCTGGACCAAAATTTCAGCTGCCATGTTATTTGATGTCCTGTTAAATACTTGTGTTTTGTTAATTGGAGAATAAAAGTTTAAGTGAACTGTAAAACATAATGCACTGTTGCAGATGAACTTAAAATCAAATTTCGTGCGCATCCGCCATTAATTACAACATTTACCTACCCGACGCAGCCGCCGGAACACTCAGATTTGCTAATAAGTACAAAACGCCACTTGTGTATTATTTTTTATTCTGTGATTACCGCTTCGCGCCTACATGCGCGAAGATAAATATAGCTGCGAGTGTACCTAGTATTTAAACGTAGGTGTTGTGCGCACACGCGTGCGGCCGCGACGCAGTCAAGATCAAGGGCGCACGATTGCGCAAGAGTTGGCGGTCGCACCGCACTGCAACTCGGTGTGATGTCATCGGTCCGTCTGTCTCCCCCCACTCCTCACTTCATCACACGCTCGTTGTAAAGGCCGCGGACGCGGAACATTCTATTTTAAATTTTTGACCGTACACTTTGTGTTTTGATCTTTTTTTTCTAAAGGCCTTTGGGACCTTTTCTCATCGCATCCATCGGTTCTCAGAAAAACGTCATATCATTGTTCTAGACTTTGCAAATGGCTGCAGAATATAATGAGCTTGCTGTGGATGGTATCTTGAACAATTTGCTGTAATTTTCAGGAACGGCTAAACTGTAGGTTACCTGCTGTAACAGTTTTATTTCCTGTTAATTATTTCCGTGGTGGTACGAGTATTTAACTGAAGACTTTCAGTACTTCTAATCTCTATGTTGCTAGGACATTTTTATGATAATAAAAAGTAATCTATCATATTATCAACATTTAAGGTGATATACTTAACTGGCTGAACAATCTTATGACCTTTCTAAAATGCACTTGATAAAAATGCAATATTAGATTGCCGTTAACACGCTACGCAGACATTTTGATGTTATCTCCCCAGATACAATCGAGTAATGGCGCGAATTCATGCGTTTTATTCATAAATTATTCAAAGGAAAAATCTAGGAATATTTGTTCCGGTTCGTTTACCTATGTAGAAACTCCTTTTCGTCCAAAGTTTTTCTTTAATGTCAGGAGGTCTTTGAGACCTTGAATATCTATGGTATATTGGTAGTCACTTAGATGAGAAGAGTTTAAAAATCATTCTGATTACTTCATAGTCATCAGAATCAAAATAAGAGATCAAAATGGACTCTGCGTGTTATGTCCTTGAAGGACCTGACCTATCAAAAAACCTGATCCTTGTTTAAGGAGTAAAAACTTCTTTAAGAACTACAAAAATTTATTAAAATAGAACCTTTTTTATCCTAACCTGTGGCAATACACCTGTTTCTTAAAGGCACGTCCCTTACAGCTTAGCAATTAGACATCGAGCAATGAACATACATTTGAACAAATAATTATTTCTTGTTACTGCTAACTGCTAAGTAGCAGGAATTCTTCGCAATAACTTACTCTTTCAGGATAACTATTTACCTATCTATTTGTTTGTTTTATGCTGTGTACTTTGACAGTAGTAATTCCTTTATTTGAGACGGCCGAAAGGAATCGGTTTGTATGTTATATGTCAGGAAAATGGCCAGGGATTTCATTAAATCTTCAGGGATGTCATGCCACGAAACTATGAAAGATGTTGAATATCCCAATTGATATTTTTGCACGCCTGGTTTAAGTTTGAAGACAGTTTTCTAGAAATACTAGCCCAGTTTTACTTGAATTGCTGTCTTCATTGGTGATTTCAGGAATTTCACCAAATCCTAACGGTCAAGGTGTGGTGATATATTGTAATTGATTATTGCAACATTTGCTCATGACCTTCAGTTTTCAATGCAATTCATATAGGCTATTCATATTTAGTTGTGCAAGCCTAATATAAAAAAAAACTTGTCAATTAAAAAAAAACGACGATTCAGAACATGTCAATTTAAAAAAAAATGGAGGACAAAACAAATCATCAATATAATCGAATAGGAAGTAAGATTAAAGCGCTTAGTTCAAACGCTAGCGCACATTTGTAAGCCTAGATAGGTATAGCTATGGTCGACCTTCGCAGCACAATAGTCTAGCTAACATGTTTGAAGGAGTGGACACACAGACGAACGCTACATTGTGTATCTTTTATGTGTATGTAAGTTTAATTAACTCACGAGTAGCTGAGGTCGTTTATTATTTTTGAGTGATGATAGAGTATGCAATCCATCAATCTCCGTGCTTCGGAAAGCACGTTATGCCGTTGGTCCCGGCTGTCATTCTTGGATCTTTGACAGTCGTTACGGGTAGTCAGAAGCCCGAAAATCTGACAACCAGCCTTACCAAGGGGTATCGTATTACCCAGTAACTGGGTTGTGGAGGTCAGATAGGCCGTCGCTCCATGTAAAATACTGGTATTAAGCTGCATCTGGTTGGACTGGAAGCCGAACCCAACATAGTTGGAAAAAGGCTAGGCAGATGATGATTGAGCATGCAATAACGAATTTGATTGGATACATGCATTTGTTAGTCATATAATTTTGGTGTTTTGAGGATAGTCTGCCAAAAGGTATTTGTGAGACTACAATGGTCTATAGTGTATATGCAAAGCGGAAAAAAATAGCACCATTTTTTGGTTACAGTTAACTAATTGGTTACTGCATTATATGTTGTTACCTAGGTACTACAAACAGTGAAACTGAAGATAAATATTAATATTTGAAGTATTGGTAGGTAAACATGACGACATATCAAACTATAATTTCCAGTTTTAGTTGACCTCGCCTTGTATAGACTTTTTGTACAATGAGATGTCAGCTTATGTCTTGTAGCAATATGTCGTCGTGTGCATCAGACTGTCGCGGCATGCTTGTGAAATACACTGGTAATCGCAGTCAGTATAGTTACTAAGGTATGAATGCTAGAACTTCGTCTTCCTATTCTCCTATTCCACAAAAGCCCTTATCACGACCACCAAGGAACTCTTTCCCAAATAACTGTAATTCGGAAAAACGCTATCCTAAATAGCTCATCTCTAATGAACTCTAAATGGGAAACCATGAATTCAGGGCAATCAGACATGGCTGGTTAGGCTCGACGGGATTGCAGGAGCTAATTTGTAAAGTAACCACATGATGATTGAAAATATACCCTTTTTAATCACAATCTGAATCATTTTGAAGGATATTGCTAATCCACTGCTTCATATGTTCGAAAAATTTGTCTGCTCAACAACGTTAATAACGCAATGAATGTTGTTGAACAGTCAACATGAAAGCCATTGCTAGCAAGTGTGTTATGCAATAACCCCGCCGATTTATGAACTTAAACGAAGCAAAAAGAGTATGCAAGTATCCGCGTAGCAGGTGGCTTTATATAGTTTCTGCTTACCCCAATAGGAATCAGGCGTGATATTATGTATGTGCGTCTGTATATAAAGTAAATACTCAAATAAAGACAACCTATTGTCTTTATGACGATCTCTATGATGTTCAAACGAAGTTTTTGTTGTAGTAATCAGTGTACCCTTGGCTTAACGATGCAGTTCGCATGAGCCGTCCTATGTTAATTTAATGGTACATTAGGCGTCTTTCACACTTGTATGTCACTTCATACATTTTGCGTGTGCAGTTTCCTATAGCCTAGGCATACTAGATGTACCTAGGTATGCTGTCACGTGCACAGATATAGGTATGACCAATAGACTTGACTAAAGTAGGTGGTCTATCAATATTAATGTCAGCATCTTCATGGTTTTGAGTTCGTTTTTTAACCCTTCGAACGTGGATCCACGCGAGAAACATTCAGAGTTAAATACATTTTGTTATATTTTTTTTATGATCAGCCTACATTTTTGTCTCTATACCTTTTAATAACGAATGAATGACTGACCTTGTAAACGTGCTTATCAATTTGATAATTCCTTTCCCCTTTCACTGCCCTTTGATCTCAAGCCTCATCAATTACCAACGCAAAATAAAAAATATTATAAAATTCTATAACAAAACAATTACTTAAACGGGAAACGCGTGCGCACGCACACAGAGGTTCATTATTCATAATAATTCCATTAAACATTTCCTATTTTTGTTCTGTTCTCCGATCAATAGGGTGACGTCACGCGTTGTCCTGTAACTGCAGTGTGTGGCTCTGGCCTTACATAACACGCGCGGATCGAGCCGCGCGGCGTGGGGATCAAGGTCGCACGAAATAACGCATATATGCCCGGTGCAGGTCGCGCGCGCGTCGCCGACGGACGCGATATCTTCGGCCCGACGACTACGCCCGGCGACGCCCGGCGACGCCCGACAACGCATGGGCATCCGGTCGCGCCTAAATCTATACCTAACGCCCGCTGGCTCTTATCAAATTCATACCATTGGTTCTGGGTATATTTTGCCAACTGCGTTTTCCGTAATGCACCCAAATTCCATTTGCGTAAAGTTCTATTTTTAACTGCAATTTCCTTATAATTATGCAATTTAATTATAGTAATCACCCGAACCTACTGTAAAGTTCGCAACCTGCACCATATTGCAGTAAGCTTGTTATTTCAGGTCTTTTCAATTTAAATGTGGTTTTATAATCTGGGTTGGGTTCCATATTTTGGACCTATTTTCCCCGTCGATAAAAATGTATAGGTATGAAGTTAAAGAACTAAGTAGGTAGGTATTTTTGGGTGGAAAGAGTCAAATAAGGAAGTGTGGTGAATATCGACTCAATTTGATAATGTTATTTTAAGTCTTCAAAATTGATTTGAGAGGCCATTCTCGTAATTTTAAGAATCTTCACAGTCTGATCTCAGATCTACATTTTTGACTAATTTTTGACATTGATTGTCGCTGAGATGAGATTGCGACTAAATTTTGAACGTTTTTAATTACAGGAATTGGCCTTACACATTAAGGTGACTTAAGTATTACCAAGGGGTATCATGTTGCCCAGTTAACTGGGTTGTGAAGGTCAGTTATGTAATCCCTCCATATAAAATACTGGAAGACCCCAAGTCCCCAACTAAGTTGGGAAAAGACTAGGCCGATGATGACATTAAAGTGACTGCTGCTTAACGTTTTTGTGAAGTTATGACTTTACGCCCAGATTTCTAGTAATTATTCCTCTTTCTATAAGTTTACAGTAATATGTAAATAAAAGTTTTAGAAATGAAATTCCGCTACATATTCAAATTCAATGGTCAGTACCTAATATTAAATGTCAACGGACTGAAAACTCTCAACAGATGAATTCAGGTTAACTTTCACGAATGTCAGTCTATGGATACACATTCAATTAAAACTAACTTATTAGCGAAAGATCCAGTTTATTAAATAATTAAAGATTTCACTTAGAGGTAGACAGGGTCACCTAATTAATTGGGATTGGCGTAACTCTCACATTTATTATTACTAATTAAATGAAAAGTGACGGAAAAATGAATGTCAACTTTAATACAAACATTTTCTCATCATTCTAGTCTTTTGCCTTATGAAAAGACTTACTTCTACCAGCGACTTCGTCTGCATGAAATTTCTTGTTCCCAGGACCCAAGCCCGTCGCATCGTCCTATTACTTCGTTTTCGTTTAGCATTCTTTCTGATTTTTTTTCTCTTTGCTCGACTCCTAAGGGTCATAGGAGTACCTAGCGTGATGTCAGTTAGCCTATAGCTTTCCTGAAGAATTGAGCTATCAAATGGAAAATAAGTTTTTCAAGTCGAACTGGAAGTTCGAGCGTTCAGAGTTCAAACAACCAAAAAAACAAATCAACTATTCAGCTTTATTATTAGTACAGACTTTAGAGATTTAGAAAGAGTTATTCAATACAAGAGCAGGGGAAGACCAAAGAAACGATGGATGGACTTTGTTAAAGATGACATGGCTAGAAAGGGGGTGACTACGACTGTCAAGATGATGACTAGTAGAGAAGTATGCAAAAGAAATAGACGAGGATAAGGTCAAGAGAATGGTGATGAATTCGAAACAATTCACTGCAGAATTACTGTACCTACCTACTCTCGAATTTGAACAGTGTGATGTGCGTAGCGGAGTACTAAATGTATGTACAGACGCCAGCAGGTCAAGCTACCCGAAACTGTCAAATTTTCCCAATCAATCTTGAACCTTAATGCTTTAGCGATAATGTTCATAATCTATTAAAGAAATTTGACAGATTGTAGTAGCTTGATGTGCTGGCGTCTGTACTATGGTACTCCTACTCTGCTGTGCCCGACAGGGTCCATAATTGTTTCAATAATTTTAAGCCTACCGACTGTTTTACCAACATTAAGGAATAAAATATGGAATTGAGAATTGAGTAACGATGTAAGCGTTCAAACCTATGTCAAAAGATAACTACACAGTCATAGTTGTTCCACGTGGTTAAACTTGTGAGGACAGTCCCTCAATACTGAATGTCATACATAACGTAAAGAGCCTCAGTCGTCCTCTGACTGCACCAGAAATGAGCTACCACATATAATCATAGCATACTTAGCCTATAATGTTCCCACTGCTGGGACACAGGCGTCTCTTCGAAAGATAGTGGGCTGTAATGTACGTGGGCCCAGTGCGGGTTGATAGATGCCACATGTCTTCGAATTTTTGGTTCTAGGACAAGCCGGTTTCATCACGATGTTTTCCTTCACCGTTGAGAGAGCAGTAGTGATGAGATTATTTAAACAAAGTAAAATGCCTGGCTGGGTTCGAACCCACGACCTACAACTCGTAAGTCGGGGTCGTTACCACCATTGCTCAACTACCGCGCGATTATGGAAAATCGTCTTCGGTCGTTCAATGCATCCGTCGTAGGAAGTCACATGTTCAGCAAAGGACATTTACAGGCCAATAATGATCTGCGTAGTTTATATACGTCCGTCACCGACTGCGTCTGTCACATAAGGCTCACTGTCCACAGAGCCGTAGTTTCACAGACGCGTATTCGTAATTATGCGCTTGGTGTAAGCCAGCGTCTGCTTACATAAAAAACCGGTCATGCGCGAATTGGACTCGCGCACCGAGAGTTCCGTACAAATTTGTAGGTATGTAATTACATATTTACGGTTTTCGGATTTTTTCCTTTACTTGTGCTACACGACAATGCTTCTTGCCATATTTCATGATTCTAGGTCAACGGGAAGTACCCTATAGGGTTTCGCGTTCCTGAGAAAAGGGTCCTGACAGACGGACAATGAAATGATCTTATAAGAGTTCCGTTTTTCCTTTTGAGGTACGGAAAGGGTTCCGTACCTCAAAGGGGAAAAAAGGTGCAGCTCCACTCGATTTAGGCTGGTATGACACGCGGGGCGGAAGGCGTCACGATGCAGCGATGCCAGCACGACGCTGCCGTTCCATCGACAAAGTTGAACAGTTTTTTACGTGGCTGAACAGTCTATGACACAGTAAAAGCCATACCTTCGTGGACAGTAGGCAGAAGTGAGCGCAATCTCATCCGCCTTTTCACACACTCAGTTCAGTTGCCTGGAAACTCGCCCTGGACCGGCACGGGTAGTTTTTGGACATGAAGTTCACACGTATCGGCTGGTTTCACCCAAGTTAGCCATATATTCGGCAAGATGGCAGCCAGAATGTGTGATAAGGGCCTTATAGTGGCTACGAAATTAGACCAAAGTCGATGCGGACTTGATAAGTACCTAAGTGAGTAATGATCCACTTTGGCGGGACAGACATGCCATGGATGCTACGGTTTCCATTTGCCTTTGACAGGTAGACAGGCAAAGGTGTATAAAACTGCCATTAACGTTATTATGTTTAATCCTATCTGTTGCCCGCGACTTCGTCTGCTATCTAGGATGAAAAGTAGCCCATGTCCTTCCAAAGGTCTCAGGTTACCCGTCTATTTTCTTAACGATCGATTTAGTAGTTTAGGCTGGAAGAGGTAACAGATAGACAGAAGCATAGTTACTTTTATAATATTAAATATGGACGAATTAAAAATAGATTTTTAATTGTGTAGGGAGAAAAATATCCATATTTTTCTTTCAAGCTAATCAGATTTAAGCATTTCTGTGTGCGATTAAACTTTGCTGTTAACCCATTTAATTAAGAGTGGTCAAGCATGTCGTGTAGCGACAAGAAACTAACTTTAAAGAAAGGGAAATTGAAGTTAATTAAAGATTTATTAATAAGGAATATAAAAGATGGAGATGAACTGGTCAGTGGTGTGTAGTGTGTGGGTGAGGAAGGATGAAGATGAGTGATAGGTGGGTTGAGGAGGCTGTGGTGGAGTTGCAGATGGAGACCGACGCGAGGCAGGTGCCGGTGACAGGTACAGGTGCAGGTGCAGGTGCAGGTGCAGGTGAGGTCAGGTGCTGGTGCGTGTGCGGCACGGAGGATACCCGTAGGGGGCCCACGCGGCAGAAGTAGGACGCAGCACGGCAGCACGAGAGAGCAGGCACGGCGGGAACGCAGTCAGCCCGCCAGGAAAGGCGGCCCTCGGATGAGGCGCAGCCCAATAGGTACAGGAGGTTCAGTACTTCAAAGTGCTCCGGCGAGGCACGCCAGCGGTCCGACTGGTACGGAGGTTGGAGGACGGAGGTGTAGCGAGAGTCCGTCAGGTACCGGAGTCTTTTAAGAGGGACACGCTAAGAGTTCCCTGGATAGATGGCTCTGGAGTATCAGGCCTATTTACTGTGCGAACACAGTTTAGAGACGAAACTGGAACTGATCCTTGCATTGCTTGGATTTATAAGGTGAACTTGTAGAATAGTACCATGTAGAAATAAATATGAATTTGAAATATGCTGATGGCCAGTATTAGTTTTGTAGAAGTATGAATATATTTTCAGCTAAAAGTTACAGGCTGATAAGAATTTAAAAGCAAACTTGTCATGGCGACGTATTAAACGTCGTTGTCAGAACTGTCATAATAAAATATATTAATAAAATACAATTAAATCTATAGTTATTTCGTATTAAAATTATAGTGTTTATAGGAAAAATGATATCAATCAATGTGGGCGAAATTCCCAGCCCTTGGATGTCAGTAAATCGTCATAGTCTTATGTTAAAGTTGGTGGCTGTGTCTGTGTACTGATTGTGGATAAAACGTAACCTGGTGTCGTGAGGAATAGTCAGATCAGCGCCTAACGGTAACGGAATGCTTGTCTGACCTGGAGGAATGAATGAAAATAACTGTGAGTATGTACATTATGTTACAAGCAGGCCTAAGTAGGTAATATTTAGGTAGGTACTGTATCAACAGGTGGACATCAAACTACATCTGCATCCTTATCGCCAGACTGACGCCATAGTTGTATCTCTGAACACCCATAACATAGGTACCTAACATTCAAATATACGCATAATTATATTCCATAAAAAAGAAACACCAACAGTAGTTTGTCAAAATTCGAAGCTAGCAATATGGCCTTGGTTCTAATCACTCCCAGACTAGTCGGGCAACGACTGACATACAGTTGGCGGTATATTTGCATTTTCTGAAGGTTGCTCATTTTATACGCGTATCTAATAAAAAATGGACAAGTGTGTGTCGCAGTCTGTGACGACTAAAAATAGGCCTACAGACTCTGTAGACGGACAGTTGCAAGAAGAGAAAAAGGACTGATATACATACTGTGTTGGAAAAAACAGCTGTTCTTTTATTCAAGGGTGCTCTTTTCATTTACTTATTTGCTTATAGGTGAAGTCTACAAAAATGTCTAAGAATATTTTCTATTTTAAAACCGAGCTTATAATTAAAAATACCAGTTTTGTATCTGCAGTATTTAAACAAATTTTTGTTTGTGCCTACATTCTTTTAGTACATTCGTGAATTTTAAAACTTACTATCTTCTGGCACAATTACACTTGTCGATCACTTTGAATTAAGGCTAATAACCAAGTGTAAATGAATGATATCAAGTAGGCCCGTCTTCAGGCAAGTTAATCCAACTCATTGTCTATTTATAAGGACACCAGAATGCATCAAAACTGCCAGTGTAAATAACATTTCGGATGCCCGAATTCAGGTAAATTATTTCGGGTAACCGAATGCAGGCCAACGACCAAGTGTGCATGCGCCTTTACTCAAAGTATAGAGATCGTCTATCTGTTTTCCCAGCTTGGTGATTATTGGCACTATCCTTTCAAGATCGCGTAGCGTTCTAGGGGAGGTCTGGTCATCAGTAGAGCGAGGCGAACTTGCACGATACGCGTACCTTATTTACATTTTATTTTGTATGTGAAATGATTATGAAGTACAGGCTATATTATGTGGGCGTAGCCCATTTTTTCTGGTAGGAAAGAGGGGGGATTGTTGTTGTTGCTTAATCCATTCTGTCACGATATAAAAAATGTGGATCAATTAATTTAAAAGATCAATAAAAACGTTTAAATGTTGGAACACTGAAAAAAAATCTATGATATTAATGTGACGTTCACATTAGGCTGATTTATTGTAGTAATGATGTCCAATATAAAAACTTAATTGACGTCATGAGAAGTAGGTACCTGCTCATTTCACTGAAAAACTTATTTTCCTACGAAACATCTCTGTAACACCAATGCCTGTCAAGGGTAAAGTTTACTTACACTTCTCGCGACATCCCATTAGTCAAGGCAAAGATGTCTCATCATTCTTTACACGCTTTGCAGATTTGCACTAAAATCGCAAAACGTTTAGATTAAACACAACCCTATTTAAAAAAATATTGTACGACTATCTACGTATGGGACGGTGAACCAATTGGTTGATGTGACATTAGTATGTTCTAATTTTAAATGTCGTAGCATATTGGTCGTGCATACTTTCTCGTAGCACTTTCGTAGAACGTGCGTAGCAACAAAATATTCAATTGACATAATGTTATTTAATGTAGGTAGGTACATATTATATTCGTTGATAAACAATTTAAATACAGATTGGCCGAAAAATTTAGGCTATCAGGCTAGGGATTACATATGTTAATCATTTGGACGGATTGAAGTTTTTTCAAGCAATTTTGCAAGAGCTCAACGGTTGGACGAAAGGTCAAACAAAAGACAAGGTCTTAGAGAAATTCTTTATTTTAGTTTATTATTAAACTGAGGGGGCTTGTGGCTAAGTAATAACAGCCGCACGGGTCGATCGATCAGGTTAAGCTACGCTTGCCGCGGTTGGCCCGTGGATGGGTGACCACCTTTGTACGTGCGTACGAAACGAAACGTGCCTCGGAAAGCATGTTAAGCCGTTGGTCCCGGCTGTCATTCGAGGATCTATGACAGTCGTTACTGGTCGTCAGAAGCCCGAAAGTCTGATAACCAGTCTTGCCAAGGGGTATCGTATTACCCAGTAACTGGGTTGTGGAGGTCAGATAGGCAGTCGCTCCATGTAAAATGCTGGTATTCAGCTGCATCTGGTTAGACTGGAAGCCAACCCCAACATAGTTGGGAAAAGGCTAGGCAGATGATGAGTTTATTATTAAACTAAAAAATAAAGAAATTAGTAGTTATTTACCTTTTATATAAAGTAGGTATGTAGAGGCTGAACGGTAAAGGAAAACATAGTGAGGAAACGTCTTAGGACCAAAATTTCGAAGATACGTGACATTTACCAACCCGCTGGGCCCGCGTGGTGGATTGCGGCCCATCTCTCTAACAGAGAGGAGGCCTGTATCCCAGCAGTGGGAACATTATTGGTTGATTATGCTAAGTAGAGGCTGAAAATGGTAATTTTAAGATAGTTCTAGACTTCATTGTTTGTGGAATTCGGTTTACCATAAAATGTACCTAACTATCCTACTATTCTTTATTTATTTTTATTTTATTTTTTTAGGAAAAACAAACAATTCTACAATATGTTTTACAAAAGAGGAAAAAGAATATAAAAGACATATGGGTAAATGTACAATCAACAACGTTTCCACAGATTACTAGTGTACATAACTAAATAGGTAGGTAAGTACAAATTACATCTAAATACTAAGTTGATATCTTAAACTTTTAGCTTAGTTACTAATTACACTTAGTTTTGTTTTTGATCATCATACAAACAATCAATAATATTTCCTACTAATATTATAAACGTGAAAGTTTGTATGGATGGATGTTTGTCACTCTTTTCGCAAAAACTACTGAACGGATTTGATTGAAATTTGGCTCACAGATTGTTTATAACCAGGATTAACACTAATACTATAAGATATTTTTTATTCCCATATTCCCACGGGATCGACACTTGGGATTGACACGACGACAGCGGGAGAAACCGCGGGGCGCTGCTAGTAATAAATAAATAGATCAATGCAATTTTGACGTGGAAATCGATCACTTTAAGTGCTTTTTAAATCCAAATCTAATATTTAAAATAGTCTGTTGAGTGAATGATTGACTGACCGACAGACAAAACTCGGCTGACACTGAAACCAGATATATAAAACTGGAACCAGGCATTTAACTTGTGTTTATGGTAGTTGGATTTAACTGCGGTTTAGCTCTCGGTAGTAACTGTTGTTTTGAACCATGATCATCTCAATTATAAAAGATAGTTCGAAGAGCTGTAGACGATCGTGAAATATGATAAAACCGAAATCATTTTGTGAAACTTTTGTAGGAACATCTACAAACTTTTACTCGGCGACAAACTTTCGCATTTATAATGACACGAGCTACTGCCCGCGGCTTTGTCCGCGTGGATGTCGGAATTTATCCGACGGGAACGCACTACCGGGATAAAAAGTATCCTATAAACTATCTTTGTGCGAAATTTTCTCCAAATTCGTTCAGCCGTTTTTGCGTGATTGAGTAACAAACATCTAAACGTCCGTAGGATTTGCTCAATTGATTGCTTAATCAGCCTATAATGTTCCCACTCAGCAGTCAGACACAGGCCTCCCCTCTGTGAGTGGGAACGGGCGTAATCTACCACGTTATGCGGGGCCAGTGCGAGTTGGTAAGTGCCACATGTCTTCGAATTTTTGGTTTCCTCACGATGTTTTTTTTCCCTTAACATTTTGAGAGCAATAGTGATGAAATAATTTCAGCATTTCAGTTTATTTTTCAGTTTTCTTTTTTTCATTTTTTTTTCAGCTGCATCCGGTTAGACTGGTAGCTGACCCCAACATAGCTGGGAAAAGGCTAGGCAGATGATGATGAGTGATGAAATAATTTACACAACCTGTCTGGGTTTGAACTCACGACCGAAAACTCTTAAGTCGCGGCAATTACCGCTGGGCCACCATTGCTCTCACAATTTATAGTCTTAGTGAATTATCAATAACGTCTTTTTTTTTAAATATGAATTAATGTTCTTACTTATTTTATTTTGCACCGAAAAAAGGTGATGTGTTTCGCTATAAAAAAACGACACGAGGCAATGAATTTGCAGTTTACCGTTTTTTTCTCCACGTAGCATATATCATTGCTTGTGTTTGACCACTATCTCACCCGAAAGACTGATAACGCCAGTTAATTCGTAATCAGATTAACATATTTCTTCCAAAGGACCTTAAAAAAAAATAAAAAATAAGGGCTGTAGTACTTTTTACCGATACACGTAAATTAAGTTGTGGCATAGGAGCGACGTTAAAATAAGATATTACTATGCGTACGAGTTCAGTGATGGGGTACACAAATAGTGTGGGCGGAGCATATGTTGCGCCTACGCAAGATTTTTGCACGGAACGCCGCCTATCCGACATCGTTGCAATAAATCCAGTATTATTGTAGGAAACCATGTCACAGGCTTGGGCGTGACACTGCGCAATGTCCGATTTATGTCCCCCCATATTGATACGGTTACAGTTTGATGAATCACATGATATCGTTCTGAATATCCGATGATATATATTTGGAAAGACAGAAATAAATAAGGGAAGGAAGTCTATTCCGTATTCGTAGAGTTATCGACAGCAGAGCAGATCGGATATATGTGTCGATAGGTACCTACGATATGGTTAAGAGTTGTAGGTCGTGGATTCGAATTCAAGCAGGCATCATCACTACTCTCAAAACGGAGAAGGAAAACATCGTGAGGAAACCGGCGTGTCCTAGAACCAAAAATTCGAAATCACGTGACATCCAATAACCCGCTGTGGATGCCTCTCACAGAGAGGAGGCCTGTCCCAGCAGTGGGAACGTTATAGGATGATTATGCTGCTATACTGTATGATTACGTCTATGCGATAGGCTTTCACATACACTTATTAAAAACGTTGAGATAAGCCGATGCAAATCAGAAGCGTGGGAAAAATCACTTCCTGGTTGAGAGGAAATATGCTAGATCTTTCAAGTCTTAAACTAAAGTAGTGTTTAAATACGAATCTAAAGCAACAAGCAGTGATTACCTATGTATTGTAAAAACGTTAATTGGCTTCTTCGATTTCCTCCGGAAGCGTGGTATACTCATCTTAGCGACCGATCGCTAATACTACATATAAGAACAATAAATATCTAACCAAAAAAATAAAAATTACAGGTCAGACCTTTATAGGCATAACGTAGTATATAAATATATGGTGTAGGTGGTTTCTACAACTGACATTTTCTCATGGGAAAATCCGTATTTGGTAATAGAATCCGGGATCTGTTGTGTAGATATTTACATCTATATATATATACTAATAATAAAGCTGAAGAGGTTGTTTGTGTGTTTGAACGCGCTAAGATCAGAAACGAAGTACCAGTCGGATTAAAAAAAATCTTTTTGCATTTTGTTTCGCGGAAGGTATAGGCTACGTAACATCATGCTAGGATCATTAGGAGCCGCGCACAAAAAATGACAGAAAAAACGGTAAGTGAAAATGATGAAATAGCGCAAGCAGACGATGCGATGCGAAGTCGTGGGCAGTAGTATTCATAAAAGAAAAAACTAAATCAAGACGCTTAAAAAAAAGTTCAAGATGTAAATCGAAAGATGTAATCTAATAAATTACTATTAAGGCCCAACCCGTGAAAATCCATGAGATGACTGCATTCTCAAAAGTTGATTTCAAGTTCCAGACAGATTAGTATATAATAAAAATGTTAAATGTTGATATCCATGCCTGGGTGGCAGACAGATATAAAGTCATTCGCTAAATTAGTGTGCGTGTTCTAAGTTGAACAAAAAATATTTACCTCTACAAGTGAATGATGTTTTCTCTCCCTAGAATACGTGTATATAGGGCCGTGTTTAATCTTTTGGAGGCTCTGAGCTCTTAAGGATAATGGCGCCAAATTTGTCAGCAACCCGTCTATGATAAGTTAGGTTGCCTTTGACTTTTTATACAGACAAAGAGGTAATTGGCATTAAATGCAGAAAAGCTAGAGAATTAAGAGATTGCAGGTTACAAGACCGAGCGAAGCGAGCACGAAAATTTTAGTACCCCACCTGGTATAAGTTTTAGCCCTGTTAGCTGTTGTGGGCCCTGGGCACTTGCCCAGAGTGGCCAATGGAATGAATATGTAACAGAGTTATCATTTTATATACCGTGCATCTTTGATAAATATTCATGTTAATAAAAAAAACAACTGCAATCCATGATAAGATCCAAGATAAACTATTTATCTCGTTCAATGACCTGTCCTTCCCAACTCTGTTAGGGTTGGCTTCAATTCTAACCGAAAGCAGCTGAATATTTATTTTACATGGAGCGACTGCTTACCTGACCTCCACAACCCAGTTCTTTGGTTCAACGTATAACAAAAAAAAATTACACTTGAACCTGAACTGAATTTGAAAACTGGTTACTTTGGCATTTAATGAGTAACGGCAAAAACAAACTCGTGCAAAGTCCCAATCAATGAATGCACCTACATCGGTCGTGCGAGGCTAAACCTAGCAAAAACATCTAAATATGTAACTACGAAGATTTCGGCTGGTTTTTTGTTTATATTCTGGCGCGTAAAACCTGTCTAGCAGGCCGAGACTTAGACTAAACGTAAGCGGTTTTAGTCCGGTACATTTGAAATCTGGTTGAAAAACAGATTTGATAAGTCTTATGTAATATCTATAATGAATTAAGACAATGCGGAAGTAGGAATGGCTTCTGCTGCAGCGTATGTTCTAAAACTTTCAAGGCTAGTAAGTACTGTGTAAGTAAGTAATAGAAGGCTGTCAATTATTTTTAGGTTATGTTATTTGTTCTTGTCGTTCATTTGTTTTTTGCAGATACCACGTGGCCAGTTCGAAAAAACACAGTCCCTTTTCAAGTTTATTATAACGTAAAGTTTATTTGTTCTTCAAATCAAATGTCTGATTTTATGGTTTTAAAAACGATGCTTACTGCTTCTTTAATAGTAAGTGCTGTGTTATTATTTCTAAATTACAGATCAACAGCAGCTCTGAGGTGGGATTCCCAAAATGTATGAGAACGGTAAAAAATTTCGCTTGCGAGGTCGTCGCGCCAGTTATGCTCTGAGCAATAAAAGGCACTAAGCTTAGTTACTGGGAGTAGATAATCTATGTTTTAGATGAGCCTGATATACTGACCATACCTGTCAATGATGACTATTTTTATAATATCTCACTAAAATAAAATGAGGTGTCTTGAAGAGACTGCGGTAGAGCCTTCGAAATTTTTTTAATAGCTAATTTTTGAAGTCTTTTTCACATGTGAAGCTTTCTCTTTACGAACCTGTTGGCTAATGGCCATATCAATGAGGAGTAGCTCCTTAGTACCGCGAGACCCTTTCTTACATCCATTTTGAGAGGCAGAAATGATGGAGTTGGTGTCTATATGTTTGTTAATTTTGTTATTTAACATATTGTAACATAAAATATAAAATTCTTAATCCAATTAATTATTAATTATAATCTAAGGGTCGTTAGCATTATCACTGTGGCGGTTAAGTTCAGCAGTCTCTGTCTCTCTCACATTGTTTGTCTCACTTAAAATTGCAAAACCACTCAGTATTTTATTTAACCTATTTTCTCCTATTCTTCTAATAAATTGTTTAATTAATCAGCTTACGATAACTGACAAAAATGTTACGTGTATTATGTATCCAGTTTATCGAATTAACCTAAATCTACAATTTGAATCAGCTACACACAAAATTTTTGTTAAAATAATAGGTACTAAAAACAGGAATTAAAACGGCGAAATCGTAGCGATATCGCTAAAATTCAAATAACAGTTATGTAAACGATAAAAAAGAAGATAAGCTCGTGACCCTATTTAATGATTTAGCTCAACATCAGCAACGACACGTTTTTTAAACCGTCGCTCAACAATACATAGCGTTAGTGCATACAAAATTATGTAACTACAGTCTAGAGACTATACAGATGCTCTCGAGGTGTGAATGTGTGCGTCTAAGACAAGAAAAATTCAGGCTCGTGACTGACGCACACAGACAGAACTCGCGATGGCGTTTGCTATAGTGATGCGAATTGCGAATAGGCGCTCGTGGAAATAACAGTTATGGTTTTTTTATTACATTTATAGATAGTCCCATGAGCTTGACTATTGAACTTGTTTGAATTAACAGGGGAAGTACAAAGCTCCGACGTTTTATTACTTCGTCGGCTAATTAAACTTTAAAGTTCGCTGCAATTATACGCGGTGCGTGTGTAATGAGCACGTTAAGGACGATTTAGTGTCGACCAATTAGTAAACAGAACATCGACGTTTTTATATTCAGGTATCGGGTAGCACCGGGTCGATTAGAATCTTATTTTACTCGATTTGCATGTTTAATGTTATGACATTATAATATCGTGTGTTCGCTTACTGCGTTTTGAACTTAGAGTTTGCATTATAATACGAGGGTACACGAGAAAACCATAATAGTGCAAATAAAAGTTCATCGTTTGAGAACGTGATAGTTCGATGCTTTCAATTGTTGAAATGAAACTAGTGATGCGGCATTCGTGGCAACGCTATCGAAAAAAAGTTTTATCGACATTTAAAATTACAGTTGTAGAAGGAATCTAGGACCCTACAGGAGGTTTTTTATCGTAGAGTTGTTCTATCGAATCCGGTAATAATTCAAGTTGATAATTACGAGCAGTGAGCTAATAATAACATAGTCAACAGCTGTTAAAGGGAAGAAATATCTCTATAAAAGTCACAGGTTAATGATAGGACGGAGATGGACGATAGCGCCACCTGTCGGTTTCGGTGTGAACATGTGCACTTTTGGCGATTCTTAAACTACATAACATCATGCCTTATGTCCCCGAAGTTTTGGGCAAAACTGTACCTATAGTACAGACGCCAGCAGGTCAAGCTACCCGAAACTGTCAAATGTTCCCAATCAACCTTGAAGCTTAATGCTATAGTGATAAAGTTGAAAATCTATTAAAGAAATTTGACAGATTGTAGTAGCTTGATGTGCTGGCGTCTGTACATCTACATTTCGCCAGTTAAGTTCCATGGAATAGGGCGCGAGCCTATTGCCATCAAATGGGAACTTATCCGGATAATATCCGGATAAGTGCCCATTGTGATAGCAGCCCGGGCTGCTAATGAGAAATTTCAAATAGAAAACCCAGTAACACTTTGCTGAGCAGTAGCGCTTGCGACTACTAGACCAGCGTGACAGTCTTAATCAATAAATACCTTTCATTTTGACAATTCAATAACATACATTGCGTTATTCATGTTGTTGAGCAGATGAATCTTTCAAAACTATGAAGCAATGCATTAAGCATTTCTTTCTTAATTAAAAATCTTTTGTATTGTGATTGAATGTGTGTTACGTAAAATTAGGGCGAAGTTATTCACAATCAAAATTCTTTTAAAAAATAAACTCTAATATAAGTTTTAAAAAAAAATAAGTCGTAATGAACTAAGCTTCCGTCATCTAAGTTACATAACAACCATAGTGTTAATGGTTTATTTTTAACTTGACAGTGTCATGGATTTTCCTAAGTACCTATGATGTCTTTGGGAAAACCCTTAATTGGAATAAGACAATCCTAGAACAATCATTTACAAAACACCATCGTACATATGTATGTATAGTAGAACAGACTGACTATTCTAGTTTACTTGTTCTTTGTTAAACTTTAATACTTATGCAGTTCCATTACCGACTGATTGAAGATCGGAAAGCCGCGGAAGAGGCTGGAAAATCAACGAAAAAGTTGAGAAATTCCACGTGAACAAAGCTAACATTGCCTAACCGAGAGCTTTTTTGAAGCTTCATTTAGAATTCTTATGTCAAATCTCCATAGAGTAACCTCGAAATTACTTTTTATTTAAAAAAAAAAAATATTTTTCGAAGGTTATTTTTCCCACATTTTAATATTTTGTGTTAAACTCTATAAATACTATGTTTCAACAACGCTAATCTCAATGTCAAACGAACAAAAGAAAAAATAAACTGCTACAACAACTGCGTATACGCAGTTATGTCGTAGATCTATAGAAAACAATGAACAGGCACGCTAGAAGCATCGAACGAAGGTTAGTGTTTCACGTCATAGGCTTTTTGTAGATCTGCGACCGACAGCATCTCGACCTGCTAGCCTTGAGATTATTTTTAATGACTTACCCTGACATTACCTGGTTTCTCCAAGCAAATATTTTTTTGCAATTCTTAAACAATTTTTTGGTTTATTTGACGTCATTTGGATCAATTAATTGACAAATTATGAGGTAATGTTCTAATGTTACATATTAGCGATCCTGGAGTAGAAAAAGTCAAGTCAAAATCTGAAGTGAGACGAATTATTATTATCCGACAATCATGGTTATGTCATTCTATTTAGAAAACTAGCCGTTAATAAGTGTTCTAAAAATAAACTTAGGTGCATGGTGATATCTGGCACCACAACAGAATAGAATTACAGTAATTTTTAAAAGCAAAAAAAAAAATACTTAAAAAAATTTGCCCGCTTTCGCTTAACACTTATCGCGTTGACTGTCCTTACGTAAGGAACAAGCGAAACCCTGCAATTAGACATCAACGGGCGCACAAAAATAATTACTTTTTTTAAGCTTTGAATATTTTCAGTAATGTATAATACTTATACAATTTCCAATTATTAAAAATACATAATTGTCCGGAGCAAGATATTTGTACAGAATATTTACACAAAAGAAAACATTAAAAAAAAAACTGGCTTGAATTCTATATTTTTGTGAAGAGTTACGCTGATAATAAAATAATATTAAACCAGTTTAATAATAAGTTTGAGGAGTGCTAAACAAAGCGGTGTTCATAATCAGCTTATAATGTCCCCACTGCTGGGACACATGCCTCCTCTCTGTGAGAGGGAATGGGCCTTAATCCACCACACGGGCCCAGTGCATTCACATGTCTTCGAATTTTATAGTTCTAGGGCATGCCGGTTTCCTCACGATGTTTTCCTTCACCGTTTAGAACAAATAATTATACAAATTGTACACCTAGGTATTAAACGTAGATAGCCATAGAATGTCCCTATAAGGGTGACGTGGTCAGACTAATCAAACCCTCTATAAACTAACAAAAATCAAACAAAAAAAAAAAATCCGTCGCGTATTTTAAACCCCTTTGGGAAACCCAAAAAGCGTGCACGCAATCCTTTTTGAAACATGCAGTTACGCTATCGCCGAGACGCCGACTTAGTGATTGATTCGATAAGGTATCGATAAAAGTGACTTTTGAAATATTGCCCTTATCGATACCTACCTCGGAAAGGCGTTGAGAGTTCTTGCTAAATTAAAAGCTGTATAACGGAAGCTACGCCTTTGATTTTGCGCATTTGTAGTCTGTGTGAAAGATCATTTGGCTAGAAAGAGACGATGATAACTAATAGAATAGAATAGAATAGAAGATTTTTAATTCAGACCGGAGTCCATAGGGTTAGTGACAATTTAATTTAATTCAATTCAATTAAATAATATTATTATTAAGAAAAAAAAATTAAAAAAATAATAATATTATATAATATTATATTATATTATATATTTTTTTATTATTATTATATATTATATAATATTATTATTATTTTTTGTTTTTATTTATTATTATTTTTTAAATTATTCAATGTATTTATTTTTTTCTAATAGAAAAGTATAGAAGAAGAATACATGCAGCGCCGACCCCAAATAAATTGGTAGAAAGGCAAAATAATGATGATGATTTTTGGCCTTTGTAGTCTTCCACATAAATTATTAAAATACATATAGTACATTCAAATGACATGGCAAATATTCCGGATAATTATTAAAAGAATTCAGTTGATTACACATTAAACGCATAAATGTTGAAGAACAGACAGCTAACCCATAAAATTTTGAACGCGTATTGCTAAGTGTCGTAGTAATTTTGCGTACATACAAATATGCTTTTCAAAATCAAATGAGAACGCGTTGAGGTAGGTTCTTTAGTAAAAATTATTACGCAGGCATGCCATTATGATGTTCATTTATGCAAAACTTTATACAAGTTTACTCTTCCGTATTATACAAAATAATATTTAATATAAAACGCTATTGTCTAATTTTTTTGCACTTAAATTAATGCAAATTTAGTATTGACGCACGTCACGTATAAAACATAATTATATAAAATTGCATAAATACATTATGCATTTTTTTTTAAGTTTCACACATTTCAAAGGTTCTGCTGTAAAGGTTAATGTCACCTGAAGCTTAGAAAGTCTTTACGATGCCGATACTGAAATCCTGAAATTATACTTCTTTAAAATCTGGAGCTGTCTTGCGATTATCGTCACTACAAAATTTCGATTTACATCCCTAGAAATTGGTGGACGATAGAGATATAAAGCGATAGATAATGTAAGCAATCGCGTCAATGGCAAGAATTAGAAATGCGTTTATAGATATTCTTAGTGCGACTGAGATTGTTTTGAGTTTTTCGGCGTTATGGCTAGAAAAATCGTTTTTCTTGTGGGTATTGTATAATTTTGCTTTCGATGGCTTTTGTAAGCTCCCGATTTTTACCCTTCAGAAGGCGACTGTCTTCAATGGCATCTTATTCCGTTTTAGACGAAGGACATGAACCGTTTCTATTCTGTTGCTAAATATATTCAAAAAATTATACAGGTCAAGCAACATCTTCTAATTAAATATGTATAAAATAAATACATAATTGTAATATTAAAATACGAGTAAGTATCTATGTTAAATAATAATTTTAATATCATTAACAAGGAAATGCATTGTATCCTTAATTTAGTTAATTTATTTATACAATTAAACATATTCGCTATATAAATTCTAAATTGCCCAAATCCGACTAGAATATAAGCATTTGCATTTTTGCAATGGACACCAAATAGCAAGGCCATAGCATGCCTACATCAAGAAGACTAGTGTAAAGTGATTTACTGTGTGTGTGTGCGTGTAGAAACACACAGAGCACGTGTATAATGACGTCATCAATATTTTCTACTTTCGGAACAAAGCACACTTAAAACCTACTAGGTATGCATGACAGATGAAGCCTAATTTATTCGGCTCATCGATTATTAGTTAACCCAGATCGACTTTATTTTTAAACTAGCGACCCGCCTCTTCTTTGCACAAGTGCATTAGCGACTATAAGTTAAATATAAATGAATTATACACATAAAACTTCCGGAACAAACAGTTTAAACTAAATGAAGGTGAAAAAAAAAAAAATTAAGAAGATTAAAGTGGTCACACACAGACAACTTTTTTTTTTATAATATGCATTGTGTAATGTAAAAATTAAACAGGAAATCTTGAGTGAAGTCTGGGCACGTCACTAGTAGACTAAACATAGAGGTTGTAACGTAAGACCACTACATGTCCTTGCCCTTGTGAATGCGATGCAGATAATAATTTCGACAGTTATGTGAATTAGGTAGTAGGTATTACATAGTGTAAATTTAATAGAAAAAAAACCACAATGATAACTTTACGTAACTTAGGGCTGATTTTTCAATCGACAGATATTTTTTATTCGTCGAATAAAATTGACGTCTGACAGTTTTTGTATGGAAGAACTGTCAAAAATTCAAAATTATTCCCCCGATAAAGTTAACTGGCTTAAATCCATTTTTTTTAAGGTTTGATTTTAAATTTACTTTAAATTTCTTTTACTACCGTCTGAAGCCCGAAAATCTGTCAACCAGTCTTACCAAGAGGTGTGAGGAAAGTGGGTTGTGGAGGTTAGACAGGCAGTCGCTACATGTAAAATACTGGTATTCATTCGGTTAGACTGGAAGCCGATCCCAACATAGTTGGTAAAAGGCTAGGCAGATGATGAATTTATTTTAAATGAGAATTTGAAGATCAAGATCTCGTTACATCGTAAGTACCGTAACCTAATCTTCGTTGCACTTCTAACTAGGCCAAAAAAGGCAATTACTCTATTTATTTAGTAAAAACATAACTTAATTACTAAGCAACGCAATTTCTATGAAATGATTTAATTAAAATAGGTAAATGAAGGTTGTACCTAATCTTAATTATTTTTTGTTTATGTAAGATTCGCCTCACGAAAATTATAATATTATTGTTAAAAAAAACACGAAGTAAATCTGCGAATGTGTCAAAATTATAAAATATATTCATTTGAATAGACTCGACGAATAAAATTACGATTAAAATGGCGGATGCAACAATTCTTAGAACATATTTTCCACATTTCTTGCGTTCTTCTACACTTAAGTTATACAAAACTGAAAAGTAACAAAAAGTTGTGTGGCAAGCACATAAAATACATATATGTAATTAGGAAACTTATCATAAAAAATGTTCTTTTGCCTTTCCATGACCATAACCTGTCTTTTTTTTTTCTTAGAATCCCCTTCATCTTATATGACTGATAAGTACATAAAATCCTCCTCTTAAATCCACCTTATTATTAACAATAAAGTGTGTTATTCCTTTGAATCCTGGAACTTTGATACTTAGCAACAAAAATAACGATTACTTCAATCAACTATCTGCTAAAGAGAGAGGACATAAAAAAGCCTACGATTACCTAGAACATGAACAAGGAAGTTTTGATAAAGATGTTGTAGAATGAGCTAATCTAATACGGGGAAGGCAATTGTGACGGCGCATGCGATCGTGCAATCGAATTCAAGTTTGTCTACACTCCAGACTGACTAATTCGTTTGAAGTCTATCACTTTGTTCGCTGTCAGTCGTCGTGACGTTAGCAGACATGTTGCGTAAGTGGTGTAAAATAAAATTGTGTGTAGAATTTCATTATAACTTAGAATACATGTTTGTGCAGACAACGCTGCCGGTACTGAAAGAAAATGTTCCATGGACTTGTATAATCCTTCTTATCCTACTAATATTATAAACGTGAAAGTATGGATGGATAGATGGATGGATGGATGGATGGATGTTTGTTACTCTTTCACGCAAAAAAATACTGAACGGATTTGGATGAAATTTGGCAAACAGATGGTTTATAACCAGGATTAACGTATAGGATGCTTTTTATCCCGATATTCCCACGGGATCGAAACTTATGCGGGTGAAACTGCAGGGCGCAACTAGTATTAAAAATAAATAAAAATAATAATAATTTCGACATAATTATAATTATGACTTTTAAAACATGAAAATTCATCGTCACAAAATGGTACTCCAAGATAAATAGGCTCGAATCATTTATCGCACGAGGTGCTGCCATAACGGTAATCGGAGTTCCATAGCAATCATTTTTATTTTTATTCGATAAAAATCTGTAGTTGACAAATGAATGAATTTTGTTATAATGGTTGTCAAGCCTAGAAACATGGGCACATTGGCATTCCTTTGTCTTGCTTTAGATGTAATTCTAATACAGTTTACTGCATTTTTATGACACGTATAACTATAAAAATCGAAAAAATTGTATAGTAGGTATGTCATCGCTGAAACCTGCCAACAGTTTATTCAGGTTATCATTTTTTATCAATGCACCAATTCGGTGCGGAATTATCTAGCGTTTCGCATGCGTTCAAGGGTAAAGTCTGTGGCCGAACGCACACATGTGCATACATGACGATGTATGTGTATAGACTGGCATAAACGATACCTATATACCTAGGCCTATTGTGCGCTGCATGCACATGTGTTAGTGTTTGCTAGTGTGAGTGCGCCAGCGACGGCGGGTAACTTTTTCGCTTGCAGATATATGTAGTTGCTATGCCCGAAATATAACGCGGATGAATTTCGCGTCAATGTTAATTGCTAGGCATTACACTGAGCGGCGGCGGCGCCGATGTCAGACGGTAGGCGCAAGCGCACCACCCGCGCGTTTTAGATAATGTGCGTAAACTATTGTGTGCGCTGCAATACAGTGCTGAAAAGGATTTCATATACATATTACGGCTGCTACTTCTCTCTGCCTGATCTGTCTTATTGATTTTATAGTAATTAATTTGTTTTAATAATATAATCCATAACACTTTATGAGTTTAAAAACTTCTCACAATCCACTTATATAATGATTTACAACAAAAATTTTCATTGTTATTGGGTCCCACATTTCTTGTTTAGATTACCTACTATATTCAATTATATTTTACTATTAAAATAAATAAAGATATTATATTCTCTTAGATAAAAATGTATGAAAATTCTTTCCCACCAAGTTCCTGGTTAGTGCAAAAATAGTCTGTGTTTTTTTTTCTTCGCGATTTGACGCCCAGTCGCTACAACTAGCGGCTTGTATACCTTAGTAATAGTTCCTAGCCTAGTACATTGTTACATGTATTTACCGATATAATAGGATACAGTGTTGTGTATATAATAAGGTGTTTCTATTAGCGGACGAGCTCTTCATCACATGTTTGTTTTCGTTTGCACCTTTCCTGTCCCACGACAACGCTATGATGTAATTTATACATCACTGAAAATACTTCATAAACATATTATACATTCTTGAAAAGTGTATAATAAAATGACTGCACTTACCTAATTCCCTTTAAATTCGAGTGCCTACAGGAAATATAAATGGTTAAATGCATTTTGTGACATTGATATAATAGGAAAAGTTACCTACACGAAATATTGGTGTTATTAAAGTGTCTGAAAATATTTTACATTCATTAGCCTACACTGGCTAGTTAATTTTATTATGTTATGTTATCAAGGAGGTTTTAAATTACATTTTTGAACAAACACAAAATGAAAATATTTTGGAAAGTAATTTTATTTTGTCATTGCAAGACAAGAATTTTGCGACCATTCTTTTCACATCACTTTTCATGGGAAACTTCTAAATCTTTAAAGACTTTCACTAAATAGACACTTTTTGTTAACCTTAAAAATGATTCCAAAGTATTTTTCTCTCATAGAGACCAAAATAAAAGATAATTTTGAAATTAAATCCTGTGAAAACAAAAAACATGTTTTGTATTTAAATTCAACGTAGCACATTTAAATCCAATATAGGGTAATTTTTCTCTGACAATGAACAACATAGGTAGGTACAACAATTCAACATTCAAAAATCTATTCATGATCAATCTGTGAAATCGTTGAAGACTGATAAAGGTATCTGTTACAATGTTGTTATCAGCCAGTTTAAGTATGCGTGACATTAATTATTAAATTATTTTTAGTTTGCAATTACACAATGGCCATTTATTATTATTGAGTAATCTTTATAGTAAGTACATTGAAGTACCGGCCTTCAGTTAATACTTATATAAACTCACGCCTGCTTCCTATGAGGGTAGGCAGAAATTACAGAATGCCACCTGCCACGATCCTTACATATTCCTTTTTCTACGTTGTCATTTGTTTTTTTTTTTTTGCATATACATATTTTTACCAATATTGAGACCGATGAATATTTTTTATTTTTTCAAAGGCTGATTTTTCCAAGGCCAAATAACTTTATCGGGGGCATTATTTTGAATTTTTGACAGTTCTTCCATACAGAAACTGTCAGACGTCAATTTTATTCGACGAATAAAAAATATATGTCGATTGAAAAATCAGCCCTAAGACGTACTTTATTTATTACACTGAAGGATATCGGCAATTAGTCAAAATGGTTAATGTGATTATCGCTGTTTTTTTTATTTTTATTAAATCTTTTGCTCATTATTTGGTTTGTTAATTCTCGAGGTCATAGTTACTATTTCCTCTATTTAACATTGTTTGTAAGTTAATAACTAGTTCATGAAAAACAAATGTTTTTTTTTTTTGCTGCATGTAGTGTTAATAGTTTTGGATGTTAAGGCAAATTACAATGTAGATATTATTGAGACAGTTTTTCTAAATTACTTCAAGCTGGATTATTAAAGGGTTATCTGCCGTGTAAAATCTAGTTTGAGAAGACACCTGAGTATCGTAAACGTTAATTTCACCTTAGCCTTGATTATAAACTTTGTTACTAGTACTTGCTTATTAGTTCTGCTCTAGGTTTGGTACACCCGCGCGCAAAACGGTTTCTTTTTCTTCAGATTGTTGCCGAATGACTTTGAGAACTTGATAAGTTTCTTCGTAAGCCGTGGTAAAAATAAAATAAGCTAACCAGCAAGATGATAAGGTATTTACTAACCAGCACCGTGATTTCGTAACATTCTTTCAATTACAAAATTTCAAAAGATTTTAAAAGAATTTGCTAATCCGTGGCTTCATATGTTTGCAAAATTCGTCTGCTCGACAACGTAATTAATGCAATTAATGTTGTTGAACTGTCAAAATGAACAGTATTGAAATTGTAAGAGTGTTACTAAATTACCCCACAGGGTGCGTAGCACGACCTTTTAAATATCGCCATTCGTAGAGCCTCCAATTTATAGTGAATATAAAAGTTGGTTGGATGTACCTACTTACATTCCTAATGTAAATAATGATAATTTAGAAAAAAATCGCTGAACTTTAAATCGCTGTCTTTTAATCTTTAAACCTAATATGCTAAGTTTGCTTTATTTTTACATTTTAACAATATTAATTGTAACTAGTAAAGCATTGTTTCATTGATAGTTAGGTTACAGGTACAATGCATTGGCATTGAACCTGTGACCTAACTACAGCTAGTCCGTTACTAGCTACTAGCTAACTAGTGCCAATAATTGTATTTGCGCTAAAATTGTATTGTCTAAAAACGATACAAAGTTCAATATTTATACGAATTTTGGACAGTCATACGCGTTTTACATAACTCATAGTTTTGCAAGTCAATGCCTTTTTCTACTGTTTAAATTTTAAAATGGCTATGTTAAGTAATGATGATACTCTATTGAAGAAAAGGCGTGGTTATTTTGTATTTACAAACATTTTAATATTTTTTTTATTTATTTAAAAGGAAATGTACATACAAGCATAACGAATAGCCGAAATTTAACGTTGACTTTTAGAACCACTATGCTTTATTTCTCACTAGCTAAAGCGTTGCAATGCCTTTTTCATATTTTTTTTTTTGTTAAGAATCTTCTCCGGCGCGCACACGATAACTCATCAAAGTTTCATCACAATCGGTCGAGCCATTTTCGAGTCTTTGCGAGACTAACGCACTGCAATTGATTTTTGTATAAATATAAAAGACAAATAGATTCGGTTTTTGGGAAGTACAACCTACATAGGTATACCTACTACAGATTTCTCTAAAATTACTCATTCTGTATAGAAATTTTTATTTATTTATTAATAACTAACTTATATTTACAGTTTGCACCACACATACAAATTATAGATCAATATTAGTAACAAATTATAGATCAATATTAGTAACAAATTACACATACAACCATAAAATTTGGTTAATTTCGTAGTTAAGAAATATTCTACGACTGATGTAAACCTACAAACGATAGTTAGTAAATGGATATCTATAACAACATAATAACAAATCTAAAAGTCAACTTTTTTTCAGCTTATTCATCTACAGACATTTTGAAATCAATGCTAGGAATGCAAGAGTCTAGATTCGCGCCGTCGGCTCCATAGCTTTTTAATTACATGGTTAATTTTACGTGAAAAGCGGCTACGTTTTATCTCGGAAGAAACGTAATCGAACGATGCACGGACGATAACATAAGAGGTAGGTATATGTAGTATGAAACGATCAATAAAAAAAAATCGGTCCATTGAACGCAATGTTCTACCTGAATAAGTTACACAAAGTATTAGTAATTACTCCTACATGTTTGTGTCTAAAATACATAGTTATAATGTAGGTAGTGGGTATAGGCACGTAATAAAACTAGATTTACACACAAAGTCGTTTATTGAAAGTTAAGCGCAAAAAATAACAAAAATTTAAAACAGTTTTAATGTTGCGATTTTTAGGGTTTCGTAACCTAAGGGTGCTTACGGAACCCTATCTACCCTATTTAGCTTCCATTGTCCGTCAATCTGTCTGTCAGCGGGCTGTATACCATAAACCGTAAAAGGAGACAGTTGAAATTTTCACAGAGTGTGTTTTTCTATTACCGCTATAACGAATAATAATAAATATAAAATAAAGTTAAAAATTAAAGGGGATTGATTCCATACAAGAAACTTGTTTTTTCGGCGTTTTTTTGTCTTGTGGTACGGGTGTGGTTGTTATTTATGTTCATGAAAGTCTTGCATTAGCGCACCATCTTAGGTATCTATTATAACATCATAAAGGTAATTGTTTTGTTACCAGAACTGTAAAAAGTGACTGAAAACTCGATTATAAGCATTTAATTGTTGGTTTGACGGATAAAATATAAATAACTGAACAGACAGCTGTGATGCTGAAGAGTTCGTTGCGCCACTTCTTCCCAGCTATAGCACTAGGAAGTGTTAAAGGGCGGGTGTTTTGGGGGGCTGTCTTATGTAATTTTGACGTTCAAAATGTGCTGATTCTTAGCCTGGTTTAAATAAATGACTTTTGATTTTGAATAAAATCGTGTCAAACATGTTTTTTTCTTCCATAGTTCTCTATTAATTGAAGTTTCCTACATATGTTTCGTGTTTATTCTATCACGAAAATTACCGTTAAGTACAAGTATGTAAGAATGAAGTTTATTACTGTTTTATACGTAAACCGCGAATGTTACATACAGACAGGATGTTCTGAATTAATGTGTATAAGTATCAACCTTTTTAGGCCTTTTTAGTACTTAACAAACTATACTTACGAACAAAACACTACCAGTAATGCAACCTTAGGCAATCATGTTCATTTAGCAGGTCCCTATTAATTTAAACGGGTACACAAACTAGTATTGATCTAACATCTATTTTTATAACTAACCTGACATATTAATTCATACACACACTTACATCCTTTTTATCTGACATCTGTATCTGGTGTATTGTGTCCTTTATTCTGTGCTAAATAAATGTAGTTTCTTTCTTTCTTTTCTTTCTTACTTAATACATAGTAAACGTCAAAATCCGAATACGTACGAAGGTCTTCGATATCGAAAACTTGTTATGGAACTCAAATGAAGTTGGGCAAGACTCCTGGCATAGCGCAGTAATGACAGGTGCAGTAAGGCTGTGACCAAGTGGCGTCCAAGAACTGGAAGACGAGATTTCGGTCGTCGGGCTGCCAGATGGCCCGACGACACTGTTGCCATTGCGGGCAAAACTTGGATGAGGCTGGCACAGGAGCGAGGGAACACAAGAAAAGAGAACCATATTCCCAGCAATGGGTGAAGACGGGCTGTGGATGATGTGATGTGTGAGATGAATCTTACAATTGAAACTTGTCACTCGGCAGGCTTTTACGAAACGAATGCCCTAATTTTAAAGTCTGCTGAATATCTAAATGCTTAATTCGTTTAGCGCTAAACGAATTTAAAACATCGTTCGGTTTCTGTCAATCGTTTGAAGATGATAGAGACAGAATGATGTTTTAAGTATGTTTAGCGTTAAATGCTAGTGACTTGTGGTGCAAGCGGGCTTTAATGGTTATTGATTCAACAAAGTTATCTATTTAAACGAAGATTCGTCTCACTGAAGTTCAAAAATACAATGTGTCAAGACAGCGAACTGATAGTTGTCGATTATTGAAACTGCGTTTAAGAAACCGGGGACCTTTTCACAAGTTAATCAGTAAACTTATTAATTAACTTAGTTTTCAGTCCACTCTTAAGCCGAGATTTATAAACGTTACTATGCACGTACTAATGTGAGACGTTGTTCCTGTAACTGCCGTGCAATAGTCAAAAAATAGAGACGGGAACGTTTCTAAGCCAAAGCAATCGCTATATGTATTTGTGGACCTAGTTTTAAAGAGTCTTTTTTTATCATTGTCCCTCTCAACCAAAGCACCTGCCATCTAATCTCTTCACCACCCTTGGTTGACTGGTAGAGAATGCCTAAGGCGTTAAGTCCACCTTTGTACCTTTTCGTGCGAAAAGCTTAAATAAATAAATATGTAACGTTTATAGAACTTTGCTTAAGACATAGTTTTCTTAAGTTGTGTATAATTATTAAGGTACTTAAGTAAACTTCGTTTTTAATTAACTTTGTAAAAGCAAGTGCCTAATTGTTTTTAATGTAGGTTTGTACATATTATGGTTTATTATATTTAGAGCAAAATATGTTTTTCATAAAATTTCTTGTGACAGCTAATTGAGTTTTAGAGTTATAGTATTTACAATATTTAGGCCTATTGTTCTGCTTACTTTACGATTTTCAGTTTTAATTGTTTTTTATGTAGAATACGTAATTATTATATATTTTAATTCCAATTAGCCACGGAAAGATTCCACGGATTCTTCGGTTTTCACGTTTAGTTTTGTTTTGTAGACAAATACTTTATTTTAATGATTCATCTTGTTGGTTTTTAATAGTTATATGTATTGTATATTGTTTATTATTGTTAAATGAACATAAAAACGACATCTAGAACGATATTTTTTTTCTGAAATTAATATTGTATTGCGTTTTTGATAAGTTTTGACTCAAATTATGTTAATTAAATGTTAACTAACTCAACAGCAAACCACGACTGCGTTTAGCAGTTTAGCAGTGTCCTGACAGGGTTTATGTAGGTACAAAACCCAACAGTTAGTCTTGTGAAAAACGTGTAATGTGCATAGTGCATCATTGTTAATAGATGAATGAAAAGAACATGAGAAGCACCATTTTTTTTAACCGACGAATTTTTTTTTTTGCGTTTTGAAATATAAAACATTTATTGTACAGGTAATACAGTAAGCAGGTTCTGTGGTTAAGAGCAAGTTAAGACGACATGAGTAGCTTAAAATACTACCTATTTGGGGGTCTAGAATCATAATTATGCTCAATTCATGGTTTCAGTTTACACGTCGATGTCCTGCTAACATGTATACACATATATCATTGTATTAATAACTAGCAACCCAAACTAGCCCTGGATCGAAAGAACTCGAAGTCATGTGGAGGGGCCCTTGCCCAGCCGTGGGACGATGCAGGCTAACAGTAACCCGCCACTGCTTCGCACGGATTTTCAGACTTGACAAAAAATCGAGATTTCTTTATTGTATGTAAGTTGAATATTATTATGTTATACACGGGAATAAATTCTCTAAATAATGGTGATGGCGCCAAAAACTGTTGCGTAATTGAGGACAAGAACTATAGTTATTAAGAACTAGGTATGCTGGACGAGATTTCTTATGAAATAAGCATCACCTTTGTACCTATTTTTCTGTTCTGTTTTTTCTTGTCAGTTTATATATGTGTGTACATAAATGATACAATAAAAAAAAAGAAATAATAAATAAACTAGAGTTATTAAGATGTGAAAGAATAGGAAAATTATTAAATAAAGTTCGTAAACATTTTGTTTCAATGTACGAGTAGGTAAGCGGTGGTCAAATTATATTGATTTTTTATGTATCTCCAAAGGTAACTTAAGAATACATATGTATTAACTATTTGATGAACTGAACATGCAGATATCCAAGAGTTAAACCAGCATATAAATATTCGTATGTTGTAATAAATATTATCTGATAATGTGTTCGTTATTTGTGATGTAACAATTATAAAATAGGTAATAATACATAATCAAGAAACATTTATTAGCACTATTTCATACCACATTTATTTATTAATAAAGTATCGAACTGTCTATCGTAATAGATGGACTTAGTTTTTCATGACAGAGAACTTTGATTTATTTCAACTTTATTTTCTTTTCTTTGTGATCGTTGTGATATAATTAAAATATGTATAACATGAATTAATGTATTGTAAAAAAATAATTAGGGAGTTATTTAATAAAACCGACAGTCGGCAATCCGACAATTTTACAAGTCTTTCATACATTTACTTTCTTTCATACATCTGTCGTGAAAATGTGTTAATTTTGATACTTTTCGACAAATAGGTCGCTTTTCAGTTAAAATGGGGCTCTGTCTTTAGTCTTGATACCTATATAGGTACTCTATCAGCTTCCTAAGTTAAAGATCCAGCAAAAGATGAAACAAAACACAACTCCATGGGTCTAGCAGTTGCTGTAATAAAGAAATCAAGTGTGTTCATAGTAAATTGTAGTGAGAAAGATTAGGTACATTACCCACTGGCACGCTACAAGGAAGCTAGTACTGCAGATATTTATGAATTACACCGACGATAAACTCAGACAGTTTTTGTGTACCTTTCTTTAAAGTAAAACTATTTAATCATTGTAAACGGACATATGCTCTGGATTCCACGTTAATTACAGATGCTTTTTATATATTTATATATTACAGGCTGCCCGCGACTTCTCCCGCGTCAAATTTCTTGTTGCCCCGACCCAACCTGTCGCCCCGCATCGCCATCATAGCGTGATGTTAAATAGCCTATAGCCATAAGAATTAAGCTATCACATACAAAAAGAATGTTTCTAATCCAACTATTAGTTCCAGAGATTTTTTTTTTAATGTTATAAACTAGTGCTTGACTGCGATCCCGCCTGATGGAAAGCAGAGATGCAATCGCAGATTAGCGCGTTCATACCAAATCTTCAGCTTTATTATTAGTATAGATATTATAACAGACACAGTTTAACAGGTACCGTTTTGCAGTAGATTTTTCGTTTTGCAAAAATACTGTTAGATAATCCTTAGAACCGTTACATTCGTATTAAGGTAGAGAAAACATAACAGCTTTGTTAAAATGACTTTTCCTTTGTTTTAAAACCTGTTAAACTTAATTAAAATAAAGTAAAATGTATCTTAAGTTGGCAGAAGTCTTCAAACTAAACTATTGCAAGATATTTACAGTGAATAATAAAACTCAAAGCTTCGAAGCCTTCTTGGTGTTCTTTCCTTTGAAATTAACAATTATTAGTAACTATACGCAAAACAATATGGGTAGGCAGAATAGTGTAGAAAGTTGTTTGTAAAATTGCCAATTCCCAAAGCACTCTTCTTCGTGTAACTATTTGCGGTAAGCTTTTAACATTATAAATATATAGTTATGTATAATCATACTGTCCGCTATCATAAGGATCTTATTTGTAACAAAGACTTTATTTTTATTAACTTGTTCCTCGTTAATTATCTTTTGTAACCGAGCCATCTTCCTTCCATCTTCATTATTTAAAACAAAAGCGGGTTGTCTATGATTTAAATGTCATTGTTTTAACAACCTATCAACAGTTAGTCGGAAACTCGGAACTGTGCTCAGAACCAATGGAAGGACAACGCTCTTATACCTTAAAGAATTAAATTAATTCGTTATACCTGAGTCACTTAGTTTGTCTACATCATTCATCATCATTCTCCTGACTTTATCCCAATTTATTAGGCGGCGCAACATGTCTTTTTCTTCAATACTTCCCTATTAGTCGTCATCTCGGTAAGTCAGTCAATTTCTATCGGTAGGAAATATAGAGTCTTTTGTTTATTCCATTAATGACAAACTCACATATATATTTATTATTATTAATTGCTCAGTTTAATCAAAAGTTAATGCTTTAGAGTCGAACATAAGAATTACAAAACTATTTCTACCGGAAATTAGGCTTTGTCTTCAAGTCATTACATGTGAAGTTTATAATTAAAAACGTAATAATAGCTAAGATGACCGTCTCCATACATCTCTGATACTTAATTACATAAAAAAACAAAGATTGTGTTTCAAAATTGAAGATAGACAAAGAAAATTCAGTTTCCTGTTTTGTAAGAGACAAGATTTGAAACTTTCGGGTGTTAGGCACGCGCTGTTTTCACACTACCCGGCAATGCAATGCAATATTCATCGATATAATGGTTTAGCCAAAGGGTAAAACCATCGCTACATAGACGGGAGGTAGTATTTTTTCCAATTCCTAATGTCACGCGATGTATGCGGCGGACAAAAGCTGCTTTTTAAATATTGACAGTACGTGCGATCATCGTACCCTCGTATGTGCGACACGCACGGCGACATACCAGGTTCCACCTGCATGCACTACTGTATTCCGTTTATACTCTCATAACAAACTAATTAATTGACAATTATTTATAACAATTAAATACATACTTTGGTTCATAAATAAACTAAACACAGTCCAATTTCACCGCATGCTCCGCAGCTAGCCCGGTTCGATGTCACGTTATTGTCCAGCACTGACTCACGAACAATTTTTTATATAAAACTCATCTATGCTTACATAAATGTTGATACAGGCTACTATAAAAAACTAAATCTCAGACGATCTAATACTACGAAGGATAATAAACCAGATTGGCGCTAAATACACAAAGGCGGGAAAACGACGCCTAATCATTTAATTAAGAAAGGGCGATTCAAGCGATTCAAATACTTGTAAGATTTTACTTTGATTTCCTTCAGGGTGCATGAAAGGGACTTTTCGGGAAAACTGTTTCACCGACGGCCTGTTGAAATTTTACATGAGTCAGTGACGAGTGGGTTCTCACGTGTTTGCGACCTACCTATGTGTTACTGTAGTGTGCGCGAACAGCTGAAGTACAGGGGTGCGCTAGGGCGCGCTGGATCGTCGGCGGGCGGCGCACTAACACTCACATTCAAATATTCGTCTAACCTTGATGCGAATCGGCGCACTCCGGGTTCCATCCGACGACTGTCGTCAATACAGACGGGCTGAAGGGCTCGCTTCAGGTGTAACAGTGAAAGTGACACTGATGAGGATATTGCGGATCGCGGGGTAGTCTCGCGGCGCGGGCGTCGGCGTGCGGCCGGGCGGCAGGCGCATCGGCGCGCCGCCACCGGCGGAGTGTCGCGGGGCTGCGGCGCGGCGGCCGCGCTACATGTCACTGTGCGGCGAGCGCGCTCCTCGCGCCGTGGTCACCGACTCTCAGTGGCGTCGCCGTCCTACTGTCTGCCCGACGGCCGGGACGGCGGCGCGCGTTGCACCGCCCCGCTGCACTCCGCCTGCCCCCCTGGCGCTATGCCCCCCTCGCTCGGCCCCCCTCCTCCCGTCGCACTACACCCGCCCCGCCCCGAAGAATTTTCCGCATCGGGCGGGAAAAATCGATTGTGCAGCGAGCCCCGAATAATTTCGGCAAGACGCACGGCGCCCTTGCGTCCTCTCCGGCGGCCGGCGCTGCCGCCGACGGTCAAGCGCATCGCCTTTCACTGTGCGACGTCGCCGGGCCGCACAATGCCCGCCGCCACTTAGCTGCTGTGCTATCTCTCACTACTATTCGTTTATATAATATCGCTCATATTATAAACATGTTACTGTCAAGGTTAGATAAAAAGCGAGTAACATATAAAACAGCATAATCCTTATCGCTACCAAAAAGCCGAAGATATACTATCTCAAAATTGTGCATGTGCATATAATAGTCACATTTCAGTTTCATTATTATAATTCCGTCAGAATTACAATTTATAATTATTTTGTTACTGGCGCCACCAACAGCATGGCTAAATTAACTGTATAATGCAACAGGAAGAATCATTCACAACAATGTTTTTCTTTTACACGTTTATTGTTCGGTGGAGTCAGCCAAACCGAATTTCAACATACTCAAAAACTAGTTTTAATATTAGTTATGCTGTAATGATTTGCATTACAACTAAGTACGAACTGTTTTTCTTTTACAACAAAAATAATATTATTTTGAAAAATGGTACAGCAGACTTGCACGTTATCGAAATACCTATATTTCTTTAAAAACAAGCAGGCAAGTCTGGTTTACTCGCCTGTTTTGGAAACCCTTTTGCTTGATCTTTACTGATCCATAGTCAACACAAAACTGCCTTGCATAACCTATGTAAGTTGGGTATAACAAAACAATTAAAAAGAAAGACACGTATATCAGTACTTTATTACGTGCAAGGAGTAAAAGCCCGCCTTTTACTCCTTGCACGTTAAGGAAATTGTACTCGTAAACGATGGACAACTGCCTGCTACTGCAATCTTTGAACTTTATCTCCTGAACGACTGAATTGCAGGAATTATAAAACTAGCCACAATAAGGTCTAAGTCCTTGGATTTTGTATTGAGGACCTGTATTCATAGAAGTAGGTTCAAGGATGGTATTACTAGAAAGGGAAAGAGGGAAAAAGTGATGATTACGGCTTCTTAGAGAGAAAGACAGGCTGCACCGACAACAAATAAATTGGGTGGGATGAGGACAGCAGGAGGCTTCACAAATGAAGCTTATGAAGGGGCTCAACTGCGACTAGTACAGCCAAGAGCCTTCGGAAAGGTTCGTATTCCATCGATATTTGGCGCCAGAATTGATATTACTTAACCCTTTCTTCTTTTTCGTCTTGTACGTCCAAGTTAAACATTTTTGTGTATAGGTAAACCTTTTCTCTCTGGTTGGCAGAGGCAACAGAAATTGAAATTAAAAAGGAATGCGTCGTCGTTTGGTATCTTGTTTAAAATTAGAACACTCTTTCTTTCCTTCCGTAAAAAGGGATAAAGTGGCCAGAGAGACTGTCTAAAGTAACATTTTAACAGCGAGAACAGTAATGGATAAGTCAAAAATGTATGGGACTGAAGTACTGGAACATATGCTACCTAACGAAAAGTTTATGTCAATCCTGTTGAAAAGTATTGTAGAGCCACGAAAGTGAAACGCTTTGAAAGTAATCTAAAATTATATTTACATATTATTTAATTACATTAAGTAATTTGTTTTGTATTCCATTTTGTTTCATTTTTCGTGTTGTATGTTTTGATTTATTTTAATATTTTCGCTTTGTCAAATTTCTGCATACCTAGATTATAAGAAAATGACGTGGTCTCCTGTAATTGGAAGCGTACACTAGCATTTGTCACTGTTCTTGTAAACTTGCCTGAAATTGTGTAGCCTCTGTTGCAGATCCTAATAAATAAAAAGCGATTGTCACTTGTCTATTCCCTCAGGGTCACGACAGACTTGCATTCTAATGTGAGTTGTTTATGTTCTATTATCACCAATCCGCTTCCCAGGTATGGTGATTACCGTTTTTGTGATTACAGGTATAACAACTACCAGACTGACCCAGACCAGAAGGTTTTCGTAGCAGTGCTACGAAAAAGTTGAGGTTAAGAAGTTATTGCAGTATTGAAATTGCAGATATAAGGCTTCGAAAATAACAACTAGGTGTGCGCGTCGAGAGGAATTTCGATCTTATTTTTTTTTTCTTGTTACAGTGGCTGGCTAGCTGACATATGGCAAACAACAATTTAATTTAATGCTCTGTGTCTTTTAATGTTAATTATTTTGCAACCTACTATTGTATAGAATCAAGTTTTTTTAAGTGAACAGACAGTTGTGCTGTTGGGGAGTTTGTTGTGCCACTTCTTCTTCCCAGCGAAAGCACTAGGAAGTGATGAAAGGCGGGCGTTTTGGGGGACTGTCTTATGTAATTTTGATGTTCGAAAAGTGCTGATTTTCAGCCTAATTTTAAAGAATGACTTTTGATTTTGATTTTCTATTTTTACGAAAATGAGTCGTACTATTTTATCCAAACAACACAGTTACTATTTCCACAGACATTTTTTTACAATAACAAAAACAAGATTTGTTGCGAAACTACATAAAAACTTTTGCCTACTTAAAATTATCTTTCCTCACTCAATATTTAAAGTTAATTCGTTAATTATCGCGACATCGGTTGCGCCAGCGCAGCCTGTAAAATTGCATCAGCGCTGCCTACGTACATCAGTTTCAGACTGACTGTAATTTTGTAATAAGCAAAAGTACGTAGATAAACCTAGTACCGAAAAAAACTGAGACGCAATGATCTAGTCGTCGCAAGCACGACTGTCGAGCGTGAGGTCCTAGGCAATTAATTCCCAGGCAAAGTATTATAGGGTTATTCCACTAGGAATTTCCAATAGCAGCCCGGAGAGACATCCAACAACACACACTAGGCCCGCGTCGTAGATTTTGGCCCGCTCCCTTTCAAAGAAAGAGGAGGCCTGTGGCCCAGTTGTGGGAACAATATTGGCTGATTATGCTTTTACTGCCCGGAGTCAGGATTTGTTCCCATTTGATGGCAATAGGCTCGCGCCTTATTACATGGGATTTAAACTTAACTGGCGAAATGTGGGTGAACTATGGATAAACATCTGCCTTACCCTTCGAATACAGGCGTGATGTTATATTGTATGGTATGTTATAATGAAAAATAAAAAAGCAAAATATCTTAGAACAAATGTACTTAATTACATTTCATTCTAAAATTAATAACGGTTTTATGCCCAATGAGGTCCTTTTTTATTTTTATTATATACATAGAATATTTATTTTAGTGTTAGCTTGTATATTGTAGTTGCCTTTTTGTTTGTATCAATAAATAATAATTGTGAAAAAAAAGTATTTGGATACCCGTCATAATCAAAGACCTGTAGGAGGGACAAGTAATTAATGTCTCGACGACCCAAAACGAAAATGAGATGAAAAAAACAAATGAAAATGAAAAAGTGTTTGTTCTCAGAAAAAATGTTTTAACAAAATATATTACCTCGAGCTGCCAAACTGCAAAGCAGTTTGTTGGCAGACATAGTTCTTAATATGAAAAGTGATGATGGGATAAGGCTAGGCAGAAAAAGTTTCGGAGAAAACATTTTAAGATTTGTTTTTCTGACACAATCTACTTAGCTCGTAATGTCCCACTGCCGGGCAAAAGGCCTTCATTTTCATTGTCATAGTCAGTGAAATAGGAGAGGCCTATGTCCAACAGTGGACTGCTATAGGTTGATGATAATGATGATGGTGAATTTTAAAAACCAAGTTGACCTGTAATTGACGTACGATTAACTTGCATTTTGAACCAGTAGGAAGACATCCTACCCATGGATTCAGGCGGGAACGTAATCTCCAACTTATTTCCGGATACAATTTTTATCGAACAGGAAAATATAGGATGTGTGCAGTCCTGATTCAAGCAAGACTAGTCTTAAATCAGACTACAGCTCTATTTTTTTTCTGCGTTATAAGAACTAAAGTTCTAAGTAATTGATTACAATCTGGCCTAATAGACTAATAAATATTAACTCTAACAATTTAACTCAACTTAATATTTTACTAGGTAGATTATGTATAATAGCTAACAACCAACAACCACAACCACACCAACCAACACCAACCAACCAACCAACCCATGACAACCTTTTCTTATTGTTTTTTTTTTGTTTTTTATGTTCTTTTTGCGTTATGTTTACCGCAAATAAACGTATTTTCTTTCTTTTCTTTCTAAGAATAGTGTCAATTTGCGTCGCACTTTCTTAGGGTCTAATAATTGACAAAACACTTTGTTTATGTGTTATATGTATATCACACCATTGTTATTATTATTAATTCACTGTTTATACACTACACTACACTAAAACAAATGGTTTAGTTCTCTTTAGCCTACGCACTATGTCCGTGTTGTCTAGCAGCTGAATTGCCTCAACAATCACTTCTTTGAAAAAAAAAATAGAGCACAGCTTATAAGTCAAAGTTCTATGAAACTTACGGATGGTGTACGCTGTCTTAGAACATTTGCAAGCTACTACTTTGTGTGAATGAATTGTATGAGCCTTAGATATAATATTAGGCTAACAGTACAGAGTATATGTATATGTGAAGATCCGACGTTGAACCTTTTTATAATGCTTTTACAGTTCCTGTTATTAACCGTTGACTTTTTATTGCGCGTTGACTAAAGCTTTTGTCAAAAAAAGTGGCAAGATGTTCATATGATCTACAATACAAGACTGATATATATTTTTTTTAAGTTTCATAAAACTTTCAATTAGAATACGATGCTTATGCAAATCGCACAAAAAATTCCCATTATGAAATATTTTTATGAAGGCAATAAATTAGTAAAAATTGCACCATTTCTATCCTTACTTAGAAATAACGGTTAAAATAGTACATTAGGTATTATTTTGCATCATACCAAACGATTCGCGTCAAAAATTTAACATAGTCATAAATTTAAGTCAAGCACATTTCAAATTCTAAGAATATTACAACAGTTGTTTGGTGTTGTGTTTCGATTTTATAGGTAACGAGGTATTTTATAAGTGCAGAATTTTATTTCTGTTCAAGTACTATATAATTGTTTAAAGGCTTCTATGAGTTCTGCAACTAGTCTATAAAGCTGACGAATTTAATTAACTTACAGTTAAATACACATGTATGGACGTAAACGATGAAAAGGAGTACGTAAGTATTGTAGCAGGTGGCGTTCAGTTTCTGCCTAGCCCCATGGAAAGAAGGCATGAGTTTGTATATGTATGTAAACTTTTTACTATCAAACTCAAACTATTTATTTCAATTAAACCAATTACAGGTACTTTTGAACTGTCAAGGGTCGGTCAGTCAAAAAGATGAAGCTAGTTGCCCATTCCAAAGCGGTAAAGGTACCTATGGAGAAGAACGATCAAGAAACTCCATGGACACTCTTTTAAATCACAATAATATTGTTACAAAGTATTGGTTACATCATTCAGGTTATTAAAAATTATGCATGTGAGAACGATGCAGAACGTTCAAAGCGTCCATAATGAAAAGATAAAAAAAAACAATTCAAATATTAATTTAAATCAAAATAAGCCATGGCAGCGTCGTCAGTAGGGACTGGTCAACACCAGTCCCTACTGACGGCGCCCGTTCACGAAGATGACGCATAGATTAGCACCATTCAGCTCAACTGACTGCCTCGTTGGTGCTGAACGTGAGGTCTTGGATTCAATTGAGGTGTTATTTGATTTTTCCATCGGGAATTTCTCAATAGCAGCCTTAGTCTGGTTTTGTACCGGATTGATGGCAATAGGTTATAATAATATTTTTTTTATTAACAAATGTGAGTGCAACTCATCTGTCCTAAACAAAAACACGATGTTCCTAGAAAGTTTTGAGTATTTTACAGATAGCAGTTTGCCATCTATAACATACGTCTGAACATAACATACATACCAATGAATTATAAAATGCTGAATGGGCAATAATATCCGTTTTTCATTTTATTAATAATAATTACCAATATCGTAACCATTTTTCTAGAAGGACGTAGTGGTAGATAAAAGACTCTTCAGTAATTTGTCATTAGAAATAAACTTTTTGTGTAAGTAATTCTGGTAAATTATCCCTAAGATAAAGGAAATAGGGGTTGTGTAGTATATTAAATAATAAAAATGTTTTAATTATTTACTTTTCCTTTATTTCAATATAAATACATATAAATTATATTAAATATTGTCACCGCGGGCCGGTGACAATATTTAATATAATTGATTGGTGGCCCTGACCACTGGGCTCCAGAGAGAGGAACCTCCTGACAATGCGATCCGTGTCCAGAAGTACCGCTTTAATTATTTACATATTTTTAGCTATGTCAATGGTAACAAAAATAGGTTTAGAAGTTTTTAGATTATTATAGCTAAAACTACATCAAAATTATGAAGAACAATTAAAAAGTGCAAAATCGTAATATTGAACAGCAAAAATCAATCATTTGTAAAAAAAAACCTTATTCTGATTTTATTTTAAAGATCGCTCTTAGCGATAAGGCCGCCCATTGTGTCAACCTTTGTAAAATTTCTATATGTATGTCTATAATTTATATGGTATATATATACATATATATACATCTATTCTATTTGAACAATATCGTTAACTTGTTCAATTATACGTGTGCGATCAATTTTGGCCATTCATTAAATACTTATGTTTGTCTAATGACGTAGATCCTAGGCAATAGCAAGGTAGAGAACATGAAACATAGACTCATCAATCTGCTAGACAAACAATAATGAAGACTACTTATGTACTTTGAGCTCATGTTTATGTAACATCTCGAAAATACACTGCCAAATACAGGGTTATTTCAAATTGGATAGGTAAACTCCGCAAACGCGATGGGTATCGATATCTGGATCTAAGAGTCCCTTTCATGTACTAATAACAAGGAACACTAAACAACGAATTAAGAAAATTCGTCAACGTAAATGTCATTTTTGCCAATGGGAAATCTCATTGGGTTAAATGACAAATTTTTAAAGTACAAAGTGTAGAAAAGAAAAAGTGTAGAAAGAAATAAACTTAACCTAAATAAAAGAACATCCCTAGAAAAGTTATGGGAACAAAAAATGAATTATTAATTAAGTAACTTTAAAAAATAATCTCATGCATGACTCATTAACATATATCCGCAAACTAACATTTAAAATGAGTATAGATACCTAAAAACAATAACCAACACTGTGTTAAATATATGATTCGATAAAAAAGCACACCCTATCGTCCCATCCCATTTATTAGAACGTGGGTCGATTTTATTTCTAAGGGACGAATTGCCGGAGCGCCAACTGAATAATCGAATGCAAGCAACTAAGTACGCACAGTCAAATATAGAGATTGAAAGTATTGTATTGTATGTATTGTATTATATATATTGTAGAGACGTATTGTAAGTATGCAGGCAGCTCACTATAACTACTTTAATGCTTTGTGCTTAGAAGTTCAGTTTTCATTTGTCTTTTGTAAAAAAAAAAACTTTTAGAAACAAATACTTTCCTGAACATCAAAGTCTTTTGTTGTCTTTACTAGCAAATGGATAAAGCATTTCTTTTTAGGTGTAAAATAAGTCATTACTAAAGCTGAGGTTCTTCAAAAATAATATCTCTTCATAAATCATCATCTGCTTAGCCTTATCCCATTGAGGTCAGCTTCTAGTCTAACCGGATGCATGATTGCCATGCATGAATACCGGTATTTTACATGGAGCGACTGCCTATCTGACCTCCACAACCCAGTTACTGGGTAATACGATACCCCTTGGTAGGACTGGTTATCAGACTTTCGGGCTTCAGACGACCAGTAACGACTGTCAAAGATCCACGAATGACAGCCGGGACCAACGGCTTAACGTGCTTTTCGAGGCACGGATATGTAAAGATGGTCACCCATCCACGGATCAACCGCGACAAGTATAGCTTAACCTGATCGATCGATCCATGCGTCTGTTTTAACTTACCCACGAGGTCCTTAGTCTCTCTTTATTAATATACCCCTACAATACAACTTTTCATTGTTGAGTTCACAAATCACGTTCGAGCTTGTCTGTCTCTATGTATAGGTACACATTGTCTGACATTATACACCCCTGTTTACCTAACCCATACTTAATGGTTTAGTTGCAGGGTTGACGATCGCTGTACATGATATTATTAGTTCACAGGTGGATGCTGCAGCCACCCCAGCCGGTATTACACCCTTGAAGACACCCATGGGAACAGATGAGGTGGTTCGGTAGCTAGAAACTAGAGACGAAAGTTTTGTATTAAATTTCTACCTATCTTAATGTTAGTTATGTTTATAGTGAGTTCAATGTAACGCTGAGTGAGAAAAAAACAATTTTAAAAAAAATGCCGAATAAAAAAAATACATTTTTTTTAAATGGGTAGATTGGTTTTTTTTCCACATCCAGCATTACATTAAAAACAAACTATCAAGTCCTGTTATTGCTAAAACATACATCAGTCTGTAGTTTAACTCAAAAATCTTTCACTAATGAATTAATTATTTAACCTACATCCATAAAAATAACTTTCAAGCATTGTAAACTTGGGAAAGTTTGTTTGTAATTTTGAATTAATGCATTCACTCTGAATATTAAAAAAATGTTATTTTTTTATAACTTACTTTACAGTTAAGTGTCGTCAAGTCTGACTTGATCTACTTAATGACGTCATAGAGAGGAGATAGGAGCGGTTTTGGACTCCCACGGGTTTATTTTTTGTTTTTATTGTTTGGATTTCCTGTACATGTACCTAATAAAATATTTTTGCTTACTATTTTCTTAAGTCATTTATTTCATTAAATATATATTGTGTTGTCACAGTGATGATAAATAAAATAATAAATATTTAAAATTCATTAGGTACGCATTTAAAACGTAACAATATAATTATATATTTTTTTAAATATTTTTAAATGTTTTTTTATAAAAATATTTAAAAATGTAATGAAGGAAATAATTACATGTTAATAATTCAGTAACTATAATTAAATAAAGTGTATAAGCAGGGTATAGGTTCACATTCGGCTAAAAGTTATCGAACCAGTTCATAAACTTTCATTCAAACATCGCACTCGCTCGCTTCAGATGCTGGCGGAAAAGCAAAAGTTACAACAGACTGTCTGTAGTGGAGTAGTGCGTAGAGATTCGACTTCAGCGATATTCGCTAACGTATCAGGTGTGTAGCACTTTTCCTAATATATAATTTATGCTATGGTCGACTGTTTGAATCAAAAGTTAGTTCAAAACTAAGTTACAAATGATGATAACAATATGTATTAATTGTTGGTATAAGACGGCCCTCGGGTTTTTTTTTAAATCTGCTCCCATTTGGTCATCGGTATATAGGTAGATCTTTTTCCACGTTTTGTTTGAAGTTGGTTTCTCCTGTAAAAAAAGTACAGCATCTGCATGCGTTTTGCAGGGTGCTTTTCCCCAGTCCGCTGAGGCAGGCCCTGCATGCTTTTTGTTCCTCCTGATATTTAACCTTTTGAAGTGTTGCCTGACATTCTTTTACGCGGTTATGCCTATTTGGATTATCTGGTTGCCTACTTTGCCTTTGTAGGTTAGCAAGAGCTAGTCGATGATCTCGAGAGAATTGGCTGAAGAATTAGAGTTATCTGGGCAGCCGCTTTTAATACTTCCGTTATGGTATTCCAGGGTAATTCGATGTTTACGTCCGTTGAGTTGATTCCTATATTTTTTAGTTTTTTGTTATGCAATCTTGGTATTTTGTTTTGGTGAACTTACTATCGAGGGCGGCATAATAGCATTGTTTATAGCTGAAATCCTTGGCTACTATTGTTGTCTCCTTCACGGGTAGTCTCCTGTTGCTTTGTGTATTATTGTGTTTGGTGTTTTCTTTTTTGTTTGAAATTCGGTTTGTTCTTAGCAAACCCCAGATTATTTTATGATCGGATATGCTCCTAGCGGCCCTTTAATAAATTTACCTATAATAAATTCGAATATTTTTTCTGTAGCGTGTGGCGTTATAATGTGATCCAATTGGGATTTTTGAGTGCCCTTTGATCATGTTAGCCTGCATGATGATCTCGCTTTTGTCGTTTCTATTTGCAGTTTTTCCCTGTTGGCCACATCCATTAACAGTTTCCCGTTGCAGTTGGAGAAGTCATGATGTAGGTTTTGTTTAATCAGCGCTTTGCGTTGGAATTTCGTGTATCATGTCGACCAATGTGGGCGTTAAAGTCGCCAAGTATTATTAAAGTATATTTTCTTTGGTTTTTGTCTGATCAAGTTTAATAAGCCTGTTTGCTATGGATGTGCAACTGTTGATGAGACAGTTGATTATATACAGAGGAGCAGCCTTGTCATTTTCCCTGTAAACTTTAAGAGTAGCTGACATTGCGTCTGTATCCTCTTTCCTGTTAACTAATTCAATTTGGGCATCTTTTCTGACTAAAATTGCCAGTCCCCGGTGTGCTATACCTGCGGTTCCATTGATAGAGGTGCTATTCGTAGTGTGTGGAGTTGTATGCTCCTGAGTTCATCCCTGTTTCTTGTATGCAGGCTACATGAATGCCCCTAAGTGAAAGTTCAGCGTCTATTTTATCCTTGTTTGCCGATTTTGAGGCCCCACGGACGTTCCAAGTTGCAATACGCAAGTCTGGGCAAGTGTGCGGTGTGTGTGTGCTGTAGACGGCTGGTTTCTTAGTATTGTGAACCCAGTGACAACTGCGACTACGTCTGATAACGGTGTATATAATGATGCTTGTTGTTCATACTGTGTTAATGAGCTAGCCAATTGGGTGTTGTTAGTTTGAGACTGGGGTTTCGTGGGTTGTCCGTTAATTAAAGGCTTGGTATGTTGTGATGTTTTGACATTGGTTGTTTCTTGCATTAGTTCTTTGTAATGTTCGTTGTCGGTCATGACCCAGCTATCATAGTGCTGGTCCTTGTAGATGATGTGTATGTTGCCGGGTACTGGTTCACCTGTAGGTGAATACGCTAGTGTGTTTCTTGTATCCGTGTGCACATGCACATTCACTAGATAGAACTCAGACGCGGCGATTAGGATATCCTCTCCGTTCCAGAACGTCTTGTTAAACTGCATGGTTATGTAATTTGTTATCCTTTGTTCCTGGGAGAGATTGCTGTTAGGGAGGAATTCTTGTATGTTTTTTAGAAGTACTGGGAGAATTCTGTCGTCATATTGATGCTCCAAAACATATGAAGCTAAGTCTTGACGGACAGACACGTGTTAGAAAGTTAAACCAGTTATATTATTTATTTGATGAGCTAAAGCCTAAAAAAACAGTTCCCATCTTTTGTCATCCGCACAATTATGGCCATTGTTTTTACGGTGTTCTTAGACCTTTGCAGCACATGTTCAGCTTTGTTTTTGGAAAATAATAGAGAGAGCGAAAGAGAGAGAGCGAAACAATAGAGAGAGCGAAGCTGAAATTTATGAGCTTCGCTCTTTGTTGATCTTTAGAAATATACCTTGTTATGCAAACTTAAGAGTTTGCGGTAGTTTTTTGTTTTCTTTTTTGTTCCACTGCGGGTATCGTATAGTGCGCGTGGGTACACAAACTTGATTTATAAGCTAGGAAATTGATAACAGATTCAAGACAGTTTTGGTAATTTAGCACAATGTTAAAATAAGAACAGCGTGAAGTAGGAAATCTAGAGCGATACCGTATTTTAGGCTAGAATAATGAAGCGTATTAGTTTATCCTTCTCTCCTATATACCTAGTCTTGCCATAAATATTGTCACGAAGAAAAAAAAAATCTTTTTTATTGCAAATTATATTTATTACTTTTACAGTGTGCTAGTTTAATACATAAATATAAAACAATTTAAAATATAAAAAGCTTATTCGAAGTGGTCTCTATTGGCTGCAATACAGTCCTTTAAACGTTGAGGCCAGTTATCAATAGAAGCACGCACTCTTTCCATGGGAAAATTCTTCACTGCCAATCGTATGGATTGTTTTAGGGACTCCAAATTATCATAGCGATTAGAGCAAGCCGTACTCTCTAAAACTGACCATAAATCATAATCCAGCGGATTTAGATCGGGACTAGACGACGGCCAGTCTTCAGCTCTGATGCAGTCCAAAACGTTCACTTCCAACCAAGACTGCGTGGACCGAGCTTTATGACCCGGCGCCGAGTCTTGTTGGAAGGACCATACTTGGTTATATGGAACATGGTGTTGTTAAGGGGCTTAACTACCTTCTCAAGAATGGTATCCTGATACACTTGTGTCGATGTTTTGATACCTTTTTCACAAAAATATGGCTCAGTCACTCCTTCATAGCTAACGCCCCACCAAACCATCACTGAAGTCGGATAATGCCCACGTTGCACGCTGTCGACTAATTGGGAAGCTTTCTTAGAACTTTGAGCATAAATACGGTCATTTTTTTTTGTTAAAATGTTGCTCAATTGTAAACATTTTCTCACCTGTAAACAAAATTTTTCTGTGACCTCCCTTTGCGTACCGCTTCAGTAGTTGTTTCGATTATACCACCCTATTCTTTTTTAAATTATCAATTAAAAAATGACCAGTGAGTCTCTTATAGGCTGCAAGTCCTAAGTAATCTTTTAAAATACGCGACATGGTTCTGGGTGCTACCTTCATCTCCCGAGATAAAATCTTTTGCTTTCGGACAGGATTTCTTTGAATTCTTTCCCTTACTGCTTTGACCACCTTTTTCGTACGAACACTACGTGGACGGCCAGATCTTTTTCTGTCACAAGTGTAATAGCCCGGTACACAAACATTTGACTAATACCAAGCGTATGGAGAGTTTTAAAAATTGCATACCAACTTTGTGTAATGCAATTACAGCGATTTGGTTCTCTTTATCACCCCAATCCATTTTAATATCGCAAAATATTGTACAATGTATTGGCGCCAAAATTAGAAAACTCAATGAACATTCGTATAAAAATGACAGATTCCAAATTCAAATGTAATATGTTTCTTATTTTCAACTGTAACAGTATTTATGGCCAGACTGAAATAATAATAAACTAATATGAAAACTTTTCCTAAAACTCAGCTATTTTTTTCTTTTGTGTAGTATCAGCTTACTAGCTCTTAATTTCCATAGGGTTTTTAGTGTCCAAGTGGCAGTAGAACACTGACTCCTAAGTCACAGGTGTTCCTAGTTTGAGAGTCAGGGTTTCAACTTTTGTGCGCCTTTAATTATTGAGAATTTGAGCTAGATATTAAGCATAATTGTAAGGGCTTGCATCAATAAAGTATTATTATTATTATTTTTACGTCTTTGACATTTCTCGGGACCCTGGGGTCCCGGACCTTTGAAAGGCGTACGAGGGGCCGAAGCCAACTCGCAGAGGCCCGTTAGACGTTTTTACAACCAACGATTATCCCCGTTTGCACTATGCAAGTGCACCCAAGGACAATCCCCGGTTGGTGTAGGATTATTGTAGGATATGAAAACAAAGATATTAGGTTATGGGTTTGGGTGGCTAAAGTGGACTGGTAACCGAGAACTATGGAAAAAATATGGCCCCTGCGTGATCAATGTTTTATAAATACCCGGATAAAATGGCAGGGGGTGACTTGCACACTCAATAATGGGCCCCGGAAACTGTCGCTAGCACATAGTGACGTAGCAACAAGGGGGCAACATGTCCTGAGGTGCTTATGAAGAGTGGAGAGGTATTCCACGGCTTTCAGAACAATCCCAAAGCCCGGAAGATGGTCAAGATCCCTACGAGCACTTACTGGAATACTTCCTTCCACCGAGCACGTTTGCTCTTGCGAATCTCCACTCAAGCCGGCTAGTAAAGGCAAGAATGAGGTGGGAGCTCTGTTTCTCGTCAGTGTTCATTTCAGCCGGCCAATAATGGCAAGCCAGAGGTGAGGAACAATTCTACTCCCGGGAGATAGGGTCCGTGGGGTCGCTACTGCCCAACATCGCGCCACATGCTGCCCTGCGGGGTTTTGTATCTCTCTTGGTCTGGCTCCTCATCCTAGACCTGTTCCGGTAAAGTAAACTCTACCAGCACAAGCCTAGCGTTCGGAGCGCGCAAGCCCTACCACGACGTCAACGTAGAGATACGGCGGAGGGGTTATTATTATTAGCTATGGCTTAAAATGACGTTGAATTCGCGTGTGGCTTCAAAAGTCAAAATTAACAAACTAAAATACAACAGGATCAGCTTCCAATGGAGATCCCTGAAATAAACGAAAAGATCTGACCAGATTGGCCCGCAAAAGGCCCTCAGAGTCGCTGGACGTCACCAGGATCCTCAGCCGGAAAGCTGAAAAGCCTAGTATGCCACTTTACCACCCTTTTAAGATGTATTAATTTGCACCCACAAAAACAACACACGAAATACCGTTCCAATTTTAAATGCGACATTCAAACTCAAACTTAAACATGGACCACGTGTTGTGCACATGGCATCAATTGAAACTAGAGACAGGGCACGTCTGTCCACTTTGGCGATCAGTATCCGAATCCCACAAAAACGGCGTCCAAATAGTTGATTTTTCCGTTTTTCAATTTTTCAATTTGATCGTGTTTTGTTCTTGTTCCAGATAGCTATACTTGATCATGAAAAACTTCGCACAACTTTCTTCTGCCGCTTGAGTGTCGATGTGACTTCAGTTTCAGTTTGTTTTACGTTTCCCTGAAAAGCATCTCTTCAAAAAAGTTTTGTTCAAGATCAGACTAAGTTACGAGATGATTTTGTAGTTCGTGCTTCATTAAGCTTTTTTGACGCTTTATACGAAAATCTTTATTTTCATATAGCATAATCAGTGAAAAAAAATATATATGGGGCATCGTATTAACCCAGTAACTGGATTGTCCCTCCATGTAAAATACTGGTATTCAGCTGCATCCGGTTAGACTGGAAGCCGACCCCAACATAGTTGGGAAAAGGCTGGGCAGATGATGATTATAATCAGCCTATAATGTTCCCAATGCTGGGACACTCTCTGTGAGAGGGAGTGGGCCGTAATCCACCACGCGGGCTCAGTGCGGTTTGGTAGATGTCACATGTCTTCAAATTTTTGGTTCTAGGACATACCGCTTTCCTCACGATGTTATCCTCCATTTTCAATTTTTATTGTAATGTTTTATTTTACCCCCTGAAGCCCCTTGATAACAATCTTGTAACATAATTTGAATACACGTAAGTATCAAATATTACATAAGTAAAAATGAAAGTTATTTCATAAGTGACAAAATTTTCATAAAAGACACCGCTTACCCTGGAGAGGCGGTGTCTTATTGTTGTTACACGTGGAGTTGTAATTACGAGGCTGATAGTAGGTTGATAATTCGGGTAACCAGTCGTTGACCCACGCTTTACTCGATCAGGGGAAATCCTAACCCAGCAGAGCGTAACTATCCATGCTAAGTAAAAACTCGCTCTTTATGCTAGAAAAAAGTCTCGTCAAGTGCGGGTTAGATGTGACCGCCGATGGTTCCTTACAAAAAGCAAACATTCGATAGGTATAATGTTTTGAAAAATGCCCTCAAAATCTAAAACAGGGTCGATTCTTGTGGCCGTCACTTTACTTTTTAAAACGATTACGATACCTCGGTAAGATTCTGGTTCAGAATATTCTTATTATGACTAGTCAAAAAAGCATCGAATCTTCATTTGAATATTCCAGTTGCTAGTATCACAACGAGATCCCAGACAAATTATTCAACTTACGGAGGGAAAGTTCGACCACAGAAAGATGATAATGAAAGTTCTATTGGCGAAAGCGTAACGTATGTAGCGAGTATGTATACTTAGTCTACAGACGTACAGACGCCAGCAAATCAAGATACTACAATCTGTCAAATTTTAATAGATTTTCAACTTTATCGATAAAGTATTAAGGTTCAAGGTTGATTGGGAAAATTTGACAGTTTCGGATAGCTCGACCTGCTGGCGTCTGTACCTATCTTATTAATAATAAAATAAGTTGGTGAAGACTGCTACTGCTGACAAGTGGAGTCTGCGAGTGATTGGTTTTTAATTTACCTATCATAGTTTTATGCATTTTCGATAGATGGACGGTATGAAAGATGATATGGCTAGGGGTGACTTCTATGATGACGACTAATAGAGAAATATGGAAGAAAAATACACGTTGCGGTGACCCCAAATAAATAATAAGGACAGGGAATGTTGACGATGACTTTTATAAATGTTCATTTGCCACAATCCTGATTGTACTGTATTTAGTACTGTACTGTATTTAGCACCAGTCAACTTAAAGCTTTATGAAGCTTTAAGTTGACTGGTACTAGTAACAAAATAGGAAATCAATTTGGTTTGATTTTGTGAGCGGAACCCTAAAATCTAAAATAAATAGGTAGCTTGCGGCTGCTTTACTGAGGCTTAAATTAGGTTACCGAATGGATTCGCCAGGCATCTCTACAAGTGCAGATTTAGATAGATATACCTAGGTATAAACTACATGGGATCATATTAAATTATGTGACGCAAATGCTTCATGTTCCGGAAAAGGTTACGATGCAAAAATATACATACACAGCTAGGTAGGTACAGTTCGTGATGACGTCATGTCATTGTATTGCTAGGGGTGAAATCGACGTTCATTGGACTTGAATTGATGACCGACATTTGTTGGATATTCGCTTTTTACACGAGGAAGCTTGAACGACTACTTACTGCGAGAGGTGAGTTGCTAAGTTTAGTTTTAGAAAAACATTTATTTTTCTATGTTCATTTATGTTATTATTTTATTACTAAACTGAATAAGATCACCAATTCACCACGCTAGCTCAAGACGGGTTGGTGATTTCAGACTTATATTACCTATAACTAGCCAGCGCAAATTACGAGGGCGAAAAATCTATTTTGCAATAAAATGATCGCAAATTGCATGGAACCTCCTTGTTCACAACTCTTTTGAAAGACTAAATTAAAATTTTCAGCAAGTACTGCCGGTTAGTTTCTTTTTTACAGCCATTAAAGAAAAACAACTCAACACGTTTTTGAAAAGATGGAGAAAAGTGAATTTCGAGTCGTGATTAAACATTATTTTTTGCGCAAAAAAACTATAACGGAAACGAAACCAAAACTTGATAAATATTATGGAGACTCTGCTCCGTCGATTAAAATGATTCATAAGTGGTTCAACGATTTTCGGTGTGGTCGTACAAGCACAAGTGATGCTGTGCGTCCAGGACGCCCAGTTGAGGTCACTACTCCAGAGATGATCGCTAAAATCTACGATACAGTGTTGAACGACCGAATAGTAAATGTGAGGGTGATAGTCGAGATAGTAGGCATCACAGACGAACGTGTTCGCAATATCTTACACCAACATTTAGGAAGAAGCGATCCGCGCGATGGGTGCCGCGTTTACTGACTGTTGATCAAAAACGCATGCGTGTGACCACTTCGGAGGCAGGTTTGGCGTTGTTTCAACGGGATAAAACCGAATTTTTGCGTCGTTTTATAACAGTAGACGAAACATGGATCCACCACCATACCCCAGAAACCAAGCAACAATCGAAACAGTGGATTGCTACCGGCGAACAAGCTCCAAAGAAAGCCAAAGCAGTTTTATCGGCCAATAAAGTGATGGCTACTGTTTTTTGGGATGCACGTGCGGTAATCCATATTGACTACCTAGAAGAAGGGTAAAACGATTAATGGCGCATATTATGCCAATTTATTGGACAAATTTGACAAAATTTTACGTGAAAAAACGATCGCATTTGGCTAAGAAGAAAATCCTCTTCCATCAAGACCACTCACGAGTGCACACCTGCGCGATTGCCATGGCCAAACTTCATGAGTTGCTTTCTCACCCACCGTATTCGCCAGATTTAGCCCCTTGCGACTATTTTCTGTTTCCGAATTTTAAAAAATGGCTTGGTGGGAAAAGATTTGCCTCGAACGAAGAGATCATGCACGAAACCAAGGCCTATTTCGAAGGGTTACCTAAGTCGAACTTTATGGAAGGGATCGAAAAGCTAGAGAAACGCATTGCAACGCATTGAGTTACAAGGAAACTACGTTGAAAAATAAATAATAACAATTAAATAAAATTGACTCCTTGCTTAATTTTTACCAGACATCACTCCGCCCTCGTACTTTTAAATTATATTTACATTTGGAAGTTTGTAATTAGAAAATGTTCCTAGTTATACATGATTTTCGGTTTGTTGTCAGTAAGCTTTCTTTAAAAAAAATTGTTAATAATTTTTTTATAAGACTGCAACAAAACTTTAATTGGATGGGTTAACAAAGATTGTAGTTACTTCTAAAGTGTGCATATCGAAGTATAACATAATACGGAAAGCCGATACAAATAAGCAACAAAGCTCTATTCAGGCAACCGTTTCGTAACTCCACGTCCCCACGTCATACCGTCGTATTATTTTGACGTCTACGTCCTATTAGTCATGGCAAATTATTGATTTATTTTATGTAACGTAAGAGCAGTAGTGTAAATTATTTCATTACCACTGCTCTCCTATCGGTGAAGGTAAACATCGTGAGGAAACCGGCATGTCCTAGAACCAAAAATTCGAAGACATGTGACATCTACCAACCCGCACTGGGCCCGTGTGGTGGATTATGATCTACTCCCACTCATCGAGAGGAGGCTTGTGTCCCAGCAGTGGGAACATTATCGGCATAAAGTTAAAGTTATAGCAAATGTCAGTATCACGGTTTATTTGTAAGTAAGTTAATTTTTAGGTGGTGTCAATATTTTTCCCTTTATTTTTTATTTCTTTTTTTTAAATTTTTTTTTAACTTAAATTATTTTTAAACTAAACCGCTAACAACATTTATCGTTTGTATGTATACACACAGTATACATACAAACGCTTCTGTTCATTATGAATATTTGTGAAATAAAACAGTAATAAAAAAGGTAGTGTATTTCGAACGAAACTGACATTAAGTTCGTCTAACGGCCGCTTTCTATATTCAATCCTAATCCCTAATTTGCTGGTCGAGATTGATATTTCAATCCATTTCCTACTTTTAGTATTTCAATAACCGATCGATGAACCGCTATCCCGATCTTTTTTTTCAATCCATCTTTGGGAGAGCCTGCCAATATTAGGCACCCTAAGCATGTTCGATTAAGGGGGGGGGGGGAACTACAGCTGTTAAAAGCTAAGCTGTCCAAGCATGAAACTACAAAGACCGAATTAACGAATGATACTGAATCGCTTTACTCGCTACTGAACTTTATGACTCAATGACGAGAGAAAAATGAAGTGTCGAAATTTTTTTATAAACATTTGTATTGAATTGTATAAAAAGTTTTAAGTGATTGAGAAATAGATTGTGTAAATACGTGTATCTTTAAATATAAATATTATTTTTTTATTAATATATATTAATTTTCTTTTAATATAAATAGAATGACAATACAAATAATAATGTGTTGAGATGGTACACCTATGTTTTCTTTAGGGTTCCGTAGCACAAAAGGAAAAACGGAAGCCTTATAAGATCACTTCGTTGTCCGTCTGTCTGTCCGTCTGACAAGACCCCTTCTTCTCAGGAACGCGTGGAGTTTCAAGTTGAAATTAATATCAAATACTTCAGGGCTGCAATCTGCAATCCCTTGAAGTAGTGAAAAAATTCTAAGTCAACGAGTCGAATCAAAAGATACGGGCGTTTGTGTTCCGTTTATGCCGCATATTATAACACTTACAAGGGATCAAATCAAAACCTATAGGGTACTTCCCGTTGACTTAGAATTATGAAATTTGGCAAGAAGCAATGTCATCTAGCACAAGTAAAGGAAAAAATCCGAAAACCGTAAACTTGTGGTTACATTACAAAAAAAGCTCGTGATATACTATTTACATACCTACAAATTTGTATGGAACCCTCGGTGCGCCAGTCTGACTCGCACTTGACCGGTTTTTTTATAATCTGAATTAAAATTGAATGACTGCTTTGTTTTATTTTTTCTTCGTCGTACAGCTCGATACAAACTTGAACGCGCTCTGAAGTACGCTACTTTCTGCGCAGTACCTCACCCCCGCTAACACGCGAATTTGTTCCTGCGCAACGATTCGCCTCATATTCCAAGCCGCCATAAAGTTTGAATCAGGCTGTAGTCATGATTCCATTTTGTATGTAGGCAAATCACTAAACGTTATTATAATGCTTTGAGGTGCTTAATGGCTTTGCTATGGGCTCGAATATGAAATCTATCTACACACAAGTCTCTAGAGCTCTCCCTTTTGGCAGTTTTGTAAAAACATGATGAAATGAAATCACACATTGTTGACTTCGGTCCTGACGTAATGTAGGTCTCGACAGTGCCAGCAATCTAGCAACTATTCAACGAAATTGGGACCGCTATTCAAATTATGGTTTGGTATGGTATGGTTACCGGTTTTCGAAAAGGCTTCAGCACCGTAGACCACATCCATACTGTTCGGCAAATTGTACAGAAGACCGCGAAGTACAATCAACCGCTGTGTATGGCATTTGTGGACTACGAGAAAGCCTTCGACTCCATCGAAATATGGACAGTTCTGGCCTCTCTGCAACGATGTCAAATTGACTGGCGCTACATCGAAGTGTTGAGATGTTTGTATGACGCTGCCACGATGACTGTCCAGATCCAGGACCCGAAAACCAGCCCCATCCAACTACTCAGGGGAGTGAGACAGGGGATGTAATATCCCCAAAACTGTTTACAAATGCGTTGGAAGACGTCTTGAAGACGTTGGACTGGACTGGACAGGGTTTCAACGTGAACGGCGAGTACATTTCACATCTTCGATTTGCCGATGACATCGTCATAATGGCAGAGACGCTGGAACAGCTAGACCAAATGCTGCACGGCCTTAATGGAGCCATGTCGGTGGGTTGGCCTCGGCATGAATTTGGACAAGACGAAAGTCATGTACAATTCGCACGTCTTGCCGAGTCCAATCCACATCGAAGGGTCGCTTCTCGAAGTGGTGAAGAATTATGTCTACCTGGGGCAAATAATCCAGCTCGGAAACAACTTTGATAAAGAAGCCGACAGAAGGATTCAGTTGGGTTGGGCAGCATTTGGAAAACTCCGTCAAGTCTTCTCGTCGCCTTTCCCACAGATTTTGAAGACTAAGGTCTTCAACCAGTGCGTCCTCCCCGTCATGACATATGGCGCCGAAACGTGGATACTGACGGTCGGGTTGGTACACAAATTGTAGGTCGCTCAGCGCGCTATGGAGCGAGCTATGCTCGGAGTCTCTCTGAAGGATAAAATTAGGAATGAAATTATCCGGAAAAGAACCGGAGTTACCCACATAGCGTGCAGAGTAAGCAAACTGAAGTGGCAGTAGGCTGGCTATGTTTGTCGAAGGACCGGTGGAGCAGACGAGTCCTGGAGTGGAGACCGCGTATCGGCAAGCGTAGTGTGGGACGCCCCCCAGCTAGATGGACGGACGACCTAAAGAAGGTTGCTGGGACGGACTGGATGCGGAAGGCGGAGGACAGGCTGTTGTGGCATGGCCTGGGAGAGATCTATGTCCAGCAGTGGACTGCGATAGGCTGAGTTGATTGATTGATTCAAATTATGACCGGAAGAATAAATTTTGTCATTTTTAAATTTGCTTATCTAATTAAAGTATACCTTTACTACCTAACCGTGAACATTTCTTGATCCGAAGATTTGGTCTAGCGGTAATTTTCAACTAAATTTTACAGTAGCACCATCACTAATTACTTTGGTGATTCGAAAAGAAAGTAGGTGCTGGATTAATAATATCAGCCTATTATAGTCCCACTGAAGGACAAAGGCCTCTTCTCATATAGAGAAGGCACGAGCATTGGTCAGCACGCTTGCTGAAGACAGGTTGGTGGTACAAGTCCAGAGGGTCTACTCCGAAGTGGTATCGGCCGAATGTTCGGTCGTTTCCTGCTACGAAGTTCCTATTTGGCTCGGTCGGTCCCGATCCTACACTCCTACACTCTTTAGAATATTGACTATGGTCCCGACCCAACTGAGCAGATCCGAACATTTTTCGCATTTTTTCAATAATATTCGGTTCGGCCATGTGTCGGTCCGATCCGATCATTCGCACTTTGCACTTCGTAGTAGACCCCCAGGTATCGATGTTAGTTATGTCTAAGATGAACTCAGAAAATATATATGAATTGAAAAAGTCACATTGGTACTTGCCCGAATTTGAACCTACAACCTCCTGCTTGAGAGGCGAGATCTTAGCCAGAGGTGCTGGCATAGAAAATTGAAATGGTGCTTATTGTTTTCTTGAGTAGGTAGATACCATACTATTCTTTAGTATTGTTTGTCGAGTCGTTAAGCTCCTCAAGTTCCGAGTTGAGCTACACAATATAATAAAATACTCTTTATTATGTACACCATAATAAATTACAGATATAAATATGAAAATTTTACTAAGAGTGACACACTGGGCGGTCTTATCACTAAGAGCAATATTTTAAAGACAACCTTTGGATGGATTAAAAAGGTGAAGGAGAGACAAATACTGATTACTGATAAATGCTTGCGCTGACTGGACTGATCCACTCAAATCTGTGTGCTTCTTTCCTCAAAAGACCATTTCAGACATTAATCTACATTGTCTTCACATAATCTGACCAAGATTATGTCTGAACTTTAAAAGAGACTTTGACTTTGTTTTCGCCATTTCTTGTCATGGGTAGTCAGATAGGAAATGTCGACTCTATCTAGCTTATTTTTTTTATAATATGACGTGTAACTAAATTACCTGAACATGCTATCTGTTCATGGCCTCCTTCCTGGACATTGCCTACCCACTAGAGAACAGAATTGCCTTGATCATACCTTTCTGAAGCTTGATAAAACTAAAACCTCTGCCTTTGTGGCAGTGCTTAACACAACAATTACGGATCATGCTATGGTTCTCCTACATATAACTAGCTCAAATAAAGCACAAAGAACTTGTTCAAAAACCACAACCGTCATAGATTATGAGAATGCTTACAAATGCCTTAGTAGTATAGATATATCAATTTTTGATAACTACACGCTCCCTGATAGCTTTGCTACTAAACTGGTGGAGGTAATCAGGTCGTCCCTTATAAGCAACTCAAAAATGAAATCTGTTTCTTGTGGTAAAAGAGCTTTAAAGCCCTGGATTACTACGGGAGCGCTACGTTGCATAAGGCTTAGAAACAAAATGCATCGGCAAACTAGATTAGAACCCTTCAACATAATTTTAATAATAACTTATAAACGCTTCCGTAACTTTTGTTCCAATTTGATGAAAAAGATAAAAAGACAATACTATAGAAAGCAAATAGAAGATTCAACCAAAAGTCCGAGACATCTTTGGTTAACAATAAATGAAATCACACAGTTTAAAAACCCTAAAACTTCAAATACCCACCTTCTTAATATTACCGCACATCCTCTAAACTCACTAAATAGAGTCAACTTGTTCTTTATCACCGTGGGCAAATCTTTAGCGGAAAGTATCGTTACTCAGACTGGGATGCCGGTAGTGAACAGCTCCTGTAGTAACTCCTGGGCTTCCTCGTTCGTATTGTTGGAGACTGATCCACTGGAAGTGGACGGCATTCTAATGAGTCTTGACGCTGAAAGTTCACCAGGTTGGGATGGCATACCGACAAAATATCTAAAAATGTCCAGAGATATTATGGTTCCCCTGATAAGCCAGCTAGCTAATTTATGTCTCAGAACGGGAATTTTCCCGAAAGATTTAAAGCGTTCCGTGGTCACTCCTGTGCACAAGAGCGGGGACGTTAATGATGTTAACAATTATCGCCCCATATCTGTGCTGTCATCAATTTCAAAAATTTTAGAAAAAATTATAAATAAGAGACTAATTAGCTACTTAGAAAAATACAGTATTCTATCAAATGCACAGTATGGGTTTAGAAGAGGACGCTCAACTCAAGACGCTATTACGGCTTTGACATCTGACATTGTTGATAAAGTGGATAGGGGTCATAAATGCTTAACAGTGTTCTTAGATCTTAAGAAAGCTTTTGATACCGTTTCCATTCCGATCCTTCTGCACAGGCTAGAAAGCATAGGTATCAGAGGTGCGGCTCTCTCCCTTTTTGAAAGTTATCTTAAAGGTAGACAGCAAATGGTTAAACTAAATAGCTTATGCAGTGCCGAGGAGGACGTCTGCTACGGAGTCTCACAGGGGAGTGTCTTGGGTCCGCCGCTCTTTTTGATCTATATCAACAGCCTATGCAATATGCAGATCAATGGAGGGCAAATTTTCTCATACGCAGACGATACTGCGGTTGTTTTCTCAGGAACGTCATGGCAACATGTAAAAGCTGTCGCTGAAGAGGGTCTGACTGAGATAGCTGGCTGGCTTAAAGCGAACCTATTAACCCTTAATATCACTAAAACTAATTTTATCTGCTTTTCCCCAGACCAGAGGTCACAGCCCGGACCTGATTTTGGCATTACGATTCATGATTGCCAAAATAATGCAGTCCGGAACCATATTTGTACCTGTCAAGCCATTCAACAAGTCAGCTCCACAAAATATTTGGGCATAATTGTTGATCGAAGACTGTCATGGCACCCTCACATCGAGATCCTTATGAAAAGGATCAGGAAGCTGATTTGGGTGTTTAAAACTTTACGACATGTTATGTCCGCGCAACTTTTAAACAAGATTTATATAGCTCTGGCGCAATCTGTAATAACTTACTGCATTCCAATTTGGGGTGGAGCTACCAAAATTAAATTCCTTGACCTGGAAAGAGCTCAGCGATCACTTATAAAGGTGATGTACTTCAAACCATTTAGGTACCCTACAACTGACCTCTATAGAGTTAGCAACTTGCTCTCAGTTAGAAAACTGTATATTCTTTACGTGTCCTTAACCCTGCATAAGTGTCTTCCTTTTGACTCAGCATCTCAAAGCAGAAGGCGCAGAGATATAGTGGCCTACTCCCCAGGGATTCGTACTGCCTTTGCTAGACGTCAATATGTTACACAATCCACCTACATCTATAATAAACTGAACCGTAAATTAGATATATATCCCCTGTTGTTATACGATTGTAAAAAAACAATAATTATATGGTTGAGATCCCTAACGTATTACGAAACAGAAAATATTCTGACCAGGATTAGCTGAAAATGGGTACACTCACACACGTACACACACACACACACACACCCTCAACACTCACACACTTACATACATACACAAACACATACTCAGAGCTGCTAAATTAATGTTTTATTTTATTTTTGCTTTTATTTTTACTTTTATTTTTACTTTTCTTTTTTAAAAAACCTTTTACGCCTCACCATTGTTAAGTTACCACTTATGGGAAGAGCGAGACAGCTCCGACACAAGTACTTCTGTAACTTACTGGGGCTGCCTCAATTTATGTATGACACAATGTTTAAGTTGAAATAAATATTTTTGTATTTTTGTATTTTGTAACTACTACGTTTTGTTTGTGCAGAATAAAATATTTTTCTTTCTTTCTGTAAAAGTGATTCCGATATGCTATTTACAAAATGAACAATTTCATTTCCATGGATTTGCCAACTCTGTCTCAAGCTCGTCATTTGCAGAAAAACGTTTTCAAATACCAGTTGAAGTTCACTAAAAAAACCTAGATTATAAAATCGTTAGATATATTTTTGTGAATAACCGTACCTTTCTAATTACTCAATGTTAAAGGTCGGTAGACATCTTAATCGCGAATGAAATTAAACCAGACACTTGGTTATTACATTTTGGCTATAAAAAAAGTAGCAGCCGCAGGGTTACAGTTGTCTGATCTAGGGTTATCGAGCGTGAAGTTTTGGGTTCGATATTTAATTTAATTAAACCTCCACTTTGAATCGTATTCAGTAACTTGACAGTTGAAGGGTTACCAGGTTTTGACAAAAAAAGGTAGTGAGGTGGTGCAAGAGTGAACGAAATTGAATGAACTTAAATAATGTACAGACGCCAGCACATCAAGCTACTACAATCTGTCAAATTTCTTTAATAGATTTTCAACTTTATCACTAAAGGTTCAAAGTTGATTGCGAAAATTTGACAGTTTGGGGTAGCTTGACCTGCTGGCGTCTGTACAATTTGCCACACATACAAGTGATCGCTCAATACTGCAGGATGGCAGGGACATCGACGCACAAACTGTAACCATGAATTCTGTAGAAAACTTTAGTTTGCTATCAAAAAAGCTGCTTCATAGAAAGGTGCGATACCTACGCGGTCTAAATGAATGGAATTTTTGATTTTGTTTTAAGAACGCCCCCTGCGTTAAAATTTTTCGTCGGTTCAGAATCATGTACTTACTGAATCTATGGTAGGTATACTAAAGTAGGTACAATATTCAGATGTAGCGAGGTTGTAGCTAACTTCTTCTTTTTAACCTAAAACTTTAAAATATGTAGTTAAGCACCATTGAAAATGCTTATTAGCCCGCTAGTCGTTGGTAACAATTTTATCCGATCCGGTAATAATAATTTGTCTAGAGTTAGAAAATTTACCGTTGTAATGTTAATGTTTTCTGGGTGACAGGCGTGACAGCCTGGTGATACGTCACACAGGGTATCCTAGTATGGACGCCAGTCTCGCACAAAGGATCATTTTTATGCATTTTTGTCAAAGCTACAATTCTTGTCTCTGTTTATAACTATGTGAACCTTTGTGAAGAAAAAAAAATAAAGACTTATTATAATTTCGATACTGGTTTTTACAAAAAGGCAAATGAAAAATAATGTCCTTGAGCTTACCTAGCAGAAGTACGGAGTTTCAATAGAATATGAGACCAGTTTATACTGGTTTTGATACCACTGACGTGCGGCCTCAACCTCAATTCAGCCTATCGCAGTCCACTGCTGGGTTTTGTAATAGGCCTCTCCCAGGCTGCGCCACAAAAAACCCTGTCCTCCACCTTCCGCATCCAGTCTGTCCCAGCCACCTTCTTTAGGTCGTCCGTCCATATAGATGGGGGGCGACCTACAATATCTTGAAATAATTTATTTGAAATGAAATGATTATTTCTGTAAGTAGATACTTTAAGACACTTTTATACGTCAATATTTTAAAACTGGCGCTAAAGATGGCGCCGGCATTTCCTAGCTGATTGGTGAGTGAGAAGAACTGCCGCAAAGTCTCATTTCCCGTCTGTATACCAGCCTCCTGTGGGTGATTGGTATCTGGAAATATGATACACCTACTGGAATTGTATGGTGATCACATAGATATGAGGGTGACACTGAAAGTTCTTAAAAAATCGAAAACTGAACAAACTAGCAAGGTATTAGTTTTATTGTATCTTTTCAAAATAGTATCCATTTACATCAATACATCGCTGCATCCGATGGAACCACTGAGAACAGCACTTTGCCCACTCGTCCTTAGGGGTCTTTTCGACGGCATTTTGAAACGCAGCCACTGCTTCCTCGGCGTCCATAAAACGTTTTCCTCGAAGTTTTTCTTTTATTTTCGGAAATAAATAAAAATCGCAAGGTGCGAGGTCGGGGCTATAGGGCGGGTGACCCAGTAATTCCACGTCTGACGTCGCCAAGTAGTCGATTGTTTGCTTGGCGGTGTGCGACGAGGCGTTGTCGTGGTGAAGGAGGATCCCACTGCGAGGTCGTTTCTCCCGAACCTTTTCCAAGACAAGTGGCAAACAATTGTTAATGTACTACTCTGCAGTAAATTTTTTTCGATCCTCTTAAACAATTGTTGCGTAATGACCTGTCCTTCCGAAGAACGAGGCCACCATCTTTTTTCCCACGCTTTGACCTCTCTTCTCTTTAGTTGGCAACTCCTCGGAAGGAAACACCCAGACAGCAGACTGTCTCTTAGTTTCAGGGTCATAACAATAAATTCAGCTTTCTTCACCCATAAGTATGTCGAACACAGCATTTGAGTCACCTCCCTTAAATCTTTGAACCACTTCACGACACCAATCAACACGACGGAGCTTTTGGTCCTCTGTCAAATGATGAGGATTTTGTGCACTTGACTCATACCGATGTCTAAGTTTGTTCGAATCTGCTGATAAGGCACTCTTTTGTCAGTCTCTATCATACGCCGCACAACACTGGTGTTATCTTCAGTCGTTGCCGTAGAAGGCCGTCCCTCGCGCAGATCATCGGTGAGATTAGTGCCACCACGTTTAAACTCATTAAACCAGTTGTAAACAGTGGCACGAGATGGGGCTTCATCGTGAAATGCCAATCGAAGTCTATCATAACTTTCTTGTTGACTTAAATGACATAGAAAGTCATAAAAAATCATTGTACGAAAATTTTCTCGCGTTAAAATCATGCTGACGTGACGCAGACAATTTTGAATTTGCCGCCAAATCGTAAACAAATGACAAATGAATAAAATACATACACAATCATATTTCAAAGAACAGAGTTCCATTTTCAAAATTTTAACATTTTTTTTTATTTTATCGTTTACAAGTTGCCAGTTCTAAAAATTTTCAGTGTCGCCCTCGTATAGGATAGAAGGAGATATGCCCTGTAGTTGAAAATGTATCAGAACTCCATGTCGCTAAGCCGATCCCACTACCGCGCCACTACTACACATTGTAGCATTGGCAAATGCTACATTATAATTGTATCACGCACAACCTTCTTTTTTAACAAATCCAACCTTATTTTTAACCACAAAGTTTTTTTTTTCATATTGGATTTGAATTTTTGAATTTCAAAAATATTGACATGCCTTGTCTCTGACCGATTTTTTCATTTGAAGTATTTTTTGGACACAGGACGGAAGTCGTGAGATTATTTTTTTTTCTGCTTTCTCATCGAAGTATATTACGGTGAACATTAAAAGACTGAACGACCGAGTTCTGTGTGGTCATCCATTTGATCCAAGGGTATGTTTGCTTTCCTATCGATTATTCAAAAGTTCTTATCGTTTCCTATATTTTATTCCATTCTTTTCTTTGTAATAGGCTGTGTTCCCGATACACATATTGATGAGTAATAACATCACTCATCACTTGAAAGTGGTCTCAACGCGAAGCGTCACGATTCGGTATGTATTTTAACTTTTCTTCACCTCTTTTGTTATAAAAGATTCTGCCTGCGTCTCGGATTGTCATTTTTGGTTATTTTCTGTAGATTTATCCGGAGACTGTAGGGCGAGAATTCGCCCTACCCCCCACCCTAATACCAGGCGTCTACAAGCTTCCTGCCAGGGAATCTAACGAAACAGCACACGCTGCGCGAAATCTGCACCTTGTTCTGATTCCGGCCAGCGAGGTGCTTTCCGACTGTCAGCGTGGAGTCCAGGATCAGCCTTTCATTGTTTATGTAGTTTAGTCATCAGAGAAATCTATTCCTAGATATACCACCAACTAGCCGTATAATATTTTGTTATTATTTAGTATTACTAACATCTTGCTCCTTGATATCGAATTTACTTGGTGCCAATTACCCGTTAGGTCATCCTGGTATTTAACTGTTATGTAAGTTTAGGAACGTTTGCAAACGTATCTTAATCGACGCGAAACAAGAATACACAAAATTTAATATAGGGCTCGAACACCAAAGACGTTCAGTAATCCTTTTTAATAAATAATCGTTCTGTGTCTTTTGCTAAGTTTTCTATTTTATTATCAGTTTGTCTTCCATATTTTTTAAACCAAATTAAACGTGTACAAGTGAAGATCTGTTTTTAATTTCGCTACAACATGTAGTTCAGTAAAAGCAATAGATACAAAGTCGCGCACACACTTGCAATTCATAAATCAGAACGTACTACATCAATTATAAAACTTAACTCATCAAACACAGCGTGAATTTACCATGCACCGTACAACTTACTCTCACAAAAACATCTGTCGCTATCGTTACGCTGTGCAATAACCGTTTATTTTACATAATTATGTACATGTACGCTAGTGATTGACTAAATCGGAAAGTTATCGATTCTCCCATTTATTATTGTATGTACTAAAAAAAATTGGGGTTCTGAAAATAAAATAAATAAAAAACGGTATGTCCAGAAAATATTATTAATAATAATAAGAATTCAACTCTCGGATTTCATGAACCTTAGATCCCTCTCCTCATCCGAAAGCTATACTCGTAAGTATTTGGGTATGTCGGAAGCGCTAGGCATCAACGTTGCTGACATGAAGCAAGCGCTGAGGGAACGCTTCTTTGGTCGCCTGAAGATGGTGTTAATTAGCCTTCTTACAGGCAGAAACAAGGTGCGCGCCTTCAACGGTTGGGTCATGCCGGTCTTGATGTACTCTTTCGGCATACTCAAACCATAACCAAAAAAAAAAAACCAAATGGACTCAGACCAAACTCGATGCCCTGGATAGTACACTACTAAACGCAAACCGAATGCATCACCCACGATCATCAGTGATGAGATTGTACATCCCACGGAAATGCGGCGGATGTACAATCTCATCGAGGCTTTTTAAACGCGAAGACCCTCCACAGCCGAAAGGTGTGCAATCTCAGAGAAAATTTTTTAAAAGCCGAAGTGGGTATGCACCGTGATGTGGTTGCAGTGGACAAGGGGCTCACCCCGCTCTCCATGGCTAAATAGAACTGGCGTAAACCTGTAATACTTACTACTGATGACCGCAAGGAGGTATGGCAAAGCAAGGAGCTTCACGGGCGCTTCTATCGGGCTCTTCATGAGCCCGGAGTAGACTTCTTAGCGTCCGTATCCTGGCTACGTTTTGGGGACCTTTTCGGGGAAACTGAAGGTTTCGTCTGTGCAATTATGGACGAAGTTATTTTGACGAATAACTACCGCAGCCATTTATGAAGGATGGAGTCCATCAGACATACATATTACCTCTGGTTGTTCTCGTCTGGCTAACGGCGAGTACTTGCACAGGCATAACCAAGTAGCCGGGATTATTCACCAGCAACTTGCTTTTAAATATAAACTTGTCCACTCTGAGGTATTGTACCTCAGAGTCGACAAGTTTATATTTCCAAGTATGTGCCCGACCCAGTTCTCGAAAATTACCATGTCACGTTATACTGGGATCGATTAGCGCGCCGCGCAATGATTGTCAATGTTACCATTCCTCATGACGGGAACCTCGTGAAAGCTGAGAAAGATAAACAAATCAAATATCTTGACTTAGCACACGAGGTTGATGACATGTGGAATGTGAGCACGACTGTCATTGTGTCGATTGTCGTATCGGCCAATGGCCTGATGGCCGAAAGCCTCGATCAACATCTATCGACGCTCTCGTTAGACGGTTGGATCAAGGGCCTGATTCAAAAGGCAGTACTCCTCGATACTAACCACCGGTAGCTTGGACCCTGCTCCCGACACCGGTGGATCACTATTTTTTTTATATTTTTAAATGTTTTTTTTATACTAATATTTCAAAATGTAATAAAATAAGATAACTAAATAAATAAACGAAATATTAATAATAAACGTTTATTTGAAACAAGTTTCAGGACACAGCTATAAAAGTTAAAACTGTGGCGCAGCTATCAACACCAAGGTCAAAAATATGATACATTTGTTCCAGACTAGTAATTAAAAAGAAAGAAAATGATTAAAATAAAGGTACTAACCATGTGTGTGAGTGTGTGTGATGGTGTGTGTGTGTGTAACTAAAGTTCTTGTTAAAGGGTAAATTTGAATGTTTCTATTTATGTTATTGTAGAGTTTAGGGCTAAAGTAGTTAAAGTAGCATCTTTCTAATGCCAATCTGGGGAAAGGTATCTTGCAAATGATGTAGGAACGTCGCTTCTTAGAGAGGTATTGGTGATCGTACGTGGCGTTCGTGCTTCTTAATAACAGTTTGAAGTATAAAAAACTGTCTAACAGTGAGGACGTTACAGAGCGAATAAAGTTCCGACGTTGGGAATCTTGCAGGTTTCTTGGTCAATACTTTTAGGACTGCTCTTTGTGCTTTCTCCAAACGCAGAATGGTAGTCTTGTGGGTACCTCCCCATACTGTAATGCACTAACAAAGGACTGACTGGACGAGTGCTAGGTAGAATAATATAAGGCATGGGAAGTCGACAACGGGCCTGAGCTTTTTGAACACGTATATAAGTCTTCTTACACGGAACCCTACTGAATCAACATGTTTTTTTCCACGTTAGACAATTGTTCACTGTGACTCCAAGATATTTAATGTTGTCGGAGCGTTCTATCTGGTCAGTTACAGGATATGGTGGCCACAGTATGAGAACAAACATGGGTTTTGATCTGAAATGATGTTGGTGGTTGTGTGAGACTTCCTGGTGTGAAAGGGATGAACTTTGTCTTTGCGATATTGAGTGTGAGTAGGTTTGAGGTTAACCAATTCATGACTAGACTCAGAGCGATCTCCGTTAAGGAGATCGCTGTGATATTAAATAACAAAACTAACGCAGTAAAAGCAAGAAATATTTTACAATTTATTGTTTTTCATGATTTTAAAGACTAATATAGTTTCATGATTTACAAAGTCTTGGTTTTAGCTTCGGTTTTTAAAAGAAGCCACTGAACAATACGGCATTCTTATATTTTTTCACGATCACGGTCGAAAGCGCACTAGTTCGCGGAGACGGCCATTTGCTTAGACATGGTCGTTTTGAACATGCCACGACGACACAGACACGCCCCCTTGCCACTTCTCCTATTTTTTACATTTCTATGGGTTATCATGTAAAAAGTATACAGCCAGGAACTCCCTGCAAATAATAAAATGTTCAAAAAACACAAATAAAACACTATGACTAGGTCCAATCCTCATGTTCCGTTCAGTACTACCTAAATAACCTACAACTTGCGGCCCGCATTTTTTTTTGTCAGCCTATACTGCCCCACTGCTGGGCAAAGGCCTCCCTCAAATCCTTCCAGGAACTTTTTTCCAGGCCGCGGCCGGCCTAGAAAGAGATGGCGAGATGACCTGGACGCGTTATTGTTGACCTAATTAGGGGTAAGGGAACACCCGTACCTTCTCCTTTGGGATACAAATACCAACATCGCAGAATTTTATAGGCTCTATTAAACGAAATTTTTTAAAAGCTAGACGCCACTGACCGTTTCGCATAAAAATTAGATCAAACCCAATTCAGAATTCAAATCTAGTCGCTACCGTTCAAACATTTAAAGTCACGAAACTGTCAAAAACTTGGTATAGTCGCTTCAAAAAGTAACTGGTGAAAGTGTAAACAAACCCTGTTCAGGTTAAATTCTTACACAATCATTAGCAAAAGGGAATTAGTTACACATATATCTGTATTTAGAAGATTTGATTTTTTATCTCACCAGTTCTTCCAACAATTATTGTTTGAATAACATAACCTAATAAATTGTAATTGAAAAATCACCGTCAAAAATTGAGGTTACAAAATTCACCTAAATGGTCAAATGAAAAACTTCTTTTATGTAATTTAAAGTCAGAATTTCGGGTTTCAGCATTCGAATAAATCAAATCAAAGCACTCAATTCGTATGTGACATTACAAATTTGTATTCACAGGCACGTTGTCTAATCAATTTATTTACATTTTCATCAGCTATTTTTGGAATGGACTATATATTTTTTACACATGCCGATGTCCTACATTGTTTTCAATTACTTTATTTTTGTGACGCGTAGACAGGTAGCCAGTTTTTTATTTGTTTTCGGGTTTTTACACTTCAAGCGTCAAAAAGCTCAATTGTAAAAGTAGCGGCACTTGCTTGAGGAAAATGTTAGAAATACTACTGTTGTATGGATTTTGCAAGCGCCTACTATAATAGACTTTAATAGAACTGTAATAGACTTTGTGAATGGTCTTCCTTTATCATTTAATGACATACGTAAGCTAGCATACATTGTAGTTTTTCAGTTCAGGGACAAAGGATTTTTTCGGTGTCAGTTTGATGGAATTTTATTCAGGGGGTCTACTACGAAGTGCAAAGTGCGAATGATCGGATCGGACCGACACATGGCCGAACCGAATATTATTGATAAATGCGAAAAAAGGGCGGATCTGCTCATTTGGATCGGGGTCATAGTCAATATTCGAAAGAGTGTGGGAGTGTAGGATCAGGACCGACCGAACCAAATAGTAACTTCGCAGCAGGAAACGGCCGAACATTCGGCCGATACCACTTCGGAGTAGACCCCTTGGTATCATAATGTTAAATTCAAATGTTAAATTCAAATATTGTTAAATTCAAACATTAAGTTTTACTGTGCACTTTTAATAGACACTAGATTATGTGAGAACCTATTGTTATTTTTTTTAATAAAAAAAAACCCAACATTTATACAAGATGTAACAGAATACACGCAAGTCCTGAAAGTAGTTTGTTCATAATTGAGTACTGAATTAATTTCAGTAACTTTTAACATAGTTATTTTTTTTTAATTATGTATTGTGCCACACTGACCGCCAATTTATTGAGCCAAAGAAAATTAAATCATATTTCAAGGCACTAAAATTCAATTTTAAATGCATAAAGTAATGCTAGAATCAACACGATTTTCTTAATAATAATAGCTAGCTTTAAAAAAAAGGATTTGGTCATTGTATTATCCTTTAACTCAATACTCTAATTGGAGTGTACTCGTATGAGGTCTTGTGTTAATTATGTTACATATTGTATGGCTTTCTTTAAATGATTAACTTTTTGCGTGAACATAAAAGAAAACGAAAACAAACCGAAACAACAAATACACTTAAAAAAAAGTTTCTACTCTTTCAACCTTGTTTCATTTTTTGAGTAAACTACGACGCCGCATAAAAACTATATCAAAGGATCTCCATAGGTGGCGCTGAGGTCGGCGTCCGTTGATAGTTTGCATAAACGCGGGACAGGAACATTCTCCGAAGTTTGTTTTTCGAAGAGGTAGTGTAAGAGCGATAGATTTACGGGGGGTAAGGAGGGGGGAGGGATTACAAGGGTCCCTGCGGACTTTTTTGTTGGTCGTCCATTTTATTTCAGAGTCGTGAATATTCTTGTTAGTCTTTTTTAGCTATTAGAAGTTCTGTGAAATTCAGAAAGTCTTTATACATGTTTTGTTTACTATGTGAGCCGGTTTTGTTTACCATATTGTATGTATATGTAACTCATAGATCATAAAAGTCTTCATAATGTCTTGACCAATCACAAACTATCGGACTACAGTGTAAATAATTTGATGACCACTGCTCCCAAAGCTGTGAAGGAAACTGGCATGGCCTAGAAGAAAAAATCGAAAAAATGTGACATCTATCAACCCGCACGCGGCCCGCGTGGTGAATTACATTTCAATGAATTACATTAACATATGAAATTCATCAATTACATTAACAATGTAGGCTGATTATGCAACTACTCTGTGTACTACTAGGTACAGTAATAATGAAAATTGACACACAGTGACTCAAACTCAAACTCAAAGTATTTATTTAAATTAAACCAATTACAGGCACTTTTGAATTGTCAAGGGGTCGGTCAGTCAGAAAAATGAAGCTAGTTGCCTATTCCAAAGCGTAGTAGGTACCTATGGAGAAGAACGGGCAAGAAACTCCATGGACACTCTTTTAAAACAAAATATGGTTACAAAGACAATTCGGGAAATAAACACCGTTAACCTTTACATTACAATACAATAGGTAACTGCAGGTCAATAGTGCAATCGGATCTTTAAATATTAGTACTCACAATAACCACAGAATAGTAAAAACAGGTCACATAACTATGCTAGGTAACTAACTAAAATGGTATCGTCAAAATCGATAGTCATTATATGAAAAGGTAATTAGAAACAACGCTTCTACAAGGTTCAGTGTTGGCAGTGCAGCCAAAACACGCCACGCAGTATAACATCTCCATACTACAGTTTTTTTTCTTGGATGCCCATGCAAATTTCACGATCATCGTCTGCCTAGCCTTTTCCCAACTATGCCTATCTGACCTCCACAACCCATTTACTGGGCAATTACTGGTCCCTTTGTAGGACTGGTTGTCAGACTTTCGGGCTTCTGACGACCCGTAACGACTGTCATTCGAGGCAATCTCTTCGAAGTCGAGGCAATCTCCGAGGTACGGAGGGGTCTTGGTACGAAAAGATGGTCACCCATCCATGGACCAACCGCGGCAAGCGAAGCTTAACCTGATCGATTGACCCGTGTGACTTTTATTACTTAGCCACAAGCCCCCCTATGCAAATCATGCAGCATTCAAATAGTGTCTTATTAACCTAGTTTCAGATAAAATGTGCAAAAATGTTCGACAGTTTGAGAAGTAAACGGTAACAAAATGTAAACGAAAAAGAAAGTGATGACAGGATAGTGAGGCATTTGGTTGACATTTACAATAATTGTTTAATTTAGATTGGATTTTGTAATGAGACGGAATATAAAACAAAGGCCGTTAAAAAAATCCTGAAAAACCCAGAGTTGAACAATGAAACACGGCAAAATAAATCTGTAGACAAAAGATTTTATGCAAGCAAGATTTGATTTGAAATTATTTGGATTTAATTTTATTGAAAGCTTGTCTCGTTATCTAGGCTGTGGTCGGCCGCCTGTCTGCGTCAGGCAGCGAGCGCTGCATCGTATGAAATTCGTCTGGTGTCGCTTACGTAACGCCAGCCGGGCGGCCGATTGATCAACCCTAAATTAGTGGATACGGGGAGAGCGCGGCGCGCGGAGGGTTACGGCAAACTAGGTTGGCCACGGAAGCACACTAACCCCTAGAAAACTAGGGGTGCGAAACTCCTCCCCCTTTTCTGGTCACGGGAGCACAGCGATTGGTCCGTCCGCCTCAACCGCTCGCCCCTCACCCAGATTACAATCGGTGGGGTGCGCTCATAGAAATAGTGCTATGTGCTTATCTATGTACCTATATACCGCATAAGTACATAATATATGGGGGCCCCCAATTCATGACATTGAAACAACCCCGCACTGTCACTCGCATCGCCATATTTGTTGGTTTAAATCTACGCAAATATAATAATTTTATAGATTTTGAAATAGCCTCATAGATAATTTATTGCATCTGTAGTCAAGTGACAATGTTTCAACAATGTTTAACTTTGTGAAGGCGTCTGTTGAATTAATTAATTATTTTTGTTCATAAATTTTGTTAGCAATTTTACTAAAGGTCGATCTATGCGTCGATTACACTAATATTATATGCACGTCTGACCTATTTTCAACGCATTGAATACAATGCCAAAAAAAAATTAAATTAAAACAGTTGCAAATTACGACTGAAATCTATTTACATAAGTGTCGTTTTTCTTTGCTCGAAGTATACAAATTTTATTTTTATTTGTATTACAACCGAGGTCATGTTGTAGGTAACCTACTCTGTTTTATTTGACTTGAAATAATTGCTAATCATTGAATAAGTATTTAATTCCATAAAGTAATACAAATAATTTAATACACATCGTTTCGCAACTTAATTTTTTACTTTCTGCTGGACGGTGAAATATTTCAGCATCATGTGCCAATATGACATATCCGCCTAAATTCAATATGGTTCTCGGTAATGAACAGTTTTCCCTTTACAATTAGGTATGACCTTAAAATATGTCACAGGGTACACAGCAAACTGCATTCCATCGCCATTCTGTTTACCAAGCATGGTGGTAGCGACTGTCTCTTATTCCATTCATTTTTAGAAGTTCATGTTCAGCAGTAAACTTTTACGAGCGGATGTTTTTTTTTCAGCCTACTTCACTGCAGTGCTAAGACCTCTTGTCATACAGAGAAGGCACGAGCATTGATCACCACGCTTGCTCACGGCGGATTGGTGATTTCAGACTTATATGAATTATAAGTCTAGGTTTTCTCACCAAGTTTTCTTCGCCGATGTCTGAGATGTCTAAGATAAACTTAAGTATTTAATAACGTGATTATGAAAATTATAGGGGTCAGTCAGCACTTAGTATAAATATTTAATAGGTCAAATCATAAAAGTTTTCCACGTATTTTAATCTCTTCGCTATCTTCTTGAACCGTATCCATTGTCTGTAGATTTCTCTTCCTTGTAAAAATGTTCTTTTTTTACCTTATCAATAAGTTGTTCTACTCCGTAACATCAACTAGAGCACTAGGGCAATTCAGACGCAACATTCACAACTATAATTTGTTGGCGGTTTATTAACCAGTAAGTTAAAGTCTGGCGAAGTTTAACGACAAGAATGTAGGAAATGCTTGACTGGGCTTTGGAAAGAGGATAAGTAGTTTTTTTTTATATTTTATCTAGTTATTTTTTATTTTATTGATAAAAAGATATTGTTTATCTAGGTATTTCCTACTAATAAGCTATCTTTCGCTTTTCATCATTTCGATAAGTATGTTTTTTTTATTTATAAATTGTGTAGATTTTCCATTTTAGGTTAAAGTCACACATAAAGTGAAAGTCACAACATTTATTTCATATGAAACATAAAAGGCACTTTTGAAGGTCATAGCGAAATTGCCGGAGAACAAGGCTAACACTCAACTTTAAAAAAGGGGTAATACGTATGGTCGAAAAAAGACTACCTCTCCGAATTTTTTTTTCCATTATTCAGATGGAAAATGTGTTCAAGAAAAACAGCTAAGTCATGTTTGCATAAATGGTGCGATGGTTTATTAGATCATTGTTTCCTTGTTACTTAGGTTGATTCACGATTTGTTTGATCAAAATTTAAAACTGCTGGATATTTCTCGTTTCTACAGTAGTATCTATTGTATTTAGTTTGTCCAAAGAATGAGAAAAACACCACAAAAAACTATCAATGTTAAATAAATTATTCTTAGAAATTCATTCCCGTTTCTTGGAAAGTAGTCGTTTTGTTGGTATTTCCGGTTACTTTTTATTTGCTTTTTTTTATTGATCGGATTATTCTGTTACAGTAGCGAAGTTTCTGATCCAAACGTCCACGAATCTGCTCATCTGTTGGTTTCTTAAGAATGTTGAACATTTCAAACAGTTTACTCTATGGGATTTATTCATAAACGATGTTTCAAGTTAAGTGTCGTTTAAACGTCAAACATGTAGGGTTAAGCAGTCCCTAACTACTTAACTTTAAACAGCGTTTATGAATAAAGGTGTATGTTATTATAGCTTATTCTAGGATACCTGTACTGTACGAAATTCGATTAATTCCAAATGGAACATTGCCAAAATATCATGATTACGTGCAGCAATTAATATCTACAGTTATAGCAAAACTATAATATATCTGTGTTGTCAATTCTTTCCTGTATTTTATATCTCAACAAAAAGCGCTAAATAACAGTAAACGTACAGCAATGATTTATTGGATATTAGGTACAGCCCGATTCAAACATTATGGCGGCTCTGAAGTGCGCTACTTGCTGCGCAGTACCTCACCCCTCACCCCCGCTGATACGTGAATTTGTTACTGCGCAGCGACTCGCCTCATATTCCGAGCCGCCACAAAGTTTGAATCGAACTGTAGGAATTTTCTTTTTTTTCAAGGGTCATCCGCAAATGGACAACTGTTATACAAGAAGCGAAGCTAATCTCTTCAGTATTGGGTAGTCGGTGGAGATTGATTTCTAGATTCAACCATGATTTAGTATTTTTAAAGCGTGATACCCACACGTATTTATTACAAGGCTACGAAGGTAATGACATTATCCAATAATGGAGACACGCACGAACTGGAGATTTATTTCAGAGTTAAGGCTCCCGTAGACAGGTGCGATGCGACTCTAATCGAACCATTCCAGTGAAATTGTTCTACTAGAGTCGCTTCGCGCCTGTCTGCGGGGCTTTTACGGTAGACTTGCATTTCAAGTTAGGGAGAGGCCGGAAGAGTGTTATCCGGTGTAATTAAGTATTATTGAGTCGCGCAAAAACGAGTCTAGGAGTTATGTTCTCGACAACTTATTTTGCATCGGGTGTGATGCACATCGTAATCATTCTCATGAAACCGATTGCAACGTAATTTCGGCGAATTATTTTGGGAGATATAAATTACGCCGATCTGCACTTTCTCCTGCACACTGTCTAGCATCAGCAGTTTTTAATTTAGGATCAGTTTTATATGCAAATATTTGCTACTATATTTATCTCTCTGTTTGATAGCTTCAGTTTCTCGAAGCTGATGCAAGAGTCGCATGTTATTAAAAAAGTAATAATTTCTAACGTTACATGTCGTTCTATCTTCATTTGTAAAAGAAATATAAAAAATGGCAGCTTCTTTCGAATCTCGACGCGGTTCCAGACTGAATATGGATGGGCGAACATAAATTACTGCTAAGACCGCCATTTTGGCTTGCGGGGGTTATGTTTGTTCATGATACAGAAACACAACATCACGCCTGAAATCCCTGAAGGGTTTGGCAGAAGTGTATAATAGTACACCTTCATTTCGCCAGTTATGTTTAAGTCCCATGTAATAGGGGGCGAGGCTTTTGCCATCAACAGGGCACAAATCCAGACTTCGAGCTGTTACTGAGAAATAAAAAACACTGCCAGACCTCGGAATCCAACCCAGGACATCATGCTCAGCAGTAGCGCTTGCGACCGCTAGACCTACGAGGCCGTCCATGATATTCTGCGTTATTTCCTTGTCGAGTCCAAGAGATTCGTATGCTCAGTTGCTTCCAACATTGTCGTTCAGCAGCCGCGAGCGAGCCAACTTCCCCTGAATGAAACTCGCGTCGAAAGACTTTCGTTTTCCATACGAGCGGCTCACATGTTCGCAGCTTTGCATTTTGTTTCCCGCTTTTTCACTTGTGACGTCACACGATTCATGAGCGCGCTTTTAAAACAATATCTGTGATGTTACGTTACGCATTTATTGGAAGCCATTTTGGAGTCGGAGTATCGATTTCTGTATTTGCATTATGCATTTTTGTGTGACGCTAAATGCAAATACATTTATAAGATGGTGTGACATTTGAAAGTTGAAGAGAGGACTTTCAAAACCGCATGAGTCTAGACTAAGTCACTCAAGCCTTGTTGCATTTGGCATGGCATATGCAAATATAGCAAATTCCTATCAACATACACACATAAATTCACGCCTTCTTCCCATCGGGGGTAAGCAGAACCTACAGAACTCCACCTGCTACGATCCTTGCATATTCCTTTTACTATGTTTACGTTCAAACAGCCCACCCACCTAACAACAATAAACTTCTCATCAACAATAACAACTTCTTCATATTTTTGTGTCGATGGTACTCTTTTTTGTTGTTTTTTTATTATATACAATGTGTAACTGAATTAATGCACATTATGAAAGTAGTTTGTTCAGAATCGTTTACTGAATCGATTTCTGTAATTTTTAATATAGGTAATATTTTATCCCAAAAATAATTAAAACTACGTAAATTACTGTCACACTTCCGCTGTACAGTAAAAACAAACCAAAATGGATGAAGTACCTACTGCGCTAGACCCTTATACGAGTGCGACTGTTTGCATGCGTAGATTTGTAATGTGACCACAATTTTCTCCCACAATCAGTGTAACTAATTTATGAGAAAAACAATGTTTATTACATAATAATAAAAATTCAGTGTATGTATTATGATTATAACATAACATTCTAATTGGGGTGTCTGGTGGTGTGCGTTAATTCCGGGACAAGTTGTATAGTTGAGCCCAGCAGGCGGCCACGTTGGTAGCAGCATCAATGGCATTTTTTAGGTCATCCTAGGTGCAAGTAAACGGCCACTTAGAACACTCCAGCAAGTGGGGAATAGTATGATCTGAAGCACCGCACTGCACTGGGTGTTATATGGGTAAACAATAAAAAATATTTCAAAATAACAACAAGAAATTCATCATCTGCCTAGCCCGTTCCCAACTATGTTAGGGTCGGCTTCCAGTCTAACCGGATGCAGCTAAATACCACTATTTTACATGGAGCGACTGCCTAACTGACCTCCACAACCCTGTTATTGGGTAATACGATACCCCTTGGTAAGACTGGATGTCAGGCTTTCGGGTTTCTGACGACCCGTAACGACTGTTAAAGATCCACGAATGACAACCGGGCCCAACGTCTTAACGTGCTTTCCGAGGCACGGAGGGGTCTTGGTATGTGAAGATGGTCACTAATCCACGGACCAACCGCGGCAAACGTAGCTTAACCTGATCGATCGACCCGTGCGACTGATATTACTTAGCCACAAGCCCCTCAACAACAACAACCTATCAACACATAAACAATAAATCCAAGATGGGGCTGAATTTGAAAGGTCACAGAGGACTGCACCTTAACTTGGAGGGGCACGCATTAAGAGATAGCGAACCACAACAATGGCAAGGTGAGTCTTAGTCAGTCACTGATAGGAAGACATGTGCAGTCTCGCATCCACTGATATGAAATACTTTGATGATATTTTGTTTCAATAAATAATAATTAATAATAATTTCTTTATTTCATAAGAGTGACAACCTGTAGGCCAATTCTCGTAATTTAAAACGTTCAAAATCTAGTCGCAGTCTCATCTCGGCGACAAACAAATGTCAAAAACTTGTCAAAATGTAGGGAAATTAGAGGTATTTTTGACAGATTGAGACTGAGATCAGACTGTGAACATTCTTAAAATTATGAGAATTGCCCCTCTGGTTACAGATATTACACCAGAATCTTAAACATAGCTCTCCTGGCTCCCAAACTAGATATACATATATATACCTGTGACTTGGGAGTCAGTGTGCCTCCATTATAAAATTCATTACGCATGTCGTTGGTTGTGACAAAGAAAACAAAAAGGCATATTTTAAATATTATGTGTGGGGCTTGCCGCATACCAGAGGGCTTAGACAAAGTGACTTTCTATCAGCAATAACGATGGAAAAGTCATAACTACCCAAAAGCTAATGTCAATACTATTGCAAGTCGTAGAAGTAAGAAACGATTTGAAAGCGATTCTCATTTGTCTATGTAGGCCCTCAGGGATCTCTAACTAGACTTTGGTGTATATCGTGGCCAATGATTCAGTCCTTTTAGAGTTGTCTGATTAAATTGCTTTGACAACATTGTTATTGAACGTCGAACTAGACTTCTAGGGTTCTTCTTGGGTCTCTTTTTGTATACCTTCATGACGTAATACAGTATCTTTAATAGAAATTAAAGATACTGGATAATCGTTATATCGTACGTAATGAAGGTATACAAAAAGAGACCCAAATTCCTCAGACATTGTTTTTAACACATGATAACATGATATGCTTATACTTTTTGAAAGATTTATTTCGATTTGTCACATAAAATCACTAAAACTGGTCACACACAAGGTCACAGACATAAGTAGAATAGAAGGCTCCATTGGTGCAATAGCTAAGTGATGGGCTTCTGCACTTTGGCGCGGTTTCGACTCCGGAACCGAACAAATGTTTATGTAGCCTAAAAACTATTGTTATGGGCATGATGTTGTATGAGAGAAATGTGTGTAACTTCACTAGATAAACCAATGTGAATGTATCTAAAACTGTTTGTTACTCATTTATAAACAGGCTCAGGACATGTAAACGGATTTGATCGAAAATTTTCTTACTCATATCTTGGGCTAACTCATCGGATACTTAAGCAAAAATAAGTAACCCGTGGATACGACGAATAGCCGATTCCTATACTTCACGGAATGTTATTGGTTAAAATTTAGACTCTTGTATCTTTACTAATAATGAAGCAAGGACCTCATAGCTTTGCATAGTAGACCCTCCCATATAGAAGTAGCTATCACAGGTAAAATTAGCTTACGGTTCTACATATATGCCTTTAGTCTAGCAATAAAAAATTCTACCATAACGTAGCATCGGTAAGCATAACTATTCCTTTTTATATAAACGAGAAGGAACCGAGCACAAAAGCACGTGCAATGACTAGAAAAATAATATAGATATATTTTTTTTACTACTTCTATACTTTTTTTTTTCCGGATGGGAAATCATCAAATGACCCCTCCCGCTCTGGGTGGAGCGGAAGGGAGTGTCAGACTCTTACTGACTAAAACCCACCCATGTTCCTTCCTTTGCCCTTTATGTTCCGGAGTAGCGAGAACCCTTTCGGGGTAGCGGCAATCCCGCTGACACTTCTTCTATACTTCATAAACGCATCCTATGCCTAACACAGTTTGGCAGAACATCTCTAAGTCCAGACAGCTCTAGATCTCGACAAGATACCCAAAGTTAGTCGTAGTAATATTGTTATGTCGGCGGACTAGACCGAGTCTGCAAAGTTGCATATACAATAGGAAGTAGGTCACAATATTGAGGTGCTACGTTTTGTTAGAGACGAGGCCAAGTTAATACATTTTTATTTTGAAGATGGACAAGCTGTGTGTCCGATCGAATTTCCTATCGGCAAAAATTACGAACTTCCATATAAACTTGCATTCCTTATTAACAACACTGCCAGCGGTCCTTGATCACTAAGAAAAAATAAACTTTTTTATTTTTATTTTATTTGTTTAGATATCGACACCCATCGCGTGTGCGGAGTTTTGCTAGCTAATTTAATTTGACCCTGTATAAGGAACTTACTCTTGCGCATTCCATGCTACACTCAGGTTTAGACTCACTCTGGTTTAGACTATGGGTTGTCTAATGAATTTAAGATTTTTTATATGTAGATGTTGGTCCCTGCTGTATATTTGGCTGTCGTTGTGGGTAGTTGAAGTCCGAGATCTAAAAACTAGTCTTACTCAAGGATACCACGCTACCCAGTAACTGGGTTGTGGAGATCAGATAGGCAGTTGCTCCATGTAAAATACTGGTATTCAACTACATCCGGTTAACCCTTTCACGCAAAAACTACTGAACGGATTTGGATGAAATTTGGCACACAGGTAGTTTATAACCAGGATTAACAGATTGGATACTTTTTATTCCGACATTCCCACGGTATCGAAACTTATGCGGGTGAAACCGCGGGGCGCAGCTAGTATTCTATATTTCCTTTAATTGAATTTGGCAATGTCGGGTGACATGCCAATGCTAAAAGTGTCCATGGAGTTTTTACCCGCTCTTTTCACTACACAACTTTCTGACTGACGGGCTCCTTGACAATTAGTATAACATAGTGCCTTTGAATACTTGTACAGTTAATGATAACAAACTAGGAACTTCAATTGTATACACTAAGAAGGCGATCGTCCAAATTACATGACACGTATGCACTCCCATATTCTCATTAAGGTCGAAATATTTTTCTCTATTACCATTTTTAAACAGCTGTAAATATAAATGCGATGCAAAAGTAATTTTTTTGACACAGACAATACATCTGGAACTGAAGGCCTATTTGAACAGGCTTGTATACTTTACCTGTAGATGCGTGTTACATTATTCTTTACATGATTCGCGAACACAGGTGTCACGATGTCTTATCATGCTCCGTGGCTATTTTAGTGACAGTCAAACCGAACTCACAGATAACACTCACTTACCTACCAAAAGATACTGCCCGAAACTCACGTAGGTATTGCATTGCAGCCAAATAATGCAATAGATCAAGATTACCTTAGAGAGCTAGGAAATCTGTTAATTCCTCTTTCATTTATCTTACTCAATGTTTCTACACCTGTCGTTAAGGAAAGGGTGATGTTGCACATTTTTCGTACTGTAAAATAACAAAGAATTTATCTAAGATTTTTTGTCGTCTTATTTGAAATTCAGGCAATAAAACAAATGCATATGAAGAGGCACCTAATGATTTCCGTCTGGGATCTAGTGTCTGTTTCATTATTTTAAAATATTGTGCCCGTCGGGCATTCGAAATATTTATGTCTTTCAAAATAAAAATCTGTTATTTTCTATATGACTAGTCTACAGGTAAGTCGTTGATCATGCCTTCTAATTACTTCAGGTTTTGCGTCGTATGCGCTTACTTTGATACGCTAGAGTGCATTCACACGTCGCGGGACTGCCTTAATAATAAGATGAATTCATTTTTGTTATTAGATTATTCGTCATAGTTTTTTGCGATAGAAACAGGTTTCACACTTGCAAAATGTATGCAACCGTCTGGCGCATACATTATTATTAGTACCTAGTTATTTCTTTTGTGAGCACTAGGATCCCTCTCAGTAACGACCGTTACGTATGACAACTTTAAGAATAATTATGTTAGTCCTGTGAGTACATAACGCCTGGCTTTTCTTACCTGGCCAACGACGTGTGAGTCGACCTCAAGGCTTTGTGGCTGGCCAGACAGACCGAAAAACATGTAACAAAAGAAGTCATATGAACACGTCTAGTCGGTTTTAGGAATTCGCGCTAATGCGTCTGGCGACCCACTTGAATACATTTGCGGCCACTCGGACGTTATAAAATTATTTAATCATATAGTCTATTAGATGCGTCTGCGGCGGCGTCCGCGTCTGCAGCGCGAACTAGATGCAAACTTACTTTATGGTCATTGGTTATTTTAATTTGGCTAACTGTAATCGAATGCAACATTCGAGAGTGGACTGGCATTAAAAAACCTGAAAATTAACTAGACGAGAGAAAATGACGATGGAGCAGAGACACATTTTAAAGCGGTGATCCTTTAATCAGAAAGGCAAATTAAAAATAATAGCCAATATTTTAAATGAAGTCCAAAATGTGTATGGTTTAGTAACTTAATTAGGTATAAGTATCTCCATATATACCTATATAAATCAATTGCCATGCGTTAGTCTCGCAAAAACTCGGAAATGGCTTGACCATTTTTTTTTTCGGTTTTGATTGCTTCGATACTGGGGAAGTTTAGGAAAAAAAAAATAGGAAAAACCCAAAGGAACGGCCAAAACATGATAAAAAAAATGAAATTTTGTCTCACGTGGTGCAAAGTTCAAAGGGTCATCAGTTTGTAATATAATATAAATACAAATTGTGCAAATTTTAACTTTAATTATTACCTAATCAAATTATAATAATAATATTTAGTTTTGTTGTTGCAGTTTGCAGTCACTTATCGGCACGGAGTTACCAGGCAAGCAGAAGATTACACTAGTGTCAAAACATTCGATAGTCTATTGGACACGTGTATTTATAAGCTACATAACATGAGCATTTCTTATTCAAACTCTGAGTTTTACAAGAACTTTGATGAGCTTAAGTAATGATTTAACTTTAAAAGAAATTAAAAATGTTTTACTGTCACAGAAACACGTGAACAAGAAAATGTTAATTTTGGAAGTCAGTGTCGTTGGTTCCGCATTTTCGTTTTTTGGCTTTTTGATGTCGGTTGTTTTTTTTTTTTTTAATGTTTTTATTTTTCACTTTTTAGTTGTACCTACCCACAAAATTCATATAACACTACTTGCTATGTAAATATCAGTGACAGAAAGTTATTAAAACATCAATATAAACTAACTGGAAAAAATCGTACTATTGAAGCTATCTCAAAAACTACCCAAGCAAAGTGAATCAAATTTATATAGGACCACCCTGAGGTATATACCTTATCCATTAAAAAAGAATTTTGCAAATCTGCTTACAAATAACGGAGTTCTAACGTTAACAAACGTTAAAAAAAAAACAAATTGCGAGTGACATGAATCTCCTCCTTTTTTTGAAGTCGGTTAAAAAGATAAGTTAACTCGAATAACCACCGATTTTGGGTAGATTTTACCTAAGTCAGAAATCTTTTCTTTTTTTTGGCAATTTTGCGGATATCGACTTTTCTGCCAGCGTCACGTTTTTCACGGCAGTAATGTTTTATCCGTGGAATAATATTGACTTTTATCAGTTTTTACGTGGCAAATCTGCAGAAAATTCAAAATTCGCAGCAATGTGAGTAATAAAAATTCGGTCGAATTCGCTCTCGTGGATTTTTATTGTCAAATAAGCATTTCAAGTCAGAATGATTATCAATTTTGGAGAATACAAAAAAGAAACCCGTTACTTTTCAAAATATAACATTGCAATGTGATGACTTGGACGTGTACCGCGAGGACTGGTTCGGGGTGGCGCGGGAAAAGAGTTGCTGGAAGGTCTTGGAGGAGGCTTTTGCCCAACAGTGGGACAGTATAGGCTAAACAAAAAAAAAACATTGTAATATTCATAGATTGATTGATATAGCAATTGTATATTTTTCTGAGATTAAAAAAGCTTGCATAGGCAAGAAGGTCGATCCTGGGATACACCAAACTTTTATCACACCAGACGGCGCAAGGGAAAAAATCGTTATTTTTCAATTTTTATTTTTCTCTTGCATGAAGTACAGGCTTCCTACCCTCAATTGGTACCAATTAAAATTTTATTGAAATATATAGTAGTCTCAGTAGAAAAATAACTTTTTTCTACTGAGACTTTTTTCTGTTTTGTAAGCAAGCCAATTATAAGTTATCCTATTAGTTCTAATTAATTATAAGGTCATTGCATGGTGCAGCGGGTTGTCGACATGCTCAAACTACCGTGATTATTAGATTAAATAAGCTAGACAAGCTAGCTAAAGTTTTGCTTAGTATTCTTTAGACGATTGAATTAGCTACAATACACTAATGCAATGTTCAGTCACGAGCATAAGTAGGTATGTATGTATACACTTGGCTTTATTCAATATCGAAAAATAAAACCGGTCAAAAATCGGTTTTTGCAATGTGACGTATTTTATTGTTGTTTTCGTTATTTCGCGCAAAAATCGCTATTGAAAGTTTCCAAGTGTTGACATATTAGACTCGTGACATTCTGCATTCTGTGACTTCCTATTATTCGATGTAATAAGTTAAGTCCATAATAAACTGCAACACTTAACAAATTGTTACTAGGTATAAGCATCAATAACCATAATACGAGTAGGGGAAGACCAAAGACACTATGGATGGACTGTATAAAATATGATAAGGCTAGAAAGGGGGTGACTACCGAGATGACGACTAATAGAAGAGTATGCAGGAAAAAGACGTGAGGAAAAGACATGTTGCGCCGACAACAAATAAATTTGGATAAGGGCAGGAGTACAGCACCGTTCGAAGTGGAGCTTGGGGGAGGCCTATATCCAGCAGTGGACGTCTTTCGCCTGAATGATGATGATGATGATGATGAAGGGCTGGAGAATGAATGAAGTATCAACAACCAGACTAGAATATCAACTTTTCTGAAAAAATATCATTTCATCAGCAAAATTATCATTATCATCATCAAAATTATCATCATCATCAAAATTGGACGTAGCTAAGCAGAAAGGACTCAACCCACATTCTTCCTAATAGCTCGAAAATTGCGTTAGTCTATGTAATACAACTTGACTCATAAAAATATTGGTATGTTTGCCCATAAGTGACAATATTTCAAAATATTCCATATTATACATCATCGCAGCAATACACACCTAAACTTAAAACCTCGATAACTTAAAAATTACTTTTTGTGGGTTGAGTCCTTTCTGCTAGAAAGGACTCAAGCCACAAAAAGTAATTTTTAACTACATCCAATTATCATCATCGTCATCAAAATGATCATCACCGTCATCAAAATTATCACCATCTTCATCAAAATGATCATCATCATCATCAAAATTTTCTTCATCATTATCAAAATGATCATCAACATCTTCAAAATGATCATCATCATCAAAATGATCATCATCATCAAAATTATCATCATCATCAAAATTATCATCATCATCATCAAAAATGTCATCATCATCATCAAAATTTCAGCCGAAAAACGTCTACTGTTGGTCATAAGCCTCACCCAAGTGCCGTCGCATCTACCATCTGGCATCCAGCGGATTTTAAACTATTATTATAGATGTAAAATTGTTTGTTTGTAAGAGATCATTTTTGAAGAACTGATATTGCAACTGCAGAAACTCATTCACTGATAGAAAGCTACACTAATAGCCGAATGCCATAGAATATGTTTTATAACCCAGACGTATTCGCGGGTAGAAGTAAGTTGAATAATGTCTTGCCCAACGCTCATTTAGTTTTCTGAAGACATTTGATGCTAATAATAAATTAATAAAGACATACATTTTCGCAAAAGCAAAGGATCGTAGCAGGTGGTAGCGTTTTTAGTTCCTGCCTATCCCCACGGGAAGAAAGCGTGAGTTTATGTATACGTGTCTATGTTTTCGAAAACATTCACAATTTGATTTAACCTAAATTAGTTCTGTCAACCGTTTGCGCAGTTTTTGATCGATGTTTTATATTATAGGCACGATTTTTATGGCTAGTTATGATGCTACGCCTATAGTCATAATGCTTTGTTGTCTGTGATATAAAACATAGTAACTACGTATTATTATTATTTTTATAGTTATGACGACATTAGCTAATGTGTCGGTGTTCTAAGATACGTAGGTTATTGAATCAATGAGATATTGCATGGAACAAAGTGTGAAACAACTCAGGGAGAGCCTTTACAAAGGAGAGAGGTTTACGTAAAATGAACCGAAAATAACAGATTTATTTTCAGAAATTATAATTTTCAGTTTACAAAATAATGCGCGTTTCACAGAAAAAGGCGTATTTTTTAATAAATAATAAAAGTGTTTTCTGATTCATGCACGACAAAATCAATCATGAAATAAGGCACCCTACCTAATTAACCAATTTGCGTAATTATTTTTAGTCTTAAACAAATAATTTCGGCTTGAATGCAGACAGTTTACAAACTTGCGCTTTTTAATTCTTTTTTTACTTAACGGTTGCCTTACAGACTTCGAAACATGAGGTCGTTGACCAGCAAAGATAGTCTGGCCTTGTACGTCTGTCTATGAATTCGTCTAGTAGGTACTATATACTATAATTATATGTATAGTATCGAATGATATATCATTGTTTTATTAAATTAACACATTAAATACTATTTTTACAAGCCAACACATACAAGTATATAATAAAAAAAAAGAAAAAGGCAGGAGCTCCAATCAAATCAAAATCACTGTAGAGAATATAAAACAGAAAAATTGTATGTCTGTTTTTTAAATTTAAGAAATTACGGTAATTTTATGTGAAAAAGAGTCTTTATAAAAAAAATATAAGTTAGTATGTACAAAAAAAGGAGCTACGTCTGCCAACAAACTGCTTTGCAGTTTGGCAGAAGTAATATGTAAAAAAATATTTCTGTGATTTTTTTTTTTTTTTTAAATATTCTTCAAAATGCTTTAGGAGTAAACGTTGTTGAATTTCACTTGGTGTGTGCATAGTTCTGCACCAGACTCCACGTAGGTATACCATAATTATAGGCCTTTGCAACACACATTTTCTGTAAACATAATTGAACAGGAGTGTAGCAGTGTTCCGTAGTTTCTAGTATTTAGCATCATGGGAAGAAGTGTATGTATGTATTTATGTATAAATGTACATTTAAGTCATCATCGTCTTCCTAGCCATTTCCCAACTATTTATGTATAATTAAATAAGTAATATCTTTATAAGTAGTGTTTTTTAATTATACTTTAACGTTAATTCTTATCGTTTCTGTATCAATTTAACGTGAATTCCGCTCTATGAGTCATCAAGAAGTAATTCCAGCCGTAGTGCTAAATCATCAGATTCGTCACGTAGATTTTATGCTCTTTATAGACAAGTATCCGAGAGTTTTCCTCAATATGTCATTGACTTCTGGTTTGTTAGTACTGGGCCTAGTTAAACTGTTTTTGAATACCAGAGAATCGATGCTAATAAATTGCTGATTGATTTTGGTACCAAAAGGAAAGTTTCAAGTTAGATTTTGTAATACATAATTTAATTTATTAAGATTAGAATTATTTAGATTAGAAAAAAAAACAAGAAAGCGTCTATGCAGACGCTTTCTTAATTTTTTTAAAACACAGTATGTTGCAACTAACTATTATTCGCATTTGCATAAATTATTGATATTAATTAAAAATGTTAATGGAGTAAATTTTTTAAAAATATCACAAATTAAAATGGCAAAATATACATATTTCGGTAATGGGTAGTTTAGACTTCCAGTTTAAAAAAAATCGGTATGATTTTTAAGCATGTTCGCTGTTTTTATTTCAAAATGTGATAGTTACGATTAATTATTAAGTTAAACACCACGGGTGCTTGACTTAATAGTTAATTTTATTTTAATCAAACTACATATTTTTTAAATTCATATTCACTTGTAAACAAATTATTCACATAGAATGGTTTTTATGATCCTATGAGGCTAACTAATAACAGCCGCACGGGTCGATCGATCAGGTTAAGCTATTACGCTTGCCGCGGTTGGCCGGTGGATGGGTGGACCCCTCCGTGCCTCGGAAAGCACGTTAAGCATGTCCCGATTGTCATTCGTTGATCTTTGACAGTCGTTACGGCTCGTCAGAAGCCCGAAAGTCTGACAACCAGTCTTACCAAAGGATATCATATTACCCAGTAACTTGGTTGTGGAGGTCAGATAGGCAGTCGCTCCATGTAAAATACTGGTATACAGCTGCATCCGGTTAGACCTCAACATAGTTGGGAAAGCGCTGGGATCGTGACAATGGCAATTATGTTGTCAAGAAGATAGTGTCGACGGGTAGTCTGACCAAATGCTTAACTAGCAAAAAAATAGACGGTAGCTATTTAGATTGGTCCGCTTAGTTCTTGCAGGATTGCGTTTTAGGCACTAAGCAGACGATGGACAATTTGTCCGCGATCTAAACGTATGGAAATCCGAGCAGTCCATCGTGTGCGTTATTCCATAGATTTCCATACGATCTATCGTCGCAGACAAATTGTCCATTGTCTGATTAGCGCCTCATGGTTATAAGGTAACCCGCCCGTCTGAAAACTGAAAAGTACTGCAAAATGTATATTTTTAACTATGAACTAATCTAGTCTTACTAGATTCGTACATCTAAAATAATGTTATAATATGCACATATTTTACCGTCCAGGGCAAACTCGCCTCTATTAACGAGCACATTAAGCGTTGGAAGAGCGGGACATCTATAGCTAAATAATTAATAGAAATACTAATGCTACCCCTTTTACAAACTAAAGAATCAGAAGATGCACTCGTCAGCAAACGATAAAAACGTGTATCAATTACAACGGAAACGAGAATCAGACAGGATATAAGAAGAAAAAATATCAAGGCCGCTTTCTTTGAAACAACACGTTACTATTGAACAAACCTGAAGTCTAGACCGACCCGTGAGCGCTTGAAATAATGAATGTCAAAACATGAAGCAACAAGGATTATAAGGAAACGTCTACACAAAGACTCCACGGACCTTTATTTTTCTGTCTGCCGTAGAAAGCGTTTGTTAGGACAGGTGCACATTATATTCGGCACAGACGGCTAGTGACGTGAAAGAAAACGTATGAATCTTACTGATATGGAGACGAGACATCTCACAAAGCTTGTTTCAGCGCAAAGTGGCACGTGTGCGCAAGGCATAACCATTTTTAATGTCAGCCGAGGTCACGACGCGACTGGCTAGGAGAAAAAACGATGCCTAACACGCTTTTTGAGCGGTTAAAAAAGTAGACACGCCGCAAAAAATGATTCCGACAGCGGCGTCCGACTGTGTAGCCAGAACACCAGGCGCGACCTACACACGAATTTATACGAATAACCAATTTTAATTGTATTTGCCTAGGTAGCAAAAATACTATTATGTGTACAATAATGACTGAATCCATTATGTTTGAGGTAAAGAAGTTAACTAAACGATTTTGTGGCTGTGATTCATTTAAGTAAATAAGTAATCATTTATTTACCCAAAGACTTAGCCTGGGTAACATCAGTGTTGTTTCACTAAGGGGTGGGTATGGCTATTACAGATGTGTAAGACCCTGTCCTTGAAACTAGGAGAATCTTGTCTCTTGAAGGACAAAGGGTTTATTGAGTGACTTTGAATGAATTCGTTGTGTGTGCAGGTAATTGCAGTACGACGTCTGGTGATGGCGATTAGCTGTGATTGATGTTTTACAAACATAACGAATTTTTGTGTAAGTACAGACGCCAGCAGGTCAAGCTACCCGAAACTGTCAAATTTTCCCAATCAACCTTGAACCTTAATGCTATAGCAATAAAGTTGAAAATCTATTAAAGAAATTTGACAGAATGTAGTAGCTTGATGTGCTGGCGTCCGTGCATGCAAAGATGAATAGAATAGAATAGAATTTTATTTTGCAAATATGGGTAATACATAACAGTTCTTAAGATTACATTTAGCTCAGCCACATTTTACCAACCGTTGTTTAAGTCATTTTAATTATAGCCTTAATTATGTAATCATACATAGATGCATAATATTTTTTCATTTTACACTGTATAAGGCTGCTGATATATGTATTTTAGGCACTGTATTCATCGACAACCAGTCTTGAGTAAGCGTCGTGATCAATGCTCGTGCCTTCTCTGTATGAGAAGAGGCCTTTGCCCTGCAGTGGGCCCATAATAGGCTGCTGTTATTATTATTAGGCAATTGAATCAAGATAAGCACCAGCAGGTTAAGCTACCCGAAACTGTGAAATTTTCCCAACCAACCTTGAACCTTAATGCTTTAGCGATAAAGTTGAAAATCTATTAAAGAAATTTGACAGATTGTAGTAGCTTCATGTGCTGGCATCTGTACATACTACCGGGATAAAAAGGAAATTTAACAGACTACCTGTAACGGATATGTTTGGCATATGTCAGATGACAATTGGGCTAAGAGAACCACCGATTCGGTCCCACTAAATGCACGACGCCATCGCGGCAGGCCAAGACGAAGATGGCGGGACGAGCTTGACTCCTACCGTTGGAACTGGCCGGCACTCGCAAAAGACAGAATTGTGTGGAAAAGGGAGAGGGTGGTCTATGCCCTGCAGTGAGACAATACAGGCTGGTTAGATAGAATTGATCAACGGCTGTCCAAATACTAAAAGACTCTACCCACTAAGACATAGGTAATAAAATAATTTAAAGTTTGTTTTTCTTTTTTTTATCATTTTTAGTCTAGAATTAATGCAAGCGAGCCAAGCGTACAGTCTACCTGTACGGTACTCGTATTGCATTTTTTAAATGTTATCTTACAAAAGCAGATAGCGAATTATTTGCATTCCAGTAAAAAGTTTGGCATTCGTTTTGTTAAAAAAAAAAATCCTGTAGTACATCTTCTTTATTTAGAGTATTTTTTTTTTATTTAAATTATTTACTAAATCTTGTAACTCCCGTTTATTTTTATGAAGCCAATAAAATTGTATTATAAGGATATTAGGCAAAAAAAAAACGCATGATTTAATTGAAAACGAAAATAGATACCTATTTAACGATGCATTACCTACGTGTAGCGACGACATATCAAACTATATATTTCCAGTTTTAGCTGACCTCGCATTGTAAAGGATTTTCGTACAATGAGAATTCAGCTTACATTGCACCCTAATAGCGTAACACACTATCAATCCCAATCATTTTGAAGGATATTGCTCATCCATTGCTTCATACTGTTCGAAATTTGTATCCTCAACAACGTAAATAACGCAATGAATGTTATTGAACTGTCAAAATGAAATCCATTGCTACTGATAGTGTGTTACGCAACTACCCCGCTGGTAATGTATAGCTTGATATATCGTCGTGCGTACTTAAAGCTGCTACGCAATGTGAAGTGCTACGAAACTGAGAATATACATATGTATTATATTCATAACATATAGTCCCAGACGTCACAGCTTCAGTCTGCGACAACTTTACTTGAATAACTTGTAAACGCAAACCACACGATAATTTTAATTAGCAGGAAATACATATATGCGTTACTTCGATAATCATACTTTTTAAGGATAAATTATGTACCTACCTATCTTGTTCATTGTTGAAAATGCTCTATAAAATACGCTTTATAAATTGCTTTTTAAAGGAATGTTCCTCCCAAGCGGGCTTGCTCTGTTTATAAAATAATTGCTATTACCTCGAAATATAACGTTACTCCCACACGACCTTTCAAGCTGAGTGTCTTAAAATAGAAATTACTAGAAACGCTCCTCCCTTAAAGGAAATCTTACTAATATTATAAACGCGAAAGTTTGTGAGGACGAATGGATGGATGGATGTTTATTACTCTTTCACGCAAAAACTACTGAACGGATTTGGATGAAATTTGGCACACAGATAGTTTATAACCAGGATTAACAGATATTATTTTTATATTTTTATCCCGAAATTCCCACGGGATCGAAACTTATGCGGGTGAAACTGCGGGGCGCAGCTAGTGAGAAATAATTAAGCAATCTCAAATTAAATAGATACACCAACAAATATTTATTTTATCAAGTCTATCTTGAAGAAGGATTTCGCCATTTTGGTGCTTTTCAATTTCGAAAGGGGGGAAGTAATCAGGATTATCTTATAAAACTAAATGCAATCTGGTCCGTGCCTTCAAGTCGCACGTCTGGGTTTCTTTGAAGCTGTTTTGCTGAATTAGCAGGTGGTACCGCCACCACCTATAGAAATGGCCACCACGCCTTGCCACCCACGTCACTGCGATTACGTAAACTGCATCGTGCAATTACTGGGACTGAATAACTGTTGTTTTTGCGAATCAGTTTACGTACATAATATTGATTTGTTGAGAATTCCAGGTTCACAGGGGTTGGTTTTATATTTTACAGACAGAGTTTTTTTATTGGTTCTGCTGTGAGATGATCCTTCCACATTGTTTCGAAGTTTATTTCATGATATCCATTTGATCTGGAGCCTAATTGCGCAACAGACTTACATAACTGACTTACGTATGGCTATGGCTTTCATTTTGACAATTCAAAAATGTTCTTTGCGTTATTGGCTGTTTTTAATATTGTGAAACAATGCATTATGAATTTCCTTCAAAATCCTTTGGAATGTAATCGGAGTGCTAACTTATCTTTCCAAAACGGCATCGGATGCCTTTTACAGCTTTTGTTGACTCGGGTCAACAAAAGCTGTAAAAGGCATCCGATGCAGTTGAAGATTCATCGTCCAGAAGGCCAATTCTCGTAATTTAAAACGTTCAAAATCTAGTCGCAATCTCATTTCGGCAACAAACAAATGTCAAGGACTTGTCAAAAATGTGGGGAAATTAGAGGTATTTTTGACAGATTGAGACTGTGATCAGACTGCGAACGTTGTTAAAATTACGAGGATTGCCCCTCAGGTTGCATTTTTCGAAACAGTCCAAGTGGCAGTCTACAATATGGCTGAGTTGATCAGTATTTTGCATGCAGTGACTGCTGTTTGACCTTAACAATTCTGCAGAAAAAAAAGCATTTGACACAAAAACTGTTCTCTATTTATTTTCAGAAAAAGTCAGAAGTCGTGCTTGCAATAAGCAATAAGACGACTTTTTTCACTAAACATACAATCCGTACTTAATAAATTAATATAAATGCGAAAGTTACTCTGACTTTTTGTTTGTCTGTTACCTTTTCACGCCTTAGCGGCTGAACGGATTTCGATCAAATTTAGCACATAGGCCTAATCTAACTAGCCTGTATTGTCCTACTACAGGGCAAAGGCCTCCCTTTCCCTTTTCCATACAATTCTGTCTTTTGCAAGTACCGGCCAGTCCTCTCCCTTTTCCACACAATTCTGTCTTTTGCGAGTACCGGCCAGTCTCTACGGTAGGAGTCAAGCTTGTCGAGCCATCTTCGTCTTGGCCTGCCGCGATGGCGTCGCGCGTTTAGTTCCCAAGGGACCCATTCGATGGTTCTCTTAGCCCAATAGTCATCTGACATGCGGCAAACATATCCGTTACAGGTAGTCTGTTAAATTTCCTTTTTATCCCGGTAGTAGGTTCAGATGCCAGCACATCAAGCTACTACAATCTGTCAAACTTTAATAGATTTTCAACTTTATCGCTAAAGCATTAAGGTTCAAGGTTGGTTGGGAAAATTTCATAGTTTCGGGTAGCTTAATCTGCTGGCGTCCGTACGTTCCCGTGCGACAATTTCCGACCTCCATGCGGGCAAAGCCGCGGTTAAAAGTGTACATATATGAAATTCTCTGCATTTTTGTTAACCATACCGTGAACAAGTATAGCTTGTTTCCGCTAGCCTTATTTCTTGAGTAGCTATGCTGTACCGTGGAAACTTATACCGGTGTTAATGACGGCAAATGCATGGCATGCCAGGTATGTTCCAAGCGCCGCCAGTTCGTGCGCACGGCGGTAGGGGGCGCTTTTTGTCGCTGCAAGATGGATGATGAACTAATTCCTTGTATTCAGTTATTTATAGCTTATCATGAACGCGAAATATCTTTTGATATTAGTTAAAACTGTTGTTTTCCGGCAAACTATTTTATGTTATCAATTAATTACGTAAAGGGATTGTTGTTTTTGATTAGATAAAATAAATAATGCAGTAATTGACTTTTTAATGACCTAACAAATTAATGAGCTCTAAACGGAACTACGCTGCCAAAAATAGTTTTTTTACATACATTGTATTGTTGTAGAGTCAAGTCCTCAATGCACTAACAAATGCCTAAAATAATAGTACCTATTGATAAAATATTTGTTCAGGAACTTTTAATAATGCACACAACATTTTTGTTTGTTTCTTTGGGTTCTGTACTCAAAGGGTGCCAACGGAACCCTATTACTAAGCCTCCGCTGTCCATCCGTCCGCCTGTCTGCCAGCGGACTTTATCTCATGAACCGTAATGGGGACAGTTGAAATTTTCACTGAGTGTGTATTCTTTTTGCCTCTATAACACCAAATCCTACTTCCTACTTAATATTATAAACGTGAAAGTTTGTTTGGCTGGATGGATGGATAGATGGATAGATAGATGGATGGATGGACGTTTGTTACTCTTTCACGCAAAAACTACTGAACGGATTTGGTTGAAACTTGGCACACAGATATTTTATAACCAGGATTAACATATAGGATAATTTGTATCCTGATATTCCCACGGGATCAAAATGCGGATGAAACCCCGGGGCGCAGCTAGTAATAAAAATAAAATAAAGTGAATAAAAATTAAAGGAATCTAAGCAATAAACGTGATTTTTTCAGCGTTTTTTGCCCCGTGTTACGGAATCCTTCGTGTGCGAGTCCGATTTGCACTTGGCTGGCTTTTTTTATTATTCAGTCACGATTTTATGAATAGCTTATAATGATTGAAAAATGTTTTGTCAACAGAACAGCAGGCTACAGGAACGAACAGCATTGAAAGAGGTATGCACTGGTTTCGCAAACTGCACTTTTTTCATACTTTTTTATAGTAGGTACTAAGTATTGAAAAAACTTTCACGACTCGTCGACAGCTTTCAGTGACTACGCCAAAGCATTCAGGAATAAATTGCTATTTTCGTAATTATCGTTTCCATTAGAACCTACGTAAGATAACAAAAGAGCAACGTGTGATCTTAGATTTTTATCTTGGATTTTTAGATTTTGGATTTTTTTGTCGTTTTTTTTATGGAGGTACTTAGAGCACTGGTTTCAACAGTACTTGCCTGAACCGCACCAGCAGTGCGATTCTGTTACCATCTCACAGTGAGCGTGACGTGAGCAGTCATTCCAACTAATGCTAGAGATTGACACTATTGAAAGCTCACTCTAAGCTCACTTCACTTAACTTTTCACGGTGAGATTTTACAGAATCGATCGGGTGAGCACTTCCACTTACCGCACTGAAACAAAATTTTGTAACATGCGGTTCGGAGGAACAGTTCATCAGTATTATTTTCAGTTCCCGAACAGCACCTACGTAAAATCTTTACTACTTTTTTGTTCAAGGTATTATCAAGCAAAACATATCGATACAAATTAGCAAAGGTTTAGCATTGTACCGGATTATTCCACCTTATTCATGTATTATGGTCGTAATATAACATCACGCCGGTAATCACCGAAGGGTTAGGCAGATGTGTATCTATAGTAGACTCACACTCCGCCAGTTATGTCTAAGTCCTATGTAATAGGGGTCAAGCAGCAACGTGTTACCTAAGATTTTTATATCGTACAGTCTTTTTATGGTCATAACAGGTCATAACATCACGCCGGTAGTCCCCAAAGGGTTAGGCAGAGGTGTACCCACAGAACAGATAAATTTTATCTGTTCTGTGGGTGTACCTATAGTAGGTACACTTACATTTTGCCAGTTATGTTTAAGTCCCATGTAATAGGGGGCAAAACTATTGCCATAAACTGGGCACAAATCGAGACTCCGGGCTGCTATTGATATATTTCTGATGGTCTATCGTCATGTTGAGCTCCTTAAGTCCCGAGTTGAGCTGCATCACCACCAGTGCACGCATTTGTCAGTATTGACTGACAAATACGTGCACTGGTCCACTCAATCTGCATTTCTTTCCTCATTTCTAGATGATCTTTACATGATCTGACCAAGATTATATCTGGACTTTAAAAGAGACTGTGACCTGCGTTTGTTTCGGCCTTTCTTCTCAGAGTAGTCAGATAGAAAACGCGGACTACATCTAGTTCTTAAAATATGTTTGACGTGTAAAAGTGTTTGTACAAACCTACTTACAGAAATAAAATCATTTACCAATGCATCGTTGAATGGCGTGCAATAGGAGAGGCCTATGTCCAACAGTGGACTGATATAGGCTGATGATGATCAGTTCATCATGTCTGTGGTACAAACTGGACTTTGAGGGTCGAGAAGTTGGAGTCGCGTCACAACTCGGACTTCAAGTCGTTCGTGGTGCGTGTTCCGACACATCATCTCGAGAAGTTCCTCAAGGAAGAGTTCTGGCCGAAGGGTATTGTGTACCGCCGGTTTCGTGGTCGGCTACATGACACCAGTCAGCGAAACACGACGCAGACACTTCGTGTGCGTTAGTTTGTTTTTTTAGTGTAATTATAATGTTGTATGTATTTATAGTATTTTTAAGTAATATTAATATTGTGTTGTATGTGTTTTTATGGGCCTTGATGCCTGAAATAAATGGATAAATAAATAATAATAAATAAATAAATTACCCACGCAGACATTATATTACCTTCATGAGTAATGAAATTAATATTTATTTGTGACATAATATAGGTATTTACATTATATAAGCTAAAATTTAAAATAATGGTATGTACATGAGAAAAAATAAGCAAAATAATCATAGGGCATCAAAAAATTCGTCCGCATAGTGAGTATAGTTTTTATTTATTTTATTATTTATTTATTTATTTTTTTTAAACGTTGCCCCACACTTGGAATTTCTCCTGTATCGGTGCGTTTACAAACATTTAAACTCACATACACAAACAGCCAATAGTAATACAGGTAGCTCCGACGTGTTTGTGCAAAACGCTACAGGATGTTAGTATCGCAGCACGTGAAGTTCTGTTATTTCTGCCTTCCCCCCTGAGGAAAGGGCGGGAGTGTGATTACTTGCCGTTTTATGTTTTCTTCGGCTGCAAACTGCGGAAATCTACTAGGCTTACTAAGTCTCGCTAAAAATTTTCACTAAGTACCGAATATCGTCCGTCGTCTTGTTTTGGTTATTTATTTATTTATTTATTTATCCATTTATTTCAGGCATATATAAGCCCATATAAGCCAGCGGCATTGTCCGAAAGGGTTACCGCTACCCCCGAACATAAAGGGCAAAGGAAGGAACATGGGTGGGTTTTAGTCAGTAAGAGTCTGACACTCTGACACGGGAGGGGTCATTTGATGATTTCCCAGCCGAAAAAAAAAAAGGCCTATATAAGCACATACGTACACATACGTTATATGCATGCATGTTTGATAGATGCATTGGTGATCTGAGTGTTATTCATCATCATCAGCACCATCTACCTAGCCTTTTCCCAACTATGTTGTGGTCGGCTTGGTAAGACTGGTTTTCAGATTTTCCGGCATCTGACGACCCGTAACAACTATTAAAGTTTATCCACGAATGACAGCCGGAACCAACGGCTTAACATGCTTTCCGAGGTACGGATGGGTTTTGGTATGTAAAGACGGCCACCCATCCACGTCCAGTGTAGCTTAACCTGATCAATCGACCCGTGTGACTGTTATAACTTAGTCACAAGTCCCTACTATTGGACAGGAAAATTGGCAGTAAGTCATACCCACTGCTCAATTTCCTGAAATAACAACAGGATACATTCTGTCTTGTGGTTGTATTTGATGTTATATTGTGTGTTTTTGTTTGATATAAAATTAATAGGAAAAAAATATATCTGCGAAAAGAACGGATAAATAATTATTTTACAAAAACATCATAGTACTTGTTCACCTCGTTAAAAGAGCTTTACCAAGTTCGATGCATTGCCTGGTTATAATATAGGTACGTATATTATTTTTATCAGGTAATATTCTCGAATAATAAGCCCTAAGTGGGAGAGAAAATAATATCAAAATAGACGTTGTAATTTTCCTTTAAGAGGCAGAGGAGTTGGGAACTATTCAAAGTGGGTATTAGATAATAGTGATTCCTTGATTGTATAATTTAAGTAGAAGGTCGAAGACTCGAATAAATTGAAAGAAAATAATACTTACATGTAACCTTTTTCTCTTTATTTAGGCATCGATTTATAATTTGCTAGGCCAAAATGATAACTAATTTAGACTTAATAATGTCAAGTTGACAAAAAAGGTCGATCGCAGCTGTCATTCTAGTCTAGCAAATAAAAAAACAGAGTTTAAATGGTTTGTCCTTCAATATCGGAATTCCTTAATTATACTTAACGCCATATTCTTATTTTAATAGTTGGCTAAGGGCTGATTTTTCCAACGCCAATTAATTTTATTCGAGGAATTATTTTGAATTTTTGACAGTATACGAAATCTGCCAGACGTCAATTTTATTCCACTAATAAAAATTATCTGTCGATTGAAAAATCAGCCCTTAGTATTAGATGTGATAGACCCACTGCAGATGACGTAATGGAAATCATCAAGAAAATGCGGAACGGGACAGCACCCGGAACTTTTTTTTTTATTATAAAAATCGTTGCCCCACTCTAGGAATTATCACACCTGTATCGTGGGTGTTAAACTCACACACACAAACAGCCAGACCCGGAATAACTACATGTAGACAATACAAATATTTGTTCCGTGCGGGAATCAAACCCGCGACACGCAGCGCAGCAGTCGATCGCTCAGCCACTGCGCCAACCGCGTCGTCTTAACCTAACCAAGAAGTAATCGAAATTTATAAAACGATGCCCCAAATATTACAGGAAACCGTCACCAAACACATGAACAAAGCCTGGACACAGAACGAAGCACCCGACACAGGGCTGGAGACCGTGCAGGTACCGATTCCAAAAACCAATAACCCTAAAGATGCGAATGACTATCGCCGCATATCGGTTTGCAATACGGGTAAAATTAATTTAAAAGAATTATCGCCTCATACGTACTAAAAAAACTAGATGATATAATAACGGAATTGGGCAAATACCAAGCGGCCTTTTTAAACAATAGATCAACAGACGACCACATCTTTACACTAAAAAGGGTCTTAGACGAGGAATGGCGTGCAGGTAAAAGAATTTATGTACTCGCCCTCGACATAGAAAAAGCATTTGACAACGTCGACCTCAATGCACTATATATGAGATATCCCATTACAACGAACCAACAAATCATAAAATAAAAAGAAACGAGAAAGCAGTAGAACCTTGGCAAAAGATTCACAGGTGAAGTTCGACCTGAAGCACCTAGTCACGACGTCGATAAAAAAACCATAGAAAAATACCACCCATCTCTCCACTAGTCCAATGCTTACTCAAGGTTGCATATCCGGTAGGCTCTTAAATCCTACCTTTTCTACGGGCATGTCTTCCCTACAATTACCGCGCCCCCCGGTCTACTCCTTGATATGCAATGGTCGCTGTAGCACATTGAACATGAGGCTACAGGAGCTAGTGCGAATCTTGATGTTGATTCGATTAATCGAGTCTGGTCAAACCACGCTGGGATCGGTGCAATTCATTCATTCATTATTTGGACGCCGTTTTTGCGATAAAGTAGATAAAATCAAGACCGTCTCGTTACAAAGTTCTGTGGGGAATACCCCGATGCAGTAAAAGACATTCTTTCGGACGGTCACTAGGCAATTTCAGATATACTGTTCTCGGTTTTACCCCAATTATCGGTCACATCTCTAATCTCTTCGCTGCGGTTTTTCTAACAAAAACACACGATTGTATTCACGCCTGTATCCGATTGAATATATTTGATAACATTGCTTATTTTAATTGCTATCTTCGATACTGTTGATAATTGAGCGCTTCTGGCTAAATAACAGCCGCGTGAAGTGATTGATCTTTGAGGTTAATTAAGCTGCATTGTCGTTGTGTTGCGGAGGACAGATGGGAGTTGCTCTATCATTATTTTTCTAGCCTTTTCTCAACTATGTTGGGGTCAGCGACCAGTCTTACCGAATGAAGCTGAATACCAGTATTTGACATGAAGCGACTGCCTATCTGACCTCCACAACCCAGTTACTGGGTAACACGGCACTTGACAACACTAGTTTCAGACTTTCGGGCTTCTGACAGGTAACGACTGTCAAAAAAACAAATGAATGTGAACAAGTGTGATCTACAAATGACAGCCTGGACCAGAGGATTGCTCTTTGTAGAATGAAGTAATGTGGATGAGTTCTTCTTCTTTTCGTTTCGATGCCTACTCTTCCTCGCTGTATTTTTTACAGAGTCTGAGACCAGTAGGTGGCCACGTTGATTGCGGCATCAGTGGCATTCTTTAGGTCAACCGAGGTGCAGGTGAACGGGCACTTACGATACTCCAGCATGTCAAGCATGGTCTGGTCAGAAACACCGCACTCGCACTGGGTGTTGGATGGGTCAGTAATCCCCCGAAATGAATGTGGGTGACTATAATTGTATTAATATCTATATTTATTATATCGTAATGAGCCTATAATGTTCCCACTGCTGGGACACAGGCCTCCTCTCAGAGAGAGGGAGTGGGCCATAATCCTCCACGCGGGCCCAGTGTGGGTTGATAGATATCACATGTCTTCGAATTTTTTGTTCTAGGACATGCCGGTTTCCTCACGATGTTTACCTTCACCATTTTGAGTGCAGTGGTGATGAAATATTTGACACAAAGTAAAGCGCCTGTCTGGGTTCGAATCTACGACCTACAACTCGTAAGTCGCGGCCGTTACCACTTGGCCACCACTGCTCTCTAAACTTATCGCATATTAATTAATCATAATTATGCCTTTGTGTGCTCAATTTATTATTAATTTAATGTCTAGTTAGTCATTATGAAGTGTGCAGCAGGTGCATAGATAAGATATAATATAAAAATCAGACGATTGTAAAGGTCATCAGTAGTCCAAGTAGAGTTGTAACTTTCTTATACTAGTTATAATTAGTTGATTAATTATTTTATTGCTGTGGTTAATTTTATGTTTTAGGTGTGTTTTTTATGACGACGTACCTAATGATTATCATTTTTATTTATTTTCAGATCATAAAATCCAATTTGCTAGTAATTACACAACTTTAACACTAGTGTTAGTATATTTACAATAATTGATAGTTAGAAAGGTCTTAAAACTATGTTAGTTATTAAACTACGGACTAAGGCTAATAGAACAATCACTACTTCACCACATAAGGTAGGTATTATAAAACGAAGTCCCCCGCCGCTGTCTGTCTGAATGCGAAAAACTCAGAAACTGCCGAACGGATTTTCATACAGTTTTCACCAATGGACAGAGTGATTCATGAGAAAGGTTTAGATGTATAATTCATTATTTTTTTTTGTGTAAGTTGGCTGAAATATGACGATGATTGTTGAAGATGTCGGAAAAAATCAAGCCGACTGGGAACTTTTGAAAACAATTTATTACGGAATAATACACTCTTTACCTAGATTGACACACAGGATACTTTTAATCCCGGTAGCACGTTCCCGTGGAATATTTTCCGATATCCACGCGGGCGAAGCCGCGAGCAAAAGCTAGTCACCGATAAAAGATTATTTTAATTCATAACTTAATAATTTGCAGTCAATTACTACCGATGTGTGTTTGCAAAAGTTTTAAAGGTTCCTAAAGTATTTTGTAACTTTTTGACTTTCAATTTCAGTGTGTAACAATTCCTACGTACTCGTATGACGTCTGATTTAATCTTGAAATTTCCAAGCTTTAATTTAGGTACCTACTACTAGATACTAGTTAATAATGTATTCTGACCACCACGTCTTACCCCGGGGTATCGTATTACCGAGTAACTGGGTTGTGGAGGTCAGATAGGCAGTCGCTCCATGTAAATTACTGGTATTCAGCTGCATCCGGTCAGACTGGAAGCCGACCTCAACATAGTTGGGAAAAGGCTGAAAGCAAATTTTTTACTAGATAATGATGACGTAGAAATGAGAGACACCTTCATACAATGACATTGAAAATAAGTTTACCAATTAGCTACCTACAAATCAATTCTACATAAAAAAAAAACTTTAATCATCAGCAGCCAATATTGTATGTAAATGTCAAACTTCCTGAAAGACAACATAAGTAACTCATACTCCTACGAAATTAGAGATGACGACCTAACCTAGACCACACATTGTGCTAACACAATGACACGAAAGTATCGACAAGTGTTCTGTTAGATTTGTTTAAAAAAATACCCGTTCAAAACAAGCCCGCCGATGCATTCATGTCGGCTAGACTCCGCTTTATCCACGCCTGATAATAGAGCAACATCATTAGGTAACGTTCACAGTCTAGACATGACTATGACTTACTTGTCTAGACTGCTTGTAACACCTAGAACACCTACATCATTCCATACACCTACCAAATTATATAGAAAGCATTCAACTGTCAGCGAATCTGAACACAAATTGAATAATAATATAATTACGAACCGAACATCCCCAGGCAGCGTCGGTCGGAAATCGATTTAGACTGATCCGTATTAGGTCAATAGTCTTTACGTCGCAAACGCTGAGTGCGCACTGGGGTTGTATTTAATAATATTATAGTTCCAATATCGGCATCGGGAGATAGTGGAGATCGTGACGCGGCGACTGCGACGCGCCTTATCGCCGCATCGCCTTCGTGGCCGTCGTAAATAATGTGCAACTTTTCCCGCCACGCCCCCACCGATGCTAGAACAAAAAAACTATGCAGTCGCTAATAAGCGTTTTCATGCGTAACGTTACAAGTTGTCCTTGCTTAATGCTCTAACGATGCATGCAGCAACGTCTGAAGGTTAATAAATAATATTTGTCTGGCCACTGCATTGCCTTAAGCGTTGTAAAAATAGTGTTTGTCACTATTCTATTCATGCACATGACTTGCACTGGACTTTGTTTTTGAAGCATTATAAGTTTTCTTAGAATTACACGTTTTTCTATTATTTGCTCACGTGTTTGTTTGCATACTAACCTACTTATTGCCTAATCGAACAGTTATTGTTGATGTGTTGGTTTTCGTAATCTGGTAGCTAGTTTTATTTTTCTGAGAGTTTTAGAGAGTTTTATAGACTTTTACATTTCATCAATAACATACGTGTTTGGCAGGTGTACGCGAAATGATGCGTAACACACATAACAATAGTTAAACTGTTTAAGGAAACCTTAGCTAAGAGTTCCATATACGTTCATAGTTGATAACATAACGGTGAAGTTATTATAAAAAGTGGTGGCGTAAATATTATGAGCACGCAAGTCCTATGCCGTCTGCGGAAATATGAAATGACGTTTAGAGGTAAAAAAGAATAAGTCACAGCAACAGAAAAAACTGTAGAATCGCCTAATAGACGCTGCATTTGCGTTGGCGCTCTGTCATCGTCATTTCATGCCATAAATGTTCACATCAAACTTGGGGCTAGTAAATAAACCGCTTCATTGAACAGTTTAATAACAGCGCTTCTTGGCCATTTATTAATGCATTGATTACAATGCTGATCGATGTAAATGTTTCATTTTTCATAGCCGTACACAGGAATGCTGAAGATTCGTGTCCCTGAAATTTAGAACCCTGAAAGTCGAGCCGATTCCAACGTGATTTAGAAATTCCACTGATGTTTTATGAGATTTCACTACGCAACCTTTAAAATTTAAAGAGACTAAAATAAAACATACAGTTCGTGCAAACAAAAGAGCTTCGACGAATGATCGCCTTCTCTGACTTCGTGATCATTTACCATTGCACGAACAAATATATTCTCGCATAGCTTTTGGGACAAGATTCTAGAATCAGTCAAGAGTTCCCTAATTAGTACGTACCCACATCTGGCGCAACCATAGCTGGTTATTTGGTCTATCCACTGCCAACTGACTAAATTCACCAAGTTGCAGCTACTCTCACCGTGATCGAGGAAAAGAGAAGCAGGAGTCTTAATCAGATTCAATGGTGCTCTGCCCTGTTACCTGTGCACTTGATGACTTTATGACTGCGACATTTCGCATAACTAAATTTTGGGCCAAACATATTATATGAACTTTTTGCCATCGATACGCGAAGAAGAAGTGGTGCTCTATAGGTTGTCTTATTCCTGATCCCGGCGTGCGTCTCCACGTGTTCGCTGTGCTCTCGGCTAGACGGTGCAGCGGTCGGTCAAACCGCGGCAACACTCGCAGTCGTGGCCATAGCGTTGTTTTTGACTGAAAACGGTGCACGCGCGCTTCATGCTTTATAGCGAGCCACTAAACTTATACGAGCAGCGATCTGTAGTGTTGTGCGATGCGATTTTATTGTCATTGTTAGAGGCAATGGTTTAAATCAAAAGTTTGCTGTCAAGTTTAAATACAACTTTTTGGGTAAAGTTGTCTTGTATTGACAAAGATAAAAGTAACTACATATACAAGGTGGCAGGGACATCGACGCGCAGACGTCGTGAAAAGCTTACACCTGATGCCATAAATAAAATTACGAAAGTCATTCATCTCGGAAATGACCGTTTAAAAAAATCGTCATTTTTGAGTGCGCAATGTATTGCAAACAACGCGAACAAAACGCTGGCGCGCGCGGGCGCGCTACCTACCGCGATACAGCGCGCTGCCCTTTCGAGTTTTATTTACATTGCTGTTTTAAGTGAAACGAGTGAATTTACTGTTTTTTTTTTAATTAAAAATCTCATTGGGTTAGATAGAAATAATGATTTTATACAGTTTACAGTAAAAAAAATTGCAGAAAAAAACGTAAAAATTAAGAAAAAGCCGACGAAAAATTTCAACTCAGGGTGGTCCAGAATCATGTACTGAATCCATGGTAAGCGGCTGCGCGTCGATGTCCCTGCCACCCTGTACACAAAACGGCTAAATGACATTCAGTCAATTAACTCAGAATATCGCAGTCCACTGCTGGACATGGCTCTCACAGGCTGCACCTCAACACCCTGTCCTTCGCCTTCCGCATCCAGTCTGTCCCAGCCACCTTCTTAAGGTCGCCGTTCTATCTAGCTGGGGCGCGTCCCACGCTACGCTTACCGATACGGGGTCTCCACTTCAGGACTCGTCTACTCCACCGGCTATCGGTCCTTCGACAAACATGGCCAGCCTTAACCACTTTCTAAAAATGAAACCTATTTACAAATAAAAAGATAGGTAGATAGGTACGCATGAAAGTTTATTCACGTGTAGGCGTCACATTATTCTTCTAATCTAGAAAAATACCTCATTATGGAATGTAGAATAGTAATATTAAAACAGGTTTATTGAATCACCAATGGGCATCAGACAGTCTGCGGCCATCGCCATAGCATTCGAAGCTAATATATTTCTGGTGAGCGCACTAAGCGAGGTCAATGCTAGGCCAAATCTAGTCGGGCGGGGTTTACTCGATGATATTAAGATACAGGTCTATTAGGTCGTAGGACTTCGGGTATAAAAAATGTCTATATGTGTATATTGACGATTAAGAATGATCAAAGCTTATTTTTCGGCTGTGCTTTATTTTTTGTCAGTTTGAGATACTTGATAAATCCTAATACCTACCTACTAATTCTTCTGGAACTGTTGCTAATGTTATTACATTTTTAATCCTTAGTTTTTATCGCTCATCATTAGCAGATAAAAATCTATTTTAGGAAACCACACACGTAATCCGCTACTCTATCCTATCATATGCGAAAAACGTTCCATTTTTGCTATGACTGTCTGGATTTTTGCAGAGACAAAAAGAGTCTTCAATTTCAAATTCTCGCGTGGTGTGGCCCCACTATAGCTCTACGATGCGACTCACGAGTACGGTCTAGTCGTGGCCCAATGCTCCGACTAAACGCGGCTGTGTTTACACGAGATACTGACTTCACTGACCACTAGCCAGCGGCGACGAACAAAATTCTGTTCGGATATTAAATTTATATCGACCAAACACCCACCTTGGTCATCCATACGCCTGTCTACCTACTTGTGTAGCATGACGCATCTATGTAGACGTTGCTTAAACCTAATGCAGTAGGTGGAGTAACGGTTCCTTTAATTTTACTGATACGTATGCGTTAGTTCTTGTATATAATTTATAATTTTTTCACCTGAAAAATAAGTTGTTCGTAGATTGCGGCACGAGTTGGACTTTTATTGGTGGAAACCGAACTTAGGTACTTAGTTCTGAAAACGAATGTAATTGTTTGATGCGTTGATTGTGTAGTTTTCTTTCATGTACCTTTTATGTGCTAAAAGGCACTTTAGAATTTCAAAATACACAATAAGTAGAATTTAAGAAACTCCACCGTTACTCTTATAAAATGTTTTACAATATTTGTTATACATTATGTCTGACAACCTGTCTTACCAAGGGATATCGTATTACCCTGTAAGTAGGGTTTTGGAGGTCAGATAGGCAGTCGCTCCATGTAAAATACTGGTATTCAGCTGCACCCTGTTAGACTGGAAGCCGACCCCAACATAGTTGGGAAAAGGCTGGGCAGATGATGATGACATTACATAATCAGCCTTTAATGTTGGGAACATTATAGGCTGGTTTAAAGAAGGTAGGAAGTAAGAACTCTCGAAGTAATAAAAATCATTTTACAACTTTTTCAGAAGTAAGAAGGTATTAGGTATATTACATAATCAACCTTTAATGTTCCCACTGCTGGGACACAGGCCTCCTCTCTTGGAGAGGGAGTGTGCTGTAATCCACCACGCTGGCCCAGTGCGGGTTGGTAGATGTCACATGTCTTAGATTTATTGGTTCTAGGACATGCCGGTTTCCTCACTATGTTTTCCTTCACCGTTTTGAGAGCAGTGGTGATGAAATAATTTACAAAAAGCAAAGCGCCTGCTTGGGTTCGAACCCACGACCTACAACACGTAAGTCGCGGCCGTTACCACTAGGCCACCACTGCTCTTTTCATTTCTCATTTTTTATGCATGAATTATACAGCGTGGTGGTTTAATGGCGACATTAATTTAACACGCATATACGGTTTTGCGTTTTCATTTGATGGGTATATTTTAATTTCATTAAACGCTATTATTTATTAATTTATTAATTTATTTATAATTTTCTAAAATCTTGGAGCAACCTGAATAAAAAAAAAACTACTTACTAGATCTCGTTCAAACCAATTTTCGGTGGAAGTTTGCATGGTAATGTACATCATATATTTTTTTTAGTTTTATCATTCTCTTATTTTAGAAGTTACAAAACACGCAAACTATTCAGTTTAGAAAAAAATTATATTAGAAACCTCAATATCATTTTTGAAGATCTATCCATAGATACGTATGGGTTTAATGAAAAAAATTTTTTGAGTTTCAGTTCTAAGTATGGGGAACCCGCAAAATTTATTGTTTTTTTTTTCTATTTTTGTGTGAAAATCTTAATGCGGTTCACAGAATACATCTACTCACCAAGTTTCAACAGTATAGTTCTTATAGCTTCGGCAAAAAGTGGCTGTGACATACGGACGGACAGACAGACAAACAGACATGACGAATCCATAAGGGTTCCGTTTTTTGCCATTTGGCTACGGAACTCTAAAAATGGTAGCGCGGGGGTTATTTGCCGGCGTCACGGAGCATAACATCGCATCAACGAAATTAAAACGAATAACGTGCAAAGAGTAGGCGAATTGGTGGAAAGAGAGAGCCAATGACGGCGAGCGGCGCAGGCGGTGGTTTTCGAATTACTAATTATTTTATGTTGTTATATTTTATATGATTACTGGCCACTAAGCCTTACCCGTGTGTTAAATTAATGTCGCCATTGTAGCGACACGTAGTATAATATTATTAATGAAATCTACATGTGGATACCTCATCATCATCATCATTCTCCTGCCCTTATCCCAATTTATTTGGGATCGGCGCAACATGTCATTTCTTCCATACTTCTCTATTAGTCGTCATCTCGGTAGTCACCCCCTTTCTAACCATATCATCATTCACACATTCCATCCATCGTTTCTTTGGTCTTCCCCTACTCTTATAGCCATTGACATTCATACTCAAAACTCTCCTCACATTTTCCTCATTTCTCCGTAACACATGCCATGATAACCGATTTCCACACAACTTTTCAGCTACCGGTGCTACTTTCAGACTTCCTCTTATGTACTCATTTCTTTTTTACACACGCATGTGGATACCTATAGATACCAAAAAAAATAGCACTAACTCAACAGTTGCCATTTTTTGGTCAAGAGGATTGGTCAAGACAAGTTCAATAGGATATGAAAAAAAAATAGATATGAAAAAAAATTGCACTAACTGTTGTCACGTCACGACCAATTGAACTTGTCTTGACCAATCCTAATAATAATATTGTTTAATTCTCTTACATTGATTTAAAATTATACTGACGCATAGTTAAGGTTAATATTCAAAGCTAATTTTCATTGCGAATGATTTTCTCACGAATAGATGACATTGAATTTGATTACCAAAAAGATATGAAAAAAAAATAGATATGAAAAAAAAAGCACTAACTGTTGTCACGTCACGACCAATTGAACTTGTCTTGACCAATCCTAATAATAATCTTGTTTAATTCTCTTACATTAATTTAAAAATATACTGACGCAAAGTTAAGGATAATATATTCAAAGCTAATTTTCATTGTGAATGATTTTCTCACGAATAGATGACATTGAATTTTATTACCAAAAAAATATTAGTTGTATGCAAAAAAAAAAAAAACGAATTGCAATAATAAATGTTACTAGTGGCTGCATATTTTGCGTCTATCGCGAGTTTAGGAACCTTGAAAATAGAGACATTTTAAAATGCAAATTAGCGACTGTCTGGGTCTACTAATAATTAAATAAGTATTTACATAACTGACTACGTTTGTTTGAAAATTCCTCGTGGTAGTTTTGTATTTTGTATTTTTAATAAAAATATTTGTTTTTATTTTCGTGGAGAATATGTAGGTACTTTCTAGGCACCTAGTAAGTACCTAACTATGAATTTACTACAAAAAAAAAAACCTTTTATTCATCATCATCATTTCAGCCCGGAATCACCCACTGCTGGGTATAGAGCTCCCCTTTCTTATTCCATACTTCCTTTTCTATGCGTCTCTCATCCAGGTATTTCCTGCGACTTTGACGATATTGTCAACCCAACGCACTTTTGGATGGCTCTGGTTTCTTTGGCCTAACCTTAGCCACCATTCGGTCACAGCTTTACTCCATCGGCCAAACCTTTACTAATGGGCCTAAAATTGCAGTACTAATCAAAATAAATTGATAGAAAATTACAATTTTTATTAAAAGTCGTCGATATTTTAACATATTTACGAAAAAAAGTAAGCCACCATACCAATGATTCTCTTAATTCCTGAAATTTTATAAAGTCTTACACAGCTTCATTTAACACAAGTCAAAGAAAAGGCTTGAGTGGAACTGGGTCGAACATGTCAGCCATATGTCAGATGACAAATGGGCTAAGAGAACCACCGATCGGGTCCCACTAAATAAGACGTTATCGCGGCAGGCCCAGACGAAGATGGCGAGACGAGCTTGTCTCCTACTGAAAGGACTGCTGTATTGTCAGACTGCAGGACAACTGCGCCTATCTACCTTTTCCCATAAAATTCTGGTTTTTGCCAGTCCTTTCAGTAGGAGACAAGCTCGTCTCGCCATCTTCGTCTGGGCCTGCCGCGATGACGTCGGACATTTAGTGGGACCCGATCGGTGGGTCTCTTAGCCCATTTGCCAGAAGTGGCAGTAAGAAAAAGAAAAGAAATATTAAAACAACATAAAAACTTTTCTAACCATCCAGTATCAGAGCAATTTCAAGGTCTGTTGTACAAAACTATACTAGAAAATTAAATTCCCGTTACACTTGGTACATTATAATATTTGTGTCACTACTCTATGATTAAATAAAAATAATTGAATAAATTCTGTTTTTCGGCAACTACCTGGTGACCTTCTCTGTCGGTTCCAATCATACTAGACTAACCAGTCTGAACATAGGCCGGTTCACTTGATTACATAAGAATTCTACGCCAACGATCAAAAATTTAAATTTCGAATGCATGTGAGCTATTTAAAAAAAAAGGTTAATTGGTCTTCCAATACTTGGCTTGTCTGCTTGAGTAATAAAGGCCAATTATATTTACTGGAAGGATAAAGGTAAGGATAAAGCTTTGACCTTGGGCTGGCCTAACGTACTAAGGAGTTTCAATAGAATATGAGGTCAGCATATACCGGTTTTGGTTACCACTGACACGAGGTTGGCTGTACCTATCTTCAAAGTTAAGAGATGTTTAAACGTCAAAAAAAATGTGTGGTTAAGCAGTCGCTAATCATTACTTAACTTTAACCATTAATTGGTCGCGAGGGGTATGACACACCCCAGTGCATCTTTGAAATTTTGAATCAACTGCGCTGATGTTCTCGGTAACTTCGTAAAAACGCATAACCTTTATGACCTAGTAGCAAGCAGCACTCGGTAGTCAATAGTTGAGTCAGGAGAGCGCCTTTGGGGTGTTAAACACCCCACGCGACTATTTTCGTGGTTCAAATTTCGGGTAAGTAAATATTAGTTTTTTTTTTTATTTTTATGCAGTGTGGTATTTACTCGTATAAACCAGATTTTGGGTGCTATAATGACTATTCATTGCTTTTATGATCATTTTCTTTCATATAATGAGGAGATTAGGCAGACAGTTGGGTTGGTGACTTGTTTTATAAGGCTTATGGCTGAATATGGGATGCAGTGCGCGTATGGCTACTCGTGAAAGCTCTGTTAATCCACTGAAATAAACAAGATCATTCATCATTATACGAGTAATTTTAGCCAAAAGCGCCCACTGCTGGACATAGGCCGGGCACAAACGCTGCCACTTAGACCGGTTCTGTGCTTCTAGCAAGTAGTGGACTCCTGCGGCCTTCACCAGGTCATGGGTTCACCTTGTGGGAGGCCTTCCAACGCTACGTTTTCCGGTACGCGGTCGCAGAACCTTTCGGCCCCGTCGGCCATCTGTTCTGCGAGCATGTGCCCTGCCTACTGCCACTTTAGTTTGGCAATTCTTCGAGCTATGTCAGTTACCTTGGTTCTCTTTCCTAACTATGTTGGGGTCGGCTTCCAGTTTAACCGGATGCAGCTGAATACCAGTATTTTACATGGAGTGACTGCTTATCTGACCTCCACAACATAGTTACTGGTAACTTTACCCCTTGGTAAGACTGGTTGTCAGACTTTTGGGCTTCTACCGACCCGTAACGATTGTCAAAGATCAACGAATTACAGCCGGGACCAACAGATTAACGTACTTTCCGAGGCACGGAGAGGTCTCGATATGTAATGGATGGTCATTGGTCACCCATCCACGAACCGACCGCGGCATGCGTAGCTTAACCTACGATCGACCCGTGCGGCTGTTATTATTTAGCCACAAACCCCTCCCAGCTTATCATACGTACCTAGGTAATTTAAGTCTCAATTTCCTTTAATTTTAATTTCTCCTCCTGAATTCTTCATTAGCTTTTATCAACCTCAGAGTGCGACACAAAAGCCCAGCAGGCCTAGTTTCCCCGATATCCGATTTTAGCCAGACATGTTCGGCTATTTATATCAACATCCGTTTCCGTTCAAATTAAGCCTGCTCTGTATCGGGGCTTATTTTCATAATAAGAACTGATTATTTCATTTGATAGGTAAACCCCCGAATACTGAAAGTCATTTTATAATTCAATCTGGTCTGTCGGTATATCTTGATATATTTAATAATTTGGTGATACATTTTGAAACCTACATGATAATATTATATTATTATTATATTTGGTGATATTTGGGTATTTATTTACTTTATATGAGAAATCATCATCTGCCCAGCCTTTTCCCAACTATGTTGGGGTCGGCTTCCAGTCTAACCGGATGCAGCTGAATACGAGAATTTTATATGGAGCGACTGCCTATCTGACCTCCACAACCCAGCCAATGGGTTTAATACCCCTTGGCAAGACTGGTTGTCCGATTTTTGGGCTTTTGACTACCCGTAACAACTGTCAAAGATCCACGAATGACAGCCGGGACCAACGGTTTAACGTGATTTCCGAGGCATGGAAGATTGGAGATCTCGAAAATCGGATCTCGGGATTCGGAGGTCTTGGTATGTAAAGATGGTCATCCATCCACGGACCAATCGCGGCAAGCGAAGCTTAACCTGATCGATCGACCCTTGCGGCTGTTATTACTTAGCCACAAGCCCCTTTAGTTGAGAAATGACATTTTATATTATAATCTAAAGAATATTTATAAACTAACATAAGATATACTAGTATTATAGAATATATTACTAGCACAACAAAACTGTTGAAATAGTAAACATAAATACTTATTGGAGTGTGTGTTTCCTAGTCTGTGGTTATCGAAATTGTCAATTCTCTTATTGTAATACTTTACCGTTCGCAATAAACGTTGTTAGAATTTTCTATCTCGATTTACTTAATTCCCACAGGTTATGGGCCCAGGCTCGTATGCCTAAGTGGATAGAAAATCTAATATTTATTGTTATAAAGTATCGACCAATCGTTAAGAATAAGTAATTCGCGAGTATCTCATCGGAGCATCACACCGAAAAATGGCTACGTCAAATCTACAAATTGAGAAATTAGCCGGTCGGGAGAATTATTCCACATGGAAATTTGCTGTGAAATCCTATCTCCAGCACGAGGAATTATGGGAATGTGTCGATCCTGGCACCCAAGTCGACGCCAAGAAAGATGTAAAAGCAAAGTCCAAAATAATTTTGTTGGTCGAACCTGTAAACTTCGTCCATATTGAAAATGCAAAAACGTCGAAGGAAGTATGGACGAACCTCAAAAATGCGTTCGAGGACTCCGGGCTGTCAAGAAGAGTCGGCTTATTGCGGGATTTAATAAATACATCTCTGGATAGTTGTGCAAGTATCGAGGAATACGTGAATAAATTAATGAGTACTGCATACAAATTACGAAACATTGGATTTCAAGTTGATGACGAATGCCTGGGAACACTCATGCTGGCAGGTTTACCGGAAAATTATAAACCGATGATCATGGGTCTGGAAAGTTCTGGCATAAAAATTTCATCAGATTTTGTCAAGACAAAACTTTTACAAGAGGTGAAAGTTTCCGAGTCTTCTGCGTTATTTACAAAGCACAAGAATACCTCTAATAACAATAAAAATGGCAAGCCAAAAGGAAAAGGCCCTCGTTGTTTCAATTGTAACAAATATGGACATTTTAAAAATCAGTGCACAGTGAAGAAATCTAATAGTCAAAATAGTTTTTCAGCAGTTTTTTCAGCATACAGTAATGTGGATAAGGATGATTGGTACATTGACTCAGGTGCCACAATGCACATGACAAGACGCTCTGACTGGATGTATGACATACAAGCTTCTCCGATTCAGCAAATTAAGGTGGCTAATAATGATGCTGTCTCTGTGCAAAATATGGGTAAAGTAAACATTCAAACTACTTTTTGCAAAGATGAGTCTCCGATCCAGGTGAGAAATGTTTTATTTATTCCTGAGCTCAGTGTTAACTTGTTATCAGTTAGTCAATTAATCAAAAATGGTTGTAAAGTGGAATTCACTGACACTGGCTGTAATATATATAATGCCAATAAAATTCTGATAGCAAATGCCAAATTATTCAACAACATGTATAAACTGAATACCATTACTGTAAATGCTTATGCTGCTTCATTTGAAAATAAGTCAGATCTTATTACATGGCACAAGAGAATGGGTCATTTAAACTTGGCTGATGTTAAGAGGTTAGAGACATGTGCTGAGGGTATATCTATCACTAACCAAAATGTTGATACTGTGTGTATACCATGTTGTGAAGCGAAACAAACACGATTACCGTTTCCGCATTCTGGTTCGAGAGCAACAACATTACTAAAAATAGTACATACTGATCTGTGTGGTCCGATGGAGACACCATCTGCTGGTGGTGCGAAGTACTTCATAACCTTCATAGATGACTATTCCCGTAAAGTTTATGTTTATTTGCTCAAGAACAAAATGGATATTAAATCAGTGTTTCAAAACTTTAAAGAAGAAGTAGAAAATGAATTAGAAAAGAAAATAAAAATTGTAAGAAGTGACAATGGAAAAGAATACTGTAATAAAGAATTTTCTGATTTTCTAGCAGCTTCTGGCATCAAACATCAGACCAGTACTCCATATACGCCTGAGCAAAACGGGCTAGCGGAGAGGATGAACCGGACATTGGTGGAACGTGCAAAATGCATGTTATTTGAAGCAAAGCTGCATAAACAGTTGTGGGCAGAAGCAGTCACTACTGCTGCCTATGTCGTCAACCGATCACCTTCACGGGTTTTAGAAGAGGTAACTCCCTATGAAAAGTGGACTGGTAAGAAGCCAAACCTTTCAAATTTAAAGATTTTTGGTTCCAAGGCCATGGTACATATCCCTAAACAAAATCACTTAAAATGGGATCGTAAATCAAGAGAATTAATTTTTGTGGGATATTGTGACAATTCAAAGGGCTATAGACTGTATGATCCACTAAATAAAAAGATTATAATTAGTAGGGATGTCATATTTATTGAAAATTCTAATTATAATGTTGATAATGACATACAGCAACCCGTACCTACCAAACAGCTTGTGAATATTCCTCTAAATGCAGAAAATGTTGAGGTAATATCTGATGGCGATAGATCACAGAGTGAGATCCAAGATGAGTCTTCAAAATCGAGCACTGACACATCTTTTGATAGTTGTGAGTTGAATAGAATGTCTGATGATGAAACTTATCATCCCAGTTCAAATGATGATACAACCATTGATAGTTTCACAAGAAATATTACCTTAAGATCTCATCAGAGACATAATAATTTCATGTGTGTTCAGCAGATCTCAGATCCACTGACTGTTGAAGAAGCTTTGTCGAGCTCTGATGCTGAATATTGGAAAGCAGCAATGGATGAGGAGTATCAGTCTATATTAGAAAATAATACTTGGGAAATTACTACTCTTCCAGAAAATAAACGTCCCATATCATGTAAATGGGTTTTTAAGAAGAAGACGAATGAAAATGGAGAAATAGTGAAATATAAGGCACGCCTTGTAATTAAGGGCTGTTCACAAAAACCTGGGATAGATTATACAGAAGTATTTTCACCAGTAATAAGGGAGGAGCAATCAGTTGGAATTCTAAACGCCAACCTACTGTTGCTCTGTCGACAACCGAAGCGGAGTATATGTCCTTGTCATCTTGTGTACAAGAAGCTATGTGGTTGAAGCAACTTCAAGAAGCATTTTGGCCTCTTTTGAAGAATAAGGCAATGATTATATACAGCGATAATCAAAGCTCTATCAAACTTTCAGGTTCCGATGGCTATCATTCTAGGACTAAGCATATAGACGTGAGACATTATTTTGTACGTGATAAAATTATTCAAGGCACCATTGATGTTCAGTATATACAGACGGATGCGATGGTAGCTGATGCCCTTACCAAAGCAACATCATACTCAAAACTGGCTTATTGTGCTTCCAAGATGGGCTTGATTTCTGTTTAAGAGAGGATGTTGAAATAGTAAACATAAATACTTATTGGAGTGTGTGTTTCCTAGTCTGTGGTTATCGAAATTGTCAATTCTCTTATTGTAATACTTTACCGTTCGCAATAAACGTTGTTAGAATTTTCTATCTCGATTTACTTAATTCCCACAAAAACAATTAACTAATCTAGCGGCAGCGAAATTGTGCTAGACAATTTGTTATACTTACTGCGATATGACTTTACGATATAATAAATTAATTCTAGCCAGACAGTTCTACTATCAGAAAGTAGTCTTTAACACGTATAATGATATGCACAAAACTATTTAAACAGGTATTTTAGTACATACTATAGGCACGTCTAACTAGGCAGGAAGTGTGTCAGTAATTTAGAAGGCGGTTTTTTTCAACAAGTTTTAGTCACTTTTGCTGACAAACTCAACTCAACTTCTTCAAAGCTAGAGTGAATAGGCTCATAATGAATTAGTGCGCTTTACCATCAACGATTGCATCACTGCTTTCCATCAGGTGGGATCGCAGTCAAGCACTGGTTATTATCATTATAAAGAGGACAACGAAAAAGAGGCCAGTTTCTCATATTTTAAATACCTGTGATAAACATAATCGTATACCTTACATTTGAACCTAAAGTCTTCTGATATTCCACTTTTTAACTTTAAACTTTTAATAGAAGTCAGACGTCAGTACAATTTTCTTTGGAGAATGGGTTTATTAAACACGAAATGCTGTAGGACTGATAGTACAGACGCCAGCAGGTCAAGCTACCCGAAACTGTCAAATTTTCCCAATCAACCTTGAACCTTAATGCTTTAGCGATAATGTTGAAAATCTATTAAAGAAATTTGACAGATTGTAGTAACTTGATGTGCTGGCGTCCGTACAAGAGTCTCTTACGGTAATTAGGGCAATATTGGCCATTTGTTGTAGGTAGCGGTCATTGGGAGTTCTATAAACACTCAGAATCAATGACGTTCAGGAGCTCATGGAGCATACAATTCTTAATCATTTTGTAACAGTGAAGGAAAACATCGTAAGGAAGCCGGCGTGTCCTAGAACCAAAACTTTGAAGACATGTGACATCTACCAACCCACACTGGGCCCGCTTTGTGGATTATGGCCTACTCCCTCTCACTGAGAGAAGGCCCGTGTCCCAGCAGTGGGATTATAGGCTGATTATGCTAATCATTTTGTAAGTGTGACACTTCTTAGTGTCACACTTACAAAATGCCAACTATCACGCTAAAACTAAATAAGAAGCTGAGAACTGGGGTGGACAAAGGGTATACAGTCAGCAACGAAAGTCGATGTAGGATAGGTTCGTACGATTTACCTTGATTGCACCGTTGGTCGCAAGTGCGTCTGCTGAGTGGGGGTTCTTGGGGGGTTATTGGGTTTTAACTTTGGGAGTTTCTTAGTAACAGCCCGGAGTTTGGAAGTCGGCAGTCTGCTACCCCCGAGCGTCGGAAAGCATGTTAAGCCGTTGGCCTTGCACCTGATTTTTCCGGTTATGTCGGATCGCCGTCCTATCGAATATATGAGAGTCAGGGAAGAGAGAGTGCGCCTGTGTGCACACAGTTGTGCACTATAATATCTCCCGCGCCGAAGGCTGATCTCTGCTGAATTACGGCCCTGGTGATAAATCAACAAGTCAATTTGACATTCATCATCATCTGCCTAGCCTTCTCCCAAATATGTTGGCGTTAGCTTCCAGTCTAACCGGATGTAGCTGAATACCAGTGTTTTACTGCCTATCTGACCTCCACAACCTAGTTACTGGGTAATACGATACCCCTTGGTAAGACTGGCTGTCAGACTTTCGGACTTCTGACGACCCGTAACGACTGTCAAAAATCTACGAATGACAGCCGGGACCAACGGCTTAACGTGCTTTCCGAGTCACGGAGGGTCTTGGTATGTAAAGATGGTCACCCATCCACGGACCAACCGCGGCACGCGTAGCTTAACCTGATCGATCGACCAGTGCGGCTGTTATCACTTAGCCACAAACCAAGATAATTTGACAGTTCCACTGATAAACTGGCTACCAAAATCAAAAAAAATATGTAATTAATTTAATTTAATTTTCTGTATTTTAAAAAATGTTTTCTTAAATTACAGACGTTTTTATACCTCGAACATTGTACGCGTCTAATGACATAATTCAAGATACCACTGAGTTGGCATTTGCTCCGAGGGAACTACAATCGAATACTCGAGCGTTATTTTTTTCGACTTTTCATAGGCAGCAGATGTTGGCAAAGGCCACTGGACTGCATGAGGACGATTAACGGTTATACCACACGCTTTTTTCGAAATACATTTATGTTTCAATTATTGCTAACAGTTGTGTTGGTTAGCTTCCATATTTGGTTTTCTAGAACGGGCGATGGTTTGTTAGCGTGTCGCAGAGTGTCAGTTTGATAAAGGCCGACATTCTCCTAAAGAGTCACTAATTATGTTAATGAGCAAATAAAGATTTTCCGATTTGGCGAGACATTCTGCAGTTTTACGGGTGTGCTCGTCTGCTAACTATTAATTGATATTAAAAACACGGTTATTAACGTATGAGTCAGTCAATGTTTCAAGGTTTTTTATGCTTTTCTTTTCTTTTTTTTGCGAACTAGTAACACATTTGGTTTTTGTGGAATATGATTTTAAGTTCGAGCAGTTGTTTAAATACACAGTTTTATTTTGCAGGTTTGTGGAAGAACCCTGAAGTCAAATCAACTGTTTTGTAGTTTCATTCTCACGACTTATGACGAATGATTTATTTTACAAGGATTTAACTATCCTTGCTTTCTAGATTTAATAACAGCCACACGGGGCGGTCTTCAAGGTTAAGCAACGCTTGCCGAGGTCGGTTTGTAGATGGATGACCATCCATAGCAAACCAAGACCTCGCTCGTGCCTAGGAAAGCACGTTAAGCATTGATTCCGGCTGTTATTCGTAGGTCTTCATTTCATTTCATTTTTTTTAAATAACGTTGCCCCACTCTAGGAATTTCTCCTGTATCGTGGGTGCGTTTACAAATATTTAAACTCACATACACAAACAGCCAGACCCGGAACTACTTGTAGGTCATACAAATATTTGTTCCGTGCGGGAATCGAACCCGCGACACACAGCGCAGCAGTCAATCGCTTAACCACTGCGCCAACCGTGTCGTCGTCTTTGACAGTTGTTACGACTAGTTTGTCAGTAGGAATATAAAATTCTGGTATCCAGCTGCATCCGGTTAGACTGGAAGCCGGCCCCAACATACTTGTATGTGGGAAAAGGTTAGGCAGATTGATTACTTCCTAGATATAGATGTTTCAAATTGAAATCGGTTCGTCCATTGATCTACAGTCACCATCAAAAGTGTTCCATGTGTGGAAACAATTTTGAATTATAAATCTTCCGAAAATGTTTCACAATTAGTTCGTAAAACATAACCATAACCTAAATATGGCAATCAACCATAGGACATAAATTAAGAAAAAAAATACTAATGTGGTTAATTGCGCATAAGTATTTTGTATCATACAAAATATATATGAATAGATGTTATCTAAGAAAGAAAAATAGTTTAGAACCAATTCAATTTATCTACGTAATTGTAGTCTGATTTAATATCTTTATTTTAGTAGCTAGTAATTCAATTCTATGAATAAATAATTGCTTTCTTTAGACTTTTAACTGCTAAGTAAATTAACTAACTACAGTATATAAAATATTGTATTTGCATGGCTTTTGAATTCATAGTTAAATGAATACCTTAGGGTTTTATTTTAAATATTGACGTGTAAAAGCGTTTGTACAAACCTACTTACAGAAAATAAATCATTTATCAAACGTTGCTTAAAGTTAAGCAATGACATCTCGTAAACCATACATTTTTTGACACTAGCATTTGCCCACGGCTTCGCCCATGTAGTTGGAAATTATCCCTCGAGATCATACTAACGGCATAAAAAGTATGACACAGTAGGTCTATCCGTGTGCCTTTCATCCAAATCTAAAGGTAACTGACAGACAGACATAATTAAGTTTCGCATTTATAATATTAAATAATATATGAAATCTATACATCTATACAAATAAATAAAATTGAAGTGTCTGTAATGTGAAAATAACAGCTTTTACTAAATGCATAATGAAAGTATATACGGTACTTATCAATCTATACAATTAAATAAAATTGAAGTGTGTTTTTAATGTGATAATAATAGCTTTTTTTATTAAATGCATACGAAACTACAGCAGCAGTAGTGCATATACGGTACTTATTAAACAAAAAACGATTTTTAAATTTTTTGTATGTCAGTCTGTTTGTTCCGGCTAATCTCCGAAACGCTAGACCGATTTTGATGAAATTTGGTATGGGCTACTTTTATTGACATACCACCGACGTGCGAAGATGTGATGTCGTGTCGTGGAAATCTACGACGTGTAACGTAACAATTCACACAAAGGCACGTCGTCGTTTCGTTAAAACTATCTATGTTCGTACTACTCGTATAGGGCCAAAACACATAGACACAATACGACATCGCATCGCGTTGCATCGTTTGTATGGGCGCACAGTTATAGGCAGTCACCCCTACAAATAGCTCACTAGGACTTTTTAAGAAACTTTTCCTTTCTTTTTTTTAGACTTTGTTCACAAATATTATTTCTGGGAGCATCTTGTGCTCATTATTATTTTGGCACTTTTTTTTTAAATTTAATCTATATTTAATGTTAGATTACAATGATCCATAATGGTTAGTAACAATTGGAACTTATAAACTATATTAGTAGGGTTACAAAAATACAATCATAAAACACATTTACAACATTATATATTAATTATTAACGCCTATACATATATTTTACTGTCCCTACCACAATGCTCACCCACAGCGAGTATATTGGACACTGATATTTATCAGAAATGATCCTCAGAATGCTGTTGCTCCTGCCGCGTACTCTGCCTAACAGTGACGACACACGCTTGCGTCTTATTGCATAGAAGTCATTAGTACGCGCTTCAGCAAACATCGCGGAAGCACTGCAGAACCGCGGCAACCGCAACAACATTCTGAAGACATTATTGTATTGCACCTGCAGAGCGCTGTATGCCCTTTGAGTATAATTAATCCACAAGCTGCCCGTGTAGAAGGATTGAGAATAGGCTTTGAATAATGCTAACTTGGCCTTAGCTGAGCAACGAGCAAACCTGCGAACCAACAAATATGTTGGTTTACGCACAAATATCTTGGTTTACGTGAACGCAGAGCGCTGGCTGTCCGGGGTAATCACCCCGGACAGCCAATAGACAATATGCCAATATAGACAATATGCCCTAGATATTTAATTTTTTTCACTATAGTGAGAGGAGAACCGTTCAAGAAAATGGGTGGAGTTTCATGAGGGGTTTTATCACCCAGGCCGAAAAACATACACTCGCTCTTGGTCGGATTGTACACTAGACCATGTCTCTCAGCATACCGCTCACAAACCTTCAGAAGGATGCGAAGGGCCCCTATTGATGGGCTCAGCAGCACCACGTCGCCGGCGTAGCATATATTATTGACAGCGACCCCATCAATATAACACCCTGCATACATGCTGCTGAGCTCGCCAATCAGGCTTTTTCTTTAGAACTTCCCCCTTGTCTCACGCCGCACCATCTAGCCTGTACTCTTCAGACAAGCAATCCGCCCGTTTAACAACATTTAATTGATTGTCATACCAAAGAAGACGATGTATTTAAAAGAATACTAAAGGTAGAGGGGCCCGTGACTAAATAATAACAGCCGCACAGGTCGATCGATCATGTTAAGCTACGCTTGCCGCGTTTGGTCTGTGGATGGGTGACCATCTTTCGAGACCATCAACCGAGACCCCTCCGTGCCTAGGAAAGCACGTTAAGCTGTTGGTCCCGGCTGTCATTCGTGGATCTTTGACAGTCGTTACGGGTAGTCAGGAGCCCGAGAGTCTGACAACCTGTCTTGCCAAAGGGTGTGGAGGTCAGATAGGTAAATGATAAATGATATATACATAGTATTATGTTGTCAACTTCTAACTCTTTGATCATAATGTAGGTCTGTAAGCCTTAGTCATTATACACCTCATAATATATAATGAAAAATACGGCAATGAATATTGTAATTTACTTGATCATATAGAATATAACTTATACAATAGATTGCAAATTGGATGCCGGCCTAATTAAATAGTCAAGAACATAATCTACTTATACCAGACCTATTAAATACATGGAATTTATTTGAATCAAATGTATGGAACAAGTAAGCGTCTTTGAGAGGTTACAGCGTAAATGCATGCTAAGAGGTCACTTTTAGTTTTATAAACGGACTAACTTCTGCCCGAGACTTCGTCCACGAGAAACTTTTTGTTCCTCCGACCCACTCTGTCGCATCGCGTCGTTGTTTTTACTTTGTTTTCGCTTAGCATTCTTTCTGACTTTTTTTGTTTTTGCTCGGCTCCTAAAAATCCTAGCGTGATGTTAAGTAGCCTATAGCCTTCCTCAAGACTAACTTCCAGAGATTAGCGCGTTCAAACAAACAAACAAACTCTTCAGCTGTATTATTAGTATAGATTAAATGGTCAAGAACATAAACCAGAAAAACATGAAATTTACGTGAATAATATATATCTATGGAACAAGATGTAAGCATCTTTGAGAGGTTAAAACGTCTACGCATGCTAATAGGTCACTTGGAGTTTTATGGACGGATTGAGTATAAGAAGTAGATTGACCTTTTCACATCGTAACTTACAAAATAAAACGTCTAACAGCACCCTGATTGTGTAACACGCGTATCAATCTCAATCTGAATCATGTTGAAGGATATTGCTAAACCATTGCTGCGTAACTACGTACTACATTCGTAATTATAACGCAATGAATGTTTTTGAACTCTCAAAATGAAAGCCATTGCTACTGATTTACTTTGAAGGAATTTAATTGGTACTGTCACGTTTTAGCTGTCAAATCAAATCAATTAAAATGTTAAGGTAAGATTTGTTTAACATTTGGCTGTGCTGCTCAGTAAAAAATGTGTCACGATATTAATAGCCTGCATTTGCTCGTATCGTTTCATCGATATCTTTCGATGCTACATTGGTAGGTACAAACATCTTCATCATCCAAAGTCCGACTTTACCCACTGTTGGGCATTACCCTCTCTTTGTTTGTGTCAATCTCCACGTTCGTGTGGCAGCGTCATCCAGCCAATCGTTTCTGTAAAAATCTTGCAGTGAAATCTTAGGTGAAGTGGGCTGTCAATAGTACCAATCCCATGGGGTGGAATGACAGCTCACTTCACCTATGCTTTCACGGTGAATTTTTCTACAGAATAGACCGGCTGGTTCTAATGGTTTGTTCTTGTTTATGTCCTTCTTTTTGAAAGAGTTTTCTCAACATCCCCTGAGGTGCGCGATGTCACGGGCGGCACGTGTAGCACCACATTCGATACCTTGATTCTACGAGACCTATTTATGTACACATATGTAAACAGACAAAAAAAAAACGGTACAAACGTGATGCTTATTTCTAAAGAAATCTCTTCCAGCATACCTACCCACGTTAGGAAAGTAGATAAAGAAATGTAGACAGCATGTGTAAGAGTAATAATAATTATTATAATAATAAATCATTTATTTACACAAAACATGGTATATAATACTGTAAAATATAATTGTTATGGCACAAACATGTTCAGTATAGTTTTAAGGTGTATTTACGCATTTTTCTTTCTTTCTGTCTTTCAGCTAGGATAAAACATAGCATGCAAAATCTCAGGGTTTTCCAAAATGTCACAACTTACAGAGCGTCAACATTTTTTATCCATACATTATTTTAAACTTATGATTCTCCTGCCCTTATCCCAATTTATTTGGGGTCGGCACAACATGTCTTTTTCTTCCATACTCTTCTATCCGCCGCCATCTCGACAGGTACCCCCTTTCTAACCATATCATCATTCACACAGTCCATCCATCGTATCTTTGGTTTTCCCCTATTCTTTTAAACTATAAAAGCTAAACTCATTCAACCACTTGTACAACTTTATCTTAAATAATTTTGAATTTAATGTAACAAAATTAAAAAACAATATACAGTTACTTACATACTTAATATTGGCATAAAACTGTAATAAATAATTGCCAGCTAATACTAGACAGCAGGAAATATAATAAAACGCATCGTTATTGCGGCAAAAAATATAAAAACATCGCCACAAATGTTTGATATCATAGATTTAAAAATGCTCTTAATAACGCAGTATACCGGTCGTTGCATCAAGGTTTTGCATAACCGGATCACCCGATAAGGTAACTTGAAAAGAATATTTAACAAGATTATTAACGAAACTCCACTCCGTTGACTCCAAAATCTTTACAGATGCATAAAATAAAATAAAACGCAGCTAATGATTAGCTCAATCAAAAAGCTCAATACTCGTATAATAGAGTCTGAGGTACCAAAAAACAAACGAACGCAGCCTTGACAGTTGAACCAGGACCTTTTGCAGGACCCATAATGAATCAGCCTATAATGTTTCAACTGCTGGGACACAGGTCACACAGGCCGCCTCTCTTCCAGAGGGACTGGGCTATAATTTAGCACGCAAGCCCAGTGCGGGTTGGTAGATATCACATGTCTTCGAATTTTTAGTTCTAGGATATGCCGGTTTCCTCACGATGTTTTCCTTCACCGTTTTGAGAGCAGTGGTGATGAAATGATTTACACAAAGTAAAGCGCCTGCCTAGATTCTACAACTCGTAAGTCGGGGCTGTTACCACTGCTTACTGCGCCACCACTGCTCTAGCCATAGCCTTAAAGATATTTAAATATTTTTTACATAAGTAACACAGTTGGGAAAACTAGTTTTTCCTCCATTACACAATTCATAAATTTCTCAGTAGCTACCGGTGTATTGAAGCATAGTATTGGATTTCATTAACGATACTATACTCAGTCATACTGAATTACTAATTTCTGCATTTTTATACAACTTTTTGTCAGTAAAGTACTGCTACTGTGAATTTTATTATCAATATATTTACGAGTGGCTACAACGTAGGTACATAGTGCAGCATTGGCAAATGCTACATTATAATTTTTATCACGAACGACCTTCTTTTATAACAATACCAACATTATTTTTAACCAGAAAGGTTTTTTTCTTCATATTGCTTTTGAATTTTTAATCTAAAAGTGTCATGTCTCGTCTCTTACCGAGATTTATTTTTGGAAGATTTTTTGGACACTGAACGGAAGTCTAATATATTATTTTTTCCTGCTTTCACAATGAAATAATTTGCTTCAATATTAACGGTAATCTATAACGGATTGAACGACCGAATTCTGTGCGGTCATCCACTGGATCCAAAGGCAGTGTTCCCGAAAATAAACGAATTGTACATCACTAAAAAGTGGTCTCGAGGCGAGTTACATTAAGACTCGATTTGTCCGAAGACTGAAGGGCGATCTAGAATTCGCCCTGCCCGCCACCCTAGTACCAAACGTCTACAAGCTTCCTGTTGGGAATCGAACCCAACATAACAGCTTGCGCGCTACCGAGGATTCTGATTCCGGCCAGCGAGGAGCCTACCGGAACCGTTCGGTTCCGTCAGTCCCTCTCACAAGAGAGGCCTGTGTCCCAGCAGTGGGAACATTATAGGCTGATTATGTACACCAAAGACGTCACGTCGGCGTCACGACGTAATCCTTTGTAATAATAATATTCGTTCTGTGTCTTTTGCTAAGTTTTTATTACTATCTTATTTTACTTACAAAAATTAAAACGTGTTCAAGCGAAGGTTTCCCTCTTTTATTTCGCTACAATAGGTAAACCTAGCAATTGGGCACATGATGGAATAGTTACGTATTTTCAGGCAAAACAAGCATGGTACAGACGCCAGCAGGCCAAGCTACCCGGAAATGGCAAATTTTCCCAATCAACCTTGAACCTTAATGCTTTAAATATAAAGTTGAAAATCTATTAAAGAAATTTGACAGTTTGTAGTAGCTTGATGTGCTGGCGTCTGTACTAAATTGCTAACCACACCAGCACCCTAACTGCCTAATACACTAACAATCATCACCTGAATCATTTTGAAGGACATCGCTAACCCATCGTTTCATATGTTCGAAAAAAAATCTGCTCAGCAATGTAAATAATACAACGAATGTTTTTAAACTGTCAAAATGAATGCCATTGCTACTGATAGTGAAGTGACCTTGAATTGAACTGTCATTCAACCTATTTTTAAGGATTGACACTATTGACAGATCACTTCAAGCTAACTTCACCTAAGTTTTCACGGTGAAATTTTACAGAATAGATCTGCTGGTGTATTTGCGTCTTAGGCTCTGTCGCTATGAAAAATGCCACCTAATCATTCACTCTTATAAATAATCCCACTTTTTTAAATTATCTTCCTTTAATTTAATTTGGCAAAATAAACTTTATTCAAGCCTGCTAGGAACGTTACTACAAACTAGGATTTCCAGTACTTCTGTGAGTGCCATCGCACACAGGAATAATCCAGACGCATCGAACTTGGAAGTCAGAACCAACATTCATAGGTACACAAACGTCTCTTTGTGGGATTCGAATAAGCGTCCCCAAACGTTGGAAGCAAATACCTACCTACTGCGTCGTGTTCTCTAACTTTAAGTAAAGTAAAGTAAAAAGTCATTTATTTTAACATTAAAATTACAATATGGAGATAGCGTTGGTCCCAAACTAGACACAACCTGTATCTTGGGTTAAAGGTTGTCTTTAAAAGATCGATCTTTGTAAAATTTTATATATTTATGTTCTGTAATTTATATGGTGTACAGTAAAGAGTAGTCTATTCTATAATTGGGCACCATTTTTAATAAAACTTGTTTTTTTTTTTTTAAACAAAAATTGCAGATTCCGCAAAGTTAAGAAAATCCCTGGCTCCATTTTTCAGACATAAGATACCTATGTATGTGTTTGGCCTTCGCGTTTTTGTCTTTTTCTGTTGTCTAATATCGTGTTAGTTTTTTTTTTGTATGCCTTAAAATATATCTATCTACATATACGTATTATACATTAAAGTCGCTTTTTGTGTGTGACCGGGTTGTTCTTCTAAACTGCGCAAAAACAGACTTTGATACAGTTTTCACCATTATTTAGAAAATTTATTCCGGAAGTTTTATGTGTGGATAATATTAAAGTTACATTTTTTTTTTGTTTATTCTATACTGTCCCACTGCTAAGCAAAGGACTCCCCCAAGTTCTTCCAGGAACTCCATTCCTGCGCCACCTTAAACCAGCCCTCACGGTACGCGTCCAGGTCATCTTGCCACCGGTTTCTGGGCCGACCTCGGCGGCGGCCTCCATCTTCAGGAACCCATTGTGTGGAAACTTTTGCCCCGCGGTCATCCCACATGCGGCTGATGTGACCCGCCCAATCCCGCAAACTAAATTTACATATAAAAAGAAATCTCGATGTTTTGGCAAGACGTAAAAATCCGGACAAGGGGCGGGTTGCTAGTCAAAGACAAATTAAAACAAAACGTAAACTGAAACCTCACAAAAACCTCTATAATTAGATTTTTCTTTGGCTGTTCTTATTTTTGCCAATCATCAACCAATCACAACTGCTAGGTATGAGATTTCACAGCAGATTTCTAATCAGACTTAATCATCCTTAAGCCGTTAGTTAATTGTATCATCATCTGCCTAGCCTTTTTCCCAACTATGCTGGGGTCGGCTTCCAGTCTTACCGGATGCAGCTGAGTACGAGTATTTTACATGGAGTGACTGCCTATCTGACCTCCACAAGCACAACCCAGTTACTGGGTAATACGAAACCCCTTGATAAGACTGATTGTCAGACTTTCGGGCTTCTGACGACCCGTAACCACTGTCAAAAATCCACGAATGACAGCCAGGACCAACAGCTTAACGTGCTTTCCGAGGCACGGAGGGCTCTTGGTATGTAGATGGTTACCCATCCACGGACTGACGGCTGTTATTACTTAGCCGCAAGCCCCTCTTCGTTAGTTGTGTCTTATCAATTTTACATACCCTATTTGCTCCTGTTTGATTTTCATACAGTGCCTATAAAACGTATGAAATGACGTCAGTGTCGTTAGCATTATTTTTAATTGATCACTTTAAACACGGATCTACTCCTACCAGAACCGCCCTAGCTTTTAACGTTACAGTGGTAAAGCAAGTTTATTTAATGTCAATAACCCACTGTCTTCTTTTTAATCGTTTTGTCAATTTTATTTTTCGACAGCAATAAAGAAATAATTTATTTAAATTGCAACATTAAATGCAGGTGATGACCTGCGGCTAGACACAGCTTATATGGCATTACTGTTGCAGTTCAACCGGATTTAAAGTCGTAGGTATTACTTTTGGAAGTTTATTTATTATTTCTTTCTCAGTCATCATTACGGAAGACATATTAAGTTAGAGTTGTTCATCCATGATTAATTTATTTAAAATGAACCTCCCTCGTGTTGATGAAATCATATTTAATCAATTTAATCTAATTTTAAATCTTGTGGCAACTTTCGAGAACATGATTGATTGACAAACAGAATATTCGAATACTTATTCGTAACTTTATATATAACAGCGAAGGAAAAAAAAGGCAAAAAGCCTTCATGAGATTTAATTTCCCACAAAAACTATAAATTCCAAAAAAAAAAAAAAAACAAAGTGAAAAATAATTTTAATTTTGGAAATCGGTGGCAAATATGAAAAATACCGATGTCGATTTTCAGTTTTTTTCTTAGTTTTTACATCTAGCTTTCACCTTTCAAGTTTATTTCTAAACTATAAAAATATTATAAAGAGTAAAAGATTTGATTTTTTGTATGTTTGCTTGTTACGCTTTTACACTAAAACGGCTGAACGGATTTGGATGAAATTTGGAACACGTATAGACCATGACCCGGAGGAGAACGTCGGCTACTTTTCATCCTGGGTCGCAGACGATGTCTTTCCTTATAAGTACCTAAATGAAGTCCCGGTTTGCACTGAAACTTTTTGCTCAGATTAGAATTTCACTCGACGAATTTTTTTTTTGTTAGCCTACATTGTGTCACTTACTTGTTTTTCCTTTCGAACAGGATGTTTTGTGCTATCGTTGGCCATGTTGGCCCTGCAAACGTTACCAGACTGACAACCGTTTCGACCGTTTTAAGAGCAGTGGTGATGAAAAGAAGATGCATAACAATATTATTACGTTACTGGTTACTGTCAACCCAGGCGCTGTCCGAGGGGGGGGGGGGGGGGGGGGATCGTTGGGAGTTATAACGCACCTAAAAAAGTTTTTATTTCAAAAAGCCTGTTATAAAATATAGAATCTAGGATAAGACCAGATTCCAAAATCTAAACTGCTGTAAAATGAGTTAAAGCTTTTCGTCATAATTCGATAAACTATGTAAGTTCTCTTTTTGTATGATAGTCAAACGAAAACAGAACCTATTCAATGTGGGGTGCTAAAATTTTCAGGCTCGCTTCGCTCGGTCTTGCAATCTACATTCTGTTGATTCTTGACCTTTTCTTCATAAGTCGACAAAGCAAGTCATTCCTAATCCTTTTGGAATGATTAAAAGAAAATCGAACCTATCAGAGTGTGAAAAAAATTTCGAGCTCGCTTCGCTCGCTCTTGCATTTTACATCCTCATAGTTGCTTGGACTTGCCTGCATAAGTCGACAATGTAACTCCTAATTCTGCATGGAAATATAAAACAAATCCTAACCAATCCAAGGCGGGTTGTTAAAATTTTCGAGCTCGCTTCGCTCGCTCTTCCCATCCTACTTACAACCAACATGTAAAAGTTGCGTCCCTGAATAGCATAAGTAATGTGGAGCTGGAGATGTACATGAACCTTAACATAACATCACGCTTTTAACCCCCGAAGGGTTAGGCACCCACATTTCGCCAGTTATACTTTTAACCCCCGAAGGGTTAGGCACCCACATTTCGCCAGTTATACTACTAGTGACTACTGCTACTGCTGTGACTGCTGCTAGTGCTACTGTTAGTTACTGGTATAGGGGGCGACCCCACTGACACCAACCGGGTTCAAATCCAGCCTCCAGGCTGCTTCTGAGCAATTTCTAATGGAAAAACCTAATAACACTTTACCCGACCTAGGCAACGAACCCAGGACCTCATGCTCAGCAGTAACGCTCGTGACCACTGTCTAGTGGTCGTGGGTCTCCACGAGGAGATGTACCTCCCTAAAAATATTCCTCGGCACCCATGGTGACACCCCCAAAATCTTGGACTGCGACCGTGCCTGTGTCAACCTTCATGATTGCACTGCTGGGCAAAGGCCAAAGACCAAGACTTCCAATTATTTCAATCCCTGGCTAATGTGGACCAGTTTTTGCCGGTTTTATCCGGCTCGTCCCACCATCTTTTACGTGGTCTACTGCGAAGCCTTCCGCCTGAGTCTGTGATCCACAAAGTGGAAAACTAGCTTATGTTAGTAGTCTAGGGTTTCTGTCTAAACCCTTACTTCTTTCATCCAAGCATAAGCGAACTCAGCCTATAATGTTCCCACTGCTGGGACATCAAGCCTCCTCTCTGTGAAAGGGCCGTAATCCAATATGGGGGCCCTGTGCGGGCTGGTGGATGTCACATGTCTTCGAAGTTTTGGGTCTAGGACATGCCAGTTTCCTCACGATATTTTCCTTCACCGTTTTGAGAGCAGTGGTGATTAAATAATTTACACAAATAAAGCGCCTGCCTAGGTTCAAGCCACCTACGTACGCGACTTACAGTTGTACGACCTACAACTGTAAGTCGCGGCCATTTCCACTGAGCCACCACTCTTGCATCCAATAATAATTATATTATAGAGCGACGTAACTAATAATTACGCTTCTTTTACTTTCCACGTCTGTGTCCATTAGGTGTGTTGTAGTAACGGCTTGCATGCGAACCCCGGCTGGGCAGACACGCAGTGCGCAGCTTACTTGCGTGTGCCTAATGTTTGCATTTAGGTTGCAACCGGGTCAAAGATGGATTTTATATGAGGTAATTATACTCTTTAGTATTTTTTTCTGTTGTGTTTCATGACAATATTGTTTGACACTTATTAATTATTATAGGTACGTTTTGGTGGGGTTTAATGGCTATTGTCTTAGGTACCTACGGTTAATGTAAAACATGCATTTTTCAGACATAGGTACACTCAGACCAGCTGCTAGTTCCACGCATTTTTTCTATGCACAAAGAAGTCGTAATTTTCTTAATTTTCGAAAAAATCGTTTTGCATATTTCACTACGCCTATACTAACAAGTAAGTAGGAAAGCTCAACTACTTTTTCTAATTTTCCACAACTTTACAAGTCTTCAAGCCTCTATGTTCCAATAATACCAGCCTATTAATGTCCCACTGCTGGGCAAAGGCCAGAGGCATTTCAATACAAAGAATTCTTTTCATACAAAGAATGCACGAGCATTGATCACCATTCTCGCTCAACACGGGTTAGCAGTTTGAGACTTCTATTAATTATAAGTCCAGGTTTCCTCACGAAGTTCCATTTCAAAACTTATTTGTTTGTTTACTTTAAAACCGCCTTATTAATAAACACCGCTTATGTACGTAAACATGCGTCTGTGTTCCGGTCTATCGCTTTCAGTAATTACGGAGCCAACACATGACTTGAGAACTTTTTTGTTTAGATCGATAATAAATTACACGCCTCTGCATAAATAAAATATGTAATTAAACTAATTAATATTTTTTTAACACAGTTTTGCCTTGAAATGTATGCATATGTGAAATAACTGTGCGAAAGAATTACTTCGTACGCATCAATAACGATCTTTGGCACACCTGCCTGCTGTTCTGTTAGAGTTAGATGCTCATTTAATAATTTCTTCGCTCTAAACATACTTTACACGAAGCCTTTAGTACTGGCGTAAATATAGGTACGTAATGCGCGTACAGGAATGTTGACTTAAAATATAAAAATAACTTAAACATTGTCAGGTAAGCATTCGTGTTTTTGCGATAACTATAGCATTAAAAGTGTGGATAAGGGTGATGTAAATCTTGATGCGAAACTGTGCATAGCACAAGGTGACTAAACAGACGGGAAACGCATCAACAACACATCCAACCCAACTGGTAAAGGCAGAAATAAACATGAAGACACGTTTAACGATATTATACAAATATTATAGATTAAAGACTAGTGTGCCACGGCTATGCGCACCCATGATAATGTTTGGGCAGAAAAAATGGTTGTCAAGTGTCATTCCAATTGTTTAATTCAATAATAAAACAAATCTTTTCCTTTTATAATATTATATAGGTTAGATTAGGAAGCAATTTTGTTTCTCCACGTATACCTATGTAAGTAGTTCCACCAGGAGTTTTAAGACTCATAATCACAGCTGCAAACTTAATGCTGTATAAGAAATAGCATCTCACCACCCCAACTCGAAGACCAGAGCTGGTATAAGTGCGCAGTTCGCAAGGAGTACGGCAATAAGAGTGCTCCCTCACCTATTCTTGATTTTTTCGATCTGTTGGAACGAAAACAAGTGAAGCTGCATATGTGGATGCATATATAAATATATACCAAGGCTGTCCATTATAGAGATCCCTGGCACTCCCAGAATCAGCTGTAGACTTTTACGTCATTAAATTATGGGCATCGTGGCATCGCGATTCTTCACCTTCCAAAACAACACAGGACACTCATAACCTAATACCGCACCACCCCAGCTCGGCGAAGATGGTCGTGCGCAGTTCCCATGGTGCATGGCAAGCGCGCACGTCCGCAACCATTATCAATTAGGCGGCGCGCGCGCGTGCGGCCTGTCATTACTGCCAGTGCACGACCACGCACAGGGATGCGCAGAGGCAAAGTCTGGTGTCGATATGTTGCGAATTTGTAGAACTGAAATTGTAGAGCTAACGTATTTCCTCAAGCCTAAATTAAAAAGGTAAAAGGATATGAATAGGCCTCTAGGTAGTAACTATTGTATGTTAAATACACTGCTTTTTCTTGGAGTAGTAATTTAAGAAATTTTCAGATTCTCTAGGAGCATTACAAAATATCAAGGTTTTGGAATATAAGAAGAAACAAGATCCAAGAAGTTTGTACAATTAGATATCCAGTCCCGGAACCACTACGTATCTAAATATATTTTTTGTATTTGAATCGAACCTGTAGATAACGTTGAAGCCAATTAGGTTTCACACTTTCTCTCTCTTGCATCTGAATTCTTCTTACAGAAACTTTGTTGGTTTAAACTAATACAGCCGTATTAAAAACATAATCGAGTTCAGCGCATCACACAGGAAGCACAGTTCGCTCTCTCGCCGCCAAGACGTTGGATGCAAATGGCAAGATCGCGAGATACCGCGCGACCCGCGTGCATTCAGACAGAAACGTGTGCGGTGGCCCTTACAGGGTTTAAGCGACCATCTGATATGACGTCTAACCATTTAAATTAAAACATTTTTACGAGACATTTAAATATTAGAAATTTAATTATAATACTTATAGAAACGGCTGCTAATTTGTATATTTATGAGCTTCTAGTTTTTTTATAAGTAGCACCTGCTAAAACGTGTTAAGTACTTATAAATAATTAGTGAATAAATTTAGTTTGATTATAATCATAAAACTTACATACCTATGTAGTTATGTTGATAATTCTCTAGTATGTACAGACACCGTACAAGCTACCCGAAACTGTCAAATTTTCCCAATAAACCTTGAACCTTAATGCTTTAGCGATAAAGTTGAAAATATATTAAAGAAATTTGACAGATTGTAGTAGCTTGATGTGCTGGCGTCTGTACGTCAATAGTTTATATTTCCTTTCTTTGATTACATTGTGTCCCACTGCTGGGCAAAGGCGTCCCCTTGTTTCTTCCAAACCTCCCTGTCTTGTCCGATCTCTAGCCATGTTGGCCCTGCAAATGTTAACACATCGTCGGACCACCTTCGCCGTGAGTTAGTTAGTTTAAAATAATTTAATGTAAGTACTCAATAACCCACTCATAGATTCTATTCCTTTGTAATATTTTAAACATAACTGTCAAAATGTGGGTGTACTTTAGGTACACCTCTGAACAACCCTTTGGCGTAATAAGGCGCGATGTTATGTTAAGAGTTATGTTTGTGCCTTCTTCTTCTTCTCATGTCGATAACTACCGACTAACCGACCAGCACCCTAAATACGTAACACACTATCAGTCAAAATCTGAATCATTTTGAAGGATATTGCTAATCCATTGCTTCATATGTTCGAAAAACTTGTCTGCTTAACAACATAAATAACGCAATGAACATTGTTGAACAGTCAAAATGAAAGCCTTTCCTACTGTTAGTGTATTACGACGTTACCCCGTTGAAAGCTTGTCAGTTGTACACGTGAAGGAAACTTGTCGATTGTGTGTTAAAGTGATTAAGGCTGGAAGGCTGGGCCTTCATATAATTCCATGCTTTCAATCATAAACACGTAGTATAGAACGAGCTATCGTGACAAGGAGAGCAAATAAGGTCACGTTACCACGTAAAACTAACACTACATTGAACGCTAAAATAATGGTTGTAACACATGACACGCAAGTCTGTAATTCAATATAAAGGTTATATACAGGGTTATTGGTAAAACACCAACAACCTCTTAAGAGGTCAATATGAACAACTTTTACTAAGGGACCAAACCAGAAATCGCGAAAATAAAATCAGCTGTTCCCTACATTTTGACGAGTTAGACGAACATGAATGTAGGGAACAGCTGTTTTTTTTTTTCGCGATTTCTGGTTTGGTCCCATAGTAAAAGTTGTTCATAATGATGAGTACAATGACCTCTTAAGAGGTTGTTGGTGTTTTACCAATAACCCTGTATATATATATAACCTTTATATTGCCTATACGTTTTTTTTTTTCCTTATTTGAATTGTGTCGCCAAAATTTGCATTCGGATTTTAGAGCTCTCTCTTCCCAAGGCCTACCATAGTGTTATTTATGCATACATAAATTATATACATACATACGTACTTACATACATACAAATAAATAAAATTGAAGTGTCTGTTTGTAATGTCAAAATAATAGCTTATTCCTAAATTATAAATAATAATAAGTGGAATAATATTGAAGTAAATCCGATACTTATAACAAAAAAACATTGATTTTAGTTTGTCTGTCTGTGTGTTCCGGCTGTTCTCCGAAACGGCTGAACCGATTTTGACGGGACTTTCACTGGCAGATATCTCATGTTATAAGGTACTCCTTATAACATCAGATATCTGCCAGTGAAAGTCTACTTTTATTTCTAGTAAAATAATTAGGGTTTCTCGAAGTAGCTAGTTTTTTAAGATCGGACTAATAATCCCCACACACAAAAACGCGAAATTGGATTTTTTATGCTCGGCTCAGCGCCGAAAGTTGAAAATCCAACAGATGGTTCTTATTTAGGCATTCGTTTAGGTGTCGCCTGGTGAAAGTGAAAACGGGCATAAGTATTTTAATATGTAAGTCAGCCTACCTAAAAGGCTCAGCGGGATTGTCCGAAAGGGTTACCGCTACCCCGGAACATAAAGGGCAAAGGAAGGAACATGGGTGGGTTTTAGTCAGTAAGAGTCTGACACTCCCTTCCACTCCACCCAGAGCGGGAGGGGTCATTTGATGATTTCCCATCCGAAAAAAAAAAAAGCCTACCTAAAAGGCCATAGAGTAATTCGTTAGAAGATACCAAGATACAATTATGTAACTATTACCATGAATTCAGTACATGCTTTGCTTGTTGTTTCCCTCCCTGCGTTAACAAAATTTCGGCGGTAATGAAAAATAATTGCTGTTCCAGACATTTTGACCACTTAAGTATCGCACTTTTCAATGAAACAGTATTTTTTTTTTAAATAAAAACGATTAAAAATGTCTGCGGTAGAGGGTCTAGAAACATGTGCCGAATTCATGGTTCAGTTTGCGCGTCGATGTGCCTGCCATCTTGTATGTGCTAACAAACTTATCAGTGGCGAATGAAAACTGCTTGCAATGCAGTATCAGGGTTATCTGCGGCAGAAAGTGAATAGACCTGTTATGTTTTGCTCGATCATCACCTTAAGGAGGGTACCGGGCAGCGGGTTTGTCTGAGCGGGAGGGGTCATTTGATGATTTCCCATACGAAAAAAAAAAAAAAAAAGGAGGGTACCGGGTTAAGTGCGTCGTTAATTGTTAATATACAGGATGACAGCGACTATCCCTATACTGTGTCGTACATAAATAAATAAATACCTCTACCCCGTCCAATTTTGTCCCACGTTGCGATACTACGTCTAATTAACTTAGTCTCAAATTACACAAAGTTAGACAGAGCATGATCTAGGTCTCAGGATACACTAAAACGCAGTTGTCTCATTGTTATTATTAGCACATCAGCTAACTAGTACCTGCTGATAATATCAATGTCAACGAGAAAAGCGTGAGAGCCTGCAACGCGTTATGCGCATAACGAACACAGAGTAGACTACATACAGAAGACCCAGTTGGAGAAATCCGCCGTAAATTCAAATTCAAAATCTTTCATTCGAGCGAAGACACATATAGGGTTAGTAACATCCATCGACGCGGGGTCGCGGAGGACCACGTAGGAGATGGCGGGACGAGCTGGATAGGTTCTGTCAAAACTGGAAGGAGGACGCGCGGGCTCGCGAAAGATGGAGGGAGTGGAGGGAGGCCTTTGGCCAGGAGTGGGACAGAGTAGGATAATAAAAAAAAATCAGCCTTAAAACGAAGTGTTAGTAAACGACACGATTCAATGGCACATGTAACTGATAGCAGTGAAAATCTAATCGAAAGTCGCTGTAGAAAAAAAGGAAATAAATAAACACTTACAGGCATACAGTTAAAACTCTACTGCTACAATATTTAGGTTTATTAATTTACTGGAAATTTAATAAATATCAGCTTTTCGAAATAAGCTCGGAAAAAATAAAGCTGTTGTTTGGATGTTTGTCGGTCATCAACTTCGTCACTAGTGATGTCGGTACTGTAAAGCTCTCTACAAGCTTCACGGTGCCGGGAGGAATAAAATCAAACTACGGTTTATCTCGTTCAATAATTATTCCTACAAAATACTAGGTACGTATTTTACACCTTAGTTATTTTGCTTGTCAATCTAATCTCTTCTAATCTTAAATCTTCATGTTTGTCTTGTATTTTATACCTATCGATTTTAACAAACTCGCGGAGGTTGCATATAAGCACCAAATAGGCTATAGTCTCTACAGAACATAAGTAACTGCCGTTGTTAACCGAAGACGCAAGTTGCAGATTTTTTGTTAGAAGTAAACCTTCTGCAGATACTTTCTCATAGCAAAATTTAAGTCCACATTTTACGACGTACGTGTTTTATGGTTTTATGTGTTAATAATCTTTGACTGCGTCGAACAAGAAAGATATACAAGCATGCCTGTGACAAAAAGACCAGGAAAGTGGATTTTTATGAGAACCCAAACAAAGAAATGATATAAAGACCAGTCCCACACACGATATATCATTCGATTCGTTGCAGTTTGAGATTATGGTGTCTCAATTACTGACTAATTGTTTGTTGTGCCTCATTGTCGCAAGCTCGCGTTGAAATTTATGAGATAAACAAAATAATGATAGAGAAATTAAGTATCTTACTTCAAATGAAACTTAATGGTCGTGGGTTCGAACCCTGACAGGCGCTTTACTTTGTGTAAATCGTTTCATCACCACTGCTCTAAAAACGGTGAAGGAAAACATCGTGAGGAAACCGGCATGTCTGAGAACCAATACCGAGAGTTAAAATGCAGTGAAAAAAATTTTGCGTAAAAATATAGCCCGTGCGTACCTCTAATTTCCCTACATTTTGGATAAGTTTTTGACATTTCTTTTTCACCGAGATGAAACTGCGACTGGATTTTAAACGTTTTAAATTACGAGCAATTCTCGTAATTTAAAACGTTCAGAATCTAGTGCCCAGGTCTTAGTGATTTTTGGTGCAACCAGGCCCTAAAGTCAAAGTTTTTCTTACTTAACTTGTATTATTTATTAGAAAATTGAATTAAAAGCGAATAAATAACATCTGACCAATTAGACATAATAAAACTTTAATTGAATAAATGATTAAACTGAAAAACCTATACGAGTATCATAGTAACTAATTATTGTCCATTCGCCATCAAAGAAGGTCCCGCGTGCTGGCAATAATGTTATATTACCCAAAGGAATGGCTGTCAACCAAGCCATTCAATTTTACCACACCGATGAAACTTTTCATACTAAATTATAACTTCTTTAATAACTTTATTTCTGTGACTAATTACTCATTTAACTGGTGAGTAGAGACATCGTTTTACGCACACTAAAATGTTTTAGTAACAGTGCTTTTTTATATCTCAATAAGCTTTGGAATTTATATTTATTTGATAGGTTTGTACAAGCCGACAACACATGATAGGAAATGGTTACCGCCTCCTATAAACTTTTACAACATCAAAGAATTTGCCGATGCGTAGTTAGCCGAAGAGACGAAGCAAAAATGTCTTGTGTGCCTGTATAATTTCAATGGCACCTGTAATTTATCAACAAGAATACAACAATGCTATTGACCTGCAAATAAAGGTACAATTTAATGGTTACTGTTAGCCTGCATCTCCCCTCTGCCGAGGCATGACTTCCAGCTCTTTTGATCCAGGACTAAAGTAGACCACTGGTCGTTTGTTTTTTCCAGCTCCCCCCCACCATCTTCTTCAATATAATGGCTACTTCCCCGAAAAAACCTTTCAGAACAAAGTTAAAGTGACATTTTTAAGCCACTTAAAATTATCTAATCAGTATTTTGTTCCAAGCTTAACATACAAGCTCCAGTGCAGCCATCGAGAGAATGCGTTCCTGGCACCTGTCAACGTGACAATTCCAGCAGTTATTAAATATCAAATTTGCAAAACACGTATTCGTTTGTATGAAACTGACAGGTGTCAAGATCGCATTTTCTCGTCGGACGCGCTGTAGAATGACATACCCAACCTCCATATGTCACCGTAGTGACGCCGAGGCAGACCCAGAAGAAGATGAGTTAAACTCCTTTAAAAATACCTTAATAGCTATGAATAGTGAGAAAGATAGTTCAAAGCAGTAACTGCAGTGGTGTAACAAAACAACAATAACAAGTTCATCTCAATAAGCAGCACTTAAAAGTTGTAACTACTTTTCCTCGTATTTAATAAAGCTGGTTCGTTCCTCGTATTTAATAATTAATAGGTAATAACAATAGGTATTCCTACTTTCTACTTTCTTACGTTCTACTTCCCACTCCTTCTATCCTAGTCTCTTTCATACTAATCCTAGTAATATATTTTTGAGGATGGATGGATGGATGTTTGTTACTCTTTCACACAAAATCTACCAAATGGATTTGGATGAAATTTAGCACACAGATAGTTTATAGCCAGGATTAACACATAGAATACTCTTTATCCCGATATTTCCCACGAGATCGAAACTTATGCGGGTGAAACCGCGGGGCGCTGCAAGTATTTAATAAAAATAATAGGAGTGCCTGTTCAGAGCTCATTATTAATATTCTTGTTAGCTCTCGAACAAAGCTTCGAACAAAACAGCCATATTTTCTGTGAAAGCTTACAGGTACAGCTTTTACTTGAAGAGGTTTTGCTGTTGTTAGAGTCATCATCACAATGAATCTTTTTAAATGAATAAAACCTACATAAATTAGTCGAAGACTTATATTTATTCTTAAATCTTACTAACATTAGAATGGATCCCGTTGTCTGAGCACAATTATATTCCATTCATTTATTCATTCCAATCTGATAAAAATAAGCATTTTTTCCTCGATGAGTTTGTTTAAATAGAAGTTTCTACCACCATAACAAAGTCACTGGGACTTTTGGCTTTAATCTAATTTTGTTTTTATTTGGGACTTTTAGGGCGAGCATTGACTCTAGAGCTGAGGCTAGAGAGTTACGTTTAGGAATGGGCAACTAGCTTCAACAACAAGACAAATTCAGTACCTTGATTACTTTCTGACTAACTGACCGACTCCTTGACATTTCAAAAGTCCCTGTAATTTGTCAATGGTTGAATTAAAATAAATGCAGACAGGCAAGAAACGGGACTGTTTTTAACTTCCTAACTAACTGACCGAATCCTTGGCATTTCAAAAATGCCTGTAATTTGTAAATGGTTTAATTGAAATAAATGCTTAGAGTTCGAATTTCAGTTGAGCTGTACATCAACATGCTAAGCTCCAATCAACGGCTAAAACACACCAAAACAAAAAGCACAAAAAAGGTTCTCCTAATCCCAGTCAGGGGGCGTCGGGTTCCCAGTTCAGTGCATCCGCACAAACCCGTAGTTCGTAGCAACTAGCATCCGAAAGCGGCGCGTGGTCGTGCCACGCTGCGCCCGCGCTGCGTCGTGAGAGCGCGCCAGATAAGTGCGAGGTCGCGTAGCGTCACGAGCGGGCCTACCAACGCTAACAATAGCGATAGATACATACAGGTACAGGGTAAAGAAGCTTATAATTAGCGGATTTAATCGTTTTCAGGGCGAAGATCACAACGGTAACAGTAATTAGAATACCACCATTCAAACAAAAAAGTAGGAAGGAGAATTAACGAAAAATTTGGTTTTATAAGATCTGCAGAAACAAATGAATGCGTCTAGTCTTCATTCATTCATGAGCACATGCTCATGAAAAATATATTATGTAGGTGGAGATATATTTTTTTTTAACCATATTCGCAGCAAGCTCGCAGTGCATAGGTACAGTCACGAGCACCAATATGTCAACACTTGGCAACTTTGAATAGCGATTGTTTCGTGAAATAACGAATGCAACGTTGATATACGACACATTACATAAACCTATGGGTTCCAAAATGCTATGTTCTAAAATAAAAGAGTAAATCGCTTTTGAATAAAGCCCAGTGTATACATACTTTTGCTCGTGACTGTACTTATTAAAACGCTAGCTACTAGATTTAATGATGAAAAAAGTATACAAACTAAATTAGCTAGTGAAACTCTGCAGACGGGATTGTTATCGATATATAAATTCGACGAAGTGAAAACAAAAATGATTTGATGTCTTTTTTGGAAGTCAACGACCGCTGGCCGTATTGTTACTTGAAGTAGGTATGAGTTGAGAAAATACATTTTATTTTGTTTTGTTTTTGTGTTTAGATATCGATACCCATCGCGTCTGCGTGGTCTCGTTAGCTATAGTTCAATTTAACCCTGGTATACAACAAACTTAGATACAGTCATGACACTGGCGCCGATTCCCTTGTTCACAAACTAAACTAAATTTAAGTTCAGTGCATCTTTTTCTTCCTGCTTCATTAAGATAAGGACAGAAGATAAATATTAGTTTAGTCATGTCCTAATTTAAAAATTAATATACTCCATAAACCGTTTAAACGTGATTAAAAACATGCCTACTAAAAATACGTCACTTTACGTCAGGCGCTGACTAATTTGACAGGACTAAACTAATATTTATCTTCTGTCCTTTTCATAATGAAATACTTTCTATTTCATTAAGAAAAGGACAGAAGATAAATATTAGTTTAGTCTTTTAAAAAGATGCACTGAACTTAAATTTAGTTTAGTTTGTGAACAAGAGAATGGGCGCCATTATCACCCTATCAGCCAATAGGCTGGGTAAATCAGTTCACTCGGGGTTCAGGCTATGATTTGTTTGCGAGATAAATGCGTGGTGCCACAATGTCACGACCGAGGATACGCCACACAACTACATAACTATAATAATAGGTAAACCGTAAAGCTCAACCTAGCTCAACGTAACTTGTTATTAGCGGATGAAATAATTATAGAGATATCATTAGGGTTCTTGGGGCTTTGATTAGGGTTTTCAGGGATTTTTACAGGTAGGCAAGGTAACCCAGACAGTTATGTTGAAGGTTAAGATAGGACATGGCTGCCATTTTGAAAACAAACTTGATGCATGTCTTAATAATATAGGGTCACATTTAATTAGCTAGCGAAACTCCGCAGACGCGATGGGTTTCGATATCTAGACATGACTAATCAAAAAAGAAATTGATTTGATACATTGTTTTTTGGGGTCATCGACCGCAGTTAGTGTCACTTGAAATATTGGTTTAAAAATCTGTTTTTTTTTTTGTAAACTTTACAGACGTGATTGGTATCGAAATAAAAGAAAGCAGTTTTTCTCAACTCGTACGTCAAGTAACAACACTATCAGAGATCGTAAACATCCCAAAAAAAATTTTTTTTTAATCCTGTTTAGATATCCATCACGTCTGCAGAGTTTCGCTTGCCAATTTAATTTGACCCTGTGTTCTCAAAAATCGAACTCGTAATAAAATGTGTTTCCAGTAAGTAGTGCTATAAGTTCAATAAATTCAAGGTTCCTGGCGCTAGCGCGTTCTCGCTGAAAAATTACATTACAAAAAGTATAATTTGTCTAATAAAGAGTATCCCACTCGCAGTCCCCATGCCGTTCCCACAGATATCTAGAATGCAGAGTGGTGCATAGTTTTCAATTAGAAGGTAGGAAAGCAGTTGTACACAATGGACAATTACTAGTGTTTGTAAAAACGTCAGTCCATCCGTCCATCCGTCCGTCCGTCGACGACATTTTACATCTAAATTGGAGGGTAATTTGCGAACCTTTCCTCGATGACAATTTCGTAATTAGCCCAGACTTGTTTATTTTCTTCGTCAGTTTTATTCGCTTCCTCTTTTTGATGAGGGAAAAAAGTGAATTGCAATTATACAAACCGCCCTTATAAACAATTACTTACTCGACTGTAAAATTAACACAACATGTATTAGGTGCCTATAAAAGTGGTCAAATTTGCATACAGCACCGTCATCAAATATTGATGTGTAAATAATAATCAAATGGACATTGTAACATACCTATGTTTTCATTAACCTTTAGCAACAAATAATCGAACATTTCGTTGTGGCTCACGTAGGTACTTGTGATACCTACGCGTTGTCATACAATAGCAACTCTGATCCTTTGAATAATAGATTACAAGTCATAGAAAATTACTAACAATTAGACATTCTTCGCGCTGTTTTTTGGTCCCCTCGTGCGACAGGCGATGCAAGTATTCAACTGTTTTGCAAAAGGCGCCAAGAGCCTTACTAGAGGACTGTAGAATATCGTATACTTAGATCCACTTGTGTATGAAAGGCCTAAGGCGAATGGACATTAGACCACAAAAAGTATTTATTTAGACCTCCAATGACGCTTCCACAACCTAGGTTAATTATAAAAGACGTGTGCATCTAAAGGTCATATTTTTTCACGGTAATTCTCAATTATGCGTGAGTGGCTCTGCTTATACAGCAGCAATTAAAAGAATTAGAGCTATTACGTTTAATGTACACGCTAAAGATTATGATAGTAAAAATGTTTCCGTTCAGTTGAGCGTTAAAGTTACCGACATCGCATAAAGAATACTAACTATGCAGGTATCTTTTAATAATACTGCATAAGCGAATGCAATATCCTTTCTTATTATGTAACCTATCAAATTAAATGGAATCGGATCAGTGGGAAGAATGGAGGCTTCAAGCGAAATTTGCAACTCGAGTGACCATATCATGAGTTGTCGATCGGAAACCAATAGACCTATAGAAAGTTCTGGTATAGTCAATAACTGAAACATATTTGTCATTCGATTCTTTCGATCTAAGTGTCGATCGCGTGCGATGACGGGTACCATATAGAATTTTAAACAAACCTTACACTGGAGTTGTCGTGTTCCATTGGATACATCGCTGGCCTTCTTCGTGGGGTGTTTTTATAGGCTGAGTTAGTGTCGTCAATGTACAGTAAAAGAGTGAATTTAAAAGTTTGTGTTCGATTTCAATTTATAGTGTCGCATACTATGCCGCATTGGTACCATGAATCGATTGTCCACTGCAGTTACGACCTCGACCACCTAGCAAGCACGCAATCGTCTCGTTCAGACCGACTAATGATTACAAGTACATTTTTGACGTGACGAAAACGTTTACGCGGCCATTTTCAGTGCGTTTATGTGTAATCATGTGTTAGTCGGTAGCATAGAACTTTACTAGGAATAACATATGAGTGTGGTACCGAGAGATGTCCTGACTGTGTGGGGTCACCTCTCTTAACACGCTCATCAGAAAAGAATATTAAGGATGAAGGATGAAGGTGTGATGCTGACTTTTGACCCTATATACAGGCATGCCTAAATTGGGAATCCAGTAATTCAATAATGTTTTTTTTTACTACGGACGCTTGAAGTAATGTTTCTGGTGAGGTGATGGAGCGGCCCTAGTGTCTGTAACACAGGTTAATTCCTAGCACGGAACTGGGTTTGCTACACTATCCACTATGATATTCCTATCTGTCGCTCATGATGTAGTAATTAAATTACCTGTACTCAAAGTTGTTTGAAAAATAAAGATTATTATTATTATTATTATTTTAATAGTCAGACAATTTTATCTGAAGAATAAATAATATACAACAGTTTCACGTATTTTTAGATATTTTATTCATATTTGTTTTTTATTTATTCACAGATACAACTTATGTGACTATTAAAAAGCATTCCCGTACAGGCTGGCAGGGACTTCGACGCGCAACCAGTTACCATGGGTTCAATACATGATTCGGAACACCCCTGCTTCGAAATTTTTCGGAGGTTTGTAACATAATGTACATACTCACAGTTATCTTCATTCATTCTTCCAGGTCAGACAAGCATTCCGTTACCGTTAGGCGCTGATCTGACTATTCCTCACGACACCAGGTCACGATTTATCCACCACAATCAGTACACAGACACAGTCATCAAACCTTAACATAAGACTACGACGATTTAGTGACATCCAAGGGCTGGGAATTTCGCCCACATTGATTGATATAATTTTTCCTATAAACACTATACTTTCAATACGAAATAACTATAGATTTAATTGTATCGCCATGACAAGTTTGCTTTTAGATTCTTAGCGGCCTGTAAGGTTTTAGCTGATTATACATTCATACTCATACAAAACTAATCCTGGCCACCAGCATATTTCAAATTCATATTTTCTACATGGTATTATTCTACGAGTTGACATTATAAATCCAAGCAATGCAAGGATCAGTTCCAGTTTCGCCTCTAAAGCGAACACAGTAAATAGGCCTGATACTCCAGAGCCACCTATCCCGGGAACACTCAGCGTGCCTCTCCTAAAAGGCTCCGGTACCTGACGGACTCTCTCTCTACACCTCCGTCCTCCGTCCTCCGTACCAGTCGGACCGCTGCTGGCGCGCCTCGCCGGAGCACTCTGAAGTACTGAACCTCCTGAACCTCCTGTACCTATTGGGCTGCGCCTCATCCGAGGGCCGCCTCACCTGGCGGGCTGACTGCGTCCCCGGAGTGCCTGCTCTCTCCTGCTGCCGTGCTGCGTCCTACTCCTGCCGCGTGGGCCCCCTACGGGTATCCTCCGTGCCGCACACGCACCAGCGCCTGACCTCACCTGCACCTGTCACCAGCACCTGCCTCGCGTCGGTCTACCTCTTCAGCTCCATCTGCAACTCCACCACAGCCTCCTCAACCCACCTATCACTCATCTTCATCCTTCCTCACCCACACACTACACACCACTGACCAGTCCATCTCCATCTTTTATATGCCTTATAAATAAAACTTTAATTAACTTCAATTTCCCTTTCTTTACTTTCTTAATTTAAATTTAGTTACGCTACACGACAGGTTATTAAATAAAATTGGTGTTTCATACAATTTGAGCTCGTAGATGTTGCAATCTTCTGAAACCGCAGATATATTTTTTTTTTTATAACCGACGAAAAATTTCAACGCCTTATTCAGAAGCATGTTAAGCTAACCTCTTTTCAAACTGGATGCAGATTTTTTCTTCAAGTAATTTGCAGACAGCAAACAGCAGCAGCAGCAGTTTATTAATAAAAAGCAGACAGCTTTTTACTAACAAACCTACAACTAACAATAGACGCCATTGTCATTGCAATTGTATGCGTTATTATAATATCGGTTCAACTTGAACTGAAAACTGTGAACGTTTAACGTTTTTATTCTGTTTGCTAAGACAGCTACTTAATTTGAATTTCTAATACATAATAAACTTTAAATATGAACTCTTAAGTAATTATTTAATGTCTGACGTCAGCACAGAAATTACATAAAATAATGGCTTTTGGATCTCATGGGTTGTAGAGTTCGATTGCTCGAAAAAAGCGTCTGATTTCCGAAGCTGCTTATACAGGGTTATTGGAAAAACACTAACAACCTCTTATCACTTCTCATTCTTCTCTCAAGGTCATTGTACTCATCATTATAAACAACTTTTAAAAAGGGACCAAACTTGAAATCGCGAAAAAAAAATCAGCTGTGTACGGAACAGCTGATTTTTTTTATACTCTGCGTTGACATATTTGGCCGGTTATTTTTTTTTAAATCTGCTCTTTGCTACAAAAGTGCAAAACGCGGTCAAAATGCACGGAACAGCAAATTTTTGCGCCCATTCGAATAATTTCGGCGTCATGTCCCTGCCACCCCGTATAATCTAAACGTCCAAATGAAATGATAATGAAATTATAAACGAAAGATTATCGATTATTGGAATATTGACACTGACAGCTCTTGAACGCAATTTAGATGTACTGATGGCGTTCAGTTTTATTGTGAATTCGGTCCTGAATGTTTTCAATTGATACAACATTATAATCATCATCCACAGCCCGACTTCACCCATTACACAGGCCTCGCTTTTCTTGTGCCAATCTCCTCGCTCTTGTGCCAGCCTCATCCAGGTTCTACCCGTGATTGCAACGATGTCGTCCGCCCATCTCGACGCCGGACGATCGACACTTCGTCTTCAGTGCCACTCGGTCACTGACTAACTCTATCTGCCATCACTGCGCCTTGCCAGGTGTCCTGCCCAACTCCATTTTAGTTCCATAACTCGTTTTCTGATATCAAAAACCTTCATAAAATGTAAGGCTTCGGTTCTCGACGTGTGGAACTCGCTCTATAAGCCTTATGCCAAGCACGGAACGCTCCATTGCTCTCTGTGCGACTCTCATCCTGTACACAGCCTCCTTGCTAAATTTTGTCAAAATACCTGTCAACTTTAGAATAACTAGTATAGGAATTAAATATGTGAAGTAAAAAATTTATACTTTAACCTTCAAACAAGCAACGAAAATAAGCATAATAATCAGCCTATAATGTTCCCACTGCTGGGACACGGGCCTCCTCTCTTCGAGATGGACTAGGCCGTAATCAACCACGCGGGCTCAGTGTGGGTGTGTCAGAAGTCACATGTCATCGATTTTTTGGTTCTCGGACATTGTTTTGTCACGATGTTTTCCTTAACCGTTTTGAGAGCAGTGATGATCAAATAATTGACACATAGTAAAGCGCTTGTCTGGGTACGAACTACGAACTACAACTCGTAAGTCACAGCCGTTACGACTGAGCCACCACTGATGCACTGTATATAAAATAATATCTGCAGAAAACAGGTTTACATACCAACATTATTAAAGAAAGTGTGAACGAAACAATATATTGTATCAGTTACACAGTTATCTTATCTACAGCCACGAAATAATGATATCATAACATCGTTACCCCGCGCCATGTAAGTATAGGAAATTTATTATTTCACCCGAAGGCGGTAATGTTAACGCCTATAAGAAAAGGGAATCTGCATACAATACATGGGACACGATTATGTTTGGTCCCGAGCAAGCCTACGGGATTTCTTCTTGTTGATTTTTATGTAAATAAATAAATAATTAAATTCTTACACCTGCTACATTGTGTAGGGGTTAACGAAAGAATGTACTACCTATGTTGGTAACTACATCCTTATGGATTAGGTCTCATTGTTAGTGCTTTGAGCTAAAATACTAGTTTCAAAATGAAGACTTATTATAGGCAGATATGGGGGAAAAAAGTAGCTTATACTATATTTTTATTTTGGAAAACAAACGGTTACACTTTACAGTGTTATAGTATAGAACTTAAAACTAATATGGAAGTATAAATGTATAACCAACAACATTTTCCACATAATATAAAAAGTTAAACAAACACGATATACTTGTGCGATAGGTATATAAAATGCCTCATATCCGATCATCAGTAACGATAAAAACTTTACTACCTACTTACTCTCTACTATACATAACATAACATCACGCCTATAATCCAAAAGATTAAGCAGAGGTGTACCTATAGTACAGACGCCAGCAGGTCAAGCTATCCGAAACTGTCAAATTTTCCCAATCAACCTTGAACCTTAATGTTTCAGCGATAAAGTTGAAAATCTATTAAAGAAATTTGACAGATTGTAGTAACTTGATGTGCTGGCGTCCGTACCACCCACATTCTACCAGATATGTTTAAGTTCCATTTAATAGGGAGCGAGCTTATTGCCATCAACCGGGCACAAATCCAGGGGGTCTACTACGAAGTACAAAGTGCGAATGATCGGATCGGACCGACACTTGGCCGAACCGAATATTACTGAACAACGCGAAAAAAAAGTTCGGATCGGCTCAGTTGGGTCGGGACCATAGTCAATATTCGAAAGAGTGTAGGAGTGTAGGATCGGGCCGACTGACCGAACCAAATAGTTACTTCGTAGCAGGAAACGGCCGTACATTCGGCCGATACCACTTTGGAGTAGACCCCCAGGCTCCGGAAATTCCTGACGGAAAAATCCCAAAAAAACTTTGCCCGACCTTGGAGTCGAACCCAGGACCTCATACTCAGCAGCAGTGCTTGCGAGTACTAGACCAACGGGGCAGTCTCTAGGCCTTGAGCGCCCCAGTGTGTTTGTAGGTACCTAGACTAGGTAACCACGAAAAGTGTGAAGTCGATCTTTCTCCCACCACTAAAGTATGGACTAAAAAACTTTATTAAAGAGTTACGAGAGACTAAAAAAACTGCTAATTACGTACAAAAATATGAAAAAGTATGTTACGAAACCAACTCTCCACTATGTTACACCTACTTATGAAATCACCTTCCGCATTATGCATCAAAAACAATAAGTTATCACTAGAATTACCAGTACCTATACCATTCATTCATAGTACCCAACTTCCGTTTACCGGACACTTACATTACAAACCTTTCGTTACTTTTATCGTAACTAAATTCGTTGTTCACACGAATATGAGTCATTCGCAATGTGCGGCCGCGTTCACATACGCCACGACTCGATTCTCGATACCGAGATGCTGACTCGATACATTCTCGGATCGCCGAGGAATCGAGTGACATAACACCTGCGCTTGATTCATTGCACCAGAGATCACGTGCGCTTATATCGGGTGTAATTCTTTAATTATATTATTTCCTTTATCAGGTAACGAATGAAGATGATGTTGCCAGCTGGTTGGCCCGTTTGAGAAGGGTGGCAGAAGTCGAGTGAAAATAATTAACAGGGGAGTAATGTAATAATTACTTGGCAATACCGTTATCCTTTGATCGCTGCCGTCTCTATAAATAGGCTTAAATTTAACGGCGTCATTCACCTACTGTTTTAAATGGCCTTGTTTGACCAATGGGTTTACATGGAGGCCTTTATAAAGAACAATCGTAAAACTACACAGCCATGGCTGGCTTTTGTATGGTACCTATTCATTGGATGAAACAATAGCTTTTGCCATAGTAAACCCAATCAACACTAATAATAGCAATGGCTTTCATTTTGACGGTTCAACAACATTCATTGCGGTATTTACGTTGTGGCAGACAATTTTTTGGGATATATGAAGCAATGGTTTAGCAATATCTTTCAAAATAATTCAGATTGTGATTAATCATCATATGTTACGCAATTAGGGTGCTGCAGGCTAATTGCGTAAAACACTATCAGTAGCAATGGGTTTCATTTTGATAGTTCAACAACATACATTGCGTGTTTTACGTTTTTCAGCAGACACATTTTTCGAACATATGAAATAATGGATTAGCAATATCCTTCAAAATGATTCAGATTTAGATTAATAGTGTGTTACGCAATTAGGGTGCTGGTTTGACCTGGGAACAGCGGCTCTGCCACTATCCTACAGCAATAAATTAACAATTTTACTGACTAAAAATCACACATTTGTGTACAAACTACAGCAATCCGTCAGTAAATTGATGAAAAAGTAAAATAATCAGCTGTTTGCGTCGATTTATAAGTTATGACTTGAGGCATAAAGTTAGGGAGAAATTTCAATTTCAGTTTCTTATTCGCCATTGTATCTCAAACATAATTGTTACAATGCTTCTCGCATGAGCAGTTTGCACTTTCATACGATTAACACCCCTGGGTTAATCAGGTAAACTACATAATTATTAGAAAAAGGCTTGCATGGTAATTTATTATGTAAATATTATCGAGGGTGATTAATTAGGTACCTACTTTTATGGTTTATTAGGTGATTAATAAATAACTATGTTATGGTTATTAAAGTTAAAGTTTTGAGTATGAATAATGGATAGAGATAAGAGTAGGGGGAGATCAAAGATACGATGAATGGACTGTGACTATGGCTAGAAAGGGAGTTACTACCGATATGACGACTAATAGAGAACTATGGAAGAAAAGAAAAAGACATGTTGCTCCGACCCCAAATAAAATGAGGTAAGGGCAGGAGAACGATGATGTCCCCCCCGGTGGGTTCCCGCATTGTCGAGGCGGGGCGGCTCAGTAGCCGTGGCTTGGTCACCCACGGTGAAGCCAAGAGGAACCCGAGGAGGGGCCGCTCGTCAGGGCTTTGCCGCCAGTAAGCCGACGACGTAGCGGCCAACAAGTAGGTTGCGGTGCCGCTTGGGCGACATCGCAACTGAGGCGGGCCGTGATGTCGTATGGGAGGCATCACGGCTGAGGGTTGGAGGCCGCGGCGGGGGAGGAGCGATGCACCGCAATACCGTATTGCGCTGCATCGCTCTCCCTACCTTCCGCTGCCTTGACGCGGTCGCCACCGTCTGATGGCGGACGCGGTGGGGCCGCAGGGGAAAAGGAGTGTTGGTATGACGTTGGCCGCTCTCCCTATCCTCTGCGGCCGAAAATTGGCAGGCAGCGGGGCCAATGACCTGATCCGTCGCAGGGGGACCAAGGTCTTGTCTAGCGCCCATGTGCTGGTTTGGTCCCTGGGGTGGTCACGGCGTGCTGTGTTCTGGTGCGCCTGTGATGTCCCCAAGTACTCCCCAGAGGAGAGTCAGGTGACGAACAGCCGCGGCGGGTTCACGGATGAGTGCTAAGGCGATATTCAAGATGTTATTTCCCATATGAAAAAAGTACTTTATTTTTCTGGCGGGCTGACTTTAATTTTTGGGTATAAAATGTTCGACACTTGCATGATGTCCTTTAATTTAATAAATCAACTGTTTGTTTTCTATTAATTAAATTAAATTTTATACAAAATCATCAATCTCCTTTAGTGACCGTCCACCTAAACAAAACGAGCAGAGATAGATTTAAAAAATTCAGAGCTTTCTTAATTTTATCTAGAGCTGCAGACCGAAACAGTTTAACGGTTCAAAATGTCTATTATTAACCTGGTAGGTGGTAGTTACCTACCTAAGTTTTCCTGTTATTTCTGCGCGATTGCCAAATGAAGTGTTAAATCATTAGAACCGAATTCAGTCATGAAAGATTTTGTACAATCATCGTTCAACGAACAGAGATTACAAAAGATCAGTATAAATTATATTGATGACACGATATCTTTATGGCATGGCCACCTATTGCTCTTCATCTGGGTCATAGCCTCATGTGGAGTAACAGCTGACTCACCATCATTCTCTTGCACTTATCCCAATTCATTTGGGGTTGGTTCAGCATGTCTTTTTTCCATACTTCTCTATTAGTCGTCATCTCAGGTGGTCACCCCCTTTCTAGGCATATTATCTTCCACACAGCCCATTTCTGTTTCTTTGGACTTCCCGTATTTGTACGTATCCATATTCATACTCAAAACCTCCCTCACGACATTTTCGCATCACATGCCACACCATAAAAGCCTAGAAAAAGATGTAAAGGAGTACCATCATCTGCCTGGCCGTATTTCTACCATGTTGGGGTCGACTACAGCTGAATAACAGAGAAAATCTAGTCCAATATTTATAAAAGTACACTGACTCTCAGAAAACCTAAAAATAACTATTCTGTAAAAATATATTATGAGAACTGGGATAAAGATTTCTTTGTGAAAGGATTCGTTCGACGAAGTTAGTGCCTACTACAGTTACTATTTTTATCTCACAAAGCGACGCGCGCTTTACTTGTAGTAACCAAGTGTATTAACACGCTGTGAATGTGTGCGTGAAGATGAGCGCCACCTCATAACGCACGCACGAACACACAGACACTTCTAACTTTGCCATTGTCTCGGACGGTACCGAGAGCTCCTGCGTTTACACACACAATCACAGCGTGTTTGTACACTTGGTAACCACAAGTAGTCTTCTCCGTCGACTAGTCTCATCGAAGTGGGGTGCTTCGCCTGACGTTATGCGGACTACTGGTCTGGCGCTGTCTTTTTCTGCGGGAGAATTCGCATGCCCCGTGTGGAGTCGTTCCGCCCATGCAAAGTTAGTGGATATAGCTTTGAATGAAACGGGCCGAATCATCACTGGTTGTCTAAAACCGACCCCGGTACAAATGCTGTATCGACTGGTAGGAATAGCGCCACCAGTGATTGGTAGAGCGGTGACAAGCTCCAGCGAAAGAGTTCTGTCAAATTAGTCAGCGCCTGACGTAAATTGACGTGTTTTTAGCCGCCATGTTTTTAATCACGTCTAAACTGTCTATGGAGTATCTTAATTTGACAGGAATAAACAAATATTTTATCTTCTGTCCTTTTCTAAATGAAATAGAAAGAAAAAGATGCACTGAATTTAAATTTAGTTTAGTTTGTGAACAAGGGAATCGGCGCCATTGTTATTGTTAAACCATTGCTTCATATGTTCGAAAATTTTGTCTGCTCAGCAACGTAAATAACGCAATTAATGTTGTTGAACTGTCAAAATGAAAGCTATCTCACCTGGTGAGTCGTCAGCCAGTTTGATAAGCTATTACATAACCAGTTACTTTCTTAAATAACAAAAGTATATAATAAAAGATAGTTGGTAGATAACTAATGCAATTTTCCCGCTACTCGTTTGTTAGAATCAAATCAATTGATATGCTGTTTTTTTTTTTGTAAAATAGACTTATTACGTCTGGCCTCAATTGCCGCCCATTCAGCAGTATGTCGGAATCAAAAGAAATCGCATTCAATGTACGGTCACCAAACGAGATAAGTAACTAGGGTCGTCGAATATAGTTGAATTTTTGTAAGAAACCGATAGGTGTTTTCGAATTTAATTTAATTTAATGAATACAAAACAAACAGTTCATTTTACAAATTATATTTCATTCGAATACATCAATCGGTTCCTTACTAAACTTCAACTATAACTTATAACCCCTGGCTACTTACCTCTATTGGTGACTGTACACAAATCTTAGCGAATAAGGAAAGTTTTATTAGAATCCGATTCTTAAAACATAATGGATTTAAATAATGTTAGTTCGATTCGAATTCGTTTAATTCACCTGTCGGTTACCGTCTAGAAACGAGTCGAGTCGTTTTAGTTGCCATTGGTAAATCTTTTTTTGTTGACAAAAACGAGTTTGTAAATATACAGGATGGTTCTTCGAGATGGGGCAGTAAGGGCTGCCTTAACCTTTGTAGCTACAGGAAAACGGTTTTAGGAGACTATCCTTAACTTTTTGAGACATTTTAATCTGAATTCACAGACATTTTTTTTTTAAGTACAGACAGCTATACCTACATATACAATGTGGAGATTACAATATGAAAATTAATGAAAACATTGGTAATACTAAAAACAAAGGAGTATTTTGAAAGTATCGAGTAAATTCTAACATCAAAATAAAAAAGTGTTTTCTCAAGTCGTTCCATATTCTCATTCATCAATCTCTCGTTATGAGAGAATATACTTATTTGTAAAGATTACTTAATTATCGATTAACGCACGCAAGTCTGAGTTTGGTCGGTTAATTATAGCAATCTGCCAATAATGCGTTGCCGATGGTTTCTTTTTACCAAGGTAAATGGTAGAAGGTAAATGTCGACGTAAAGATTAACATAATTAATCGATGTTTTGCGTGTGCGACGCACGCATCATGTTGTCTAGCCTAACTCTCACTGAAACAGTACGAAAACGGACTAGAAAAAACGTTATACGTTGAGCAACGAAGACCTACTACACTACAAATATTAATTAACAGACATTTAGCTCTATACAGTTACATAAATTCTTGCTGATGTGTTCCATTTTTTTTTTTCAAAACTTTTATTACCTCTTTCTTTGTAAACGTTGCTTTTAGTAAAGGGACGTTTAAACGTCAAAAACGTATGTTTTAATAACATTCGCTTATAAATAAACCCATTAGACTTAAAACATTCATGAGACAAAACTTTGCAGCAGCAGAAGTCAATGGAACGGTCAAAAGTAATCAATGGAACGGTCAAAAGGTCAATAATCAGCCTATAATGTTCCCACTGCTGGGACTCCCCCCCCCCCCCACCCCTCTTTGAGAGGGAGTGGGCTGAAATCTACCACGCGGGCGCAGTGCGGGGTGGTAGATGTCACATGTCTTTCAATTATTGGTTCTATGACAGGCCGATTTCTTCACGATATTTTTCTTCACCGTTTTGAGAGCAGTGGTGTTGAAATTATTCATACAAAGTAGAGCCCCTGCCTAGATTAGAACCTACGACCTACAACTCGTAAGTCAGGGCCATTACCATTGGACCACCGCTACTCTCGATCTAATATCAGAGTATTTTCATTTAATCGGAACAATTATAGAAAACTCGAAACGAATCCTACCATTTTAGTGCTTTCGATTCAATTATTACCCAAATCAATCCACAATCAACATTTACATTTTTCTTCCATCATTTATTTTAAATATTCTTGTCCTGTTTTAATTTCATTAAAGATTAATAAACCTTTAATATCTGACATGTGTGTTCTTACCTCGATGTACTGTATAATGAAGGCGAGCGAATGATTGAAAGGCGTGAAGTAGGCGCCGCCTGCGCGGGGCGGCGCGTGCGCCGGTTCACGCAACTGCGTCGAGACACACACTACTTAGTTTATTGACGGGTACGCTTCATGATTTATTTATTATGGAAATTAATTAATGTAATGTTTCTTTTTATTTTGTTTTAAAGTTGGTTTTGGTTGTGAGAATGGCGTCGACTAAAATTATAACAGTACTGCAATAGGCTTATGAAGATGACACTCGATAAAAATAATAACATAGTAAGTACATATGCCTTTCTCTTTTAAAGTAATGTGTAGATAAGATGAGATGAGGTAGATAGGACATATCTATTCAAATAAATAAAATTGAATTGTCTGTTTGTACATTTTGTACTAAAAAAAAAGGTATTTGTAAAATAAAAAAAATAATTTGAGTCTGTCTGTCAGTTTGTTCCGGCTAATCTCTGAAACGGCTGGATCGATTTTGATGAAATTTTATATGGGGATACTTTGAACCCTGGCGAAGGACAGAGGCTATAGTTATCGACATACCACGCAGGCGGAAGCTAGTAAGTATCTATTATTTTAAACAACTGAAAAACGTATGGTTCCGAACAAATCCAATGAAACTATTATCTGTGTCTATCCATACTTATAAATGATTAATACACTACTTATATACTCTACAATATTGAATTATAAGATGAAAAAAGATCAACTTCAACATGATTATAGCTTTGCCTATGTTAAACTAATTCGATGCTACTTAACGTTCCACGAAACGCAAATAGAACAATTTCTCATGTTCGGTTGTGGTCACGGATTTTTTCTGACAACGCATTAACCAGTGAACGTCTACTACGTACTTGGGTCTTTCCCACACACCGTTAAAGAGAGCGTTCTTGAACCCACGCCACGGTCAGTGGACTGATGATCACAATATGATGATATCATTATCGTAACCAGATACACTAGAGGTTAGACTATCAGATTGAGGTACACCGATAGACACAGATTGAGATATGAAATTTTGTTGACACTAGTTTAGGTCCTAAATCTACGACCTAAGCTGGTGTCTAATAAAATCCATGCTAAAATAAAGAAGCAGACAGGAATAAGCTTCTTTCCTAACCCTAGGCTCCCTAGACCCTATCCTTTAGGACATAGAGGTTAGGATTTCAATTAGATGATTTCTGTCAGCTTCCTTTACTAAACATCAGATTTTGATAACTTGTGAACGCTAGGTTCAAAAGCTATAGTTGTGTATAGTACAAATAATACCAAGGCACCTACCTTCGTTGCATGTCGATCAGTTGTAGTGCACTTTAAGAACCATCACGCTACGCCAGGAGTCTAACCATTAACGGGATGATACCCTTCAGAATTTACCTTTTAATCGAATAGGCCCGCCCTGTTCCATTGAGAAGGTTAATTCCTGTAGGCCACTGGGTCGATTGAAAGGTTGTTACTGAAAGGTCTGACCTCATTGGTGTGTGATACCCATCATCCAACTATCGCATACTTACAACACATAACATAATCAGCCTATAATGTTCCCACTGCTGGGACACAGGCCTCCTCTCTGTGAGAGGGAGTGGGCCCTAATCCACCACGCGGGCCCAGTGCGGGTTGGTAGATGTCACATGTCTTCAAATTTTTTGGTTCTAGGACATGCCGGTTTCCTCACGATATTTTCCTTCACCGTTTAGAGAGCAGTAGTGATGAAATAATTTACACAAAGTAAAGCTCCTATCTGGGTTCAAACCTACGACCTACAACTCGTAAGTCGTGGCTGTTATCACTGGGCCACCACTGCTCACTCATCGCATACTTAACCTATGCATTTTCACATAAAATATGAAAGGTCGTATTCAGCCCCAAAAACTTCCACGCACAATATTCAATTAAGTAGGCCTTAACGAGATAAACGAAATTCCATGTATGTGAACTATTTGCTAATTGACTTTGTTCATTAAAAGCTGTCAAATGACACGCTTGCAGCAGCTGTCATTATATTTCCGAGCGTTATCATGTTTTACTCGCATATTTTTCGACAATGTGTGCGTCAATTTGAGCTGCTAATATTTCAAAGATAATTCAATGTATGTATGTGGAGGAGGTAAGGGTGCGTGCAGAGCATGCGCGGCCATTTAATTGCGTTTATGGTGAAATTCAAAAGGTTAAGCCTATTAGGTCCGACCATCCTGTTTTTGTAACATTTTAAGCATACATAGTTGTAAGCAAACCGCTTTTCTTGTAATCATTGTAATTAAAGTTCTATCCGATTTGCATATTATTATCAAATTGCGTTCGGTAAGGCATAAGTGTTTTAACATTTGCGCGTTGTTCAATTGTTTTTTTTATGGGCAGAAATGCTCATAGCATAATCCTATTTTCCTACTAACGTTATAAATGTGAAAGTTTGTATGGATGGATGGATGGATGGATGTTTGTTACTCTTTCACGCTAAAACTACTGAACGGACTTGGATAAAATTATTATCCCGATATTTCCACGGGATCGAAACTTATGCGGGTGAAACCGCGGGGCGCAGCTAGTCAGCCTATAATGTTCCCACTGCTGAGACAGGGGCCTCCTCTCGGTCAGAGGGAGTGGGCTGTTATCCACCACGCGGGCCCAGTGCGGGTTGGTATATATCACATGTCTTCGGATTTATGATTCTTGGACACGATGTTTTCCTTCACCGTTTTGAGAGCAGTGGTGATGAAATAATTTACTCAAAGTAAAGCTCCTATCTGGGTTCAAACCTACGACCTACAAGTCGTTACCCGCGGCCGTGACCACTGGGCCACCACTGCTCTCAAAAATAATGCGACCTTATTACACGTATAGTATCACTCCACGAGATAGCCATAAAAGAAAAACAAACAAAGTATTCTCTGAAACTATTTTAACTACGTTAAAAATGCATTGTGCTCAGTATAGGGATGAGTTGCCGACTGGCCCACCTTGCCAAAATTAACCGGGACCGTTAGCAAATCAATAAACAGACTCCACCGCCACCGTTGACCCAGTGCAATGAAACTGGAGCGATACTATTTATAAATAAAACAGCTTCGTCTGCATACTGAATGTTATTCCAACGCCCATTTGAATTTTAGTTTTTATTCGATTATTTGCTACGAACACGGGAAGCTTTTATTTGGTTTTATCGTTTGAATGTTTCATGATACGGTGTATTTATAGATGTTATGTATGCTTATATATATTTCATTTCATGAATGTATTTGCAGATACAGGTAATAAGTAATGACGTAACATAACATCACGCCTGTATTTCCCGAAGGGTTGTGCAGAGATGTACCTATAATAATAGTTTGTTAGTTTTTATTCGATTATTTGCTACGAACACGGGAAAGCTTTTATTTAGTTTTATCGTTTGAATGTTTCATGATACGGTGTATTTATAGATGTTATGTATGCTTATATATATTTCATTTCATGAATGTATTTGCAGTTATGGGTAATAAGTAATGACGTAACATAACATCACGCCTGTATTTCCCGAAGGGTTGTGCAGAGATGTACCTATAATAATAGTTTGTTAGTTTTTATTCGATTATTTGCTACGAACACGGGAAAGCTTTTATTTGGTTTGAATGTTTCATGATACGGTGTATTTATAGATGTTATGTATGCTTATATGTATTTCATTTCATGAATGTATTTGCAGATATGGGTAATAAGTAATAACGTAACATAGCATCACGCCTGTATTTCCCGAAGGGTTGGGCAGAGATGTACCTATAATAATAGTTTGTTAGTTTTTATTCGATTATTTGCTACGAACACGGGAAAGCTTTTATTTGGTTTTATCGTTTGAATGTTTCATGATACGGTGTATTTATAGATGTTATGTATGCTTATATATATTTCATTTCATGAATGTATTTGCAGATATAGGTAATAAGTAATGACGTAACATAACATCACGCCTGTATTTCCAGAAGGGTTGTGCAGAGGTGTAACTATAAATAGTTTGTCAGTTATGTTGAAGTCCCATGTAATAGGGTGAGCCTGTTTCCATTAAACGGGCACAATTCCAGGTCAGTAGAAAACGAACTAAGCGGTGCAGGCGATGCGATGCGACGGGGTGGGTCGGGGTACCAAAAAATTTACGCGAACGAAGTCACGGGCAAAAGCTAGTACAAAAGTGAAGAATGACTTAGTTATTCTATTTCTCTTTCATCATCATCATCATCATTCTCCTGCCCTTATCCCAATTTATTTGGGTTCGGCGCAACATGTCTTTTTCCTCCATACTTCTATTCTATTTCTCTTTCATTAGGCACAAATCCAAACTACAGGCCGCTATGAAATGAAATGTCATCTAAGTCAAGGAATCGAACCTGGAATGTCGTCCTCAACTCAACCAATAAGTCAGTTTAATTTCACTAAGTAAATAAAGTAGTAAGTAACCAATAAGTAATTCAGAAAAACTTTGTGTGGATAATAATAGTTAAGTAAATAAGTATCTCTAATTATATTATAGAGGGTCGGCTAATCCTAAAACCATGAAGATGATCTACTACGCACTATGCCAGTCAGTAATTGGTTACTGTATTGCGGTGTGGGGAGGTGCCGTAAAAACCAGCTTGATTCGGGTGGAAAGAGCACAGAGAGCCATTCTTAAAGTAATTACAAGAAAGCCACACAGATTCCCAACATCAGAGCTATACTCAACTTATAAAGTTCTAACGGTGCGACAACTCTTTGTGCTCCAAGCCACCCTGCGGAGGCACGGCACTCTCCCACTCCGTAATCCAAACAAACGAACCTATCTTCCACCTTGGACTCTACACAAGACAACCTTCGCGTCACATCAATATTATCCACTGAGTACCCACATCTATACCAAAATTAACAAACACCTAAACATCATAAACCTAAACACGCATGCTCTTAAATCTGAACTAACCGACTGGCTTCTAACGAAGGACTACTCTTACACGGAGTCGTTACTAACATACACTAAATAATAACACACAGCACACGCCCGTCATACACACACACACACACACACCCCCACACATGACACGGACATCACATCACATTACACCACACCTTCCTTCTTTTTTATTTTATTTTTATTTTTTATCTTATATAGCTGCTTCTTTTATTACTTTTTATTTTTAATTGTTTTTACCGTTTTGGATTGTAAGTCAAACGGTAGACGGGCACAGTCCTCTTGCTAAGTTTTTGTTGTTCATGTCCTTGTATTACCTCGACCAACCACTACCTCTTAAGATACAGGTGAATATCCTAGTTTAAGAGGCATAGTGATCAACCTTTTTGTACAGATTTGCAACATGAACTCTGAATGTGAACTTTTAATCTGTCAATCTGTATTTTTTGGCTAAATAAACGTTATTATTATTATTATATGCATGTAGTTATGTGATTACCGAAGAAAATTTTTTTTTTTTAGCGTCAGCCAAATAAAAAAAAAAACCACCTCGCCCCGCCTCGCCTCGCCTCGCCCCGCCTTTTGCGTCAGTCAAATCAATCAATCAATTATCAATTATCAATAATGGTCATGGTTGTGGTTTTTGGTTTTTTGGTCATTATCAATTATGGTTATTTTGTAGTAAAATTATAATTATCTTATTACGGATGGTATAATAATGTGCTAAAGCTATTATGATAAAGAGTTTAAATAATAATAATAATAATAATAATAATAACCCCACCGCCGTATCTCTACGTTGACGTCGTGGTGGGGCTTGTGCGCTCCGAAATCTAGGCCTGTGTCGGAAGAGTTTACTTTGCCGAAACAGGTCTAGGGTGAGGAGCCAGACCAAGAGAGATACAGAAAACCGCAGGGCAGCATGTGGCGAGCTGTTGGGCAGTAGCGACCCCACGGACCCTATCTCCTGGGAGAAATCTTGTTCCTCACCTCTGGTTTGCCTTTATTGGCCGGCTGGAGTGAACAATGACGAGGAACAGAGCTCCCACCTCATTCTTGCCTTTACTGGCCGGCTTGAGTGGAGACTCGCAAGAGCAAACGTGCTCGGGGGAAGGAAGTATTCCAGTAAGTGCTCGTAGGGATCTTGACCATCTTCCGGGCTCTGGGATTGTTCTGAAAGCCGTGGAATACCTCTCCACTCCTCATAAGCACCTCAGGACATGTTGCCCCCTTGTTGCTACGTCACTATGTGCTAGCGACAGTTTCCGGGGGCCCATTATTGAGTGTGCAAGTCACCCCCTGCCATTTTATCCGTGTATATATAAAACGTTGATCAGGCAGGGGCCATAGTTCTTCAATAGTTATTGGTAACCAGTCCACTTTAGCCACCCAAACCCATAGTCCAAATTTGTATTTTTCCATATCCTACAATAGTCCTACACTAACCGGGGGTTATCCTTGGGTGCACTTGCATAGTGCGTACAGGGATAATCGTCGGGTGGTGCCACATTTCAATAAAATTTCCTAAGGGGCCTCTGGGAGTTGGCTTCGGCCCCTCGTACGCCTTCCAAAGGACCGGGACCCCATGGTCCCGAGATATGTTAAAATGTTAAAATATAATAATAATAATAATTTTTATTTCAAGTAACAAGACTCATAGCGTTAGTAACAATATACTTACAAACTTAAAGCTTTGTAAGTACTAATTTCACAGAAATGAATTAAGAATTATGTATTAGTGCATAATTTTAATATTTATTTTTCGATATAAGCTAATTTATATATTGAGATGTCATCAATGTATGAAGCATCTGTATAATTTATTTTGGGTCTCAATTAATATGCTATTTTCAAAATAATTTATTTAAATTTTAATTGCATTACCGAATCCATTAGTGGGGATGCGCTAAGGTAGCCCGCGTTATTTCATGAAATAATAATTGAATAAGATTATATGAACTTAGCGGGTTTTATTGATAATTTTAATTATTATAATTCTGTAAATACATACTTTTTACGCTCGCAAATCATATTTTGTTCAATATACAACCTGACACTGACCTGCAAAGACGTAATAAAACTTAAAGGACATGATTCATTTCGTACTCAAAAATCAAAGTCTAAATTAATATTTTAATAACAAGTTAGTTTACGGTTAAAACATGTTCAGGATGTTAAATTCAATTAAGAGTTGGTACTTTTTTAATGTCATGCTTAAAACACTTGTTTAAAAAATATGATGTTTGGCATTTTCAATCTAAAATAGCAGCGGAGGGTTAATTTTTAGACTTTCGCTGTAATAGTAAAAAAAGCTCAAGATGTTATTTCAGAATAGAAAATAGTATTTTTTTACTTTCATTTTTTGGGTATAAAATGTTCGACGCTTGAATGATCTTCCTTTCGCGGACTACCATATCGCTTCCCCTTTAACACATTTAATACTAACTAAAAGCCACACAAAATAAAAAAAATATTTCCGTATTTTATTTTACCACTAAGTCATTCCGATTGTAATCAAGCATACATCCCCACATATACATCGGACAACACTACTCCAATTCACACACAATGTAGATCGACTGACCTATAATCAGAACGTGCTCTAACCCAATTAGACATCGATCCTGGGATCAAAACAAATGCGGCTCGGTCGTGTGTGTCCGTCGGTGTCCGCTTGTGTCCGCCAGTGTCCGGGGGAGTCCAAGGGTGTCCGTAAATTTGCTCTGCCGCGTGAATACTTTGAGAGCGCCGATCCGGATCATGCATTATTAAACACATCAAAGGAGAAAAATCGAAATGTGCATTGGGTAGTGAAGCGGTTTTCCGGCCGATTAGAGGCACACGGATGTATCAATTATCATGTGCAATCTCGTTCCCGCGCAACGCCTTTAGGCTTTAGTTTAGAACAGATTTTAAAGACTAGCGACAAGCATGGTTTTAACACTTGACAAAACATCGAAATTTCTTTAGAATAGGTAAGTTTAATATTAATTTATTAAACACAGAAATGTTATCCTACTATCCTACTAATATTATAAACGCGAAACTTTGTGAGGACGGATGGATGGATGGATGTTTGTATCTCTTTCACGCAAAAAACAGTTGAACGGATTTTGATGAAACTTTACAGTAATATAGCTTATACCCACGGAAAAATTCAAATCATTTTGAGGGAAATATAGCTAATCCATTGCTTCATATGTTCGAAATTTTGTCTGCTCCACAACTTAAGTAACGCAATGAATGTTGTTGATCTGTCAAAATGAAAGCCATTTCACGTTCCACGTTCTCAAAATGTAGAAACGTTATTTGACTGTTTTTGTGACAATTTTAGCATCAAGAGAATCCTTTAGACCATAAACTACTGGTATGGAAAGAACTAAAAACCAGACAGCAATGAGCAATGTATCTTTAAAAAAAAAATGCTGTCAACGACTTTTTCATTGACAACGAAATCAATAAATTCATAGATAAACGTATCAGTCTATCAAATGACAAATACATATTTATGATGACGAACGAATTATGAGTCTCTTGTCAATTACAATAATTGTTTCCAATTGACTATCGTATAAGTTATTATACGTAAGTAAGTAATCTATCAAAGCGTCAGGCTACGAGAAAAAAGAAAAATGATTACAAATGGTAATACAGAGGAATTAAATGTGAATCTAGATACGTACCGACTGTTTTATAAGTTTGAAGATACTCTAAGTTAAAAAATATCTAATAACTAGGTTTAATGATAAATACTTCATCGTCTAGCTTTATAATTACTTATGAAAGGTGTTATGGCCAATATAGCATTTTAATTGTCCAATTAAATACTTTTTTTATCATCTATATTTAATTGGGTATTATAAATGATCACACGTTGGCCGCAAATGACGCTTATAACGAGCTTATTAATATGTATTCGTAATATTTCCTTTTTGTGTTATTATTTTAGCAGCTTAGAATAGATTAAGGCAGTCAGGTTGTTTGCAACTGACTTTATCGACTGGTTTTTAATCTCCAAAATCTTGTTAACGCGGTGGCACAGTCGTATCCGCCCCGACTGATTTCCTAGAAACAAAAATTTGAGGACATGTGACAACCACCAACCCGCACTGAGCCCGCGTGGTGGATTACGGCACAGAGAAGAGGCCTGTGTCCCAGCAGTGGGGACATTATAGGCTGATTATGCTTATTAACTATAAAATCGTGCATGAATTTTCGTCAATTATGTTTGTATGTGGTGTATTGTGTCTTTTTTTAGTCTGTGCTTAATAAATGTATTTTCTTTTAACATGCATTAGGTGTGCTACACACTTGTAGGTGCCGGCTGATTCGGGACAGCCGGGTGGGAAAATACACAGGGTCAAATTAAATTAGGTAGCGAAACTTGACAAACGTGATGGGTTTCGATAACTAAACATATTAAAACAAAAAATAAATATGATTTAATGAAGTTTTTTGGGGTCAACGACCGATGCGCTGGTAGTGTCAATATCGTTACTCATCACGTCTGCGGATCTACTCTCTAAGTCCGTCAACAAAGATTCGGGGCCGTCCGAACATAGATGATCCGTTAAAACTAGTGTCAAAATCAGTTTTTCGGTATGGCATAGACACATCGCGAGTAGGAACAACTGTCAACTTGTGTTGTCATTCATTCTTAGTTCGGACTCCGAACTAATTTGATGGTAGTAGGACATACGGTGTAGAAAACAGCCGTAACTTCGGTGGAAACTACGGATTACGTGATTAGAGTGTAGACGGTAGGCCCCCAATTTCGCTAACTAATTTAATTTATTTCGCTTTTTTTCGGATTTTGTCGCCCGGCTGCGCCGAATCATGCCAACCCGAACAGCACCCTATTTGCCTAACACACTATCAATCTCAATCTGAATCATTTTGAAGGATATTGCTAATCCATTGCTTCATATGTTTGAAAAATGTGTCTGTTCAACAACGTAAATAACGCAATGAATGTTGGTGAAATGTCAAAATGAAACCCATTGCCACTGATAGTGTATTACGCAATAACCCCGCAGGTGTGAAGCATTCCTTACTCAGGGTATTTATCTGGTTGCGACACGGCACATTACCCACCTCTCTGATACAAAACTACACTACTTTAGTACTACACTAAAACTACACTATTTTGGGGCCAAATCTAAGCAATAAGGCTTACATTAGGCTCAAAAATAGTATAGTATAACACACAACTATATTGTATTATTGCGGAATCGACAACATTATATGGTAAGCAGAATAAACGCTAAGCAGATAACACTTATCTCTACATCTGTTCTCAAACGTTTATCCAATGAAGCAAGAAAATGGCTTCGATACAAAAAAATAGCCATTTGCGTAGTATAACGATATACATTAATAAGCCACTAAAACTCAAAACAATGAGAGAACATTCACATTTTTTTCCACCCTTTCGCATTGTAAGGGCAGTTTTACATACATTATAATGTAGGGAAATGTGAAGAAACCAGCCGTCCACGTCGGTACGCGAACAGAATTAAGTCAGCACAATGGTTTATTAGTCCAAGGAAATTGTTAAGTCATTCCGAAATGTATCAACATAAGTACTTTGTGGAAATTATGTTTTTGTCACCACTAGTACCTACGTGAAGAAGATTTAGATAGTCCTCGATGCATCTATAAGTATTACATTTCTTGTAGATGTTGTTGAATAGGGAACAGTGTAAACCCACAGTATACTCTTTACAAAATTTATGACTGACATACAAAACAATACATTTACACGAGTACTTGGGCTGCAAAAATCAGCTATATATGGGTGAAGATGATATTTTTTATCATTATAGGAGTTAATCGCTCGCGTGCGTTTAGAACGTGCGTGCGGCGCTCGAAACGCGCACGCCTATTCAATTACGGAAAGGTCACGCTGTTTGTAAGCGCAGGCGCAAGTCCGCAAGATTATCGCGGCTCACCTGTCGGGGCGCGCGCATTGGATTAATAGCTGCAGTCTGCACACCACCTCACCGCCGCCCGCGCATCCCCGCGGTAAGCGCAAACAGCGTTTAGTTATTAAATATTCTCGTTAGAAGAAAAAATGCATTTGCAAGTATTGCTATGCAATGCGTGTATGCAGACTATATCGGTTGAATTAATCTTTATGTTTTTGTCGACCTGTCTTTTATATTATTTTCATGGATTTCTCTTTAAGTAACTTTGAGTGTAATGAGACGTGAAAGGAGCGATATCTTTATAAAAATTATTTTATAATCAATTACTTACCTATTTTAAAAAAATAAAACAATTTATTTTGACCCACACCTGGCTCTTCGCTCTAATTATAAGATAAATTTAATCCTAAAAACATACGAATAATCCACTGTCTTTTTCTATGTAAAATATTTCGTATGAAAGTTTTCTATCACAAACGGTCAAAATCGAAAAGAAATTATACGTCATGCTTGACGTTGTAAACAATTGTCTAGGGTACCTAGCGAAGACACTTCTCTTCGCATTTGATTTTGTAATCACCATGCAAAAGACAGTACAAAACTTTCTACTGTCTCCACGGAAACGTCATTTTTGTTTACTCTTCCGTCGACAAAACGCTTCTCTACGATTCTCGTGCTAAACCTGCATATATCTTTTATTCTCAAAGATGGTCCTCTTCTTTCATAACTGACTACAGCTATATCTCCCCTAGACATTCTTTTATATGGCCTTTAAAACTAATACGTTTTTGTCTCACCCTTCAGAAATTATAGCTATAACTTTGTAATATAATACTATCAACGTTCCAAGAGACACGTCTATAAAAATTTCAAATATGGCAAATGCAATAAGCATCGCATTCAACTGCGTGTGGGCAGCATTCACTACACTACCGCCATCTGTTTTGTTTATATGTACAACTGTATCCACAGGTCGGTGCTAAACTTAGTCGTAAGTCTGATAATGAGGCTAGATACTATTACATACATAATCAGCCTACAATGTTCCCACTGCTGGGACACAGGCCTCCTCTCTGTGAGAGGGAGTGGGCCATAATCCACCACGCGGACCCAGTGCGGGTTGGTGGATGTCACATGTCTTCGAATTTGTGGTTCTAGGATATGCCGGTTTCCTCACGATGTTTTGCTTCACCGTTTTGAGAGATACTATTAATCCAATAAAATTATATATGTACATAATATTGGGTACAACCTACTATTTAGATTTATTCAATTAGGACCTATGAAAAAATGCAGTTTATGCTCCTCAAACACCTTTTGATTAAAGTTGTGATAAAGGGTTCAAGATGAACTTTTTGATACAGGGTCAAATTAAATTAGCTAGCGAAACTCCTCAGATGATCACATCTGCGGAGTTTCGCTAGCTAATTTAATTTAATTTGATGATTTTATTTTAGGTTCATCAAACGCAGTTAGTGTAGTCACGTGAAATATCAATTTAAAAACAGTTTTTTTTCTGTGTAAACTTCACAGACGTGATAGGAAAACTGATTTTCTCAACTCATACAGCCAGTAACAATAATACCAGCGGTCGTCGGCCCCCAAAAAACACATCGAATCGTTTATATTTCTATTTTATCGTATTTATAAAACGATACCTATCACGTCTGCAGAGTTTCGCTAGCTAATTTAATTTGACCCTGTATAGGAAACCACCCCATATAAGCAACTACTGGTCACTTGGACCCAGTTTTCAAACTTGAAAACGTGCTTATAGAAACAATTTACCTAAATCAAAAGAAAATTTAAGAATAATACCCATCCATGAAGAGCTCATTTTTTATTTTCAACCACAATGGTGAGGAATCCGCAAATTAGATCCGGGACTAAATAATAAATAGGGGCATTAGCAGGTAAATCGCGGAACCGGAACTGAGAGTGGTTTATAAAAACGTAAATAACAAATTAACAATTTCAAAAGATTATATTATACGTGTGACTAATGAAAACTGTACAATTAGACAGCCTTGAGTGTATAGTGTATACTGCGTATTGCAGTGACGGATAATAATATTAGAATCACTTTGCATAGAACGTACATTTCGTTCAAGATGTGGTTTAATTTATTCCACTTATAGCACTGATTTGAACAGCACTTCCGCGAACCGCACTTGAGCACTTCCACTAACCGCACTGAAACAAAATTTCGTAGCTTGCGGTTCAGAGGAACAGTTTATCGTTATTGTTTTCAATTTCCGAACAGCACCTACGTAATTTTTTTTTTAGTGATGGGATGTTGTACTTTTTTATTCAAGGCACTATCAAGCAAAACATATAGATACAAATTAGCAGAGGTTTAGTCTTGTACCGGATAATTTCACCTTGTTCATTTATCTTATGTATCTTTGTATTTATGACAATCAAATGTTAATAAAGTAGGTACTCTTTTTTCTCCAGTCTAGGATTTCTAACATCAGACAATAATAAAATATTTTTGTATTTTCTTATTCTGTCAGCGCCATTGTAGTGTTTATTTATTTATTTATAATTAATTACAACGGCTTGCGCCAATGACAGTAGTTAACAGGTAAGACTAAACATAAAACTAAACATAATAATAATTTATCGTTAGGCGGTTGAATCAAGGGCCTGGTTCAAAAGGCAGTACTCCTCGATACGGCTCGCATTGTGAGGAGGTTCCTGTCTCTTGAGCCCTAACCACCGGTAGCTTGGACCCTGCTCCCGACATCGGTGGATCACTATTTTTTTATATTTTTAAATGTTTTTTTTATACTAATATTTAAAAATGTATTAAGATAAGATAACTAAATAAATAAACGATATAATAATAACTGGAGCATGCATAACCCTTACACAAACAGACTACACGCACAGACAAAACCAGGTTGCAAACATAATTCATCAAAAACTAGCACTCAAACACAGTCTCATACAAAACTCTAACACTCCTTATTACAAGTACACATCACAAACTATCCTAGAAAATGATACACACAAAATGTACATCGACCGCGCCATACTTACAGATAGGACTATCCACTATAATAGACCAGACATAACCCTACAGGATAAAATAAAAAGAATCACTTACCTTATAGATATTGCAGTTCCTAATACCCATAATCTACAGAAAACAATCGCTGAAAAAATAAGTAAATATGCTGACCTCAAAGAAGAAGTCACAAGGATCTGGTGACAAGAAAAAGTATTCGTTATCCCTATAGTTCTCTCCACGACAGGCCCAACCATCTTCTCCGTAGCCTGAAATTAATAGATTTAGAAGAATCCGTCTATATTAACCTACAAAAAGCTGCCATCTTAAACACCTGCAGAATAGTTAGGAAATTCATGCAGTTAGAGGAAGAAACCACACCCCCACCTTAAATACACACAACACGCTGTGTTTACTTGGCTTTGACCCGTAAATGTAGCTTAAACCAGCCTAAGAGCTGAGAAAAAGAACACTCCCGAAAAAAATAATACTATTTTATTTTCATAAAAGAAGAAACACATATTACATAATTCAAAAACAAATAACAAGTCAGAGATCAAACATACTTAACAATAACTTTAAGAAGAGAAAATAAAATAAAATCGAATAAAGTGATAACAACATACATCTTAATATTTACCTAACAAACATAGCTTTCACAGAACATGAGACAACTTAACATGATCACCCTGAGTGTGTCACTAAAGACGTCAAGGTGAGGAACAGGGTGTAAAGTTTACTTATTCTCTATTGAAAAATGAGGATCCTCCGACCAGGAAGGCAATTCTCGCGCATCTCGCGTTCGTTATTGTCGTTCGATTTGAACTTTTCCCTCGTCAAAATCAAGTCGAGCTATTCTCACCATGTTGATTCGACCATTTCTCGCAAGAAAGACACGCGACATGCGCGAGCTTACATGCGATATGCAAAGAGTAGTCCTGACCAGTCGACACGTAACGTATGACGTCATATCGATCACCGTTCGAACGTCAAACAGTGGTTATGTCAATCATGACTGTGTCAATACCGAACGCTGCGAAAAGCGCTGCCGACCATCGACTTGACCACGGCTGGCAGCGACAGGTCACTGTCTACTTCTGAGGGCACACTCTGCTAGCGTATGCCGCGCCGTGTCCTCCCGGCAGTCGACGCAGTGGTGACACCGGGCGTCCGGCTCCCTGTTTATGCGACACAGGTACTTCCCGAAGCAATCATGCCCCGAGAGCACCTGCGTCACCCGAAACGACAGGGAGCCAAGGAAGCATGACCAAACCCAAGTGATGTGGTGTGATAATATTAATGTTTTTGTGGTTTATATTTAAGGGCTTGTAATAGTTCAGCTGAAATTTATATTTTGCCCCTACTTCCCCGCGCCATTTATAACTCTATCCCGCTCGCACTGTCTAACTGATTCGGTTAGGGTAAACTAGACTGTTGATGAACGTAGGCTTGGTAATAAATGATTAAATTATAATTATAATATTATTATACGAAATCGACATCTTCTATATAGAATAAAATGGAAATATATTGAAAGTTAAAAAAAGTTAAATTATTCATTAGTACATTATAAGTTAACTAGCAAATAGTTAATTTATAATGTACTAATGAATAATTTAGCTAATTTACCAAGGTAACCTTCGTACAGATGTCCTACAAAAAATAGGCGCTACGGAATCATCGTCTATCTTGTAAAATACGAACGCGCGATGATGAAATCTAATATAGAGTTGTAACAACTCTCAAATTGGTCGATCAGTTGACAACTCTCGAATTTGTTGTCAAATAGGCATGCACTTCTATAAGTACTTTTGACTCTATCGAGACCTGGGGGGGGGTCTACTACGAAGTGCAAAGTGCGAATGATTGGATCGGACCGACACGTGGCCGAACCGAATATTATTGAAAAATGCGAAAAGAGTTCGGATCGGCTCAGTTGAGTCGGGACCACAGTCAATATTCGAAAGAGTGTAGGAGTGTAGGATCGGGACCAACCGAACCAAATAGTAACTTCGTAGCAGGAAACGGCCGAACATTCGGCCGATACCACTTCGGAGTAGACCCCCTGGTCTGTTTTGGAGTCGCTGCATTGATGCCAATTTCATTGGCGATACATCCAAGTACTTAGATGTCTTCATGAAAACGCGACAACGACAGTCCAACCTCAAGACCAGCGAACTAAACATATCCATGTAAAGGTATGAGAGAAGGGGACGTAATTTCCCCGAAATGGTTCTCTAATATTATTGAAGGATGTATTTAAGACGCTGAACTGGAAAGGACGCGCCATTAACATCAACGGCGAGTACATCTCACTCTTAATATTTGCAGATGACATTATCATAGCGGCTGAATCGCTGCATGACTTGCAGCAGATGCTGTACAGCCTAGTTGATTCATACGCATTGGTCTCCGGATGAACTTGGACAAAACCCAGGTTATGTTCAACGATTGCTGTCAATGTTAATGCTTTCAAGGTTGAGAATACTTTTACCTCCGGTAAACTCTGCAGTTTGGTAAGAACAACTTTGAAAGGTTAACAAAAGAATTTAGCTAGGCTGTGCAGCGTTTAGGAAGCTTCATCGAGTCTTCCCGTTGAGTATTTCACAGAGCCTAAAGAGTAAGATCTTCAATCAGTGCGTCCTGCCTTACGAAAAAATTTCGTAACGTGCGGTTCGGAGGAACAGTTTATCGTTATTCTTTTCAGTTCCCGAACAGCACCTGAATACAGTTTGTAGTGATGGAACGTATGTATGCAGTAGAGGAAGTGCTCAAGTGCGGTTCGCGGAAGTGCTGTTGAAACCAGTGCTCTAAGTGGAATGCCTCTTTTAATATGGAACTCTATACTCAATGTCACAAAAAAAGCATTTAGATAACTATCGTAAAGCTTTAAGGCTAAATAACTAGAAATTAATTATTATTCATTATTATTCATTACGTTTTTTCTTCGATAATTTAAGCAAATGATATAAAGCTGATTGCAATAACTTTGACAAGCGTGTTAAATTCATGCTACTGTGTGAAAATGGATCAATCCAATTTTTGTGTCATCCTCATCTTACAAGCTATTATGATTATCACCAGCACTCTAATAGCGTAAACATACTTTCTATTACAATCTGAATTATTTTGAAGCACAGGTACTACTTTTTATATTCGAAAAATTTGTCTTCTCAACAACGTAAATAACGCAATGAATGTCGTTGAACTGTCAAAATGAAAGCCATTGCTACTGATTTTGTGTAACTCAATTACCCCGCTGGACAATGAAGTGCTGTGATTAAGACGAAGTACGGAGGGTTAAAATGCTCTTCTGGAAACAGTAAAAGCTATTCAGTGATTTAAAGAAATCGGTACAGAGAAACGTGTCCGTTTCGTGGTATTTTAAAAACTTAGCATTGTTAACCAATACTATACGTAAAAGATAATATATAAATCGGACACAATAACGTATTTAACTGTACAATATGGGAAAATTATTCGGTTCCCATAAATGTTTCCCATTACATACAAATAGTTATTTCACCCGTATCACGTGCATTTACAACATTTGGTGGAGGCTCACGTGATCGTGTTAAAATAAATAAAATAGTGGACTTTAACGTCCTCGACAAACATCAAAGAAACTGTTTTCGGCACGTGAGAGATTCAACGATGACGTGATTCGATTCCAACTTACCTACTTCAAACGGAACATTATTATTTACAACATTACAAAGATTAAAGTGTTAATGAGTAACGCTTCCGAACTCCTAATGTATATCGAAGGTCTTTATTTCAAAATTTCAATCTTTTCTCACAATAAAATTGACGAAACTGTACACCTGAGTCGGTATTAATTGCTTTATTAGAGAAGTTGTCTACGTGACTTCTAGATAAATGAGGAGTGGCGGAAAAGAAATTGATGGCTTTATCCCCTTTTTATTTTAATTTTCTTTTATTAGCTTATACTTATCGATGCTTCGAGATCTTTATTAGTTTTTCTTCGAGGTCCTACCGCTAACGTGTTGCACGCTCTTATTGACTTAACAATCATTTAGTGCCTCGTACTTGTGACCTAGGTACGTTATTAATATTCTAGCTCGGACGTTAATGTAGTTTATTAATTCAATCATCATTTGGTTTTTTAATGTAACCTATTTTATGCAACATTTTTTTTTTACTTTTTAGTGCTGATTTTTTAATCATCTGATAACTTTATTCGAGGAATAATTTTGAAATTTTGACAGTTATTTCAAACAAATACTGTCCAACGTCAATTTTATTTCTCGAATAAAAGTTATCTGGTGATGGAAAAATCAGCCCTTAGGCACGTAAACGCAGGAAGAGTATAATTAAATTCTAAATTAGTAGCAATGCTATTGTAATTAGCTTATTATAAGACACGAAATAGGTAACCTTTATCATTATTAATAAAAATATATATCACAAAAATTCTAAACCATAATTCATTCATGTAATATGATGAGAGCTTTTACTGAATTAGTTTAATCTAACACTTTGTTAAAATTAATAATCCAAGATGAAAACTCCATTTTGCAAGGCGGTTCAAGCTGCGTTCGTTGCTTGCGAGGTCGGGCTCGATGACCCGAAATAAGGCTCGTGGGGTGATATTGCACCTCACCCCGATGCACCCCCTTACACCCACTGGGCCCGAGCGCCGACCTCTCATTCATTACGCAATAAAAGTGTTCCGTTAACTTCTATACACAGAGGGACTGGGGACCTTATTTTAACTTACAAATGTAATTTTTTTAGCTAGGTTGTATTTTAATTAGTAACATGTACCTATGTTTTAATTAGTAGCATTTATATGCTTTTACTAAAGAGGCTGTAAGTTTGGCACTCACAAATTTAACGTGTAGGTCCATATATTTACGTTTATTTTTTTGTGAACCTCCCATTGACCATGTACAATTATAATGACACTGCCTTTCAATTTGACAGTTCAACGACATTCATCGCGTTATGTACGTTGCTGGGCAGACGAAATTGTTAAACATATGAAGCAATTGATTAGCAATTTTCTTCAAAATCTTTCGGATTGTGATTAAAACTGTGTTACGCATTAAGCTTATAAGTGATCATAGCTAATAGTTATTAGCAGACAAAAGCATGAGACTGTTCCATACAACACTATTCACGAACAGCTTAAGGGGCTATACAAGCTGACTTTCAATTCATTGGCAATCCTTCACGGGGTGAAAGTGCTCTTAAGTATGGCTAACTTTTACTGCGGGACCATCTATGAAACAGTGGCATGAAATGTTGGTTTTATGCGTTCACATAGAGTTTGTAAGTATTCCATTTTTTTCTACGATACAAATGTAAGGCTCGTATTGTTGGACGGCGCGTAAGTGTTCCACGCGCGCCTCAAAGAGTTGTCAGCATAATTTGAGGGGCCCCTTAGGGCCGAAGCCTGCCGGGTCAGCGGTTTTGTCCGAAAGGGTTACCGCTACCCCGGAACATAAAGGGCAAAGGAAGGAACATGGGTGGGTTTTAGTCAGTAAGAGTCTGACACTCCCTTCCGCTCCACCCAGAGCGGGAGGGTGATGATTTCCCGTCCGGAAAAAAAAAAAGAAGGCTCGTATTGTTAGGAGGTTACTCTCTCCCTCTCTCTGGGGCGCTGCGCCCTAATTGCGTAACACACCATCAATCTCAATCTGAATCATTTTGAAGGATATTACTAATCGAAATACGGGCAGGGACATCGACTCGCAACCGCTTACCATAGATTCAGTACATGATTCTGGACCTGCGTTGAAATTTTTCGTCGGCTTTTTCTTAATGTTTACGTTTTTTTTTTCATTACTGTAAACTGTATAAAATCATTATTTCTATCTAACCCAATGATATTTTTAATAAAAAATAGTAAATTCAGTTGTTTCACTTAAAACAGCAATGTAAATAAAACTCGAAAGGTCAGCGCGCGGTATCCCGGCAGGTAGCGCGAGCGCGCGCGCGCCGTCCGCGGAGCGTTTTGATCGCGTTCTTTGCAATACATTGCGCACTCAAAAATGGCAATTTTTTTAACCGGTCATTTCCGAGATGTATGACTTTCGTAATTTTATTTATGGCATCAGGTGTAACCTTTTCACGACGTTTGCGCGTCGATGTCCCTGCCACCCTGTATATTGCATTTGGTGTCGAGAGTCTGTTGATGGAGCCAGGACGTGGATATTGGATCTCTTCAATGGGTTCTAGTAAACCCCTCGAATTTGGGCTCATATGATTTGTATTTGTAAAAATGTCATTGTAGTCAACTACTTATGTGCAACAGACGCCCTAGCACGAACGAAGTACTTAAACGTAACGGAATTGTTTTGCTTAAATATATAGTGCGGCAAACACAAATCTGTAGTATAGATATGAATAAAGTTTTAGAACTAAATAACAATGTTTACGTTACTTTTACGTCGCGCGTTCGTGCTAGGGTTTCCGACTAGTTTTTAACCCTAATGCGTGTTTGCAAACTTATCTTTTTTTGTCAATCGTACAATTGCCTATACACTTGCACAATTGACAAAAAATATAAGTTTCACGTACATACATTTATTCACTTCAGCACATAGCTGTCATCAGCCATTCTGTGTATTTAATAACAGAGATATTTTCAGCTGCAGTACAGAGTTACAAGTTGCTATGATAAATGTATAAAGAATTATTTTCTAGGTGACATTTTTAATATGCTGACGTTATTTATAGATTTACTACCTACATCAATAACTGGCCTTGTCTGATTGGATAGTTTTTATTTGTGGGTTGATCTTTGAGCTTGTTTCAGAACTTAAATCATAATTGTATTTTGTCATTAATATAATATAAGAATTTATTTCGGGACATAACCAAGCTGTTGGTCAGCTCTTCACGTGACCAGAAGGCTGGCCTATTTTTAGACCAAAGAATCAGCCGTGCCTTCCAATATGGCAACACTGCCAGCCTATTGGGCACACGACGCGGACGAATTTTTTGGATGCCCAATGAAGTTTTCATGTCCAAAAACCAAAAAATCGAAGACATGTGACATCTACCAACACGAACTAGGCCCGCGTGGTAGATTACAGCCCACTCCCTCTCACTGAAAGGAGGCCTGTGTCCTAGCAGTGAGAACATTATCGGTCTTGAGGGGCTTTCTTCACACATGAGTAGGTACCTACATACATATGACTTTATCAACCGTTCCCAACAATATAATTCAAAACTTTATGTAATAATACGCGTATGCTGAGGTATTTAAGGTGCCAGTTGACAACGTGACGACTCGATGTCTACCGTCGACGATGCGTTATCAGCAGTGTCATTAATAGTAAAAGCGTAAATAGATAAGCAGTTTCAGTCACTTCTCCAATTACTTTAGACCTCAAATTGCAGTGTCAAGATACTTTAACCCGTATTGAGTTCTTGGAAATCCTAGAATGTTGTACACGCTACTCTGTATTTGTTCGTTAGTTGTAACTTTTTATAGATAGATAGGTATAGCTAGGTAAATTGTAATTATTTGAGGAGCGACGAAACAGATGCCGTTAACCCATTCCCCGTCTCATGAACCACATATGTATGGTTCAGCACCCTAATTGCGTAACACACTATCAATCAGAATCTGGATCATTTTGAGGATATTGTTAAACCATTGCCTCACTATGTTTGAAAATGTTGTCTGCTCAACAACGTAAATAAAGCAATGAATGTTGTTGCACTGTCAAAATGAAACCCATTCCTACTGTTAGTGTGTAACGTAATTACCCCGCAGGTTAATTATTTAACGTTGTGTCTACTTTGTGGACAGTGAGTGTTAATGACAAGCCTTCTAGTGGCTCTGTAGCCCAGCCGATTAACTGAGCCTGTTCCGGGTTGTTGGTGCATCACACAGGCTACATGATTTTGAATATTTTAACTCTTAACGTGGTAGAACAATTAGCCAGTTAATCAAAATCAAAAGTAATTTATTCAAATTGGGCTGAGAATCAGCACTTTTCGAACGTCGAAATTACATAAGACAGTCCCCCAAAACGCCAGCCCTTCACCATTTCCTAGTGTTTTAACTGCGAAGAAGAACCAAATCCCCAGCAGCACAGCCGAGCGATTCTGTACAAATCTCATCGAGAGAACTTAGGTGAAGAGAGCTGTCAATAGTGTCAATCCCTATTATCAGGTTAAATGACACCTCACTTCAAGCTCATTTCACCTAAGTTTTCACGGTGAGATTTGTAATAAGGTTGGTTCCAGGGGGAAGCTGACTGCCAGGCTTCCGCCGTGCATGCAGAGGTTCCGGCGCTTCTTATCATTCATGGAATCTTCTAAAAATAAAAATGGTCGAAAACGGAAATGTAAAATAAAACTAGATCACGGGCAAAGCCACGGACTTAAGCTACCTACCCGCCGCCGCCGGCTCTTTATTAGAGAAGAATTTCATTCATCATTTACGACCGAATGGGCTAGGAAATGAAAAGTCCTTGCATCGCCGCGTGATGTCATACTTCAGGATATTCAACTACAAAATATAGACAAACATCAGTTCAATAAAGTAAATCTAAGGATATTTAGGGTAAGGTGATGCAAGAGTGCGAACTTCTTAAATAAGGCTTTATATTTAAAAAAAAATATTAAATAAACATTCCTAAAACCAAAACAAAGTCCAAAATCTTCACAGTTTTTTCTTTCTACCTAATTTATATGAGAACAATGTAGTTTACTGTCTGGTCTGGCACTTTGACGAACATTCCAGAATAGTTTAAGTTGATTAGTCTAAAATGCGACTTGAAACACAACGCTACAAGGTATACGTACGTCCATCGCTGCGTCATTTATAAGGGAAGGGCTTACTCAAAACGTTGGTCACTTTCGGAACCCTTTACAATATGTCAAATAATAATATAATAATAATAAATCTTTATTTCTCAATAAATGCATTTACATTATGTTGGTCTAAAAATGGCTTAAGTTAATGTTCCAGAGTGAAAACCCTGACTTCTAAACTAGGTTTATGTAGGTACATGTATCTTAGAAGCCAGTGTCCCTTCAAAGTGATGTGCATATAGAAAATAGGACACAAATTATACACAATAATCCATTATGGCAAGTTCAAGAAATAAAAAAAACAGAATAAGAGAAAAAAGCATTAAATGAAAGTGTTGTGTATGTTTCTAGTGTGTTTGTCTGGAGTTACGTGTGTGTGGGTGTTTGAGGGTATGTGTACGAGTACGTTTGTGAAAGTGTGTGTGTGTGACTGTGAGTGTGTGTAAGTATGAGTGAGTGTGCGAGCGTATGCGAGAGTATAGTAATTATATAGGTAGTATAATACATAATCAGCCTATAATGTTCGCACTGCTGGGAAACAGGTCTCCTCTAGGTGAAAGGGAGTGGGCCGTAATTCAACACGCGCGCGCGGGCACAGTGCGGGTTGGTAGATGTCACATGTCTTCGAATTTTTGGTTCTAGGACATGCTGGTTTCCTCACGATGTTTTCCTTCACCGTTTTGAAATGATATGGTTATTAACTTGTTTATAATATTTTAATCATATGCTTAATATGGCACGGTTCTAAATACAGTTAAAGACTCGGCACTCGGCCCAGAATTCGGCTACGTGCCATCACTAGCGTCGATGGGTCGAACATGGGGACGCATGGGACGCACTGTGGAGTGCGTCCCCATGGTCGACTCATCGAGATGTTACCCCAAAGCCGGCCTAGACTTACGCTCATCGCCGGAAATCTGTCACCCGAAGCACGGTGACGCAGTGTTTGCTGCTTCGGGCGTAAGCATTTTATTCTCCAAGTGCTAGGCCAATTTATATAGGTGTAAATCCACGCCTGTCGCTAAGCACAAATGAACTACGCGTTACCGGGCTAGGGCGTTGGACTGAAGTTCGAGAGGTCTTGATTTCCAATCCTGCGTTACTAATGTAGTGAACCCAGTGATGCTGCAAACACTTGCGTTATTGAGCCTAATTGGAGGGGTTAACAGGAATATTAGCAGTACGTCGCATGTTTACCCCCAACTTGATTTTTTTTTTTTTTGTGTGGTTATGTTCTTTTTTGTGCGTCATGTTTGCCGCAAATAAACGTATTTTCTTTCTTTCTTTCTTCTTACGTAATATTTTTCGATAAACTCAAAAAAAATATTGAGCTTCTTCCTAATTTCGGGAGTCACCAGCCGACTCCCGGCCACCGTAGGCGCGGGCTTGCGGGCGGCGAGCAATGGGTAGCTCGCCGCCCGGCAAGGACCAGGCCCGAGTCGACGGCGCGTTGTGTTCCACGCGCGCCTCAAAGAGATGTCAGCACGAAGTGACGGGGTCCGCTAGGGCCGATGCCTGCCAGGGCCGCGGGTTGTTCGAAAGAGATACCGTGGTCCCTGGCATAGGCAACTGAAGGAACACGGGTGGGTTTTAGTCAGTAAAAGTCTGACACGCCCTCTTCCGCCCAGAGCGGGAGAAGTCATATGATGATTTCCCACCCTGAAGAAAAAAAAAAAGCTTCTTCCTAATTTGACTTGGATAGATACGAGTATTAGTAACTGTACCTACTAACTGCATTAGCTATAACTAAACTGTTTATAAGATTTCACTTTTAAGAGGTATTTTACACTTTTTAATTATTAGTGGTCGCAAGGGCTTCTGCTGAGATCCTGGGTTCGATTCCCGGGTCGGGCATAGTGTCATTAGGTTTCTTCATCAGGAATTTCTTAGTAGCATCGCGGAGTCTGGATTTGTGCCCGGTTGATGGCAATTGGCTCACCTAGTATATCAATGGCGGTCCGGTATACGTCCGTAACTTTTATTTTTGAGTAGCGATAACGCTACGACGATGGGCCTAAGGGGTTCAAGCTCAAATAAGTATTTGTTCCAAAACTTATAATATAACAAAACTTTACTTGACTCCTGTTTTTCCTACCACTTTAGAAGTAAAGCCAAAACAAACTTGGGGCCTTGTCTTGGCGTTTGAAGTAGCGTTTCCTGAATGTCGGCTTTCACACACCTTCACTCTTATTCACATTTGGATGTGAACAAGAGTGAAGGTGTGTTCACCTTGACGTGTGGTCTCTCCATTTTCACTAATTCGTCACAGACACAGCTGATTGTTAATTAAATACTATCTTTAGTTTTTGCCATTGGTCTCTACATTAAACATCTAAACATGGGCATTTTCATAATTATTTTTCAGTTATTGACTTGATAGTTAGAAATTTTTTCATTACTGACTGTTGGAGATTATTTATGTCTTGGTGACAGTAATTACGCTGATATATTCGTTACGGCCAATGGCTATATAGACAGAAGCCCCGACGAAATTCTCAAAAGGCAGAAAACACCGTACAGCTGTTTTTAACATTCTCAGTAGCCGTATCCAACCGTTGGATCAAAGCCTGGATCGTATTTCCGATACTCCGTGGTAGAGGCTCCCAGTTCAAATAAAAAATATTATACATGTAAACACGGCTACACATCAAGCAATACATTTCCAGTTTTAACTGACCTCGCTTTGAATAGGTTTTTCGTACAATCAGAAGTCACTTTTACTGGTTATGTATGGCTTGATGTGTAGCCGTGCTTACTAGTAACCCGCCCTTGCTTCGCTCGCACGAGTGCAATCTACTCCAATAATGTAACTATTTGTCAAAACATCGTGAGGTCTGTGCTATAACTAGGTTAAATATCAATGTTTTATACACGGAATAAATTCTTTAAATGATGGTGAAATCTACATCAAAATCCATTGCGAAGCTTAGAAGAAAGGCACTAGAAACGCGAATTTTTATAATATGTATACTGTATAGATTGATATAGATGATGATTACTATACTTCCGTCACCCATATAACCCTCGATCCCGTGGGAATATCGGGATAAAAAGTATCCTATGTCCTAACCCAGGTCGTGGTCTACCCATGTTCCAAATGTCATCCAAATCCGTTCAGCCGTTTTAGCGTGAAAACGTAAAAAACAAACAATCAAAAAATCTATTATTTTTTCTATTTTTTTTTATTTACCATTTATGTACACACATATATAAACAGACAAGAAAAACAGAACAGAAAAAAATAGGTACAGAGGTGATGCTTATTTCACAAGAAATCTCTTCCAGCACACCCGAGACAGGACAATAGATACAGAGATGTAGACAGCGTGTGAAATAGTAAAGGAGACAAAAAATAATACATACAATCAAAAACATTTCTCTTAAAAAACTAAACAAAAATTGCTAGAATGCCTATACTAACATACATACAAATAAACGTACATTAAGTTTCTATATAATATTAAGTTTAGATTATTGACAAATGAAAACCCATCTGTCCTTTAACCTAAACATACGTCACGAAAGCGAATAGACGATTCATAATGCCATAACAGGACATGAAGAGGCACTGCAGTGTTGATGCCCCCAGGTCAAACATTATGCCAGTTTACGCCAAGTTCTAATAACATTATGGCCGCCTCCCGGACCTCAGGCCTACAATTTGTACCGATTCAATCATGGATATGCCTATCTTGTTTAGAGTCTAGAGGTCTACGAAATGAAATATAATTATTTGAAAATGATTCCGATATGCGTGTTCTTTGTATGAGTTTAGATAAATTAAAAAGATTTTGCTTAAATAATGAGAAAGGTGCTTGGTAAACACATGAAATTAAAAAAGAATAAGTTTATTTGCCTCAATGGTGTAATGCTGGTAAGGGCGGCTGCTGAGCGAGTGTTTCTGGGTTCATTTATGGGGGAAGCGCCAGGGTAGCCAGCTTTACAGGCTTTACAGAATTATAATCATTAGACTCAGCAATACAACTCCCTAAGTTAGAATTGCCCTCAAATCACATGATTTCATGAAATAGTCATTCAGTAGGGTTATATCCCGTGCCGGACGGCGCGTAAGTGTTCCACGCGCGCCTCAAAGAGATGTCAGCATAACGAGCGGGGCCCCCCCTTAGGGCCGAAGCCTGCCGGGGCAGCGGGATTGTCCGAAAGGGTTACCGCTACCCCGGAACATAAAGGGCGAAGGAAGGAACATCGGTGGGTTTTAGTAGTAAGAGTCTGACACTCCCTTCCGCTCCACCCAGAGCGGGAGGGGTCATTTGATGATTTCCCATCCCGAAAAAAAAAAAAAAAAAAAAGAAAAAAAAAAAAAAAAAAGTAGGGTTATATGAACTTACTTAGAGGGATTCTATTGATGATTTTAATGATTATAATTCTGTAAATACATACTTGTTACGGTCGCGAGTCATATTTTGTTGAAAATACTACCTGACACTGACAAAACACACACACTGCCGGACACTGGCAAATCGGATAACACGTTAGAAAATTGGGATTTCGCGGGCTACGTTGGCGCTTCTCCCTAAGTTAGGAAATTTTCGGTTTATGAATGGAAAAACACTTTAATTTCTGACTTTGTATTCATAATAATACATGAGTAATTTATTCAGCCTAACTCTATGATAAAATGACACCCACTTGATTCAAAGAGAATATTTTCACAAAATACTGCGTCAATAACTCGCAAAATACTAGTCACGAAATATTTGATATCAAAACAGCCGTATCCGATATACCCTTCAACCTTACTATCGATTAGTTTACGAGTCTCCGATCCTCAAAGGTTAACATCCTTCAAATTGGTGGGCATCTAAGCGCCACTATAGACTGTATTGAATATAGCAACTTTATAGCGGATGACTTTTTTTAACGTCTGAACTAAAACAGGGTATAAAAGGTGAACGGAATAGAAAACGTAGTAAAAAAAAAATCTGTTCCATAGGCTAGACTCCGTTGCGCTTCTATAAAAGTCAACCGCTTTATAACTATAGATTGATTGGTGACTTTGTCACAGAAACACGTGCATATAAAAAATAAAAGTAAGTAAGGTAATTTTAACATTGACTTATGGCATTTTTCACCACTTTCGGGGCAATCCACGTCCTGGGCAGATAATTTCATACAAAGTCTTCATAATGGTAGATACAGAACTTATACAGAAACTAAGAAAGGATCGTGGCCGGTGGCATTCTGTAGTTTCTGCCTACCCCATGGGTAGAAGGCGTGAGCTTATCTATCTATGTAGGTATGTGTAAGAAACATTTCACTAAGGGCTGATGTTTCAATAGTCAGATGACTTTTATCTGAGGAATAAATATGACAGTTTGACATATTTTCTATAAAGAAGATGTCAGAACGCAATATTTATTCGTCAGATAAAAGTTACCTGCAGCGGGATTGTCCGAAAGGGTTACCGCTACCCCGGAACATAAAGGGCGAAGGAAGGAACATGGGTGGGTTTTAGTCAGTAAGAGTCTGACACTCCCTTCCGCTCCACCCAGAGCGGGAGGGGTCATTTGATGATTTCCCATCCCAAAAAAAAAAAAAAAAAAAGATAAAAGTTACCTGACTATTGAAAAAACAGCCCTTAGTTAAATAAATAACAGTGAGTTGATTGACCTAAACTTACGCATAAAAGCTTTACACTTCACACAGATCTCAAAACACATAATAAGAGGATAAACGTACAACCAAAATTGAACCCTCGAACAAACAAAATATCAAACAATGTCAAAACTTTCCTTCCAACTATCCACCCTTTAACACAAAGGCTGTGATGTTATAAGTACATATAATACTTTGCCAGTATAGAATATAGATGTCAGCTTGCCTAAACTGAGCGTCTAGGTCCGTTCACCTTGCACGCAACTCTATCGGGTGGTATTGCCCCCTGTGCAGGAATTTTGGAACCCCCCCTTGTGTCAATGCCTTTATGATTCGAGAACATCGTTCCAATTGCAGCATGGGCAACGAACTTAGAATTTTCCGTGCATTTGTGTATTGCCCTTTTGAGATGTTCCTTCAGGACTTTGTCACTTGATTTTCCGCAAAAGTTTTAAATCAAAACTTATTTTTGAAAAGGATATTTTGCACCGTTTTTTTATGCTTCCATGGGAGCATAAGCTTCTAGGAAAACTTTCAAGTCGCAAGCCTTCCACTTCACTTAACCACTAGTTTGAGGATAAGTCGAACTCGCTAATTTTGTGGAACAATCAACCCTTAGGTACTAGTAAAAACAATGAGCACATATAATTAGCTAAGTGTTTTATTTTCATTATTTTCTCGTACCTACGTTTCTTATATAACCTAAGTACCTAACTGGGTAACACTTTGTACAACTTTGCATCACAAACGACGATCATGATACACCAGGGCAACACAACCCTAGACAACGCTATTCTCAACTCATTTTTCAGTTTTCTAACTAAACACTTTCGAAATTATGAAAGTTTTCTGCGCCATTATCAAGGAGACCTCATTTCTATTTCGTGTGGCGCACAATATCTTGACAGAACACGTCATGAGCTATTTGATGGCGTGCACCGCATCGTGTCGAATCTTATCTCAAGTTTTAATAACTCCCCTCACCTCACCGTATAAAAATTCATGTAAAACTTAACTAACATGGAAATGTGGACGGGACAGAAGTAACACTGCTTTGATGTACGAAAAGTGTTTAATTACATAGTTAGTTTTTTTGGCTGGAATTTGATTAAAATTTGTAATATAGTCTGAAAATGCACGTATATTAAGATTTCAGGTTCAGTAACCTGGCTAAAAATAATTTTGCCTTATTCTCTAAACAAAAGTTTCTGCTAAAGAGCCGAACAAGTAACATGCGACACTTCTAACCTCTCCCATAAAAAGTGGGTGTCCGTCTGCAAAAACGACAGAGATTTTTTACTCAAAACCATTATTGATATGAAAAACATCATAAATCTTATCAAATGCGTTTCGTAATCTCAACAAATAGGTACAATACTGTTCTATCAGAGTTTGTCGGATCTGTGTCCTCTGGGTGGTTAGAGCTGAGGGTAGTAAGGTTTAGATTGGGTGCGGTCGTGCGGCAGGGTCCGCGACCCTACACCCTCGCTCCCGATCCAGGTTATCAACTTCATACCTCCCACTACTTCCACCCCCGTAGCGCACAAATGCTGCAGGGATTTTCTAGAACATTATGTGGAAGACGCTCCTAACATAAGAGAGTGCGTTGACTTCTACCTACGCTTAGAATGCTTCACGATAACTTATTATTTTCTTGCTATATTTTACATTTTCTGCACTTCAGAGGCTTTGAATTATTTTCATGAAAATATTTACGCTTTAGGTATTAATTTATTTTAAATGGAATTTAGATGTTGTGAACTAAGTAATTTCTACATCGTACATCGTCCTCGTTATAAAAAGTTCATGCTGCTCAAAGAAATTGTGGCAGGTTACACTGAAATACTTTGTGCTGTGGAATATTGTGGAATATTAAAGCAGTTTTACTAGGTATTTAATTTTAATTTCTTATGAAAAGCTTTCATATTCACCCAAACAAATCATTTAAAATATCTCACTAAATACAAATCCTACGATTCAAGCCACAAATGTCTACAAAAATATTTCTCAATTTGGGGTATTCTTTCTACGAAGCAGCTTTCTTGTCTCTGCAACTTTAAAAGAAACGTAAAAATGGGGACTCGGTTTAAGATACGTCGACGTTTAACCAAATGCGATTTCCCAGGAGGCTTAGTAAACTTTAATGATAGATCTATTCTTAATCTTTTAACGTATGAAGTTTTTGTAACATTCCCACATAACTACCATGTCATTACTTCGTTGTAAAGTAGTTTAATAACTCAATTTATATTTAAAAGGGCCATGTTTATCTATTAAAAATGCAACGATAGAGAATTACAGCATACCCTATATAGAGCAACACAATTCAATAATTATAATTTATACGGTACTAATTACTATGATCAATCATGAATGTATTTTTCACCCCTATGCAGGCATGCACATTAAAATGGCGATATTGCATGACACTAGTTGGTATCCGCGTGACACTGCGTCGTCCATAACGCGTTAACGACAAACCAGTTAAATAAAGTAAAAGAATCTCATATATATTACATGTTGCGATATAAAAAATCTTATGTGCTCGTATTTAATATGATATATATGTACACGCACTAACGATACGCATGATAAAGGTCAGTGAAGGTTACATGTGCCATGTGCAAGCGCACCCTCCCCAGTGTAACGGTGGGACACGCAGACACCAATTAAATTGAAAATTGAATAACAAAACAAACCAATATAACGAATATTCGCTCATGGCTGTCTGTAAAAATGTTATTTTATTAATATTTCCGTGTTTTCTGTTTCATGCGATCGTTTAATTGTGAAAATAAACAAACAGAGAAGTTTATTTAGGGTTATTGTTGGTAGGATTTTTTTTTTCATTTATATTTTTATTGCTTCAGTGAACAGACACATTATCATCTGCCTAGCCTTTTCCCAACTACGTTGGGGTCAGTTTCCAGTCTAACCGGCTGCGTCTGAATACCAGTATTTTACATAGAGCGACTGCTTATCTGACCTCCACAATCCAGTTACTGCATAACACGATAGAATCCCTAGGTAAGATTGGTAGTCAGATTTTAACAGACTGATTTTCACACAATAGCAAGTGTTACACAAGTACTATTTTCTCATGTAAATTATTTTTCAGGTCTTCAGTTCAAAATCGAATTCCAACATCGTGGTTAGGAGGCTGACTCATAATGAAAAATTGAAATAATGAATTATTAGTTACAGGTCCTGAAATATAATACCTGTAGCATCAAAATCACGTGACAACAGCCGTATTGCGTGACGCGGTATCCGTGCGTGACTCCGAATGCACCTAATGCACACAGAACTTCGGGCTTTTCAGCTACCTTTTTTATTTTAATAGCCACGCTATTGTGAAAATGCAGCAACCTATCAGGACAAGCTTGTTCTATACGCCAGAATATTTTATGTACATAGTCTACATAGTCTTCACATGATCTGATCAAGATTATGTCTAAAATTTTTAAAGAGACTGTGACCTATAAGTTTGTTTTGGCCTTTCTTCTCAGAGTAGTCAGATAGGAAACGCCGACCTCATCTAGTTTAAACAAAATATGATTGACGTGTAAAAGTGTTTGTACAAACCTACTAATAAAATTATTTATCATTTATGGCTTGTTATATTGTGGACCGTTTTGAGAATCGAATTATTCTAAATCCATTAATTCCAAAACCCAATATTTCACGTACTGTCCCGCTGCTTCGCAAAGGCCTCCCCCATGTTCAACCAAGGAATGGATACCGTTGTGCAATAAATCAGTCAAATACAATTAGATGCAGTGACTAATATAGTTCTTTTATTAACTGCTTTACAATATCCATTACTAACGTACTGTTTATAATGCTGTCTGACTCATGTAGGTATTTTTTATAGTAGGTAGGTACCTACTCGTAAAATATGTACGCGAGTACCTATGTATCATTATTTCATATTTTATGAGACATGAAGTAATACATACCTAGGTATTACATAACGTAACTATGGGTGTGGTAGCGTCGTCGGTTTGGGTTGTCGTAGTTCTGGTAGAACTAACGACAGCAAAAAAAACTTAAAACCACCCCAAAACTTTCCGAAAGGGATATATAAATATATAGGTTTATAGCTGTTATTTTTCGAGTGGAGCAAGAACGTCGCTCGCAATGCACGCTATGATTGCAGTATTGCATGACAGCACTGTGACACCCCCTGCACCCGTTTAATGTGACGACAAAAAGACACGTACTTTTATATATTTTTTAATGTTTAGCTGACAAAGCCTTTTTACTTATCCGAACGGAGAAAGAAATGCCCCATGTTTTTATTGTATTTTTGTTTCTATATCACGCTGAAACGGCTTTGGATGACATTTGGCGCATAGGTAGAGTATGTACGCCCTGGTATATGTACGGTACAGTCACATGCAAAATATGTTTACCTTAAGGGATAATTTTGTCTGCGCATTGTACGATAGAACCTGCTTTACCGACTCAGCATTTTATATTTACAGTCCGTCCACAGTTATTTCACCTCTGATTTTGCATCACTGTCCAAATCACAAGGATCTTTATACTCATTCGAATAAGGTTTCTGTTGGGTTGCAGCCACTGAAGTGTGTTAAAATTAGGTTGCTGTTAGGTTGCTGCTGTCAGAGGTAATATTACTGTGAACGGACTGTATTTGAATAGTGTTCAGCCATCTTCTTTACATGTCAGACCGAATTAAAAATGTGACAATTAAATTATTTATTTTATATACAATTCATAAAATGGCCAGGTCATTAGAAAGGTTTTAGGTTGATGTCAAAGCGACATTGGTCACAGGTGTACGCTATTTTGATCATTATTATCAAGTAATTTAAATATAGTTTTCTATACAATAGTCTGCTCAGTGGCGTCATTTCAAAAAGTATTATGTGTGCTGACTTAATAACGGAAACAATTTGAAACCTGACAAAGACATAAAAGACTAGACAGTAGGTACATCCTTTACCTACTCCTACTAATATTATAAACGTGAAAGCTTGTGAGGATGGATGGACGTTTGTTACTGTTTCACGCAAAAACTACTGAACGGATTTGAATGAAATTTGGCATACAGACAGTTTATAAGCAGAATATTTTTAATCCGATATTCCCACGGGATCGAGACTTATGCGGGTGAAACTACGGGGCGCAGCTAGTAGGATATATTTATTCCAACGTTAAGGCCACTTGTAATTGAATTCACAAATATTGCACTACGTATTCAACAACTCGTCAAACAAACAATGCAAGCCACTTTTAAATTATCTACCCACTGAATGCTATTATTACGTATTTTCATAAGCTTTTGCAAACACAAGGAAAAACAGGACACACAAGTACCATTCGAACGATATTAAAATTCAATGAAATTGGACGTAACATTATTTCAATACTTACAAAATGAAGGCATTCGCCTGTAAATATTTATAACAACGCCATACTAGGTTATTCATGTTTATTTTAATACTGTTATATTCAGTTTCCAATAAAAAGTTATTAAAATGACCGTATGACATATTATTGGCTCTCGGGAAATAAGTATATGTTTAGAATTGTATAAGCAAATTATATGACGTCCATCTTTTCGTCATTTTATCATTTTGTTCAAGTTTTTACTAACTTTTTGCGTCACAGTTACGTACCTAATGACGCATAGAATATAGTTTTTGTTCCAATATAAAATGTGATACATATTCTACTAATGTTTGTGGACACCTATAAATGTTGTGCGTCAAATCACAAATGTTTTCTAATTAAGTCTCCAAATTACAATAAATGTGTAGTTTTAGTATCTTTATTGGTTTTTTTGTGAAATATATTCCAAGTTAAAGTATCAAGATTTTAAATTGACTACCTACGCATTTCTAAATCTAGATTTTTATTACGCTAGATTCTTGGTTCGCCTGCTAATTGATTCTTAATTCAGATGACGTTAAAAATGCTTAGAGAGCTGCCTTTTTAACGTCATCTGAATTCTCTCTAAATGCGGAAGGTGCAGAATCTGGTATTGTAGCGCAGTTTATGAGAGACCTATCCAGCATAATCAGTATATAATGTCCCTACTGCTAGGACACACGCCTCGTCTCGTCAATACCTCTGCCACGCGGGTCCAGTGCGGGTTGATAGATGTCTCATGTCTTAAAATTTTTGGTTCTAGGACATGCCGGTTTCCTCACGATTTTTTCCTACACCGCTTTTAAAGCAGTCATGATGAAATAAATTACACAAAGAAGGAGTCGGTCGTCAGCAATATGAAGCTAATTGCCCATTCCATTGTTGTATCATAGTATTAATGATATACATGTATTCTCAATCTATTTGTTACATGCCGTGATGCATTTTGTTCGGGTGCGAATTAATTTAGCTAAGCATCCATGTAGACGTCTAGATGGCGCCTCCGTGCACAAGTTATCCTCCATTATTGAGCTTCTTTACTTTACACTATACATTGCAAATTTCAACATTGTTTTGTATACTTTTTAAAGAAAAGTGTATATTATGCAGTCGGATTTTTTTTTGAAAAACCTTGTAGTTTCTACAATACAATGCCTACGAGTACATATCTAAACTTAGAAACTATATAATATTATAAAGAAAGTTGAATTTGAATTGATTTGATTGTTACTTTTTCACGCTAAAACGGCTAAACGGATTTGTGTGTATTATTTGGCACATGAGTAGACCATGACCAGAATTATGACATAGGATATTTTTTATCCCGATATCCACACGGGATCGAAACTTATGCGAGTGAAACCATGGGGCGCAGCTTGTATACTCTAAACAAAAAAACTCTGCGCAAAAGTATTTATTGTTTATTTATAATGTGACGGTATTTAACCAAATCTAACAAGAAACAAGTATTTAGCTTATAATCCAGAATACTAAAAAAGTCCTTTAAAAGCAAACACTTGCTCATTAAAGCTTGGATTTCCTAGGAAAGTGGTGTCATCATGAAAATCTGTCTTCTTCACTTGTATTTAGGTATGTAGTAAATAGCGAACCGGAAGACGTTGCGTTGGAAGGCCTCCCACTAGGTGGACCGATGACCTGGTGAAGGTTGCGGGAATCCGCTGGATGCGAGTCGCACGGGACCGGTCAATGTGGCGACACTTGGGGGAGGCCTATGTCCAGCAGTGGACGTCTATCGGCTGAAATGATGATGATGATGATGTAGTAAATGACAGATTACAAAATGAACGGTCTATATTTGGACAGCCGTAAAGCTACGCATTTCTAGAAGAGCGGTGGCCGCACTTAACTGCCGTAATGACGGCTGTCATGAAAATTATGACAGTGATAAAGATTTAAATCGTTAGATCCGCCCTATCGCGTTAAAAGCTATTCGCGTTTGTTTCGTTTTGACACCTCTGACACACAATGACGTTAATTATGTGTAGCTTACACATAACTCTCTTCTCAGTGTGGACACTTTTTCGCGTAACTAAGTACGGTGAGAGCAAATCTAATCTAGCGATTTAAATCTTTGGGCAGCGGCGTTTGACTTAATGTCAAATACTGTTGTAAATGACAGATTTTTTTGGAACTGCTTTCCAAAGAAACCAAAGCTTTACCGCCTTTGCGGCAACTGAGCCCAAGAGCTAGTCACCTAGTTTATTATTCCATTGTTTATTTAGCAGAAAGCAATCACGCAGCTTTACATTTTGTAGGTGAACTGCAAATGTCAAGGACTTGCGTCCAATTTACAGGTGCGCCTGCAATTATGAAAATTGGTCATGCACAGCTCTATCATACCTACTGCATGGCCGAATATGAGGTGTATAGTTACGCTACTATCAAAAGTAGGTATGTATTGGTCCGTAAGTAAAGTCCGTTTCACAAAAGAAGTCTCGTAGACGCGGCGCCACTGTCGTAGGACGGAATCATAAATATTGATTTATTTATTTATCTCGACATCATATACGAGTAGCAGGCTTGGTTATTGGTTAATAAAATGTAGAGAAAGGTGTCTGGGGTAGGAGAGTTGTTGTAGGAATGTTGCTAACTATATAATAATAATTAGTTCCACTTATTGCCGCGGGACTTCTTTCGGGAAACGGACTCTACCAGCAGTGTACAATCTAATAAAAAAATCAAATAAATAAATAAAATTGAAGTGTCTGTTTGTAATGTCAAAATGTTTTTTTTTTTTTTGTTATATGTACCGTGTATACTTTCATAAATGCATTTAGTAAAAAGCTGTTACTTTGACATTACACAATTTTTTTTTTTATTGGTATAGAGAAAATGAGGCAAACCTGTAACAATTGAAATATTCTTAGTGACTTTACCAGTTTTAAGTGTAGGTTACTTACCATCCACCAACCCATACTGAGCCCGCGTGGTGGATTACGGCCCACTCCCTCTCACAGAGAAGAGGCCTGTGTCCCAGCAGTGGGAACATTATAGGCTGATTATAAGTACTTACCGGCCCCGCTGGTCTCGTGGTCGCTAGTGCGACTGCTAAGCGTCCTCCTGAGTCCGATTTCCAGGTCGGGCAGTGGTACAAGATTTTTCCATTACGAAGTTCTTGCCTTACCCCATGCCTCGGAAAGCATGTTAATGCATTGTATGAGAGTCAGGGAAGAGAGTGTGTACAGACGCCAGTACATCAAGCTACTACAATCTGTCAAATTTATTTAATCGATTTTCAACTTTATCGCTAAAGCATTAAGGTTCAAGGTTGATTGGGAAAATTTGACAGTTTCGGGTAACTGGACCGGCTGGCGCTGAATGCTAATCTAAGTTGAGATTGACCGCCATGACCGAAATACGGACTGGAGGACTATTCTTTTTAAATTTTTACTTACCTGTTGGTAGTATAACCATGTTAAAATTACTACCGTAAGAGTTAACTTGAGACTTCGCTCGGATGACGTCAGCGTGTGGTACTGAAGCGTCGATGGCGAGAGAGGGAACAGCGCGGGGGTTGAAAGCCGCTCGGGTCTCAAGTTAACTCTTGCGGATTGTACTCCGTTTCAACAGCTACAATAAATCAACTAGTTCATTTCATGCCTTTGCTATTGCGAAGCGAAGCAGCTTCATCCACCTGGTATATTTACAGAAGAATAAGGCCCCTTTAGAAATACCCAAATTATTACACAACAAACGTTGAGAAGCATGCTGACAGAATTTATTCGCTAAATGAAGAAGATGCAGATTTAATTGTTATATAACGAGAAACGTTACCAGGTGCGCAAGAGCATTAGGCATTGTTTCCAAGCAATTTGACACGTGTGAAGTTGAACAAAGTAAAATAAACAATAAATGTGTAATCACGACACAAGAACGTTACACACGTATTTTTTTATAACAATGTATTGAAAATCACACTTTAAGCCGTAAGCACTGAAACTAACGAACTACACGTACGCAGTAACCTTTGAAGATAACACTTGAACGCTCCCAAGGCGAAGTCACAGTAATAAATAAACAATAGTTAGCAACATTTATGAACAGAGTCACGCAAAAAAATTCAAGTCTAACGAAGGTGATGTTACAGGCGCGTACATAGTTTTAATATTAGCATAACTATCAGATATTCGACGGTCGGGCAATAGAAAATAATTGTATCTACCATTATTTATATACGAAGCTCGGCTACCGACGACGGTAATTAGCGATTTGCATGTAGTCGATGGTCAATTAGTCGTCTCCGCTCCACTTGCCTCCACCCCCATTCCTACTTGGCTTACCGTTCAGATTGCGCTGCTAAACGCTTAGCAACCGCCACAGAGCAGAGTAACTTGCACCAGCACAGTGGAGTTATTTGCAGTACGACGACGAGGAACAACGATGTTAGTTTTACACCGTGTACATTTTCTCCTTCTACGTTCTTGCAAGTTTTCTTGTCTACTATTGTGGACGACACGAAAACTGCCGGATTTTACGAGCACTTGCGACTTCTAACGACATTCGTCTCCCATTAAGTAGGGAAATAGGAAGGATAATTCCCGAATGCGCTGCAGTTTGTGGATTTAAGTTTAGGTGGTACCAACATAATTGATTGTAGGTTTAGACAATGACTTAGGACACGAATGCCGTCTGTTTATTGTTATAGTTGGGGGGTGTAAACTGGGGGGGTGTACTTCGAACTACGACATTTGCAACTGACAAAATGTGACAATGACGGTGAACTAGTGAACGACTGCGTATAACAGCATATCAACCCGTAATCCGTATAATAACCTACCGGAGAATCCCCCCTTTGCGTAACAATTTCAATCACATCCGAATCATTTTGATGGATATTGCTAATCCATTGCTTCATATGTTCGAAAAATTTGTCTGCTCAACAACGTAAATGACGCAATTAATGTTGTTGTACTGTCAAAATGAAAGCTATTGGTACTGTTAGTGTTTTACACAGTTATCCCCTTTTTTTGGGTGGGAAATCATCAAATAACTTCTCCCGCTCTGGGCCGGGACTTGTCAGACATAAACTGACTAAAACCCACCCGTGTTCCTTCAGTTGTCTGTGTCAGGGACCACGGTAACTCTTTCGAACAACTCAGTTACCCCTCAGAAGCCGATTTACGGCTAAAATTAATAGAAATTGAGGATATGGTTAGTTACGGCTATTAATATATCGACGTATAAGCAATTTATACGGTTCAACGCCTTCGGAATAATTAGTCTTGAAGGAACATTTTGAATTTGACATATGCTCAGTATTTTCCCATTACTTTTCCTTTCCTGAAGGGATGCCCAACAAGGCTCGAAGGCCATCGAGTTTTGTAACCTATGTATGTTCACACGGTACTAATTATATAATTACTAACGTTTTGTGTGTAGATATGGGTTCAACCGGCAAGCAATACTCGTGGAGTCCTGATGCGTTACTAATCGTCTCCGGATTGTTTAATACTCGTATGCGTTGGTTACCATACAATAATTAAAAAATATTTTGTACTTTAATTGGCGTTTTTTTGTCTGCAGTTACACGTGTAGGTCCCAGGTCATAAAACCTATGAAAGTCTTTATTGATGGACCAAAGCCAAAAAGCATGAAACCGGTGTGACCGTAAGATATTGGTATTGTCTAGTAGGTATTGTGAATAAGGAAATAGTTACGTATATTTGTATATTTTGTAGTGTTTGATGTATTTTTTAAGTTGTGTATTTTTGTGGTGTACAATAAAGTATATATATAAATAAATAGTTACTGTTACTGTTTGTCTGTACCATCCCACTGCTGGGCAAAGGCCTCTCAGCATAACTTCCAGTGCTTGCGATCCGGTGCTAATATGGAACTTTGTTTTGTCCAGCTCGTCCCGCCATCTCCTTAGAATAGAATAGAATAGAATACTCTTTATTGTACACCATACAAATTCATCATCTGCCTAGCCTTTTCCCAACTATGTTGGGGTCGGCTTCTAGTCTAACCGGATGCAGCTGAGTACCAGTATTTTACATGGAGCGACTACCTATCTGACCTCCACAACCTTGTTACTGGGTAATACCCCTTGGTAAGACTGGTTGTCAGACTTTCGGGCTACTGACGACCCGTAACGACTGTCAAAGATCCACGAATGACAGCCGGGACCAACGGCTTAACGTGCTTTTCGAGGCACGGAGGGGTCTTGGTATGTGAAGATGGTCACCCATCCACGGACCAACCGCGGCAAGCGTGGCTTAACTTTCTTTAATAGATTTTCAACTTTATCGCTAAAGCATTAAGGTTCAAGGCTGATTGGGAAAATTTGACAGTTTCGGGTAGCTTGACCTGCTGGCGTCTGTACACTAGTTGTTAATTATTGTAAATTTAATTTAATACTAACATTTAGGCTAAGTTATACTACTACTAACACTATATGGATATTATTTCTGAAATAAATTATTTGAATTTGAATTTGAATTTAACCTGATCGATCGACCCGTGCGGCTGTTAGCCACAAGCCCCTCACACCACACCATACAAATTATAAAACATAAATATACAAAAATTTTACAAAGGGTGACACAATGGGCGGTCTTATCGCTAAGAGCGATCTTTTAAAGACAACCTCTCCTTACTGTCTCAGGGCTCCACATAGTGGTTATTTAGGACCACAGCTCATTGGGCATGCGGCAGATGAGGCCAGCCCAGTTCTACTTTAACTTTCTGGTTTTTTGAGCAACGTCAGTAATCTGTGTTTTGGAGCGCAGTGTGATTTTGCGAATATGGTCTGTTAACTTTACGCCTAGAAAACCGCGCTCCATCTCACGTTGACAAACCTTGAGTTTCGGCTTTTGAATGTTTATCAAAGACCAAGCCTGGGATCCAGAGTTCAAAATGGAAAAATGCACTGTCCATAATTTTTCGCTTGAGTGACAGAGGGAGGTTTCCTTTCATCAGCTCTTTCATGGACCAGGAGCTCTTCCAGGCATTTTCGGTTCGTCTTAAGACTTCCTTGTAAGGAAATAGTTCGAAGTAAAATTCATCCCTTACACCAGCGTTCCTACGCCCAACTTTTCCCCAAGTTAGGTGTAATAGAATGGATTTTACCTTTTAGACAAACCTATTCTAGAATTGATTCACCTGCTCAAGGCTCAAGAATCACCTACAATTCAGCCTTGATCATCAAAGAAACTTGATCCTTATTTAAGTAAGTACCTAATTATGTGCATGATTAAAATACTTGAATTGTGAATGAGTCACGTGGCTAGCAGTGGCCTTCAAATTCGTTACTGCAATACTTAAGAATAGGTGAATTGATTACCTACTAAATAACTAAGCCCAAAAACTTTCTAGAAGATAGAGACAGGCATATCATATCACCCGAGGGCCACGAAACTAACGCCAATAGAGTTTTTGCTCTGCGCGCTTCAAAAGTCACCGTCGAACAGCAAATAAACAAAATCAACTTTATTTACACTATGATAAAGATGCTGTTGTTGTTGTTTAAGGGGAAATAACCATTTTTGACGCGTGTAACGAAAAGACGCGCTAAGCGATAGTTTTGTGGCCCAAGCATAAGGCACTCTTCGCGCCTCTATCGGGCACAAACTATTGGGCGTTCGACACTGATACATTCTGTAGATGGAATAAAGTTCAGTAAGAATTTTAAACGATTTTGATGTAAATAAGGTGTGATAATATATTACTTTTTCAACTATACATTTATTTATTATTAGGCTTTTCAACAAAGAGTACACTGTTACTATACAATTTGTACATTGCAAACCTAAGTCCGTGTCATATAAGTCACCCAAAGGGCAATGGTGAGGGCTATATTTGGAGCTTCCCTGCGTGATCCGCAGGAGAACCAAGGTAACCGACATAGCCCGAAAAATTGCCAAATTTAAGTGGCACTGGGCAGGACACATTGCTCACAGAACAGATGGCCGATGGGGCCGAAAGGTTCTGGAGTGGCGACGGCGTACCGGAAGATGTAGCTTTGAAAGGCCTCCCACAACCGACCGACGACCTTATGAAGGCCGCAGGAACCCGTTGGATGCGAGAAGCACATAACCGGTCAAAATTGAGGTGCCTGGGGGCGGCCTATGTCCAGCAGTGGACGTCTTTCGGCTGAAATGATGGTCTAAGTGCCTCATTACTTACAGCACTACAATTACACAATTAATTAATTAAAACAAGTAATTCATAGTTTGAAAAATATAAATAAAGTGATTAAAAGTTAAATTGATTACAATAAATTTGGAATTTAATTAAATAACACATAAATAATCCTACTCTCCTATTCTAGTAATATTATAAACGTGAAAGTTTGTATGGATGGATGTTTGTTACTCTTTCACGCAAAAACTACTGACCAGATTTGGATGAAATTTGGCACACAGATGGTTTATAACCAGGATTAATATATAGGATACTTTTTATCCCAATATTCCCACGGGATCGAAACTTATACGGGTGAAATCGCGGGGCGCAGCTAGTTCTCTATAAGATTAGTTTAATATTTGACTCTAGACTAGAGACACCCATTAAATAGCAAGCGCGGTTTTTTTTAGAGCAGATGCAAGCACCTACTGATGAATGAAAGAGGTCAACCACCACTTCGTGCACTCTACATTCATAAATCATGAAAATAAATAAACAGTGACAATGTAACTTTATATAATAATAAAATCATTTCAATTACAATTTTCTGTGTTGGACAACAAAACTGATAGATGTTTTTTGTCACTCTCGATCATTGATTCACAAAGTCTTTACTTTCCTAATCCTTCAATGTCATTCCCAATATTTTCCCGTTAGTTGTGTCTCTGCACGCTACGGGGCATTTTATCGTAGGAAGTTAGACAGTCGGTGTGAGCGCCGCGTGTAAAGGTGCTTAGAGCGCCATCTAGACGTCTACATTGGCGCCCTGCTCGCTACCCGCTGAATTAATCTCGGGAGACCGAAGGGACATCTCCGACTGATCAACGTTTATTACGTCAACAGTTTTGTAAGATTCATTTTAATCAAAGTGCATTTTTTTGGGATTACACCTTATTCTCGATTTTGTAAAGTATACAGGGTCGCAGGGATATCGATGCGTAACCTGTTACCATGGATTCTGTACATGATTCTGAAACCCCTGCGTTAAAATTTTTTGTCAATTATTAAAGACAAATTAGCTGTTCCATATATTCTCATCGTTTTGTGTTACTTTTCTATAGGATTTTTTTTAGGGTTCCGTAGCCAAATGGCAAAAAATTGAACCCTTATGGATTCGTCATGTCTGTCTGTCTGTCCGTCCGTATGTCACAGCCACTTTTTTCCGAAACTATAAGAACTATACTGTTGAAACTTGGTAAGTAGATGTATTCTGTGAACCGCATTAAGATTTTCACACAAAAATATAAAAAAAAACAATAAATTTTGGGGGTTCCCCGTACTACTTAAAACTGAAACTCAAATTGAGGTTTCTAATATCATTTTTTCTAAACTTGCGCGAGAGACACTTCCAAAGTGGTAAAATTTGTCCCCCCCCCCCCCCCCCACTGTAACTTCTAAAATAAGAGAATGATAAAACTAAAAAGAATATATGATGTACATTACCATGCAAACTTACACAGAAAATTGGTTTGAACGAGATCTAGTAAGTAGTTTTTTTTTTTTAATACGTTTAAATCGTAAACCGCAATTTGCTGCTACGGAACCCTTCATGGGCGAGTTCCCTTCAGGAGGCGCACTTGGCCGCTTTTTTTAAATTCAGTCTAGAATCATGTGCTGAATCCATGATTAAATTTTGCGCGTCGATGTTGACGCCACCCTATATTTGTTTAAAGTCAGATTTTCTTCTAAATCAGGATAAATTAAGTACTTGGTAATTGTGTTTTTAACACGTGTCTGATTCACACATCTCGTCCATTCGCAGCTTACAATTACCAACAACATACAAATAAACACAACGTTACGTCAAATAACAATAACGCTACACGTGTTTCAAATAAAATTTTATATCCCCGCCTGTATTCTATAGGACTATAACTCTAAAAATATATAGGCGATTCTTATGTATGCGTAGGTACCTACTCGTTCGTTGACATCACAATGCACCTTATGTAACGTATTGTGTCATGCAGGACGCTCGGCGTCATGGTCACGTTACCTATAAACTACATGTTTAATAAATGTCCAAAAGTCCATTTTCGATCATCTTTGTAGTCGATCTTGCCGCTTGCGTAAGTTTAACGGGTTGCTATAACCTACCGACCGTTTCTCGTGACTGTGTCTAAGAATATGCTGGGTCAAATTAAATTAGCTAGCGAAACTCCACAGACGTGTGGAGCATTTTGGATCATTTTTAAGTGACCTCAAAAAAGGAGGAGGTTCTCAATTTTGTTGTTTATATAATTTTTTTTTTAAGTATGTTTGTGCATAAATCCGTTATATATAGGATTTGCGGATTTTTTTAATGGATAAGGTAGGCCTCAGGGGTGGTCCCATATAAATTTTCTTAACTTTGCTTGGGCAGTTTTAGAATTATAATCATAATAATAATAGGGCCCGATTCAGAAGGCAGTACTCGTTACGGCTCGCATCGTGAGGAGTTTTCTGTCTCTCGAGCCCTAACCACCGGTAGCTTGGACCCTGCTCCTGACACCGGTGGATCACTATTTTTTTATATTTTTAAATGTTTTTTTATACCTACTAATATTTAAAAATGTAATAAAAATAAGTCAACTAAATAAATAAACGACATAATTATAATAATAGTAATTTATTTCTCTCAAAAAGGTACATAGAAAAAAAAGGAGAAATGCTATGTCTATGTGTGTCTTTGGAGAGTGTTGTGTGTTCGTGAGTGCAATATAAATCCTCATGCCCAGCGCCCTCGAAGGACACTGGCATGGGGCATGAGCATCCACTTGCCCAAAAGTGTGTGTCTGTACGTGATTAACAAGGTGAAACGCGATCTAAGATTAATTTGAGTAGGTGAATATTTCCGATAGACGAAATTATTTTAGAATATTTAGTATATTTTCAGTCTCCGCATAATCTAATTCAAGTAATTGGCTTCAATAATACGATTTTTTCCATTCAGTTTATATTGATGATGTTTTAATAACTTCTTGTCACTGATATTTACATAGCAAGTTGTGTTATAAGAATTTGTGTGAGGTAAGTAGGTACAACTAAAAAGTGAAAAATAAAAACTTAAAAAAAAGACAACTGACTTCCAAAAAAAAACACTAGGTAATTTTTTTTGAAAAAATGTTTTTTTGTAATTGTAATTATATAAGAAATTAAAACTACTTGAGATATTAGCATTATCGTTCTAACTACGGGAAATGCCAAATTTTAAGAGACAAATACATTACACAACCAAAAAAGTTACACAAAGGCTACCTACATTAATAAACTACCCCTCACGCACCAACATTTCTAGGAAAAGGGGGTTAGTAATAATGCAGGCATCCGTAGTGTTCAGTGAAATAGTAATTTATGAAGATTTCCATGAAACATGGTCAGTGTGCGAGCAGCATCTGTTCCGGGGCTTCCGAAGTGCGCTCGCCGCGACAAGACTAATACTGTTTGCTGAAGACACATTTGTTACCGCCTCCATTCATTTACGGTACATTTCACTTGGGTGTGTATAATGGGACTTACGAATATGATTGCGAAATGGGCGTAAATTTTCATTTGAATTACAGTCAGTAAGTACTTATCTAGAGCACTTGGTAGACGTCTATTATTATAATGCTAGCTACGACCCGCAGTTTCACCCGCATAAGTTTCGATCCCTTGGGAATATCGGGATAATAAGTATCCTATATGTTAATCCTGGTTATAAACCATCTGTGTGCCAAATTTCATCCAAATCCGTTCAGTAGTTTTTGCGTGAATGAGTAAAAAACATCCATTCATCCATACAAACTTTCACGTTTATAATATTAGTAGGATTTATTGATTTTAGAATCAACAATCATAAGCAGTGTCTTTGAGCCAGAAAACTTGGATACACAGCGGCCTCCAAAAGTTAGTTGACATTTTTTCACTACAGCTTTAAAGTTTTACAAGACAAGTATATTTTTTTCTGTTCAGCCGATTGTACAACACTGTCGGTCATAAGGTCTGTGAAGAAACTACTACATACTCACACACTCAAATCCTCCTCAGCTTCCATCATAAAACGCTATCCAACACGAAAAAGATCGTTAATCCAAGTATTACATGGCGTGGAGCACCAAGAAAAATCCCAGGCCAGTTTTTCTCCATAATCTCGCCTTCCCCGGGTCCCGCGCCACCGACGTTGATCGATGCAGGTGAGCAAGAAATGCCTTCACTCCTGAACGTGAACATTACGGCAGCCAACTTTCAAACTGTTTGCGCGAAAACGTAAAGCGTTCCGTTTTTTATGCAATGAAGTGCACAGTAGGTACATAGGTGCCAAGATTGGTCGTGTACAAATTTAAAAAAAAAAAAAATTATTCGTACGAACTACCTCTGACAACCAACTGTGTAACTGCAGTACTGCAGTATTGTATACAATCAAGTATTTTCTAATTGAACAGACCGCTGTGCTGCTGGGGAATTTGTTGCGCCGCTTCTTCTTCCCAGTGAAAGCACTAGGAATTGGTGAAGGGCGGGCATTTGGAGGACTGTCTTTTATAATTTTGACGTTCGAAAAGTGCTGATTCTCAGCTTAATTTGAATAAATTACTTTTGATTTTGAGTAATACCTAAATGTTTTCATGATAAATACAAATTTAAGCTACCTACTTACTACATACAGTCGAATTCCAGTACCTACATGCTTATTTCAGATCTCAAATATACATCGATTTTTTTTTTAATTCTTTGATTATCAGGTAATGCTTATACAATAGTAAATTATTATACATATCAGAATTATGGGAGCCAAAAGTAAAAATAAGTACCTAATGAATTATTTTTACTTTATCTTCAGTTAATCCATACCTAACTAGGTACATTAAACTATGTATAAAGCAACCAGTATATCAACCATATTCAATATAACATTGTTGTAAATACTTGCCACAAAGTCTGAACAAAGCAGAAAGCCACGGCAGGTCAACTTTGACAACGCTTGACGTATCACAAAGTCTTTGAGAATGTGATACACTGTACAGGTGCACAGACGGTGTCCCGACAAACTCCTTAATGAACACGCAATTATTTTACATGTAGGTATCTACGGAACCAGCCATTATTAATTGTTACTGAAGGATATTGAAGTTCTCACATAGTTTTAACATGAATGATGTAACCATTTTTTGGTAACCAATTTTTTTGGCGTTTTTCTCCAAAGCTTGCTTCAGCTGTCTGACTGGCCGACCCCTTGACAGTTCAAATGTGCCTGTAATTGGTTTATTTGAAATAAATGCCTTGAGTTTGAGTTTAAAAATCTTTACAACACAACACAAAACAAAGCTCCCAAAACACCACTTCCAATAAGCAGATTCTATAGTAAAAAATTTAAAAACTTTTAAATATGTAAATAAATATTTTAATCTAATTTGCATAAAACTTTAGTAATATAATGATTATACGAGTAGTTAAAGTATGTCTGTTTGTCACAAAACGCGGGAAAAAAAACGGAAAAGCTTCAGAGCTTTTCCTACGAGCGAATTCGAATTCACAACTATGTACTTTATAAGCGTGTATGTATTATTTAATCTAATGAGAGTGAAAAATTTACGATTTAAAAGAATAACAATATTAATTAGCAAATTATTTTATGAAAAATTTACTCTTTCCCTAACAATGGGAATCAAGGGTCAACACTCCTAGATATTTAATCTACCCATCTGTCATATACTCACACACGCAAGACAACGTCTCACAAACGCTAGACAGTAAATAATTCAATTCATATTAATACCAATCATTGTAAAACATTCCATTAATTTTCTTTCACAACTTTCCCTTTCAATTGAAACTTTTCATTTACTTCACAACCTCTATATTCACAGTTTACTGTATGAAGAATATTCTCAAGAAAGTTGTGTGCATGTTTGTATTGTTGTATACGTCTACCAGACATATGTACAGTTGGGGAAGTGATGCGACCGCGGTGTTTGTCCACGACGGAGGCGGAAAGGAGTGACGTCATAGGTGTCAAACTGTCGAAGACGTGTACGAAGTGGAAAAGTAAGCAAGTATCACCATGTTTTATGGATTGAACTCTTTTATGGGACATGTTGTGTGAGTGGGTAATCTAATGGTTGTCGGTGGTGGTCTTCTAGAGATATTTTCAATTCTGTTCTCATGTGAGTAAAAGTTTTAAATGTTTTTCGCTGATTCGAATTAGCGAAAAAGAGCTAAAACTTTTTTTTTTTTTGTAGTTTTATGCTTTCTTTTTAGGTATACCTAAAGCTTGCGCTCCGTCCTTCTCCCGCCTTCCCCACTTTTCACGTTTTATTTTTTAGGATGAAATATTCACCGATCTTCAGACTTCAGGCACCAACAATAATTTCATATTACTATATCTTTAATTACATTGAGAAACATACCAGACAACATTAATTTACATAGGTACATTATTTTTATTCTATAAGTACGTGGTGAAGAAAGAAAACCCTAATGAAAAGTGCTAAATTAATAATTTTACCTGAATATAATGCAGGTATAACGTATAAGTACTAACACCGTACTAATTCCCAGAATTAATTTCCTACGAGTCCTCAACATTTACCTTTGTTAATTTATTTACGTCGACGATCTGACTCAGACTGCAAAATCCTTTGCAGCTTTTAAACTTAATTCCTATTCACTTTATCAACTAAGCAAACCGCTTTAAACCTCTCTTACATAAAGGAGCAGCCAAACTGGACAACCCCGTGAGAAATCGTTTTAATACTCAAAATCCGCTTGGAGTTTCAGCGTTTAATGAATTACGTCGGGTGCAGCCTCCGGCGCAAGACGTGCATCGATCAACGTCGCACCCCCGGTCGCACTCAGCACCCCCCGGGGGGCGCCACCCCCGGATAGGCGCGGGGAGGCACGGGGCGGGGGGCGACACGTCCCCGCACTGCCCAAATAAAATATTCGCAGCGCTGTGCACTCGCAAGCTTAGATGTGACACCCGTTGTCACGTGTCATACTTGATGTATGACAAATTGTATTAGTTGATTCGTTTTATATTGAACTTATTTTCAGAACCTTTATGGACATCCTGTAGGAAGTATTATGTACCTATAGGAGGTGGACGTTTGCGTCTGTAATAAAGTTTAGTTTTAAGTACGTCAAAAGACCGTAGGCTGAAAAATAAAAACATAAAAGTATCAAGCATTCGATTAAAGTAAATTAAATTCCTAGAAACTTTGAGTTAACTTTAATGTATATTTGATTGCAGTCAATTGCGGTAACTTTCACTTAACATATTGAACACCTTCAAAGGAGTATGTAAAACAAAGTCGAGTAAGTGAAAGTGCAGACATGCTAAAAAAACTATTGAGTAACTCTGAAATAATTAAACAAGTATTTCTCTTATACACAATATTTAAAAAAATATTATATTAAAAAATATAACATTAAATCCAAACCAATTTTCTTATCTCGCTTTATAGGTGCGGGCGTGATATAAAAAGAGGTAACTGCAAATTCGCTGGCGGTCTTGTGTAGCCGGGCTTTCAGCCTGAGGCCGCGCTACGTACAGTCTACGTGACGCTTCTGAATTATAAGAAAATGCATTTACGACGCTCTGCCGCAGAGCAGACGGCACCACGTTTTCGTGCCTAGTACCTCCTCCGTGGGTTTTACTCTGACATGATTCACGTGAATTGTATATTGCATAGGTATAAAAGTTATTTTGAAGATACTCTAGAATGTTAAGTTCGGGGGCTTTCAGATAACTTGCTCGATGTGGACTTTTTAGACCCCAACATAAAACATAAATTGTAATTACCTCAGTGGGGATTTCTGCACATAACATTTATCGACTCCAATTTTTTTAAGACGATTATTTGAGAGTAGTTCCAGCCTTTTTTTTTCTTAGATTCTATTTTTCCCCGCTAAGATGAACTTTCAGGGGCGATCTGTGGAATAAGTCCCCGGTTCCAGTTCATAATAAACGGACAAAAAACGTAAAAAAAAACTTACATACGTAAAACTTTTGCGTAGGTAGCAATCATAATTCTATGCGTATTCGTAGAAACAAAATTATGTAAATCTTTGGCACGTGTAACCTGTATACATGAACAATTAACATAATGATATGGGAATGGCTACGCTTATCACATAGTTGCAAATAAGCGCGAAATGTCACAGCGGCTCCTTGGAGTGGCCGCAGACTTGTAGCCTTAAATTCAATCGACTATTCCGATGCAAGTTAAGCTAATTCCGACTGATTAACGATCGTGAAATTTAATATGGGGCTTGAATTATTTCACATTAAGTTGGTTTACTCTACATTCATAATACTTACATTTTTAGGGTTCTATACCCAAAGGGTGTACGGGACCCTCTTACAGTTGCCGGCACGGCATCTGTCAAATTAATAGATTTTCAACTTTATCGCAAAAGCAAGGTTCAAGGTTGATTGGGAAAATTTGACAGTTTCGGGTAGCTTGACCTTTTTTTTCCGAACAACCCGCGGCCCTGGCAGGCATCGGCCCTAGCGGATCCCGTCAGTTCGTGTTGACATTTCTTTGAGGCGGGGGTAGCTTAACCTGCTGTCGTCTTTACCTTGGCCAGAGTCTTGAGTCGTTTCTGTTCTTTCTTTAACTTTCTTCACAACAGACAAGACAAGTAATAATAGTGTCATTTTTTTTTTGCACTAAGTATGCATGCGCAAACTTACTCCCACTACGCTAAAACCTGGTCAAGTTACGTCTGTACTAAGGCTCTACTGACTGTATGTCCGTCAGTCACAGGGCCGTATGTTTTGAACCGTAATAGGAAGACACTTGAACTTCTTCCAAAGAGTGTGTACTACTATGGCCGCTATAACTAGCCTATAATGCTCCCACTGTTGGGACACACAGCTCTCTGTGAGAGGGAGTGGGCCGTAATTCACCACGCGGCGCGGGTCCAGTGCGACTTGTAGATGTCACATGTCTTTGAATTTTTGGTTCAAGGACATGCCGGTTTCCTCACGATGTTTTTCTTCACCGTTTTGAGAGCAGTGGTGATGAAATAATTTACACAAAGTAAAGCGCCTGTCAGGGTTCGAAGTCGCGGCCGTTTCCACTGCGCCATCACTGCTGTCATTATGGCCGCTATAAGAACAAATAATAAAAATAATACTTATTATTTAATACAAGAAACGTGTTTTTGTCGGAATTTTAGAAAAAAATGTTAAATATTGTACGGTGGTACGGAACCCTTCGTCTGCGAGTTCGACGCGCACTTTTTCACATCAAGTTCGCTCTACACGAATGATACCTACTAACATTTTTTTGCAAAAAAGACTTATAATAGTCTTAACTATAATCTATTATAATTTCTGCCTGTTACTGCACCTCAACTAGAGGATAAAATCAGTCATTACTTTTTAAGTCATTCACTTTAGACCAATCAGGTTTCTAGTTTTTACACTTCTTAGCTAGCTTATCTAGATTACCCAAGGATATTTATAAAGTAAGTTTTTTTTCTATCCTTACCTAATTTAAATACGTAATTGAATTATTTTTAAATTGAATTCGATTTCTCCGTTACTTTAAATTACTTTAAAAAAAATAATTTTAATGGCTGATTTTTCATTCGACAGATAATTTTTATTCGTGGAATAAAATTGACATCTGACAGATTTTGTATGGAAGAAATATTAAAATTCAAAATTATTCCTCCGATAAAATTATCTGGCGTTAGAAAAATCAGCCCTAAGTAAGTATAAAGTTCTGATTGGGTATACACCTACGGAATTATGACGGGCGATATAACGAACTTAAAAAAGTTCTTACGGCACCCCAATAATCGACACAGCTTTTGCCCTTAACCTTGTGAGACTCGAATTTGGGTAAATCGGTCAAGGTTACGAATATTTTTCGAGGGTGCTCGGGTCAAGGTCAGTGCGAGGGGCGCGTTGACAATGAAGGGTGTGTAACGGGCTTCAAGGACACTCGTAGTTTGTCGATTGAAATATGTTGTAGATGTAGTGAATCAAGAATAAGAAAGAAGGATTTTTTTTTATTTGGCACAGTACACCGTATGATTTTTCAAAAGTGATTTTTTTTTAAATAACCTATAGTGTCCCACTGCTGGGCAAAGGCTTCCCCCGAGTACATCCAGGAACGCCTTTCTTTTCCAAAAAAAATTATATAAAATTGAAATTTACGATTATGTATGCCTCGCGAACAAATAGGCTCATTTCAGCAAAATGCCATACAGATGCTGTCTGACGCCTGTCTGAATTGTGTATTTGTATGTTTTTATTTTATTTTTGTGTGGCAATCAAGCATGACAAGTAGTACAAACACTTTTACAAGTCAATCATATTTTAAAAACTAGATGAGGTTGGCGTTTCCTGTCTGACTACTCTGAGAAGAAAGGCCGAAACAAACTCCACAGTCTCTTTTGATGTCCAGCGGGGTAATTGCGTATGGCCAATGGGTTTCATTTTGACAGTTCATCAACATTCATTGCGTTATTTACGTTGTTGAGCAGACACGTTTTACGAACATATGAAGCAATGGATTAGCAATATCCTTCAAAATGATTCAGATTTAGATTGATAGTGCGTTCCGCAAATTAGGGTGCAGACATAATCTTAGTCGGATCATGTGAAAACCATGTAGATTGATGTTTGAAATGGTCTTTTGAGAAAAGAACCACACAGATTGCGTGGACCTGTCCAATGTCCAGTCAGTGCATGCATTTCAGTATAGTATATATATATATATGGATAGTAGGATCAGAAAAGTATGGATAGAAGATTGTACCTCCCCGGACAAGTTATTTTACAAAAAATACACTACTACTACCTAATACTTCCACAAAATGGATTCATTAGACCACCATAAATTGAACTCATAAATTAATAATGTCATGTGACTCATTTCCATGGCATTAGGTTGTGATACAAGTACATACTATTTTAATACAATATTATATTGAACAATTCGGGGAACATTGACAGGTCTTAACACACTGTTGTCGTCCTTCAAACCCATCAGTTAATTTGAACAAGTCTCATGACAGTGAGTGAACGTTATAACAACAAGGTAAGCACACCGAACTGCGAAACCATGGATATTCTGACCGAAATTAATGAAAAAGTATGGCTTTCGCAGCGAAAAGCTGCTCGCCATATTAAGTCAATATTAACGACATAAACGCACTTCCGATAAGAGAAGTTTCTACCTTCGATTTAAAAAATCCGAGTCTTTTTTAACGATATCGTAAGTAAACCAGTTGCATAATTATACCTGAAGGAAAATAGCAAAGACGCGACCTCATCTCAGCGCAAATCAGTGTTAAAAAATTGTCAAAAATAAAAAGATAGAGCTATTTTTAACCGACTTCTAAAAAGGAGGAGGTTCTCAATTCGGCTGTATTTTTTTTATGTTTGTTATCTCAGAACTCCGTTCTTTATAAGTCTGCTGATAAAAACCCACAAAACTTGCATACAATTCGTTAATTCAGCTAAAAGAGGCTAGTTAATATTATGTTTCATAATATAATGAACATTAAGAAACAAAACTTTGACAAACATCATGTGGCTTTATTTTGACACGACGCGACGGTTTGAGCTTTCTTATACTTTGGTATAAAACATGTCTACTGCCCACGACTTCGCGCGTGCTAAAAGCTTCCAATTTTCCCAAAAGAAAAGTTAGGTAAGTATTTTAGGAAACGGCTTTTCATCAGAAGGCCTATTCTCGTAGTTTAAAACGTTCAAAATCTAGTCGCAGTTTCATCTCGGCGACAAATAAAAGTCAAAAACTTGCCAAAAATGTAAGGATATTAGAGGTATTTTTTGAGAGATTCACACTGAAATCAGAATGTGAACGTTCTTAAAATTACGAGAACTGACCCTCTGATTTGACTTAACATACTAATGAACAAACCCACGTTCCCATTGATAAAATACCAAGTACAAATAATTAACATCGCTTAATCACCAGTACAATTAGACAATCTATTAAAAACGAAAAGATTATGCTAGCGGGAAACTGTAGCAAGAAATGTATGCAGCTTACTTGCATCCGAGCTTATCGCATCTATCAACGTCCGAAGGCTTTCACGGAAGGCTTTGTTCGCACGGTGTGAGCGCCCCCCCGCCCGCCCTGGCCGCCTCCCCGCCCGCCCTCAGACGGTACAAACAACTTCAGCTAACTCCGACAGCCGCCCAACTTTCTTTGTGGGTTGATAGCCCACCGAAATGTAGCTCATTTGTTAGTTTGGGTAATCATAATGATATTTTATGCTTTATTTGCATTTTTAGTTTTCAGTATTTGCGATTTGATTTGATATAGAAATTCAATGTGAATAGATACAGTGTAAATGTTATGTGTATTTTTTACTAAAAAAAATACAGTTTTTATTTCCACTTTACCATAATGAGCAAAACACTGGTTATTAAAGAGAACTTAACTTTTATTAAATTACCAAGTAGCTTTTTTATCTACCTTCCAACTACGCAGCACAATCTATTACCACCCCTCTCACCAACAAAAAATCTTCTCCATTTTACGTTTACTATAATTACGTCGTGTTTTTTTCCAAAAATATCGTTCCACAAAAGCTGACGCACGGTAGCATTGCACCGTGCATCTGAACGTAGCAGGGCGTCCATCGATCAACGTCACCCCACCGACCGATACTAATGGCGGCTAAGACCAAGCCTTGAAAACCTAGCCTGCCTGGAAACTCCTCCCGGTTTTAACGAGAATTATATTTCAAATGATATGGTGCTAATGCTTCAGGGGAGAATGTTTGTGAGTGCTTTTTGGAAGATGGTTTTTTTGTGCTGGCAGGTTGGGGTTATGAAGATTTTTGATTATTTGGAGTGATGGCGGGATTTAAGAAGGAAAATTATATTTAATTGCCTGCCCGGAAATTCCTTCCGGTTTTAACGAGTATAATATTTTAAATGATATTATGGTGCTCTTGCTGCAGAGGCGAATATTTTTTAGAGTGGTTGAAAAAAAATTTTTTTTTTTTGTAAATTGTGGACAATGATATTTTGACTTCTTGAAGTCATTTATTAAACAAACTGTTTTGACCTCTCTGACTTTTTAAGACTCTTGTTGCCAAATTACGAAAGTATAGATGTTGTTAAACTTTATAATAATCATACTCACTGAAACTTTAGATTAGATTTATTAAAATAATTAAAGTGACTAATCTCTCTAAAATTAATTATATTCAAATTGTGCCATTAATATTGAGCCAGAGCAATAAATAAGGCTATAGATACGCACAGGAGCTTTATAATATGCAATTATATTAGGTACAGATAAGCCCAGTATACATCATGTACTTCGGTATCAACCAATCAATAACCAACCCCCCAAAACATCGCGATATTACCAATAACCATGTTATTACCTCTTCAAGCATCGAATGTGACATGTTCGTACAGGCAAGGCCTTGTTACAGTAATAAAGCTAATGCGCTTTACCGAAGCCGTTTCGGATGCGGCGGGGTGGGGGGGGCGAGGGGGGGCGTCGCAAGCGTGCATCGATCACACCGATACGATCACCACCCACCACCGCAAGACTACACAGCCGAAACTAGCGAATTAATAGATAACAGGGTTTTTTATAGGTAGGTGATATGCGAAACGAAACTGCTGGTGTTTTATGGTTGTTGGGCATGTTAAAATGGTTATGGATATAGAAGGATTTTTGACTGTTAAATCGTCAGCTACAGCCCGTTTTGTACTCTCCGAAAATAGGGTGATTAATAGAAATTAAGACAACAAAAAAAAATTGTTTACAAGACAAGGAGCTACTTCGAACTGCTACGTGTGGTCCAGACAACTATCACTAATTAATCAAAAACACCCATCAAAGATAGATGACTTCAACAAATCATTCCAAAACGAAATTGGAGCCCCGATAAGGACGCAGACAGATCGCGAACTCTCAGTCAAAGGGATCGCTGGTTCCAAGCGAACGTTTCATCCTTCTACGTCGGGCGGGCGTTTAATATCCGAACGGCCGTCTCTGCCGTCTTTTTACTGCACGCCGAGCGAAAAATAATTGATCGATTTCACCATTCCACCGTGGGGTTTAATAGCGGTATGACGTAAAAGGAACGCTTACACCATCGGATGCGGATATTCTCTTTCACCTGCTTTGAAATTTCGCTAAATGTATCACGAAACCAATTTGGTTGTAAGCCAATGTTTTTGTGGGGAGCTGATAGGTTTTTGTGAGTAATCAGCCTCGTGGGCAGAGGAAGTCGATTCCGATTCCCAATGTTATTTCTATCTCTGTAAATAAGAGTCGATTTCAGTTTCAAAATATATTTTGAGATTTCTCTTTGAACTAAGTTGCCACATGTACAGTTTAATACGTTTATTTACATTGCATAATCAGTCTATGACATTCCCACTGCTGGGACACAGACCTCCTCCCTGTGAGAAGAAATGGACAGTAATCCACCCAGTATGGGTTGATATATCACATGTCTTCGAATTTTTGGTTCTAGGACATACCGATGTTTTGCTTCACCGTTTTGAAATCAATGGTGAAGAAATAAATTACACAAAGAAAAGCGCCTGTCTGGGTTCGAACCCACTGCTCTCCCTGCTCTCTATTTACCTTATAAAGTTTAATTCAGATTGCAGTAGGCATCATTCAAAGCAATGCAGGATATTTTGAAACAAAACTTATCGCAGTCCACTGCCAGTACCAGGCTCCCAAAGTATGTAACACAAGAAAACTCGTTTTTCTTGCTGCACTCCAAACACAATACACTCTAACAAACAGCACGTCCCCACATTCATTAAATTCTAATGGCAAGCATTTTTCTCAGCTGTTCAGAAGACATTAATTCCCAGTTAGAAAGGATCCAAATCCGGCATTCCTTAGGCACTAATATAAAATTCCATTGGCAGAAGTGCCAGTGGCGAGACGTTTGATGTAAAACGGTTCGTACTAACGCCTGGTATGCCAATAACACAGATTAGAATGCTGCTAGACGTCTAATGGAGCAATGATTAGATGTTAGTTATGCCGCCTGTAGGTGAATTCAATTTAACGGCCAATCGTTTAAGACAGTGCAATGTGGGGGTCTTGTTTAGCAGTTTTAGAAGGTGTGGTCGTTCATGTTGTCTGCATAAGCAGGTTAAAGTCGATGGTACGCTTACTAGGCTTTTGGAAGACTATTTAAGTCTTTGACCAGCCGGTCGATTAGAATAAGATTCTCGAGATCCGTGAGAAGTTAGGTTAAGTGAGCCGTCATTCCGTCTGCGGTGCTATTCTGTAAAAATATCACCGTGATGACTTAGAGGAAAAGAGCTTAAAGTGAGCTGTCATTCCATCTGATCCTTGGGATTAGCACTAATACATTAACTGTCAAGTTAGATGTTACATTATAATTGGCTGACAAAAATAATAGTTAACAAAAAATCACAATACATTATCTGTCAAATTACATGTTAGTTGTTGCATTACAATTGGCTGAAAAAAATCATAGCAATCAATCATCACAAGTTTGGCAGCAGGAAAATTTTCCTCTTCCGTAAAAGCTACTATCAGACTTGGTACCTTCTAATTTTGAGTAGAACAGAAGTATGTACTTTTTGAAGTGAACTGAATGATGGAAAATGAAAAGAAAATCAAACAATTTATTTATTAAGTAATGGATCTCCAACTACTTATTACTTATCCACATACTGAAACTCATTTTGGAGAGTAAACTTGTGCCCTGAGACAGTAAGGCGAGGTCGCGGCAGACCAAGTAGGAGATGGTGGAACGAGCCGGATAGGTCAAAACTGGAAGGAGGACGCGCTCGCCAAAGATGGAAGGAGTGGAGTGCCTTTGCCCATGAGGGGGAACAGCGTAAGCTAGTAAAAAACTTGTCTCCTACAGGAGGGCTCAGCACTTGCCAAAATTATAGCCAAAGCAATAGATACCATAACTTAATTAAATTCAATCGAATTAAGTTAAGCATAGCGTTTCCGTAAAAAAGGTAAATAACAAGTAATATAAAAAATAAAATACAGTAGCAATGGGTTTCAATTTGACAGTTCAACATTTATTGCTTTATTTATGTTATTAAGCAGGCACATTTTTCGAACATACGAAGCAATGGATTAGCAATATCCTTCAAAATGATTCAAATTGAGAATGATAGTCGGTTACGCAATTAGGGTACAAGTCAAGGAGATTAGTAAAAGTGATTGTCTATGATTATAATGTGGAATGCCATTATTAAAAAAAAAGTCGCACTTAAATGTTTAGTTAACGAATCCTAATTTCCTTGGAAAACTTAAACTAATCTCCAACATCTAGACAAGGCGATACCAGTGGCCAATTAACATACCTATAGGCACATACATATTATTGGCATGACTTGCAAAAGCTCACGGCTTGCTATCGTACCCAAGATACAGTGCCTAGGTCGGGAGCTCGCGGCCTTTTGAGAGATACGGGCCATTGTCGGCCTATTGTCAGGGAAACAATGGCTATTTCAACACCTCACAATGGAGCGAGTTAGCTCCGTGAAAAATTAACGCGCCCGACCTGCGTGCGATGAACGTTGCAACTAGCTTCCGTGCTTAACTACTCAGCGCGGACGGTGTGAAGTTTTCGTTTATGATGATGCTACATAATGAGGGTAGTTAAATAAATAATTACTTTTTTTCTGTAGCAGATTAACGTGTTGTTGCGTAACACACTAACAGTAGGAATGGCTTTCATTTTGACAGTTCAACATCATTCATTGCGTTATTGCGTTGTTGAGAAGATACATTTTTCGAATATATGAAGCGATGGATTAGCAATATCCTTCAAAATTATTCTGAATGTGATTTATAGTGTGTTACGCAATTAGGGTGCTGCTAGCAGTTTTCTGGTACTTAGTGTGTAAGTAACATTTAGGACTTAAAAGATGCTTTCTTTACCTACGTTTGATACTCCCAAATTACAGGAAAAATATTGTGAGGAAACCAATCAATGGTCTGAAACTGCCAATACGCAGGACAAGTGTGGTGATCAATGCTCATTTCGATGCCGTATCTAAAAAGCCAGCTGCTTGCTCAGCAGCAGATTGATCACCGTTAATATTGTTTGACTCGATTGCCAGTTCAATGTAGCACCCAGTAGGTACAGTAATTACTATTACTGGCGACAGTTTCAGTGCTGTGTCCGGTAAAAACGAATAATAGAAAGGGCGGATGCACCACGGGTGTAACCGTTATCCTCGACGTGATATGTCACACGATACCAAATACAGTAACTTTAGCTGAACCGTAGTGGGTACCAGTGTCTTTATTTAGCCCACTAAAGATTATAAATACGTATGTCGTTGGTCTTAAAAAAAACGATCTCATTTCAAAACGCGAAGTTTCGGAATTTGCCCTTTTATGACATTTCTCCATTTGTAACGGAGACTGCTATAGACGCATGCGCACATCAACAGTTGAAATTCATAATAGAACGGGCAGCTAACTTGTTTCGAGAAACAGGTGTCAGTTACATAAGTTCTTATTGAGTTTATTTATGTTTATTGTCACACTTGTGCTTTTGTCGGTCAACATGTCATGCAATTAACGAAAAGGGGGGAAGAAAGGTATGGTATGTCGGTCAATTATAGCAAGTAGGTTCTTACCTAAGAGCAGATTTTTCCAACGTCAGATAATTTTAACCGTGGAATAATTTTGAATTTTTGGCAGTTATTCCATACAAATTCTGTCAGACGTCAATTTTATTCCACGAATAAAAACTATCTGTCGATTGCAAAGTCAGCCCTAAGTTAAGTACAATAGGATCAAAATTGGGATAGAATTGAACTTTTCGAATAATGTTATAGAACTTAGACCTTTCAAATTAACTTCATTTGCTTCGTATTATTGAAGATTTCGTATAGAATGTACTGAATCAAGTAAAGATACGACTCCAAAACAGGGTCAAATTAAGTTAGCTAGCGAAACTCTGCAGACGTGATGTGCATCGATATCTAAACCTTACAAAATAAAATAAAAACATAATTGATGTTTTTTTTAGATTGACTAACGACCGCTGGTAATGTTGTTACCTGAAGAATGAATTGAAAAAATCTATTTCCTTTTGTTTTATCGTGTTGAGATATCGATCCCCATCACGTCTGTGAAGTTTACACACAAATAAACCGTTTTTTTTAAACTGACATTTCAGGTGACTACACTATTTGCGGTCAATGACCCCATATAAAAAAAAACATCAAATTATTAATTTTTTTTTTTTGTTTTTATCACGTTTAGACATCGATACGTATCACGTCTGGGGATTTTCGCTAGCTAATTTAATTTAACCCTATATAATATCTACCAATAAAGTTAAAGAAACCGTCTTTAATTCTCTCATCAAATACAATCCTGCTTAAAGCCGACATAAATTACATTAAAAATGAACACAAAAGAGGATGCAATCTTCTCGCAGAAAGCCTACAAAACCGCACGTCCTTCCAACGAAAATTAATAAATTAAGTGACAGGTCACCGGCTTCAGCGAATGAAATAAATATTAAAGCTCACAATACCTGAAATATCGATACGATAGTGCCGTTGCGGTCTCAATACAGCCCAATTAGTCTGCACTGCCTTCCGCACGTTTTTGCCCCAACACTAATAGGCAAGAACTTGGTTCGGAGACATTTACAAGAGCCGATATTTGTGAAAAAAAGGTAAGTTTATGTATGTATGTACTAGCTTTTGCCCACGGCTTCGCCCGCGTGGAAGTCGGGATTAACCCACGGGCACGTATCGACTACCCAGGATAAAAAAAAATTTTTCTTTCTTTATATCTTACTACAACCTGAGTAAGAAAGAAAGAAAAAGTATTTATTGGGACTCGCACCGGAATATCACAAACTAAGCTAAACACAGTCTTAAAAACATAAAAAATAAAACAAAAATTAAGTTAAATAAAGACATAAGTCCTGTACGACGCCAAAAGGTTCTTCCAAAGACTACCTACGTATCTCAGCATGATGCTGCGACATTAAGTGATTTTAGACTGTAAGCCGACCCCAACAATGGGAAAAGGCTAGGCAGATGATGACCCAGGTCATATTCTATCCGAATGCCACATAAAAATCCGTTAAGGCTTGACAAGGTAAGAGACAGACCGAGTTCCTCGCGCATTTATCTATCTATACATCTATACAAATAAATAAAATTAAAGTGTCTATTTGTAATGTCAAAATAACAGCTTTTTAATAAATTTATATGAAATTATATACGGTACTTACTTATAACAAAAAAAAAAAACAATTTAAACAATGTTTGTTCCATGGCTAATCTCCGAAACGGCAGAACCGATTTTGATGGGACAAGCTGCATTAGCTGGCTGATGTTACAAGCTAATAATGTAGGCTACTTTTATTTTAGTAAGAATATAAAAGAATAATCTGGACGCGTACCATTATTATGTACCGTACCGCGCGGGATGGTACGACGTGGCGCGGGAAAAGAGTTCCTGGAAGGACCTTTGCCCAGCAGTGCAAACAAAAAAAAAGAATTAGGGTTCTGCGCAAAAAAAAATGAAAACTCATTTAATACAATTATTTTCCGACATGCACGCGAGCGAAGTCGCAGGCACAGCATGTTTTGATAAAATGGAAGAATGTCATGTGTGCGTGATCTGTAAGAATTGAAAGGTCAGTTGTATTGTAGTGTTGGTTGGTTTGGTTACTGTTGACTAGTGCTGACACTCTAGTTATTGGTGTGGCATTTAGACACGAGTGAAAGATCGTCAGTGAAGATTAGGTTGGTATGCAAGTGCCAGCTATCTTGTTAATACTGTACTTCAACGCTGATAGAGGGAAAAAATAGCCTATAAAGGAGACTTTAAAAATACTTTTTTTTTCAGGGGTTAGTAGACTTTTTTTTTACACCACGCTGCGTTCCCAAACGAGTATAATAGACGTAGGCAAAAAGGCTGCCAGGCTCAATTGGGAGGGTCATATAAGCCGCATGCAGGATGACCACTGGGCAAAGTCTCTACACAATGGGTGCTCAAAGACGGACGGCGCCGCCGTAGTCGGCCCAGAAAGCTGTGCTGGCGTGACGACCTGGAGGATCGGTTCGAGGTGGCGCGGGAAAAGAGTTCCTCGAAGGACTTGGGATGCCTTTGCCCAACAGTGGGTCAGTATAGGCTAACAAAAAAAGGCTTTTTAACTTACAAACGCTTTTCACTTTTTTAGTATGCGCAGCCCGTTTATAATTCAGCAACCTTTACCGTTTTAGAGTTTCTGCCTACGTCCATGTCAGTTTTAAATAATCAAAAACCTACATCCACATCGTCCAACCCTACCAATTTATCCCCGCAGCGTCAACAACATCATCCGACAAGGAGTCGTGAGCTCTAAAGGCCCTTACAGAGTAGTAAGGTATTATAGGCTCGGCTGTTCTGCTCCGCACACAATTACGCAGGTCAAGCGTGCTAGCTCCGTACTGCCACAATTCACAAAGCTAACGCAGACGACTATATACATACGTATTGCTATATATTGTGGCTCTTCTTTGAGAAGGCAATGCAGTTTGGTTATAATTGGTCGTGCGTGTTTTAATTTTCTCCCCATTCCTTATTAACGTTATTTAACTTTAAGACAAGCTTAAACGTCAGAAAAAATATGATAAGTATGATTTTATCAGGGTCAAATTAAATTTGCCCAGCAGTGGGAAATCAATGGCTAGTAAAGAAAAAGAAGTCTCCTACAACATGGAAAATAGAGTGACCCGTTTCCGCGTTCATTTTCTTTTGACCTAAAATCAATGAAAAACTTCTAAAACAGTCCACTTCATTCCAGAAACTGCAGCTGAACTAGGCTTATAATAAGTTTGACAAAGTTTTAATGTATGTCACTTAAAAACTTTCATCGTAAAAGACGCAGTAAATCCGATCCGGAAAAAGAGACTCGCTAAATGCAGCCCCAATGTTCGACAAATATCAAAAGTTTGTTCGTGTCCTTTTTAGCTCTTTCAACTTTAACAGCGGTTGGTCTTTTTAAGCGTGATAGTTTCAATAAATAAACATTATTTAATCAAAAAGTATAGACATAAACATTAGAGGGGCTTGTGGCATAGTAATAACAGCCGCACGGGTCGATTGATCAGGTTAAGCTACGCTTGCCGCGGTTGGTCCGTGAATGGGTGACCATCATTATATACCAAGACCCCTCCGTGCCCCGGATAGCACGTTAAGCTGTTGGTCCCTATCTTTGACAGTCGTTACGGGTCGTCAGAAGCACGAAAATCTGACAACCAGTCTTACCAGAGGGTATCGTATTACCCAGTAACTGGGTTGTGGAGGTCAGATAGGCTGTCGCTCCATGTAAAATACTGGATTCAGCTGCATCCGCTTAGACTGGAAGCCGAACCCCGGTCCCGATCCTACACTCCTACACTCTTTCGAATATTGACTATGGTCCCGAACCAAATGAGCCGATCCGAACTTTTTTCGCATTATTCAATAATATTCGGTTCGGCCATGTGTCGGTCCGATCCGATCATTCGCACTTTGTACTTCGTAGTAGACTCCCTGGTCTCTCTCTCTTAATTCCAGAAAACAGAGCAAGACCCCGTTACAAGCAGCATAATTTTCCATCCAAATATTAATCAAGTACCGCAACAATGAACTACAAGGAATCGCACCAACGTGGGAACGAACAGAGCAGTTAGTCTTAACGTCATAACATAACCGTCGATCCATTTCACTTAACTGAGGCGTACGCGCATACAGGCGTTCTTGAAATATGCAAAGCGTACTCACGACCGACCCGCGTAATAGCGCGTGATATGCTCGCAGCAAAAGTCTAGCTCTAAGCTATGAACGAAAATCTAGATTCTAGACTCTCATCGCGTCGGCCATGCATTACAAGCTATTCTTTGATGATACACTTAAAGTTGAATCGGGTAATGGCTTTTTAAAATATGGAAGGATTTATAAATTGTGCCAGAATTTGTCTCGTAACTTTGCCAAGTGAATTATAATGAGAAAACAAGAATCTAATACTTGAAACACGTGTTGTTGTTTGGCTGTTGTTATATTTTGTTACCAATCACGACTAAGCATATCAATTTTAGGCGTTCTGAAACCTAGAATAAGATGGTATGCACAAAAAACTGTTTAGGTCTTTTGGGTTAAGTTAATTTTTCAGTTAAGTTTTTGCTTTTTCTTGGTCAAGATTTGAATATAGTCATCCTCCTCTTGATAGAGTCCTCTAGAGTTCTGTTCTTATCCCAATTTATTTGGGGTCGTTGCAGCGCATCTTTTTCTTCCATTCATCTCTGGATTCGCTTCCTTCTTGGCCAAAATTGTTTTGTTATAAGCAAATCGTTTACATAAAACTTGAACTCACATTCAATTCTGAAAGTAATTCAAAAGTTACAATCATAAAGACGATACAACATAACGACAGAACAAATTAACGAGCGCAAACAGAAAACTAGACCACAGCCTGTCCCATTTGAAACACAGTAAACCAAGGAAGTACAATAAATCTAAGAACATAAATAAGTAAAGAGCAAAGTTCTCGTTTGTATCACGCACGGCGTGGCGTGGGTGCCTCTCACCGATATGTCTCGGATATAAAACAAATAGCGAGGCTGCGTCGGCGCTGCGTGAATCGTGACAAGACCGCACACCCGGCGCGGGACCACGACTGTGTGTACTGGCTGCTAGCTTTTGTAGGCTATGATCTAGTGTCTATGACGTGATTTGAAAGCCTCGCGAGGAAGGTAGTCTGGGAAAGAAGCTTTTATGTCCGTCACGTGATTTTATGCAAATAATACCTGAAGATATCTATAGTCTTTAAAGTTTGGCCGAAGCTATAAACGACCTGCTCTGGTTCAAAAGATTATTAGGCATTAAGTCCGCTTTTATACCTTTTTTGTGTGCGAAAACTTTGAATAAATAAATAAATAATTGAATTTTCAGGGAAATGGGCAGCTGTATTTAAGTACCTTTACAGAACACAAGGACTTCTCAAAACTTACATTCCATCTAATCTTCGAAAAGGGACGCTGTATCCAAAAATGTAAAGAAAAAAATGACAGATAATTTTAGTTAGACTTAATTTCACATGTAGATTTTAAATAAAAAGCGCTCACACACACACAGAATATGTCTCTGTGTCTGAGCGCTTTTAATTTTCTCCGAGCAGCAATAGGAAAGCTAATTACGTTTCTGTAAAAAAATAAGCCAAAGTTTTTCCTTACTTTCATCTCCTAGGACCATTAGGTATTACAGATACGGGCAAGTACCAAGTCTCCAAGTCTTATAGGTATGTCCGGTCAGTCATCCGGGCACTAATTACTTCCTGTTAGACCCTTTGATGTCGTTAATGCACAGCCTCATGTGATACTGTGCCTTTAGAAGTACAGGATACCCACTTAGGCCTTTAGCCTTAGAGAAATGTAGGGCGATTCAATAAAGTTTTGTGAAGCATATTTTAGACTTGAACATTTTATTTTAGCTACTTGAAATATTATGAGACAAAAGATATTTTTTTGTCCGGAGTTCACCAGTTAATTTAATTTGACCTTGCAGTTTTGGACCCATATCCATGCTAATATTATAAATGCAAAAGTAACTCTGTCTGAACTTTTCACACCTAAACCCTGGGACCTGAAAAAGGACATGGACAACTTTTTATCCTGGCTATTTGTATTAAAAAAATATGAAATACAACATTCGAGCAGACGAAGTCGCGGGCAACAGCTATGATAAACCTCCCTCCTTTCTTGAAGCGATAATAATTACGTACTAACTCCATTTATTATAAAATTGGAAAAATAACGGTTATCACCCTTTCGTTATTTCGATATAAACGTACAATAAACTCCGTTATTTCACGAGTTCAGTGCATCTTTTTCTTTCTATTTCATTAAGAAAAGGACGGAAGATAAATATTTAACATACACTAATTAAATACTATTTTTACAAGCTATCACTAAAATATATATACATAAAAATAAAGAAAAAGGCAGGAGCTCATTGGGCATCAAAAAATTCGTCCGCATCGCTGTCAATGGGATAAGTGCCCAAAAGGCTGGCAGCATTACCACGTTGGATGGCAATGCTGATTCTTTGGGCTAAAAATAGGCCAGCCTTCTGGTCATGTGAAGAGTCAACCAACCGCTTGGAGATGTCCCGAAAAATTCGATGGGCACTCGGACCCCAAGGCCCTAGTATTTCAACCCCAAACGGCTCAAATATATAGCTCCCAATAAGGTTGTTATATTTGCGCCGTTTGAGGTTTTCTGCTCCTGCAGCAGCCGCCCCACCGTACTAGGAAGATGGGATGGCGCGAGGGTGTCGACACAGGTTGCATCCCACACCAAAGGCCTACCCAACTTCCAAGGCATTATGTTCATTGGGTTCTAAAACAGCTGGCACCCCGGCGGGGACAAGAGCCCGACGGGTGATGTCGTTAATGCTGGCGTGCCTTGCTATCTGTCCAGCGCTATTGCTGCAGGATAGGCCATGGTGTCCGAGGCAGTCGACTGCTTCACCGCATTGACAGCGATGTGGAGCTCCGCAAGGAGCGCCCTGACGCAAACATGTAGCGAGCCGGAATGTGGTGTCACCCAGCATAGTGCCTAAATTGGATGACGGTAGCGCCTGAAGCCAGAGGCCCGACTCCCATTCACCCACAGCCAGCAGGCGGGCACGCTCAGCAGTATTGGTGGACATATTAATAAGTTTTTTCCGTACCAACCTGCAGAGCGGCTCATCCCACTGTCTCTGGGAAGACGGGTTCTCGGGCTGAACCGTGTCCGGGCAAGCCACTTTCCAGGCATTCACCACGTCGGTCAAATTCGGCGCTTCAGAGTCAACATGAGCAGGAACCAAGATTCGTGTGGTTAACTTTTCGGTGCTGTGGACCGAAGATAGGAACGCAGTAAGCTTACACTAGAAATTTTACGGACACCGAGCCCACCAAAACGAATGGGTAGTGTGGCTTGCAGCCACGCGCGGTCGTCCAAAGCTACATTACAAGTGGATGTAAGACTACTGCGAATAATATAATCGATTTTGTCCAAAAGGTATGGTATGCTTCCATAAAGAAGAAGAGCGGAGAAAATACATAAAAGGACCGAAACAACAATATCTGCTTAGGGTGAATTCCGAATGTAAATCTAGTTTAGAAAGTCTATCCGAAATATCGTTAAAATTTTTAATTTTTCCGTCGACGAATTTTGAAAAACTGTCTAAAAAAATTGGGGCACCTAAGATTTGCAATGAACTTTTTTCCAAAACTTTGATGTCTGGGGCTATTAAATTAAATTTCTGTATAGTCGATTGTCTGTCAGTATTGTAGAAAATAAATATTAGTTTAGTCCTGTCAAATTAGTCAGCGCCTGACGTAAATTGACGTATTTTTAGTAGCCAATTTTTTAATCACGTCTAAACTTGTCTATGGAGTGTCTTAATTTGACAGGACTAAACTAATATTTACCTTCTGTCCTTTTTTTGATGAAACAGAAAGAAAAAGATGCACCAAATTTTCATTTTGTTTAGTTTGCGAACAAGGGAATCGGCGTCAATAACTGTCTTTATTTTTCTAATGCTATAATAAATGGAGTATAAGTACAAAACAGAACATTTTTGGAATAAATCATCATCAGATTTCTTGATCGGATTATCTCCATTACATCCCAAAGCTCAACTATCAAAAGCTCTAGACTTTATCTTAACAAATCAAAACACTAGCTTAACAAATTACAATCTGCGATATCGTATGTAGCAGGCAAGTCTGAAGCAGTAAATAAAATAAATTAATAAGCTCACCACTCGGTAGTTAGGTTTGTCTTATCGTAGGCTGCGTCTGCGCACAAAATACGACTGGCCAGCGCGCCCGGGGCCTAAATAAAATAATATTTATTTAATTTACCGAGATGTTTATCTGTTAACGTTACTGTTTCATACAATATGGACTCTATGGTATTGTGATCGTAATATTGGATGTCAATGGTTTTAATTTACTACATTTTGCTGTTGATTCATTTTGTAATCTAGTACATTATACATTATTACAAAATATTTATTGAGAATAAATAGTATGAATTGTGTTTTTGACTACTTTATGTCCTTCATTAAATGATTAATCAATTACTTTACTTCTATTCTTGATAATAAGCAAATTGTATTTAGATTTTGGTACTAAATGTTCGTGTCTTACTGTCAAGATAAGGTTTTAAAACAATCAGATCAGTCCTTAAATCGTCTTAGACCAATATTTTTCTCAGCCTAGGTTCAATTAAAGCCTACATCCAGCGTGGTGCGCATGCATCGATGGGCGATAGCGCAAAAGGGCGTAGAGGGCGGCGCACGCGCACTTAGGACGCCCACGCTCCACGCTCCACTGCGCCTAATAAACGCAGTTATGACGCCGGAATTACCATACTAAGATGGTCAAGGAAAGTTTTTGTTTCATATTTGCGTAAAATCGATCTATGAGAAGTGGGAGGAGCCGAGAGCGCCTCTTGTTTACGGTTTTTATTTGAAACCTTTTAGAACAGACATTTAAATATTATTTATTGTAGTTAGAAGTCTTTATTTATTCTTAGTGCGATGGCAGGACGTATTTTTCTAACTAGCCTTAACTAGTTTTTTTACGCAGGACAACATAGTGGCGAAATATGCGTGTACCTACTATAGGTATACCTTTGTCTTACTCTTCGAGGAATACAAGTATGTCGTTAAGTACGCATGTTGATGTGCCAGCACATCAAGCTACCCTAAACTATCAATTTTTCCCAATCAACTTTGAACCTAATGCTTTAGCGATAAAGTTGAAAATCAATTGAAGAAATTTGACAGATTGTAGTAGCTTGATGTGCTAGCGACTGTACCTTCTAAGTGGCGGAAAAAATATAGAAGTCAGAAAAACTAGAATATGAAACTTAAACTAAAGTTTTATATACTTAAATTAAACGGTGGGTATAAAATCTTCCCAGAAAAACTAAACATAAAATGACACCCGCCAAAGAAACGTTTTCAGACTTAGCCAGAACATTCTTAGCCAGTAGGTATCTAATTAAGGCTTAGTTATACTGATATTTTGGTTGAACTTATACCATAGTTATTGGTAAACTTATTAGAAACGACAATAGCCTAAAGGCTACGTCGCTAACTGGCAATTCAGGGGTCGTAGGTTCACGACCTGGCCTGTTGAACCATTGTTGTGGACTATGTTCGAACTAGCTTGAAGATTTTGAGCTGATACACAAATTATTCTAAAGGTACAACTATTTGCTCTATGAATAGCTAAAGCTGCCAATAAAAGCTTATTTTTGTGGATGGAAACCGACAACTGCGTATAACAATAATGAAGGCAATCATATAATTTGGTTTTAATATTTTATTATTTATCTTTTTGATAGATTCCTTTGTATTTTGTGAATGTAAGAACGTTGTAGGCCTTGTAGACTGTAGATTTGTAGGCCATTTTCTATTTTATTAAGTACTTGCTGATAGGCCTACACCACAGATTTATAAACTAAAGGGAGATATGGTGTGGCTGCCCAACTGTTCGAGTCCGGCTGTGGCCTTCAACTACATATGCACTACAATACGAACACGCGCTCACTCACACTATAACAGTCACCACACTCAACGCGAGCCAATCGCGTAACGCAAATCGCAACGTTGAGACACACAACTACATTGACAATTCTTATTGACAAATCAACGGCGCCCGCGTTTGTTTCTGTTTTGTGCATACATTGTTCGCACGCGCCACGCCCCCTTGGCATATCTCCCTTTACTTTATAAATCTGTGGCCTACACTGTCTTCCCGTAAATATTAACTTACAGTGTTAATAGTTCGATCATATTGTAAAAGCTAAGTACTTTCAAAAGAGTAACCGTGGAGTTTCTTACCGACTCTTTTCCATAGGAAACGGCCAATTGAAACCGTGCATCTAGCTTCTGACGTTTCATAAGTGCCCATGTAGGTTTACTTATGTGAAATAAAATATTTTGATTTCGAAGTCGAATAAGAGACGAATTCGGAAAAAATCCGAGTATACCTACCCAACCTAAACCTATATGAGGAGTAGTTTGATTGAAGATATCACATCTGTGCTACGAAATCAAGCTATAGACTGTCAACAGGAGAAATTTGGGTACTCCACACACATAATAGTCCTCCAAACCGTATTTAGACCAAGGTGGCCAATCTCAACGGAGCGCCTTCGGCGCGGGAGATACTATAGTGCACAAGTGTGTCCGCAGACACAGGTGCACTCTCTCTTCCCTCTCTTTTATAGTCCGATGGGACGGCAATCCGACACGACCAGAGGGACATCTTGCGCAAGACCAACGGCTTAACGTGCTTTCCGAGGCACGGGGGTATCACACCGCCAACTTCCAAACTCCGGCCTGTTACTAAGAAATTCCTAATGGAAAAACCCAATAACACTTTGCCCCCTTGGGAATCGTACCCAGGACCCTTTCCTCAGCAGTCGCGCTTGCTTCCACCAGACCAACGGGGCACTTAGCCCACACACGTAATAACACCTCAGGAGTGAACCAAATAATGTGTTTTGACACCGTTTTTAAAACTAGCAGCCGGCGTATATTAATACTTTTAACAGTAAAACCAACGCAGCTCGCTGCCCCATTGTGGACCAATTAGTTGGTCGCGAGCTTCTATTTGCAAAGCCATTTAACCGCCAATTTAAACCTCCGCTTGGTTTCGCTAATCTAATAACATTTATTTTTCTGGCTTCCTTAATAACGTAAATTAAGAGTTGGGTAGCGTTCTAACGTTAAGTTTTTGGGTTGAGTTCAGTACAGTTCTTTGATGATACACTTAAAGTTGAATCGGGTAATGGCTTTTTAAAATGTGGAAGGATCTATATATTGAGCCAGAACTTGTCTCGTAACTTAGCCGAGTGAATTATAATGAGAAAGCAAGAATCTAATACTTTTTTTTTTAAAGTTGCCTCGCGCTAGGAATTACTCCTGTATCGTGGGTGCATTTACAAAAATTTAAAGTCACATACACAAACAGCCAGACCCGGAACAACCTGTAGGCAATACAAATATTTGCGGGAATCGAACCCGCGACACGAAGCGCAGCAGTCGATCGCTCAGCCACTGCGCCAACCGTGTCGTCAAACTTGAAACACATGTTATTTTTTAGCTGTTGTTATATTTTGCTACCAATCACAACTAAGCATAATTAAACATTTCTAGACGTTCTGAAACCTAGAAAAAGATGGTATGCACAAAACACTTTTCATGTCTTTTGAGTTGAGTTAACTTTACTGTTAAGTCTTTTGTCACTTTCTCTATCAAGATTCGAATTTGTTCATCCTCCTGCAGAGTCCTGTCTTTATCCTAATTTATTTGGGGTCGTCGCAGTGTGTCTTTTTCTTCCATTCATCTCTATTAGCTTTCATCTCTGAGTTCGCTTCCTGCTTGGCCAAGATTTTTCTTATAAAATACCTACTGGTGTATTCCCAGCCAGCACCATGACAAGTAATAAAGGAAAGGAAATTCTAATTAATAAGTGAAAATGCGAATGAAAATTAGAAAGAGCGTCCATATTCCAGATTCATTATAGAAAGGAATTCTGAGAAAACAGGGTTTCATTAACTTCGGTGCTGTACCGAGACTGTTCTTGGAAAAGCAAAATAGTGCTTTTGGCAAAAAGGGCAGCAGTGTAGGTTTCGTTTATAATTAATTATCACAAACGTCTAGTTCAAAAGCATAGCTTGACTGCTTTCGTAATATTTTTTTTATGAAAATACTGCATTTTCCCTTAGGAAACAATTTGTTGTTTTTCTTCACCGTCTTGAGAGCAGTGGTGATGAAATTATTTACACAAATTAAAGCGCCTGCCTGGGTTCCAACCTACGACCTACAAACTCGTAAATCGCGACCGTTACCACTGGGCCACCACTGCTCGTTTTAGTGAGGAAACCGGTTTGTCCTAGAACAAAAAATTGGAAGACATTTGACATCTACCAACCCGCAAAGGGTCCGCTTGGTAGACTAAGGCCCACTCCCTCTCACAGAGATGATATATGATGATTATAGGCTGGTTATGCTAAACAATTTATAAGTACGTACATATTCAAATTTAATTTTCTGTTATTTTAATTTGGGCTTTATAATATGCAAAGTTTTTTCACAGGCTCAGCGACTTGAAATGCGTCTTGGCTTCCGACTCAGGAATGAAAACGTTACTTCTACATGTCCCCTGTACCGTCGGTACTATAGGAGATTTTTTCCCAGTTTACAAGCAATTTAAAAATTAAACAAGTACGATGAAACAATTAAACAAAAACTCCATTTCCAGTTCCAAATACATTATATAATTGTTCGTAATAATATAAGTAATACTCGTTAAGATTCATTAAAACGAAAGGCCTATTAGACTGAAGCTATTTGTTTTTTCAATTATTTTTATAGACCTTCGTTAAAATTACGAGTATTTACAGTAATAGCAGATATGGGTCGGTGATCGCGATCGTAAAAAAGTTAATTTATCTTATTTAAATTGGCAATTATTTACAACTCTATCAAGTTAGGAATAGCCAGCTGTGACATTATATAATTGTTAAAAAGTAAAAAAGTAATATTGCAGTAGTTTTCATTGAAATGGAATAACGTCTTGGGGATATACCTAAGTGCATTGTATACGAATTCTTTCTGTGAGAACAGTAATTTGATATCCTATTCGACCAACAAGAATAAGATTTTTTTTTATGTAGTACCTACTGCCAAACACCTGATGAATGAAACTTTTTTTTTACCTTTTCCAATTCAATTCATTTAAATTTATTTAAATTGGTGTACCTAAGTGAAGAGTTTTACGTAGGTAAACCGGTTATAGAATAGAATAGAAAACTTTTATTTCAGGCAGGAGTCCATAGGGTTAGTAACATTTTTACTTAACTTCTAGTGTTAGTAAGTTACAGACACAGATGTACAGACGCCAGCACATCAAGCTACTACAATCTGTCAAATTTCTTTAATAGACTTTCAACTGCATCGCTAAAGCATTAGGTTCAAGGTTGATTGGGAAAATTTGACAGTTTCGGGTAGCTTGACCTGCTGGCGTCTGTACATACAATTAAAACTCAGCGTGGAGCTGCATCCACCTCCGCAACATCCAGGAATCCCACCGATCAGCGAACACACTGAGAATGCTGTTGGTGCCGCCGCGAACATGCGTCATTGTCGTGTTACTGTGTCATCATTTTCATAATAATATTTTCATGAGTTTTATGACGTTGTATAAATGGTTAGTTAAACTTAGGTATAATCAATACAAACAAGGTGAATGGAAGTTTTTCTCGGTATCTGCTATGATATCTGTACATAGGGAAGCATACTTTCAGCTGATAATGAATCACTTTGAGAATTCATATTCAAATGTTTCCTTTCGTACAATTACTTTGATGCCTAGTGTCCTTTTGTTTTTGTATTTATTTGTATAGTTAATAAGCGATTTAATTTAGTACTAGTGTAAATAGTTAGTTATCTATACATACAACACAATTAAGGATTTGGTTATAAAAAAAAAATTAAGTAGGTAGATTAAAATTAGACTATATTATCCAGTGACAACATACCGTTATATCTCTCTTCAAATTACAATATTCTCACGAGATCATAGACAAACTTTATTATTATAGAGGCTATAAGTAACTACAACTAATCACTGCAATTCACAAAACGTTTCCATTTCTCAACCAATACGCAAGAGTACTAAAAAGCTAACAAAAGAAAAAAAGAATAAAATAAAGCTTCATTATAACCTTGTTAAAGAAAGATACATGCTGGCCATAAAAGTCGTTAGCGTTTAAATTGCGAAGCGGCTGCACCGACCGAACGCGCCATTACCCGGGTTTGTACCATTCTGCAACAATTAGCTGATCTATGGACCAGTTTATAGTTTCGCGCGCTTTTATTCTACTACATCTATAATATTGCCCATAAATGCTCACCATTGAACAAATTAATGTTTTCTTCTCCTTGAGAGAAAGGTAAACTATTATCGCCAAAGATTTATCGCCACATATTATCACAAAACCTATCTAAATATCCGAACATCGGATCTCTGCAAGGAAATATAGCCTGCCATTTTATACCCTCTACCTAGACAGTCTGAGCCTCTAAACTATCAAGACATCACGTTTATGTTATGTGGTGTGAAAATTATTGTAGAGATAGCGGTGAACGCCTTTACAAAACTTAGAATAAAGAAGTTCAGACTTCGTGGTTTGCGTTCAGTTTGTATGACGGTATGACGTCACAAAGACTCGAAACTAACAATTTGCACCTTTAGTTTAGATTATTCAATGTTTTTGTCAATTTCACAAGTTTTTTTTTTAAGTTTTCCCGCTGCGCAGACTTCAATTGTCAATTGCCCAGTGGTAACGGCTATGACTTAAGAGTTGTAGGTCGAAGATTCGAACCCAGATAGCTTTACTTTGTGTAAATTATTTCATCACAACTGCTCTCAAAACGGTGGAGAAATCGTGAGGAAACCGGCGTGTCCTAGAACCAAAATTCGAAGACATGTGACATCTACCAACCCGCGTGGTGGATTACGGCCCAGTCTCTCTACCGAGAGGAGGCCTGTGTCCCAGCAGTGGGAACATGATAGGCTGATTATGTAAACACAAATGAATATTGAAAGAATACTGAACGTTTTTTAAATCTAAAACTGAAAAAACCTTAACTAGTGTACAAAGCATCAGTGAACCGATAAAAACAGGAAAAAAACAACCATCGACCAAACAGTTGTTTCATCCAAATGCGATCGTAAGCCTGACCGTTTCTCCAACGCAGCGGTTACCTGTAATAAAACTTCGTTACGTAGATAACTCGTATTATTTTCGATTCTCTGTCGGTGTCCGTAATAATCGACATCGAATCATAGTGCGTCGGAAAATAAAGGTAAACTATGGAATCCCGTTGTTGCAGAGGTTGACAACACTCTGATCAATCTAAAACTGAAATTACTTGAAGAGAGTTAGTTGTAAGATACCTTAGAAAACCAAAAAACGCGCGTAAGAAATACGTTTACTAACTTTAATCTTCGTAGTTCCCAGAAGGAGTTTCCAAATAACAATGCCCAAAGTGATGGGAGACATCATCCTAAAAATGTTGTTGACCACTGAAAGTTAAGATTGCTGTCATCAAGAAAGTTAGTTGTTCGTCATCTGGCCATCAGTATCGCTTTAGTGAACTCGGTCTTGTTCCAACTCATATTTTTTGTTGAAGATAAATAAAATTTACAAGCTGAGCTTTTCGTGAGCACCTCTAAAAACTTACATAATTATCAAAATACCAAATTGATTTGGACAAAGTACCTACTTACGTAACTAATATTCCGTTGTGGCTATAGCAGTACTTAGCACAGACGCCTACTCTCCCACAAAGGATATAAGTCGTAGCCCATGATTACCTTAGCCATCAAATAGATACTTGAGATCTGTCCTAAGCCTGAGCTTATAAAGAAAGTTTTCGGACAGGTTCTTGAGGACCGTCCTTTTGCCTGTACAGAAGGACTGTCCTTACGATCCATATACATATAAGCCTCTTTTAAATCAAGGTTTTAAAATGAGGCGAAACTATCCTGACAAAAACTGAAATTAAAGTCTTCCGGCTTCCTCAGATTCGAAAACCAGAAACATCTTAAAAAAATGTGAAATTTTATCTGAAGATGGACAAAATTCCGTCTAACAAAAAATGGTACAAACAAGACGAAGCCGACGTCGTGCTAAAACAAACTCGGCCCGCGGCTGTGGGCGTGCCGGCGCGATGGTAAGGCACGCGCCGATCCCCTAGATTATTTCGCTATACCAATCGATGCACCTTTGCGAAACTAACCTGTTTCGAGCTGACTTTGTAAGTGTGTCGCTTACGCTTCCTGCAATGTGGGCAGATCTAAAAGCACAGACGTTTCAAGAGCCAATACTTACATAAAACCTATCACTATAAATTATAGACAGCTAGCTAAGCCCCGCGGATTTACCAGCACAGGTCTCGATCCCGTGGGAATATCGGGGTAAAAAGTATCCTATGTCCTAATCCAGGTCATGGTCTACCCATGTGCCATCATCAAATTTCAACCAAATCCGTTCAGCCGTTTAAGCGTGAAAACGTACAAAACAAATATTTTCTCTTTTTATTAATCAAATCTTTTCTCTTAGTAGTATTAGTTTAGATATCGGTTATTACGAATAGAGTTCTGATTGACTAGGTAGGTACTTGCTTCCTTGACTATCCCAATTATGAGAAAACGTTTTTTTGTTTTTCCTCCTACACCTTTCTTTTCCTCTTTCTCCTTTTCAGGCTCATCACTGAAAAAATAATCCAGTTCTTCCCGACAACGTTGTCTTGGCGGCGACTTGCTGAAGGTCCAACACGCAATATTATACAATGTTTCAGTTACAGTGACCAACTTACGTTCATGGAATCAATGTGGTGGCCAGTAGCTAGTGGGTAAAGGCATACAAACGACTAGGCAGGTAATAGCGATAAGCTTTCATATCACGACTTTATACACAGAATATTCAGAAACAGTTTCACTGGGTTCAGTGAACAGCATGGAGATAAAACTACCAACAATTTTTTGTAATATTATTAGTTTAACATAAGAAAAATATTTATTTACTTAGGATCCGTTCCATCACAAAGATAACTGATGTCACTTGGAAAGCTGCCATGCTAAAATGGAATTGGGCTGGACACATCTGTCGCATGTCAGACGGCCAATGGGCCAAACTTACGACCCAGTAGGTCCCTCTTAATGGCAAGCGACTTGGCGGGATGAGCTGGACTCCTTCAACATGAACTGGTCCTTAGCAGCTTTAAACAGAAAGAAGTGGAAAGAGGGTAGGGAGGCCTTTTCCCTGCAATAGAACATCACAGGCTTTTAATAATTATTATTCATTTACTTGGACAACAATGGCTAGAAAGGGGGTGACTACCGACATGACGACTAATAGAGGAGTATGGAAGAAAAAGACATGTTGCGCCGACCCCAAATAAATTGGGATAAGTCCAGGAGAATGACGATAATGACTACACACAACAGGGGGTCTACTACGAAGTGCAAAGTGCGAAGGATCGGATCGGACCGCCACATGGCCGAACCGAACATTATGGAAAAATGCAAAAAAAGTTCGGATCGGCTCAGTTGGGTCGGGACCATAGTCAATATTCGAAAGAGTGTAGGATCGGGACCGACCGAACCAAATAGTAACTTGGTAGCAGGAAACGGCCGAACATTCGGCCGATACTACTTCAGAGTAGACCCCCAGGTTAGTTACTTAGGTACAAAAAACTTAAAAGCTATTTTAGTGTGTTACAGTTATAGTATAATATTGTGCATCAATATTTAAGACGTAATATAAACTGTGAATAAATTCTCACATAAAATTACACCTTGCGTAGTTTGTGTTTATTTTTCAATTAGCAGTTTAGTTATTAGTTATACTGTTTTATATGTCTACTAACTAAAAGCTAGTATAAAATTTGTATAAATTTTATTAAGTTTGTTTATTTAACACCTGTATTTTTAATATGTTTTATAAGATAATTGGCATTTTGCTCCAGGCTATTGATACGGAGATTATTATGTACTTAAAACTATGTATAAATATTAATAGAATTTTACCGATGAAGTCTTTTAATCGACCTTTTCATCATCTCGTCGTGCAACAATGTCTTCCGTTCACTAATCCATACTATCCTGTATGTTACCTTTTCTCGCCTAAACCACTGAAGGAATTTCGATCAAGGGATTTTGGCAAGGAGATAGATGGCATCCTGGGGACTGAGTTTTGTCCCGGTAACACGTTCCCGTGGCATAATTTGTAATATTATAAATGTGAAAGTTTGTGTTTGGATGTTTGTTACTCAATCACGCAAAAGCGGGTGAACGGGTGAACGGGCATAGACCATGTCCTGGGTAAGGACGACTTTTCATACTGAATAGGCCAAGTCACGAGTAACAGCTAGTGTTTTTTTATATTTTTCTTTTCATAAAACTCTACTCATCATTTCAACAGCTCAATACATGTGCTTTCTTCATGTAACTTGGTAGGTACACGATGAAATTATTTCCTTACATAAATATAATTATTTGTAGTTATTATCTTCTTAATAGTCCATTAAATAAACTATTAACTATAGATGCAATCATACTTTAACATAGCAATTTAAGTAAAGTGTAATAATTTGAGTAGTTTCAATTAATTACTTATATCATTTTCAATTAACAATTACTGCAACTTAAATACCTATAGTAATAACTTTCAATAAGTAATAACAGCCGCACGGGTCGACCGAGCAGGTTAAGCTACGCTTGCCGCGGTTGGTCCATGCATGGGTGACCATCTTTACATGTCAAGCCTATTCAAGACCCCTCCGTGCATCGGAAAGCACGTTAAGCCGTTGGTCCCGGCTGTTATTTGTAGATCTTTGGCAGCCGTTACGGGTCGTCAGAAGGCCGAAAGTCTGACAACCAGTCTTACCAAGGGGTATCATATAAACCAGCAATTGGGTGGTGGAGGTCAGATAGGCAGTCGCTTCTTGTAACATACTGGTGTTCAGCTGTATCCGGTGAGACTGGAAGCCGACCCCAATATAGTTGGGAAAAGGCTAGGCAGATTGATTGAAATACCTACAGTTGAAAACCAGCGTTAGGCACTACTTAGTTATCTGGCATATTTGCTGAACTGGGCCTTTTTGGCGAAGCCGTGAGGCACACTTTCCTGCTAATTTCTTCCATCGGACTTTACACTTTTTATTTCTTTTTATCAGAAGGCTAATTCTCGTAATTTAAGACGTTCAAAATATAGTCGCAGTCTCATCTCGACGACAAACAAATGTCAAAAACTTGTCAAAATGTAGGGAAATTAGAGGTATTTTTGACAGATTGAGAGACTGTGAACGTTCTTAAAATTACGAGAAATACCCCTCTGATGTATGTATCTAGTATTTTGTGTCTTTTAGTCCGTGCTAAATAAATGTACTTTCTTTCTTTCGACAGTAATAACATTCAATAAGTAATATAATACGATTGTAGAAAAAATTAATAGGATAAAGTACAGATGCCAGCATATCAAGCAAATCTGTCAAATTTCTTTAATAGATTTTCAACTGTATCGCTAAAGCATTAGGTTCAAAGTTGATGGGGAAAATTTGACAGCTTCGGGTACCTTGATGTGCTGGCGTCTGTACCCACAGAGCTTAAATTAAATAATTGACCTAAACGTAACGCATAAAACCGCATGAATTTAAAAGTAGTCGTTTTAATAACTATTATTAGAGCCTGTCTAAAAATGACAGTTAAGATAACCATCGTTTTGCAGAGGGCGCTGGCGAGCCTTGCGGAGTCATTTAATTAATTATAACCTCACATTTGCTGATACGCAAGCATTAATCCAGTGTTGCAAGCTAAAGGAGCTAAGTGCAATCACTAATCAAGATGCAGGTGCCTCCCAGGTGCGTCGGCACACTCATTTAGTTAAGTGCACCTAGTTTGAACGCCGTATCACCAATGGAGTAAACAAAATTAGCGTTTTGAACACTGTTTACCAGTTAATTAGCGATCTGTCTATGTCTAACATTCGCACCGGCGCGGGCGGCTGCCTTTAAGATATTCAATTAGTTCTAGTAAAGGACGTTCTAACTATTATTTGCCTATAAAGATTAAGCGTTTCTAATGTAGGGCCACCCCCTTGCATATCGTCTATTGCATTAGCGCCCCTTTGTCTTTCTGAAGATTAGATAATTGTATGAAAGTAGCTACCCGGCTGCTTCACAGTTTTTACGACTTGACAAACATCTAGATTACTTTATTATGTGTGACTTTAATATTGATGTAGGTATTACACACATATATGCTGGATGCCAGAATCACAGAGCCAGTCGATGTGGCGGTATTTGGGGGAGGCCATGGGGGGATGATGACACTCATAAACCTTTCGGAATAATTTCTCTAAATCATAGTGAAAATCGCATCACAACCCGTTGACTAGTTTAGAAGAACACACAGATAAACACGAATAGCGACTTTAATTTATAATATGTAGGTATGTATAGATTTAAACAACACCCCCCGTTTCTTAAGGGTTTTTTTACAGAGGCACTTATCCATAACTTTTACTAAATTTCAACCTATAAAACTAATTTATAAGTAGCCATATCTTACCATTTCGCAAACAATATCAGTTAAAATTTTCAGCAAAATCTTGTTACACGGAAGTTTACTGGAAATAAACTGGAAAGTGCATGACCGAAAACGCATGAATTGAATCCGAAGTAGGTAAATAATATTTATTATTCATATAAATCAGTATACTCGGAAATTAATAGGTTCATTCTCCGAAACGTTAAAACTGCAGGCTTCAATTTACCTATATTTAATATCTGTACGGAAATTCGAAGTTTTTTATGCTTTTCACTCAAACGGAACCCCATAAAGACAGACCGGAAACCCAGTAACGTTTTATTTTACCTCACAACCGCATACTGGGAAACAAAGCCCAAAGAATTTCAAAATTAAGTCGTCTTGCAGGAGTGATGAAGACGTTCCACCATACGTCAGCCGCGAGTCGTGTGGAAATCGAATTAAATCAGTCAGTGGCTGAAAACAATCGTGTCTTGGCACGAATGGACAACAATGCCTGTTATTAAAAAAAAGAATGGTGATAAAGAACGTATAATTTGTTCAGTAATTAATGCGGGACGGTGTGACGGGGCGTGAGTAAAGCTTCTCGTTTCGCATGTAGAAAGCCGCGTCTGTCCGCATACTGGTTCAAAGTTACGTCGATAATGTTACGATAAGAACGTACTCATTTGTATAATTAATTGTGACTAATTGAGACGTATTTAAGTGCACAAAATGTGTATGTAAATTAAATTAGCGGAGTTCAGCAATTAGAGGTTGAATGTTTGAGTATTGAGGTTGCGTACTTTGTAACGAATTTAAAACGTTGTGTTGTTATTGTCGGTGGGCACGCGAGTCTGACCGGTGGACAAAAATCTCATCTGGAATGAAGCCGCAGACTGGCATGCGAATTGAATTGCATTGTCCGGTGTCACACGGCTCAGCCCTCGCTGACAATATTCAACATATCGCGCCCTCAATAATACAGTGATGTAATTTAAATAACGTGTTTGTTGGGATTTTCTGTATATCTACTAGTTGCGAATTCTTGGTATGGAAGAAATTATAGTAATTGGCACGTTATTATTAAATTATCAGTGCATCTTATTTCGTTTCGCAGATAGTGAAATTGAAATGAAATCGTTGCATTTTATTAGAAGAACTAGTTTTTGCCCGCGGCTTCGCCCGCGTGGATGTTGGAAAATATCCCAAGGGATCATAATACCGAGATTAAATCCCTATGTGTTATAACATCCAGGTTATAAACTATGCCTGTACCAAACATCCAAATCCGTTCAGCCGTTTTTACGCCAACCTGAAAGATACATCAGACAAAGAGACAAATCTTTCTAAAAACTATATTTTCGGTATCAGACTCGTTCCCACACCTCGTAACAATTATTATTTTTTTTTCAAAAATATTTTAATTACAGTTTTGAGTTTTGACTTCGTTACTAAAGTTGTCAAAAAATAAAAGGCCCGTTTTAACATTGACAGTTCTAGTAGTTAATAAAGATCAAATTCGCAAAACACGTATTCGTTTGTATGAAACTGACAGGTGTCAAGAACGCATTCTCAAATGTCAAAAAGGGCCTTTTATTTTTTGACAACTTTATTAGATTAATAAGTTTGTAAACGATGAAAGAAGACTTACAGAGAAAAATCTCTTCAACTAACTATCTATCTAAATATGCAAACAATACAGGAAAAGCAGAGTGATATCCTTGCATCGAGGTTGCACAATTAACCTACAAGGAACACGTTCCTAAGTTCCATTTACAAGCAAAAATAACAACAACATAAACATTCACAAACACAACAAAAATAATTACGTATATCCTAGAAAACGTGACGCAATTAAACCTAACATCGTATAAAAATACTAAATGAAAGATATAAAGGTTGTGTTCATTAGATGCGCAGCGGCACGTGTACGCACAATCGTCAGTTAGGGCAGTAACAGACAGCATGCGGCATTCGTTACCCCGACTGACATTCCAATAGAACCTGAGAAGCCGCCAGCTGTCGCGAACCAGCCTTATGACCACACTTGTAATACGTACTTTATGAATGAATGTGTCGAGTATAGGCTAATTAATGACGGGATTTAGTGCTGATTAATTTTCCTTTACTCTCTTTTAAAAAAAAAAGGAAAAATGGAACCCTTATAAGATCACTTCGTTGTCCGTCTGTCAAGACCCTTTTCTCAGGAACGCGTGGAGTTATCAAGTTAAAATTAATACCAAATACTCAGGGCTACAATCCCTTGAAACAGTGAAAAAATCAAACTTCTAAGTCAACGCAATCAAAAGATACTGGCGTTTATGTCCTTGAATCAAAGCCTATAAGGCACTTTCCGTTGACCTAGAATCATGAAATTTGGCAAGAAGCAATGTCATGTAGCATAAGAAAAAGATCCGAAACCCGTAAATTAGTAGTTACATACTTACAAATTTGTATGGAACCCTCAGTGCGCGAGTCCGACTCGCACTTGACCGATTGTTTAACATAAAATATGACAAGACTTTTCATAGTTTCCATCAATTCCATGTTCTAAGTATTGTTTAAATTAAAACCTTACATATAAAAGTTTATTTGAAGACCAAAGAAACGATGGATGGACTGTGTGAATGATGATATGATTAGAAAGGGGGTGACTACCGAGATGACAACTAATAGAGAAGTATGGAAGAAAAAGACACGTTGCGCCGACCCCAAATAAATTGGGATAAGGGCAGGAGAATTGGCTAGAGAGGCGCCACGGCGCCCTCACCTACCGCCTGACGCAGGTCCTCACCGGACACGGAAGTTTCGGGAGGTTCCTGCACATCATCAGGCGGGAGGAAACGCCCGGGTGTCACCATTGCCAGGATCGCCCAGAGGACACGGTGGAGCACACGGTGGAGGTCTGCCCCGCTTGGGCGGAGCACCGCCGTGTCCTCGTGGAGGCGATCGGCAGCGGCGGCGGCCTCTCGCGCCCGGCCCTGGTGCAAGCCATGGTCCGGAGCGAGAGGGAGTGGGAGGCAGTCGCCTCCTTCTGCGAAGCAGTCATGCTAGCGAAGGAGGTGGCGGGACGGATGAGGGAGAGAGCCTCCCGTCCCAGCCGCCGCGGGAGACGCCCCGGGCGTCGGGAGTCCACTGGAGACTACCGGCCACCGTAGGCGCGGGCCTGCGGGCGGAGAGCAATGGGTAGCTCACCGCCCGATCAGGACCAGGCCCGTGCCGGACGGCGCGTAAGTGTTCCACGCGCGCCTCAAAGAGATGTCAGCATAACGAGGGGCCCCTCAGGGCCGAAGCCTGCCGGGGCAGCGGGATTGTCCGAAAGGGTTACCGCTACCCCGGAACATAAAGGGCGAAGGAAGGAACATGGGTGGGTTTTAGTCAGTAAGAGTCTGACACTCCCTTCCGCTCCACCCAGAGCGGGAGGAGTCATTTGATGATTTCCCATCCCAAAAAAAAAAAAAAAAAAAGGGCAGGAGAATGATGATGACATGAAAGTTTATTTGAAGCCGAGTGACGGCTCTTTTCGAGTTTGAAATTAGTCAGAAAACCCGAAAACAAACCTTTAAACATAGAATTCCGACAAATAAAATATATCTCCTATAGAAATCTGTAGTCGCATTGGTATCTAGTGCACAACATCAATTAACAAAAAATAAAGGCGTGTTAGTGCTAGGCGTGCTACGTGGTTGGTTGGGATTTTAGAATACGATGGTAGACTTTAATTAGACTTTATTTATGGATAGGGAGATTCAACTATGATTGACCTAATTTGACTTTTAATGGCAGACACCTGGTTCGGCCATCTTTAATAAACGAGTTGCTGATTTTACAACAACGGTGCCCTGCGGGGTAATTGCGTAACACACTAACAGTAGCAATGGCTATCATTTTGACAGTTCAACAACATTCATTGCGTTATTTACGTTGTTGAGCAGACACATTTTTCGAACATTTGAAGCAATGGATTAGCAATATTATTCAAAATTATTCAGATTATCATTGATAGTGTGTTACGCAAACCAGGTATTTTTCGGAATTTCAGTTGCAGCCCGGATTCTGTGTTTCAAAAGACTCGCCACACATGGGACTTAAAACAAAACTGACGAAGTGTGGGTGTACAATAGGGTACACCTCTGCCTAACCCTTCGAGGATTACAGGCGTGATATTACGATGATTAAGTACTAAGTGACATCACTCACTAGGTACTACTTGATCGGGAAGTACCCACGCCAGTCGTAAATATTGGCTTAAGGCGCTGCACAAACGTAAGACATCGTAAACCGCCGAAAAAATCAATACGCCTAAATAGGCGTAGGTATTGGTTTTGGCACATATTACAAGCCAGAAAAAAAAGTGTATTTTCAAAAAGATCGTCGCTCATTGGACGCCTGAGGGAGGACATCGCCGTCGAGGTAGACCACGGCGAAGGTAGCGCGACAATGTGGTGACACACAAAGAGGTTTGGAAGAAACAAGGGGAGGCCTTTGCCCAGCAGTGGGACACAAAGTAGGCTATCAAGAGAAAACGTAAATTATAAAACAAACTTAAAACAGAACTCAAAAAAAAATTTTTCGTCGCTGAATTCTCAAAATTTTGAGCGAAAACATCATATTTTATGTAATGATAATAAAAGGAATTCAATCAACTAAAGAAATACCTAAAAATTGTTCCAGAGTCGTGCATTTATTTTTTTTATTTATAACTGCAAAATTTCGTTTTATTTTGGTGGCCATTCGATTCAACTAACATCAAAAAGAAAAGAAAGAAAGAAAATACATTTATTTACATCAAACGCATCGCTGTTTTGAACCTTACTTGTTGCCGCTTCTTACCGCGCCTTAAGAAGATTTTAAACGACAATCAGCGTACTGTAGAGATCATAGCCTATTTGGTGCTTACATGCAAGTCCGTTAAAAGGTATGAAATACAAGATAAACATTAATTTAGTTTAAGATTAGAAGACAGTAGGCGTCAGATCTGCACCTTATTTGCATGAGACAGTATCAATCTCAATCTAAATCATTTTGAAGGATACTGCCAATCCATTGCTTCATACGTTCGAAAAATGTGTCTGCTCAACAACGTAAATAACGCAATGAATGTTGTTGAACTATCAAAATGAAACCCATTGCTACTGACAGTGTGTTACGCAATTACCCCGCTTATTTCTTGCATGCACTTTACAATTGCTTAATTAGTTTATGGTTATTTGCTTATTCTAGTGTTAGTTTATTAAATTTATCATTTATTCTTATTTTTAGCAAGAGCCCCTTCTTTACAGGTGAAGGCCTCCTCCAAAGTTAGCCAATTGTCTCGGTCTTGGGCTACTTCTATCCAGTTTGAACCGGCGACGTTTTTAATTTCATCTTCCCATCTACTCACGGGCCTTCAAAAGTAATTATAGTCTTTTATTAATTAATCCTGGCATACAGTTAGCATCCCCCCGTTGCTAACAGTACTATCCATTAAAATTGAATACCTACCTAAGATCATGCCATTACCTGCTCTCCATTAAAAACTAGACTAAAACGGTAAAACTTGTTCGGAAGTGATCCTACTAAATGGTCTGTGGTTTTTGAACGAAATTCAACCTAATAAATATTAGCCTTTCTTTTTTATTTTTGTTTAACAGTTAAATCTATGGTATCCTTTACACGCGATGAATTTACAGATACAAAACTAAGATTATTTTAATTTTGTTAGTTCTACATATTATAATAAACTAAAGTTGTTTTTCGTGTTTATCTGATCGCGGTATTCTTCTAAACTACGCAACGAATTTTGATGTAATTTTACTATCATTTAAAGAATTTATTCCGAAAGGTTTATGAGTACAATAAACATATTATATATCAAACGTCAAATAATAAAGAAGCGATGTTATGTCAAGTCGTAAAATCCATGCGAAACAGGGAGGGGTCACTAATTTATTATAAAATTAATCATGAATCAAAACTCCTGCGCTAGATACAGCACTTGCGTAGTTTTAATACTCCACCAACAAAGTCTTAAGTGAGAGCCCTGTTTTACTTGTTTCTGCCTCAAATCTGGAATAACTTTGCATAGCATGAATCGCAAAAAGCGCTCCGTACGTAAAAGATGCATGCATAGCTGGCCAGAGCGTCCTGATTTAATAGAATAGAGGGGCATAGATGTAGAGACACACGGCGCTCGTACTCGCGCGTATTTCCGTTTATTTTGTTCCAGTGATTCGTTGGTTTTACGTTGTTTACATTGATGGCTACATCCCTCAACCAAAAATATAAAAAAAAAAATATCCTAATATTGTTTTAAGGTTTTGGTGCGCGTCAACTAAATAAAATCAAACTATTTTCGATTGATAGCAATAGGCTCGCCCCCTGTTACATAGGACTTAAACATACTTGGCGAAATGTTAGTCAACTATAGGTACATCTCTGCCTAACCCTTAGGGAACACAGGCGTGATGGTCTCTTATGTTATCACAAAAAACATGAGCCATAACGCCGATTCTCCACTAACAGCTTAGCAAATACCTGAGTACCTACCCATATTCAGAGAATTTTCCGAAGCGAAAAGTAAATTCAATTTACTTATTTCGCCTGTTATTTCTAATAACATCAAAATCCACTTTTAATCCAGCAGAAATGTACAGAGTTCTAAACAAAACATCGTCGTAAGTGATGGTGGTAGGGGTAGGGTCGCGCGTGCGGCCTCTGTGGTCGTTTTGCGGCGCGCATGCGTCGTGACCGCGCGCGCGCTCTCGTCACGCGTCCCGCCCTGCGCAAGCGCACACCACTATTTTATCGCATTAATTATTTGGAAAAGGATTCCCGAAGAGCCAACATTCTTGTGAGCTTGTCAGCTGTGGGAACCTGGTTTAATGATTAGATTTTTAGTTTAATATTAATAGAGAATTGATGCAGAAAATAGATTTTAATTTTTAAATCTAAGACCCGACACGGGGAGTCCTGAAGGCCAATTCTCGTAATTTAAAACATTCAAAATCTAGTCGCAGTCTCATCTCAGTGACAAACAAATGTCAAAAGCTTGTCGAAATGTAGGGAAATTTGAGGATTTTTTGACAGATTGAGACTGAGATCAGACTGTGGACGTTCTTAAAATTACGAGAATTGCCCCTCTGTTGTGGAGGCTAATTTCATTTGTTTCCGGTGTTTTTTCTAGAGCAATAGAGATTTTTATTTACTTTAATTTCAATTAAAGATAACTATCAGTGTAGTCTTTAAGTCTGTTTTAATGTGAAACCAAATTTTATTTACAGTTGATCTAGAGACCTGCCGTACAAGTTAAGGTTTAAGAATATAACTACTAGGTGATGTTATAATTTAACTAATGATTCATCATCATCATCTGCCTAGCCTTTTCCCAAGTATGTTGGGGTCGGCTTCCAGTCTAACCGGATGCAGCTAAATACCAGTATTTTACATGGAGCGACTGCCTATCTGACCTCCACACCCAGTTACTGGGTAATACGATACCCCTTGGTAAGACTGGTTGTCAGACTTTCGGGCTACTGACGACCCGTAACGACTGTCAAAGATCCACGAACGACAGCCGGGACCAACGGCTTAACGTGCTTTCCGAGACACGGAGGGGTCTTGGTGTGTGAAGATGGTCACCCATCCACGGACCAACCGCGGCAAGCGTAGCTTAACCTGATCGAGCGACCCGATTTAACTAATGATTATGGATACGATATTTAGAGTCGCAGAAAGAAACCTACTTGAGTGAAGTGTGAGGTAGAGATAGCAGATTATAAGGTCGTTTGTAAGCAAAATGACTGTCAGCTGAAGAATGTAAAGCAGCAAATGTGCTGTAGGCTGTAGGTAATCATTAAATATCTACCCGAAATAGATAATAAGCAAAACCACAACGCATAGGTATAACCACGCTTGGCTAATGGATTTATTGATAAGTTTATCAACGCTCACTTTTGGCATAGAGTAGGTAAGTAACTATAGATTTTCAAATCTCAAATCGTTTATTGCCATCCATAATGTACAATTACAGGTGCTAAATAAAAGAAAAATAATAGAAACAATTATGGACCCTGTCGGGCACAGCAAATTTTTAAATAAGTAAAGAGAGGAAGGGCGCTTTATTAATTTTCTTTGTTATTCAGTTACAGCTATTTTATATCGTATTAATTATCTTATACCTATGTATTTATATTTCCATTCATTCGCTTATTCTATTAATATTTTATATGCTGGTCTATCTATTCATTTATTATATATTTAATTATATTTAATATTGCTTATTTCTTTAGTCGCTTAAACATTTTTCATTATTATAAATGTAGTATTATGTCGATGTCTGACGAAAATCTATCGTTACAGTCCGGCCGTCGAAAGATTGCGTTCCTGACACCTGTCACGACAATTCTAGTAGATAATAAATATCATATTCGCAAAACACGTATTCGTTTGTATGAATTCTCGACGGACGAACTTTACATACCTACTTACTACACTTAAAATAATTTTAATTGACAAACTAATAATGTCTACCCATAATCATTTATCTTATATTTTCAGCATGCCTTTCAAGATACTGTAATTTAAATCACTTTAACAATATAATTTAAAAAGTTGTCTGTACAGTCAGGGAAATTAATTGTTAAGCAAATTGACACCGTGCGTCCAATTTGCCGTGTTATAGCCATTTAATACAACTCTCACTTTACTTTGTGTAAAATGACTTCATCACCACTGCTCACAAAACGGTGAAGGAAAACATCGTGGAGAAATCGTCATGTCCTAGAACCAAAAAATTTAAGACGTGGCCTACCAACCCCCCCTGAGCCCGCGTGGTGGATTACAGCTTGCTGTTAAGGTTGTCTTTAAAAGATCGCTCTTAGCGATAAGACCGTAACCCTTTGTAAAACGTACATATTTATGTCTGTAATTTAGATTTACATATAAAGAGTATTCTATTCTACAGCCTACTTCCTCTCGAAGAGAGGAGGCCTGTGTCCCAGCAGTGGGAACATTATAGTCTGAACCATACAACTGTCAAGGAATGACAGTTGTAATTTGATTATACGAACAATTAAAGTTGGTACCTAATCAATTTGCTTCACAATATTAATTTCATTGACATTACATTACCTATAGGTACTCGTAGGTACATAATAAACCTACCTACGTGATCCATACAATAAAAACGAAACTCATTAAACATGTATAGTACGTTGCACAGCATAACATTGCAACTTCAACCGATATCTGTTTACCTACGCCAGGGAACGTTAACATGAGAGCTTTCACCACAGATCGGACAGTTTTGGTGTTTTCCCATACAAACTTTATGTTCTAGATAATGAATTCCGGGTTCCTAAACACAGGCATAGAAAGGTAAAAACAAATAGCTGTAGAGCGTGCGTGTAATTCCCTTATTATTGATTGTAGGAATCGGTTAGGGTCTGTCCATAAGGAAGATTAAAGTTGATTATTATTTGCCCCAAAATTGACAAGACAATACAGGATGGCAGGGATCGACGCGCAATCTTACCATGGATTCAGTACATGATTCTAACCTCTAAAAAAAATAGTTGTTCAATACATTTTCAGATTTATTTTGATAACCGACAAAAAATTTCTACGCTAGATCTAGAATTATGTGCTGAATTCATGATTTCAGTTTGCGTGTCGATGCCCATACCACCCTGTATTATTTTTGAATATGATGAATTGATGTGCATTGCGAACTTTCAAATTTAAAGAAGGTAGGTGTCGAGAATATCACGCCGCGCCGGTAGGCAGTAAGAACACTCGAAGTAGTTCTTCGATCATATAAAAAAAACGATGTATAAAAAAAAACGAAAAAATACGTCTTTCGTATTCGCACAATTTATTACAAGACCAATAAATCTTCCTCAATAATTATGCACACTTCGCACATCACTGTTACATCATTAAGCCTGTAGACATTGCGTAAAGTCTTAGTGCTAAGTTATTTGACATTGTCATTACTTTTGATTTATACCGGCGGCGTACTCGGAAACCGGGTGGTCTACGATGACGACTTATTTTGATATACCTACCTACTCATATACGTACCTTTCAAGTCAATTATCAATACAGCATATAGAAAATTTAAATGCTTTTGTATTTTTTTTTTTTATTGAAGAGGTTCCTAATTTTTTTTCCAATAATTAAATGTACCAACCTGTAATCATTGAGGCTTTATATCTATATGATATTGTTACTTAGCTAACCAACATACTCCAGCCAAAAAAAAAATCGAAAGACGATTTTTTTTTTTGCTATTAGATGGTCAGCTGTTAATGTTCCCACTACTGGGACACAGGCCTCCTCTCTGTAAGTGGGAGTGGCTGTAATCCACTGCGTGGGCTTAGTACGGGTTGGTAGATGTCTCATGTTTTCAAGTTTTTGGTTCTAGGACATGGTGGTTTCCTCACGATGTTTTCCTTCACCGTTTTGCGAGCAGTGGTGATGAAATAATTTACACAAAAGACGGCGCTTTCTTTTGTGTAAATTATTTTCAGGGTCAGGGTTCGAACCTGCGACCTGCAACTCGTAAGTCGCGGTCGTTACCACTGGGCGACCACTGACTGCTCTTTTGGTACTAACTCAATCGTCAATCTCAATCAAATTTTCAAATAGTTTTACAGGAAATCGACAGTGGCAGACATACAAGCAGACAAATACCAAAACACTAAAAAAAATCTAGCCGCGCCTGTGTGAAACGCCCCTACTTATGATTACACGGGACTCATGCAAAAACGAACAAGTGTGTAGGTAGGCCTGTAAGTGGCCGCAAAGTGCAAGCTTACACAGCGCATCGGTTACAGCATTGTGTGCACTGTGCAGTTACTCCACTGCCATGTCTTTATACTGCACTTGATGCCGTATTAATGAGGACTTGTGCAGAAGTAAGACAACTGTCGGTATATAGGTTGATAGATATGCTTGCTTTTTTTTTTTAATTTTCGAAGCTTTTCGTGAACGCGATAAATCTCTTACTGTTTGGGCGTAATAGTAGATCTATACTAATATAATAAAGCTGAATAGTTTATTTGATATTTAAGATTGTTTCTTTGAACGCGCTAATCTCTGGAACTACCAGTCTTATTTGAAAAAATATTTTTGGATTGAATATCCCAATTTTTGAGGAAGGCTATAGGCTAGACGAAGGCTATAGGCGAGAAGGTTAACTATTTAACATCACGCTAGAAACCATAGGAGCCGAGTAAAAAGAAACAATAACTTAGAACTTAAATAATTTAAAACAAATATTCTAAATAGTAGTGATTTCACCCTTAAGTGGCAGTGGGCAGGGCACATTGCTCACAGAACAGATGGCCGGTGGGGCCGAAAGGTTCTAGAGTGGCGACTGCGTACCGGAAGACGTAGCGTTGGAAGGCCTCTAACTAGGTGGACCGACGACCTTGTGAAGGCAGCAGAAACCCGCTGAATACTGGAAGCTCAGAACCAGTCGAAGTAGCGGTGCTTGGGTGAGGTCCAGCAGTGGACGTCTTTCAGCAGAAATGAATGAAATGTGTCTAGTGATTTGTGGTAACAAATCACTAGACACATTTCATTCATTTCTGACACTGACACTGTGTACCCACAGTGTCTTCTGCTCACATCCAACGCACTAAAAAAACTTAGTCCATTCCAGCCTCGATAAATTGGACCACATCATTAGCCAAAATAAATATCTAAGTATTTTGAAGTACCATCAAATATGAGACTCAATTGAATCGTAAGCTAACATCGGCGATAGTCCCCTCAGGCGCTGTCAATCAACGCCTCAATAGCCTGCAACAACAATTTACCAGACAATGGACATTCGTAAGCTATTGCACGTTATAGATATTATAATTTTAATCACTGTGAACCTGAGCTCACTTTGACAACCCTAACGCTACCCTACCCCTTCCCTATCTCTAAAGTTAGTACTCGGAGTACAGAACGAACCAGAAGGCGCTTGCGATCATAATTTCATGCCACTCAATGTGGCCAAACACAAAACAAAAATCCCTCATCTGCCACTCTACATACCCTTGTAATATGGGTTGTTAGAATATTTTACCGTTTTTTGGGGAATACTTCTTCTTTCTGGTAACCACAGAAATTAATATAAAAATACATACGTGTAGGATGAGTCACAGTGAAGGGTTCCGTAGTTAAAGATAAAGATAAAGATGAATTATTTGTCAAAAAACATGCGTTTACACACCGATTAGTCAGGCATGCAGGGTATTTAAATTATAAACATATGTACGTACATGTTTTGCCGACTATGGCGTACAAATTGATTTACGAAATACAATGTCCAAGTAAAAATGTGAAACAGTAGCGTTATTAAACTAAATTAGCTTCATAAGCTTAATTGTCAAAATCAAATTATAATGAAATTAATTGAAATAAAATTTAAACAAAAAGCAATATTACATATAGATATCAATATCGTAGTTGGGATGAATACTTACGCATGCACATAACATATAGTTTTTTACTATTTAAATAATAACAATTACGTTATCGTTATTATTTGACGTCAATCAATACCATAATTTTATGAAACAATGCTTTTTTTGGTTTGAAGATAGTTAGCGGCATTCTGAACGTATTCGTGTGAGTCAAGTGAACGTGAAACAAACCGCCCCGACTTAAACTTTAAATAGGTATCTAATCAATCACACTAATTATTGAAAGAGCCAACTGTCGATGCTTTGAAAGAGCCAACTCGAAAACTGGCCCATTCAGTACTATATTAAATATAAAATTAAACATTGCAGTCTTTTTGGTATATAATACCTACTGTCATTCCTCAGACCACAAAAACATGCCATCAAAGGCATTAGACAAAAAAAAAGAGGCAGAGGTCTATACATCTGCCGTGTAGAAGAAAAAGAGTTGTTCCTAAGAATTTCACGTTTTTAGGGTTCCGTAGTTCACGTCTCGGAACCCTTATAGTTTCGTCATGTCCGTCCGTCCATCCGTCCGTCCTCGGCTTACCTTCCAAACGGTTAGTGCTGGAAAGATGAAACTTTGCATGGATATGTGTATTTACCACGTCGACAAAGTGCTAAAATAAAATCACGAAAAATATTTTTTTGGGGTACCTCCCCTACACGTAAAGCGTTTCTCGCGTCTACCGCATAGTGTGGTGTATCATTAGATAGGTCTTTAAAAAAGATTGAGAGGTTGCTAAGACGATTTTTTTATTTAGGTATCTTTATGCGAGATTATCAACTTTAAAGCGCATTTTTTTATTAAAATAGGCTGGCTCGAAAAATCTGAAAAAGTTCATGACGGTAGTCCATGTGATGAACTTTGAAGGAAAACTATAACGGCTTAGATAGCTTTGTTAGTTCAGGAGTTAAAGATGCCTAACTTCTAAAATGAGCTTACTTGGAAAACTTCGTCCAAAAATAACGAAATAATAAGTAAACACGTAAAATATTAAAAATAAAATAATAACAATTATATATTGGGCACGATTTTATTTCCATTTGAATCCTCTAAAGAGGATAAATAAAATTAGTATAATAAAATTAATGTTTACAACGACACTCGATAGATGGCGTTGTGCATTTATTCCAAATTTCGAATGACCACGGAACCCTATTCTATGCGTGGCCTGACATGCACGTGGCCGGTTTTTTTTCATGAATATTTGAGAATGATTATATTAATAAAGCATTAATGTCACAGTTTTTTCTTTTTGTAGAAGATAATCATTTCTGTCTGATCAGCTGCGATTTCATGGATACGTAGGTCGTTTCGAGAAAGGTTTTGTGATAAACTTTACCTGATGATTGAAAAATCAGCCCTTATAAGAGTAATATCTGTTGCCACAGTTCTATGCGCGTTTGCGCCTTCTGGTTTACTCTGTATTCTGAGCGTTAGGATAGTTGATAATACAAACACGTTGCATATCTTCTCTCTGTTCACAGGATTCTGGGAACGGAACGTGAAGTGCCGACAAGGTGTTGTCGTTATTTGAAAATAGATGTCTGAAGATTGGGGATCATTATTTTTTCTATGTATTTTACACACTTTTTGACAGAGCTTTTGTGAAAGATGCTGAAGTTGCAAGTTTGATCAACAGCAACAGAGATTAATCTTACAAATGATTGTTGGTTGTGCATTGATTTGACAATTTAAACATGTATGGGGTTCAAAAGCAACTGAAAAGTTGTGTACACGTACACATTTGACTGCAACAGTATTTAACTGTAGCAAAATAAAGCCAGAAGGGCTAACAACATTGTGATTACCGTTTAATAAAATTTGATATAATAAAAAAATAAAAAATAATATAGGTCAATAGGTAGGTAGGGTGGGGTAGGGGTGGTTATAGGGGTATATAACATAATATAGGTCAATTACCGTGTAGAACAGCGTACAAAGCAGAGGCCCATAACACTCAACTCTGGGTGAAAAAATATGTTTTTAAAAGAGGCAGAGATGAAAAGTAAACTAATCCACTCTAGAAGTCAACCTATTACCTATTATATATTTACATAACATCAAGCACTTAAGTAATACAGAAACTCCTTTGAAAACGGTTTACCTTAATGGAATAAGTCACGAGAGCAAGGCCAAACTATAACGATCTAATCTTGAGTCGAAGAGCTAAACGAACACTATAAAAATAAAATAAATAGGTAATCATTTTATTGTACTAAGGGTTGATTTTTCAATCGCCTGTTAACTTTTATACGACGAATAAGTTTGTCATTTTGACAATTTTTGTATCAACAATCTGTCAAAACGTCACATTTATACTTCAGGTAAAAGTTATCTAATGATTGAAAAAACGGCCCTAAGAAAAATACATAACAAAACACACACAAACACTAACAAAAGTCACAACACAACACACACACAACATACACAACACAACACTAGCCACACACACTAGACACACACACCAACTAACACCAACACGAACACCACACCACACCTATGACTAACACTAGTCCTAAACTAACAAAATTGCACCCAAAAACCGCAAACAACATGTCTTACTAAGACATGTTGTTTGCGGTTTCTGGTAAGTTTAAAACAACGAAACTTTTTACAGATTTAAAAAAACTTATAGGTGCCAGCATTCGCTCATCAAAATACCTTAGAAGAAGAATTACCAACTATCGTAATCGTCCAATGTCAACAATGGTACGACCATCGTAAAGTTTCACACAAACATACTCGTAATAATTACTAATAATGAAACTAGAAATATTCCAAGTTAGCAATACCACGAGTAACACTGCACTATTACTTTAGCAACGGATAGGTAATGCCTCCAAGTCATAACCAGGCTCCATTCCACAATATATCTTAAAATATTCGTATGTAAAACTCTCGAGGCTATTCGTCTTCAAATACCGCCGTCGCAGCGATAATCATAAACTTGGGACACACGACTAGTTTTATGAACCACCCAAACCATTGCTCGGCGGCTTCCTTACTGTTAAAATTAAAATATTTCATATTTCTCGTAAATGTGGGACGTGCGATATGCATTACGATTATGTGAGTGTAGCTATAAATGTCTGACTGAAGAAAATTATCATCATCATCTGCCTAGCCTTTTCCTAACTATGTTGGGGCCGGCTTCCAGTATACGAGTATAATAAGTTTAAGTTTATTTATTTCATAATCAACAGGTTTTAACAAATACATTTTAGAGGTCTTCTTTTCTTAAAACACACTGTTACAAGTTGGTACTTATAGAGATACCTGTAACAGAAGACCTCCCTCTTCCATGTTTATTTGTTCACATACAAAGCCTGTTAATGACAGCATCAATAACAAAAATAAATCGTTACATTAAGAAAATTTAACTACAGAATAATCCTACTAATATTATAAACGTGAAAGTTTGTATGGAGGGATGGATGGATGGATGCATGGATAGATGGATGGATGGATGGAAGTTTGTTACTCTTTCACACAAAAACTACTGAACGGATTTGGATGAAATTTGGCACACAGATGGTTTATAACCAGGATTAACATATAGGATACTTTTTATCCCGATATTCCCACGGGATCTAAACTTATGCGGGTGAAATTGCGGGGCGCAGTTAGTTATACATATTAGCCTAGCTGGATGCAGCTGAGTACCAGTATTTTATATGGGGCGACTGCTTATCTGACCTCCACAACCTACTGGTTAATACTATACCTTGATAAGACTGGTTGTCAGACTTTCAGGCTTCTGACGCGCCGTAACGACTGTCAAAGATCCACAGATATCACAGAGTGGTCTTGGTATGTAAAGATGGTAAACGTAGCCTAACCAAATCGATCGACCAGTGCCGCTGTTATTACTTAGCCGTAAGCAAATTCTCGCACATCGGCGAGCGTAGTGTGGGACGCCCCCCAACTAGATGGACGGACGACCTAAAGAAGGTGACTGGGACAGACTGGATGCGGAAATCGGAGGACAGGGTGTTGTGGCTCAGCGGGATTGTCCGAAAGGGTTACCGCTACCCCGGAACATAAAGGGCGAAGGAAGGAACATGGGTGGGTTTTAGTCAGTAAGAGTCTGACACTCCCTTCCGCCCCACTCAGAGCGGGAGGGGGTCATTTGATGATTTCCCAACCGAAAAAAAAAAAAAAAAAAAAAAAAGGTTGTTGTGGCGCAGCCTGGGAGAGGCCCATGTCCAGCAGTGGACTGCAATATGCTGAGTTGATTAAAGCAAATTCTCGTAGGCATATAAGTTTGAGCAAATATGCACTAACATAGGCTTCGGCGTTTTAAAACGGAACTTTCAGGAGTTATTGGGGAATAGTTGAAAATAAATCAAAACCTCGCTAGGAAATAATTCAGTCAGTTGACTCAGTTAGGAAGTTCGATCGAATTGAAGATGCTTTTTTTTTCATTTTATTTTACTGCACACACTTAAAATGCAATCTCCTCGTTCCATTCCGAGTTGATGTAAATTTTAACGAGTCAAATTTATTATTTATGTATCATTGAATTAAAGTACAGACGCCAGCAGGTCAAGCTACCCGAAACTGTCAAATTTTCCCAATCAACCTTGAACCTTAATGCTTTAGCGATAAAGTTGAAAATCTATTAAAGAAATTTGACAGATTGTAGTAACTTGATGTGCTGGCATCCGTACTTAGCCGAAATAAAATTGACTTCTAAGTCAAAGTCAAATCATTTATTTCAAATAGGCATATAAAAGACACTTTTGAACGTCAAAATTTACAAAAAATAGAATTAATTCTAGTCGCCCCTTCTAAAAGGTAGTTTCGTATGGAGAAGAATGGGCAAGAAACTGCATCGTTACCCTTTTAAAATGTTTTACAAGGTTTTGTATAAATTCATTATATAATTTATATCTAAGATTTTATTACATTGTTTTTGATAGTTATTTACAAATGAAGCCGTAAAAGCGTGTTAAAAAGGAGGGAGAAACAATGAAACATACAATTGAGAAAAAAGTAACTGACAATCAAATGAATAGTTAGAATGCAAAGACCGTTTTCAATTAATGTTAGTCTTGACAAAAAGTAAATAAAAGAAGCCAGCCTGATTATTCATCGGCTGGTTCAACAAATTAATCAAACTGGTATTATTTCCGATGGCATTAAGAAGCGATCGCTAGCCAGACCTCTTTTTTTTGGGTATTTTTTTTTTTTATAGTTATATTTTTGCTATCTGACTGGCGATGAATAGAAACTAGTTAAAATGCACTTCTAATGATGCCTCGAGGACCACGTTATAATGACTGGTGTGATGATGAATGAATAAGTGGGTAGGTACTTCTATATTGTATTGTTTCTTGTCTAACTAACCTATCCACAGGTTTTCGATTTGAAACTTAGCAACAATGACTGATCGCTTAACAAATATGTATTTTGAAAGCGATGATGGAATAGTTTGCAGCATCTACATTATTCAATTTGAGCGTTCCGACTTACGAGTTGAAGGTCGTGGGTTCGAACCCAAACAGGCGCTTTACTTCATGTAAACAATTTTATCACCACTACTCTCAAAACGGTGAAAGAAAACATCGTGAGGAAATGGCATGTTCTAGAACCAAAACATCGAAGACATGCGACATTTACCCAACACGCACTCGGCCCGCGTGGTACAGACGCCAGCAGGTCAAGCTACCCGAAACTGTCAAATTTTCCCAATCAACCTTGAACCTTAATGTTTTAACGATAAAGTTGAAAATCTATTAAAGAAATTTGACAGGTTGAAGTAGCTTGATGTGCTGGCGTCTGCACATTACCAGCCCCCTCTCTTTTGAAGAGAGGAGGCATGTGTCCCAGCAGTGGGAATATTATATGCTGATTATGTTAACAAACCTGCCCACAGTTTTCCGTTTGGAACTTAGCAACAATGACGGATAATGAATATTTTGGAAGCGAATACCTAGATGGTGAATAGTTGCAACATCTACATCAATTCATTTGAGCTTTAACAACCTTATACCTGCAGAAACAGCAATATCATAGTACCCTATCTGCGGGGTTATTGCGTAACACTCTAACAGTAAGTATGGCTTTCATTTTGACAGTTCAACAACATACATTACGTTATATACGTTGTTGAGGAGACAATTTTTTCGAACATATGAAGCAATGGATTTGCAATATCCTTCAAAATGTTTCAGATTGTGAGTGATAGTGTGTTACGCCATTAGAGTGCTGGACATCAAAGATCCTAGGTTTGATGTCAAAGCAAGCAAACTTGTTTATCATTCCTACTAATATTATAAACGTGAAAGTTCGTATGGATGGATGGTTGTTTGTTACTCTTTTAAGCAAAAATTACTGAACGGATTTGGATAAAATTTGGCACACATATGGCTTATAACCAGGATTAACATATAGGGTACTTTTTATCCCAATATTCTCCAACGGAATCGGAAGTTATGCGGGTGAAATCGCGAGGCGCAGCTAGTTAGAAAATATTTTTTGTTACGGTCACTAAAATACCTACTCTTGCCATAAATATTGTAACGAAGAAAAAAATTTTTTTTTTTATTGCAAATAATTTTTATTACTTTTACAGTGTGTTAGTTTAATACATAAATATAAAACAATTTAAAATATAAAAAGCTTATTCGAAGTGGTCTCCATTGGCTGCAATACAGTCCTTTAAACGTTGAGGCCTATCAATTGAAGCACGCACTCTTTCCATGGGAAAATTCTTCACTGCCAATCGTATGGATTATTTTAGGGACTCCAAATTATCATGGCGTTTAGAGCAAGCCGTACTCTCTAAAACTGATTATAAATCATAATCCAGCGGATTAAGATCGGGACTAGACGACGGCCACTCTTCAGATCTGATGAAGTCCGAAACGTTCACTTCCAACCAAGACTGCGTGGTCCGAGCTTTATGACCCGGCGCCGAGTCTTGTTGAAAGGACCATACTTGGTTATTGAACATGGTGTTGTTAAGGGGCTTAACTTGTGCCGATGTTTTGATACCTTTTTCACAAAAATATGGCTCAGTCACTCCTTCATAGCCCCACCAAACCATCACTGAAAGTCGGATAATGCCCACCTTGCACTCTGTCGACTAATTGGGAAGCTTCCTTACAGCTTTGAGCATAAATACGGTCATTTTGTTTGTTAAAATGTTACTCAATTGTAAAGATTTTCTCATCCGTAAACAAAATTTTTCTGTGACCTCCCTTTGCGTACCGCTTCAGTAGTTGTTTCGATTTTACCACCCTATTCTTTTTTTAAATTATTAGTTAAAAAATGACCAGTACGTCTCTTATAGGCTGCAAGTTCTAAGTCATCTTTTAAAATACGCGACATGGTTCTGGGTGCTATCTTCATCTCCCGAGATAAAATCTTTTGCTTTCGGACAGGATTTCTTCGAATTCTTTCCCTTTACTGCTTTGACCACCTTTTTCGTACGAACACTACGTGGACGGCCAGATCTTTTTCTGTCACAAACAGAGGAGGTCTCATTGTACCTATTAATAGCCCGGTACACAAACATTTGACTAATACCAAGCGTATGGAGAGTTTTAAAAATTGCATTTGGCTCCATACCAACTTTGTGTAATGCAATCACAGCGATTCGGTTCTCTTTATCACCCCACTCCATTTTAATATCGCAAAATATTGTACAATGTATTGGCGCCAAAATTAGAAAACTCAATGAACAATCGTATAAAAATGACAGATTCCAAATTCAAATGTAATATCTTTCTTATTTTTAATTGTAACAGTATTTATGGTCAGACTGTGTATATTTGAATAAAAAAGCATCCTTTGGGTAAGGTAGTAGACACTTACAAAAACGAAATAAGTATTTACTTACAAATGTCATTGTAGGTAAATACTTATTTCGTTTTTGAGAGTCATGCTTCAATAAACTTTTACAGATATTATTTGTGAGTAGCAACACTGAGGCTGTTCAAAAAGCCAACAGATTTTATTTAACTCAACAATGAACAAAGAAAACAGGCCAGGAAAGGTGCTACTGAATAAAAACTACATTGTGCTCCTGTAAAGAATTCATTCAGCGACTTTAGATGCATTTTTCCTTTGACAAAAACTGTCATCTTTGTAGATTATCCTAAAGATTTAGATTTTCGTTTTTATGCAAGCAAGTTAGGCATGCCTAGTTACTATCTAGCAATAAAACTATAGCCCGATGCTTGTTTTTATAAAAACGAAAATCTGTTGGTGTCGCGGTCACAAGCAGAAAGAAAAGAAAGAAAATACGTTTATTTGCGGCAAACATGACGCATAAAAAAGAACATAAACACAAAAAAAAAGTAACAAGTTGGGGTTAAGCATGCGTCACATTCACGCAAAACGGCCATCGCACAGCATAATGCTAAGACTCTATACGAGACAGAGCCCCAGCGCTGGTTTTCAGCGGCAGCCGGCGTTAACGTGATGACGTCAACCAGTGTAGCATGCAATTATACACAAATAAATAAAAACAACAATCAAGACAAGAAATAAAATAAACCATTGCAACATAGGTAATATGATTCGAGACAAGCACGACTGCTGAGCGCGGGGTCCTGGGTTTGATTCCCAAGTCAGGCATAATATTATTGGGTTTTCCCATTAGGAATTTCTTGGTATCAGCTTGGAGTTTGGAAATTAGCGGTGTGATACCCCTGTGCTTCGGAGAGCACATTAAGCTGTTGGTCCTGCGCCTGACCTCTCTCCGGTTGTATCGGATTGCTGTCCCATCGAACTATGAGAGTTAGGGAAGAGAGAGTGCAGCTGTGTCTGCGCACACACTTGTGCACTATAAGTAACTAGCTGCGCCCCGCGGTTTCACCCGCATAAGTTTCGATCCCGTGAGAATATCGGGATAAAAAGTGTCCTATGTGTTAATCCTGTTTATAAACTATCTATGTGCCAAATTTCATTCTAATCCGTTCAGTTTTTTGCTTGAAAGAGTAACAAACATCCATCGATCCATACAAACTTTCGCATTTATAATATTAGTAGGATATCTCTTGCGCCGAAGGCTCGTCTCCGTTGAGATTGGCCGCCATGGGCAAAATTCGGTCTGCAGGACTTTAACTTGCTTAAAAAAGTTAATAGAAAATCATTAGTTGGTAAATATTATTTCGCCATCTACATAATATGTACCTATGGGTACTTCTGCTTTCGAATCGGTACAAAGTATGTGTGAGTAGTTTATGCCAGGGCAAAAATATTAGACAGTTAACTTGTTATAGTAATGAGGAATATCAGATCCAACGTTTACATCATCTCCTAGTTTCTGGCCGCAACTTCGTCCGCAGAAAGTTTCTAGTTTCCCGGCCCACCGCATCGCATCGCATCGCCTGTCCGCGCTATTACTTCATTTTTGCTTAGCGTTATTTTTTACTTTTTTTTTTCATTTTGCTCGGCTCTTAAGAGTCCTAGCGTGATGATAAATAGCCTATCCTATAGCCTCAACAATTAGGCAATCAACTGCAAAAAGAATTTCTCAAATCCAGCTGATAGTTCCAGAGATGAGCTCGTTCAAACAAGCACACTCTTCAGCTTTATTATTAGTATAGATATAGATAGATACACCCTACACTGTTTACGAATTGTTTTCAGATGAAAACTGTAATTAATTCGTGGAGTTTCGTGCGTCTCCGCCCACAAAAATGCCAATTTCGTGAGTGTAGTCCGACGCGATACACGTCCGTTACAGGGTGGCTGATATATCTACCTTTTTCATATTTTCCTCCCTCCATTTACGAGGAGCACGGATCAATAAAATTACAACATGAGAAAAACTGTTCCACCTACTGCATACGGTTGTTCAGTAGATGATGTATAGTCGACCTCGTAGTTGCTTTATCATTTTTGACAACAATTACCACTAAATTGAATAATAATAATAACCCCGCCGCTGTATCTCTACATCGTGGTGGGGCTTGCGCGCTCCGAACTCTAGGCCCGTGCCGGAAGAGTTTACTTTGCCGAAACAGGTCTAGGATGAGGCCAGACCAAGAGAGATACAGAAACCCGCAGGGCAGCATGTGGCGAGCTGCTGGGCAGTAGCGACCCCACGGACACTATCTTCCGGGAGAAATCTTATTCCTCACCTCTGGCTTGCCTTTATTGGCCGGCTGGAATGAACAATGACGAGGAACAGAGCTCCCACCTCATTCTTGCCTTTACTGCCCGGCTTGAGTGGAGACTCGCAAGAGCAAACATGCTCGGGGGAAAGAAGTATTCCAGTAAGTGCTCGTAGGGATCTTGACCATCTTCCGGGCCCTGGGATTGTTCTGAAAGCCGTGGAATACCTCTCCACTCCTCATAAGCACCTCAGGGCATGTTGCCCCCTTGTTGCTACGTCTATTTATTCGTATTTTCTACTGAAAAATCAAATACCTATGCATACAACGTGGTGCTAAACAATTATAATTTTGCATTCTTCATTAATAGATCAAGACTCAATCCCACGAGGAACCCACACACAACGGTTAGGAAAAATTATAGGTAAGTACCTACTATAAATGTAGGTAGCTACTGAAGTACTGCACCACCTACGCTGTTTACCGAAGAACTTACAAACTATGATATTTGCAGAATATGATAAATTACAATAGAGACAGAAAAATAGAAAGCGATCTATTAAAAAAATACGCATCACGCATAGGGCTGATTTTTCCAACGCCAGATAATTTTATCCGATGAAAAATTTTAAATGTTTGACAGTTCTCCCATTCAAAATCTGTCAGACGCCAATTTTATTCCACGGTTAAAAACCATCTGTCGATTGAAAATCAGCCCTTAATTTGAAAAGATAATTACACAGGGTGACAGGGACATCGATACGCAAACTGTTCAGCACATGATTCTAGAGTAGAAATTTATAGCCGGTTATAAAAAAAAACCTGCTGTTTTATAGAAAAGTGCAATAAGTACCTACGCGGTCAAAATGTACCGAACAGCAATGTTTATTAAAACCGACAATAAATTTCAACGTAGGTACGTGGGTACTATCACCGAAACCTATATCTGACCATTTTGAAAACAAAATCCAGTGCATATGATAACCAAAGCCGCGTCAGGTAAGTAAAACAAAAGAGGATCCTTTTTAGGTCGCCTAATAATATGCGCTGCAAGCAGGAATAGTTCTTACGGTGGTCAGATATAGATTTTAGCGATAGTACCTACGCGGGCTAAATGTATGGAACAGTATTTTTTTTTAAAAACCTACCTACATAACATTTCAACATACATTGTACATTGACACAGGTTGCGCGTCGATGTCCGTACCACCCTGTATTTAGGTTCAATTAATCTCCCAAATTCGTAACTGCGGTCACAAACAAAAAAAAAAAATTAAGTACAATCCATTAAAATACGAGGGCGGAGTGATAAATAAGTCTAGTAAAAATTAAACAAGGAGTCAATTTTATTTAATTATTATTATTTATTTTTCAACGTAGTTTCCTTGTAACTCAATGCACTTCATCCAGCGTTTCTCTAGCTTTTCGATCCCTTCCATAAAGTAAGACTTAGGTAACCCTTCAAAATAGGCCTTGGTTTCGTGCATGATCTCTTCGTTGGAGCCAAAACTTTTACCCACCAAGCTATTTTTTCCAAATTCGGAAACAGAAAATAGTCGCAAGGGGCTAAATCTGGCGAATACGGTGGGTGAGAAAGCACCTCATAGCGCAACTCATGAGTTTGGCCATGGCAATCGCGCAGGTGTGCACTCGTGCGTTGTCTTCGTGAAAATATTTTCTTCTTAGCCAATGCGATGGTTTTTCACGTAAAATTTTGTCAAATTGGTCCAATAAATTAGCATAATATGCGCCATTAATCGTTTTACCCTTCTCTAGGTACTCTATATGGATTACCCCACGTGCATCCCAAAAAACTGTAGCCATCACTTTATTGGCCGATAAAACGGTTCGCCGGTAGCAATCCACTGTTTTGATTATTGCTTGTTTTCTGACGTATGGTGGTGGATTCATGTTATGTAAAAATTTGGTTTTATCCCGTTGAAACAACGCCAAACCTGCCTCCGAAGTGGTCATACGCATGCGTTTTTGATCAACAGTCAGTAAACGCGGCACCCATTGCGCGGATCGCTTCTTCATATCTAAATGTTGGTGTAAGATTTTGCTAACACGTACGTCTGATATGCCTACTATCTCGACTATCTCCCTGACTTTTACTCTTCGGTCGTTCAACACGTTCGTGGATTTTAGCGATCATCTCTGGAGTAGTGACCTCAACTGGGCGTCCTGGACGCACAGCATCATTTGTGCTTGTACGACCACACCGAAAATCGTTGAACCACTTATGAATCATTTTAATCGACGGAGCAGAGTCTCCATAATATTTATCAAGTTTTTGTTTCGTTGCCGTTATAGTATTTTTGTGCAAAAAATAATGATTAATCACGACACGAAATTCACTTTTCTCCATCATTGCAAAAACGTGTTCAGTTGTTTTTCTTTAATGACTGTCAAATAAAAAACTACCCGGCAGTACTTGCTGAAAATTTTAATTTAGTCCTTCATAAGAGTTGTGAACAAGGAGGTTCCATGCAATTTGCGATCATTTTATTCCAAAATAGATTTTTACCAGACTTATCACTCCGCCCTCGGTAAAATATTCATAAACACGTTGCAACTTAACTGGTTCCAAACTGATAAGTTTCAGTCTGGACACAATGAAAATTCGTGAGCATTGAACACACTCTATTTTTATAAATAGCAATGCTCGAAAAATCTATAAATTTCGTGATGATAACTGTGAACTTAGTCAGCTAAGTTATGTCTGAACCTCTTTTAACCAAACTAACATAACATTAACCTGTTTCCCCGAAGGAGTAAGCAGAGCTGAACTATAGTCTACAGTACACCCACATTTCGCCACTAGCGAAATGTGGGTAAAATTAAAAAGTAAAATACAAATTTTAAGTTTCAAGTATTTTTTTAAGGTTTTAATGGGAGTTTTTGATGAACTTTATAGTGTGAACTTATTGCCTACTTTTGTAGCTATCGAACTAAACCACTTTTATGCCTGTAGGACCTCTACATCGGTAGATATGGCAAAATAAATGAACCAAACCGTACTTAGTAAAAAAAAAAATATGTCCACCATTTCAAAACAGTAGGGGCAAAATGCCTTATTATGGTGGATTTGTCGATAAAATTAATAATATTGCTTCGCCTTAACGGGCCGAAAACACCGGTGACCAGACACACTGTATAAGGAACTCTGGTATAAAATTTCTAGCTTCTTGACCCAGTGGTTTAGGCTGTGCTTTGTCTGACAGTAGATGAATTAATTTAAGATTTTCTCTCCTCTTTTTTCTATTCTAATTATGATATAGTGTTTATCTCCTCATATGCCTTTAACTTATCAAATATTCGAGGAGTTTGGATGAGAAAGCAGTCCAAGCAGAACCTCTACAGTATACAGAAAACTAAATGATGGCCATCTAGCATGACAAGTTTTCCACCAACACCATTACAGACCACGTTACAGACAAAAAACAAACAAAAGCACAGAACTTTCCAAAGTATAACTGCGATTCTATTCTGTAAAAATCTCACCGTGAAAGCTTAAGTGAAGTGAGATGTCATTCCACCCGATGCTAGGGATTGACACTATTAACACCTCACTTCACCTAAGTTTTCACGGTGAGATTTTTACAGAATAGACAGGCTGTACATGGATCTGTACGCGCGTGCCCAAAATCGGGACTAAAACCGCAATCTTAATTTTTCCATACCTTTGACAAAACAATTGCATAAATGTCTACCAACAGCGCCCCCTGGCAACGTCATTCGAGCGCCAAAAAATCTTTGTAGCACTCTAACTTAGATGTAACTACGTAAATTATACAACTCCACTCTTCCTACATCCTTAACACAAAGGGTACGTCCCACAAAATCAGCGTGTTTACGATGAGGTTTAATCGTGTGTAGTCCACACGGGAGTCGGGAGCTCTGGTCTACGGCGTAGCTCCAGGTCTACGTCCGGCCGTTGAACCCAACGTGCCGGCGCCGAATTCGCATGCACCCTTCTGAACTTAGTACACCTTAACTTGCGCAGGTCAAAGAGTAATGTACTCGATTCTATCCCTTATTTTCGCAGACTATAATTGTTATAGAAATATGAACGTAGCCAGACTACATACCTCACGATTCGGCGTAGAGGTTTGTTCGTAGCCATAACTTTACTGAATAACAAAGGAGCAGTTCAGTTCATCGTACATCTAAAATTCATATTTTACGAGACTGCTAATCACCCCAATCAAAGTGCCGTCTAACAAAGAACGCTTTGACAAACATTACTTAACACTACTACTGTCCTGAAACCATCGATTGTGAGTGTGTTCTAATCGTTCATTTTTATCGAGTCGGGCCGCGGGCGTGATAGATTATCCTTTAGCTTCCTTTTTCCTTTTAGAGAGCGTCGACCGTCGGCTACGAGGGGGCCAGGGGAGGAGACGAGGGGGGGCACGAACCGCTGCACCGAACCGCCAACGTCATTGCCCTGTCAACTCAACAATACTAAGCAGACGATGTTACGTATACCGAACAATACGGAATAGGTGCTAAACTAAAGAGGGATCACTGAACTCTTTTGTGCAAAACACAAAAACACTTTTTGTTTGACACTTTTAACCAACAACGACGGCAATTGCATACGACGCAAAAACTGTCACAATACCAACAAAAACTGTAAGCTTCAACATAGAAAGTTGTCAAACTGATTAATGAGGTGTGCGGAGCAAAATATTTAATTACAAATTGATTGCAAATTATTAGATGGTACATATATTAAGAACAATAGTGATAAGGGATTAATTAGTGGTTCGTGTTAATGTGGTAAACAAGTCAACAGCTGCGGTGCAATGAGGCGCGCCCTCTAGCTTCACTTATAATAATATAATGTCTAGACTTCAGACTACAACCATGCGTCACCCTCGTTCACACGCAACGCTTTGAAAATAACCGCTCTCCGCCTTTTTGTGCGCTTCCAGTAAATATAAATGATTATCGCCGTACTTATGTATGTAAAGATATGAAATACTACGATGGGGTCTTCTCATTCATATTCCATTCAAATTGTAATTTAATGTTAGTACAACTAAGTACATAAATCTAAATGTACGGGTACAAACAGAAGGTATTTTTTGTTTGACCACCCAGTATGTAAGTTTGATCAATATTTAGTAGGACATAAAAAAGCAGCGCATAACTCAATAGAAGTAGCAAAGAAAAAGAAACTACACATCCATAAATGTTATGCAATGACATGAAAGTAAAAGGATTAAGTAAATGCACAAAAACGGTCTTATCAATCAGTCATTCAAGCATAGCACACTCAATTTTATGCTCTCTGATCGTACGTACCTATTCTCTTTGTGTACACTCTGAAATCGAACTCCAAATGAAAAGGTAAACTAATTAAGTAGATAATTTGCATATAATCAGCCTGAAATTTTCCCAATTAGAGGCGTTTCCTCTTCATACGAAAGAACGAGCATTGATTAAAAAGATACCTAGCCCCGCGTTGGCGTAAAAAGAGCAAAAAAATCCCTGAAACGTGCTGTATTTTGCAAGCAAAAGTGAAAATGGAAACGATACACGAAAACAGAGTTATATAACGTTTGGACTCTTTCACATCCAAATATTCTCTCCTAAAACAAACACTGGACAAAATATATCTTGTCTTTGACGCATTGGGATGCGTCATAACAAATTTCTGGAGCCGTAGCTAACTTGGTGCAAGCCCACGAGACCGGCGTAAGGGGGGAGAGTGGGGTGGGCGCCCCCACCACCCTCTATTTCCCACGCAACGACCTTTGTGCCTCGGCGATGCACTTTGACAGACTTTACTAATTCAATAGATGGACGCTGTGTGGCACGGCTCTTTCCGTTACATAATTATATACTTTGTTTAGCTTTGCGTTACGTTGGTTAAGGGATACATAGTTTATTAGATAGAACGTTAATCAGTGAAGCGTTGAATATTGTAATTATTTTGTAATTTGCCGATAGAGCTTTTTTATGTAGCTCATGCAAATTACATTTTAAAAGGTAGGTAAGTAAAAATTGTTTTATATGGATGAAGTAGTTTTCAAGTTTGTTTTCTATTTTACAGTAGGTACCTACTGTCCGTTTGTATCAGCCCGTGTACATTCAAAGCAGACTTCTACAATTTATATAAGTCGCAACGAGAGCTACGAAGAACTTTTCCAAAAAAATATTCGCCAAAAACCTAAATAATAATATCTAAAACCCACCACATAATATAGGTGTCCTGTCAACATAAAACAACCATTTAATGAAGAGCACACTAATTAGCAACGAATTATAACAACGTGTAATATAATAGTCGTATCTGCAGCGGTGTTATAACTATTTGTTCAAGTAAATTGGTGTAACTACGACATACGACACACGGGAACGGTGCGACGTCGAATTACGGCTATATTGTAGGTAGCACGTGCGAAATGACTACACAATCATGTATTCTGTTATCTTATACCTTCAAATTATCTAGGTATTACCTGTTAATATCGATTTTGTTACTGTATTAGGTGTAAAACATTGAACGTGTATTACATCTACATAGTTTAGATCAAGAGCTTTAGATCATTAACATCGTCATCCTGCCTGGTTTCTAATTTATTTACAGTATTAAGGACAAGGAAATACGTAACTTATTTGCAAAATCAGGTTGTTATGTCAATGAGTTGTACATAGATATACCTAGCAAGGATAGGTACAAAGGTGTTATTAAATAGGAATAAAAAAGTCATAAAAAAGTAAAACCAGAAGGAAATTATTTTTCACTAAGCTGTCGCAGAGAAAGCAAACTGTAAACTGAATACAGATATAAACGCAAATACTATAGGATGATAGGGTTATGAAGGTTATTTCAAAAGAGCAGACGCACCATCGGAAATAGACTGTTGACTCGAATATTCAGACAGGAAATCGGAACCGGGATCCACAGTTAGCAGCAGCTCATAAAAAGCAATGATATTTTATTCCTACGGAAATAGTGCATCCAGGAAGTGCAGTTAGGTTGTAGCTTCCGCTGTACGATGTACTAACTCTTTTGCAAAATAACAAGACACAAATGTTATGTCTTAGTACATCATCTATCACCGATCGTGATTTCCTAAAAACTTCTGCTAGTATGAAAACGTATTCTATAATATATTTCATTTCTAATCCATTTCCTTTCAGTGATTGTGTTCATCTTTATACACAAGGACGGTACCTACTTCAAGGTAGACGAAAGATGAGATTTTTATTTGAAAAATAAAACCGTTCAAAATAAAACATCGAAGACCATTTGGACGATCCGTCCGACAACATAATTAGTAAATCCCCGTACCACGTTAAAAACATTATACTATCAGGCAAAGCATTATACGCAAAGCTTCAGAAAAACTTACGAACACCAATTATTATTAGGTACCTATATATCAAATAAATTGGGAGTGTCCCCCGTACCACGAGACTATCGGAATAAGGTAGCGACAAGCATCGTTTGCGCGGTGGGTTCGGGTGAGGCTCGATCCGTGGGGAGGCTCGCTTGTTTTGGTCTGTTTGGGCCGAGGACGGCCGCCACACAAAGACGACGACCGATCCGCACACTAATTCAAAGGAGATCGATAGTGCACCCACCCAGTATGCCCTTTCATGCAGACCTCATCATGCGCCGCGATAATTAAAATGTTTTGCTCTCGATAAGTATTTGGCGTCGCTAATTATTTATTAATGCTGTTTCGAATTTATATGACGAGTTTATAAGTTTTTTATTCATGGCGTTATTGGCGCCCAACTTATTTTTTAATGTTGGGCGCCAATAACAAAGACATTACAGAAATTATTTCAGTTAGTTATCTACCTTGTTTTAAAATGTTACTACAATATAAATTTACAATTATTAATGCACTTTGGCCTCCCAAGGATGGAGCAACAATAGATAGTTAATTGTGTTTCTTTAGTCAAAGCTTGATAGGTTAAAACACTAAAGTTACCATTACGATATAGGAAGGTACGTTTTTAACACAACTTAAAAGTCGTTAAAAAAAAGCTATTTAAAGTAGTTACGTCGAATAATAACCAGGTTTCTAACAAGTGCTTAGCCTGTCAACTTGTTATTCTAACAAATTACCTGCACATTGAAAACGTAGAAAACACCTGCTTTATATTTATTCAGCATTACAAGTAAAATGGAAATTTCTCGTAGGTATCATAATAATATTACAAAACGTAATACAAAATGAAAGTGTTTTAGTGCAGCAGATTCATTTCTTCTAAGAACTTTGAACGACCTTCGAGGAGGGTGGTTGTTCAAGTTTCAGTTTCAGTTGCAGAGGGCGCTCTCCCACCCGTCTCGGAAAATTTGCATGATTAAACGCGCTGCCTTAAAAGAACGCAAGTAAAGTAGATTGAACTAAATTAGGTAGGTACCTATAGAAAAAAGCATACGTAAGTTAAAGAATACGTGTTTCAATACAGTTAGAAAAATTGAGCGACCAGATTTTTTTCAAACAATGATGAAAGTAAAAGGTTGCTACAAAACGGAATACCTAATTCTCAAAGGCTAAAATCCAATAACGTACAACAGAACAGGTACATCAAATTCTTACATCGATACAGCAATAAATTAAAGGCAATATCGGCAACATTTTGCTGTTCCAAAATTGGAATCCACAACAAAGGGACGTCAAAGAAACTAGCAAGTGTACGCGTGCAAGCGGGGCCGGGTATAAAGAGTGAGCGCAGCACAGCCGAAGAGCCTCGTGCGTCCATTACCCCCCTCCCAGTGGGGGGACTGGGGGCTGCCGAAAGTGCGGGGTGGCAAGTGTCTCGCTCACACCCAAAGATGCATCGAGTTTCTGGACGAAACCGCACTGCCGCTGCATATAATGGTAATGAATTTCGTCTCCATTTTATTTAGTATGTACCTATATGTTAGCTATTGATTTCTCTTGAAATTTCGCCATGTTTTGCGAGCCTTTGAGTCTGTTGCAAGCTTGCTACATTCGAAAATCTGGCTACGTAATTCATGTTTTAATTACTTATACGAGTTTACATAGTAGGTACGTATTGACTTATCATCATGTAAATACGTGAAATACACGCTTTGACGTGGAGTAGCGGCCACCAGTCCGCTGTACACTTATACTATACTATACTACCGTCATAAAAGGTACCTTGCTCTTGTAGGTACATATGTCTACCTGCTGAGCTTCCTCAAACCACAATGGATTTTCCAAAATAAATCAATCCTTGAACACTATCCTTGTCTCCGCACACAATGACATCAGTACCTACCTACCTACACATACTCCTCTTTTGTTAAAGTACCTACCCCAGTCACGATATGCCCCTGCACCGATAAATCGCATTATGGCCCACGTGTAGGGAATACATTTTTAATCTTGTTTCCTTTATATCATGCGGCTCAGAAAAGCGGTAGGTAGCGGTGGGTAAAACTGAAAACTATCTTCCTAAATACGAGAACTGCACGGAAAATACGAATTTTCTATCATACCTACCTGTAATCTTATTAAGGTAAGGGAGATAGGAATTTCTAAAACTTTGTAACAGAATTTTGAGGTTTAGAGAAGCCTCCAAAAATATTTGAATCGAATATAAAGTCGGGAAAAGTTTTCCTTTCATTAAACGTATTGCAAGTATCTACTTGCTGTCTCACAATGAAGCAAACGTGCTAGACTAAAATGGAGTGCACATTCAACACGTAAACATATCATCAACGTTACCAAAAACAAACACGTCAAAACAGCGCGGTAACGTTAATAACGCTCACGTTGCCATCCATAGCTCTTTTCATTCGGCACGAGCCGGTGCAGGCTGTGTCAAAGCACGTAATTAGTATTTAGGAAGGTGGTAAGAAAGGCGAGGTCGTGGGCCAGACGTCGGGTATCGATCCGACGACCTACCCCACGCTCTACCTCCCAAAAGGGTGGGAAGTGGGGAGCCACGCACATCGAGCCACCAATTGACACACTTAAGGTACCTAATACTTGGCACTTACGATGTCGCCTCGACGTACTGATGGCCAGCGGAAACAATGCTGTTATGCCAAACTACTTCAATACCGAAACATTCGCCAGCTAGATGAAAGTAAAGGAATCGGGAACAAAGAAACTGCGAGTCACTTCAAAAAATAATCAGATAAAGCGAATCATATTGCATCTACGATTATTGTTTGCAGAGTAGCAGAAGTAGCTGAAAATTACAGAAAGCTCGACCCAGTTGGCGCTGAGCCCGCCCGTACATCGGAACATCGCGCACTTGCTTATAGAAGATATGTATCTATTTTATTTAACCTTGGAGAACTGTAAACAAATTATTCTGCATTTCTAAGACTGCAACGTGATTAGTTTATAGGGTTTACTTTGATAAATAAGTGAAAAGTAGAGGTCACCTTACAAGCAGACATGAGCAATGATCTTATCGGTATAAAAATTAGTAAACTACCGACAATTTTATTTTTTTCATCTGCAATGTAGAGATTTATTTTATTTCTCATAAGAATAATTTTCTATCGATCTCTTGACTGAAGCTATAATTAGATTTCACTGGTAAATCCAGTATTTTTTATAAAATTCATCAACCTCGTACCTTCATTACTAAAGTTCATAGATGGGTAATTAGTACCTTCTTTGTGATTCGGGATTTAAGGTACCTACGTGTCTCTATACATCCTATTTGGGAGTTTCTCGGTGTAAATACCACTACTTAGATATATACCTACCCTTCTATAGGTACCTATGACTAGATAAAGCCGCGTGCATATAGCGGAGACACCTTAACCACCGTCTGCATATTCGCAAGCCGGCAGGTGCCTTTGTTTCAGCAAATTGTAATCATGTCTTGTAATACTATTTTGTTTGTTAATATCGAGCTTCTGCTTGGCGATAATATGGCAAATGGGTATTGTTACATAAATGTACGTTCATTATATTCTATATGTTCGGTACGCACATAAAATTGTTATTTGAGTAGGTATTCTGAAAATGAAACAAACATCGCATAAATATGTTTGTGTCGCACAGAGTTCGATTTAACTTTCATGACATGTTATTTTCATTAAACTATCTATACTTTACAGACGTCATTAAAATCAAGAACCTACTCTCCTTAATTCCCACCAGATTCAGCTCCTTTTATCTCGCTTTTCTCAAAACTAAATTCTCTGTTCTTTATAAAGGCAATTTCCGCAAAAGGAATTACTGGTGAAAATAAGCAGAGCACGCAGATTGTCCGGAGCGACGTCGCGTCGGCGCTGCACTTTGGGTGAGGGCCGTGGAGGCACAGACATCGGGGTGGTGGGTGGTGTAAAATCACCCGCAATCATTTATACCCGAACTGCCTGCAGAATTACTAGCCGTCACTAAATTCACGACACCCCCCCTTGCACCAACTTTATTATGGCTTTCTCTTACAGTATAAAATTGAAATTGATAGGAATTATTATTTCTTGGGAGTTATAAAGCTGAATTCGGTTGCCTGAAGATAGCCTTTGTTTGCTGTTTTAATATTTTGTTAATTACTGCGCGTAGTTTGGGTGGGGTACCTTTGCTGGTTTTTTTACCATTACGTAAACATAAAATTAGAAGGCAAGTTTTGGTTTCCAATTGAGATTGGTAGACATGAATCCTGAACTCAATGTCTTCCGTCTGAATGGTAAAGTTGGAAATAAATGTTTGATAACCTCTTAGGTAGGAGGTGAGCTACTATTAAGGATATTTAATTTGAAAAGATAGAATACTTTTGACAGTTGTAAACCTAAAAAATAAGTACCTTAGCTACTGCTGGATTTCTTTGTCTTAATTCCAAATACAAAAGTTTGTTAAGATAAAAAAAAAAACTTCATAACAACCAATTAAAAGCAGACCAAGGAAACTACCAAGCCGCGCGTACCTAAGAGTAAGTTTAAGTTTTAATACTAAAATCTTAACTTAACGTACCTACCTACTTAAGTTTATACATCTACCCTCCATCTATATACCGTCCTCCACACAAGTAGGTACCTACATAGGTACGTTTGCACATTGACGGCATTTGAGAGGCAACACGAGGCCACGTGGTGAGATGCGACGTAGCTATTTGTGTCAGGAACTGTACCCGTGACCCACTTCGCAAACACCCCTACTGCCGCGTACTAGCGAGTAGCGAGTACCCGACACTGCCGTATATTTTGGTCTAGGTTATGTCAAGTTATATTGCCGCCATTACAGTGTTTTATGTTATCCTTGGTAATGTGTTGGAAGTGCGATGGAAGTTGAATAACAGTGCAAGTTATTATATAAGATTGAAAAAGTCAATAATAAATGCAGTAGGTACAGTCGCTTGGCAGCATTATCTGACCCACCCTAAAAACAAACGAATTTGGACCCTCTGCCTGTAACATTAAGGTTTATTCAATTTATATGAGCTTATCAGACATTAGTGCCCGAGGACTCAATACAATACAGACATGCAAATTTGATCTTTAACACGTAACGTTAAGGTAAACCCACCCAACATTGTCGGAGCCACAGGCATTAATCATGTATCGTATTGTTAAGCTATTTTAATCATTATCTCGTTGACATTAAAGTTGAAAAGCTTTTATGTCACACTACATAATTAGAACCCAATCTTTAATTTCGCGTATTCCCAACAAGTTCTTGTGGCTTAGCGGTTTGATGCTGGATTGGCGACGAACAACATGTGGGTTCGAAAACACAGTCCACCTATTATCAGTTTCTTTTTTAATTTGTTTTCATTTCTACAATATTGCCTGCATTATAAAAGAACGACAAATATGACTTACGCCTAATAACTTATCTTGTAAACAGGTGGGTAAATTAAAAAACTTTAAGTTCACAGAATTTATATTTACCAAGAACGATACGAAGTAAAACATATATTTGCTTCGTGAGGTAGATAATAAATTCATCTAAGTGACAAAAGTTACATTACTCTTATAGCAGTGACTGCACACACATTTGTAAATCGTTTCACATAACTCGTTAAGTATTTTTAAGCAATTTGGTGTAAAAAAGCATCATGTCGCAACTTAATGACTATACTAAACATAAAATCATATTTTTACATGAGCAGAATGTTGGAATTAGAGAGATTGGTCGTCGACTTAATATAGCAGTAAGTGTTTTTTTATACCTATTTTATTTTATTGATTGGCTATTTTACCACTACATTCACTCCTTACAAGTTACATACACGGTTCCTAAAATGTTTTTTTTTTGTTTTAGAGAAATACGGTCAGACTATGGCTAAGACGTTATGGAGACAATGGAGATATTCAGCGTATTCGTCCAGGAGCAAAAGCCATTAAGTATAGTCCCGAATTCGAACGCCACCGGGCTATTGTTTCAAGCCATGTTGAAAATCCATTTTTGCCCATTCGTGTAACCGCAATAAACCACAATATTTCAGTGGAAACAGTGAGAAGGCATTTACACGCCGCTGGGATAAGGAATTACAAACCGGCACAGAAAATTGCATTGACACCTGCTCATCGCGAAGAAAGGGTTCGTTTTGCCCAGGAATATTTAAATTTTAATTGGGAAGACAATGTTGTGATATTCACTGATGAAAAATCATTTAAATCGGATAAAGATAGACGTAAAATCTTATGGCGAAGGAAAGGAGAACGCTACAATGAGAAGTGCTTGCTACCTTGTAGAACCAGCGGTAGAATAACCCTGGGCTATTGGGGCTGGATGTCATCTATGGGACCTGGTGAATTGGTGGAAGTAGGTGGTAGGTTTAATAGTAGTTTGTATTTGGAGATTCTGCGTGACGTCATGCTGCCGACTGTGCGAATTGCCTATCCAACATCACATATTTATTTCATGCACGATAATTGTTCCATCCACCGTGCAGGCATTGTGCAGGATTGGTTAGCTGCTCAAGAAGGTGTGACAGTTATTAATTGGCCATCTAAAAGTCCTGATTTGAACCCTATAGAAAATCTATGGGGTCAAATGGTTTTAAATCGGGACACAACGGAAGTGCGAAACAAACACAACTTGGTTGAGATCGTGACATCGACTTGGGAGCACATGAGAGGCAAAGATTTGTGTTGGAATATGGTGCACGGTATGCGTAGCCGCTTAGAGCAAATTATAGCAGGGGACGGTGCGCCACTCCGCTACTAATTATGTAATCTAGTAGGTATTTTTAAACACACCATGTAAGTAAGTGCTCAATGGATTGATTTTTAAACCATTAAAATGTTGCAGATTATGTGGTGATGTTATTGTTATAAATAGATTTTTTCTATTTAAATATCATGTTTATTCACTACATATAGGCAGCTATAAATCTGTAAAGCATTTCACAGATGAATTCATTTTCTCGATAACAAACTTTTAAGCATAAGCACGCCTTTTTTAATGTTTATAAATGGTTAGATTTGATTATGGCATACTAATATAAAATGTCTATTAATTTGGAAATATATGAGCATTTACTTACTTTATCTTACCTAAGTGTTTTAATGAAATAATAAACATTTTAAACTTGCAATTGTCTAGTTTTATTCCTATACAAAGACTAGACCCTACGTCGTCCATTAAAGAAATTTAAAAAAGTGTAATAAAATAATAAAAAAAAAAACAGCTGAGCAAAAAGATCTATTTAGGTTAAACTTGGTTTCGAACGTAGATAACGATGAACACCGCACTACCATAATGAACACAAGACCAACTCAACTCTTATAAGCCGCATTGAAATTTGATCTTAGTTGTAATGCTAGACACATATTCTAAAGAATTTGAACCATATAGTATAGTTTGTAAAGTTTATTCTTGCACAGCACAAGCAGCCAATCTTCTCCTCGTGCAAATAGATTATTTTGTATTTTAAATAATCACTCCATTGAGACATGATAATAAAAAAACTACCTATAAAATAGAAAATAAAAAATTGTAAAGAGACGTTGTTTTTGCAATTCAGTAAGGCAAGGTAAAACATGTTTGCGCGTAGTCACTGCATACCCTTAGTAGCATTTGAATACCAGTTTTATAATGAATACGAAAATTTATTTTTCAACTACCCACTTATTACAAGTTATGCGAAAATATTACCATTTTAGAAAGTTTATATTTGAAGATTATCCGTCTATAGTTCTTTACAATAATACGTGAAATAGTTTTGGAATACATTCTAAATTGAAAGCAAAACAATATCTTCGTCGCAGGATTTGATCTCGCAACTTGTATTTCTCAGTCTCATACACAGACCACGAGACCAGAATTACTTGAACGCAACCATTAAAATAAGCTATTACACTAATTATATTATAACAAGTAGTTATAACATATAACCTAATGGTAACGTTATAAAGTTCAAATTTGCATGTCTGTGTTATTATTGTATTGCTTCGACGAGTTCTTGAGCACTTGTCTGATAAGCTCATATTAATTGAATAAACCTTAATGTTACAGACAGAGGGTCCAAATTCGTTTGTTTTTAGGGTGGGTCAGATAATTCTGGCAAGCGACTGTACCTTCCCAGCCATGGCACCAACTTACGTAAAGTCAAAGCATGAAATTAACGTCAAAGTCAATTCATTGAATTCAAACTAGCAGCGCCCCGCGGCTTCACCCGCATAAGTATCGATCCCGTGGGAATATCGGGATTAAAAGTATTCTATGTATTATTCTGATGTATAAGCTATTTTACTGTAAAGTTTCATCGAAATCCGTTTAATGCGAATGAAAGTTTGCGAGGATGGATGGATGGATCCATGACTTAGTCGCTGCCTTTTGCAATAGCAATGTAATAGCAGTGCAATAGTAGTGCAATAGCAGTGCATTAGTAGTGCAATAGCAGTGCAATAGCAGTGCAACAACAGCGCAATAGTAGTGCAATAGTGCAATAGAAGTGCAATAGTAGTGCAATAGTAGTGCAATAGCAGTGCAAAAGCAGTGCAATAGTAGTGCAATAGCAGTGCAATAGTAGTGCAATAGCAGTGCAATAGTAGCGCAATAGTGCAATAGCAGTGCAACAGCAGCGCAATAGTAGTGCAATAGTAGTGCAATAGCAGTGCAATAGTAGTGCAATAGTAGTGCAACAGCAGTGCAAAAGCAGTGCAATAGTAGTGCAATAGCAGTGCAATAGTAGTGCAATAGCAGTGCAATAGTAGTGCAATAGTAGTGCAATAGCAGCGCAATAGTAGTGCATTAGCAGTGCAATAGTAGTGCAATAGCAGTGCAATAGTAATGCAATAGCGCGTTCTAAAAATATCATAAATTGTAAACAGAGAAACCCCGCGGCAATAAGCGGAACTCTATTATTATTATCATATCCCTTTCTCTATTTAGGATTGTGTTGATTGATTGATTGTGCTGTTGTGTGATTGTGTTGTGTGATTGTGCTTTATTATTTGATTTTATGATTTTTTAGCTGTGCCCGCGACTTCGTTCGCGTGGATGACGAAACTTATCAATGAGTTTTTTGTGTAAAGTGCTATTTGTGTAGAACATTATCTATCGAGCAAACCGGTATTAATACTTCTGTCCCGGCGCGGGTCCCTACCTATACTTGAAAAAAAAAAATAATTTCTAAAATATAAATATTGAAAGTAATTTTTAAAATAGTGACTTTAAAAACTATAAATGTAACGATTTTATAAGAAGTGTTATGTTATTTTTTATATTTTTAAATTTTAATTTTAATTTAATTTTTAATTTGTATTTTTCAAAGTTTAATTATACCTTAAATGTTGCTGTGCCCTAACAGGGTCCATAACTGTTCTTTTAGCTATAAGCCTTATGTAACACCTGTATACACATTATGGTACGCAATTAAATAAATATGAATATGAATATGAATATGAAATTAAAATCTATACGGTATAAGCCTTATAAAAGTAAACCTAAGGGTACTTAGGTAGGTATACCTAATTTAAAAAAAAAAAACAATAACAGAAAATAAAATACCTACCTAACTAAATAAACCTATTTCTGATGATAACTAATCTAAACCCAATAAATATGCAAAATCCCTAAAAACTAATATGTATACGAATGACTAATCCTACCTTGTTAGGTTAATAGGTATCGCTCGCCATACAAATTCATCTTAAGATACGAAAATATGAAAATTTTGTTATCTTCGTCTTGTGTGATAGTCCATTGAATTGCCAATATCGCTAGTATCTTAAGATAAAATATTATAGTATCTTAGCCGTGTGTGCCCCTTAGTGAACTTTACGGGTGACGTAACCTACGACAAACTTATTAATTGCGGTTGGTACAGTAATCGGGTCTAGGGATCGAACCGCAAAATTAAGTTTGTTTTTTATTGTATATACTTTTCCGGGATAAAAAGTACCCAGTGTGGTGCCCAGGATATTAAGGAATAATTATAACAAGTTTCATCGTAATCGAACCGGTAGTTTTTGCGTGATGCCTGAACAAACAGACAGACAGACAGACAGACAAAAAATTTTTTAATCATATTTTTGGGCTCGGTGTCGGTCTAGTAACACCCCCCCCTGCCATTTATTTTTTGGTATTTTCAATGTACAGAATTTTCACTTCTACAGATTTATTATAAGCAATAGAATAGATAGACACATAATAATAGTATAGTATATTTATTGGACCAAAAGAATAAACAAGTTACACAATTTGTCTTAGATAATCAATGATAATCCGAATAATTTTTAATAATATTGCTAATCCATTGCTTCAAATGGTCGAAAAATGTGTCTGCTCAGCAACGTAAATAACGCAATGAATGTTGTTGAACTGGCAAAATAAAAGCCATTGCTACTGTAAAGTGTGTTACGCAAATATCCCGCCGATCTGGGAATCCGCCATTTGAAAACACAAACGTCTGTTACTACTTTGAAAATGGAATACTCTTGGAATGATTCGCATGGCTTCGCACCTCTGCTGTTTCTTGCGCAAATATCCGGCCGTTTTTGCATCGTGGTTTTGTTAAATTTTGTTTTATTGGAATCTCTACATTGGAGAATAAGATGAAAATGCCAAGTCACAGCTGTAAAATCATAATGGGCCAACTCGAATTCCGAAGCGTTCCACGTTAGACAAAACTGAATTATGCCTCATATTACCTATATTTGCTTAAGCTTTGGTGGTACGAAATTCTTAGTGTCCGACTCGCCCGGCTCACTTTTTGTCCTGTCAGTAGGTCCACGAAAAAGTAAAAGTACCTACATCTTGCCACGATTTTGTAGTTGGCGTGTAATTTTTTAAGCTAAAAATTAAATATGATTTGCGTGCAGTGCAGTCAGTAGTGAAAAATCCGGGTGTTTCCTTATGGACCTACTTTTTGTCCCATCAGTAGGTCCATGAGGGTATATTATTTCCGTTGGTCCTACTGAAGTGTTGAAACCAAAAAGTACCTACCTCCTGTATCTACCTATAAAGAAATTAGACTAAATGTGGGAGTATCTCAGTTTTAGTTGTCATAAAAAAACTTACTATTTCATTATTTTAATAATGACTCATTTAGATAAAACTTAAGTTGAAATTCTCTTCTTGGTTTGCCTTAAAAAAATACCTGTTGTTATTTCATCATGAATTGATATCGGCAATGATATTAGATTGATTTTGTTATATCTACTTAATAGATATTTTAGAATGTAATCATCTCGATCAATATCTTTTTCATGTCGCCGTTATGATTCATTTTTTATATTACCAGTGCAGTGTTCCATGTCAACTAATATGTAGGTATAATAATCGCAAAAGTAACACCGTTTCATTCTTCTTTACAGACAGACATTTAAACTGATACACTCACGTAGACAACTTTGTAAAGAACACGAAAATTATTTATATTTTTAAGAAACTTTGATATTCTGCTGAAACAAATACTCAGTCAAAAACTGCATTACATGATCAATAAACTGGTCACGATACAAAAACTTGTTTTACACAAATGTAAAATCCGAGTGAAAGCGTGGTCGATGGAAATAAAACTACGACGAAATAGAAAACCTTCTATTCTCTCCTACTCAATAGTCTAACACAAGTATCTCATCTTCATATAAGCACTTGACATGTACTCTCACTGTCTCACAACACACCATCACACATTTCATGATTGTTATTTATATACTTAAAACAAATAGGCGCCGATTCCCTTCTTTACAAACTAAACTAAATTTAAGTTCAATGCATCTTTTTCTTTCAATTTCATTAAGAAAAGGACAGAAGATAAATATTAGTTTATTCCTGTCAAATTAAGATACTCCATAGACAAATTAGACGTGATTAAAAACATGGCTACTAAAAATACGTCAATTTACGTCAGGCGCTGACTAATTTGACAGGACTAAACTAATATTTATCTTCTGTCCTTTTCATAAATAAATAGAAAGAAAAAGAGGCACTGACTTAATTTAGTTTAGTTTGTAAACAAGGGAATCGGCGCTAATGTCTGATTTTAACAAAACGAATTTTATGTAATTAATCTTCTTTTGTTTTCGTTTTCATATATTTTTTTTTAATAACCAACTACAAGGTACGTAATGACTTTTGACGGAGGTATGACCACAAGTCACAAGTATAAACCTACAGTTTGGGAGCCATCTAGCATTTAACATAAGTACTGCTTCTCTATTTTGTAAATGTAATGTCGCAGTAGACCGGAAAAAGTGGAAAAGGGGAAGGGAGGCCTTTGCCCTGTAGTGGAACAACACAGGATTATAATTTTTTTTTTTTAAACTTTGCCCCACTCTAGGAATTACTCCTGTATCGTGGGTGCGTTTAAAAACATTAAAACTCACATACACAAACAGCCACACCCGCAACAACTATCTGTAGGCAATACAAATATTTGTTCCGTGCGGGAATCGAACCCGCGACACGCAGCGCAAAGCAGTCGATCGCTCAGCCACTGCGCCAACAGTGTCGTCAAATATAAAGTCGTGTCGTATAAATAAAAATGTCTCTAACAATGTATTGAAATAATATATTCAAATAAAGAAATTGATTATTTTTTTCCGTCCGCATCGCTGTCAACAGGAACAGTGCCCAAAAGGCTGGCAGCATTGCCACGTTGTATGGCGATGCTAATTCTTTGGCCAAGAAACAGGCCAGCCCTCTGGTCACGTGAAGAGTCGATTAACCGCTTGGCGATATCTCGAAAATCCAAGTTGGCACTTGGCCCTAATGTTTCAACCCCAAACGGCTCGAACATATAACTCCCAATCAGGTTGGAATACTTTCGCCGTTTGAGGTTTTCTGCACCAGCAGCAGCTGCTCCAGCACAGCCCACCGTGCTAGGAAGATGGGATGGCGCAAGGATGTCGACACATGTCGCATCCCACACCAAATTTATTTTATTAATTCCGAAACTTTTATTAATTAAATTGTTTCCCCAAATATCTACTGATTCATCATTATCATCATCATTGGCAGCCTTGTTCCATCCACTGCTTACTTTACTTTACTTTATACTTGAATATTTTTTTTTTTTTTATTTACTGCTGAATATAGGCCTCCTCCTTTTTATACCATGCTTACCTGCACCCTAATTGTAATAATAATAATAATAAGTTTATTCAATAATTGTTTACAATGATACACAAACATAATATAGGCTATAATGTCTTGTTAAAAACGAATTAGACATCTGTAGCCGAACTAGGCGAAAGCCTGTATTTCGGCTATCAGCGCCCAAACCCTCAAATAATAAACACTTAAAAATAACCATCAAGTAGAGATGTTAACATTTTGTTGATTAAAATATATATATATATATATTGTGTAACACACCATCAATCTAAATCTGAATAATTTTATATATTTTTTTTTTATATTTTTTCGAAAATATGAAGCAGTCGATTAGCAACGTGCTAATCGATTGTTTCACATTTTCGAAAAATGTGTCTACTCAACAATGTAAATAACGCAATGAATGTTGTTGAACTGTCAAAATGAAACCCATTGCTACTGATAGTGTGTTACGCAATTACCCCGCGCGCTGGTCTGTGAGTGTCTCATCCACGCTTTTCATTCCTTGTTTAAATCTAGCGATAATCGATAATACAACAAAACAAGCAAAGGCTTTACATGTAGTGACATATTAGTCATAGGATATAAGTCACAGGAAGTGATTGCCTCTAAATTGTATATTTGCATCATCGATATTTTTAAAACGAGGTATGTACAGACGCCAGCAGGTCAAGCTACCCGAAACTGTCAAATTTTCCCAATCAACTTTGCACCTTAATGCTTTAGCGATAAAGTTGAAAATCTATTAAAGAAATTTGACAGATTGTAGTAACTTGATGTGCTGGCGTCTGTACTATCGCCAAAACCTAATCTGACCATTTTGAAAACAAAATCCCGTGCACATGATGACCACAGCTGCGTTCGTAGTAAAACAAAAGAGGATCCTTTTTAGGTAGACTAATAATATGCGCTGCAAGCACGAGTAGTCCTTACGATGGTCAGATATTTTGGCGATAGTACCTACTAAAAGTGGGTTCCATCCACGCCATATGAAAACATTATGACGACTGAATCTGATATACTCTCACACTTAGTCTATTTATTTTTCTTATACAGAAGGTTTCAACGCTTCAGTAGGACCCTCGTGGATAGGACAGAAAAATAGGTCCACCAAAAACACCCGGATTTTTCACTACTGACTGCACCCGAATCATATTTAATTTTTAGCATACAAAATTACACGTCTACTACAAAATCGTGGCAAGATGCACTTACGAAGAATGCGCTTGAGCCGGTACGTCGGAGCTAACGGTACAAATTAGCATTCATAATGGATGGTTCGCACCGACGGCAGTGTCACGATAGCCTCTAATTGTGATATCTAATTAAACTGAATATCGTCATAATTACACGCGGCTCACACCGGTGGCGGTGATCAGACCGGCAAATGAGACGCATTAATTCGCCGACTGGATAATTGACTAATTAGTAAGTTCATGTATACTTGAATTTAACGTTACCGCACGTTTAAAACGCCTAGAGCTAAGGTAAAGGGGATTGAAGATTTTTATATGGAGCCTGGCATAACTACTGTCGCGTCATTTTGTTTGTATTTTCAAAATGCGGCCACGCATGAAACCTATACAAATCGATAGCTGATATTTTCTGTTTGTATTGATGTCAGCTATCGATTTATATAGATTTCAGATTCTTAGATTTATTTAGATTTTGAAGAAAAAAACAAAATGGCGGACAGGTGTCTCGGATCTTCAAAGCCCTTTACGTAGATCAATTCTTACACATTATGTTATTCATCCATACAGCTTTATGATACCGACCATTTCTAGATATTTGGTTTAAAAAAATACAAGCAAGTGTTCGTCCTTACAAAATATATTTTTTAATCAGAAACATAGTCAAAAGTTGTGTCTAGCACAAACGTATTTACATAAACTTAAAATGAACTGTACAATCAGAATGGACTTAATGTATGTGTCTTACACATATCAATAATAATATACTTTCATAACACTATTCGATTAGTTAATACGAATTAACGTAACACTTGGCTTCAAGTGTATAGTCAGAAAACTAGAAACTACTATTATAACAAGCCCTTAGGGTCCATGAAGTTTCTTCAGCACTGATTCAATATCGATATCCTGAATATTTGTAGAATTAAATAAATACTGAGCTTCTGGTTTCGTCTTCTTGCTCTCGTTTAAAGCCTCCTCAGAACTATTACTACCTTGCAATCGTTTTCTTTTCTTCACGTCATTCGCTTTATCCTTAACTTCTACTTTTTCCTCTTCTAAAACTATTTCTATCTCAGTTATTTTGTGTTCTTTACAGCTTGGACTATTTATCTTTAATGGTGTATCCAAACTTGTGAGAGTAGAATCAAATATTTCGAAGCACTGCTCCTTGTGATCTTTCATTGGCGTGTACAGTTTATCTATATTTGATATTGAACTTACAGCTGCTTCTGTTTCTCTGAAACTATATCCTAATTCTCCTTCGCATTCCGGATCATTACTGAATAACATATTGAAGTTTGTTGCTCTTAATCTAATTGCTACTCCGTCCTCTATGCACACTTCCATACTAAACTTATCTTTTAATTTTACAGGCTGTTGCTTCAATGTATCTTTGGCGTCACTATTACATTTAATATAATTATGACTATCTTCATTACATTCATAAACAGATAATTCAAATTCGTCATCTGATTCAGCATCTTGCACTATATGTAATTCATTTGTGTTTAGTTCAACATTTTTATCTAATATACTTTCTTCTTTCCTTGATTCAGTAACCTCAACATGAGTGGGACGCATTGTCTCTGCAGAAGGATCCAGCAAGTCATGTTCTATTATTTTTGCAGTTTTGACATCAAATCCTCTTTTGACTAAATCCCCATGCAAAGAGCCCGCATTATCATTGTAATCGTCTTTATTATTAACGGTAGTATTGATATACTGTTGTATTTTCGATATATCCTCAACTTCAGCTTCTTTTGGCTTTGAGTCTTGGGATCCGTCATCGGACCAACGCAACGCTATTTGTTCTGTATCAGATTCAAGGGGAGAGAGTACTACAGCTGTGTTCTGATCAAGGATTACGTTTTGTTTAACACTGGCGTTGATGTCCGGGGATTCGTGACCAGAACTCTCAGAGGTAAATGTTTTAGTGCAATGTAGTTTTCTGGGGGTCGATGATTTTCTACGCGACTTCGTCGGAGCAGGCGTTACGATAGGGGATATGTGAATATTCTTTTCTCTTGATGTATTTTTTTTATTGGCTTGTGATTTGTTTGGCGAAAATATGTCTTTTTTCCATCTAGCTCTTTTACTCGTATTTGCTTTCGTTGGTGTGGGACGCCTTGGTTTTATTTTCATGAACGAATTTGCTTTATCTTTTTTCATTGGAGATTTACGTTTTTTAACAGGTTCTAATTTTTTCTTAGAATATTCAGATTTGGTCGTCGATTTAAGTTTATTGTTTTTCGGCGTTTTCACATTAAACTCTTTACTGGTCTCAAAAGAACTATTCAGAATTGTTGTATCGCTACTAGATGATGCAATCTCGACTTTGTCATCTAACACTTTACTTTTATTACCTATATTACAACTACTAACATATGACACGTTCTTCGTACACTTTCTTACTGGTCTAGAACTCTTTTTACTGGTTGCTGCTGTTTCTTTGGGCACTTCGACATGCTTTACCACCTCAACCTCCACCTCCTTTGATGATGTCACTGGACATTCTAAATCTGTGATTCGAAGGTAATCTTGATCATCTGGCTTATAATAAGAGCCACCGCTAGAATAATCGGTAGGCCGCGATGAATATGAAGAAGGCGTAGCAACCAGTTTTGGAGTATCAAAGAAACGGGGCGTAGGAATACTCATAATTTTAATATCCGATATTGGTTCGTCTGGCAGAACAGAATTTAAAAATTTCGGCGTTTCCATTTGAATATCATAGAGAGCTTGTTTATAAGGAGTTTCTAGAAATTCTGATATATTTAGCCTTGCACCAATTTCATTATGCAGGGATAACCTTTCTGCTTCTGGAGTTTCATTAATATCTTCATTATTTGATTTATTCTGATTTTGATTGACTTCAGGAACTTTATCTCTTGGTTCTGTGTAAGTATCAGCAGCCACTACATAGAATGTTGGTTTTACTGTAACTTTACTTTCAGTGTGTGTTTCCGTTTTCGCATACTGTTCTTCCTCTTCTTCTAGTTTCCGTCTTTTCTTTGACTTCTTAGGTTTAGGAGATATTTTTCTTTTACTACGCGGCTGTTTTTCTGCGGTTTTATCTGCTGTATCAATAGATTTATCTGCTTTATCGGTAGTTTTATCCATCTTATCAGTAGTTTTAACGGCTTTATCTGTTGCTATATCGGCTTTATCATCCTTTCCTGTAGTTTTGTCTACATTATCAGTAGTTTTGTCTGCTTTATCAGACGTGGTTTTATCTTGTCCAGACTGAGTGTCTGCAGCTTTTTTATTCTTCGGTTTTCTAGGTCTGGGTTTCGGTTTTGCTGGAGGCTTGCTAGCATAACCACTCGCCGTGGCTAAGGCACGCAAATCAGCGTCCCAGTTTTTTCTATTATTCAACAGTGGTTGCTTATTATCAGCAGGTATTGTTAGGTTACTGTAATGACATGACCCTATTTTATGAACTTTAACGTTGCTCATATCAATGATGTTATTTTCACCGTTGCCTGTTTCAGAGAATATCAAATCAGGACTTCTATCGTCGACAACCTCAACAGGCTTATCATCAGTTTCGTTTGGAACAACTTCATTGATTGTCTCGTGTAATATTCTCCTTGGAGTTGTAAAATCCAGTACTCTGATGTGGGAATTTCTGCGAGGTGTGGAAGACGACTTCCTCACGGGCGGCAAGACTGGTGGAGTATTTGTTTGAAGAGAACCAGCAATGACGTTATCTTTAGGAACAGATGCATTCCTTATCATATCAACTGTTTTTACTAAACCAGAATCTGCACCAGATTGCTGTTGATCTATTTTTTGTCTTTCATCGTCAGGTTTATTTGTTTCTGCTGCGCTACTTGACGAAATATCAATTACGAGAGGACCAAGCAATTTTGGTGAAGAATCAGATTTTGTTACATCTTTCTGCAATTTGTGAGCTAGGACCGGTTTAGATTGAGACTTGTTTGATGGGGAACCTGAAATAAATAATGCATACATCAGACTTTACTGCTGACTGCAAGCCATAATTACTTTACGAGGGCGACACTGAAAGTTTTTAGAACTGGCCACCTGTAAACGATATAATAAAAAATAAATTTAAATTTTGAAAATGGAACTCTTTGCCAATATTATTGTGTATGTATTTTATTAATTTGTCATTTGTTTACGATTTGGCGGCAAATTGAAAATTGTCTGCGTCACGTCAGCATGAATTTAAAGCGAGAAAATTTTCGTACAATGTTTTTTTATGACTTTCGATGTCATTTAAGTCAACAAGAAAGTTATGCTAAGACTCCAATTGGCCTTTCCCGATGAAGCCCCATCTCGTGCCACTGTTTACAACTGGTTTAATAAGTTTAAACGTGGTCGCACATAAATGGCACCCACGAAAACACCCTGTGCAACCTAATGCACCAGGCCCTGAAAATAGTAGAGAACTGGTGTAGTACACACCAACTATCAGTGAACCCAACAAAAACCGAACTTCACAAAAAAGAGGAAACTTACTACACTACAACTTCCAAGATTCTTTGGCACTACCCTAAGCCTATCAACTGAAACCAAATACCTGGGCATCTTTTTGGACAAACAGCTGAATTGGGCGAAGCACATAAACTACATCACCACGAAGGCCAGCATATCCTTGTGGCAATGCTTGGTAAAAACTGGGGCATTAGCCCCAAGATCACCTACTGGCTTTACACCACAGTCATCCGACCAACTATCACATACGGCTCACTAGTCTGGTGGCCCAGAACAGACCTGAGCACAGCCCAAAGGGACCTCGCAAAGCTACAACGATGTGCCAGTGTGGCAATCACTAGCTGCATGAGAACTGCACCCACCACTGCCCCACAGGCTATACTTGGACTGCCTCCCCTACACCTTATCGTGCGGGAGGAGGCGGGCCTGTCTGTCAGACTCCATTTATCGGTAACTCTGAGCAAAGACTCGAGGATCAAACACATTCGCCTAAAGGATGAGGCGATCAAACGACAGCCAATGATGGCAGCACCCTGCGTCAAAGCCCCTAAGCAATACCGCTTCCGAAAGCATTACAACATAGTGCTTGAAGAGGAGCAGCGCGACTACTCGGGCCCGAAGAGCTGATAGTTTACACTGATGGATCAAAGACCGACTGCGGAACTGGAGTCGGAATTTTCTCACACGACCTCAACATAAACATATCCAGCCCGCTAGGAATGCTCAACACGGTCTACCAAGCGGTGTGTGGGTATAATACAAGCGGTCCATGCCATAGCAGCCAGGAGTGTTACGGACACTCATGTTCGTATAATCTCGGACAGCGCCCCAGTCCTCCAATCCCTGAAGAAGGGATGCATCACATCACATCTAATACTAGAATGTCACAAGGTGCTTGAACAGGTAACTGTATCGAACCGCAACACAGTGACACTACAATGGATAAAAGGACACAGTGAATCACTAGGTAACGACGCGGCTGACGAGCTGGCCAGAAGGGCATCCAGCACGTCAGTCTATGGACTGAAACCAGTCGTTCCCATCCCCTTTAATCAACTACGCAGATGGCTACAGGAGCACACCCACACACAAGCAGAGAACTGGTGGTCTTCGTCACCGGGCTGCAGGCAGTTCAAGGAGGTCATGCACATCACTAGATGGCAAACTAACGAAAAGACTACTATGCCTGGATAGGAAAGGCCTGCGCCTGATGACGGGGACCATCACGGGGCACTGCTCACTAAACAAACATTTTCACATGATAGGTATAACGGACAGCCCCCTATGCAGAGCCTGCATGGAGGCTGAAGAAACCGTCGCGCATGTGCTCTTGCACAGGCGTCACCCAGATTAGGTCGGAAACCCTCGGGACACACAGATCTTACACAGATGTTCTCAACAGACCAGGAGATCTAATAAGCTTCTGGAGGGAGGTGGGCTGGTTGGAATAACCACCGACGGCCGCCATGGCCCACGTACAATGGTCCACCTGAAGGACTAAGTGCGGAAACCAAACCCATAACATAGAACATAGAACGTGGTCGCACTAATTTCACCGATGATCTGCGTGAGGGACGTCCTTCTACGGCGTCGACTGAAGATAACATCAGTGTTGTGCGGCGTATGATAGAGACTGACAAAAGAGTGACTTATCAGTAGATTCGGACAAGCTTAGGCATCGGTATGAGTCAAGTGCACAAAATCCTCCATGAACATTTAGCGGTCAGGAAGCTTTGTGCCCGCTGGATACCTCATAATTTGACAGAGGCCCAAAAGCTCCGTCGTGTTGATTGGTGTCGTGAAATGGTTCAAATATTTAACGGAGGTGACTCAAATGCTGTGTTCGACATACTTACGGGTGACGAAAGCTGGATTTATTGTTATGATCCTGAAAATAAGAGACAGTCTGCTGTCTGGGTGTTTCCTTCCGAGGAGTTGCCAACTAAAGTGAAGAGAGGTCGAAGCGTGGGAAAAAAGATGGTGGCCTCGTTCTTCGGAAGGACAGGTCATTACGCAACAATTGTTTTAGAGGATCGAAAAACAGTTACTGCAGAGTGGTACACTAACAATTGTTTGCCACTTGTCTTGGAAAAAGTTCGGGAGAAACGACCTCGCAGTAGGATCCTCCTTCACCACGACAACGCCTCGTCGCACACAGCCAAGCAAACAATCGACTACTTGGCCACGTCAGACGTGGAATTACTGGGTCACCCGCCCTATAGCCCCGACGTCGCACCTTGCGGTTTTTATTTATTTCCGAAAATAAAAGAAAAACTTCGAGGAAAACGTTTTATGGACGCCGAGGAAGCAGTGGCTGCGTTTCAAAATGCCGTCGAAAAGACCCCTAAGGACGAGTGGGAAAGTGCTTTTCTCAGTGGTTCCATCGGATGCAGCGATGTATTGATGTAAATGGACACTATTTTGAAAAGATATTATAAAACTAATAACTTACTAGTTTGTTCTGTTTTTGATTTTCTAAGAACTTCCAGTGTCACCCTCGTACATATTTATATAAATCGACATCTTACCTGATGCGGGCACAACTATAATAGTAGGCATTGCCATAATTTCATCTTTTGTGAAGTTGCTGTTCACAATAGGAAGCTTCTGTTTGTAAGCCGGCGTTCCATTTATAACAATTGTTTGCATCAATGGTGTTGAAGTAGTTGCTTTAACGTTGCTCATTGACGGAAGCTGCTTGTCCACTTTTATGTCCGAAATTATTTTAATTTTTTGGTCTTTACATTTAGGTTTTATTCTAGGATATGGATAGTTGTTATACTGGAGAGATTCAGATTCAGTACCTTTTGCTACCTCATTCAAATTGTTACCGAAATCTGTATCGGTGTTGTTGGCTACTGAAGCCCTGAAAATATAGAAAGTGGAAGAACTTAATTACCATGCCCCATAATCATTAGATTAATTAAATAGAATTTTAAGTGGATAAATATCCTAACACAATATTGCAAAATCCAAATAAAATCTCAGAAGAACGTACAGAACTATTGAGTTTTCCGACGTGCTCGAATCTGGCACAGTAACACTCCGGTTTTCATGACCTATAAAAGATATTAAGAAAATTATAATTGTGCACTATAAAAACCTTTATAAAAATACGTAATTATAGTATCCTGGCATAAATATGACACACAATCTTTAGAAAGTGCACACAGGTACAGCCCGATACATACATTATGGCGGCTCGGCACATGAGAAAGTGTCGTTGCGCAGTAACAAATTCACGTGTGACCAGGGGTGAGGCTTGAGGTACTGCGCAGCGAGTTACGCACTTCAGAGCCGCCATAAAGTTTGAATCGAGCTGTCCGAGTTATAGGGAATAATTTTTCACGATTACCTTGCTGGTCCCATCCAGCAAGGTAATCGTGAAAAATTATTCAGCTGTCCCATACATTTTGATTGAGTAGATATTAAGGTTTTGTGTCAGCAAATTTTTTTTTCATGATTACGTATTGGTCCCAAGGAGAAAATTGTTCAGTTTGATGGTATACCACATCCTAAAATATGACTATTTTAATATAATAATTTATATTAAAATATACATACCTCCAACTCCCGATGCGAAGTCTTGGAATGAGCTAGCGTTGGGGATACTTTTGTTTAAACTTTCAGCTCGAGACTTGTTCTTACAAACTTTCTGCAGGATAGTGTTAAACTCTTCAATCTTCTCTCTGCATTCTGGTGTATCGGCGGGTTTGACCTGCAATGATAAATGCCACTAATATTTTAAATGCAAGAGTTTACAATATTTTGAATTGAGTATTAATAAAAGCGTGAATATTACAAAAAGTGTAGGGCAAACTCTCTGATTCGTTGATTCAAGGGTATAGTATGTGTATCATGTGTAAAGGCAGCATTATCATGATAATATGTGCTAATCTTGACATGCTGCAGTAATCAATCTATTTATGTTGTGATTGATTGGAACAATTTTCCTTAAAACTTTCCTTGTGAAAGTGCCCATAAGGGACATAACTATTCAGTATTGCTCAATTTTCAAGCATTATTATTTAAAATGAGTGTTATTGCGTTTTCCATTTGGAATTTCTCAGTAGCAGCCCGGTTGGTGGCAATCGGCTCGCCCCTATTACTTGGGTCTTAAACATAACTGGCGAAATGTGGATGTACTATGTGTGGATGTGGATGTACTATGTGTGGGTGTGGATGTGGATGTACTATGTGTGGATGTGGATGTGGTGAACCTCTGCCAAACCCGGAAATACAGGCGTGATGTTATGTTATGTTATTACTTAAAATAGTTGAACTTGCAAATACAATACATATAACATCCAAGAAAGTGGGTTAGTAAAACTAGTCACTCTCAAGAGTTGTGTTTACAGAAATGCATGCAAGTTTTTCTCCCACTGGCAAAGCTCCAAAACTTACTACTGTGCAATAATACACAAATAGTGACAGAATATGTTGCCACATAAGTATTGCTAAATAACCTAGATTATAACAACCAAACAGATCGTTTTTACATCGAATTATTCACATGACTTTTCCTTATCATTCATTTGATAATAGCTATAGTCAATTATGTTTTTTTTTTTTTTACTTTAGTCATAATGATGATAGCTAATACTATTGTACATTAATATAAAACTTGGGAGCTTAGTACAGACAAATTTAACTTAATATAAATTATGAATAGCAACCTAATCGTGATTGAATTTCAAAGGGGCCCATGAAGGGACCCATTTGTATTGTAAAATCACAAAAGGTGGAGCTCAATGGGAGCTCAATGGGACCTCAAAAGGGTTAGCTTTAGGGTAATTACATGCCAAAGATGCCTCACTGCGATACCCCGCGGTCGCGCCAACTACGTGCCAGGCATCGAGGTAAACACCTCAAACAGAACGCGATGTATCGTAGTAAGATATCCTTCGGCATGTGCGTGCGTGACTATATGCATGCATTTGTTTTACATTGAGGTAGCGAGTTAAACCGCGACCGCGAGGTACCGCAGTGAGGCACCTTCGGCATGTTATTAACCTAAGGGAATCGAGGAAAGGAAAAGGGAAAGGAAATAGATATAGTCTAAAGGTTTCGTTAGTATTATTCGACATATGCCTTATATAAGCTCGCTCCAGTCATAGGAACGGATGCTATTGTTACAGCAAACAATGGAATGGCGGGTTCAATATTAAGATATGGCGTTATTTTTTGTGGAAACTCAGCCAATAAGGAACAAATATTTAAATCCCAAAAACAGTGTATTTGGGCAATGTTCAGATTGAAATGTACAGATACTTGTAAACCATTTTTTATTCAGTATAAAATACTGACACTGCCCTCTGTACATATTTAAGGTTGCGGTATTTGTGAAAACCAACCCAAATTTGTTTCCCAAGCTATCTGACTCAAATAACTGTAGTCGATGACACGTCAATATGTTATGTGCAAGACAGTCTAAGACAGCTCTGATGCATGAAAGTGTTTTCTGCATGGCAACAATTATATATGGTCATATACCAGAATCAATCAAAATCTTAAATGTTAATCTGTTTAAAAGACATTTAAAAAACTTTCTCATCAGTAAATCGTATTATAATACCAATTATTTACCCATGTTTGCAAAGAAATAAATGATAATGACAACGATATTAATTGTATTGCAAATGATTATTATAAAAAAATATTGTTTCTAAATATTGAATTTTTTGTTCATTTGTATGTAATATCGATTTTAAGTTCTTATATTGTTAAATAGTGTATGCCCTAATGGATAGTTTTTTGAGTTACCATAACCTAACTATAAGACCTACTGTATCACCAAAAATCACACTAATAATTACTTTGACTTTGATTATAGTGACGAAATATACTTACAATTGAACTCAGAGGTAATGAAGAATTGTCACTAGATTTTATTTCAGAAGAATGAGTGTTAGAATTTAATGTATTCAGTCCATTGCCACTGTTATTCAAGGCACTTGATGATTGCTTTGTACTTTCAGTTAATCCTATGTTGGACTCTGAAATAGTTTCCTTTTCAAGCACTCGAACATGTTTCTTTCGATTTGTAACATGGTTTCCTGTAAAGACTTCATTTCAGAGATTGCATTCAAACAAACAAACAAACTTTATTATTAGTATAGATATTTTGTGACTAATTTATGGATTTTAATACTAAAGCAACCTCAGTAAATTATTATTCAATCAGAGGGGAAAGTGGAACTATCAACAAGGACAAATTACCTTGAATTAAAAAAAAGGCAGTACCAAGATTATAATGCACGAACCTGGTAAATCTTCCAAAGCGGTGGTTTCCACAGAAGTCTCCAAGAAACTTGTTCCCACAAAGCTTGCTGATACATTTGATTTCTGCTTATTTTTGCACGAACACCCTGACAAACTCGATGAGCTGCAGAGTTCGCAAGAATTTTGTTTGGAAGTTTGTGATGTATTTTGTTTGACTAGGCTGAAAAGGGACATATAACATGTACTTTAAATAGAAAAGAGACAAATAACATGCAATACAAGATATTTAATATAATATTAAAATAACTATCACAAGCGTGAGCATCACAAGTATGTTAAATAAACATTTCATATATAACCTAAAATTAAACTAAACTTTAACATTACAATTTATTAAATACCCTTGTTTGACTGATTCCAAATTAGATTATAAATAATGGGAGAGGAAAATGGTGGAACTTCTAAATAATGTACATGATTGTGTGAACTAAGTTACCTGATGTTTTCAATGGAGGTGTCTTGCAGTTGTATTTTATTAATATCTGTATTATTCGCTAGGAACTTGACCACATCTAACAAAGTGGTACATTGCACAAGCTTCTTCCTCAAAACAAGAGGTTTACATGTTTCCACTGAAAAGTTCAACATAAGTAACTAAAATAATATTATTGTAATACTCCATACATCTAAGATTTGAGTTATGTTTTATGACCGAGCCAGTCCTTGCCTGTCTGTGAACATAATCAAAACCAAATAAATAAATAAATAATAAAATAAATAAATAAAAATTAGTTGAGGGTGAGCTGTTGGATAGGCAATCTGAATCCTATCATAAGTTTTGAGAAATGTGATGATCTCAATCAAATTACCAAGCTTGGTTATTCTTTCACATGTAAGCAAGCAGCCTGGCTTTATACTGTGAAAAGGTTCAGTCTTGTATGGCCTGATAAGCCTCATTTTATACTTGTCTGTAAAAAGGCCTATGAGTGGCCTATTCAGTTTTATAGCTGCCAACCCAGTAAAAATTTACATATTATCTAGTTGGAATGATATTGAGAAAGAGGTGCTCATCCTAAACTTCATAATAATTTTGAAGATAAAAGTGTGTTTAATGGATTCTGTCTGCCACATTTCACATAGGAGGTACTTGCTGCTATGACCCTCTGCCTCTTAGATCTGTTTGCAAAAAACAGCAACTTTCTAATTGCCATTGACAGTGTCGCAAATTGTATGCTAGATGTAAACATTAGTAATTCATATGGAACAATGGATAACTTTTGCCAGTGGGTTACAATTGTTTGTACCATTTGTAAGTATGTCTGTGACATAACAGAAATTGCGTGTTATAAACATGTTTCACTGGATAGGGTCAGAGGCAGACTACCACATCAAAGATATCATGAGGGGCGAGCATTCAATGCGTGAACTAATAAAAAACAACAATGAACACGGAGGGGGAGACCCCACGGTACTCACCGTATATTTTTACAGCCCTATATTCTGCCAGAATATTCCTCAGTGATGTCATAAATATCCTGTCATATTCGTTTCCGAGAGCATCCAAGTAAGGACTCGCTTGCAGAAACTCATCATAAGCAGTCATAAGCTGCTCCTCAGCAAGATATCCTAAAACACAAAACAAAGAATGCGATCATCATCCCGTCCGTTAATTGGGATCGCAGCGTTCCCGCCAAATAGTCAACATACCAAGAACTAGTTTAGCCAAATCTTGTGAAGGAAATGGTGGCAACGTCATTTTTACACGAAATATGAACACTGGACCATTTAATCCACTAAGAAAAACATTAAACTCAAGGTAATTGATTAACAAAGTCACAAATAATAAACAGTGCACAGCAAACACTCGCTCCAACTCCAAATTCGTGCACAAACACAAAAACACACAGATGCAAAAAGAAAATACAACTTATCAACACAATGAATGAATGAGAATAAAGCACAGACTATTAACGATCGCGAAAAACGATCGCCCACTGAACTTTTTCACTAAAATAGAGTTGCACCCAAGAAACTAAAGCGCTTATTACACTACCCAATCGGTAGGGTCCCTAATTTCTAGTAAGGGTTGCGTAATAACAGATAGAGAGATAGGGGATATGTACGGACGCCAGCACATCAAGTTACTACAATCTGTCAAATTTCTATAATAGATTTTCAACTTTATCGTTAAAACATTAAGGTTCAAGGTTGATTGGGAAAATTTGACAGTTTCGGGTAGCTTGACCTGCTGGCGTCTGTACATATTTGAACGTAGAAAATTAAAATACCTACGGGTAAAATGTCAATGTTCAAAACATCGAAAATTTAAATATCGATTGTATCGAAATATCGAAAATTATTATACCTAAGCTTAAAATGTCTAAGATTGAAACGCCGAGTGATTAAACTATCGAATGATCAAAAATGTTTGGTTGTCTCTGAGCTCTTACATTCTACCTTCTCATAGTTGGTTATACATCGCAGCGCTCTTGTAGCACTGCGTCGAAATCACAGCGCTGCGACGACGCAACGCATTGGCCAGGCCCGTGTGGCATCGCTTTAAGTCCAAAATGTAACTCCTATTAAATTTTCAGCTTGAAAATATAAAACAAAACCTGACCAAACCGTGGCGGGTTGTAAAAATTTTCAAGCTCGCTTCGCTCGCTCTTCCTACATAATCAGCCGTTCTAATACATACAACCAATTTGGCAGCACTAAATACCATCGCCCATGTAAAAGCTGCGACCCTACTGCCACCAACCGGGCACAAATCCAGACACCAGGCTGCTTCTAACAAATGTCTGATGGAAAAACCTAATAACACTTTACCTGACCTAAGAATCGCACCCAGGACCTCATTTTCAGCAGTAACGCTTGCGACCATTAGACCAACGAGGAGATGTACAGACGCCAGCAGGTCAAGCTACCCGAAACTGTCAAATTTTCCCAATCAACCTTGAAACCAATTATTTTAAATTACTATAATACCATAATTTAGATGAAATATATATGTCATGCATATAAATTAATTATGTGATAAATACATGGTGCTCACATATTTACAAACATTATAAAAGTAGACGATTTTAACAAATTGTTTAGTCTTCTAATGAGTCTGAAAACAAGTGATAGTAATTACAATGATTCAGTCTTCTAATAAGTCTGAATAGGTGATTAGATGATTTGCAATATCGCGCAACAATACCAATTATGGACTACATTCACCTTTTTCTGATAACTAAGCTAATTTGTTGATTAGTTGTGTTATGAGTTCTAAGAAATGTTTTTGACGATTATAAAGCTTACTCACTCACAGTACAACTAATCAACAAGTTAGCAGTGTGAGGCGTCTACGGATTCGACTAGTCCATCGATTATAGGTGAACCGACGATTTGTTCCACAGTACGTTTAGTACGTTGACGACGGTCGAATTAACCAGTTCGTTCAATCAACGCTCATCACTAGTTGGAAGCCATTTTTCAATATCAGTTGTTAAATTTACGCGTTTGTAATTTTGTATTAGTTCATTGGACCTAATTTTATTAAATTTTTGAGTATTAACGGTGTCGTTTGTTTTTAATAACCATGAGTACCACGGCATCAACACCGTTGTTCGCTTGTTCGCGTTGTTTCTCTAGACACCCTTTCGAGGAATTATCAACTGGTGAACAACTTTGTAAGGTAAGTACGTCACAAATTATTGAATTTAAAATACGATATTGATCGGATCACTATTTACTATGTTTATTGTTGTTTTGTTTTGGGAACGGGGATTACGGATGTGCGTCATACTTTACTGTTATTTTGACGTCAGTAAGTGACGCGTTTGTTGTGTGATATTTCAGGAATGTCGCGGATCATTCCCAGTCGTCAAGTGCACGTACTGCCGCTCCGAGTTTCAACAAACAAGGTCAGTGCCAGCTGCCAATCCTTGAAAGAAAAAGAACTGCGTATTAAGATGTACACTTTAAATCAAAATTACTATCAATATTTATCATAACTTTCACCCTGATACAAGTAACATTAGCTAAATAAAATTAGCCTGTTAAAATATTTTTTAATCTATGTCTAAGTTTCTTCTATAGTTAAACATTATTATTATAAAACATTGTCCTCACTTTACATCTCAATCAGCTGACATAGCAACAGACCTATTATTTTCTTTACTCCTCCAGTTTCAATATTTATGATACCTACTTATTCTCTGTTAATCATTACTAATAAAGAATGCTGTTGATTTTTATTAGTATCACTTTACATTACTGTACTATAAAACATGCTAAGATGCACTTTATTTTTGTAGCAAGTCAAACACTTCATCAATATGTAAGAAGTGCGAGGCCAATGTTAAGGCCTACGGCAAGCCTACAGCATGTGAATATTGCAACATCATTGCTGCATTTATTGGTAAGCTTATTAATCTAAATTTGCATTATATTTCTGGTTATTATGGGTAATATTTGTGCACAGCTTGCTGTAAATACTATTTTGAGTCTCATTGAAAAACATTATAAAAGTTTTATTGCAAATAACTATTTCAATGCAATGACAAACAAAATAAAAGAATTTAAAAAAAATTGAAGACTGAAATTTAAGCATACACCAAATACAAACAAGCAAGTGCACAAATCTCATTTACACATCTTCCGTCTTTAGTAGGAATATCTTCTTCATCTTTTCAATTTGATAGTACTTTCTTAAATTAGTCAGGCCACATAGCTGGTTTATCACTTAGAGGGACACTAATCACCCATAGGTGTAATAACAATAAAACTCCTAATGTGTCTTGCAGTGTCCTTTAAAGTTCCAATTAAGTTTGGGTTATTATATTTTTCTACATTATCATCAAACTCATTAACATTTTAGTATCTACAAAAAGATTAGTGGTTCCCACAAATACAAACAACAAAAGACTGAAGGTATGTAAATGCCCTTTTGTCATTAAACTGTAATCTAAGTAGATATTGCAGAATATGTTTTGATTACAGTTTGAAAACTATGTACTGACACTTCATTAAAAATTAGGTAACAAATGCCAACGCTGTGCTAACTCCGAGCGGAAGTACGGACCAGCTGTCACATGCGAGCAGTGCAAACAACGCTGCGCTTTTGACCGCCATGATGATACTAAAAAGGTATTAAATTCAATAAAGTTTATTTTCTTTTAAAATAACTCTTAGAAAACTTTACAGGTGTTCTAGAAATGGGTTAACTGATTTAATATTGCATGAACTTGATACGTAAAGGTATTTTTAATGTTGTATTGTTCACCGTTATCAACGAAACAAAACAATTATATCTCATTGATCACAGATATCCCAATTAAAATATATTCCATGTTCTTGTTCAGCATTGAACTGCAATATGACGAGTTTATTCATTGATGTTACGTAAACTACATTTGTAAGTGCTAGATTGTTGTAAGTATTGACCTAGAAGCTGCCGATTACAGTCAAGGCTAGGCATGAACAATGATGTAAAAAAAAGTTAGAATGTTTTGAAACTCTAGCAGTTCACATTACATTACAGTTGGTCATTTTAGCTCATTAATCAATTTACTTTTTCAAATTGAAATAAATAATACAGGAGTTCTATAATATAAAAGTAGAAAAATATATTTTAATATGGTCAAGAGTTTGTGCATGCATTTTAAAATAAATGAGAAATAATAAAATATGATGTTAAATCATAATACACACATTTTCCTTATAATAAATATCAACATACATAATTTTATTCATGGTGATATTAACAATGTTTCTTAGTAATGGAAATAGAACAAGCTTCAGTCAATGAATAGTGGTCCCTTTGTGCAACAATTTAATACTCTGGATGTAAGTCAGTTTGAGTAGGCAATATCACTAGACAAAATATGATGGTGGGGACTTCCCGGCGATTACACTGTCACGTTTATAGTTAAATAATAATGATAATGGAGCTTCTTTATTCAATATTTATTATCTTTATTTTAATTAATATATTATATAATAAAAACTACAAGTAAATAAAATAGAATAATAGAGTAAGGAAATAAAAGTAATGAGTAATTAAATAACAACTAATACCTAATTAATTATAAATAAACAAAACAACAAAATCATAGTGTTGAAATACACAGTCAAAGGTCACAAAACAACCCGCCCCTAATCGCATCCGGCGCAAAGGTGCCCATAACACCGCATTGCCTCGCTGAATAGCGATGGCCAACCTTTGCACCAAGAACGACCCAGAGCGGGAGTCACCGGTTGCCTCCCTAAGCTTACGGCCCAATTCCGCCACAAAAACCTTCGCTGCCTTACTCCAACAACCCAGGGTCTCCACAGCTACCGGCACAAAATAGTAAGGCTGCTTCAATATTTTAAGTTTACGAATCAAATGTAGTGTTAGTATTGTCAGTTGTAAATTTTTCCCCTTTTTTTTGAGTAAAAGCCTCCTCCATCCTATGCCATTTTTTCCTGCTTTTGGCAGTCTTTATCTCGTTTTTCCCAGCTACTTTAATAATGTCCAACGTTTTCTTGGTCTCCTAATAATTTTTTCTCCTTTGTGGTCCATTCATTGATTCTTGTTTTCATAACATAATCAGCCTAAAATGTTCCCACTGCTAGGACACAGGCCTCCTCACGGTGAGAGGGAGTAGGTCGTAATCCACCACGCGGTTCCAGTGCGGGTTGGTACATGTCACATGTCTTCGAATTTTTTGTTCTAAGGCATGCCGGTTTCCTCCCGATGTTTTCTCGCACCGTTTTGAGAGCAGTGGTGATGAAATAATGTACACAAAGTAAAGCGCCTATCGGGGCTCGAACCTACGACCTACAACTCGTAAGTCGCGGCCGTTACCACTGGGCCACTATTGCTCTTGTTTTCATGTTTACCAATAACTACTTTTCCGGTCAGTAATATTTCCCAAATAAATATTGGTGGCAACTGCTACACAAATGGTTTTTATGGGTACTTTATCCGTGGCATTACGTAACATAACATACTGTAATATTTCATCAGAGTAAGGCTTTCATAAAATTATACGAAGAAATCAGAGGGGAAATGAGCAAAATGTTCTTATTTTATTTTTTATAATTTATAAATTAATTCGACAGTCTCGAGTAGCTTAACCTGCTGGATTCTGTACCTACCTTTAATGTAATGTAACTGTGACTTGCTCAAGAGTACTTTGTAGAGATTTGTGGCTATTTCACAAAATAACCACTATTACCTTACTAATCGCTAGTAGTTTTGTGGTGTGAAAGTTATTACTGTTACGAAATAACTACCTTCTTACAGTGCGACAATTCTAGTAGCTAGTAAAGATCAAATTCTCAAAACATGTATTTGTTTGTATGAAACTGATAGGTGTCAAGAACGCATTCTCGTGTCGGCCACAGTGTAGCTTATCTCGGATACTTAATCTGCATGGTCCTCTAGGTGATTAAATGATTTGCAATATCGCGCAACAATGGCGACTATGGACTACATTCACCTTTTTCTGATAAGTAAGCTGATTTGTTGATTAGTTGTGCTATGAGTTCTAAGAAAAATGTTTTGATGATTATAAATTTTCATTAGCACATCTTGTAAAACTCTAATGAGGGTAATTAACTAATTTCACTATATTATCTCTGGAGGAATTTTTATGTTCTAGTGGGGGTGGGGACGGGACATGAAATAAAAAAAATAAGATAAAGTATAATCGCTCGCCCTGATCCGCGAAACAGGATGTTCTAGCTTTTGTGAAATCTTATGCAATCATTTTAGTGTTTGATTTATTTAAATTGAGGATGACGTTTTAATCTGACGAAATGTGGGTGTATGATAGATACACCTCTGCCCACTCCTGGGAATACAGGTGTGATTTTGTTATGTTGTTAAGTTGAGTGATGAACGTTCTGTGTCCTATTATTTACTTTATCATCATCACTCATCATTTAAGATACACCTCTGCCCACTCCGGGGAATACAGGTGTGATTTTATGTTATGTTGTTAAGTTGAGTGATGAACGTTCTCAGTGTCCTATTATTTACTTTATCATCATCACTCATCATTTAAAACAAGCCGGCAAATAGCGAGTCGGACTTGCACACCCAGAGTTCCGCAGGTACCTTGATAAGAAAAATATTTTTAAATTGTTTTAACTACATTTTTTTTGCGAACGCATAATGAAGTATGTATATCCCATAGTTTTTAAAGGCTTTGTGCAAAATTTTCAAAAACTGTTAGAGACATCGTTTTATTTTTCGCGTAATATTTACATAAACCATCAACTAGATTTATTTCATAATTTTCGCTTTGCAAACTTTGTAGATAACCCCGGGTAGACAATAAGCATGTCAGAAAATACGCAGCGGAAATGAAAAAAAAAATAGATGTGCAAATGAAGCCCTTTCATCTAGTTATTTTTTACTAGCTGTTGCCCACGACTTCGTCTGCGATCCAGGGTGGAAAGATACCTAAAGAGCCTATGTCCTTCTCCAGGTCATGATCTACCCATGTGCCAAATTTCATCGAATTCCGTTCAGCCATTGTAGCGTGAAAGCGTAACAAACAATCTTATTTTCGAATTTATAATATTAGTTACGATTAGTCATTATTGTCTAACTGCTGGGCAAAGGCTCCTTACTCTACTAGTTACCTGACTTTAAAATATGAACCTTCCATATAGGCCCCTGTTGCAATAAAAATAACATATTTTTACTTCAATAATGGACAAGCAATATTTTCATTTATTCCAGAGTCTAAGCATTAGTAGTTCTTGAAATAAGTAGCTGTGACACACGAACGGACAGACTTACAGTCACACCAGAAGTGTTTCCTTTCATTTTGATACGGAATCCTGATAAGCTTCAATTGTTAAACTCATCCTCGTCTTTTACAATCTCAGACATTTTTGAAAATAAAAATTCTGGAACCTTGTTAAAATATACAACTGTTTTTTGTTCACATTTTATAACGCTGTATTTGCTAAGAAAAACTTATATTTCAAATGAGCTCACCACGACCCAAATGCGACCAGAAGGCGCTGCTGAACGTGTTGTAAGAACCGTGACCTCTGATTTTGTTTCGGAAATAAAGAACTCCGGTTTTCTCTACTTAGTTCTTAAAATATTATCTATAAAATAAAACAAAGTCGGATTAGTTACCTACACCATTTATAACTCAAGAACGGCTGGACTGATTTTTATGATCTTTGATTTGTTGAATTTGTCTCCGCCCCAGCATGAATAGCAGAATAACTATTAACCTTTTGAACGCCACGGTCGGCTATAGCCGACAAATGAAAACTGGCCCAAACCGCCAGTGTCGGCAAGAGCCGACAAGAAAACGACATTTTTAAAGCATGAAATAAATATACTAAATAAAATTTTCTGTTTGTTTTTACTATTATTTAAGACTTTATTAATGGTATATTGCAAAATGGCACAAAGATATATCCATTAATTACATTTAAGAAAATTTTAATTGAATGAAATATATTCGTACATTCATCACATTTTGGTTGGCAACACTGAAAAAGAATGAAAATCTAGAAAAGTTTTCGTAACTACAATTTTCGTTACCTACATATTTTATAATAATAGTGATAAATATGTCTTCTCCTGAGGATACAGCCGGACCTTCCTCACCAAGTTTATTAAGCGCCTTATGTCGTAAAAGGAAAATAAAGGTATCTGCTACAGAACAAGTTTGTGCTAAGAAAACGTACGCACATAAGGAAACACAAGTTACTTCAGAAGACATTGAGAGTGCAATTTTGTATCAACGGAGCGTATGGGACGCGAATCAATTAAGGTGTGACAATTCGAATATACCTCTATTAAATTTTTAGCAACCAGGACCTAGCGACCCACGAAATGCGGCATTTGGAAGTCTCATCGCTTATGAACTGGATCGAGTGCCAGAAGAGAAACGTTCAGTTACATACGTAAATTTACTAAATCTAGTTAGAAAAGTGCGACAGCAGAAGGACTTAGATGACATAAGTTTGCCAAGCTCTGAAGAGTCAGACTAATTACATAAAAGTGAATTCATTAAATTGTTGTCACATACTATATGATTATTATTTACTAGCTGCTCTGCCCGCGACTTCATTCGCGTGGGAAACACTTCCCCGCTTAAATCCCGAACCTATCCTATGTCACTCCCAGGGTCGTAAACCATCCGTATACCAAATTTCATCTAAATCGGTCTAGTAGTTCTAAAGCGTATTCGATACAAACAAACAAATCTTTCCTCTTTAAAATATTACTAGCACTTTGGCACACCCGCGGCTTCGCCCCCGTGGTTTTTCCTCTTAATACTAATACTACTAATACTGTACTAATATTAGTATAATAATAATACTAGTAAGTATATTTATTAAGTATTTATATTTATTTATTTATTTATTTGGTTAGCCAACAATTGTTTACACAACACTTGCATTAAGGTTAATTGTATGCCAACATTAACAAGTGTAACAATTACTTATAGGCTAACACCACATACACAATTTTTGGTTAAGCAATTAAAATAATTCATAACAGTAATTAACGATACAAAAATATTAAAATATAAATAAATTGATTACAACGATTACAAATTAATAACAATAACAAGTTCATAAAAATAGTATGAAATTGGTTTAACAATTAATAGAAAAAAATAACAGCTTTCAAATAAATTAAAATCATTAATAAAATAAATCACATTAAAACATAAAATTAATTAGTTAAGTTAAATTCTCTCATCATTAAAACATTCAAATAGATTCGGATAAAAATAAAAATAAATTACATTGTAAAATATCACGTTCTTACATCTAAAACATAAAGCAACAGACATTAACTAAATACAAGAATAGTGCTGGAAAATTACTTTGTAAAATTTGCTCAGTTTGTCGTGATGTATATCTACAAGATCACTGCAACCGTTAAGCATTCTACACAGGCGTGGAATCGGGGAGTTTGCACCTAGCACAGTTCTGCGAAGAGGTGGGTGTAGCGGAGTAATGGGGTTCCGCGGACATCGGGAAGGGGCACGAAACTTTAGGAGACTCAATATATTAGGGCAGTCGATTTTATTTCTAAGGAGTTTATAAAGAAACAAAGTATCAATTATATCTCTTCGTGTTGATAAAGAGTGCATCTTGAAGTATTTTAAACGTGTGTTGTAGGAGGGTAGCTGTTTGCTTTTCCCTTTTGAAAAAGCAAGGTGCCACAGAAACCGTTTTTGGACTCTTTCTAAGAGTAACTTATGTGTAGCATAGTGTGGTCTCCATACAACACTGCAGTACTCCAAGAAGCTTCGTACAAGACTATTGTACAGCATTATTTTAGTGCCAATGAGTTTGAATCCCCTAGTATTTCTTTGTACGAAACCCATCATTTTGGAGGCTTTTTTAATAATATTCTCGAAGTGAGGGACAAAAGTTATTTTTCTATTAAACAGTACTCCTAGATCTCTAATTGTATCGACTTGTTGAACTTTTGTCTCGTGTATTAGGTACTCTGACTGAATAGGATGAGCTTTCCTATAAAATGACAGGTGATAACATTTTTTTAAATTTAGTTCCATATTGTTATTTTTACACCATATGATAAGCCTGTTTAGATCATCTTGTAAGAGCGCTATATCACTAGATGATTCGATTTTTCTCGCAAACTTTAGGTCATCAGCGTATAAGAAACACTCAGAGAAGCAAAAGCAGATGGGAAGGTCGTTAATAAATATATTAAATAATAAGGGAGCCAGATGTGAGCCTTGAGGAGCTCCGGAAGTCATATAATAACTGCCGGCAGATCGAAAACCGTTCACCACAACATAAAATTCACGCTTCAATAGGTAGGATTTCAGCCATTTTAGCAAGGGCCCATTAATACCGTACGTAGCTAGTTTATGACCTAGTATAGAATGGGAAATTTTATCGAAGGCCTTGCTAAAATCGGCGTACAAAATATCAAATTGTTTATTTGAGTCAACGGTTTCTATTAGAGACTCCGAGAAAGACAACAAATTTGTGGCAGTCGACCTAGATGCAAGAAAGCCACGCTGGTGATCACTTAGATAAAGTCGGAAATGTCGCTGGATGTGAGGACAGATTAATGACTCAAATATCTTGGCAAAGGTGGAAAGTATTGCAATGGGCCGATAGTTGGATATGGTGTCTTTTTTGTCCGATTTGTGCACAGGAACAACTTTGGCCTTTTTCCACTCCGTAGGGAAGGTTCCAGTTGCTAACGACACCCCATATATTTTTAGAAGTGGAGCAACCAGGACCGTAGCACAGGCAGAAATGAATAAAGGTGGGATTCCGTCAGGGCCTGCACCTTTTCTGATGTCAATGGATTGAAGCTTTTTCAGCAGTGTTTCACTGTCCAGTTCAGGAATTGTTAGGCACTGGCTATTAACTGCTATTAACTGTATAGAAGCTGCCACAACCACAATATCACATCCCTACTCGCCTGCGAGGAAATTGTCAAAAGTCGTGCCAGCCACGCCAGAGTCGGGTCTTCCCGACAGCGGATGCTCACACGAACGAGATTAGTGATGTACCTTATTATTATTTGATTTATCCGTTTGTAGTTCTAATGTCTGCTTTTAGGTTGTTTAGAACTTTGTAACTGCTGTTAAACGATATTATGATAAAAATAGGGTCAAATTAAATAAAATAATGATGAAACGAGTATTATTTTATTGAAAAAACATGTGATGAAAAGCAAAGGTTAATTGGTTATCGATAACTTTTCGATAAGATGTTGCAATCCCTATTTTTTTTTTTGTAGGTATTTGCGCTGAATTTGTGGCTTGGCGTGGAAGGGGCGCCGATGCGTTTACGCTCTGGCGTTCAAAAGGTTAAAACATGGGGAAAATTCACGAAAAAAATAAAGAAAATAATTTATTTTCTCATACATTTTGTATGGAACGGCGTTTTTGATGATATCTCGAAAACGGATTGAATTTTTTCTATAAAAAAAAATTCGTTCTTGATAAGTTTATAAATTTTGGACAGGACAACGTCTATCGGGTCAGCTAGTTGAAAGCGTTCTTACAAAAACAAATATCATTAGCACCTGCTTGCCTTTTGGTCTTAGAAAGCTTTACGTCCTAATATAAAATATAGGGTGGCAATTAGCGATGGTTACTGAAGAGAGATTTTAAATATTGATAGCAAATTTTGCTCAAAGGAAATATATAACTGCATCCAAAGATTAGAAAAAAACGTCGCTTGCTAGAAAGCAAGCAAGCTCTGGTCGAGAATTTGAGATACATTCTGTATTTTTTTCGCCAGTCGGAGGACAATGATCAAATCCCTCTAATGAACAGTGAATCATCACCCAGTCTTTAATTTCCACCCAGCATAATTTGGCTATGCTAGACAAATATTCCTTCTTTGAATTGTCTTAATTTAGAAACGTTTATTTATTTCATTTACTGATTCGATTGCTCAACATCACGAATGAATCAAAACATTTTTCTTTTGTTTTAAGTCCTCGTTAAACGCAAATGTTGCCACTAGATTTTTTTTTTCATAAACATTATGTGCAAGTTTAGTTGCTTACGATCATCTGCCTGTGTGCTAAAAGTTCAGTAGTACAGTACCATCTAAAATGAAAAATTGAATAATATTGTTGCAGGTGGATGGAAAACTATTATGTTGGCTATGCACCCAGTCCCTCAAAAGGGCACTGGCTAGAACCAAGCAGCATCTTTCATCTGTGGACAAACATAAGCATAGGGGACACAAGTAAGTTATTGTAAAGAATTCTTTTTTTCCGTATTTAAAATATCGTTCCGTTTCTGTCAATTGTTTGAAGATGACAGTCGGAATTATTTTTTAAATTCGTTTAACGTTAAACGTAGTGATTGGTGGACTAGAACGTGAACACGCGATGCCAATATTTATAATATAAAAGGGTTGGCTCATGGCTGTAGAAACTATAAGGTTTCAAATTTGAAGTCAAACAAAGAACCCATTTGGTCTTATTACAAAACAAAGCAACAAAGCATAGACAGACCAAACCTGCGTTTTACCCAGGTTTGGTCTAGATTTTAGAATGATGAATTAAATCTAGACTCCGGGCTGGTACTAAGAAATTCCTAGACGAAATCCTTAACACTAAGCCCGACCCGTAAATTTAATTCAGGACCTCTCAGAAGCTTGGCAGTGGCAGTGGCGCTTGCGTTCACATTCTAATCTCAGTCTGACAAAAATAACTGTAATTTACAACATTTTTGGCATTGACTGTCGCTGAGAAGAGGTTGCGTCTAGATTATGGACGTTTTTAAATACGGAAAGCAGCTTTGAACAGAGATAAGTGGAAAGAGAATAGGGAGGCCCTTCCCCTGCAGTGGGACATCACAGACTAATAATAAAAATAATATAATAAGTGCTCTTGGTCGGTTCTAAAGCCCTTATCCATGGTTGTAGGTCTAGGAGTGGTCACAAAGAGAAGCGTAAGTCAGACATGATGAAATCAATGAACTCCAATGATTCATCCCTCAATGATTCACAGCCGTCAGAGAAGAAATCCAAGTTAAATCCGTTGCAAGGTAAGCATCACTTTTTTATATTCGCTTTCCATTAATGACAGAATTAAACTTAACATTGATTTTTAGCAGCCAATTTTTTATTGGGATGAATATGATGAATAGAATGCATCTCCCAGGTCAACCTAGGAGGTAGTCGTCTGCTTAACCAGACTTGCCTGTGGATGACTAAATAAATTGAGGCCTCCAATCTTGGGCTTAAAAAACTTAAAAACTAAGCGGCTACACGCTAAGGGCACCCCCTGTGTGGTACGGACCTCTGCTTGGGGCGTCGCTGGAGGAGGGCAGCAAGGGAATGGCTGGATAGGAATTATTTAGCAGCCAGCAGATTGTTGTATAATGTATTAAGTGATTGAACTAAGAATAGCGCTGAACAGAGTATACTCTATCTCTTTCACACACTCTCTAAATTGCTTTTATTTGACACGCTTGTGTAATACCACCACAATGTATAATAATATACCATTTCAACTGCATAAGTATGGGAGTCTGGTACAAGTTCCCCCCTTTACCCTCCCGCATTCGATCACATGGCAGCTCTGCGTAAATGCTCGCGGTGTGTACGTAGTATATAGGTAGTCTGTTAATAATGAGCAAATGGAAGGTTTAACGACGTGTGTACGGAGCACTTCATTTATTCCGTGTGATGGAACGTCAAGAGTGGATTGGATTACGTCTGTTGGTCGAAGCTGTTCGGATCCTCGAACCCGCTTAGGATGCGACGCGGTGGACAACGCAAAGCGTCACACTAAACGTGCCACCGTAAGTGTATCGGATCTAAAGCATTTAACCTAGCCTATAGCCTTATTAACATTAACCTTTGAAATACTGCGTCCTCTCTTTGTCATTTTCACGTAAGTGAAGTGAGAGGGCAATAGAGAGTTTCATGGTCGTCGTTTTTAAATAAGGTCTGTGCTGTGGTTTGATCGCTGGCAAGACAGCGATGCTGCTTTCGAATAATAAAGTTGAAAATATACAAAAAATAAATAATGTATGACATACCTACCTTCTCGTAACCTAAATTGGCAATTGGCAACAAAAGAACTGATGAATCAGTAACGACAAAAGCAAAATTATAAAACCCAGGTTGTAAATACAATTATAAACGATATTTTAATCTTCTTGTTTTTTTTTCTTCTTAGTTATATTTCGCTCCATAGGTGAACTGGACCCCAACAGTTCAGACCATGTAGTAGCGATGACACAGCTCAAGGAAACCATTGCGAGTCTTCAGAAGAAGGTACAACAGAAGGATAACGAATTACTTTCCAAAGATAAATTGGTATGTATTGTTGAATTCTTTCTCTTACAATCATACTTAGTTTTATTTATAACTTGAGACCCACCTCTGCTTCGCACGATATTACGACTTGCCAAAACATTCAGATTTGTATATTAAATGTAAATTTAACATCAAACACATGAACCTTTCCGGAATATATTCTCTAAATGATGTTGAAAACCACATCAAAATCCGTTGCATAGTTTAGAACATAGTTGTCACATAGACTTGAAAAGCGACTTTAATTTATAATATGTATAGATATAGAAACGAAGTCTATTCAAATTTATGTTATTTCAAGTTAAACAAATATCAACTTTATTTTAATGTCAATTAGGTTGATTTCAGAGTGACTAGCACTATTGAAAAAGTTATAATAATGTTTCAAGTTGTAGCGTAAACTGAACTTTATTGTGTAGGAATTAAAGTTATTTTTCCATATTTGTTTACAAAAATGTAAACAACATTTTTGGCAAATAAATCGCGAATGCAGATTAGAACGATTATAATGACAGCAGCAACCCAAAATACCACGTGTTGGGTATTCACACGCGGTTATGATTCTTATGAACCTTCATGCTGCCGTGATCGCCTTTGACTTTCACGTCGAATAAGCTCGCCAATCGCTTGCGCACATGACGATCAATTCAATTTATTCATAAACAATTTACATTGTGTTTGAAATCATTCTACATTTTAAAAAAAACACTCGTCATTCAAGTAACACATTGGTCATTTCAAAATTAATAACATAACTTCACTATACATAAAAACAATAAAATTATTCAATTCAAATTTAACCCTTTAAAATTAAGTATAAATTATTATTAGCCTATGATATCCCACTGCAGGGCAAAGGCCTCCCTACTCTCCACTTCTGTCTGTTCAAAGCGGCTAAGAAACAGTTCTGGTTGAAGGAGTCCAGCTATATAATACTTTTGTTTCATCATTTCAGATCACGGAGCTTAAAGCCCAGCACTTAAACAACACACAGGACCTGCGGAATGAAATGAAAAACAAGGATCGACTCAACGAGACAAAATTCGGCCTCATGAACAGTAAAATACAGAATCTTCTAAAAGAGGTTGCAACACTGAGCAAGTCTGCTAAAAAAAACAATAGAAATACAAAAATAGTGCTAGCTAACACAGAGAACAGCGGTAGCGGCACAGACAGCCCAAGCACGAACTAGAACAATTTCACCCCTAAACCATTCATTTCTAAGAATATTACTCAAAAACAATGGAAACTATTTTCCTCTTATTTTTTTACTCTACAAATGGTTTTATTTGTAGACTTTTTATAATGATAAGCGTAAATAGGTTTCAATTTGATGACATGTTAGTTTCTAATTTATTATCCAACATTTAAAGTTTTTACCGTTTTATCTATAAAGTACATTAATATTAATTTAGCCAATAGCGTCATAAACTATTGTTAAGTGACTATATAAACTGATGCGGGTTTAAAAGGTATTATGTCTATGACTACTCAGTTATCAAAGAGATGACGATAATATTTGGAGATTATTTTTTGTATAATTTTTCATTTGTCTTCTTCGTCTAACTGAACAGCTTAGCAATGTTTTATAAACCGTATCATAATTGTTATTAGGAATAACATAGATTAGAATAGTGCACAACCTTATCCTTAGGTTATTTTTCTTTTCTTTTCTTTTTTAAGAAGTTAGGGGACGGTCGGGCAAAGCGGGCCCCTTAAGGTTGATCAATTAAAATCCATATAAATTAAAAGATATTTATTGAACAAAATAAACTCTCATGAACACAACCTCTTTGGCTATCATAATCAACATAATTAATGAAACAAATAATCAACATTTAGTAGCAATATCAACTTTTTTTTTTAATTGCAAAAACCCGTTTTGCCCTTAGGGGGTTGGCAAAACGGGTATCGTAGGCGGGCAAAAAGAGTAAAATATCTGGCTTACATTCTAATCAAAACAGAGATCACAAAAGTAAGATCCATGCCCACTATAGGAAGAGCATGAGTCATGAGCCCACTCTCGACATTGTGAGCATTGAATCCAGTCCTCAGAGGGGGGACTTACGTATTTTTCCTTGCATATTATGCAATAAAAGTCACCATTTTCTTTATCCGTGTCCTTCTTACGTTTTCTTTGCCCAGATGATGACGGCTTCGGATCGTTAGCTTTCGCTTGTCCAGGTTTTGATGGCTTTGGCTTCGTGGCCTTAACTTTTTTTGTTTGTGATTTTTCAAATTTATCTTTTTGTTGAGTCTTTATCGGAGTGCTGGTCAGAATTTCAGATTTTTGTGGCTGTCTGCTTCTGTTTGTTTTTCTGACTGTATTTTGTGGCAATGGGTGAATTTCCTGAAGTATACTTGTATTCTGATAGCTGATTGGTGGTGGCGTAATTGTACCATGTTCTACGTCTGTTATATTCAGCTCAGATAGATCCATTGGTTCTATAACATGAGCATTTTCAGGCTGTTGGTGTAATCTTTCAGACCTGATGTTTGATGGAGCTATCGGAGTCTGTATAGGTTCTGTATATTGATCGTTTTCCATCGGTTGTTGTACATTTTCAGATCTAGCAGCTGGTGCCTCTCTTTCCTGTTCAAAAATCTGAGTTGGAACATTTTCAGTTATCGTGGCAGGGTTACGGTAATCAGCCTGATCGTGTTCTTGAGTTGGCAGTTCAGGATTGTATACAGCAGATGGCGTAAAATAGTCTTCCCCAATAGCATATCGATCAAATGGTTGAATACCTGCCGCTCGAAAGCCGCTTAAAGCATTTTGCGGCGTAGCTGCTTTGAGATAAGCTTGGGATGCAAGTTTAGCAATATCGTACTGGCCAATCACTCTGCCAGGATGTTCTTTTTGAAATTTATTAATTTCTATTTCAAAAAAAGTTTTAAATGGTGCATATACGGCCACATCCAGGGGTTGCAGCTTATGTGACGTGTGAGGTGGAATTGTTAAAAATATCACATTGTTTTTAGTGGCATATTCTAATGCAGGGTAATGTTTATGGGATTCGTGATTATCCAAGATCAACAAAGCCTTACAATCTTGAGTTGGTCGAACACGGCTGACGAAAACTCTAAGCCATTCCAGAAATATTTCACCATGAATCCACCCACTATCAGAAACAGAAGCTTCACTACCTGGCACTGCACCATCCAGCAATCGGGCTTGGAATCTTTTGCGTTTGAAAATAAAGAATGGAGGTGGTACAAAATTACCAGAAGCGCTGCAGCAACAGACAACAGTTGTTAATGTTCCTCTTTCTAAACTGCTGACTATTCCCACTTGCTTTTTGCCATAAACGGATAATACTTTAGGTGGTTTTGTGGATGAAGTTCGGACACCCGTTTCATCCATATTATAAATCATATCTGGGCGAATCCTCTCTGATTCCACGATATGTTCTAGTAAATCATAGAACCTGTTCACAGCTGGTCTGTTAAATGCTTGTAGCCGGGCAATAGACGTCGATTCTGGGGTTCTCAATACGATTTCTGGATGTCTGTTCCTAAAGTTTTTATACCATTGCTTGCCTGCAACATTATTTTTAAATGTAGTTTGCTTATTTTTGCGTTTAGCAAATTCACCCGCTAATTGCAAAAATTCTGATTTAGTCAGTCCATAGAAAAGTGTATCTAGGTCCTTCAAATGCTGTACTAACTCCAGTTCTTCAGCATCAGTAAATATAGGCTTGAACCTGCCCAGACTCTTTTTACACGAACCTGTTTTAACACGTCGTTGCAATACACTGTACGATATTCCATATTTCATAGCAGCCTGTTTAATATTAGTTTTTTTGGCTTCATTGATGGCTTCTCTTAACGTGTGCTCTGACCAAGAAGCTCTTTGGGTTTTTCTTTTGTAATTAAACACCATCTGCAATAAACATATTAAATTGTAGCCTTACATTCATACACAATAGCAAGCGGGCAAAAAGGGTACTACCCGTCTTGCCCTCACCCGTTTTGCCCTCCACCCCGAATTTTGAGCTAACGGTAATAATTACACAAAATGAAGTATTTTGCTAGCTAAATTTACTCACATTAGATACATTAAAGACTAAGCTTCATCATGACCAGCAATGATGCACAGTAAATTTCACATAAATCATAAGATACAGCGTACTCACCGTTTGTATTTTTTATTTTTTGGCGCGAAAACTTGTACAGGCTCCCGTGCACTCGACTGGCTCGTGCCGCTCGCCGCGGGGTACTGATTTGCCAGCGGGGGGAATGTGCTAGCGCTATACGAAACAATATTGTCTAGCTCTTGTATTAGATCGGAGATAGAAGAAGTACCCGTTTTGCCTACCGTCACCTTCTTGCCCGACCGTCCCCTAAATCTAAATTAATAACCTGTATCATAATTATCGCATTTTTTATTTTTGTATCATTTCAATCCCTGTTTTTTTTTTTAAGTAGTTGTACAGTCTTGTGACAATGAAACGTAGTGTATACCTAATAGGTAGATCAGTTTGTATTCAGCAATACAAATAATAAATTATTGGCATAAGTGTATCGATGTAAAATAAAGAAAAATGATGTAAACGAAAAAAAATGTGTGTTTAATTAAATTATTGTAATTTTGTTAGTCCGATGAAGGTAAGAGGTTGATACAGTACCATGGCCGGTCCGAACTTGGCGCGGAAGGCTGTGCAAGGGGCGAGTGTGGTGAGAACATGCGCGAAAGTTCGTAGCGCCTATGTTCAGACTGGCCATACTGTACGTGACATTTTGCGTAATCCTGTTAGCTTTTAGCAATTTTATTCCTACCTTGAATGTTGGTGACCTCTTTTTCTACTGGTGCGTTCACATTGGCGTTGGCCCTTAAAAATACTTGTTGATGTACACTCCACGGAATTAAAATGTGCACCGTGTTTACCAATGTGTGTGCACCCAACTAATGTGATCAAATCCCGGACTGAATAAATATTTCATATCAGTGTTAACAATAATTATGTTTTATTATGAGTGTATAGTGTTTGATTCGAATTAGTTTTCATGCATGTGTGCGTGAGAGATGTAGAATAAAAACTGTATTAAAATTAAAAAAAAAAAAACAAATGAATGCGAGAATTATGCTATACCTGCAAACATTGATTAAGACTTAATCAGTGTTAAATTCATACAATTGTAATAAGTAACTACAAACAACGTATTGTGCCCTTATATTTTTACAGGTAAATATATTGTAAAACAAATTGCAAATAGCTACAATGAGGAAAATATTGCCATTTTCAGACTTAAACGTTTGTTAATAAGGTGTTTCTTATAATATTAAAAAAAAAACTGTTTTGTTAAAGAAACCTTATTTTGCTAAGAGTTCAAGTAAATCAAAATGAATATTGCTTGACCGAAGAACACACGAATTATTATTTTATAAAGGGAAATATCACAAATTCAATAGCTGTAAGGTGTAATATTGTTTTCGAAATATTTTGATGTGATTGTTTTTTTGCGTGTTTTTAAGCAAATTTAATATTTTGCCACGTGACGCACGCACAATGGTGACAAATATTTTAAATTAATGTTAATAAATCGAAGAAAATCTACAATTCATTATACAGTGAAACCTGGTTAATTGGGATCTCAAGGGACCAAGACATTTACCAATTATTGAGGGTTTGCAATAATCCAGTTTTCCAACTAAGCAGGTTTAATATTATAGTTAATGTTAATAAAAATGCGTGTTTTTAGTGTTATGAATTTAATGTAGGTATGAATGAACACAGGGTTGACTTTGGTATGTTATTCTCCCTACACAGTTCGTCACGCGACTTTCCACAATCATAATCTGATAGTTTTAATTTTTCAGATACTGATAACGTTTTATATTTACATTTGGACATTTTGTACACTTTTATTCCCTTGTTTTTAGGTCAAAACCTGAGATAGTACTGACAAACAAAGCATGCGCGAAAGACGACGCGAAATGTACGTAAACAAACATATAAATACGTGTTAAAACCTGATTAATTTGTCTCACTTATACAGGTAATTGAGCTACAGTCTCAATTATAGAGGTAAACATCGAAAAAGTCTTAGAATTCAAATCTAATTTAACCAGGTTCAAAAAGTCCCACTAACAGAGGTAATTCAATGAAAAAGAACCGGGACCTCATTGCAACTCTCAATAATAGAGGTTTCTGACTTATCCTGGTCCCACTTAACCAGGTTTCACTGTAATTACCTATGAATCGATGGGCGGGTCTCGAAAGAATGTGCATTTGGATTGAGTGATCTTTTTTATTTCTCGATATCTCGTAAATTAAGTTGTATATGTAAATGATTTTTATGTAAAACTTTAGTCATAAAATTGTACAAAAAATAATCGTAGTTTATGTAAATCGATACGGAACAGGTACCTTTTGTTAAAAAATTATGAGTAATTCAATGTTTTTAAATTTGCTGAACTGAGTGATCCAATGATACCGTCATAGATACCTGGAATTAGCTTTAAATGCCTTGATGGTTTTAAAAAAATATTGTGACAATTTGTTAACAAATTTTTGAGATATAAATTTAGTTAGTAGAGTAAGTTTTTGTTGAGATTTAGCTCATAGCTGTTTTTGCAAAATGTCTGAATTGAGTGATCCACACTTAGGACAATAACTGAAGACCCTTGAGAGTCACAATTTTTTTACATAGGGCTATGAGTTTTGACTATTTTTGACTAAATGTGCAATCACAATTTGTTACGAAATAAAAAAAAGATCACTCAATCTAAATGCACATCTTGTAAGAAGAATAGGTACAGTCAACAACAGAGACAGTAAGCAGGCAGCAAGTAAAAACGATTTTCAATCCTTGTTTTGTCTTATGTTGAGTAGTCAAGTCTTAGTTTGTCTGCATAAAAATCTTTTGATTATACATAGGAGCAGTCATAGAACACATAATGCGTGCTTACACAAGTGTCTCATTTTGTATGTGTATAAGCGCTATTATGGTGATTAAAAAAACATTAAAAACTTACAATGGCTGTAATGTTCTCAAGTATGTAAATTGTATGTTAATTACTAAAAAAAACATCACAAACCTACGTTATATTACGATAGTGAAAAGCACTATGTAAATTAAAAACGTTTAAATATTTGGGCCGATAAACAAATTAATTAGCTAAAAGACGATAAACTCGATTGAGAATATATTTTCTTTGTTGACAAAAGACATGATGAATGTTTAAATGGATCAAATCAATACCAAAATTTGATGCCATCATTAAATTATTGTCCATTTATTGTAACGTCACGTGAGTCTTAATGTTAAGAATAGATTTAATACTAATAAAAAATCAAGCTCGAACGATGTTAGTATTGTAATAAAAAAACAAATTTCTTAATGCTGTGGAACAAATATTCCAATAGAATTATGACCTGAGAAAAATAAGTACTTATACTTGTTAGTGAAAAATGAACGAAATAAAGTGTAAAAGTATATTATTTTCTTTTATTTTTGCATTTTTTATTTAGTACACCATAAGTACACTACACACACAGAACACTTACACAGTACACTTTATTTACATTACATGATCGGCCAACGCTTTTTCATGGTAGTCCTTCCATAGTTCTAGATAACCAGACCACTTTAGGTATCCAAACACATATACCAATATCTTTGTTTCTATATCCTGCAACAGTCCTACCACCACTTGTCCTTGGGTACACTTGTATAGTGCGTACAGGGATAATCGTCGGTTGGTGCCGGGCCTCTGTGAGTTTGCTTCGGCCCCTCGTACGCGTTCCAAAGGTTCGGGACCCCAGGGTCCCGAGATAAGACCAAGACACTTTAAATAATAATAAAGTGACGGATGATGCCGCCACGACTGCATCTAGTCGGTGCCCGTCTGTCACGCTGAGGATACAGGATGTTGAGCGAGTGTGTGGAGTTACACCAGAAATGGAAGCAGTCATAATTAAGCCATTAGGCTTAGCCAGAGCAGTCCGTCCGTTACCGAATTGAAAATCACCGGGACCGGACGGACTGCACAACTTTTTGTTAATATGTTTTATTAGTTAACACACTTGCCTCATCTCAGTTCCAGTCATTGTTTGAGTCTGGGTCGCTACCGCGGTTTCTAACAACAGGCGTTACTCAGTCAGGTAGTATCGCAGAACACAATAATAATACCGATCACATGGTTATAAAGGACATCATTCAAGTGTCAAACATTTTATACACAAAAATTAAAGTGCCGGAAAAAATAGTACTATTTTCTTATGGGAAAAAATATGTTGAGCATTTTTTACTACTACAGCGAAAGCCTGAAATTAGCCCCCGGCTGCTTTTTGAGATCGAAAGTTCCAAAAATCATATTTTTATAACAAATTTATAGTTAAAACATGTTCAGGATGTTAAATTAAATTCCCTTGTCATAGTAAAAAATGCTCAAGAGGTCATTTTCTCATAAGACAGCAGCACTTTGTTTTTCTGGCCGGCACTATAATTTTTGGGTAGGTACCTAAAGAATGATGTTTGATAGAATAGAATATATGTCTTTGCATTTAAAAATGGTAAAATAGTGGTCCTAACTGTAGGGTTACGATACGTACAAAATCTATGTTAGGTACAGTATTTATGGCCAGACTGTGTATATACCTTAGTAGGTATATACACAGTCTGGCCATACTGTTACAATTAAAAATAAGAAAGATTTGGAATCTGTCATTTTTATACGATTGTTCATTGAGTTTTCTAATTTTGGCGCCAATACATTGTACAATATTTTACGATACTATAATGGAGTGGGGTGATAAAGAGAACCGAATCGCTGTGATTGCATTACACAAAGTTGGTATGGAGCCAAATGCAATTTTTAAAACTCTCCATACGCTTGGTATTAGTCAAATGTTTGTGTACCGGGTTATTAATAGGTAGGTACAATGAGACCTCCTCTGTTTGTGACAGAAAAAGATCTGGCCGTCCACGTAGTGTTCGTACGAAACAGGTGGTTAAAGCAGTAAGGGAAAGAATTAGATGAAATCCTGTCCGAAAGCAAAAGATTTTATCTCGGGAGATGAAGATAGCATCCAGAACCATGTCGCGTATTTTAAAAGATGACTTAGGACTTGCAGCCTATAAGAGATGCACTGGTCATTTTTTAACTGATATTTAAAAAAAGAATAGGGTGGTAAAATCGAAACAACTACTGAAGCGGTACGCAAAGGGAGGTCACAGAAAAATGTTGTTTACGGATGAGAAAATCTTTAGAATTGAGCTACATTTTAACAAACAAAATGACCGTATTTATGTTCAAAGCTCTAAGGAAGCTTCCCAATTAGTCGACAGAGTGCAACGTGGGCATTATCCGACTTCAGTGATGGTTTGGTGGGGTGTTAGCTATGAAGGAGTGACTGAGCCATATTTTTGTGAAAAAGGTATCAAAACATCGGCACAAGTGTATCAAGATATCATTCTTGAGAAGGTAGTTAAGCCCCTTAACAACACCATGTTCAATAACCAAGTATGGTCCTTCCAACAAGACTCGGCGCCGGGTCATAAAGCTCGGTCCACGCAGTCTTGCTTGGAAGTGAACGTTTCGGACTTCATCAGAGCTGAAGACTGGCCGTCGTCTAGTCCCGATCTTAATCCGCTGGATTATGATTTATGGTCAGTCCCTAAAACAATCCATATGATTGGCAGTAAAGAATTTTCCCATGGAAAGAGTGCGTGCTTCTATTGATAACTGGCCTCAACGTTTAAAGGGCTGTATTGCAGCCAATGGAGACCACTTCGAATAAGCTTTTTATATTTTAAATTGTTTTATATTTAAGTATTAAACTAACACACTGTAAAAGTAATAAATATTATTTGCAATAAAATAAAATATTTTTTCTTCATGACAATATTTATGGCAAGACTAGGTATAAGGATCGTAGCAGGTGGCGTTCTGTAGTTTATGTCTACCTCGTGGGAACAAGGCGTCTGTCTTTAATCGAATAATAAACTGTCTCCAAAATTCATGATAGGTAATTACCTATGAATCGATGGGCGGGTCTCGAAAGAATGTGCATTTGGATTGAGTGATCTTTTTTATTTCTCGATATCTCGTAAATTAAGTTGTATATGTAAATGATTTTTATGTAAAACTTTAGTCATAAAATTGTACAAAAAATAATCGTAGTTTATGTAAATCGATACGGAACAGGTACCTTTTGTTAAAAAATTATGAGTAATTCAATGTTTTTAAATTTGCTGAACTGAGTGATCCAATGATACCGTCATAGATACCTGGAATTAGCTTTAAATGCCTTGATGGTTTTAAAAAAATATTGTGACAATTTGTTAACAAATTTTTGAGATATAAATTTAGTTAGTAGAGTAAGTTTTTGTTGAGATTTAGCTCATAGCTGTTTTTGCAAAATGTCTGAATTGAGTGATCCACACTTAGGACAATAACTGAAGACCCTTGAGAGTCACAATTTTTTTACATAGGGCTATGAGTTTTGACTATTTTTGACTAAATGTGCAATCACAATTTGTTACGAAATAAAAAAAAGATCACTCAATCTAAATGCACATCTTGTAAGAAGAATAGGTACAGTCAACAACAGAGACAGTAAGCAGGCAGCAAGTAAAAACGATTTTCAATCCTTGTTTTGTCTTATGTTGAGTAGTCAAGTCTTAGTTTGTCTGCATAAAAATCTTTTGATTATACATAGGAGCAGTCATAGAACACATAATGCGTGCTTACACAAGTGTCTCATTTTGTATGTGTATAAGCGCTATTATGGTGATTAAAAAAACATTAAAAACTTACAATGGCTGTAATGTTCTCAAGTATGTAAATTGTATGTTAATTACTAAAAAAAACATCACAAACCTACGTTATATTACGATAGTGAAAAGCACTATGTAAATTAAAAACGTTTAAATATTTGGGCCGATAAACAAATTAATTAGCTAAAAGACGATAAACTCGATTGAGAATATATTTTCTTTGTTGACAAAAGACATGATGAATGTTTAAATGGATCAAATCAATACCAAAATTTGATGCCATCATTAAATTATTGTCCATTTATTGTAACGTCACGTGAGTCTTAATGTTAAGAATAGATTTAATACTAATAAAAAATCAAGCTCGAACGATGTTAGTATTGTAATAAAAAAACAAATTTCTTAATGCTGTGGAACAAATATTCCAATAGAATTATGACCTGAGAAAAATAAGTACTTATACTTGTTAGTGAAAAATGAACGAAATAAAGTGTAAAAGTATATTATTTTCTTTTATTTTTGCATTTTTTATTTAGTACACCATAAGTACACTACACACACAGAACACTTACACAGTACACTTTATTTACATTACATGATCGGCCAACGCTTTTTCATGGTAGTCCTTCCATAGTTCTAGATAACCAGACCACTTTAGGTATCCAAACACATATACCAATATCTTTGTTTCTATATCCTGCAACAGTCCTACCACCACTTGTCCTTGGGTACACTTGTATAGTGCGTACAGGGATAATCGTCGGTTGGTGCCGGGCCTCTGTGAGTTTGCTTCGGCCCCTCGTACGCGTTCCAAAGGTTCGGGACCCCAGGGTCCCGAGATAAGACCAAGACACTTTAAATAATAATAAAGTGACGGATGATGCCGCCACGACTGCATCTAGTCGGTGCCCGTCTGTCACGCTGAGGATACAGGATGTTGAGCGAGTGTGTGGAGTTACACCAGAAATGGAAGCAGTCATAATTAAGCCATTAGGCTTAGCCAGAGCAGTCCGTCCGTTACCGAATTGAAAATCACCGGGACCGGACGGACTGCACAACTTTTTGTTAATATGTTTTATTAGTTAACACACTTGCCTCATCTCAGTTCCAGTCATTGTTTGAGTCTGGGTCGCTACCGCGGTTTCTAACAACAGGCGTTACTCAGTCAGGTAGTATCGCAGAACACAATAATAATACCGATCACATGGTTATAAAGGACATCATTCAAGTGTCAAACATTTTATACACAAAAATTAAAGTGCCGGAAAAAATAGTACTATTTTCTTATGGGAAAAAATATGTTGAGCATTTTTTACTACTACAGCGAAAGCCTGAAATTAGCCCCCGGCTGCTTTTTGAGATCGAAAGTTCCAAAAATCATATTTTTATAACAAATTTATAGTTAAAACATGTTCAGGATGTTAAATTAAATTCCCTTGTCATAGTAAAAAATGCTCAAGAGGTCATTTTCTCATAAGACAGCAGCACTTTGTTTTTCTGGCCGGCACTATAATTTTTGGGTAGGTACCTAAAGAATGATGTTTGAGAGAATAGAATATATGTCTTTGCATTTAAAAATGGTAAAATAGTGGTCCTAACTGTAGGGTTACGATACGTACAAAATCTATGTTAGGTACAGTATTTATGGCCAGACTGTGTATATACCTTAGTAGGTATATACACAGTCTGGCCATACTGTTACAATTAAAAATAAGAAAGATTTGGAATCTGTCATTTTTATACGATTGTTCATTGAGTTTTCTAATTTTGGCGCCAATACATTGTACAATATTTTACGATACTATAATGGAGTGGGGTGATAAAGAGAACCGAATCGCTGTGATTGCATTACACAAAGTTGGTATGGAGCCAAATGCAATTTTTAAAACTCTCCATACGCTTGGTATTAGTCAAATGTTTGTGTACCGGGTTATTAATAGGTAGGTACAATGAGACCTCCTCTGTTTGTGACAGAAAAAGATCTGGCCGTCCACGTAGTGTTCGTACGAAAAAGGTGGTTAAAGCAGTAAGGGAAAGAATTAGATGAAATCCTGTCCGAAAGCAAAAGATTTTATCTCGGGAGATGAAGATAGCATCCAGAACCATGTCGCGTATTTTAAAAGATGACTTAGGACTTGCAGCCTATAAGAGATGCACTGGTCATTTTTTAACTGATATTTAAAAAAAGAATAGGGTGGTAAAATCGAAACAACTACTGAAGCGGTACGCAAAGGGAGGTCACAGAAAAATGTTGTTTACGGATGAGAAAATCTTTAGAATTGAGCTACATTTTAACAAACAAAATGACCGTATTTATGTTCAAAGCTCTAAGGAAGCTTCCCAATTAGTCGACAGAGTGCAACGTGGGCATTATCCGACTTCAGTGATGGTTTGGTGGGGTGTTAGCTATGAAGGAGTGACTGAGCCATATTTTTGTGAAAAAGGTATCAAAACATCGGCACAAGTGTATCAAGATATCATTCTTGAGAAGGTAGTTAAGCCCCTTAACAACACCATGTTCAATAACCAAGTATGGTCCTTCCAACAAGACTCGGCGCCGGGTCATAAAGCTCGGTCCACGCAGTCTTGCTTGGAAGTGAACGTTTCGGACTTCATCAGAGCTGAAGACTGGCCGTCGTCTAGTCCCGATCTTAATCCGCTGGATTATGATTTATGGTCAGTCCCTAAAACAATCCATATGATTGGCAGTAAAGAATTTTCCCATGGAAAGAGTGCGTGCTTCTATTGATAACTGGCCTCAACGTTTAAAGGGCTGTATTGCAGCCAATGGAGACCACTTCGAATAAGCTTTTTATATTTTAAATTGTTTTATATTTAAGTATTAAACTAACACACTGTAAAAGTAATAAATATTATTTGCAATAAAATAAAATATTTTTTCTTCATGACAATATTTATGGCAAGACTAGGTACTGTCCGTCTAAAAAGAGTAGACAAATAATGAGGGCGCCACTGTCGTTTAACTGGTATCCCCATACTATATAATAACTGGTTTTGACACTTGCCAATTATTAATTGTATTTTTTCAAATGTTTATTCATATGTAATTTATTCATTTTTCAAATGTTTATATTAAGTTTTTGGATAAAAACTAGAATTTAAGCAAGAATTCAAATGAAAGCAAACAATGTTTACATTACAATGACAAGCGAGTGACAAGAATGACTTTTAATGAAGTGTTGCCAGCCACAGAATATAGTTAGTTCCACAAACATTAATTTCTACTCTTTTTAGACGGACTGTACTAACGTTATATACTAAATCTATGGTTATGATCGACAAGTCACGCCATGGACGCCAGTCCATGGCGTGACTTGTCGATGGCGTCCATACACGTATTTAAAAATTACATGTTATAAATATGCACCTAGCATCAATAATCTGTTATTATTGATGCTAGTCAAACAGTTATTTATCCTACAATTATTATAATATGTTTTCAACCATTTTTCAACACTTAAATAAAATCAATACGCATATTGACATTAGGTAACTCGTTTATGTCTGTCTCTCAAAAATTTTGATTCAAAATGAATGTAGGAACGGGTCTAAGGAGCTACTCTTCGTCAACATAGCCTTAAGCCAGGTTCGTCGACATCCCCCCCGGTGGGTTCCCGCATTGTCGAGGCGGGGGGGCTCAGTAGCCGTGGCTTGGACAACCACGGTGAAGCTAAGAGGAACCCGAGGAGGGGCCGCTCGTCAGGGCTTTGCCTGTAAGCCGACGACGTAGCGGCCAACAAGTAGGTTGCGGTGCCGCTTGGGCGACATCGCAACTGAGGCGGGCCGTGATGTGGTATGGGAGGCATCACGGCTGAGGGTTGGAGGCCGCGGCGGGGGAGGAGTGTCGGTATTGCGGCGCGCCGCTCTCCCTACCTTCCGCGGCCTTGACGGGGTCGCCACCGTCTGATGGCGAACGCGGTGGGGCCGCAGGGGAAGAGGAGTGTTGGTATGACGTTGGCCGCTCTCCCTATCCTCTGCGGCCGAAAATTGGCAGGCGGCGGGGCCAATGACCTGACCCGTCGCAGGGGGACCAAGGGTGCCCAGACACGGGGTCGTCTGGCGCCCACGTGCTGGTTTGGTCCCTGGGGTGGTCACGGCGTGCCATGTGTTCTGGTGCGCCGGTGATGGGGAGTAATCCCCAGAGGAGGGTCCGGTGACGGACGGCCGCGGCGGGTTCACGGATGAGTGCTAAGGCGTGCCCGTGTTCCCGCCGTAAGCGGCAGAGGAGAACACCGTGGAGTTTTAGTGGGTTAGAGTCCCACATAACTGCAATATCTCCCCGTGGTAGTGCAGAATGCATGACATTTCTCCACGTTAAAAAAAAAAAAAAGGTTCGTCGACATGCTGGATAGATTATAAGAAGGCCTACGAGTCGGTGCCACATACGTAGTGGCTTATGCATAAGGGTGCTGGAGTTGGATAAGATAGATGCAACTCTACGCCCCTTCCTTGAGTGTATTGGGCAATAGAGGACGGTCCTTTGTTATGCGGGGTGTCGTCAGATCCAGGGGAATGATGAGCCTGTATGGGTTAAACGGGGAATACTTCAGGGCAACAAATTGAGTCCACTTTGGTATTGCTTAGCCCTGAATGCTTTTACTACCGATGACCGCAAGGATGTATGACGAATAACTACCGGAGATATTATGAAGGACCTGGATGGTTGTATGGATCCTGGAAGGACGTGTGTCGGGAATGCCAATCAGACATAATTATTTCTGGTTATTCTCGGCTGGCTAACGGCGAGTAAATGCACAGGCATAACCAAGTGGCCAGGATTATTCACCAGCAATTTGATTTTAAATATAAACTTGTGGATGAACCGTATTACAAGTATGCCCGACCCAGTTATCAATAATGACCATGTCACGTTGAACTGGGATCGGTTTATTATTACACGAAGCAAATTAGCACACGAAGTTGTAGACATGTGGAATGTGAGCTCTGCTGTCATTGTCCCTATTGTCGTAACGGCCAATGGTCTGTTGGCCGAAAGCCTCAAGGCATGCAACCAGGCATTGCTCTCAAGGCGCTCGTTACGCGGTTGGATCAAGGGCCTGATTCAGAATAAACAATCTACACCTCGGTACGGCTCACATCGTGAGGGAGGATGTTCCTCACCGGTAGCAAGGTCCAAGCGACCTTGCTCCCAACACCGGCTGACAACAATCTTTTATATTTTTTTAAAAGGAGGAATAAACAGAATAATAATAATAATGCTCCATGTAAAATACTGGTATTCGACCCCAACAATTATACCTATTTGATTGCTAATTAGGCATGTTTGTTTTTCCTTACAGACTGCAAATCGACCATGGTGGTTTTTCCTAATTACAGTGGATATTATTTTACAATACGGGAATTTTGACTGTGGCGTCACTAAGTTAGTGACTTGATTACAAAACAAAGCGAAACATATTTTGTAATGAGTGCAAACAAAGACACCTTTTATTAGAGAAAACGACACGTTCCGCTCGCAAAGATTTAAGCACTGTCCATCTTCCGTCACCGTCATACTCATTCTTATTCAAAATCGAAAGTCATTTATTCAAATTAGGCTGAGAATCAGCACTTTTCGAACGTCCAAATAACAAAAGACAGTCCTTCACCACGGTTTACTAATGATAAGCATAAAATATATTATCATAATTTACATTGGCATAACGAAATTCAGCATAATGATCATTACGCATAATATTATTAGGCATAAATGTTTTGCCATAATGCTTGTTGCCATAAGTACTGCTAGCATAATAATAATCTATACTTATAATAAATCTGTAGAAGTGAAAATTCTGTACATTGAAAATATCAAAAAAATAAATGACAGGGGGTGTTACTAGACCGACACCGAACCCAAAAATGTGATTTAAAAAAAAATTGTCTGTCTGTCTGTCTGTCTGTTTGTTCAGGCATCACGCAAAAACTACCGGTTCGATTACGATGAAACTTGGTATAATATATTCTTTAATATCCTGGGCACCACACTGGGTACTTTTTATCACGGAAAATATAATATAAAAACCAAACTTAATTTTGTGGTTCGATCCCTAGACCCGATTACAGTACCAACCGCAAATAATAAGTTTGTTGTTGGTTACGTCACCCGCAGTGGAGTTCACTTTGGGGCGGGCGCTGCACACGGAACTACTGGTTCGAAATGAAAAATTATTTTTGTGTTCGATAGTGGTAGTTGGATTTATCGAGGAAGGCTTTAGACTATATAACATCACTCTGCGACCAATAGGAGCGGAGCATCAATGGGCAATGTTGCAAAAACGGGAAAAGTGATTCCTTTTTTTGAGCTTCCGTTGCGTGCGCTGCGTAAACGGTTTAAGTTACGCAAAAATCATTTATAAAGGATTTGTTCCTCTTTAAAAGTTCTAAAAAAAAGTCCTCGACAGCATATGTCTATCTTTTAAGATTGACTCACTATACGTATAGCCTTTTTTATGATAATTAAATTTGTTGGAAATTAATGCATTATTTGCAAAGGTGTTTTATAAACATGATATTAATCTTTATTCAAATAAAGAAGTTATTCATCACAAGTAAACGCACCCACGATACAGGAGAAATTCCTAGTGTGGGGAAATGTTTTTTTAAAAAACAAACAAACAAACAACAAACAAGTATTTAATTATGAACAAAATTGCCATCACTTGATTTCAATCAACATCTTAGGAGATGTCAGAATTTTAAAATAACTCCGCAACAAAATAGGTATGATAACGTTCTGATCGGTTCAACATCACGCTAGGTCAAAATGAATACAGTCAGAAAGAGAACTAAGCGAAAACGAGAAGCGAGCGATGCGATGCGACGGGGTGGGGCGGGGGAATAAGAATTTCACGCGGACGAAGTCGCGGGCAGAAGCTAGTGAAGCATAATTTTATAAAGCATAATGTTAAAAACGCATTCTAACCCAAACCACAACACCAACAATAGAGGGGATCTGGCGCTCGGCGGCCGCTCCCGCGCCACGCTCTCTTCGCTCGCTCGCCTTCGTTCTAACCTAACCTAACCCATATGATTCAATAACAGTAGTAAATATCAGGAAATATCATACCTAATAATTGTATGCCTAAATACTATTATGCTAAATGGCTTTAAAATTTATGCAACTCCAACACATATTAGACTAAACGATAGTTATGCTAACCTTTGCATTATGACAAAGTATTATTATGCAGCAGTATAATTATGCTAATAAAAGTTATACGAAAACGTCATGCCAAACTATATTATGCCTTAAAATTTTATGCCAACAGGGGTATTACCTAAAAACTATACTTACTCTACTTAAAAAATAATTAATTAAAATGTAAATAAAAACTTACTACCTAAATAAAAGCCTCCGGGCATAAAGGGCGTGACAGCTTACATATTTATGTATTGCTGGGTTCTGTTCACATAGCTGTCACTTGAAGTCACAAATGATAAACTAGGATCATCGAAGTAAAATAATTAAATACGTTAATACTAATAACAATAACCTGTCAGTAAGCTAATTCTGGAGAAAGAACACAAACATCGGGGAAGTAGTTGTAACAAAGGTTGGCTTTTACTTGAGCTTTAAACGCATTGAAAGGCAAGTCTAGCAAAGAAGAGGGTATCTTGGGTGTTATAAAAGGTTATACCAAGCCCAACAAATGAGTTATGAACCTTATGAAGCCGGTGAAACCTGGCACGTAGTTTGTCCTTATTTCTAGTGTTAACACTGTGAATATCACTGTTTTTAGTGTACAAGTGTAAATTTCGTCTAATATATAAGATGTTGGCGAAAATAAAGGGGTCAAGGGTCACGGTATAGTCACCAATTCACGGACCGATCGCGGCAAACGTAGCTTAACCTGATCGATCGATTGTTATTACTTAGCCCTGGATTACCTTCCTTTTTTGTTAGCCTGTGCTGTCCCACTACTGGGCAAAGGCCTCTCCAGATCCTTCCAGGAACCTACCTTAGCATATAAAAATAATACCTAATCCTACTGTCCTATTTAGGTAGGATTGCCACAGTCGTGTAGGACCCTGAAGGAAATAGCGATGGATTTTGAAACACCGCCTATTTACTATGCATAGTTCTTTAGCGTGGGATCGCCCCTTGATATTTTTTGCTTATAGCGCAATCAAGAATATTGTAATTAATGACTGATTGATTGATTTAATCCAGGGTCAAGTGAACAGATAACTCAACTGTTTTTATCTTATCGTATGCTGCACCGGTCGACGTCACCACGTCAACGCCGGCTGTCGCTGACAACCTCTGTCTCTGCGCCGCGAAGTGCTCTGTCTCGCATATGGTCTTAGCGTTATGCTGAGCGATGGCTGTTTTGCGTGAATGTGACGCATATTTTCCGAACTTGTTCTTTTTTGTGTTTGTGTTCTTTCTCTGCGTCATATTGGTCACACGTATCTTACACGTCAAACGTATTTTCTTTCTTTCTACCATTAGATACATATTGTTACTAATTAGGCAATACAAGCCTACCTACTAACAATTAAAATCAACCCTTGTCCTTTATAGCGTACTGATGGCATAAAGTTCAAACATCTTTGGCCCAAGTGTACCTACAGGTGAGACGGCGCAGGATGGAAGGTGGGCCTTTTTCTGTAGGGAAGTGCCGCATACGCACTTGAGATCTGAGCCGTCCATGAACCCCCATCTGTGGAGATTGTCTTTGCTGCAGCTGACTTAGGTTCGAAGTCTATTTAAAGATTTCCAAATCAACCTAGATGTAGTCTGACAGAAACGTTGAAAGGAAATCGTTTGGCTTGGTATGGGGAGGAAACGCATGTGACTAAAAGTGTATAAATGTTGATGGATGGAGAGGGAGAACGAGGCCAAAAAAAAGGTCTCACGTAACATGGGACAAGGACAGGAAGATGATAATAGTAGGTTCCCTACCTAATGCTTTTGATTATTTGGCAGTGGCAGTGACGCAAGAATTTCGAAGAAAATAGCGCCAAATACAGGCTGGCAGGGACGCGCAAACTGAAACCATGAATTCAGCACGATTCTAGACTCCCTACATAGAGTAAACATTTTTCGTAGGTTATTAAAACAATCTGCTATTTCATAGAAAAGTGCCATACCTACGCGGTCAAAATACAGGGTGGCCGGAACATTGACGTCCAAAAATAAAATTTAGGTCCCTCGTATCGTGGGGTATCCGAATCACCCCCATGTATGTTCCGCGACTTTTCATAGTTTTCGAGTTACGAATTTTTTTCTGATTTTTTGAGAATGATCGACCTGACCAATCTAAAAAATGGCTTTGTCGAGATTTTTTTTTTGCAACTGAATCTTCGTGAGTAGTACTTTTATGCATAAAATAATCAGCTTCGTAACTGTGATGAAAGTTATGAAAAAGTTGGTCTAAATTGCTAATTTTTTTATGATTATGAAAGCTGAGAGTCTGGCGCATTCTTGAAGCCTACTTAGGAACCATGAAGTTTCCTGTTTAAATTTTTTATTTAAAGTTAAAATGCTAAGCCATAATTTACCGAACCTAATTTTTTCACTTTAGACCAACTTTTTCATAACTTTCATCACAGTTACGAAGCTGATTATTTTATGCATAAAAGTACTACTCACGAAGATTCAGTTGCAAAAAAAAAATCTCGACAAAGCCATTTTTTAGATTGGTCAGGTCGATCATTCTCAAAAAATCAGAAAAAAATTCGTAACTCGAAAACTATGAAAAGTCGCGGAACATACATGGGGGTGATTCGGATACCCCACGATACGAGGGACCTAAATTTTATTTTTGGACGTCAATGTTCCGGCCACCCTGTATATGGCAGAGGTAATTTTATTTTTAATAACCGGTGAAATATGTTTACTCTAGGGGTTCACAATCATTGTAATTTAAAACATTCAAAATCTAGTCGCAGTCGCATCTCGGCGACAAACAACTGTCAAAAACTTGTCAAAATGTAGGGAAATTAGAGGTATTTTTGACAGATTGAGACTGAGATCAGATTGTGAACGTTCTTAAAATTACGAGAATTGCCTCTCAGGTTGCGCGTCGATGTCTCCTGCTACCATGTACAGAGTACAATACATACAATATATACGATTATCTATTCTAACTTAGAGGCTTCTTAAATTTTTTTATTTGGTTTAGCCTATACTGTCCCACTGCTGGGCAAAGGTTACCCCCAAGTCCTTCCTCGGAGGAACGCCTTTCCCGTGCCACCTCGATCCAGCCCTCGCGGTACGCGTCCAGGTCATTTCGCCACCGTTTTCTAGGCCGTCCTCGGCGGCGCCGTCCATCTTCACGCACCCATGGTGTGAAAACTTTTTCCCAACGGTCATCCTGTATGCGGCTGATGTGACCCGCACAATACGTCTATTATACCCGTTTTGTTTTCTTCATGAATTACTTATCAAACTTCAATTTTTTGTAGTAGTAGATGAACGGACAGATGTAGCAAAATAAACTTTCTCCTGTGTCCGGACGCCAGCACATCAAGTGACTACAATCTGTCAAATTGCTTTAATAGATTTTCAACTTTATCGCTCTAGCATTAAGGTTCAAGGTTGATTGGGAAAATTTTACAGTTTCGGGTAGCTTGACCTGCTGGCGTCTGTACGTTCGTAGTTCTTAGTATTTGATATAAGTGGGTAGGCACCTAATGCACTTAACCCGGTACCCTCCTTAAGGTGATGATCGAGCAAAACATAACAGGTCTATTCACTTTCTGCCGCAGATAACCCTGATACTGCATTGCAAGCAGTTTTCATTCGCCAGTGATAAGTTTATTAGCACATACAAGATGGCAGGCACATCGACGCGCAAAATGTAACCATGCATTCATCACACGATTCCAGAACCTAACGTAGACTTTTTTATGTCGGTTAACAAAAAAAAGTCAGCCGTTTTATAGAAAAGTGCTATACGTACGCGGTCAAAATGTATGGAACAGCTTATTTCTTTTTTATTAACCAACGAAAAATTTGAACGGCTCAGAATCATGAAATTACAGACTCCAGCACATCAAGCTACTACTCTGTCATCTATCTCTGTTGTCTATCTACTACTGTGTCTATCTGTCAAATTTCTTTAATAAATTTTCAACGTTATCGCTATAGCATTATCGGGTAGCTTGACCTGCTGGCGTCTGTCTGTACATACTCTAGTCCCTGCCACCCAGCATAAAGTCTCGATCTTCAGTCTTCAGTGTACCCTGGCTGAAGAGCTTAATTTATTAAGGCATGCACAGGATAGCCCGGTTAACCAGCCGACGACCCCCTTTTTTTTTTCTTTTTTTTTCCCGGCTGGCGATGTCTGTCAGACTCTTATACTGACTAAAAACCACCCCGGTGTTCCATCTCACACCTACGCCGGGGGTCGCGGGAACGTATGATCCTTCCGCAACGCCAACGACCTCCTGGGCGTCAGCCCAGTCACTGCGAGACACAAGAAAAATTACATCTTCAGTGCCAGTGCCATAATGTCAAGCATTAGATTTGCGAGATTCGTTTGAAGTTAAAGTTTTATTTTTCCGTAAAAATCATGGAAATCACGTTAAGCCGTTGGTTCCGGCTGTCATTCTCGGATGTTTGACAGTCGTTACGGGTCATTAGAAGCCCGAAAGTCTGACAACCAGTCTTACCAAGGTGTATCGTGTTACCCAATAACTAGGTTGTTGAGGTCCGATAGTCTGTCGCTCCATGTAAAATAGATGGTATTCAACTGCACCAAGTCAGACTGGAAGCCGAACCCAACATAGTTGAGAAAATGCTAGGCAGATGATGATATCTTTATAGAATTAACACTACTTTCCATAGTTTCTTCTTTATGTATCGACGGCGAACATTTGTAATTTTATATTCCCTACCTATTAAGGCCCAGTAGAGGGCCACTTAATTGCGCATTAATTTGTCACATATTCTATTTTATTTATTTAAGAAAAGCACAGCCACATCACGTACATTAAACTTATGCTAGAATAATCTTAATAACTAAAGGACTAAAGTACAGACGCCAGCAGGTCAAGCTACCCGAAACTGTCAAATTTTCCCAATCAACCTTGAACCTTAATTCTTTGGCGATAAAGTTGAAAATCTATCAAAGAAATTTGACAGATTGTAGTAGCTTGATGTGCTGGCGTCTGTACGTGACAATTACGGCGTACATAGCATTGATTATATATCTTGCTGCCTTGAAAAGTATAATATTATGCTAAACTAAAACTAATATAAACTAAAACAGACGTAAGATGGGTAATAAACATGAAGAAAAAATTAAGAATAAAAACGATACTTAATTAAAATTAAAAAATTAAATTCGGACAATTAATTATTCGGACTAATATTTTACTGAAATTTTGGGCGCTGTCCCTAAAAACTTCAGCGCCATATTGCATTAGTCAGTAACGATGAACTAGGATTATTGATTAGGTTGATTTTGGGTTAGCGTTATTTCAATCTGGAGTAATTCAGTGAATAGGGCTTTAGTTATTATTGGGTATAGAGTATATTAATACCAACCTGTAACTACCCCACTACAGGCCTCTTCTCATCGCAGAGAAGGCATGAAGATTAATCTCCACACTAGGCAATTTCAAACTTATAATTACTAAACTAAAGTTCAGGTTTTCTCACGATGTTTTCCTAAACCAATGTCGATTAGTAAGTACTAACATATTCATTGAAAAAGTTACACAAAATTACATACGCATTAGGCTGCTACAATCTGTCAAATATCTTAATAGATTTTCAATTAAAACACTAAAGCATTAGATTCAAGGTTGATTGGAAAAATTTGACAGTTTCGGGTAGCTTGATCTTCTGGCGTCTATACCTACTTGCCTGGTTTAAAACCCAACCTCGTGCATGAGAGCCGGGCACCTTAATCACTGAACCATCACTATTATGGAGTATAAAGATCGATAGTTGTTTCATAATTGGTCTGAGACTCTTTACAGGTTTTCAGACGAAAAATCGATTAAAATAAAAAAATAAAATGCTTGTTAGGTATGTGTCTACATAACAAGCATTTTATTTTTTTATTTTAATCGATTTCTTTTAATAACAAAGTAGGAAAAACAATAAAAAATCGTTAATGGTACCTACCTACAATATTTATCCATATCTTTTATCGATATTTCTTATCCTTGTCTCATTACTACAGAGATAAAGTTTTTTTTTTAATTAATTGAATTTGCTAATCAGCGCAGCTTTCTCTTTCCCCGCACCCTTACCGCACCTCAAAAATTAGAAGATCTCGAATCAGAACAAAATTTTCAACAAGCGCGGCGGTTACCTGCGCTTTCTTTGACCTCCATGCAGTTTTGAATAGCCAATTCATTTATTTTTCTAAACTCAACATACGGAACCCTGCGATCTTCCTCAAGCGTTTGATCGACGTTTGGACTACATCGTAGTACTATATAACACAAGTAGCATTGTTTTACAATCAAATCGCGCTCTCCAATATTATTAGTCGGTCTACGTTCGGTGTTGCCAGTTGTTGTGCTCATAATTATTAGAACAATGGAATTAAAAGTGCTTTTTATTTTGGCTTTCGTAGCTGTCGCACAATGCAAATGTGGGTTCATGTTATCAATACCGTTGATTTGTTTGAATTTGTAACTTTTTACGTAGGTAATGAAACTTCTTTTTTTGTTAATTAAGTATTTTGTTTTAAATTAAAGTTGTTGGTTGCAGTGATATCGTTATCTTGTCTTCAAATACGTGCGTTCGTGGATGGGCACAATTCCCGACGCCTCCTTGCCGCCCAAGGAAAAATTGCTGGACAGCCTGCTGCCTCGGAAATGAAGATGATGGTCTGTAACTTCATTAATACTATCTAAGATGCTGCCCAAACGTAGAACACCGTAAAATGCTCAGTTTTTTGTCGCACAGTCAGGGGTACATTGGTTCTACATATTCAAGCAAAAAAAAAATTAGTGTATTGCAAAACAGGGATTAAAAAATATTTTTCGTCGCATACCTAAACTAAATCTTAAAATGTTAAACGTAATCTATCATATTTTTTTTCCACTGAGCCGTGCATTTATTTTTTAATTTAATTAAAACTGTATAATTACTTTAATTTTGGTGGTCATTCGATTCAACTAACATCAAACGCATCGCTCGCGCTGTTTTGGACCTTATTTGGAGTTATTCCGGTCGGATCCCCTGAACTGATCCCTTGCTGGTTGTTATTACGTTTTAATTCTGATCCACTATAAACTTGTCATTCCGTTCTGATCCCCTTCTTCGTTTGTTTTTATTCCGGTCGGATCCCCTAGTTATCTATTAACAGATTTTTGGGACAGTTAGCAACAAAAAATACCTACAGGGTTTATTGAAATACGTATGTTCGTTATTCTTATTGTAATGGGTGTGCATCTCAGACTAAGTGTCCTGCAGACGGAGCCTTTAAGAGAGACGCGTGTTCTTTTCTAGTATCAGTGTGCATGATTAGGGAAGGGTCGACCGAAAGCATATCGATGGAATCTGTAGTTCATAGATTTTTTGCGGAAAGTGCACAGGAGTGAAGCGGCGGATAGAAACTAGTACCTACCTACTATAATAAAATGTGTACTTTGTTAAATAAAAATTATGGACACATATGGTATTAGGTAAAAATTCATGTAACTATTTATTACCAATGAAGGGTACAACTTAAATAAATACTCAGACGCATATTTTTACGATTTTATTTGCTGTAGGGAAATTTACACATACTTAGATTAGATAACAATGAAATTAATTGAAATTGTATATTTTGCAAATTCGATGTTGGTAACATTTCGGATATCCTTCGAATAATGTTGGCACCGAAACAGGCTTTAGGCTTTACCCTAAGAGTAGGGTATAAGAATTCTGTAAACCTCTATGGTCGTGATTTGTCGAACCACATAAATAAAATCTTTGTAAATAAAAATAAACACTTGTACTTTGAATAATCAATGCGGTAAGAATTCAGAAAAATAATAGGCTTTTAGGTTAAAAATAAACAGAAAGGGAAATTAGTTGCAATTATTGGTGTTAGTCTGATTAGAGTAGATATTTGCATGATTGTGTATTTGTTTAATGAGTGAGGTGTAGGTATGTGTGAGGGTAGTGCGTAGTGGGGGGGAGGGGGGATATAATGTTTTATATTGGCTTTTTTGGGACAACAAGTAGTTTTTCTGTTTCTTCATAATTTAATTCCCGGAGCCAGCTACTTGTATAGTTTTGAATTTGGTTTTGGAGAGGCTATAAATTGGGAGTATCCTATTTATTTTATTATATAGAAAGCAGCCAAGATAGCAAAAGAATCGACGGGAGGAAGTAGTCGACAGCCAGATGTGTTGGCGGTCTATGGGATCGAATCGTCTACTTCTGTGGGAGAGTGAGTGGTTGAAGGTAGTGAGGCCATGCTGTTTTATAAAATTATTCCTCGGATTAAATTATCCGGCGTTGGAAAAGTTAGCCCTTAAATAAAAAACTCTTAAATAGGTACTCCTTTAGTTAAGCCATAAATATGTCAAGTATAAAAAGATATTTGCAGGTACAAATTTTTAAAACAAACCGGGTGCGGTGACTTGGCCAAGACGAAAATGTAGAGTCGTTGTTCCTCAATACTAACATACACGTTTTGTAGGTATGTTTTGTTGCTGACTGTCCCAAAAATCTGCTTAGATAACTAGGGGATCCGACCGGAATAAAAACAAAAGAAAAAGGGGATCAGAACGGAATGACAAGTTTATAGTGGATCAGAATTAAAACGTAATAACAACCAGCAAGGGATCAGTCCAGGAGATCCGACCGGAATAACTCCTTATTTGTTGCCACTGTCAATTACCTAATATAGGAAATCAGGTTATGGACGAGAATTAAAAACGGAATTTATGAAATTAAATAATGTACTTTATATTTAATTTAACGTGACACAGGGAAGGTTTATGTCTGACTCCTAGCACAGCGGATATAAAAAGGAACGAGCTGATAGGAGGTGTTGGTTTTTATACGAATCAGAAAGTGACATTGTTGCCATTATTAAAAAATAAGAATCGATTAATTTTTGCACATTTAAATCGACTAAATACCAACACGCCCCCTCAAAAATTCATTATTAATCACAAACACAACAAGCTAATTTGTTACAATATACATAAATAATCAGAACATAAAAGCCTTCCAAGTGACTCCTGGGAGAATAACAATATATGGTCCAACATTTGTTGCTAGGATTAGGAAAACCAGGAAAACCTAATCAGACCATTTCATAAAAATCAATAAATTAATGCAATTGACAATTAACACAATAAACATAAAATCATTGTTTACACAAACCAATTTCATCTCTATGCTGGTTAAACGTGACAGCTGGTAGCGGTTTTGTCAGCACATCCGCTATTTGTTTACCTGTGGGTACATAATACAATTTTATTACATTGTTTTCAACTTGCTCTCTAGAAAAGTGATACTTGATGTCAATGTGTTTGGACCTTTTGTGACTAGTCGGGTTATTTGCTATACTAATACAACCATTATTGTCTTCATAAACAGAAATTGGATTGACAATATTAAGTTTAACACTATTTGCAAGAGACTTTAGCCATAATGCTTCTTTTACAGCTTCGAATAATGCCATGTACTCAGCCTCAGTCGAAGAAGCCGCTACAGACATTTGCCTCTTTGTATTCCAGGTTATTGTACTGCTATTAAATAATTTAAATAAATAACCCGTTGTACTTTTTCTATCATTGACATCATTACCACCCCAATCTGAGTCTACATACCCACATAAGATATTATCAAAATTATTACACCTGTTGTATGTTAATTTTAATTCTATTGTGCCTTTCAAATATCTAAGTACTCTTTTGAGACATTGCCACAACTCTTTATTATTGTTGTTTGTGTATCTGCTCAAAATATTAACGCTTGCACTTAAATCTGGACGAGTACACAACATAACATACATTAAACATCCAATAAGATTGCGACAAGGTGCATTATATTCACTGTCTATGTTTAGAGCTTCGTAATTAGGTTTAACTTCTAATGGGGTACTTACAGCATTGCAATCAGACATACAAAATTTGTCTATAATTGTTTTTATATAAGCACTTTGATCTAATGTTACTTTATTTTGATGTTTAGTAATTCTAATGCCAAGAAATAATTTGATTTCATTTAAATCTACCATTTTAAATTTACTCATAAGGTAATTCTTAATACTGTTCATTATATGCTGGTCAGAACATATCAAAACTAGGTCATCGACATAAAGTAAAATGTAAATATTTTTACTAATATCACCCTTATCTAAAATATAAATACATCTATCAACTGATGAATTTACAAAGCCCTTTTCTTTAAGACATTGATCAAACAATTCAAACCAACATCGTGCAGCTTGCTTTAACCCATATAAAGCTTTATTTAGTTTACAAACATAATCGTCTTTACTAAATACCCCCTCTGGAACTTTCATGTAAATTTCTTCCTTTAAAATTCCATTTAAAAATGCAGTTTTAACATCCATGTGATGAACTAATAATTTATATTGATTCGCAAAACTAATCATAAATCTAAAACTGGCTAAACGAGCAACAGGGGCAAAAGTTTCATTGTAATCGATTAAGTACTCTTGACTAAAGCCCCGAGCAACAAGACGTGCTTTATATCTTAATGGATTACCAAATTCATCATTTTTAATACTAAAAATCCATTTGCAATCAACTATATTTTTATTATTAGGTTTAGGTACTAATGTCCAAGTATCATTAGCTAAAAGTGAATCTAATTCAACCTTGATCGCATCTTCCCAATGAGTTCTATCGCCCCGATTTTTTATTTCATGAAATGAAGTAGGTATTTTGCAATTGATTGATTCAGCACATAATAAAACATCAGCTATTTCTTTATAGGATATAGGGGGACGACCTTTGAGCCTATCACTCCTTCTTAACTGACAAGAATCATCGATATTTTTATTAGAGCAAGAAGTTTCATTAGAACTTTGTTTATCATCAACATTGGGCTTTAGTATGTTATTAGGGTCATTTAACTTGCGAATTTTACTACAACGACCCAATTCATCAGATTTAGAATTATCTGATTTGCAATCATGTACTATTGAACTATCTGATTTTAATTCCACTGATTTTGAACCATCCAATTTTGAATCATTGGATTTAGTTCCATCAGTTTTGAAAGTACCAGATCGAGGACTGTCAAAACTTTGAGAATTAACTGGCACTGATTTTGACGTCACGTCCATATTATCAGTTTTGAGGAAATGTTCGATTTCATTTCCTTTCAATTTTAATGCAGGCCTCGACTGCAGAAAACTCTCTTCATCTACTATGACATCTCTAACTGTTTCATATTTTTCACTTTTTATGTTCCATACTTTATAGCCATTTGGTACATACCCTACCAGAATACCCTTCCAAGACTTTTCTTCAAATTTGGTTTTAGTGGTTTTATTATGCACATACACGGTAGAACCGAAAACTTTTAAATATTTAATTATAGGTTTTTTATCGTGCCACAATTCAAATGGTGTTTGAGTTTGTTTCAAAGCGCGGGTAGGTGTAATATTTATTAAATATACTGCAGTTAATACTGCCTCACCCCAAAAACACTTGGGCAATTTAGCACCGTTAATTAGAGCACGGGCTTTTTCTGTTATTGTCCTAACCATACGCTCTGAAACGCCATTTTGTTGTGGTGTTCTAGGAATAGTAAAGTGATATGAAATTCCTTTAGAAACACAGTATTCTTTCATTTCATTGGACAGGTATTCCCTTCCATTGTCACAATACAAATTAACCAATTTTAAATTAAATTTAGCCTCACTTTTTGCTACGAAATCTTTAAAAACCGTGAAAACATCTGATTTATATTGTATCAAGTATGCCACACAGTAGTGAGTAAATTGATCAACAAACAAAACAAAATAACATTTATTATCGATTGTAGAAGGAGTGACGGGCCCACACACATCAGTATGAACAACAAATAACGGTCGTTTAATATAATTTTTGTCTTTAGAGGAATTAAATGGCAATCGTGTCTGTTTCCCGTTTATGCAAGCTTCACACAATTTGTTGTCAGGCGATACTGTTTTAATTAAGCTTACGTCGTCAACCATATAGTTATTTTTCAAGTCAATGAATTTTTGCTTACTTATATGACCTAACCGTTGATGCCACAAATCGTAATTATTATCATGACTTTTGCATAATTGAGAAACATATCGATTAATCTTTACTACAAAATCAGTAGAAATTAAATTGTTCAAAGCCATACCTTGCATTATGATTTTACCGTCTTTACTGATATGGGTTCCTTGTTGATCGAAGGTGATTGTCATACCGGCCTGTTGCATCCTCGTTACCGACAGGAGATTGTAGGGTACATCACGGCAAAATAGCACGTCCTCCAGCGTACCATGAATGCCAGTGTTACTGATGACTTGCAATGTGCCCTTTTTGGTGGCTGAAATAAAAGCACCATGCTTAGCAACTGAAATTTTTAAAGGATTATTTAAATTTGTGTGGGTACTGAAAAGGTCTTCCCTGTTAATGATGTGATCCGATGCTCCTGAATCCAGCAGGAAAGTTATTTGGTTACCCTTCGTGACACCTGGGTAATTACCAAACATGAATGCAAACCCGGAAGCTTCACTGGTAAATGTTGCTCCTTCTGTAAGCTCCACTGCTTGAATAGTTCGCGGTTTATCTGCAGGTTTACGTTGATTCATTCGTTTGTAGTAGTAACAATCATTTTTGACATGACCTTTACGTCCACAATGGTGGCACTGGACGAAAAATTTCTTCTTAGCCTTGAACCTTTGCTGGTGGTTTTTAGGCTTCTTAGGTTCTGATTTTAGTTGGTTGAAATTTTGAGCACTGTTTTCGACGTGTAGAATCTTGTTAACGGTCTCACTACCCTCATTTCTTAATTTAACCTCGTGATCCAATAATCTTGTTTTGACAAATGCTAAGGTCAAATTATCTTCAGATAATGTCTCTATTGCAGTTATAACACCGTCATATGAAGTTGGCAACGTGAGAAGTAAGTGAGACACCTTGTCGGTTTCTTCTAGTTTCGCTCCAGCCGCCAGCAATTCCGTAATTAGATCATCAAATATATTGAAGTGCTTTACTAACGTAGTGTCACCTTGAAGTTTTAAACCCAACAGCTTTTTCCGTAGCGCCAACTGAGTCGCCAAACTTTTTCTCTCGTACAATGCGTCCAAGTTTTTGAAGATTTCACGTGCCGTATAATCGTCTTTCGCGAAACCGAGGAATGAATCTGCCAAATATTCAACAATGATACTTTTCGCGATTCGGTTGCTCTTCACCCAAACTTCCGATCGTATTTCTGGTTCCATGTTGATATCTTTCATAACGTCCATCTCGGTCAACAACGCTTGAACCCGAAACTTCCAAACGCTATATTTCTCACCGTCGAACGGTTTAATGTTTCGTTTAATTTTCAAATTCTCCATAATGAAAAATATAGGTACGAAATATAACAGCCAGTGAGAAACAAATTAAACACTTACTTGATTAGCGCAATACTTAACAAAGTGTAACTGGGCCCATAACCTATAGGAAATCAGGTTATGGACGAGAATTAAAAACGGAATTTATGAAATTAAATAATGTACTTTATATTTAATTTAACGTGACACAGGGAAGGTTTATGTCTGACTCCTAGCACAGCGGATATAAAAAGGAACGAGCTGATAGGAGGTGTTGGTTTTTATACGAATCAGAAAGTGACATTGTTGCCATTATTAAAAAATAAGAATCGATTAATTTTTGCACATTTAAATCGACTAAATACCAACACCTAAAAAAACTTTTTTTTTTTTCAATCCCATGACAATTCTTTTAAGCCGCCACTGAAAAGTCATAGGAAAGCAAAGGACACAATCTCGTTTACTTGAATTTTTACCAGTAATTTTGGCTTATAAACCAAATTACTGAACCGTTTTTGATGGGACCAATCTGTTAAAATAACCATTCAATTAAAAAAGAATTTAGCAAATCGGCTTATAAATAAAGGAGTTCTGAGATAAAAAACATAAAAAAACATATTCAACCGATTTGATAGGCTCCTCCTTTTTTTGAAGTCGGTTAAAAAGCTTCTCACCACGACTAAATAACTTTAGTAAATTCTAGCTATCATCATTATCTGTTTAGCCTTTTCCAAACTATTGGAGTCTGCTTTAAATCTAACCAAGTGCAGCTCTGTTGAATACCAATATTTTACATGGAGCCACTGCTTATCTAACCTACACAACCCAGTTACTAGTCTTACCAAGAGATATCGTACTAACCGAAAGTCTTTTGGGGCTTCTGACTACCCGAAATGACAGAAAGATCTAAGAATGTCAGCCGGGCCCGGGTACAAAGGCTTTTCAGACACGGAAGCGTTTAATTAATTTGAGTATTGAATTGAAAAAGAAACTGCCCTGTAGGTCCTCGTCATCCATAAGTAAAGTTAGAAGAATTCCTGATCTCTGTCTTGATAATTTTGCCGTATATGCAGCTCTGGAACAATCATTGATGACCAGCCTTGGTCACTGCAAGTCGACAGTTTCAGGAAACCAAGAGCAGTGGTGGCCCAGTGGTAACGGCCGTGACTTACGAGTTGTAGGACGTAGGTTCGAACCCAGACAGGCGTTTTACTTTGTGTAAATTATTTTATCACTACTGCCCTCAAAACGGTGAAGAAAAACATCGTGAGGAAACCGGCATGTCCTAGAATCAAAAATTCGAAGACGTGCCCGCGTGGTAGATTATGCCCACTCCCTCTCGAAGAGAGGAGGCCCGCCCCTAAAGTGTAACGTTCAGCGCAAAACGCAAGTTAAAAGAAAAATAATGAAAATTATAGCTACTTATTTATTAATACTTTCCTTGGTTCAGGTATGGGATGAGGAGCTGCAGGCCAAGGCGTCCAAGTGGGCAAAAAAACACCTAAATCACCACAACCCAGATAAATCTGTCGGTAAGTATTAGATGTTAAAAAAAAATATTTGAAAAATAATACCTATATTCTAATTTAACACTTCATATCACCCTTCAGAACGTAGATCCATGCGAGACACAATAGCGTATTAATTGTGTCTGTAATTACGGTATTCAATAGGTCAATCAAGATAATATTTACATTATATCGCCGGTTAAGAACCAGATGATCGTATCCACAAATTCACGTATTTTGGGGAAACGCGATTAAATGAACAGAATCGCGAGATGGTGAAATAGTCTTCCATTTTTACCTTTTATTACAATGAGTACCTATAAAGTAAATGGATGAATTATTGTTTTTTTCCAAACCGTAACTAGTTTATAAGAGTATTTTAAAATAAATTGTATGATTACCATTATATATATTTTTTAACGGTTGACATACATTGTTTTGATTAAGTATCAAAACAACGTGCAACAATATAGATTGATTTGGCTTTGATATGTTTCATATTCACTAACAATTTTATCCTTTATTTCAGACATTTTGACGTAAATATTTGATTCAAGGCTTAGCTGTACGTCATTTTGGCACATTACTTAGGACGGTAATTTAAAATGTTGTGTCATAATCTCATTTTCGATAAATTTGAATATACGTTCATCTGGTTCTTAAATGGCGATATAAGCTAAAATTTGAAATAATAATGTGTACAGACGCCAGCACACCAAGCTACTACAATCTGTCAAATTTCTTTAATATATTTTCAACTTTATCGCTAAATATTAAGGTTCAAGGTTGATTGGGAAAATTTGACAGTTTCGGGTAGCTTGACCTGCTGGCGTCTGTACATGTGAAAACATAAGCAAAAGAATCATAGGGCATCAAAAAATTCGTCAGCATCGCTGTCAACAGGAACAGTGCCCAGGGTATAAGGAAAAGTACCTATACCTACTTTTCCTTTGTAAATTGTAGCCAGGGCGGCGCAAGTTACTCATAATACCTAATATGTAACATATTAGGTATTATGAGTAAGTAATATGTTATTTATTTATCGAATTCGAAATTTCCAATTTGTAATTGTAACAAATTACATATTGGAAATTTCGACTTCGATAATAGGTAAGTACGTACTTGTGGCCAAAGAGCTGGGGAGCAAGTTACTACAATAAAAACATGATCCATGGTTATTACGTTAACATGTCCTATTTCTATCCTTGAGAGCCGGGTGATCTGTCATTGACCATCGGTGACCATCGTACGGTCATCATTTTTTTTTTTTCTGGCTGGGAAATCATCATGTCACTTCTCCCGCTCTGGGCGGAGCGGGAGGGCGTGTCAGATTTTTACTGACTAAAACCCACCCGTGTTCCTTCAGTTGCCTATGCCACGGGCCACGGTATCTCTTTCGAACAACCCGCGGCCCTGGCAGGGAGATAAGTAACCAGAGTCGTCGTATACAGTTGAAGTTTAGTAAGAAACCGATGGATGTTTTCCGATACAATTTAGTTTAATTAATAGAAGACAAACAGTTAATTAACAGTTAAGTAGCTTAATTGAATCTGTTTTTTTTTTTTAATTTTCTACCTTACCTTTCTCTATTTATGATTGTGCATTAAAGATCTCGAGATAAATATAGATTTAAGGCTGATTTTTTTAATAGTCGGATAATCTGAAGAATAAATATGACAGTTTGACATCCTATTTTCTATACAAAAGCTGTCAAACGGCAATAATTATTTAGATAAAAGTTATTTGACTAATGAAAAATCAGCCAAATCCAGCCAGCCAGCCAGCCAGCCAGCCAGTCAGCCAGTCAGTCAGCCAGTCTAATGAAATATCTAGCCGTCGATAATAAGCCCACGTCCTGACTGAAAGCGACTGTCGTGCGAGTACGCGATCTTTGCATTCGTTTTATAAATGAATACTAGCTTCTGCCTGCGATTTCTTCTGCATGAAATTTCTTGTTCCCCGATCTACCTCGTCGCATCGCATCGCCTACCCGCGCTTTTACTTCGATTTCGCTTAGTACCGCTCTTTCTAACTTTTTTATCTTTTTGCTCGGTTTCTAAGACTAGTAGAAATAGCCTTCCTCAAGAATTGGGCTATTAAATGCAAATGATAAATGGTAATCGATCGCGAAATCACGGATCCACGCGACAGTTGCTTTCTGTTAGGAAGCAGGGTACGAAGCAAGTCATTAAATCGCTGTCTTTAACTAGGAGACTAGGGATTAGCAGCTCGGAGTTTGGATTTATGCCCGGTTGATGGCAATGGGCTCGCCTGCTATTACATGGGGCTTAAACATAACTGGCAAATGAGGGCGTACTATAGGTAGGTACAGACGTCAGCAGGTTAAGCTACCCGAAATTGTAAAATTTTCCCAATCAACCTTGAACCTTAATGCCTTAGCGATAAAGTTGAAAATCTATTAAAGAAATTTGACAGATTGATATGCTGGCATCTGTACTTTGCTTTGCGTAAAAAAAAAACGTAGTCAAGAACATGAACATGATAAAGATTTTAGACCGTTAGCTTCTAATGTGTGTCACCTGTCTGTCTACTTTGATGTGTTATGAAGAAAAAACTTTAAGACAATGAGACTAGGAGGTAATGAGGCTATCCTACTTTAGCTTAGAAACTAGTCTACTGTGTTGTTTTTCAATAGTAATATTTTAACACTTTCACTGGCTGTGTCTGCCGGTGCCTCACACACAGGTCGAGCTATTCTGTAAAAATCTTTACGTCAAAACTTAGGTGAAGTGAGCTGCCAATAGTAAAAATCCCCAGTAACAGCTAAAATGACAGCCGATCGATTCTGTAAAAATCTCACCATGAAAAGTTAGGTGAAGTGAGCTTAGAGTGAGCTGTCAATAGTGTCCAATCCCTAGCATTAGTTGGAATGACACCTCACTCCACGCTCACTTCACCTAAGTTTTCACGGTGAGATGGTTACAGAATCGCACTGCAGCTCAGTTGAAGCTCACCTCACCTAAGTGTTCACGGTGAGATTTTTACGGGGATATCGACGCGCAACCTGTTACCATGGAGGACTATAGGTACATGATTCTGAACGCCCCTGCGTTGAAACGTTTCGTCGGTTATTAAAAAATAAACGCTATCCTACCTATTGCACTTTTCTATGAAACAGCTGACCGACGAAAAATTTCAACGCACAGGGGATTCAGAATCATGTAATAAACAATCAGGTACATATATGTATATAAAAGCCGGGCGATTCTGTAAAAATCTCACCGTGAAAACTCAAGTGAAGTGAGCTTGATGTGAGCTGTCAGTAGTGTCAATCCCTAGCATTAGTTGGAATGACAGCTCACTCCACGCTCACTTCACCTAAGTTTTCACGGTGAGATGGTTACAGAATCGCACTGCAGGTTGCTTCAAAATCCCGTCACCCTGTAAAATTACTAAAATAGTAATGAAGAATTTTTGTCCGTTTTCTTACTTTTTTTCGGGGGCGAAGCAAAAGCTAGTGTGAAATAAAATATTTTGAATTTGACTTACAATGATTTTCTGCAGGTTCCAATAGATTCACGACGGGTGAGAATTTACATTGGTACTCAACAACCGATCCCAACTATGTACTTCAGCCGAATTCAGCCCTTGAGCCTTGGTTCGGTGAGAATGTCAACTTCACATTTGGAGCGATACAGGCCAGCGACTTTGACAAAGACTACGATATTGGGCATTACACTCAGGTTTGTGTAACTTGTCGAATTACGTGCAGCAAAAACAGAAATGGGTGTTGGTAATGCTTATAATATTGATAAACTCTAACACCGTTTAAGCGATTACCATGAAAATTGGCATAGAATATATAGTAGTTTTACCTAATGAAGCGGCGCCCGTCTTACACGTGGTAACCAAGTGTACGCACACGCTGTGAATGTGTGCGTGAAGACAGTAGCGTCAGCAACATCAGCACGTAACACACACACTTCCGACTTCGCCATTGTCTCGGACTGTACCGAAAGCTCCTGCGCTTACACACACATTCACCACTCTCCAGTTGATTGCCTTGTTAGTTGTTAGTGGTCGCAAGCGCCATTGAGCAGTCAGAGTGAGGCCCTAGGTTCGATTCCTAGGTCAGTGTTATTTGGTTTTCACATCGGGTATTTCCCCGTAGCACCACGGTGTTTAGCTCGGTGTAAAAATCAAATTACGATCAGGTAATTTATGTTTAAGTATTTAAAAATCAAACGTTGATTTACAGATTATGTCTGGACTTCAAAAGAGACCGTGACGATGATTTGTTTCGGCCTTTCTTCTAAGAGTAGGCAGATAGAAAACGCCGACCTCGTCTGGCTTTTAAAATATGATTGACGTGTAAAAGTGTTTGTTAGACATGCGCCGAATATTCGTTTTATATTCGGTACTCGGCGTATTCGGGTATTTCAACAGAATCATTCGGTTGAAATACCGAATGCATGCGGTTTAATTGATCATTGTAAATCAGCCTTTAGGGCAAAATAAATTAAAGGAATCCCATATTCTAACAATCATATTTATTATATCGTTTATTGTAAGGTACTCAAACAATGATATATTAAACACAGGTAATCGAATACAACCTAGCATTAATAGTTACATAAAATCAAGTATCCTAAAAGAACACTAATTTTTAATTGCAATAATCTCATTAGCAAATTACAATTATATTGTAATAGGGAAGGTTTTTTTTTTTTTTTTTCGGGATGGGAAATCATCAAATGACCCCTCCCGCTCTGGGTGGAGCGGAAGGGAGTGTCAGACTCTTACTGACTAAAACCCACCCATGTTCCTTCCTTCGCCCTTTATGTTCCGGGGTAGCGGTAACCCTTTCGGACAATCCCGCTGCCCCGGCAGGCTTCGACCCTGAGGGGCCCCTCGTTGCTGATGCTGACATCTCTTTGAGGCGCGCGTGGAACACTTACGCGCCATCCGGCACGGGCCTGGTCCTGATCGGGCGGTGAGCTACCCATTGCTCTCCGCCCGCAGGCCCGCGCCTACGGTGGCCGGTAGTCGTCGCTCGACTCCCGACGCCCGGGGCGTCTCCCGCGGCGGCTGGGACGGGAGGCTCTCCCCCTCATCCGTCCCGCCACCTCCTTCGCTAGCATGACTGCTTCGCAGAAGGAAGCGACTACGTCCCACTCCCTCTCGCTCCGGACCATGGCTTGCACCAGGGCCGGGCGCGAGAGGCCGCCGCCGCTGCCGATCGCCTCTACGAGGACACGGCGGTGCTCCGCCCAAGCGGGGCAGACCTCCACCGTGTGCTCCACCGTGTCCTCTGAGGGAAGGTTTACTTATGCACAATGAATGAACTATAGTGTTTTCTCAACTATGGCACTAATAAATCGCGGTCGCGGGTTCGATTCCCGCACGGAATTATATTTGTATGACCTACAAGTAGTTGTTCCGGGTCTGGCTGTTTGTGTGAGTTTAAATGTGAGTTTAAATGTTTGTAAACGCACCCACGATACAGGCGAAATTCCTAGTGTGGGGCAACGTTTAAAAAAAAAAATACTGGAACGGGGAACCGAATTATCCGACAATATATTCGGTTCGGTAAGAACTTAACCGAATGTTATTCGGTATTCGGTTATTCGGTGAAAAGACTATTCGGCGCATCTCTAGTGTTTGTACAGACGCCAGCACATCAAGCTACTACAATCTGTCAAATTTCTTTAATAGATTTTCAACTTTATCGCTAAAGCATTAAGGTTCAAGGTTGATTGGGAAAATTTGACAGTTTCGGGTAGCTTAACCTGCTGGCGTCTGTACAAACCTTTCAGAAATAAAATCATTTATTATTTTTACAGATGGTGTGGTCCGACAGCGTTTACGTAGGTTGCGCTATCTCACAAACATTCAAGAACGGGTGGAATAAATTCTTCGTTGTTTGTAACTACGGACCAGCGTAAGTTTACAGCTACTTATTACTTATTTATTCACAAAACACCGTTTTATTTCTTTAGATAATTACGTCAAAGAAGAGAGCAGCTAGAGAGGGAGAAGACAGAGAGGTACCTAGTACCTATTCTTAATCCCGGCGACATAGAGCTTTCTCCTGAGGGGCAATTCTCGTTATTTTAAGAACGTTCACAGTCTGATCTCAGTCTCAATCTGTCAAAAATACCTCTAATTTCCCTACATTTTGACAAGTTTTTGACATTTGTTTGTCGCCGAGATGAGACTGCGAGATTTTGAACGTTTTAAATTACGAGAATTGGCCTTCTGGTGTTGAATCTCATCGGGAAGGCTTGTTTTACTGAAACTGCCGACTCGCACTACTCGCAGTGACCAAGCATAATCAGCCTATAATATTGCCACTGCTGGGACATAGTCCTCCTCTCTTCGAGATAGAGTGAGCTGTAATCTACCACTCGGGCCCAGTTCGGGTTGGTAGATGTCTTGGATTTTTGGTTCTAGGACATGCCAGTTTCGTCACTGTTGTTACAGCAGTGGTGATGAAATAATTTACACAAAATAAAGTTCCAGGGTTTGAACCTAAACCCACAACCTCACATTCGCCGCCGGTACCATTGGGCCACCACTGCTTTTGGTTTCCTGAAACTGTCGACTTGCAGTGACAAAAGCTGGTCATCAATGATTGTTCCAGAGCTGCATACAGGGCCAAATTATCAGGAGATTTTCCTTTTTTTTTTTATTCCCTCGTTGGTCTAGTGATCACAAGAGCTACTGCCGAGCATAATGTCCTGGGTGCGATTCCCAGGTTGGGCAGTGTTATTGGGTTTTTCCGTCGGGAATTTCTCACTTCAGCTCGGACTCACATGCAGCCCGGAGTCTGGATTTGTGGCCGGTTGATTGCAAAAGGCTGGCCCTCTATACATGGGACTTTAACATAACTGGCGAAATGTGGGTGTAAGTACCTCTGGGTATAACTCTTTCTTTCTTTTATATACGTTTCCTTATCTTTTCAGAGGTAATATTTTGGGGAGAAAACCATATAAGGATAGTAATAGCCGCAGCAACAAGCTAATATGCGGCACTAAGAGTTGTAGCCGTCCTTATGGACCGAAGTGTAGGAAAAATTCATAATTTTTCGAAGGCGGTTTGACTACATGGAGGCCGTTTGCATTTAATTTTATTGTTATTTAAAACGTTATTCAAGGTATGCTGGTATTCTAAATTAAGTGTACTACTGTAATTTAATCAAATAAAGTACCAAAGTAATCTAATAAAAAATCTTTTTTTAATTTCGCTTTCTTTTATTAGAACAAATCGGTTTCCCTAATCTTCCCTTTATTTATAAACGGTGCTTAAAGTTAAGTAATGATTAGCGACTCTTTAATCATACATTTTTGATGTTAAATTTAATTAACGTTTATAAATAAACCCTCCATGTACAGACGAGTACTTCAAGCTACCCGAAACCGTAAAATTTTCCCAATCAACCTTGAACCTAATGCTTTAGCGGTAGCTTGATGTGCTGGCGTCTGTACATGTTATTGATACATTAACCATGTACCAATGACTAATGTGCACACAGGATTTATTTCATCTTGCTTTACGTGAGGCTGCTGTCTTCACGACTCTAGACTCAAGGTGCAGTCAACCATGTACCTATTAGCAGTGGTGGGTAACAGTAGCACTATGAAAACCGCCCTTACTGCTTCGACATATAGGCACTGCCAATGTAAAATTGTTACCCTGGTGTGCAATTGACTGTAGTTACCTACCTAGTCTGTAGTAGTCTACTGCTAACACGTCTATTTTGTTTAATTTTTAGGATACATGCATGAGCGTAGCTGGGGTGGGCAACCCCTACCCTAGAAACTTTTTTGCCCACCCTAGAAAAATCGACAATGGCGCCGATTCCCTTGTTCACAAACTAAACTAAATTCAAGTTCACAGTGCATCTTTTTCTTTCTAATTCATTAAGAAAAGGACTGAAGATAAATATCAGTTTAGTGGTGTCAAATCAGTCAGCGCCTGACGTAAATTGACGTATTTTTAGTAGCCATGTTTTTAATCACGTCTAAACTGTCTATGGAGTAGCTTATTTTGACAGGACTAAACTAATATTTATCTTCTGTCCTTTTCTTAATGAAATATAAAGAAAAAGATGCACTAAACTTAAATTTAGTTTAGTCTGTGAACAAGGGAAGCAGCGCCAGTATTGAAGAATTACTTTCTAATTAATCGTTTTTTTCTTAGAGCCGTACATTTTGACCAAGATGTCAGGTTTGTAGAGTTAGGGGCTTGGCTCTACATCAGATCTGATAACTTTTTAACAGTGAAAGCGTTATTTAAGTCTTGGCAACCAACTTTACGTGAAATGTTTTCGTGGGATTATTTATTACGAGGTGCCATTTATGATGACTGTGGTTAGTTCAGCTGGACGTCTGCCCCCCCTAGACAAAATCCCTAGCTACGCCAATGGATACATTTTGACTGAGGCAGGCCGCGCTGGGTGGAAAAAACAACATACATACATAAACTCACACTTTCTTCTCAAGGGGTAGGCAGAAACTATGAAACGCCACCTCAGCCACCTGCTACTATCCTACATAAGTACACCTTCTGCGTAGTTTACGTTCATAATTATAGGTACGTCTGGTCCTATAAGCACGCCGGTTGCAAGTACTACGCACCTGACCTTTCTGGAGAACATCACCAATAAGGTCCTCTTATGGCGTTTCCACTTCCGAGGGGCCCCTTAGGGCCGAAGCCTGCCGGGTCAGCGGGATTGTCCGAAAGGGTTACCGCTACCCCGGAACATAAAGGGCGAAGAAAGGAACATGGGTGGGTTTTAGTCAGTAAAAGTCTGACACTCCCTTCCGCTCCACCCAGAGCGGGAGCGGTCATTTGATGATTTCTCACCAGAAAAAAAAAAAATGGCGTTTCCACTGACATTTGCCTTGTAAATACATATTTTTTAGTTGCCTTTCATTCATCTCAATATGACCAAACCATCTAAGTATATTCTCTTAAATAAAAAAAAAAGAAGTAATTCTTGTAATCTTCTTTCACAGTCCGATGGGCCCTTAACGATTCCTTACTTCAAAACCATGTCAATTCTTTAGAAAATCACGCCAATCCCGCGTTCATTTCGCGCGGTTTCGTTCATTGTGTCATAGAGAATAAGGCCTCTGATGCAGGTATACCTCTAAGCTAGGCTATCTGTTGAAGTCATAAGAGTTTATGAGTTCAACTGATACTTTACTGCCTACGTACGATTTTGTATTAATTAAAGCTAACTGGTTATATCGGTTACCTACAAGAGTTTCTGAGTTTTACTCATCGGATCGCGTGTCATCGTGATAAGGCATTGGCCTACCACCACAAAAAAAATGGTTCTGGATCATCTAGATGCTTCATTATAAAATACCTACCATCGTGTTCCGAGTTTGTTTCCTAGTCTAGTATATCCTCGACTCTACTCAACGTCGCAGTACAAGATACACACAAGAGTAGATAAGTAGACATCTAGGTCAGTAACGCACTCAGAACACGAAGGTTTAACGTCGTGTTTAACGTCATTTTATTATATGAACGTGAAATTTCTTGATCCCCCGACACCTCGTCTCATCGTTTCGCCTGCCTACGCTATTACTTCGTTTTCGCTCAGCGATCTTTCTGACTTTTCTTATTTTTGCTAGGTTCCTAAGGGTCCTAGCATGATTTTAAGTAGCCTATAGGCTTCCCTAAGAATTGAGCTATCAAATGCAAAAAAATATTTCGAATCCGACTGGCAGTTCCAGAGATTAGCGCGTTCAAACAAACAACCCCTTCAGCTTTATTATTAGTATAGATTAGTATAGATAGATAAATCAGCCTATAATGTTCCCACTGCTAGGACCATAAACGTATAAAGAATAGTTCTTTCTTATATATATTTATGGTTGGGACACAGGCCTCCTCTCAGTGAGAGGGAGTGGACTGCAGCCATTAGCCACTACGCGGGCCCAGTGCGGTTTGGTAGATACATACGAATTCTCGCTTCTAGGACATGATGTTTTCCATCACCGTTTTGAGAGCAGTGGTGATGAAATAAATTACACAAAGTATAGTACCTGCTTGGGTTCGAACACAGGAGGTCTCCTGTGTTCGAACCCAAGCAGGTACTCGGTCCGATATCACTGGGCCACCACTGCTCCATCTGTAGTTGTATTATGAAGCCTTTAGCTAGATTATCAAGTAGGTTCTTTTTTTTGTGGTGCAGGCAACGACCTTACCACTTTGACATGCGATCCGATGAGGAAAACTATTGTTGGTAACCGATATAATCAGTTACCTTTAATTAAAACAAATGCCTCTGCTGGTAATGATATAAATGAGGGTATTCAGTTACAAATCGATTATCGATTGCAAAAGACCTGTCATCACAGTTGTGAGGCGATTTATAAGTTGGTTATTGACCGGCAGCACGATTCACGTTAGAGTACCTACTATAACGTGATTCAACAAGCAATCAATCGCGCAAGCAAGCAGTCAACGCCGCTCCTTACCTCCTCAGAAGCAATAATTTGATGTTTTTACGAACGAAAACTGTTTTTTTGTTTATTACGTGGAAACTGCAGAGCCTAGAGATTTGAAAATTTTGCTGCCAATGGCAGCTAATACGCCTTATTTTTTGAGCTATAATACATAATCATATCTTCTTTCGTTTGGAAGATATGACATGAGCAGCTGGGGTGACGTCACTCCAGCTTACACACACGTTTTTGATCGTAGTTTCAACACTTTTTAAATACTATCGTTCTATCAGTTTTTTCGTTCCTTGTGCAGATATTATGCCTTATTTTTCTGACTATAGTCCAAACCCCTAACCTCACTGGTTTGCCTGTATTGAATGAGGAAGCTGGGGTGACGTCAGTCCAGCTAACACACACTAAACGACTCATGTTAACGAAGTTTTTGTGGCAACTAAATTAAGACTGGGAACTTTGATTGCAGCTATTATGTCTTAAATATTGGCATAGGTAGAATTATTCTATCACATATGAGGAAGCTAGAATTATACACACCGTTTACAAACATTTAAACTCACATACACAAACAGCCAGACCCGGAACAACTACCTGTAGGCAATACAAATATTTCTTCCGTGCGGGAATCGAACCCGCGACACGCAGCGCAGCAGTCAATCGCTCAGCCACTGCGCCAACCGTGTCGTCGGTTTTATTAAAGTTTTAAAGTGAGGACAGTATCTGGAAGTCCTGTTTGAGTTTCAGTACTTTATCGCATAGAAAAAAATGTACCTACTACTTAATACATGATGTTCTGACTTCAATATAAGTGTAATTATGTTACTTAAATAATAATAAATTAAATAAGTAGGTACCTAAGTATAAATACGGGCGTAATGTTATGTAACGTAATCGAGTAATTTTAAATGAAAATGTTAAATGCTTTTTAATAAAAAAACTACTGACTGCTTGCGGTTAAAATAATTGTAAAGTGCCATTTAATAATTATTTTTAAATAATTTATTTTTATAAAAGTTATGGCTTTCAGTTTATGTTTTATTTATTTTATTTTGGCCTGTTTTACGCCTACCATTTTGATGAAACCTTTTTGGTTAAAAATACGACGAGTAATACATGCGACTGAAGAGTTATAAATATAAATGTTGATGGACGGAGAGGGAGAGGAAGGCCAAAGGAAAGATGGATGGATTGTGTGAGGAATGATATGAAAAAGGAGGGAGTTAATGATAACGTGATGGTTGACAGAAGGGAATGGAGGAAGAAAATATGCTGCGCCGACCTCAAGTAACATGAAAACGGCCGGAAGATGATGAGTAGGTATAATTTGAAGTTCCTTTTCTCAGGAATAATTATTTTCTCCCTGCCTTTTTGTATGCCTTTGTAATTACGTATAATTAAAAATTTTAAAAACCCCCGACACTAAATAATAAAAATAGAATAAACGTGAAACCCTATAAAAAAATAATAACCTTGAAATAATGACCCTACGTAAGTATGTACGTGTGATTTTTTTTGACTAAATGTCGCGTCGGGGGACTGCTCTAATTATTAGCCTAATGTTCAGTTAAAGTTTACAATAGTAGCGGTCCCCCGACGCGACAACATTTAATCATAACATTTCATACGTATAGGGTTTCACGTTCATTCTATTTTTATTATTTTGTTTCGGGGGTTTTTTAAATTTTTAATTTAATTTTTTATTTCATGCTTTTTGTAGGGACTTCTTATTTCATTTCTTTTGTTTTCTTGTGTTTTAAGATTCATGTAATTTGATGTTTAATCAGGTTTTTTGAAATTCGCCATTTTGTGGTGGCGGCCATCTTGGATTTGAAATTTATCATAGTGTATAGTATTCTACTAGTCAAACCTGATCATTTGATACCCATATTGAGGGAGTTGTGAAAAAAATATGTACCTAATCCGCCATTTTGTGGCGTCGGCCATCTTGGACCAATTTTCATCAAATATAGCTAAGAACACTCCCGACTAATTCAGCTTTCAAACAAAATCAAAATCGGTTCATCCGTTCTGGAGCTACGATGGCAAAAACATACACACATACACACACCCTCAAACACCCTCGCACACACACACAGACACGTCAAACTTATAACACCCCGTCGTTTTTGCGTCGGGGGTTAAAAATAAATAGGTAACAAGACATGAAATGAGATTCCATTATTCTGCCTACTGCGTAAGTGTATTTCAGTGCTCACATTGGCTGCGTCGACGAATGCTATCCGCGTTGCTGAATTGTGGGCCGAACTTTAAGAAAAAAACTATATTTTTGCCATCGACTGTTCGACACGGTAAGAAGAAGTGCTCACATTGAGCGCATCCTGTAGAAACCGATATTATATAGTATAATCTTAATCGTATTTAATGATAACGATAAGCAAGCATTCTGTATCAAATAGTTTCGTAAAGATAGCTCAATTAGGCTATCAGATGTATGTGTAAAGTAAATGTGTTAAATATTCTAATAAAAATATAATAAAAATGGTAAGTAATCATCCTTTTTCGTGTTTGTTTAACTTGAAAGAGTAACTGGATTTTTTAATTTGAGATTTTTCAACTTCTGTTCGTAAGGTAGGCGCTCCGTCACCTGTAATGTAATGAAACAATCCAGGATTGCACTGTAGCGGCTAGGGTTTTGCAAGTCTTTGTAGACTGCGCAGGCCGTCAACTGCTAACGAGGGGGTCTACTACGAAGTGCAAAGTGCGAATGATCGGATCGGACCGACACATGGCCGAATATAAATTTATTGAAAAATGCGAAAAAAGTTCGGATCGGCTCAGTTGGGTCGGGACCATAGTCAATATTCGAAAGAGTGTAGGAGTGTAGGATCGGGCCCGACCGAACCAAATAGTACCTTCGTAGCAGGAAATGGCCGAACATTCGGCCGATACCACTTCGGAGTAGACCCCCTGGTTCTTACCTAGGTAGTGTAAAGAGATAATTGAAACCAGCAGGATACGAGAACGCGTGAATTAGTTGTTCCATACATTTCGACCGCTTCTAGGGGGTCTAGAATCATGCGATGAATTCATGGCTATAGTTTGTGCGTTGATGTCCCTGTCACCCTGTATGTGTATGAATTTCACTGAAATTTTCGCAGCCACCATCTTGGATTTTAATTTTGACTATACTTCACTATAGGCTTTCACACCCTCGAAAACCATGAAAACGACACCCATGACGAAAAAAATTTAAAATTTTCGCAGCCGCCATATTTGATTTTCATTTTGACCCCACTATTGACTTTAGCATCCTCGAAAACCATAAACACGACGCTAAATAATTTAAAACGTTCCTCACCGTTGTAAAGTTCAAAAAGTTGTTTGACGCGCATTTAAATATTCTTTTAGAGGAAGATTAGTTTTAATTTTAACTAAAATGGATGATTGAAGACTTAGATAAAATTAAAATTTTCAATCGTGACTGTTTTAGTTAAAACTAATTTAATCACAAAATTTTTAGTTTGACTAATCAATCGATTGATTTAGTTATTCGCGAAGGTCGCGGGTAAAGATTACATTGCAGGCGATAAAGTAATAATTATAATATCCCGGTAAATTCAATTTAAATGTACTTATCTTATTGTTACTCTAATCTTTTCAGATTGTCTTCCTATTATTCTTGAGTTTGTTCACGTCATCATGGGCGAAGGAACCCAGGGTTGTGAAGATGACAGAGGTGGACATGAAACCACCAGGAGAGTTCAATGAAGTGTCTTCCAGAAAAGTCTCCACCTCCTGGATATCGATGCCTCTCGATCATTTTGATCAGCAGAATCCTACAAATTTTTCTATGGTTCGTATGTAATAGTTTTTGTCTACTTTTTTTGTATTGTTCAAAAACTTTTCATCAAGGGGCTGTTCATTTATTACGTAAGACAATTTAAACCAATTTCTGACACACCCCTCCCCCCTACGTAAGAAAAAATAAGACGTGAATGCGGTGAATGAACCCCTCCCCCTATTTGAATATTACGTAAGATCAGTACCTATCTACTAAAATTGTGATCTTACGTAGGAATAATCTAGACCCCCCCCCATGAAAGAAAAAATAAGACTTGTTTGGACCCCCTCCCCCCTCAAATCGTCTTACGTAATACAGGAACAGCCCCCAATCAGCTTTATAAGGAAGCAGTGTAAGTACGTACCTATCTACCTACTATATTTTGAATAACTATGTTTACCGACTAGGACAACTAAGTACTTACAGCTAGGAATCACACCCTCCTTTACCCGTGATCAGCGGAAAATTCAATACATTTTTTTATTATTGGTTAATTCGCAGCGTTTCATGTTTAATGAAGAATTCTTCGGCGGTGATGGTTCTCCGATATTCATCTTGGTAGGCGGAGAATGGGACATAGTCCCAGGCTGGTTGTTAGCTGGTAACATGTACGAGATGGCGCGAGAGAACAAGGGATACCAAGTGTACACTGAACATCGGTATTATGGAGAAACTAGAATATTCGAGTAAGTAGCCCTAGCAACCTTTAATTACCTACACAGGTGGACAAAGGGGGGGGGGGGGGGGGGGGGGAAACAACGCAGAGGGCGTCGAAATTTTTCGTCGGTTTAAAAAAAAAAATGTTAGCTGTTCCATACTACATTTTGACCGCTTAGGGATTGCAAATATTTCGACAATTATTCCTGGGCGGCCCGGCCCCCGAGCCACCGACAGGCTTAGTCCGCCACTGCTTAACTACCTAATATTGTTAATTCGGTTGCAGTACCTACCAATCAAGCAATCGTTCAAGGTTTTGACTAGACAAATTGCTCCTAATTTCTAAACTCACTTTACTCTTCTGGCGTAGGTAGTTCAAAAAATGCGCTGAGATCTTCATTCATTTGTTTCCCGTTGAATACTGTTTCACCCCTATGTTTCATATTGCTGTATCTTGGCGTCTATATTTTTATACAGGGAGTTCACAGCAGAAAACCTGCGTTTCTTAAACATCGACCAGGCGCTCGCCGATCTTGCGTACTTCATCGTTGAGATGAAGAAACAGCCACAGTTCGCAGAGAGCCAGGTGGTGCTCTACGGGGGGTCGTATGCCGCTAACATGGTCATGTGGTTCAAGAAGAAGTATCCACACTTGGTGGTTGGCACCGTTGCCTCTAGTGCCCCTATCCTGGCGAAAGTTGACTTTACGGGTACGTGCTAACTTTAGTCAGTTTCTGCCAAGAATTCTTGACAGTTCTTCCATACAAAAAATGTCAGACGTCAATTTTATTCCACGAATAAATAATATCTTTCGATTGAAAAACAGCCCTTGGGCTGATTTTTCTAACGCCAAATAATTTTATCCAAAGAATAATTTTGAATTTTTGACAGTTCTTCCATACAAAATCTGTCAGACGTCAATTTTATTCCACGAATAAAAATTATCTGTCGATTGAAAAATCAAACTTAAATCAATAAAAGACAGTACCTACTTAACTACTCAATAAAACCCGATACAAGTATTAAAAGTCAAAAACTACTGCAAATTGCTAGAAAAAAAAAATATTTAAACAACTATTTTCAACTAGTTAGGTACCTACAGTTAAAACGTCCGTTTCTGTCGCGGCCATGATGTGGCATCATTTCCCACGACATCTAATGCTTTGTTGTTCCTCGTTTTTAGCCCCAAATTATATAAATTAAATTACTGTTTGTACTTTATCGAGTAAAAATCGCACATACTTACGTTATCGTGATTTCAAGGACTTCGCAAACAATAGAATGGATTCTTATTTTGACGTTACACGTCAAAAAAACGCAACATGATAACGAATGGTAAAAAAGTTATGCATTAAAAATGTAAAAAAAAAACTAGGAAGCTGTTTTTTTAATTCCTAGGTACAATGTAGAATTTAAATAATTAATAAATCTGAATTACTTGCATATCCCTACCCTATTCTTCAAATCGTACCTATATTGGACAAATCATTATCAAAAATATCTGCAGATAGGACCGTATGGAATTTAACACAAACTTATGTTAACGTCAGGACAGGACCGCGGGACCAAACTTTAATCAAGATTTTGAATGTTGAATAGCATAGTTGTATACATGTAAGTACTTACCCTAAATAGATACTTCTTACATAATCCGCCAACCTGACGTCTCGTTTCATAGTTTCAACCACAGAACAGATAAAAGAGGATTCAACCAATTTAGACATATATTGGCATTTCAATGTTTAACCCTTTCATTGCCACCTCTATTTTGAATGAAGTCCGCGACAAACTTGTAGCAAAATATGTTTATGTGTAGCTACCGGACACGCTTTAAAGGCTGCCTAGTCGCTACACCCTTTAAAAGGTGTCTAGTGGCGTAGAATCGTGTGCTGTTGTGCAGCGCAAGAAAAGTATGCACTTACCTAGGTACGAATTTTTAGGTGCAAAAAGGTTTTTTAGGTTCGAAATTTCATTAAAGGTACCAACAACAATAACAACAACAAGTAGCAACAATAACAACAACAAACAGCAACAATTGTAAGTAACAATTTGGTACTAATTATTTATGCTATTCAACATTTCTCTTGATTTGGTCCCGGGTCATGACGTTCACGTTCACGAACTTATTACATGAAATGCTGAAAACCAATGTATCGAGTAATTTTGTGTCAAGTTAGATCGGTGCAGTGTTAGCCGACTTTCTGTGCCGCTATAGCAATCAAGCTCAAGACTGATTGCTAAATGTTTAAAAACAAAGATCTCGTTCTATGTTTTAGGATACTTGGAAGTTGTTCATGAAGCTTTCATGTTGGAGGGTGGTGAGGAGTGCATAGGGCACATCAGACAAGGCATAGCCGATACAGTCGCTGCGATGCAGACCGAAAGCGGAAGGCGCCTCTTGGAAGAATCGTATAGGCGAGTTTTAAGTTCATAGTTTACAAATTATATGTTATAGCATAAAGCCTCGTATGCACTAGGAGACAAATGTCCCTGCCCGTGTCGTCAGAGATGTCGGGCGAAGTCAAGCGACGTCAGACTTGTCTGGCGACATCGAAAACAACGAAAAAGGTCGTGAAACAAGATGTCTGGCGACGTTGATCGATATCGCAGTAATATCCTTTACCTTACCTAAGCTACGGTTACCAAGAAGAGCGGTGGTCGTCACATAACGGCCGTATTGACGGCTGTCATGAAAATTATGGCAGCGGGTTTTGACTTTATGGTGTCAAAAAAGCTCTCTACGAAAACACACCAACTTACTTTCTTATCAATATAAAGTTTGATAAAATGATTTTATTTGTGTAAGTAACTATGTACAAGGAGTTTTACACGTCAATCATATTTAAAAAAAACTAGATAGATGCTGGATAGATGAGGTCCGCGTTTCCTATCTGACTACTCTGAGAAATAAGGCCGAAACAAACTCAGAGGCCACAGTTTATTTTAAAGTCCAGACATATTTTGGTTAAATCATGTCAAGATTAGTGTCTGAAACGGTCGTAAGAAAAAAAACACAATTGAGTGGGTATGTCAAGTCAGTGCAAGTATTTGTCAGTAATCGTGTAGCTCAACTTCTGAGTTGAGTCGTTGAGCTCCATAAGTTCTGACTTATGGAGCTAAACGACTCGACGAACAATACCAAAGAAAATACATTTGGGTAGGCTGCTTATAGTATTCAATCTGACAGACCAGTGGCAATGGGGTAATGCGAAACACACTATTAGTACCTAGCAATGGCTTTTAGTTTGACAGTTCAACAACATTAATAGCGTTATTTACGTTGTTGACCAGACAAAATTTTCGAACATAATATGAAGCAATGGATTAGCAATATCCTTCTAAATGACTCAAATTGTGGTTGATAGTGTGCTACGACTAGAAGGTAGGTACTTCTGGGAAACCGCAGCTCACCCAACTACATTCCATCAAAATCCTAGCTCTTCCTTGTAACCAGTAATCTATGAGGTCAGTCCTCTTCTTGTGTAATTACGTCATATTCTGGTTTTGGACACAGTAATGTTACTAACTTTTCTGCAGGTTGTGCAATTCACTGGACTATGACAATGAGTACGAGTTAGGCGTCTTCGCGGGGCTTATCAGTTGGTCATTCTCCACTTCAGTTCAGCAAGCAAGACCTGGAACGCTACGGGCTATTTGCGATAATTTCAGCGACAATAGTTATGGTAAGCTTTATTTTAGCTAACGTAAAGGCTGAAAAAGCATAAATACCGTAGGTACGCTTAAGCAAGATTAAAAAACAAGATTTTATATTGTTACGAACAAGTACACACCTATTATCGAAACCGTATTATTATTATACTCTTTGATCGAAACCCTGAATTATGAAAAGTGTATTATTTTGAATTTTACGTAACTGTTAGGTAGTTACGCTCTTGTGTAAACTTTAGCGCTCTAAAAAGCCAACATCACAAAAATCAGAACTCCACAATGGACGGAATCCATTGTGGAGTTATGCTTTTTGTGATGTTGTTAAAAGTATTTTTTTAATTGTCTAACGGAGCGACATAAATGACGGATTTTTTTTGTCACATTGCAGGTTCAACTCCGATGGAGAAAATTGGCGGATACATAGCGACAACTCGTAACTTAGCCGAAACCGGCTGTTGGCTTATTAGTTACGATAGTTTCCTGACCGGCTACGGCTTTCCGACAAATTGTAAGTGCTGATTCATTTAGCTCCACGAAATATCTCATGGTTACAAAGGTTTCCAGTGTTATTATATCATTTAGATAACACTCAATTCCATCCTCTACCATTAGCCTACGTCACGTTTCCATTTCATCACGTTGACAAATAAAAATTTACGTAGTATTTAGAAAAGTCCACGCCAGCTTTGCTTTATATGAAAATGTAGGCGCGATCGTCCGCTGCGACCTACGAGTTACGACCACGACATGTGTGGCTCGCAAACAAAAGCACCGCGAAGCAGCAGTCAGTGGATGATCGACTTAAGGTCGCTGCATACCTACTGGACGACGCGGCGTTAGGACGTGGATGGGGCGGAGATGGAATGCGGTGTTATGAAAACATGGACGGGTGTTTAATGCATACGTACCTCGACGGTGACGCGAAACTAACATGCTAGTGGAGAACAAGAAAAGAAAAGCTCTACGGAGCGACTGTTGATACGCAGCGGATCCACGGACGGGACGTGGCGCGCGCTGGGCGGGCGTACTAAACATCGTCACCGACGATGTTTTTCCCAGTTCCTTGGGTACCCGTAACGTATGCTCTTCCGTATACATTTTCTATGAAACAATGTTTCCAGAAAGTGTCCGTCCCGGGTTAAAACAAGTAGGTACGCAGCGACCTATAATCAGGTTTGAACCTAATAATAATACCACTACCAGCCTATTAGTGTCCTACTGCAGGACAAAGGAGTCTTCTCATACCATGATCACCATGTTTGCTCAAGATGGGTTGGCGTTTCCAGACTAATATGTATGACCTAGGTATTATTCCAGGATTCCTCAAGTTTTTCCTTCACCGATGTCTGTAATGTCCAAGATAAAAACTCGGATATTTTTTTTCTATTCATATGAATTGAAAATCAAATTGGTAACTGCCCGAATTTGAACACACAACGAACATTACAGGCGAGGCCTTAGCCCCTTAGTAATAATAAAACCGTACCTACTCGTTTTCAGCACGTGCCTGGTATTATCAAACATGCACCGAATACGGTTATTATCAAACAGCGCCACGCTCTGGCACAGTGTTCGACATTCTGAAGTGGCTCAGCTTGGATTTCTATGTCGATATTTGCAAACAGATTTTCGATGAAAGGTCAGTAGTTACAACCCATATTTTGGTTTTCTGACTGGTAGAGGGGATAGATGTCCACGGATTGAAGGTTATTCAGCTGCCTATCTCAATCATTTACAGCAGCATTAAATAAATTATTCTGCGGGGTAATTGCGTAACACACTATAGGTAGCAATGGTTTTCATTTTGACAGTCCAACAACATTCATTGCGTTACTTACGTTTTTGAGCTGACAAATGTTTCGAACATATGAAGCAATGGATTAGCAATATGTTTCACTCAAATAATATTACGCAATTAGAGTGCCAGACTGTATCTGCATCAAGTCAATAATTCAAGAGGCTCATGAAGGGCTGGAAGACTACTTTTATTATTTTTTATTGGTACTCGAATAGATTATGTAAGATCAGAAATTAAGAGACTACCAAAAATACTAAGGTTTATCCAATCGACGGAAAACCTATGCATATAACAAATTCTTAATTTATTTCCTTGCAACTTACAAATTATGCTAAAAATGTATGGATGTCATTTTATACATGTGTCATCGTATCGTGTTGTTTACTAACACTTAGTTTTATGGACAATGTTACTAACCCTTTGAAGAATCTTCGCACGAATATACGTAGATTTTCAATTCGAATGTAACTTAACTTTAAAAAGTTAATATACCCCATTATTTCCATAGGTACCTATAACCGACTCTTATTTATTTCCCTACAACACTATTTTCAACTACCTACTTATATTATAACCAAATCGTATGTATTTTAACAGTTTCAACTTGGCTTTCGTGAAAGCCGGAGCTGATCGAGTCAACTTAATTTTCGGTGGCCTCGAGCCTGTAGTGAACAATACTATCAACATTCACGGTTACATCGACCCGTGGAGAGCGCTAGGAGTTTACAAAGAGGATATCTCGGAGACCTCGCCTACCTACACTGTAGACAGGTAAGATACGATATTATTATATGGAACTATATACAAGTGTACAATAACTGATCTCGAGGACGATGCTAGAGTATTTATAGCTTACGAGTATTAGGCATTAGTAGACCACAGGATTGATACTTTTAATATACCAAAAATTTCACCTTTTTAATTTAAATATTTTGTAGTTGTCCGTTCGCGTTTTATACATAACCTAGTTATACGTTTTTATAATATATACATTCGTCGTTATTGAGCTGCTCCATAAGTTAAGAGTTGAGCTACACGATTACTGACAAATGTGTGCACTGACTGGAGGGTCCACTCAAATCAGTGTGGTTCTTTCTTCAAAAAGCCTTCTCGGATACTAAGTCTTCATGGTATTCATATAGCCTGACCAAGATTATGTGGACTTTAAGAGACTGTGAAACTGAACTCCTAAGGATCTAAAACATTATTTATTTTTAATGTGTGAAAATTAAAATTTATTAATACTTAATTTTGTCCTCAGGGCATCCCATTGTTTCGACATGGGAGGTTGGTCTCAGTCACACACTATCCAGATGACGGCCGTTCAGCAGAGAGCAAGAAGGATTGTAGCTTCTTGGCTGTCTGAGTCAAACTCCTAGACTCCTACATACAAAACAATTTTTTTGCAAAATATTTGAAGATTTTGAACATGTTTCATGTAAAAAATTTAACATTCTTTTATTTATTTTCCCTGTTTAAGGAAATTGGAGATTTTCAACGTAATATTTTGGAGGAAGAAGAAATATTCGCAGTGTATTCGCATTTAGCATGCGTCGTAAATCGGGTAGCTAATAGATAACAAAAAAACTGCTCTGAATATTTTCAAGGTGAACAGTTTATCAACATGAAACGGCACGTGAATTCTTCGAGCAATTTATCAGCGGCGCGGCGCTGTTTTGTAAACCATGACTTCAGTGCAAAGTAAACCACATTGACGAACACATAGAAACGCAGTTTTGCGCTGCACTTTTGTTGTGAGAAACGTTTATAGGTCGATTTTTCAGATGATTAAAATAACCAAAGATTTTTTTCTCCCGTTAGTTAAACGGGAGGACATAATTTTATTAAGTTTAAATTTCACAATCTGACAAATTGATAATCCACAGAAGTTAATCAGAAACTTTAATAGGTCGAAGATGAAACAGATCAAAAAATATAATCGGAAATACTCACTAACCGTCCTAAGCAATAGTTTAAAACTATGTTAATTCCTAATGTCAAACGTACGGTTAGCATTTCGCCTAATTAAAACTACCGGCGGAATTACAATTGCAGTAAGGAGTAAATGCACAGTGCACTACTGCCCTGGTCTAGTCGGTGTGTTTTCAAAATGGCTCTTTTCCACGACAATCCTTTTCGGAAACACAACACAAATCGTGCTGCGCGCGAGACAGTAACCAACATACATTCTCATGTACTAACTTTTCACAGCAAGTAAGGCAGTTTATTTCAGCTAATATTGGGAAGTCCTAATAAAGTTATTAGGGGAAAACTTCTCCACGCAGCACTATAAAATATATTTGCAGTGAAGCGAAGGACAGTGGAACAACTCCGTCGGAGCGTTCACCCGGCGCTCGCTCTACTGTGACGCGACCAGAGAAGTAGTCTACTCTACCGATAAATCATAGCACTTACATCGTAAAATGAAGAACATTCGAGAGTGGAGGCAGTCCACAATTTAAGTTGTACATAAATATATAAAATCATAGTACTTCATAATCACTGGAAAGTTCATTTACTTAACTATAAAAACAATTAGGCAGTGTAAAAAGCAAACAAATTTATTTATAGGAAACGTAATCTTAAATAAATAGGACTGCCATTAAAACCCCTGAACTAACTCAAATTCAGAAATGACGGCACCATCTTAAACCTATGTGTCTAATAATCTAGAGAATACTTAAATATAGTGAACCTCGTAAATGCAACCGTTACGTAATCGTACAGCGTCGCATACAGTTCCACTGGCGAGGTTCTGTCACGTACATATTAATGTCTAAAGAGAGACATCAGCGACATTCCCTGCGCCCTCGCTACAATTACACACGTAGATTAAGTGTTTATAACATACTGGTGATAATATTTACAATGGTCTAGTGCTTAAGTTTCAAGTCATTCTACAACCAGCGGCTTAGGACTCTCCCACGGAAAGCCTTCCCGTCCGAAGTGACCGTAAGTACTGGTTCTCTGGTAAATTGGTGCTCTGAGGTTCAATTCCCTGAAAAAGAAAGAAGTAAATGTTAGTGTCAGTAATCTATACATACAAATAAATCAAATTTAAGTGTCTGTTTGTAATGTCAATATATTTTACTAAATGCATATGAAAGTATACAAAAAATTTTTTTTTTTGTCTTTCTCTCTGTTTGTTCTGGCTAATTTCCGAAACTTGGGGTGACCGATTTTGATTAAATTCGTTATTCGGATCCTTTGAATCCTGGGGAAGAATATAAAACACATACACACACACACACAGGAGGAGGAGGTACATATATAGGATACATATATGTACTTTTCATAGACTTACCACGCGGGCGGAAACTGAACATGATAATATTTAAAAAGAACAATGACAACTTACTTGACAATTTTGCCCGGTCGCAGGTCAAAGTTCTTTTTTATAATAGCGAGCAGTTGCTGTTGGGTCTTGTGCGAAGTGCCGTAGTCGAATACGGTGATGGACAGTGGTTCAGCCACACCAATGGCGTATGCGACCTGTAAAATAATAAAATACACTATTAGCCTAATACCAGAAGGGCGCATCCAGCACGTCAGTTGTGCCCATCCCCTTCAATCAACTACGCAGGTGGCTATAGGAGTACACCCACACACAAGCAGAGAACTGGTGGTCCTCGTCACCGGGCTTCAGGCAGTCCAAGGAGGCCATGCCATCACTAGATGGCAAACTAACGAAAATACTACTACGCCTGGATAGGAAAGGCCTGCGCCTGGTGACGGGGACTATCACAGGGCACTGCTCACCAATCAAACATTTTCACACGATAGGTATAACGGACAGCCCCCTGTGCAGGGCCTGCATGGAGGCTGATGAAACCGTTGCGCATGTGCTCTTTGAGTGCACAGGCGTCACCCAGATTAGGACGGACACCCTCAGATGTTCTCAACAGACCAGGAGACCCAATAAGCTTCTGGAGGGAGGTGGGCTGGTTGGAATAACCACCGACGGCCGCCATGGCCCACGTACAATGGTCCACCTGAAGGACTAAGTGCGGAAACCAAACCCAAAACATAGAACAAAATAGACTATTTAGCAACAAAGAGCCGTATTTGATGGTAGAATGTCAGTTCTTTCGTAATCTCCCAGTTGGCTGTAAATCATTATCATCATCTTCCTGCCCTCCTTGCCCATGGTAGTTGGGGTCGGCGCAACGTTTTCTCCTTCCGTTCTCCTCTGTCAACCATCACGGTATCATTCAGTCTCTTATCTTTCATATCATTCCACACACACACACACATGGCTGTAAATAAGGACTTTTAGATGCTATATTTGGTCATAAGATAAGAAAAATACATTATAATGTATATACAAATAGTGAATAGAAAGAACATTCGAGATCATCATCTGTATAAATCAATACGAGTCAAAGGACAGATGATTGAGCGGTGTAAAGTACAAGTCGCGTTAATAGACAGTCGCGACGCATACGTCAACGGAAACCCGGCGCCGGCGACGCGTCATCGTGACGTACGATAATCATCGCGTCAACTTGACGCAACATTTATTTGGGTCATCTACCTACTGCATAGGTAAGAGATGGGGATGGTGACTAATTATCTGAGAGTTGAACATATCCTCTAGACTGGATACGAGTATATATGTTCAACACTCAGATAGTTCCATTCAAGTTGAGATGACTGAGGGCATAGTTATTTATTTTTATCAACGTGGCATTATGTTGAGTCGGACAGAAATGCCTTTATGTCTATGGAATAAAGGTGTCAATGACTTCACATGATTGTGTTGATCGACATTCTGAAGTCCTAGCATCTTTCTTTTGTTTCTCACGATTCTTAGTTGGTTTTGAATGTTAGGGTTGGGTAAGCTATAAATAAGTAAGTATGACCAATTAGGACGGAACCAGCTGTGGTGGAACATTTTGGAGATACCATGCAGCATGATTGCTTTTGAGTAGTCCGAAAATGGTTGTAGGCGTTGTAGCGTAACACGGATTTTGCGTTATTAAAATACAACACCTGCCTGATCTGTCTAGTGGTCGCTTGGTGAGACTGCTGAGCGTAAAGTCCAGGGTTCGATCCCGGTCGGAAAATTTAATTTAGTTTTTCCTTTAGGCAGCAGCCTAATTTGAAATTGTGGCCAGTTAATTAATGGCAATAGGCTCGCGTGTATTACATGTAGCATAAACATAACTGGCGAAATGCGAATGAAACATTCGTCCCAATACGTTGGTTACAATTAACAGCATTTCTCACCTGAACCATGCAGCGACGGCAGAGTCCGGCCTTGACGAGCGACTTAGCGACCCATCTGGCAGCATAGGCAGCGGAGCGGTCCACCTTGGTGAAGTCTTTGCCCGAGAAGGCACCGCCGCCGTGCGCACCCCAGCCGCCGTACGTGTCAACGATGATCTTGCGACCGGTCAGACCCGCGTCAGACTGGGGAGAAACAAGTAATAAAAATATAGCTTTTTATACACACACAACTCGCATAATATTGGTACTTGAGGTAGGTTTTTGAGGTTTCAGTGCACAAAAATGAAGTTATTTTTCATTTTCTATTGCTACCTACTGAACTTATTTTTTTAAATGCGGTTTCTTCGCGTGTCATAGACAATGAAGTGGAAGTTTTACTATGAAAAAAAAAAAAAAACTATTTTAAGGTTTCAGCACACAAAAATGTCATTAATTTTCAACTTCCATTGCTACCTTGATTACATATTATTTTCAAATATGGTTTCCTGGCGCGTCATAGACAAAGAGGTGGACAGCTTTTATTTTTACTTAAAAAAAAAATAATTTTCTTGAATGATATCATTATTCTTTGTACATCATGCTTGGTATTTGGACAAATTCAAATATCAAGCATGATATACAAAGAATACATATAATATATAGCATCAGCTGAAGACATCTATTTGAAGACTACCGTTTTATATGTATACTACCAAAATCATTAATTGATCTTACCTGTGGTCCACCAATGATGAATAGACCGCAAGGGTTGATGTGGATCACAGTTTTCTCATCGATGTATTGAGCAGGGATGACTTCCTTAATAACCTTCTCCCTAATCTCCTCACGCAAGGTTTCCAGAGTTATCTACAAATTAAAATTAATAATTAACAAATATGAATCACAATGTCGTCATAGGTCACGGCCTAATACTATCAAGCACTTTATTATTAAAGTAAAATATTTCCTACGAAATTCTATCTTTTATTATTACATAAAAGCATGACGTGCTTTGTTGATAATGTAACCTAAATAAAAAAAGACTTATCTCCGTGAAATGAATATATTAGTGATGCTATGATTCAGTTGTGGATAAGTTTTATCAAGAAAATTACTCGTGTGCTAAGAAAATTATTCACACATGATAAAACATATATGACGAAATATTTAATAAAATGCCGTGGTATGTATGCTATTATAGGAATAATTGATTTTTCTTTAATGTTCCGTGTCTTGATTGTGTAGAATGTTCAAGCAATATCTGAATTGAAATGTTGAATGAATGGGAAGCTTACCTTCTCTGAATGTTGCAGGGAGACAACGAGTGTGTGAACTCTCTGCGGCACTGTGGCGCCTCCAGCGAAGACATACTCGCATGTCACCTGAAACCAATCAAATTAAATCATGAGATTCTATTTCTTATTCCTTCCTTGTTGTTATTTGATTTATAATATACTTATAAGTAAATTATTGCTATATAAAGCACGACGACTTCAAGACGTGATTAAAATTCGACGTAGCAATCTGACGCGGATCTAATCGGATCCCCCAAGTAGAGATATTGTCATACATGAAGTCTACAGAATAGTTTTGACCGACAAGAATAATAAAGTACCTTATACATACAGACTCGAAAATTACTTGTGTAATTTATTAATCACAAAAAAAAAAACAGTCGTTTTGAGTTCAATTTCTGAAGTTGATGTTGCGTTTTTTATCAATTTCATTCCCTCATATCTATAAGTATACCAATAAAAAAAATAATGAACTACAGTTTTTATTGACTGGGTTTTTTTCCTGGTAACATTACGAAAACTACACTTACTTTTTTAATGTTCATAATAAATGTGCGTGATTACAATAATTACTAATTAGTTTCATTTTTTACCCAGAAAATTAACTATTTACCATCTGGGTGTATGAATACCAATAGCAAACACCTGGCAATCTTGATTGTGACAAGGAATTAGTTAGGGACGTGATGCGCAAATATAAAATGACAGCACTGACTAATAATAAAAAAAAACTATGTAGGTACAAGTTCCCAAATTAATAAAGTAGACATTACAAACTTGCAAGAAATTATAAGGACTAACATTTTTTCGTTCTTCTTGTGTGTCGCTTACTATGCACATACTACCGACGTATTTAATTGAGTGACCTCAAATGTCGCTTGACACTGGTGTCAGTTTTATCGCTCAGTCATTAAACAACAATTGATATATTAGACATAAATTACGTCATGTGATCTTCAGAATGAACAGGAACAGCATTGAAACTGATACTCTTAAAGACTTCTTTCTCTGATTACCTATACCTACCTACACAACACTCGGGCGGATTTCACCAATGAAAACCGAACGCTATCAGCACATCTAAACCGCGTTCAAGAGCTGTCAGTGTCATCATAATTGTGGAATAGTGACACTGACAGCTCTTGAACGCAATTTTAGTTACATTGGTGAAATTGGTACCGAGTTAGGAGGGGCCTGGCTCTATGCGTGAGAAGGCGATCTAGTCGACTTTTCAAATAATTCATTTTAATACTGCCCAGGATATCGCGGTTGGCAAAAAGACCATTCGCCGCGCGTGAACTAACAAGGCGGCTATATTGAAGCTTTCATTTATGCTTGTACCGATTTACAAGGGTTAATTGGTCTGGAGAATACCTAACCGTCTCGACACCAATATGCATCAATCAAAGCTACTTATAATGTTGCACAGCATTGGGTCAAAGATCGAAACAATGTATCGTTACATTGTAGCAGATTGGCAGCCTCTGGCTATTGAAATGACCTGGAGGTCTAGTCATTTTAGAAGCCTGACCCAAACTCAACTGTATCTTCAATACTAGCTTTAAATTGAGTCGAAATGTTTTATATATTGATTTAGATTTATAAGTCAAACACTGCATTGCTTAATTTATTTTAATAATAATTTGCTTTTTCATAAATAAAATATCGAAAAATGTTATCTGCCTACAGTTCATTCTTGGTTGTCATAAAGATAAACCATTCGCTGAGTTTACAAAAATAACAATCTTGAATGAAAGAACATTTGGCCTTTGACATCACTGAGCATACCATAGCTGCAAAGGCCAGATAAACTATCTGTTTAAGTTAAAGTCAGTCCACTTGTTACAAATATTTATGTAATTAATATTACCTATTCTAAAATATTTTTTTTAAAGTCATTGTCTTATCAAGTTTACAAAACAAATGGATACTTAGCTGTATGTAGAAAAGTACATCACATAACAGAACATTACGCCTGTAGTCCCCGAAGGGTTGGGCAGAGGCGGTGAAAGTATTGCATGTGTATATTTACCTGTGTCTTAGAATCCGGGCGAGCCCACCAGAATTCGCCATTTCGTCGTAGCTCAGCGATTTTTTGGTTTAGTCTGTGTGCAAGTACTACTGTCAGGGGCATGCATTCTTCAGTTTCATCTGTTGCATAACCAAACATTAAACCCTGGAAACAAAAATAAAATTAGATGATATGGAAATAAAAATGATTTCTCACACAATTAGGTCAGGATTCTAGAATATTGTAAAGAAATTTTCAATTTTGACTAGTTTCTAGTCTTTTAAATAGATTTTCATTATGGAGTATTGTTAAAATAATTGGGATTGACAATATACCATTTTTAGAATATGACCTAGATTTTTTATTTTCATAATTTTTAGGTATACATATTGTTAAATGTAGATCACATTTGTTACAATAACGATCTCAAAAATAGATGTAGTCAAAAACATACTGCATCAAAGAAAGTATCAAAGACATGCTGTAATTAAATAAGGAAAGTATGTTTTTCCTCAACATTGCACAATTTATAACAATAAAAATTTCACATGGATTTTTCCCAGGTCGAGGTAAAGAAAACATACTTGTGAATCATGCACATTTACAATAACTATGTTTTCAAATAAATGTGTAATGAAATTGCAATCATTTAACATTTCCTGGATTTGCGATTGAAAGATAATGTTCTGATAATAATTTTGTGGAAGATAAACCCTGTACTTTTGAAATGTATCAGGACAGTAGGTAATTCAGTACAAAAAAAATATAATTTTAATAATGTAAATGAATATGAACGTACTCCCATGAAATGAAAAATGCACAGCTGCTGTAATTTACCAAATTATAATTATCATTTACTTACTCAAATATGGACAAGAATTTTAAAGTTAAACATGTTGATTTTAACATACCTGATCTCCGGCCCCAACTTCATCATCATTGCGGTTCTCATGCACTCCGGCAGCAATGTTTGGCGACTGCTGGTCCAAGGCAAGCATCACGCAGCAGGTCTTGTAATCAAATCCTGATCCCAACATGCTTATTTTAATACTAACATTAATGACAGACTTTTGACTATGAATAAAGAGGATCAAATGACACTGGGCAGTCAGACATCATCATAACAAAGATAATTCAAATATTCATGCGCCATTGTAAATGTGCTGTCTGACCACGGTGATGTATTAGATTGGCAAGAATGAATTTTATGACATCAGTGAAATGGAAACCCATAGTCATGGACAATGCTTTTCATTCTGTAAAACATGCAGAATGTAAACTCCTTTATGTAAAGTTTAGTCCTCAAATACCCAATAGACCCAAGAGTTATTCCGTGCAGCAAGTGCTTATACAATTTGTACCTGATCTCCAGCCCCAACATCTATTTCCTCTCTATCTTGATATACTCCATTTGCTATGTCTGGACTTTGCTCTTCAATAGCCACTAGTAAATTTAGTGTACGCCAATCAAAACCTAGTGTGCACGGAATAATATTCATCCATTACTATGAGGGAAGTTAAATTAGAATTTAGAGTTTGTCTAGTACTGGCTTCAAGCCAAGGAGCTGCATCTGTATACCTCTGGTAACGGATAGTAATTCAAGGATAATATTTACATACCTTTAGAGGAATCATCATAGCCAATGTGTTTCACCGTCTCTCTGACAACCTTCTGGTAGTCAACATTGGCTTTGGAAGTGATTTCACCGCACAATAACACCATTCCGGTTTTTGTCACCGTTTCTGATAATAAAGCACTATAGTTAGCAAAAAGTATCGCTATTTCTAGAAATAACACACCGACATCATGTTATTTTATGACACTCACCGCATGCTACTTTTGCGTCAGGATCTTGTCTCAGATGTGCGTCTAAGATAGCATCACTAATTTGATCGCACATTTTGTCTGAAATAAATAAATCATAAATTGTAAATACAAATAAAAGTGCAAGTGTATGTATATTATTATCATAAATTTCAACGTTGTTTGGTTCAGACCACGTGTTGCGATTATTTTGACAAATGTAAAGCGCGATAATAGCTGCGAGGTCCATGATGTAACAAAACATTGCCATTGAATAAAGCATGCCAGTCCGTGGTGTTATTGCCTGACAATCAATGATTTTCGAGGACTAGCACAAGTAATATTGTAAACAAAAAGAATCCTATTTATACTTTATCTACGCACATGCTAAGGCGGCCATTTTTCGATGAACAATTCCTGCATTAGAGTTATTGAAGAAAACTAACCTGGGTGGCCCTCGCCGACGGATTCTGATGTGAATAAAAATACTGATCCTTCTTCCATATCATAGCTGTGTCCGTTTGTTTTTGCGTATCCATTCATTTTTGAGGTCTCCGGCATTCTGAATTTAGAGTTAGCTCACAAAAATAACCCGAAAGAGTCCCCTTGAACTAACACTGTGGAAAAGAGGTCTGGTTTGTGATCGCGCCGATATTTATAAGGTCGGAGAGGCGCCACAGAGCAGTTATTATTCACCAATCACAATTCTCGCAGCCGACGGTGCTGAATGCTGCTATTGGTTAAAATATATTGTTTTGATTTCGTATAATCTGGAATACAAACGCGGTAAGTTTGAACATACGTTACTGTGACTTTTATAATAAACATTTTTTATATGAATCAAACTAATGAATTTACTCGCAATGGAAATTTAGAATAACGGTTACATATTATTACAAATTATTGTATGTTAAATTCTTATTGAAAGAACAGTAAACACTTTAAAATTAAATAAAAACAGTGGCAAGACCTTCTTGTTTTAGATTTATTTTTTAACATAAATCAGGGTCCCGTTATTGGTTGATATAAAGATGTACTTGCTTTTTTGAGTCAGTTCATTAGTACCAATTAGTACACAATCATTGTCTATTACGCATATATTATTTTATTACGATTGCTTAGTGGTTAAAAATCAAACAAAGATAAAGTTTCAGGCTATAAGAGCAAGTATTATTTTCATATAACGCTACTTAGATCGATCGTGTGAGAATATTAATCGTACACACGTGTGAGGTCGAAGATATATTATCTTTAAGATATATTGGACTATAATCTGTTTTTCTCATTTTGTTTACATTGTAGTGAATAGTCGCACTCCATCTCTACCGAGATCTGCGGTGCGGGAAATCTTATTACGGACTGTTTATACTGGAAGAACCTCAGTTACCAACTTTATAAGCATTTTTTAAGAAAATGATTGTGTTACATTAATACACACATAAGTTTATTTCTATTTTATTAATTAAGGAAAGCTACATAAATTTCTCCAAAGGAAACAAACATTTTCTGCTGTTACATTCACAGCTAGCAAATAAACACCGCAATAACAATAAGTTAATAACTTTAAATTTTAGCGATAATTTAATTTATAAAAAATAAATACCTCTTTAGTTCTAAGTGTAAACCTGGTAGATTCACCACAAATTAATACTGAAAACAGAGCACCACTTTCCAATATGAGTACCAAAGCTGGTTAGTTTCCCAGATGAAATCTCGTCGTCAACTGAGGGCAAGTTTGTTGATTCATCTGTACTTAAATACTAACGATGCATTTACTTATTTGTTCAAGAGCCCGTTAGTTTTATCGCATCATTATGTTGAAAAATTAAGATAGGTATTTTTGTCGCTTGTTTTTCTCTCCAAACGCTTATCTTATTGTGATTGCATACATTGCATTTTGGAGTTTCATGTCGAAGTTAGCAAAACCATGATATCATGGTGTCTGTAGGTTTGTATCCCTTACGCGGTTTTCTTTGACACTAAATGAGTGAACGCCGCCGGTAGGTAATGACTTCTAAAGTTAGCACAGGGAGAGGTATAGACAGAATAGTGATGTCGCAGATTTCCCAATGTCGTACAGGACCAATTAAGTTGAATTTTGACTATCCTGCAGGGGTTAGTTGGGATATTAAAAAAAAAACCTCTTTTAGTACCTACTTAGCTAGGCCATTTTGAAACTATTTTCGGTTTACTGCTAAAAAGGATACCTAATCCCGAAATGGTATCTGAAATAGATGTGATGACCTACTTAGATAGAGTCAAAACTTTCAGGGCTGAAAATATTTATGGATTAATTTTAATAATGTCTTCATTCACACAGAGCGCTTGAAAATTGTGGCGTTGTGTTTGATTGTCGATAACTAGAGCGAAGCGATCGCAGCTCGTTTTTAATCAACAGAGCTTCTACAGGTTGACTTGTAATTTGACGTATTCCGTCCAGAACATGATGGTGTGAGCCATTTGCAACAATAAAGCATCCCATAAAGCCTAGGTGAAAATTCGTGGGATTCGAGAAAACTTAATTTTTATGTATTTTTGAAAATTACCCATTATTCATCACTAAAATAACTTTTCTTAAACTCTCGAATTTAATGGCCTTCATTGCTATTCCATTAGATACCTGATACTTTAACAAATCATTTGATGTAACCAAATATTCTAAAACAGTAAGTTGAAGGCAGAAGTTTATTAACTATTTCCATAAACTACCTACATAAATGAACGTTAAAACGCCGCACAGGTCGATCGATCGGTTAAGCTACGCTTGCCGCGGTTGGTCCGTGGATGAGTGAACATCTTCACATATCAATACCCCTCCGTGCCTCGGAAAGCACGTTAAGCCGTTGGTCATTCGTGGATCTTTGACAGTTGTTACGGGTCGTCAGAAGCCCGAAAGTCTGACAATCAGTCTTACCAACGGGTATCGTATTACCCTGGTTTGTGGAGGTCAGATAGGCAGTCGCTCCATGTAAAATACTGGTATTCAGCTGCATCCGGTTAGACTGGAAGCCGACCCCAACATTAGTTGGGAAAAGGTTAGGCAGATGATGATTTACATACATGAACTTTAACAATTATCTCAAAATTTTACTATGATATTAAGCGTACAAATTACGTGGAAGACATAATCATTTAATCAGCTATTTAACGAGGTATGTACAAATATTTAAAAAATATTTAGCGTTTGTATGTTGAGACTACACTTTTGAGTGTAAAATTCGACCTTTGCCAGCATTATCGACTGTTTCATGGGCATGTCAAATATTTTGTAAATATTTGTACCTCGTTATATAGCTGATTAAATGAGAATGCTTTCCTTGTAATTTGTACGCCTAAAATTTTGAGATAACTGGTGTTAAAGTTCATGTATGTAGATGATTTTTGGAAATGGTTAATAAACTAATTCTTCCTTTAATTTTTAACTGTTTGTCGATGTAACCAAATGTTTTAGAACATTTGGTTACATCGAACGATTTGTTACAGTACAAGTATCCAATACTTAGAATAGCAATGAAGGTCATTAAATTCGAGAGTTTACGGAAAAGTGATATTGAGTAACGAATTCTGAAATTCTTTCGAAAACGGTAATTTTTAAAAATACATAAAATTAAGTTTTCTCGGATCCCATGAATCTTCGCCTAGGCTTTAAGGGGTGCTTAATTGTTGCAAATGGGCAACACTATCACGTCCTGGAAGGAATACGTCAAATTACAAGTCACTCTGTATATAGACCAGAATATTTTTGAGCGACTAACTTAGTCTAGCGGTTTAGCACTATAAAGTGAGTACATCAAACTACTACAATCTGTCTAATTTCTTTAATAGATTTTCAACTTTATCGCTAAAGCATTAAGGTTCAAGGTTGATTGGGAAAATTTGACAGTTTCGGGTAGCTTGACCTGCTGGCGTCTGTACAATACGGTCGTTGAATCATGGCCGGTCCGAACTTTGTGCAGAAGGCTGCGCAATAAGGTTTTTTAGGAACCAATGACAGGAGGCGTGTGTGAGTAAGAACATGCGCGGAAGTTCGGAGAGCCTATGTTCAGACCGACCATGATTCATCTACCGTACTGTACCTACGGAACACTATCACGCAGGTAGGTAGGACTTGCACTTATCTTGTCTCTGTTCAGCTTCAAGTATTATTTCAAAGGGTGCAGCGCAAGTGAATTAACTGCTGTAGTATTTGTAAGTTTTAATTAAACAGTACTTGTAATTGTTTTTTTATTATATTGAACTTTAACTGACCTACTTAGGAACATACCTACGCATTTGCAAACCGCTCGAATACGCTCAGTTATAGGTAGAGTTCGTGGTGCTCCCCGCAGGCTGTTAAAATGTTCGGTTTCTTAAATTAATGTTAAGTTTGGTTTCTACTTGTCACCCGTTTCTCTCTTAATCCCAAACGGACGAATTTTAAAGGAAATTACTAAACAATTGCTTCATATGTTTGAAAAATTCGTCTGCTCGACAATGTAAATCACGCAATGAGTGTTGCTGAATTGACAAAATTAAAATCAATTACCACGCTGTTTACAGCGTCTGCGACTTTCGTCAGACACCAGTGTGTAGTACTAATAAACCGGTCTTTTAGGCAGATCCTGAAAGACCGGTGTTTCTAGCTTTCTAGAAATAACATGTTTTTGTAAAAATATATTGTAAGTTCTCTCTTTTATTACATTAGAGATAATAACCGGATCGAGGGCAATCCACGATAATGTCTGATGTAATTTATTATATGTTCTGCATAACGTTCTTAGAGACCGGCGCCAGATATTTTGCACAACAATTTAATAACTTAAACAAAATCACTCCAAGCACATTTTGAATAGGTATTGTAAGTATGACAATAAATCCAGATTTTAATCATAATGAAGTACCTAAAATTTAAGAACACTTGTTTCTAAAAAACATACTGTCTTTGTGAAAAAAATTGCATTGAAGGTGTTGAAAAAAAATGAGAGACGAAGATACAAAGGTCTCCGTTATTTCTGGAAAATCTTCAAAAAATCCAATGAATTCGGAAATGGTTGGGTGGTAAAGTGTTGAATAAAAAAATAAAAGCTTGTGATAAATAGATCACTTTAACTAAATCTATCACTCCTTGTGATTTTACTGTCGAAACAAGAATCTGGCGAAACGAAAATCCGACGAAATAAAAATCTGCCGAAACGAAAATCTGTCTAAACGGAAACAACCCGGTGAACCCGGTATAATGGGTAGTTAGGTACTAATACTGCATATTTTGATTTATAAAAAGTTTATTTTGTTTGCGAATAGTATGATTTTTTTTTCTGCTAAGGATACAAAAAGTCTATTGCTTAAAAAAGTGTCAACAGCTTGTTTATTAAAATTTCTATTGTATTGATATCATGCGCCGCTGTAGTAGGAAAACCCCAGTCATAGTTTACGGCCTAGTGAATAATAATTGAGTGCCTATACACAGAGAAAACGTTGTATTTTTCCTTCCAGCCTGCAGGTGAGAGTTTATTGATCATCGGTATGAGTTGTAGTGAGATTTCATTCTTACAGTTCAACAACATTCATTGCGTTATTTACGTTGTTGAGCAAACACATTTTTCGAAAATATGAAGCAATGGATTAAGTACAAAAATATTCCGCCAAAAAAAATACCACCCCCCCTCCCCCTCTCTCTCTCCTCCTTCTTCCTTCAAAAATATTCAGATTGAGATTTATAGTGTGTTACGCAAATAAGGTGCTTGACTTAGTCGAGTGCCTATTGAGTGTGACGTTTGTGAAACTTACATGAATAAGCAGGTATAGGTACCTACGTGTAGCTTTTCTTATTCAATAAGCAGTATTTAAAAATGATTAAAGGTAGGTACTTAATTCCGTTTTATCAACGCAAAATTAAATAGCTGCCTACTACCTAATAGATAAAGGCATAATTTTACTTATTGGGCCCAATTTTACTTGATACTTAGGTAGTTACCGCCCGTTGCTTCGCCCTCGTGGTATGTCGATAAAAGTAGCCCCATACCAAATTTCATCAAAATTGGACTAGTCGTTTCGGAAATTACCCGGAACAAAGAGAAAAAAATAAAAATAAATGTTTTTTTGTTAAACGTACCGTACTTATAACTGTAGGTAATTTCATATGCATTTAGTAAAAAGCTATTATTTTGACATTACAAACAAACACGTCAGTTTTATTTATTGTATGTAGCTAGCATGTATAGACTAAAAGTACATAAGTATAGACTAAAAGGTTATTAGCAGGGTCTTGAAGCCGAAGCTAAATCGGTATCGCACCGGTCGCGAAAATCGATAGGCTGACGAATTAGTACCAACCTAAGTTTTATTAATAACAAACTATTTTGCCGCCTTCAACCCTTTTTAAGTTAGGGCGGGTTATAGGTACCTAGGTAAATTTAGAACACCTGCGATTATTATTAGTAGGTAATTTGAAGCTTTAAGGAGGATTATACAGTCAAACACGCCACACGACGCCGACGGGGCGCGGGAAACGAAGGCAAATAAACCGCGCGGAAGCGCGTTTTTATTGAATTTGTATGTAAAAAATCCGCGCGGGGGCGCGTCATCTGCGTTCCGTCGCGTAGCGCGTGTAGCGCGTTGTAGTACCTATGCGATCCGCCTAAGGAATAATTGCTGGCATTCACACCCTCAATAGTAGGGGGACGCAAACGTCAGGAGGAAACTCCAAACGGCATCACAGACAATCTAGTCGTCACACAAAAACAAAATAAGGTTCATTGCATAAAGTAAACAGTGATAAACTTTAAACTTTCAAATACAAAAGCTATCGCGATAACATATTATTTTGATTCTGATGCAAGTTTATTTGATTTTTACTAATATCCTAGGTAGGTCCATTTCATGCCTTCCGCAAAATGCAAGTATGGTGGGAGAATTCTGATTGCTTAATTATGATATAGGTTAACAAAGATGCAGATATATCTACCCACAACGTAAGAAATCGCATTGAATTTAGCTTCCCCAAACGCGGTGGTGAACAAAGCCTGTTGGGAATTAAGCTAAGTTGGGGGCTGGGGCGGCAAAACTAAATGGGGCCCCGCCCAGATGAGCGAGCGAAGCGAGCTCGAAATTTTAAGCAAATTGCCTCAAAAAGGCTGGGTTTTCTTTTGACAATTCACACAGAGATATAATAGAAAACACTTTGTCGACTTATACCGGAAACTTAGAGTAGGTATTGGACGAATATAGGATGCTAGAGCGAGCGAAGCTTGAAAATTTCAGCACTCCGAATTGTAATATTTACGTCTAAACATCTGTACAGAATCACTTTGTTTGAGAATGTAGATGTAGAATGTAATAGCGAGTGAAGCGATCTCGAAAGTTCTAGCACCCTGCCCCTGATAGTTAAGGTAACATACATAACAGGAGTTATGTTGTCGACTTATGTAGAAAAGGTTGAGAAATAAGAAAATGTAGGATGTAAGAGCGAGCGAAGCGAGCTTGAATATTTTAGCTTTATATTTTCCAGCGCCATACTGAATTTTATTTACTGAACATATTGTGCTTGTTAGGGATTTGATTAAAAAGTATTCTGCAGGCGTTAGAATTGAAGATTATAAAGATCTGTAAGGAATCAAAAGTAGATACCTACAGGTTTTTGTAGGTTTTGGCAACTTAACTATTTTATTGAATGGTCAAAAGAAAACCTACCCTAACCGAGGCGGTTGCTAAAAATTCTTGAGCCCACTTCATTTGCTTTTGCTTACTACATTCTCTGGATTCTAATTCTTTTCTGCATAATTCGACAAAGTAACTCCTTTTTCTGTATGCTCTCAAGCATAGTACATAGTAGGTTTCATACAAAAACTTCAGCGTCTTCAGCGCCTCGATGTACCGATAGTCAATCTGGCACCGTTGGAGAGACTGCAGTACTACAGCCCAAGTTCCGATAGAATCGAAGGCTTTCTCGTAGTCCACAAACGCTAAGCAAAGAGACAGGTCTCTTCGGTCTTCTGTATAACATGCCGCAGCGTATTGAATGTGGTCTACGGAGCTAAATCCTTTACGGAATTCGGCTTATTCGGGAGGCTAAAAGTCGTCAAACTTGCGCGCGAGACTGTTCGGGATGACTCTTGAAAACAGCTTGTAGCATGGCTCAGAAGTGTGATGGGCCTATAATTCTTATGCAGGGCATTGTCCCCCTTCTTAAATTCCGTCATTACCCGGCGCCTTGTTGTTTTTAAACTGCTTCAGAGCCATCTTCATCTCGTAAAAGCTGACGTCCGGGATGTCTTCGATATAATGTCGGGTCATTCTAGCTCTTGAGTCGTTTGCCCGATTCGTAACGGGGTTACTGGTTGATATCCATAGAACCACTCGAATCTCTCTCAATAGCTCAGGTTTCGCGAATATGATCCTGCATATCGGTCTTCAGTTTCGCAAGCTGCCTCTGCCCAATAGATAGATCAAGACCTTGAAACCCTTATTCAGCTCTATCGCGTCCTAAATAAAAGTCCGAATTTAAGCAGCGAAGGCCGCTTTTCATGGACTAGAGATCCTTCTATTGAGCTGCCAGTAGTTGAGAGCATCGTCTGAAGACTGCAGAATCTCCTCTATGAGCTGTAATGCATGATCAGAGAACTTCTTGTTTCTACTTATACGACGGGTTTTGAAGATCTTAGACGCGTTCGTACGGACAGTTTTTACGAACTCATCGTTATAATACTTCACGGAGTTCTCTAGGCACTCGAAACGTTTCTACAGTTTGAAGGTTCTCGGAGTTTTGGATTTGGACCGGTGCTGGCGAAAAGCTTTTATGCTCACGCTTTCTGAAGAAGTTCATCAAAAAGAGGCCTTCCTCCTCCATCGGTTTGACCGTCCGATTATAATTTAAGTGTCTTCAAGGCTAGAGTGAATAGGCTTATAATAAATTAGTGCGCTTTACCATCAACGATTGCATCACTGCTTTCCATCAGGCGGGATCGCAGTCAAGCACTAGTTTATATAATAAAAAAAAATAAAAAAAAATTGGTCAATAGATGACCCCGGTGGTTCCGACGTCCAGCTCCAAATTGCCCCATTCGCAATACATCATCGTCTCGTTTGCCCAGTTCCAAGTTGGTGTCCCCCGTGACTACGGTGAAGTGAGTTTTAGAGAAAGTGAGTCTGGAAATATCCTCATACAGGGTCTCCACCTCTTCGTCGGGTGTGACGAGGTTGGGGAGTAAACCTGTATGACCTTCAACGAATATCTTGCGAAGTTTCCCGACGTGATTAAATCAGAAATGAAGAGATCCGTAGGAGAACCAAGGCAGCCGACATAGCCCGAAGAATTGCCAAACATACTATACAACAGTGTACAGGGCACATTGCTCGCAGAAGAGATGGCCGATGGGGCTGATAGGCTTTAGAGTGGTGGCCGCGTATCGGAAGACGTAGCGTTGGAAGGCCTCCCGTGGGTGGACCGATAACTTGGGTGAAGGCCGCAGGAATCCTCTGGAAGCGAGAACCACAGAACCGGTCGAAGTGGCGGTGCCTGGGGGAGGCCTTGGGCGTCTTTCGGGTGAAATGATGATGTTCCCAAGTAAAAATCTATTCGAAACGGGTCGTCCAGGGCAGCTGTAGTGCTTTAACCATGGTGTAAGATAAGCATTTTTGTTTGTGGAGCGGGTATAAAAGTGGCTTATTGTTTGAAGTGGTATTTTTGACAATGTCCGGAGATTTACCACCTATTAAACTAGCTGTTAGAGCCGAATTTCGTCAGGAAAGTTCCATAAGGTATCAAGACAATATCTTTAGGCGGTAGGGTCATCATAAGAAAGAGTCTGCATAATTAGGCCGTCGCCTGTATAATGTCTGATTGATATAGAAACTGGATGAATCAAATCGCTGAAACACCTCGGCTTTATGGTCTTTCTACGGGGTAATTGCGTAACACACTATCAGTAGCAATGGCTTTCATTTTGACAGTTCAACAACATTCATTGCGTTTTTACGTTTTTGAGCAGACAAATTTTTCGAACATGTGAATCAATGGATTAGCCATGGAGCCATGGAATGGATTCCTTCGAAATAATTCAGATTGAGATTGATAGTGTGTTACTCAAATAGGGTGCTATCAATAGCAAACCGAGGTTGACTTTTATGGAAGCTAAATTTTGATTGTTTCCCTTGCAATATTACTTACTGCCTTACTCGGTCGGCCAACAGAATTGTATCCACTATAATCGGTATCCGGTTTGATGAGCATGGGAAGCTATTGTTCAAGCTTAACATGCTATCCTCGGGCACAGGAAATCTGAACTCTAATCTGATTACTGATCTAAAAGGACGGCGCGGCGGCGGCGGGAGTCTGAAGGCAATCAGTTCGTTTAATACACTGGTTTTCAGCCGCATCCGGTTGTACTGAAACTTAAACGCAGGTTTTCCACTTTTTTGAATAGATGACTAATGTCACAAAACAAACATTGTAACTTTGGAACATTTGCTTTTTTTTTATTAATTGGCTGATTAATAGACAAACGTAAAGGTTGAAAATAAGTTTGTATATGAACTAGTTATTTTTCTTATAAATACGTTATAGTGTTGGTAAGTTATCGCTTGGAGCTGTTATTGCAAGGGTTCGGTTACTAAAATCATAATATTATATTACGTCAGCGTTGTCAACTGCTTATTTCTCGTAGCTGGCTCCTCTAATCGTAATATGAAGTTTTTGTTATGGTTCACACATTGCTATCAAGATTTATTAGTGCGTAAGCATTAAGTATTTTAAAATGACGTCGGGCCGTCCTTCGTGTCGTGTCGTAGACATGCCTTATTTGAACTGTGTAGTTTCTTCATAAATTTGTCAAATGCGGTAAGGGTCGAATGGTAACTGATTTACATTTTGTTGATCACGTTTGTTTAAGAGTCCTAGATCCACCTCTTCTCGATTAAAAAAATAAACGAATTCTACCTAGCTTAGATATCAGATCTGGGGCACGGCAGTGTCGCCGCCGAGACTGAAAGTTCAAATTATAGATCAAGAATAGGACATTAACAGCTTATAAAACACACTCTGGCTTTTATACCTACTTTGGATTTTATTAATATGTACTTACCTAAAAGACGACGATTTCGTCACTGACTGATTGACTCACTCACTCACTCATCAAAACTTCTAAGCCAGTTCTCAAAGCCCTAGAAAGCTGATTTTTGGTATGCAGGCTAGGATTTGTGCACAAACAACATGTTTTTTTTTTACTTTCTATCTCCAACGCCGTTTAAAAGGGAGGTGCAAGTCTGTATTTCTTAGCGATAATAGGTTAGTATTGCCCGCTAAAATAAAATGAAATAGAGCATCCTACAAAAAAGAAATGCAAGTCTACCAAAAACATTTCATGTAAAGTACTTTGGCTTTCACTGTTAAAAAGTTATGAGGTCTAATGTAGAGTCAAGTCCCTAACTCTAAATGGCCTAACTCTATAAACTAAGACATCTTGGTCCAAATGTATGGCTTGGCCATTCCATTGAACTATTGAATGACACACAATTAAAGACCTGTGACCTGATTTCTTACGCAAAAGAGTGTCTGTCTGACAGCGGCGAAACGACTAAGTCGCCTCAGGGATTTTGACCAAGATGTAAGGTTTTTAGAGTTAGGGGCTTGGCTCTAGGTAAAGATCTGATAACTTTTTAACAATGAAAGTGTTATGTAAGTCTAGGCAACCTACTTTACACGAATGTTTTTGGTGGATTAGTTAGTCAGTTACAGACAGAATCTGATCGTACGGGACATTTTGATCAGTGAACGCGACGGCGCATTCGAGTTCGCCGAACAAAACGAATGCGACGATCGTGAATTCACGCGACGATGTTAGGATACCGGAAAATATGTAACAAAAAACTGTGACGTGTATGGGCGTTATTTCAAATAAGTGTAGGTCTCGGATCTATAAACATTTGAACTCTTGGCCTACAAACGTTTGATCACTCGATAATATCGTGTCATAAAGTATTGTCATTAAAAAAATTAACACTAACTACTTAGTGCGAAATCCTGGAAAAGTTTGATTCCAGTTACAAATACAATTCTGAAAAAAAAAATGTAGTAACGTGGTTCCTGAAAATTGTGGCCTACGGGCTTCTACTTTTTCTTTTCTTATAACATATGTTTGTATAGTATGTGCCGAGTTCATTTATTTATGCCCTACCTGAATAAATAAATGAAATGTATTGGTATAAATAAATGAAATAATATGTTTTGATCAATTCATGATAAACGTCGCAGAATATTATTGTGTCTAGTGCTTAACAACAAGACGATTCGTTGAATTACGTATTTAAATATAATGTCATGAAAAGTTAGAAGGTGGGCGCAAACTGTAACTATGAATTATTTGCCCACCTTGTAAAAATGCTGTTTCATAGCAAAGTGACGCAGTCAAAATGTATGGAATTTTTTCAGCAGGTTTTTTTTAAATAACCTACGAAAACTTTTAACGCGGGGGGGTTCATAATCATTTACTGAATCCATGGCAACAGGCAACGTGTCGATGTCCCTACAACACACTATTAAATCATGTATTTTATTCAATGTTACTAATTTATCTTCCACTTTAGGCAAAAACCGAAAATGTTGCACAATAATAAAGTCACGACCTCGCAATTGGTTTGCGATTTTATAATCAATATTGTTATTTATATTGCAATACTCGATAAAATTTCATTAAACAGGTAATTATCATTATTTATAAAACAGTTAAAGATAGTGGGTGTTAAAACATATTTATTTACATATTTAACTGGTTTATACTTGCAATAATAAAACGTAATTTTAGTTGGTCATTCTTTGTCACAGTGTGATTTTAATCGTTAGCGACCACTTAACCAGCCGGTCTATTCTGTTAAAATCTCGCCGTGAAAACTGAGGTGAAGTGCGCTTGACGTCAGAAGACGGTATATTCTGTAAAAATCTCACCGTAACGACTAAGGTGAATTGAGCTTGTAGGGAGACTGCCAGGGCCGCGGGTTGTTCGAAAGAGATACCGTGGCCCCTGGCATAGGCAACTGAAGGAACACGGGTGGGTTTTAGTCAGTAAAAGTCAGACACGCCCTCCCGCTCCGCCCAGAGCGGGAGATGTCATATGATGATTTCCCACCCAGAAAAAAAAAGCTTGTAGGGTGAGGTCATTCCAACTGATACTGGGGTTTGACACTATTGATAGCTCACTCTAAGCTTACTTCACCCAACTTTTCACGGTGAAATTTTTACAGAATCGATCGGCTGTAATTTCACCTGACGCTTGACACGAGCTCACTTCACCTAAGTTTTCACGGTAAGATTTTTACAGAATAGATCGGCTGATCTCGATTCCTGAAAAATCGAGCTCTCGTTACATTAAAAGCACTTTAAAAAACAAACATAAGATACTAAGGAAACCATGATTGATCATTCTTCTTCTTTTCTTGTCATACTCTTTCTCGTTGTTTTTTTTATAATATACCTATAGGTAGTCTTTGTTGTAGAGCCCAGTAGGTGGCCACGTTGATTGTTGTAGAGCCCAGTAGATGGCCACGTTGATTGCGGCATCCTTGGCATTCTTTAGGTTATCCAAAGTGCAGGTGAACGGGCACTTAGGACCCCAGCAAGTGGAGCATGATCTGAAGGCCAATTCTCCTAATTAGAGGTATTTTTGACAGATTGAGATTGAGATCAGACTGTGAACGTTCTTAAAATTTACGAGAATTGCCCCTCTGATCAGAAGCACCGCACTCGCACTGGGTGTTGGATTGAATGGGTCAGTAATCCCCCACTTCGTCAAATTGTGTCTGTAGTGCCCTACTAACTTGTACGCAATATACATAATTACTGAAGAAAACTTAGATAATTTTCTCTCATAATAAGTAAGTCGGGTCAAAGGCTAACACGTGTCTCTATTTTGCATTTCATCTTTCAGATAGAAATATTTCCATTTTAGTTTGTCTATTTCCTATCTTGCTGATCTTGAAACGTAGTTTTTCTTTTGCCTACATCTACAATAATAACAATGACAATGGACAATGACATGGGACAATGGTTCCTTGAGGCATCTACTTTTAGAGCCAGCCTTTATAATGAAAATAACAATGTAGGTACATACATTGTTGAGTTTCAGATCTAGATCGAACAAAAATAGGCATATGTAGATAGTTGGAGTAGCAGAAGCAGGTTATTCACGTGTAGCTGAATGGGGAAAATAAACTACTTATGCACGCCTTCTTGCATTTGCATTATACTACAACACGTTGTTGTCGATAACAAAGTAACGTAAAATTTTGCATGTAATAACCTTCTAGCACTTTTTCTTTATTTTCATCATCACTTGCATTTCCTGGAGTGAATAATGGAAGAGAACAGGAACTTATCTTCATACGGAATCTTTCCTATGGTAGTTCCCATTCATGATACTTATCTGCTTCAATATAGAGGGTGGCCCTTGGGTCACACTATACTAAGACTTATAATATAATATATCGTAATATATATAATTATTCCGTACGTGTGTTTGTCACCTAACTCCTCCTAAACGGCTGGACCGATTTGGATGAAATTCTGTTTGTATATTTCGGGTTCCTGGGTGGTTTGAAAATATAATTGGACCACCGGGTCCAATTATATTTCGTCGTCCTGTCCGGAAAAGCAGCGATAGCTACCGAGCTATCGCTGCTTTTCCGGACAGGACGACGTCTGCCGGGTCCACTAAGTTAGTATAATATAATTTATCATTTATTCTCTCTTCACAAAGCTGACTTAAAGTTAATGTGTACAAAAAACGTCTCAGCTGTATTCCACCTTTGTGAGAGACTGGTGCCTTTTTGGGAAAAATCTGTGTTACAGATCACCAGCAAAACACTTATATCAGAAAGGTGTGGTCATATTTAAGGGTGTGGTACAGACCATCAAACTGAACAACGTTTTCCATGGGAAAAACATTAACAGTTGTCCCATACAGGGTCGAGCAGCAGTGCGATTCTGTAACCATCTCACCGTGAAAACTTAGGTGAAGTGAGCGTGGTGTGAGCTGTCATTACAAATAATGCTAGGGATTGACACTACTGACAATTCACATCAAGCTCACTTCACTTGAGTTTTCACGGTGAGATTTTTACAGAATCGACCGGCAGGTATTGAAGTCTTTAGGTAAGGTAATTTTCTTCGCGATTACTTACGTTACGTTTTGGTCCCAAAGAGGAAGTTGTTCAGTTTGATGGACCCTTTAATATGACCACATCTCTCTGATTCAGGTTGTATGCCGCCTAGAAGGGTCAGTCTTTAATTTTGAAACAAAAAAAACACTTAAAAAGTAATTCGACCTAAGTTGACCTGACATTCAATCGAATGTCAGGTCAACTTAGTATGTCAGGTCAACTTGGTAGGTATTTATCGCTAAGAAAATTATTGTAGCCACCTACTTATACCAACTTGTATACACATATATTATCATAAATTGTTTATTTGTTCCATATCAGAGTTATGTTAAATGCCTTCTAAAGCATAAAATAATATAATAGTAAGTACCGCTAGTGACATCAACTTGTTATCTCACATGACGAATAAGTAATGGCCCGTACGTGATTTTCGATTAAGGAAAATGAAGAGTCAAGACATTGACCCTTGCTTCTGCAAGGTCTCTGAATAATATACACACTGATAATAGTGATAATTCTGTTCCTTATGAAGAATGTGTTCCTCATGCCTATTTGCTTTTTAGTTAATAGTTAAAGGTGTACGCGTTAAAGGCTCTGCCTTCCGCAAACAGGCGCGACGCGTCTCTAGTAGAACAATATCTAAGAAAATTTCATGGATATTGTTCTACCAGAATGGCGTCGCACCGGCGTCGCGTCGCGCCTGTCTGCGGAAGCCTGTAACATGTACCTCCACTAAAACCAGCCCTGTCCCAGCGCTGAAAATTTTATGAAACAGCTAATTATTGTTTTCTGGTAGCCGACGAAAAATTTCTACGTTAGATCTAGAAACATGTGCTGAATTCATGGTTACAGTTTGCAAGTCGATGTCCCTGCCATCCTGTAAAGATAGGTACTAGGTACAGACGCCAGCACATCAAGTTACTACAATCTGTCAAATTTCTTTGATAGATTTTCAACTTTATCACTAAAGCATTCAGGTTCAAGGTTGATTGGGAAAATTTGACAGTTTGGGGTAGCTTGACCTGCTGGCGTCTGTACATGAACCCTGAAAACATAACCCTCCTTCTTTGGGACACTCACGAATAAATTATGAATCGTTTCCCCTGATGTAGGAGTCATATGCTGTGGAAATTATTGGCACAAAGTTAAATTATCAACAAATTGTGAAGCAGACACAAAAGTTAGGAAAATGTGCGAATTAAACAAGACAAAAACTTTTTCTTTTGTTAGCCTTTGCTGTTCTACTGCTGAGCACCTTGAACTCATCTCATCTTGAAAACTCATCGATATTACACATATCCCGTCCTAACTTACGGATCTCAGACCCTGTTCGCTCACCGAGTCGCAAAAGTTCCGTCTTGGGGTTTACCAAAGAGCTATGGAGAGCAGGATTTTAGATCCACTGCGCTCCAAAACGGGGATCCTAGGTGTGGGTAATAAGCAAAAACTTAAAAAAGGAAAATCTTAGGCTTCTTTGGGACACTCACGAACAAATTATGAACCGTTCGTTGATGTAGGAGTTATGTGCTCTGGAAATTATTGGCATAAAGTTAAATTATCAACATCAAGTTACATTTTTAACTAACTTAGTTACCTTCCTATGCTCTTCTATCATTAGGTACCCACTATCGTCACTAGAAAAAGACATAATACTTAGGAAAATGTTGATTTAAACAAAGCAAAAACTTAAAACAGAAAAATTAAAACTTAAGCTAACTAACTTGGTGCTTAATATTCAACTGGGGGGTTGCCTCTTTATTTTATTTTCAGCAGTCATAACTCGTGAGGTACGAGGTTTTACCTATCGTACGTATTTAATATCCCGTCATCGTCAGTTGAAAAAGTTATCTTGATAATGAATAACATTACAAATTCCACGATAAGATATTGGACGCAAATCACGGCGCGCGGCTGGGCTCCATAAAACAATTGAAACGCTATTAAATATCCCCATATCAGCATTTTGTAGGTAAATCGAGGACATTCCCATCGTCACACTCTCTACTTATTTATACACATTCCTATTACTAATTATCCTTTTCCAACGCCAGATAATTTTATCCGAGGAATAGTTTTGAATTTTTGACAGTTCTTCCATGCAAAATCTGTCAGACGACAATTATATTCTAAGAATAAAAAATTATCTGCCGATTGAAAAATCAGCCCTAAATGAACTAATTCAGTCAATAGCTTCGTCCAATTCGACGTAGAATCGAATGATCTCATATTGTTTCACAATAACACATGTTTTCACCAAATTCAATCACAGGCGGACATAAAGATAGGTCCATAACGTGATTAATAGAATTATCAATTGATTGTAGCAATTGGCTGCAGATAATTTGTAAACAGTGGGTTGTTTAGCACAATAATTAGTGTGCCTGTCGCGGCGAATGAAAATACATTCAGAACTGAAGACAATCAACAAAGCTGTTATGGATATTCCTCGTACCAGAATGTTTGATGGTATTCGATTTCCAAACACTTTCGTGCAGTGTCTCGTGTCGTCGAATGGGCGTTCTTAATTCACTAGTGACTTAATTCGGTGATTTGATTTTTTTAGTGATTGTGTTTTTAAAACAATTAAAATATTTTCAATTATGTTCTACGAGTGCATAAAGAGTGCTTTTTGGAAATTATGCAAGAACGTAATTTAATATTGAACTATATTGAACATTATATTTTTTTCACATGGATTTTAATTTTACATGGGACGCAGGTATTTTTTTACTTATTTTATAGAATCATCATTCTCCTGCCCTTATTCCAATTTTTTGGGGTCGTCGCAATACAACTTATTTTATAGAATGCCTACCTTCAATGCTTATATGTATATAAGGTTTCTGGAGGTTCTTTACTATACTTACGAGTACAGGAAATTATACACATGGAAGATATCCTTCTTTATGAATAGGTAGGAATAGTTAACTACTAAGTGCCAAGGTACCTACGTAATGACTGGCTTAGGCGTTGATTTTTGGATACCAAGTTTGGATAATTTGAAAACCCATGTGACTAAAAGAGTGATGAATATAAATGTTGGTGTACTTAATTGTAATTTGAAAACATTGTAAAAAGCCAATTATTTTTAAAAGAGTAACCGTGGACTTTCTTGCCGGCTCTTATCCATAGGAAACGACCAATTGCAACCGTGCACCTAGCTTCTGACGTTTCGTAAGTGCCCATGTACGAGTAGGTTTACATAATATGAAATAAAATATTTTAAATTTGATTTTTATTGATGGAGAGGAAGATGAAGGACAAAGAAATGATGGATGGAATGTGTTGTGTGAGGAATGATATGAAGGAAAAGGGAGTGAATGATAGCGTGACGGTTGACAGGGGAGAATGGGAGAAGAAAACGTGTTGCGCCGACCCCAATTAACGCACGGGACAAGAGCAGGAAGATGATGAAGTTTGGATAACTTAAAGTAAGTAGGAGCACTATGCGTTCTTTTTTTTAGGGTTCACTTAATAGAGATTTTAAGACATTTCTGTTGATGAGAAAATTAGAGAGTAGGTAAGATGGACAAGAAAATGTAACTAGAAAGCTTCTGTTTGAAAAAACAAAGGAGTTTAGTCATGTCTATTGGGTCTACTGATTGCATGCTGTGTAGAGCAGCGCCCTAATTGCGTAACACACTGTCAAAGACAACCTGAATCATTTTGAAGGATATTGCTAATCCATTGCTGCATATGTTCGAAATATTTGTCTGCTCAACAACGTAAATAACGCAATGGCTTTCATTTTGACAGTCTAACCACATTGGTTAGACTGTCAAAATGAAAGCCATTGCTACTGATAGTGTGTTACGCAATTACCCCGCTGACGTTTCATTTCACGCTGTTTTACAACACCGCTAGTCGTTGACCCGCTGCATTTATAAATGCTAAACGTTTATGTAAATCTGTGTGTTCAAGTTCAGTAAGTATGGAAAACCGCTGAACGTTGTTCAGTTGTTTTACTTAGCGGAGTTGTTTTGTAAAACAGCTTGCGGTAAAACAGCGGATTCTACAATCCATCTGTGACATATCTATCGTGTCTACTGATTGTATGCTGTGTAGAGCAGGACACAAAAGTACATAGTAGGTAATTTAAAACTGAGAAAACACCTGTGTACACTGAAGTTATTTTTATTTTTTTACTTATTAAAAACAATTGATTGATTCTTAATCTTTTGGGTGCAATAATTCTGAGAGGTCATTGTATTTTTTATAGATAAGGCTTATTTAGTAGCATTCACCCTAATTAGGAACGTCTGGAGGTGTGTGATAAGAGGTGTGATTAATTACCACAACGTTACAGAAACGTTCAGCTGTTTTTAGAACTTACTGAACTTGAACACGCAGATTTACATAAACGTTTAGCATTTATCAATGCAGGCAGCGGGTCAACGACTAGCGGTGTTGTAAAACAGCGTGAAATGAAACGTCAGCGGGGTAATTGCGTAACACACTATCAGTAGCAATGGCTTTCATTTTGACAGTCCAACCACATTCATTGCGTTATTTACGTTGTTGAGCAGACAATTTTTTCGAACATATGAAGCAATGGATTAGCTATATCCTTCAAAATGATTCAGATCGTGATTGATATCGTGTTACGCAATTAGGGTGCAGGTGTAAAGGGGGGGGGGGGGTTGGCAATGGTAAAGCACTATAATGCCCACAATTCATAAAACATCATTATGTCTCTGTCATCTTCAAATGATTGACAGAAATAGAACGATATTTTAAATTCGTGTAGAGCAAAATGCATTTCATGATTTATAGTGCAAGTGACCCTACTGCCAGGGCCGCGGGTTATTCGAAAGAGATACCGTGGTCCCTGGCATAGGCAACTGAAGGAACACGCGTGGGTTTTAGTCAGTAAAAGTCTGACACGCCCTCCTGCTCCACCCAGAACGGGAGAAGTTATATGATGATTTCCCACCCTGAAAAAAATAAACCCTAAATGTCTGAATTTCTAATTAGTAGGTAGTCTATGTACTTAGTTGCGTACCGATTAGTTTTCTGCTAACCATATCTTCGACTTAGGTGTGACCTGTCTACCGTTTGCTTGTAGGTGGACGCCCACCTCAATGATGTCTTGAACCCTGTGAACGTGGATATCGACGCGTGGCACCAGCGTGACACGCGAGTCGCCATCCGGGCCAATAATGACCGTCTCGCTTGCGAGAGGCCCAACATCTACATTTGTGAGGTAAGTCAGGAAATAAATGGAAGAAATATATGTAGAACATAGTTCGACAGCAATTTGGTCAAAGCGGAATCGATGACTAAATTGAATACATGAAAACTTCAATGGTCTTTGACACCGAAGCACCGCCCTTCGAGGCTGCAGAAAGTTAGAAACTACCCTTCAAAATCCAACTATACGTAGATACTTAGAGATATAGGGATCTCCTACATCTCCTAGTATTGCACCATTTTTAAGTAGGTACCTACATTACAATAGGTGGTAGGTACACATACCATATCGTGAGCATTACACCAGCTGCAACTAGCTACGTTCCACTATAATGAGCTGAGAGCTTTGCTAATGGAAAGGTACTCCTGTTCGATAGATACTTGTAGATTGATTGGTAGATATCCGATATGGCGATAGGATAGCCCAGCATTCTACTGCACGACGTTGATGTAGCCTAGAATGGATATTAAGAACATAGTTTTCCTGAACAATACGAATTTAAACAGCCTAGAGGGTAATTTTTTTTAGGTGCTGTTTCTACTCTGTGGTTTTAGTTTATTTGCCAAAGCATCTTAACACAGTAAACTGAAAAAGGTTTTCTTAATTCATAACATTTACCTTTAGGAGCCACCAAACACTGTACCGCCAGATGCGAGAAAGACCTGCAACTACCGCAATGTGCGTTACCACGAGCAGGTCTTCCGTTGGGTGGCAGGTCGAGGATGCCTGCTGTATACCCCGGACTTCCTCTACGCTGCCGGCTCTAACTCCATCAACCTGAACGCTGGATGCTTCTACGGGAACTGGTTCGCGCCATGTCTGGAGATCGTGAGTTATGTTTTGTACCTACAGCTATAGCGCCACAAGGTTCTTTCTACGCGTGGACAAAATCGGAACTAACGCCGCCATCTTGTTTTTTCAATGCATTTCACAAAACAAATGTTTACCAACAGCGTACCAACTTATACACGTAGTAGACGCAGATGAACACCACAGACGACGTAGACGTAGAGCAACACTATTATTAGATCTTGGACTTATCGCATAACTAGGTCACTATAACGTAGTTTTTAATACCAATCCAAGCTGATATAGCCTACCTATGTGATCAAAACTTAGCCTTTCGTTTGAGATTTGCAGTTCAATAAACAAGACTTCTCCTAAAATGCACCAGCCTCTGTCTTCCACAAACAGTCTTTCATTCTTCTGGTGGTCGGTCCATCCATCCGAGGGCTTCCCACTCCCACGTGATGTTTCCTAATTGGCGAACTTAACTCAAGGATTGGTTCTTCTTGACATACTGGCTGACCAGCCTACTGCTACTTCAGCTTTCTTACTGTTCAAGTTATGTGTTGCATATGTAAAACATGAGGTTTAGGTACTGTGCCTTTTAAGCGCTAAGAAAACGATAGAACATATGGAAATCTAGCAATAACGCACGCGAAGGGCAAATAGACTGCTGGGAATTCCATACGTTTAGATCGGGGATAAATTGTCTACCACACTACCACTTTATGTAAATACTAGCTGCACCCCGCGGTTTCACCCGCGTAAGATTCGATTCCGTGGGAATATCGGGATAAAAAGTAGTTATAAATAATCTGTCTGCCAAATTTCATCCAAATCCATTCAATAGTTTTGGCGTGAAAGAGTAACAAATATCAATCCACACAAACTTTCGCGTTTATAATATTAGTAGGATAGTAGGAAGATTGTATTGGTATCGAATTAAAGGGCTCTCTAGCAGTCCCTGAGAAGTCTCAATAAGCAGTTTAAATACCTATTCTATTAATCTGTCCCTGTTTTCCAAAATGAATGATACTTATCTACCCTAAGTATTATATACGATTACCTTTTACGAGTTTTAGTCTTCAACTCTACGTCGAGCCATCAGCTTAGAAGCGATTGGAGCGATGAATATCTTAGCGATAGTGGATCACTGCCAACGATATGAACTTGTGATAGTCTTGAACATTATAGGTACCTATGATATCTTGATATGTAAGTATGTAACCTTGTACCCAAAATATAAATCAGTGTTGGCTGAAGTTAAGTAGATTCTTCGGTATAGGTAAGTGTACGGTGCCGAAGGCTTATAATAGAACATGCAGTCTTGGTTATGCAGCTGACTCCGTCAGTATGTCTCCGATTCCATAAGATCCAATGTAATCAAACGCATTTTTAGATTTAGTTTTAGACTTGGGTACTTATCAAATCCCTCGGCGCCCATCTTCTTTTTTATGAAATATTAAATGTTGAATCTCCTGTAAAGCGCCTTACCTCGTCTATTTTTTGGTGTAGCCTACGCAAAGACTCGAGCTCTGCGTGCGGCCATCAGATTTAGATTTTTTGTCCTTACAGGCTAAAGAGGACGGTTCGTGTGGCTGCTATCCTTTCGACCCTGGTCTAGAAGAAGTGGCCGCAGCAGTGCACGAAGCACTGATACCGGCGGCACAGGGGAGGTGGGAGCGATGCTTCTACGCCGCAAGCGACTGCTGCAGTCATTATATGCCAGAAAACCATAATACTTCGGGTAACCTAAATATTTTCTATTATTAATATTTATTAATAATTAATACCTGAGCTTCAGGGGTGATTGGGATCCAGCAAAATATAGTTTTCTATGTAGTTATAATCCTGTCGGGGTTGCGAAACAGGCAGGAACGAATCGTGCATTCCCAAGCCGATTCATGGTAGCAAGAGAAACAACTTAGACTGGAAGGTTTTAGTCATTAGAAGACCGACATAACCCTCCCAGATGTAGGGCATCCATGAGGATTCCGCCACGAGAAAAAAAAGGAGGATAAAAAAGTATAAAAGACGATTGAAAAGAGACAGACTTCTAGACTACAGTCAGTTCACAGTTTTACCTCTGATTTCGCATCACTGACCAAATCATTGTGATCTTTATAATAGTTACAATAAGGTTGCTGTTGTCAGAGTTGTTCACAATTTATAATACACACATCACACAATATGAACTTTTCATTGTAGTCAACCAGTGTGAAGTTACGTTCGACGGCTGGACTTGCTGGCAAGAAGCGGTTACAGGAGCTGTGGCCTCCGAAGTTTGTTCAGAATTCGCTTATTCCAGTGCCGGACCTTCGTGCAACCGTATGTTTTTTTAAAAATATTAATTAACTAGCAGATACCTACTGACGTTAGATTTCTAGCTATAGTCATCATTTTGTTACGTAGATACCTACTAATTATTCTTTTTAAGCAGGCCCACTTGTTATCGTTGATATTCAGTCGATTGACTTTGGCTGGTATTCGACCTTTACGATATTAACCAAAATTATCTCTCACCTGCTAAAAGTCCCTTTTTTGTCTAGCTAATTATCAAAGGTAATGTTATCTATGGTTCAATAACCGAAAAAGTAAACTTTGTAACTTCAGAGTTCTTGCTTGCGTGGGCACACCTGTTGTTAGGTATCTGCACTATCTACTACTTGCAATTTGTTTCATAACAAATATTTTTACAGACTATAGTAGCAAACAATGCCACACAAACGCGACATGGGAGCTCCAAACAGACTACAGCACTTGCAGCATCACCCCGCGCCTCCTTCGTCGCTACCAGTTCTACATCGCCGTGCTATCTATCTCTATCATAGCCTGTCTACCCGCAGTTTTCATCTTTTGCTTCTATAAAAGACTCAGAATCACCCGCGTCGCGCTACACAGGAACCTTCTCATTGCCATCGTAATCAGGAATGCGCTTGTGATCGTCAGCAGAAGTGAGGTAAGCCAGAGACAATAGACTGACATCATGTACGATTGTACGTTGTAATTGTATTGAAGGTTCGATCAAAATAATTTGGTGTTTACTATTTGTAAAGCGAAAATATTGACTGAATTGCTTTTGTTTACCTACACTAGAATTAGGTATCGATCGAAGTCCAGTTACGTATCCTGCGGTTTCCGTTTTTAAGATCATAATAGAGGAGTACTGTAGGATCGACCCATCTTTTAGTCCTCATAAACGTGTTTGTATTTTCAGAAAATGACTCTCCCATGGTTGCAATTACTAAACCTCATGCTTTTTAGGTTGCTCCAATTGAATAGCCAGTGCGTTTTATCATATTTTGCAAAGCTCCTAATCTACATTATACAAAATATTTAGTGTAAACTAAAGTCCTCAAATACCTACTTACCTGTAGATCTACATGGACGAGCTAACGAGTGCCGGCGAGACGGTGATGTCATCGCATGGTGTTGCATGTCGTATTCTGGCGTTTGCTGAGCGCGTTGCAGGCAATGCCGTGTTTGTGTGCATGCTGGTCGAAGGCTTGCACTTGCATCGCTCCATAGTTGCTGTGTTCAAGCAAAAGCTGAACATGAAATGGCTGTATTGTATTGCTACTGGTATGTATGCTATCCTACTCATATCCTATCCTACTTTCTACTAAACGTGAAAGTTTGTATGAATGGGTGGATGGATGGATGGATGGATGTTTGTTACTCTTTCACGCCAAAACTGCTGAACGGATTTGGATAAAATTTGGCACACAGATAGTTAAGCAGGATTAACACATCGCATACCTTTTATGCCGATATTCCAGCGGGATCAAAACTTATGCGGGTGACACCGCGGGGCACAGCTAGTCACTAATATATTTTTTAAGGGAGCTTTTTAGCGGAGAAATCATTTTATAATATAATAATAATACCTAATAGTTTATTTCCAAAATATTAGTACTACTTTACAATGGCAATGTGGCAACATGTCTAATTTAAGCCTCATTAAGAGACCCTTCCTATTATAACAGCCAAATAGAGAACAGAAATACATAGGTACCTAGTTTTGCTTTGCAGTCGTATAAAATGGTACATTACGATACGTGACTTAGGTCACACGTAACGTATACTACTTTATAGCTCGTGTGACCTAAACCCGCACTTAAGTCACTCTTTTTTGTGTAAAAATAGACTATACTTAAGTCACTGATAAGCGTGACTTTTAGGTCACTCAGTGCTATAAATGAATTTTATTTGCTTGGAAGTCGGCGACGTAGTTATTCTTACAGCATTCATCTAAACTAAATAATTATAGCTGATTCATGACTAGAATTTGTATCAACCGTTGTTCGTCTAAAAATTGCTTTAATTTGTAGTTTAGGCGTATCGTAAAAAACTGTACAGTAACTATCACGTTATTCCTACCGCACAATTAATATGTTGTGATCTAGGCGAACGTGTATATAAGAGAAGCATATTTAGAGGATGAAGATGAAGTAGACACGTATTATAGAAACTTAGACCAATTACTTTCTTATTAAAAGAAAGCAGAAAGTAATTCTACAAGCGCTCCATTCATTCTAAGGACACCAAAACCAAACCAAAATAATACCTACAAACCTCATTCAATTCCCAGTAATAGCTGTAGCGCCTGCCATAGCCTGGGCCACCGTAATGGCAGTGCACAACGACCACTCTTGTTGGCTGATATACACGGTGCAGCACGTGCAGTGGATACTGGACGTGCCACGCATCGCCATCTTGCTGGTCAACACTGGCCTCTTCATTGATGTGCTGAGGGTCTTGCTAACGAAGATTCGGAACTCGGAGAATGTAAATCAGCTGTGAGTACTTTAAGCTTCTATTTTTAAGTGTTTGTGGAAGGATCTTTTTTTTTATTAAGATAGTGGCTATAGTCGTTGCACATCACGAGGTCCGAGCGCGCCATATGACTTTCATGCCATTGACATTTAGGTAAGGTTTTAAGTACAATAAATAATTGACGCTCTTGAAATGCAATAATCTGCGTCTCCCGTTGGCTAAAAACATTGCACAATCGCAGTGATTTAAGTAATGTTCTAGAACTATTTTGACACCAAATAACATGTGGGTATTTCTGCATGGGCAATTGATTGGTATGATGTATTTTGCGATGCGAAATTAAATTTTAAGTAATGCACTAATTATCCAAAACCAGATTAAGATAACATACTTAAATAAGGTTTCTGAGTCTAGATATCAAAATATGCATTAGGTAGGTACCTATTATAATTTACACCTCTAAATTTTTGGCAGTCTGTATAACAGTTTAAGTAATAAATTAACAATGGCCGGCTGAGCGAATTAGAGCAGAACTGCATCTAGTTGCTGAAAGTTACTCTTAAAAATAAATGATGTAATTATTTTTTAAATTATATTAGGTACAGACGCCAGGACATCAAGCTACTACAATCTGTCAAATTTCTTTAATCGATTTTCAACTTTATAGCTAAAGCATTAGGTTCAAAGTTGATTGGGAAAATTTGACAGTTTCGGGTAGCTTATGATGTGCTAGCGTCTGTACATACTTGTACAAAGAAGTGGGTAGTATAATTTTAAAAATTATACAGTCAGGACTCTGCGAGGTTCTGTATTTCAAAAGACAGCTCTCGAATTACCAATTCATCGCTTTCATGTGTTTGAGCTTGGGAAGAGATGATGGTGCAACCAACTATCCAGTAAAAGATGAGAAGAATCACTGTTTCCCAAAACACAATCCCTCAGCGCCTAAAGGACATCTAGATATAGAGAAAATATCATTTTCCGTATGCTATTTATTTTGCAGGAGCACAGTTAAGGCAACATTGTTCTTGATGCCACTATTTGGAACACAATTCTTGCTGACAGCGTTCAGGCCGTCCACCTCTAACTGCACTGAAGAACAGATCTACTATTACGCGTCATACACCGTCGAGGGGCTGCAGGGACTCATCGTGGCTATGCTTTTCTGCTATATTAACAAAGAGGTGGATTTCAATGTCTTTATGGTTAAAAATAATATTGAGATTCGTAAAGGTATTTAATGGTTTAAATTCTATTTCCTCCAGGTCCACGGGTTAATCAAAGCAACATACAGAAAAACAGAAAATGCAATAGTGTCCCGTATTAGAAGAGATTCCAACTACCCTAGTATGGGCACAATCTCCGAAAGAAGAATTACCTGCAGTACCGCTCTACCTAGCCCGTCAGACAATGCCAAAGACCAATACGCTACCATCAGACCGAAGTTACATGTCGCTGAAATCATATCGATACAAGCCAGCGAACGACTGGCCGAGATCTTAGAACCAGTCTATGAAACTATACAAAATGGTGTGACTAACGAAGGCTATGACTCGCTAGAAAGGTCGGACTTGGACACTGATTCCGGCTTCATAGCTAACAGAGATTGCAGAGTAGAAGATTACTACGGTTTCACGAACGCTTCAAGCGTTTCGATCAATTGCCGAGACTGGATCCAGTGCGTTTCATCACCTTCCAGTAGCGTCTATAACAATTCCTTGAATGATTACGAACCAAAATATTTAGAGAAGAAATATCCGAACCATCCCAAACTACGCGACATTTCTGAAGTTCGCGAAAAGAATTCTGATCAGAAAATAGCAGATTGGAATTGTTTGGAATATAGGAATGATTCACCTATCGTAGGTGTTAGGAAAGAGAATGGCCCTGAAAAAAAGCCCGTCACTATGAAGACGAAAGATGAGGTTGAATACGATGACTCTGAAAATATGTTCGAGGAGATAATGAAATACATCGACACCACAGATACTTCAGGCAAAGTCCCATTAGACTCGAACGTTCTTGCCCCAAATAGGCCCGACGGAGATAGGATTATATTTTTAAATAATTAATTACACCTTGTTAACATTATCATAAAATCACCCTTGTTTTTGTATCTATAGAGTTAAAGATGTCTGAACATTATGTATATCTGATAATGTTTTTATCATCATTTCTTAATCGAAATCAGCACAAGTACACAATCCTTTTTGTAATTGCATCGCCTAAAATTACTAAACACGTTACATTTCTGTTTCGATGTTATAATCTTTCGACGTATAATGTAGGTAAGTAATAAATAGGCTAACAAATAACTTAAGCAAAACAAGTCGCAAATTTTTGTGCAACAGCTTATGGATGCTAATTTTATTCAATGCTAATAAACCATTAAACATTTCAGTCGGTACTCACAACTGTAATCGAAATTTCATGTAAAATTTAGTCAATAACAGCTAACATCTAGCAAGTTCGTTATATTTGTATAAATAAACATTGAATGATACAAAGATAATTTTATTTAAATTTTCAAACAAAACGGGTCATTGAGAGCATGCATCATGTGTGCAATCACAGCCACGATATGCCTATTTCGCACACCTCAACATCCTACAACATTAATTGATCTATCAACTTGTATAAAGATCTAGATCCTTTCGAACTCGGCTTACAAAACTGAGTGCGGCAACATATTCACGCACAGTCGACCGCGAGGTGTGCAGTGTTACCTTTCAAATTAAACGTCCAAAGGAACATAGAGTCAAAATGTTGAAGAAACTAATGTTAGGGTTAATTTTGTGCTGGGGCGTGGAATGTTTCCCGGACGGGGCGCCGATAGACACGTGTGTGAAAAGCCGTGCTAATCAGCCTAATCATGGGCAACATAGGACGCAACCCCTGTCCACTCTGCCGTACCGGGTCGCCGCATCGGCGCTGGTTTATGGGCCAAATACTCCCGTCACAGGTGAATACATTTGTCTCATTATTGTCTGATACTATGTTGTTTTTGTAAAGATATGTCAGGTTATTAGATAATTTGTATGAATAGTTGTGATTAAGATATAATTTTGAAATTAAGGTTAATTAATGACAAATGGTTTTTGTTTATAAGTAGGTACCTAAGTCAATTTCAGATACGGTTAGCAACGAAGGACGATAAATTTCCTCATAATTTAAATACTACGTAAAACAAATAAATTGCATTTTTTATGGTTTCGTTTTATTTAAAAGTAACAATTTTAATCGACTTCCTATGCTAACCGTACCTTCAAGTTTCCCTCTTCTGATTTACCTCAACTTACATCCTAACTAACGTTTGGGCGCTCCTTGACAACGTGGCAATGCTGCCAGCCTTTTGGGCACTTTTCCTGTTGACAGCGATGCGGACGAATTTTTTGATGCCCTGTGATTCTTTTTCTTATTTTTTCACGTGTACATATTATTATTTTAAATGTTAGCTTATATAATGGAAATATTATCTTTATTAAGTAAATAAATGTAGGTCAACCTAAATAAAATAGTTATATTCAGTTATATTTCAATCGATATAAATCAAAACTACCCACCCGTGCGCTATCCTGAATAGTTTGTTAAACCAAGTCATGATCAAAGTTTGTCTCAAAGCTTTTTGTCGAACGCGCATAGAGGAAGAACTTAATACTTTTCATGATATGATGATTATGATTGTATAGACACCCGTCATGTCTATGAAGTTTTGCCAGTCAATTTAATTTGACCCATTTTTAACAGCCGTTTGTTTTCCCTGATATTTTTTTTTAATTAAAAGCTTGCTAAGCTTTCGCCCAGAAAGCATTACTGTGGTTTCAGAGACTCGTTTTGATGTACCTAATTGGTACTTCAGAAAAATATATTATATGTATTAATATGTAATAGCCGATAGGTAATTTAATGTAACACACGCTCATTGCTGCGATATTTCATTCATCACTTAATACGAACTTAAAATGACTAGACACCGTTGCACAATCGCAACATGTAAACTTTCATTTGATATTTCGTATATCCTTACTTAATTATTTTTGCAAGCAAGCAATTCTAATGTGTTACAAAATAATAAAACGGATATAACAAGATCAGACGATAAAGTTACTCTAAAGTAGCGTTCATTGATAAAATCTACCGGTGGGCTGCACGAGTGCGTAATACTTACTTACTCACAACTTCGATTACGCAAACCGTATGTGTATGGTATTGTAGGTCATTCGGCTTATGGTGGCTCGACCGGTTTGTCCCCAAACGAATTGGGGTAACAAAGTAGACCTTGAAAACTGTCTGTAGATTTGGACAGCTGCGGATTTAAAGGGTTGGGTAAGGATCAAAGGGTGAAAGGACCCTAATTTGTACTTACGTTACTTAAAGAAGTTTTTTACTTATTTGATTTTAAATTGTATCGTCGAGAATCAAATTGGGGTTCAAAATGAATTCATCAAAAAGAATAAAAAACTTAAAATGTCGCGTTAACGTATTTGCACTAAGGGCTTTAGGTCAGAGGCTCACAGCACAGGGTGTGACTCACAGCTACCTACACGTCAACAAAGCTTATCTTATATGCGGAGCATTTACACTTTTACAAAAATTCAAGTGAACTTTCAGCCTGATCAAGAAACCGAGATGAAGTAGGTTAGCATGTTCAGAAAACTTCACAAATCTTCATTGAACATTGAAATTAATAATTTGAAACATTTATTCGTCAATTCTCGTAATTGCACCTACCACCCACTGTTTGTTTTTGTATCACCCAAAGGTTGACTGAACCGGTAGATAAATGGCATTAAATTTGCCTCTGTACGTTAAATAAATTAACCTAACGTCTAAAACTCTCACATTTCAGTTACAATAGAAGGATCCGAGCCCTTCAAAGGGTTCTTCATTCAAGCGCGATCAGTCGAGCACGACAACTGGATCGGGGCATGGGAACCGGCCCCCAACACGACTGTGCATCCAGAATGTTCGTCCATCACACACGGCGACCCTGAGTTCAAGACAAGGGCCACACTACTGTGGCGAGCGCCGCCTGACGGCCAAGGAAGGGTTTATTTTACGTAAGTTTTAGAACGGAATCTATATTCCTATTATTTATTTATTTATTGAATCTCCAACAGAGGCTAAACAATTACATGCAAGTATACATAGAAACACAGGTGCGCGCATCCAATTGTGCGCCGACCTCATCTAGTTTTTAAAATATGATTACCATTAGTGTTTGTACAGACGCCAGCAGGTCAAGCTACCCGAAACTGTCAAATTTTCCCAATCAACCTTGAACCTTAAAGCTTTAGCGATAAAGTTGAAATCTATTAAAGAAATTTGACAGATTGTAGTAACTTGATGTGCTGGCGACCGTACAAACAAAACTACTTACAAAATAAAATCATTTATCATTTAATTATAGGAGACCACACCATTTACTTATAATCTCTGTACTTATTAGGTAGGTAGGTTGGGTAAGATTGGTTAGGTATATATTTATTCATTTATTGCGTTCCATAGCTAGGTATGTACAAATTATGGACTCTGTTAGGGCACTGCAATACGATAAAAGTAACAAAACTAAAACTATTAAAATTCAGCCAAGCTTACCGAAGAATGCTGCCAAAATTAGTGAGTTTTTAAGATGTTTCAATATTCTTTATCTATTCTTAGAAAAACTTCGTGAAACATATTTTATAGGTAGATGGATGGACTGTGTGTAAGATGATATTATTACCTATATCTAGAAAGGGAGTGACTACCGAGATGACGACTAATAGAGAAGGCATCATCATCATCTGCCTAGCTTTCCCTACTATGTTGGAGTTGGCTTCCAGTCTAACCGGATGCAGCTGAATACCAGTATAGAGAAATCTGGATGAAAAAGACATGTTGCGCCGATCCCAAATAAATTGGGATAAGCGCAGCAGAAAGAAATATACGAACCATAAAATACCTAAATGGCTCCTTTTGCTTATCTTCTTCTTCTTTCTTGGCTCGATGCTAGATAAATTTACGCAGGACGCATCTAAAGCCCACGATAATCAGATAGAAGGATGTTTTGAAATCGTTAGATTTAATTATAGCCGTCAATCTAATACAAACAAGTTAATTGAAATACTTGGCCGTACTTGGATTTTGAGGCACAGCGTGATAATGAGGTTGTCGACCCGTGCCCTAATAGCACTACTCCTTTCACTGCAGATACATATGCACTTGCGTAACATCAATGAGCTGTCATGATCATTAGTTAACGTAAACTGACCTTAAAGATAAACCCTGGTTCTAGAGAATGTGTGTATCAATTAAAAATGATCATACTACGCTGGATCATTTTAAGGCGTAGAAATAATTAGCCTTGAATTTATTATTCTGAAGTAATTGCGAATGTCGGCCATCCGGTGACTTGCACGTTTCGAATTATGATCATGTTTATAAGTATGATACATAGTTTTGTAATGTTTCGATGATTGGACATTAACCAGCAAGTTTTTATGATATTGAAACATATCTTGGGTGTTTCACAAGCTTTTCGCACAAGTGATAACTCGAGCATGATTGTTGTAAAAACTAGATTAAACAAGTGTGTTGATGGTGTAATAGGTCAACAGCTGTGTATACGTTTGAATAAAATAGTTATAAATCTTTGTTCGCCGAGGCCGGCTTAGAAAGAGGTGATGAGATGGACCCGTGAGGGCTAGTTTGAGGTGGCGCGGGAAACGAGTTCCTGGAAGGACTTGGGGAAAGGGCTTCGCCTAGCAGCATAGATATAGGATAGAAGGAGATATGCCATGTAAACTATCGATTACAGGAGATTTTAAGTATGGCTTAAAATCTCCTGTAATCGATAGTTTTAAGGCGGATAATGCAATAGACTAATTTAATTCAAGTCATCTGACGCACGACATGTACGCGTGGACAAGTAAACACAGCGAGGCTTTAGTAGTCATATCGGCCTACACAACAAACTCTCTTGCCGTCTCATGTAATCTCCACGGTTCTGTAAACATTCACTATTATTCCATTTTCCTTGTATGATTTGCATGAGTAAGATTTACAATAACATGTTTTGTTTACAGGGGCACCGTTCTGAAGAACTACGGCAATTTTTGGTCGAACCTCATCGCAGACGCGCCACAGGACCCATCACAACTCCAAGTTCTTGGTTGAAAAGAAACTAATAGTGGGAAATATCCACTGATTTACTTTTGATTGCTTCGAAAGTCGTTGCTTTAAACCCACAAGTGTAATACTCTATCGTAGGCTAAGAATAATTGTAAATAAAACTAATTATAAAGAAATAGATAAGTTTATTAGAATATTACATTGAGTTACATAAATGCATCATTTCATATCAAGATCAACTAATACATTTGAGTGAGAATCTCGTAGTTATCACAAATTAGCAAAACGTGTTCAAATCATTATCTGACAACGTGTTAAAATATCATTATAGTGTCAAATGTCGTTACTGATAAGCTTTATAAAAATATGAATCTCATATTTCTGTGAAGGTATGTTTTCACTGGCTAGAACAAGGAATAATTTGTTTTGAAGAAATGTTAGTTAATTATATTATAGTTCAGCAGCTTTCTTTTTGAATGGATTTGATCCTGACCACGTTTCTTGATCGGATACAAAAAGAGGACCCCTAACGTCAGGCTATCGACGAAACGGGCAAGCGCACATTTATATTTAACGTAGCACTTCAACCGCCACTTCATTCGTGTGGATTACGTATTTTCCCCTACAAACAATAACCCGTCCAACCCCTTCGAGGGGTAGTTTTATTATTTACTTGGCTAAGTATTAGTTTCAAGTTTATTAACCCAAAGTCTAAGATTCTTCATACAAACAAAATCCCCGTATTCACCCCCCTTAAAGAGTTGAATTTTCAAAAAACCCCTTTTAGTGCTCACAGCACTTTAAAAAAGGGCGCCATTGTGCAAAGTTTCCCGTTCCTAGTCTCAGAAGTTTGGGCTTTGCCACCAACCCGCACTGGACCCGCCGTGCTTGCCCACTCCCTCTCACAGAGAGGAGGCCTGTGTCCCACCAGTGGGAACATTCTAGGCTGATTATGTTCATATGTAATTCAGGTTCTCACTTTAGTTATTATTTATTTAGAAATAAGAAAAACATTCGGAACGTGCATTCGCTCGATGGTAAACAAATTTTAGCTCGCTCAAGATCTCAGTCAGTAAAAACGTACCTTAACACAGAAGTTGTATTATCACATTAGCAAGTTAATAATTCTTTAGCAATAAAGAAGTGAATAATATGCAGCTACTGAAGTAACTGCTTGCAATCATCAATCATCATTAGAGACCGGATTATTTGTAATAAAACACTGCTGAAATATTCATGAAAATTATGCAACATTTGGACAAATGTAAAGAGCAAAACTCATCACACATTTTTATAAAATTATATTTTAAAATATTCTATACACCACTATTTCGTACTTTCGGACTTAGCAAATCTACAAACTTGACCTAGACTTTTACCTAAATTGATATATGCAAAGATCATTCAAACTCAAAAGAGCATAGAGAAGAATTTCGTAAAAAAAAAAGCTAGACTTATTGAATACTGATTTCAAAACAACATAAATTAAAGCAGGGCCAAATGACCCATTATCGTATAATGATCCGGTCTCTAACCTCGATGCCTACAATAAAGCTACTATCAAGCGTTAGTAATGTTGGTACCGTAAAACTAGTTTGCAATAACTTTAGGCGCCAGCCTTTTGTTTCATGACAGGCTGCTTGATGTCCATGAGGTCACATAGGTTGTTTCTTATGGGCCTCAGTTCGGATACCTCCTTCTCCCAGTCTGTTTCAGCTAGGACTGACATTATCTGTGAATAAAGAATTTTATATAAGAAAACTTGAAAATATTACAATTTCATCACCCCCTATTATATGGGACTTAAACATAACTGGTAAAACTGGCAGAGGTGTGGGTGCCCATAGGTCATAGGTACACCTCTGCCTAACCCTTCGGGGGAAACGTTATGTTATTACTATTCTAAAAGTCGTGATGACAAATAAAAAAATACATCTTTTAGGAATCAATGAACGTAAACGTGTATTTAATAAACGTTTTTTGTAAACGATGCAGATGGCGGTTTTTTTATTTGACAAAATAACAAAACCTTTTCAGAGGTCAAGGTCTCTTTTGATGTCCATAGCAACCAAATGATGGAGATCCTATTCGTTTCACCAGTGCTGCTTACGCGTTTGTTTGCTGTTGGTTTATGGTTTGCACGTTTCATCTTTTTGACTAGCGTCTTTGCCGCGGGATGAGCATATAGAGGCATGACGAACAGGGTGTAAATTTCACTCATACTCCATAGAAAAGGTAGGATCTTCCGACCAAACGGGTTATGTGTCTGGTGGGCAACTGCTCTATGATTCATGTCGGGCCGTTGCATATATGTATGCTAGTTGCTCAGTAAACTCGTCGTGACGTCAGTATGACGCTTAATTCGCATGTGGCGTTGTAGATACCGCTACAAGCATATGGCTAAGAGTGTGTAAACACCAGCGACATGCGTTAACGGCAGAGGCAACTGCGGCTGTCAACGCGGCGGCGGTAGCCGTCGACAACGTGCCGCTCGTGTATTTGAGTACGGTGCTTAAATACACGAGGGGCACGTTGGCGACGCGTCAACGAGTGTCAGTGGCTGCAGTTGCCTCTGCGGTTGACGCGTGCCGCTCGAGTGTATGTACACTAAGGAAGATTTTCAATGAAACAGAATGCGATAATCACTTCTAAACAGCGTTCAAGAGCTGTCAGTGTTATCATTGTTGTGAAATATTGACAATATTAGCTCTTCAACGCGGTTTAGATGTGCTGATCGCGTTCTTTTCATTGGTGAAATCCACTGTTCGAGTTCAAAACCGGACAGGAAAACCCGAAATATTCAACGTGGAGACAACAAATGAGAACACTGGCAATACTAATGCATCAGAGTATTTTGGAACTATCAGATAAATCCTAGCATCAAAATTAAAAATGTAAGTTTTTCAAACAAACCAACTATGAGCTTTGCCAAACTTTGACTAGCTATATAATAATGACTAAACTATTGAATGTATTTAATTGAATTTTCGTATGCTGAAAGGGAACGGCATGCGACATACGCAGTTTAATTTATTGTCGTCTCCACCTTGTATACGAGAGAAAAACCTTTCACATTAGTATAATATTACCACATGATGCCCTGATGATTTTGCTATTGTAATCGTTACATTTAAACTATTTAAAACGCTAGAGTTTCTCCTTAAAACAGTAAAAAAATAATACTGATACATTAACGATAATTTTATCGTCAGTCATTGACACATTACATAACAAATGTATGTTTTATGCGCAATTTATATTTTGATTACGTAAATAAAAATGAATACATAAACAATGCGCCATTTTTTTGCGTTTAACCTTTTGACCGGTGACTATATATTTTGGCGAGTCTTGACACTATTGTTTGTTTTTTTGTTATAATCTCAACTATATATAGCACGTTCTTTCTAATAAGTTCTGGAACCGACAGCAGACTGGCACGTGCGGTTGAATATGATTTAATTTCCTAACAAACAGTTATGAAAATCAGCCCTTTCGCGCCGTCAGTGCATAGAATTATATCTTTCTCTTTAACAATGGCTAAGTAAAAGAGGGGCTGGTGGCTAAGTAATAACAGCCGCAAGGGTCGATCGATCAGGTTAAGCTACGCTTGCCGCGGTTTGTCCGTGGATGGATAACCATCTTCATATACCAAGACCCCTCCGTGTCTCGGAAAGTACGTTAAGCCGTTGGTCCCGGCTGTCATTCGTGGATCTTTGACAGTCAAAGTCAAATCTTTTATTTAAAATAGGCACATAAAAGGCATTTTTGATCGTGAAAAACCCGTTACGGGTCGTCAGAAGCCAGAAAGGCCAACAACCAGTCTTACCAAGGGGTATCGTATTACCCTGTAACTGGATTATGGAGGTCAGATAGGCAGCCGCTCCATGTAAAATACAGGTATTCAGCTGCATCCGGTTAGACTGGAAGCCGACCCCAACATAGTTGGGAAAAGGCTAGACAGATGATGATGATAATAATCACGTCTACGCGACGTTAGCGCAGCGTAAACGGATTAAGTCCGCCCGTTTTACCCGCGGCGATATTTTTTTCACGCGCTGGATTTTCAACGCACTGCTTAGCGCCGAGAGCTGGAAATCCAACAGTGTGTTTTTATGACGCGCTGGGACCCTCTAGTAGCAGTAGTTCGGTTGTTAGTCCGGTTGACCGGACCACTGAAACTTTCAGTTGCGATAGTTCGGTTCTAACAAAGCACCAAACTACTGAAACTTAAATATGTACCCTCCCATTAGTTCGGCAAATAAACTAGGCATATAATGTAAACAAACTATATCTTAATTTTATTTTTAACACGCAAAAAGGGCGACTTTGTGTATCAATAACTGTACCTATAGCAACAGTTCGGCAAATAAACTACATATATAATACTCGTACAAAACATTTGGAAAGAAGACATTGCCTTCCCGGCAACGCCCTAAGCCTAGGTACCACACAGGGAGTAAAATCGCTTTGTTTATAAGTTTTATGCCCCGTGTAATCCACAGGAAAGCCCGGTTATGAAGCCCGACAGCTTCCTAGGTTGACCTGAAAGGTGCCAATAAAAAAAAAATAGAAAAAGTGTTACCTGGTCGATGTTATCCGGCGGCACCGAGCATACGTCGCCATACAAAGTGAGCGCTTCATACAGACGCGCGGCCGCACATCGCCGAACGTAGCGGTCTGCGTAGCACAGGTAGATCACCAGCTGGCCTAAAGACTTGCTGCAGACTACACCTCCCACCTAGAAAAGAGTTTGTTGTTAGCTTGAACGAGCCCTTGTCAAGGGTACACAAGTGTTTTTAAAAATTATAGGGAACCTTAAAGGGCCGAACCCAATAACCTATTTTCAGTTAATGTCAGATTGCTACTGATGGTAGCCAGTATGATCATAACTGAAATAATCTATATTGCAGTTATTTATTTATACTGGCTACCGATGGTAGTAGCAATCTACTGGGACGAATCAATCTATTGGGACGTTAAAACCAGAGATAGATAGGTTTTTCTACCTCCAATATGCCAGGATTCGGCCGTTAGTCAGATTATATCAGGTTATTTATTATCTTGGGCTAAGCCACAACGACAGACGACCTAAAGAAGGTGGCTGGGACGGACTGGATGCGGAAGGCGGAGGACAGGGTGTTGTGAGGCAGCTTGGGAGAGGCTCATGTCTAGCAGGGGAATGCGATAGGCTGAGTTGATTGATTTTGATTGTTAAGCCACAGTAGAGACACCATTGTAATGTTTGTACAGTGGCTCGTTTTGCATGCTCAATGCACGATAGAATCAGCTTTACGGACTCGGCATACCATTGCATGAAGTATCAATACCACATAATGACATTCAGCCATTCTTCTTTACATGAGATACCTAATAAAAAATGTGACCCTGACAGACTGGCTTTTTATTTTTAAATGATTCGTATTTCATAAAATGGCCAGGCCAATTAAAAGGTTAGATTGATTTCAACTCGACACTGGTCGAAGGTGTATGCTATTTTGATCTTTATTATCAAGTAATTAAATATACTTTTCTATGCAGTAGTCTGCTCAGCGCCGTACCTTTAACGTACCAACGTCCTGACTTGATAAAGGAAAGAAATTGAAAACTGACAAAGATAACAAAAGCCTTGACTGTACAATGGTAGAAATATCTGTTGGCAGATTGATGGTGGTCAGTGTCAACCGTCAATCAACACGAGATTTTTTACTGAGCCAATTTTTCCCGAAACTGAAAAATAGATCAGCCATAGGTCCCAGTATCCGACATATTTGTGTTGGCATATTCTTATTTAGCTGCTGGAAAAAATGGGTTGACAATATTGTCAAAGTTGCGAGAAACACCTGGATGGGGTTGCACGGTACCGGGAAGTGTGGCAGGAGGGGGGGACTAAAAGGAAAAGTTTGATGAAAGAATATGTGAAGCCATTACCTGAATCAATTGACACAAAACGTTGATGGAATCCAAGAGCTTGTAAATGTTCTTCCCTCCACGCAATTCCAGTTGGACATGCTTCAATATATCCAGTGCAAACGTGGACTCAGGATCGTCCAGTATCGGCGAAATGGAACCTAATTAAAAAATAAAAGCAAACTTGAATTCCTCTAGGTCATTTTACCAGATCCCATCCAGAATCCCCCCCGGATTCTCGTAATTTTAAGAACGTTCACAGTCTGACGGCCAATTCTCGTAATTTAAAACGTTCAAAATCTAGTCGCAGTCTCATCTCAGCGACAAACAAATATAAAAAACTTGTCAAAATGTAGGGAAATTAGAAGTATTTTTTGACAGATTGAGACTGAGATCAGACTGTGAACGGTCTTAAAATTACGAGAATTGCCCCTCTGATCTCAGTCTCAATCTGTCAAAAATACTTATAATTTCCCTAAATTTTTTGACATTGATTGTCGTTGAGATGAGATTGCCACTAGATTTTAATTACGGGAATTGGCCTTCAGATATCTTAACACGTTTATAAGGTCCAATGTTTCGGGTTGGTTACGGAAATAATTCTTTAAAATTGAAAGAAAAAAAATTTTTGCTGCAGTTTTCACTATCATTTAAAACATAAATGATGGCGAAAACTACATTAAAATTTGTTGCGTAGTTTAGAAGAAAGCGCGGTCACAGTTTATAATATGTATAAAAGTATTAAACCTTACCTGAACTCAACAGTCTATCCAAGAAATTAAAGATAGGTCCAGTAATCCTCTTGACATGCAAGTTGTCTGCGAAGACTTTGATGATAGTGTCACAGATAGATGTTAGCATTACTTTGTCGCTGTGCAGCGTGTTGAGATACGCGTAGAGGGACTGAGTTGTGTGTTTTACCTGTGAACAAAATAATAATATTATTTAAAAAGTTGCAAAGACAAATGTTTCGTCCATGGAGGTCATCATTATTATATGCCTAGCCTTTTTCCAACTATGTTGGGGTAAGCTTCCAGCCCAACCAGATGCAGCAGAGTACACGGAGCGAATGCCTATCTGACCTCCACAACCCAGTTAACTGGGTAAAAAAAAAATACTATTTAAAAAGTTCCAAGAAGAAATGTCCATGGAGGTAATTAATGATTATATCATTTCAGCAAATTGGTTATAAAAAAAAGTTGTACACTTCAAATGGAAATTATAATGTTTAAACATAGATGAGGTCGGTGTTTCCTAGCCAACTACTCTGAAAGGAAGCACCGGGACAAACTCAGAAGTCAGTCTTCTTTCTCTCAGAAGTCCAGTTAAGTTCTCACATAACCTTGGTTAGATCATGTGAAAACCACCTAACAACAGGCCTGTCCAGTCAGTGCACGCATTTCAGCCAATTTACACAAAACCTTAATGAATTATACATTAATGTAGTAATTGTATCACTCTGTCCATAGGTGAAAACCGTATGAAAACCCGTTCGGTAGTTTTCGAGTTTATAATATGTAGTAAAAGGTCAAACAAAATTGTTGAAAGTTAAAACGAGTGTAATACACGGGTCTTTAGTGAAAGATTTGGTAATTAGAAAAGAAACTCATAATTTCAAGTTAAATAACAGAAAAAAAAATTACATACCAAACTTTCAGTCAACTCGCCGCCACTGACGATCAATCCCTTGATAACGTTGTATCTATAGTCCGGATAGTTCAGCAGCTGCACGAATCTCGGCATAGTATGTCCTGGGAACAGCCACAGTACCACGTTGGAGTTCTCACTCGTGATTGGTTGATCAACATCCTCGACCTCTTTTGTTCCTGGCTTCAATTCGACCTCTTCGCAGGGAAAGATGCGTTTAAGTGCGTCGTGGTGCGGAATGTTTAATATAGGTGGATCGCTGTGGAGAAGAACATTATTTTGATATTTTTACAACAAAAAGTTTAGGATCAGATTTTTTTTTTAATTGGGATCGTATCAGTCATGCTACAGAATTTTAATACGGCGCTCAAAAGCGATTCCTTTAAAATTCTAGTCGCCCAAACTCGATGTTTCATCGAACCAATCGTTGGAACGGGCAAGTTTGCTATCGGGACCGAACACAGAGAGCCACCAAATCACGTTGCAGCGCAGATAAAATCATAAAAGATTCGATCCACCTTGTCCCTTGCTGCCCTCGTAGGCACGAGCCTACCCTGTCTTGTGACGCCTTATTCGTTTGCACCCCACAGGGCCAGCCCCCCCCCCCATACCACCATAGGTTGCCCCTTAGCGTGTAGTCGCTTGGTTTATAAGTCTGCCCTGGCTGAAGGCATTAATCCATTAAGGCATCAACAGAATCGCCCAGTTAAGCAGCTGACAACCGCCTTTTTTTTGTTGGAAACCCTTCCAACAAAAGATGGAATTTATCTTCATGTATGTGTCTTCCGCCCTGGCGTGGGCAGAGGAGTCTGTCAGACTTTTACTGACTAAAACCACCCCGGCGTTGGGAGCTGTGGGTGCGAATGCGACTTCCGCTGCCCTGGAGCTGACAACATCCTAGGTTGACTTGCGAGATGCCTTTCAGAAACAAAATAAGATAAAGGGTGTATTTCTTACTTGTAAATCAAAGACGTGAATATCCTGCCGGCATGCGCGCGTGTGCGGTCTATCTTCTCGACGGCTTGCTGTGCGACGCCGCACATGATCTCTTTGATGACTTTCGGAGAGTTTAGTTGAGGAGCTTCCACGGCGCATTGACGGCAGATTGACAGGAGTCCTAGGGTTTTGCATACGAGGAAAATTATATTCAGTATAGTAGTAGTTGAAGGGTTCGAAGATATAATATATCAGCCGCATATATTGATCGGTTCGTGACATGCGAAAAATTTCCATCGCAAATAGAACCGGGAGGAGACCGACACACGTGCATGAATGATGATAACGCGGTTTATCATCTGGATGATGATAAACCGCGGTCATCTTATGGATGGGTCACCATTTTTGTCACATCTAGAACCTATTTAAGTAATTTCGAAAATAAGCTAAGCCACTTCATCATCTTCATCATTTCAGTCGAAAAACATAAGAAATAGGCCTGCCCAAGCACCGCCCCTTCGACCGATTCTGTACTTCTCGCATCCAGCAGATTCCTGGGGCCTTCACCAGGTTATAGGTCCACCTTGTGGGAGACCTTCAACAGGTAAGGCACCTGTTAAGCTTATATTACGTCTCAGTCTGCTGGACATAGGTTGCTCCCAAGTTGTGATACACAAAACCCCCGGTTTTCGCCTTCCACGTGCAGTCTGTCCCGGTCAGTCAACGACACACGGACTGACCACAGCCCAAACACCAGAGAATTGTCTTTTACAATATCGGTAATTTGCCCAGGCAATTTGATTATACAAATACAGCAGCACGTCGAAAATTTAGAGTTTGTCAACATTAGTTATTTCGTAGGATGTTTTCGAAATCCAAGTGTTACTACTGGATACACCAGCTGCTTATAAAATATTGATAATCATCGCACTAACCCGTCATGCTAGCCTCTCTGACCCAAGCGCCGATATCGCCCCTCATATCAATGGTATACTCAGACAGAGAGTCTAACAGAGCCGCTACTATTTCTTCAACGTAATTCTCCACACCCCCAACTATGCCTTGAGTTTGGCACACTTCGGTGAGACCGACGACGGCGTCGCGACGTCCTTCGGCCCATTTCTGAGTGCCTTCCATCAGCTTCGTGCATTTTATTAGTGATTGGATCACTGTAGGTAGGTGTTCTGTTAGGACGAATTTTGGGAGCGAGCCTGAAAAGAACGATTTTTAAGGTAAGTTTGAAGTTGAGAAGTGTGCATATTCTAGTTTGGATACCAAGATTCATTACATTTTTAGAAGAAGTGTAATTCCGGCACTATATTTTATTGGAATGAAGAAATCTCAGCAAGCCAAAAATGTATTATGGAGTTACTTGTTGGAAGGGCTACCTTTTTTTTTTTCCGGATGGGAAATCATCAAATGACCCCCTCCCGCTCTGGGTGGAGCGGAAGGGAGTGTCAGACTCTTACTGACTAAAACCCACCCATGTTCCTTCCTTCGCCCTTTATGTTCCGGGTTAGCGGTAACCCTTTCGGACAATCCCGCTGTGGAAGGGCTACCTAGAATCAATTCTTTCTATTGTAAATTTTGACGATAAAACGTGACTTTTAAAGGCCTTTTTGATATACATGATTTCACTTTCACTTTATTGAACAGCGAAAACCGAGATTTATTTTACACATATTTCTACACTCCATTCGAAATAAGATTAGACACTTAAACAAACCTTTTTTACAGTCCGTTCAACCGATTTTGACTTCTATTCTATACGCATAAGGATGGCATTTAAAGAAAAAAGTGGTTCCAATACCAACTATTTACTGCAGCTGCCATTTGTCATGCCTCCATCGCAATAGAAGTCAAAGTCCGTTGAAAGGACTGTAAAAAAAGGTTTGTTTAAGTGTCTAATCTTATTTCGAATGGAATGTACAGCTTGGCAAGAAAGTCCTGAAACGGAACTAAAATATTTAATCATTGGCAACACTCGCTCTGCCTCGTCGAGTAAGGTACATATTCTGTCATTTCTTGTAATCTGTGACTGTTTCTCGTGTTATTATTTATTTATTTGCTTTATCGTGGTGATACTGGTGACCCATTGTGTTCATAATGAACAGATCTGTTATTCGCAGCTCCGCAAGAGCAATAATTTATAAAGTGTACGTGAGATATTTGGCGGAACTCGAGGCCGGACAAATCTTAACCGAAATCAACGATGTGTATGAAAGAACCGCTGAAATGACAGGTAAAATTATATTTTATACATGTAATCAGATCTAATGTGTGTATTTCAAGGTGCAATATCTATTATAAACCTTTCATACAATTATTGAAATGTACATTCACGAATTTGAGGTTATGTTTACAAAACACATTCGGAATGCAGCGCGTTCGTATAATTTTGATACTTTTTGTTAATATTGCATAAAATAAATCACTGAACAAAAATAACTATAGTATTTTTTAAGTAAATCCATCAGTACTATAAGGCTATATTTTTAATTCATTACAATAAGTAATTGCAAATGTTTAGTTGTTTTTATTTTATTGTTCTAGGCAGTGGCTGAACAAGCGTTTCAGAGCATATCAGTTGACGACTGGAAAAATTCATGTCAACATGTCATAAAAATAGAAAAAGGTTATTTTCGAAGGGGGCAAACTGTGTATAGTGACATTGAAAAAAATATCATAAACCTACAAGATGAAAGCAGCAACAGTGACACATCTGAACATAGCCAGCAGAGTTTTGGTGAAAGCTCACACCAAGACATGGATGAAGAGTTTTCTGGCGTGGAATACTTTGAGGAAAACATTTTTTATTCTGATTAAAATTTTCAATTTTGATTAAAAAAATTATTCTGATTATTATTTTAGTTTTTGATTAGAACACCAACTATGGAACATTTTGCCTGTGGTTAGAGGAGAACTTGGATTTGTGGGACACAGTCACACAGTAGTAAAGCTTCTAACTTGTCACTGGGATCTAAACCCTATTAAATTGATCTGGGGTCTTGTGAAACATAAAATTATCTCACATAACGTGGGATTAGTTGACATCAAAGTATTTTGAAATACCTCATAATTATATTTTTAATTCATTAAATTAAATAACTGCAAATGTTATCGTTCTAGGCAGTGGCTGAACAAGCGTTTCAGAGCTTTTCTTGTTTTCATAAAACCCGCCAATATTCACATTAATTAAAAAAAAAAAACTAATATCAAAACCGTTTTAGTCGTACTATTTAGGGTTACAACATGCACGATAGTGGCGCCACCATTATTTTCACGACTTTTTGGCCAAGCTGTAGTTGATGTCTAATAAACTGCATTTTATGTTTGATATCCTCAAGTAAAATAATGGCGAGATTCAACTCACAAATAACCGTAAAATTACCACAAAAATACTCACCAACAGCCCTAGCATATCCCATCCTCAACACCAGCCCATTTACCCCAGTATTGTTCAGCTGTTCACAGTACTTATCCATCAGCTGTTTGCGCTTTTCCTTAGCTGTCAGGTCTCCGTACTTCAAGTTGTCGTCACATAGGTAATGATCGAAGACTAGAGGGAGAGCGTAGATCGCCTTTTCGCGAATGGCTTGGACTTCGTGGGATAGACATTCTTCGATTAGACTGAGCCATTCGTCTGTAAAAAAAAATTAAACAGATTAGTTAAATATTTTGAATAGGGATTTATGGTATGTCACAGAAATAAATTAATTGACGGCACGGTTGGCGCAGTGGTTAAGCGATTGACTGCTGCGCTGCGTGTCGCGGGTTCGATTCCCGCACGGAACAAATATTTGTATGACCTACAAGTAGTTGTTCCGGGTCTGGCTGTTTGTTTATGTGAGTTTAAATGTTTGTAAACGCATCCACAATACAGGAGAAATTCCTAGTGCGGGGCAACGTAAAAAAAATAAATATAGTATGGTGTTTTGGGAGCAGTCTACGACCAGCAGTGGACGTCTTTCGTCTGAAATGACGATGACGATGGTTTGTTTATTAAAAGCACGGAGAGCAGCATGTTTTTCTCTACAGAAGTAAACGTCAGACTTATAACTTTAATTAATTTTGGTTAATACGATAACTTTTAGGGCATTTAATTCGGGTAAAAATCTTGCAAGCCATTCATAAATGTTGTAACTTTTTTTTATTGACTTGTAACCATAATTATATTAGTAATTTGATCATTTTGATCCCTCTCGGGCTTATAATTATCTTTATGCAAAAATAATTATCGATCTGTTACTGGGTGAAAGAAGGACAAACCAACAGACCATCAAACACACTTCCGCATTTATAATATTAGTAGAATAGTCAATGCAAATCAAGAGAACTCGTACGACCTTTACGCCATCGAGATAAGGTTTAAATTATGGTTAACTATACAGGATCACTTGAAAATATCTCACCAATAATCTCATGTCCATGGTAAGGCGCGTTGGCGAGCGACAGTGACGCGATGCATTGGCAGCACGCTTGGCGCATGAGCTCTCCTCCCAGGCCCCGGAACTGTTGGCGAGAGCGCAGCGACGCGACCAGGCCGCGCACCGATACAGATACCTCTTCCGATATTAGGGTATCTGCTGTCTTCCCTGTAACGATGGAAAATGTGAAATGATCTATTTTGAATGGGTTCGGCTTTTCTAAAGTTTTTGTCTTCGAAGACTCATGTCCTTTGTACAGTACACATTTTTTCATTACGGTACGGCGTATACATCGTGCCATAGAAAAACCGTGTGTGCCAACAAGCTTCCGTAGTGATTCATTGTAACACTGACGAACCGTGCCTAAACACGGCGTATAAACAGCGCCGCTTGTAAACGTATCCGTGTACAAGCTTCCATAGTAGTGTGTGTGTGTGTGCGAGAGAGAGGGTGTGTGTGTGTGTGTGTGTGTGTGTGTGTGTGTGTGTGTGTGTGTGTGTGTGTGTGTGTGTGTGTGTGTGTGTGAGAGAGAGAGAGTGTGTGTGTGTGAGAGAGAGGGTATGTGTGTGTGTGTGTGTGAGAGAGAGAGAGGGTGTGTGTGTGTGAGAGAGGGTGTGTATGTGTGTGCGTGTGTGCAAGAAAAACGTGTGTGCACAAATTGCTAGAGCATTAGCTAGGATGACTGACTGGAACTTATCTCATGCCTGCACAAGTGAGTGAAGATAATAAACTTGTGTATAAGTTGTGCAACGCAAATGTTTTTATTTGATACTGCGAAAAAAAAACTAACAACAAATACTTACACCTAATTTAATGGTTGCAGTTTTGGTTACCTAGGAAAGCGGTTTCGTCATAATTATAACGGCCGTCATGAAAATCTATAATTTTTACCAGTATCTGACAAAGGTGTCAAAAAATGCTCTGTATTTTGACAGCCTTTATTGTGTGACTGTTTACCGATTTCTTAGGAAACCAAAGCTTTAGAGAGTTCGATACCTTTCAATGGTTTAACATAAAATGAAACAACAAAAACAAAACAAACCATTTGGCAGTTTTGCCTGGGAGAGTGCATAGATAGCTTCACCGATAGCAAGAATAGCTCCATGTCGTACGTTCAAGTCAATAGACTCGGTCTTTTTCACCAACTTAGGAAGTACTTTCGTCGCCACATAATCAGGAATCTAAAACATAATAACATTGAAGTGAACATAATAACATAACAAAATCATTATCTTAAAGGTAAGACAAAACCGCCCACTGTGTCGCCCTTTGTAAAAATTCTACATTTATATCTGTAACTAGCTTCTGCCCGCGACTTCGTCCGCGTGAAATTTCTTATTCCCCCGACCCACCGCGTCGCATCGCATCGCCTGACCGCGCTTACTTCGTTTTCGCTTAGCATTCTTTCTGCCTTTTTTTATGCTCGGTTCCTAAAGAATTTTTAAAAATTAAAGTGCATTTAGCCGTCCTCAAGAATTTATTTCAAATCCGACTTACTTACAATCCGGCTATCTACAAAAAAAAAATTTTTTTTCAAATCCGACTTTGCGCGTTCAAACAAACCAACAAACTCTTTAGTTTTATTATTAGTATAGATATTTATGGTGTACGTAATAAAGAGTATACTATTTTATGGTATTCTATCGTGTGCGCAATGTGTACGTATCTCCACAGCCAAGATAGGTTACATTAGCACTGGGCACACGCTCACAATGCGGCGTAGTCGTACCTACAGTCGTCAAAAACAAAACAGAAGTCCAAATAGTCACAATAGCCGAAATCCGCATGGAATGTATTATTATTAACATTAAAGTGGAGTTTTCATTTTATGCGTAAACTAGCTGTTGCCTGGGCGTTCGCCTGCGTGTATTTTTTTGTATTTAGTACAAATATCCAGGATGAAAAGTAGCCTATGTCCTTCTCCAGATCCCCGGCTACCTATCTGTCAAATTTCATTAAGATCGGTCCTGTGGTTTAGGCGTGAAAGGTAAGATAACTAACAGCCAGATAGACAGTTTTACTTTCGCATTTATGATGATGATGACGAAGATAAACAAATAAAATATAATCTTACATCACGCATCTTTGGATTTACAGATTTTCAAAAAATAGTGAATGGCTTGTAATAAACTATGGCACGGAAAAACGACATCAAATGTACTAAAATAAATAAAATAAAATAATAAAATAAAAACTAATCCTACTTAACCTAAGCAACACGGAAAATGAATTATGACAAAAACTGTCAAGCTATCATTTTGACAATTCTGATTTTGAACATTATACTTTTTTAGCTATTTGTAGATGGCCAGCAATAGTCTAAAAAACTCATATAAACTCTTTTTACAGCGAGGCTAATGAAGTTCCCAAATGTAAATATGTCGTCGAATTTGGCAAAAAAAAAAACGGGAATATGAATGAGGGTTTAGTAGCTGGACACTGCTGTTAGAACATTAACTGTTATTCCTATGTCTCGCAATCTCAGAGAGCAAGTTAGTTAATCGCTTGCGAAATTTTTTAAAAACATACTAATCATACAAACCTTATCAGTCAGCTTATAAAGCGCTTTAGCAGCTATTTCCCTTATGGCACAGTCCCAATGTTCAACTTTCAGGTCAACGAGATGGTCTATGAGCGGCTGGGTATATTCTTTGTAGGAAGCCACTTGCGGGGCTATTACTAAGTATGCGTTGTTCCTAGGACCTACTGACTGGAAGTCAGCCGTTGTTAGTATGTCGATACCGTGAGGGAACATGCCGTGTCTGCCTACGTTTTCTTGGTAAGCAGCTGATGCTGCACGGCGGCAATTGATCTGCGAAAGAAAGTTTGAAATTTGCTTTACTATTAGAACAAAGTTTTCCATAAACATTGTTAGGAGAGGCTAATTTGCAAAACTAAGTCAGTTTTTGACAACCGCAGGAAAGGAAAAAATATTGAGTGTTAAAAAAAGCGATTTTGATTTTATAATGTACAGACGCCAGCAGGTCCCCGCTACTACGCTACCCGAAACTGTCAATTTTTCCCAATCAACCTTGAACCTCAATGCTATAGCGATAAAGTTGAAAATCTGTTAAAGAAATTTAACAGATTGTAGTAGCTTGATGTGCTGGCGTCTGTACTCAAAAAATATTTTTTTGGGTTCCTGAAAACAGTTGGTGTTATCGAAAATCATATTTTATTTTGCAAAAATCTCTTTATATAGTTACTTAGCATGACACAGTATCCATAATGATATTGCTGTTAGCTTACATGACATAAATTATAGACAAATAAATTGTGTTTTATAACATGAGGTATTAATAAACAATCTTACCTCTCGATCAAAGCACGCAGTACTAATGAGCGCATTAGCGAGCGCCACGGCGTAGGGCTCGAGCGCGGCGGCGTCGTAGGCGCGCGCGAAGGCCCACGCGGCGTGGCACGCCGAGTCCCGCGCCGCGCGCCCGCCGCCGCCGCCGCCCGCCGCCGCGCGCGCCTCGTCGCGCCGCAGCGCGCTCACCACGCTCGCGATGCCGAGACCTACTTGGATGGGCGACAGGAGGCCGCGGCGAGCTAGGCGAGGTGGGAAAATAATGTGCTGTTGTCAAATTGTATTTGTGTTTGGGAAACTAGGGATCACATTCGTAACACCCAGTAAACAAAGTTGGTATCGTAGCTTCCAATTATTTATTCACCAGTAAATATAAATTCCACTGGCAATTTCAAAACTAAAACTGTGACTTTACATGAGTACCTATAACATCTTGAACAAAATGCAAGAAAATAATAAATAATGCTCACAACATACAAAACAAAATTAGGCCCGCTTGCTCCACTAACCACTAAATACATTTAACGCTTAACATATTTAAAACATCATTCTGTCTCTACAATCTTCAAACGATTGACAGAAACAGAATGCTGTTTTAAAATCACGGTAAATGTGTGTTGCTAAAATAAAGATTTAGGCTCGCTTGCACCAGCAATCGGGCATAAATCGTTAATTTATCGAATCATCAGTCTTTTGGCTGAATTTCAGGAAGATAAGAGTCCTATCCCTTTACAAAATATCTGTTAACTATATTAATATATAACATTACCTAGTTCAGCCAACGCCATACACCCTCCATGCCAGGCGGTCTCCCGTTCGTTCTCAGCGAACAACGACAACACACTGTCACAAACATCAGCCGCCGCGAGAGCTGGCAACCTCGCGCCGATGCGACCCACGCCTTTAGCTGCCGACCATCGCACCACGGTGTCGTCATCGCGGAGAGAACATAGTAGGAGTTCCACTACGTCTTCTACCTGAAAAAAAAAACAGTTGAATGAAAAACTGTTAGAACAAACTTCTTTAGACAGATAAATAGATAGATATGCTTTGTAAATGTTTGGTTTTTCCATAGCATAATCTGAAATATGGACATGTTCTGTTTATTTTTGCATCACCATCATCATACACAAATCCTTTACAGTCCAATTATAAAAATTGCGGTTCTTCCTTCCTCCTGACCAGTCCTGTGACAATCGTATCCACGAACAAGTTCCAATGTGTTATGTGGCCTTTTAATTACCTCCAAGTAATTTTCTCTAGTTTGATGTAATAGAAACATGGTAGCCTTATTTATAACATCACATCACTTCTATAACCCTCAACGATTTAGGCAGAGGTGTACCTGTAGTGCATCTACATTTTGCCAGTTATTTTTCAGTCCCATGTAATAGGGGGCGAGCTTAGGTCGAGGTAAAAAAAATGCGTCATACCTCCTGAGGTATATCCTGATCATCATCATCTGGAGGCGAGGTGATGGGTTCAGTATCTCCAGCGGCCGCGACTCCACCCAAAGTCACGGCTAGAGAGCGGGAACCACGAGTGTATCGCCATGACACCACGCGCGGACGAAGGAATGTTAAGCCTGGCCGAAATAATAAGGCAATATATTAAAAGAAAATAAATAAACTAATAGATAAAGAGGAATCAAGAAAAACCTGTAGTTAGGAAATAGCAAATATGTAAAGCTTATGATACAAATAAAGACAATTATAGTAAATCTTGACTGCACTTACGCATGCAGCTTGACCGCGAAAATAAATTGTATTATCATTTCATTCTGTCTCTTAAATACGTGCCTAAATCGCAATAAATTATTGTGGTTAAAATGCCACGACCAAGTTACAAAAGGTTTACAATAATTGTTTTATTTAATCAAGATAATATTTATATTATATAAGCTAAAACTTAAAATAATAATATGTACATGTGCAAAAATAAGCAAAAGAATCATAGGGCATCAAAAAATTCGTCCAGAACAGTGCCCACAAGGCTGGCAGCATTACCATGTTGAGTTACAAAATAAACTAAATTCCACCATTTCTTACCTATTCTTTGCACAATCTTCACACCATACTTCCTAACCAACATAGCCTTATGTTGCTGATAGTTCTGGTTGGTGACCCAAGCCAGTAATTTAGGGGCTAGTGGTAGAAGATCATCTCTCTTTCCATGTTTTAATACTGCAGCCACTGCAGCCAATACTCCATAGTGGATGCTCTCTTCTTCTTGAAGATTGGAATGTAAATCACAGGCCCAGTCAAAGAATGCACCCATGTAAAGCTCTTTTACATCAGATCTAAAAGAAGATAGAAATTAATATAGGACTTAAGGGCTGATTTTTCAATCATCTGATAACTTTGTTCAAGGAATAATTTTGAAATTTTGATGGTTATGGTACAGACACCAGCAAGTCAAGCTACCCGAAACTGTCAAATTTTCCCAATCAAACTTGAACCTTAATGCTTTAACGATAAAGTTGAAAATCTATAAAAGAAATTTGACAGATTGTAGTAACTTGATGTGCTGGCGTCCGTACATACAGAAACTGTCAAATGTCAATTTTATTCCTCAAATATAAGTTATCTGGCGATGGAAAAATCAGACCTAAATCCATTACATATAGATAATAGTGTCCTTAAAATGTGTAATAGCGGAGTTATAAATACATTACCTTATAAGGAATTTGGAAGCTAAATACGCACTAGCTTCAGCACAAGAGTCTTTACTCATTGCATAAGTCTTGCAGATATTGAAAATTCTCTCCATCACTGTCATTTTCTTTGCCCCCTCAGCAGCATCTAGAAAAAGTAATTCCATGAATATAATCATTAGTAACTCTGCAATCAGCAACTGACTCGCATATGTTTGTGTATTTATTCTTGTACTTTATAATTATTTTCGTATTATCTATCCCTTATGTTGCACCTGCCATGTTTTCTCTCTGCATCACCCTAAGGTTGACTGGTAGAAAATCAAGAAAATGCCTCATGCATTAGGTCTGCTTTTAGTTTTTTTTTTACTTCTGCATATAGTTTCAATAAATACATGAACACATGCAACTGACTTGTTTCTATAAAATGTTATTATTCCAATTTACTTTGTTTTATATACTTATTAATTCATCATCATCATCAGCCTATAGCAGTCCACTGCTGGACATGCCTCTCCTATTGCATGCAATCCAACAAAATTTTTGGCAACTCTCAAATGAATGAATAAATTCCTTTTAATTATAAATATTATCAAGATCAGTTTGGATGGTGACCCCCAAGCTAGGCATCTGCCTGTATCTCGGGGGTCAGACATCAATCAATGGTTTAAGCATCAGAACAGACACAGGCCATTGACAAATTTTCTGTTCTAATTTGTCTATTATAAAAGACCTGAAACCAATTACCTGGTTGACCAGGTGCAAAGCCATCGAGCCGGCTCATGTGGAAAGGAATGATGACCACTATAGAGAGCCATAGCAGTAGAACAAATCTGCTCCTCCATGTCTCCTTGTCGTTTGGATCCTGAGCCTCAAGGAATGTTAATACTGTTAGAAGATCTGAAACCTGAAATGTGAAGAGAGATTGAAAAGTTTTTCCGTAAATTCTTCATTGCTGTAGAATGGAATGGTATATCCACTTTATATGGCAAATCTTTTATTTTTCATAATATGGAAACTCCTGTGCACAGCTAGGTAACAACCTAATAGGTAAAAAACCTAATGGATAAAGAGTAGTTTAATACATAATGAAATAAAACTTACCTCATGTGGAAGATGCCTTATGACAATTTTGTATCCTCTTACTCTGATAATTTGATACATGTAATCGAATGTAGCATGCTTTAACTCAAACGGTGACTCCTTATCTTTGATTAAGCTCAAAAACTTTGACAGCATTTTTTCCAAGTGAGGATCAAGCAAGTGTGGTTGCTCATAGTATTGCTTCAAGATAGCATAAAGTTTATCGTACTCTACTTCAAAAGCTGGCGTGTTATAGATATTTTTAACGTTGTCGATCATTTTCAACACATCTTCTATTTCTGAAAAGTGCTCCAAAGCGCATCCCAGGCCAATATTGTCGCATTCATCGTCCCGGTTCATATCAGTATCGAGTCCAACCATTTTCAAAATACCCTGTTGTGCTAAAATCAAAGACTTTCGTTTTAAATCATATTCAAAGGAACTTTGACGAATTTAACGTTGATAATTATTACTTTTTTGATGAGATAAAAAAACAATTTCACAATTACTCACGCAGACCGCAATAAACTACAAAAACAATATTTTGCTATGCTTTTGTTTGAAATGACATTGACACTTGACACATCAAAATAAATGTCATATCACCTTATTAGAGTTGAATTCTTCTTCGCTTCTTAGCGAGTCGATGGCAATATAATAATTATATGGATAGACTCGACTACGTTTTTGGCTCATCACTAGTGTCCATCAGTCAGTTGAATGGGGATAAAAACTGCAACTTGCTCATTTTAGATGCCACTACTATCCCGTGTCCAAGAATTTGACAGCTAGCTGCCACTATCTAACACCCTACTTCTTTTACGCATATTTTTTATTTTGTGTATTGACTGATAATATAGGTACCCATGTATTTCCCAAAGATGTTAAAAGATGAAAACTGTGGGAGAAATTCGTAAACACAATTTATATTCGTAATAACAATTATATCAGGTGTAGAATTCTTGGAATTCGATTTCGACTATGATTCCTACGTTTGTGTTATGAAATAAACTTTTAGTTATAACTTTTTCTTTAATTCTACCTTTTCGATATAATGTCGTGCCAGGAAGTCGAGCTGTGAACTACAATGCACGCGGAAGTTAAAAAATGCCATATATTTAGACTAATATTATAAAGAGGAAAGATTTGATATAAATATTTGATTGAGTGGTATATTATGGCAAGTCCCATGTAATAGGGGGCGCGCCAATTGCCCTATTTGCGCCTATTTGCGGGAACAAATCCAGACTCCGTGACTGTTACTGAGAAATTCGAAGCAGTGTAAATATCGCTTATTAGTCTTGAATAATAAAAATATCAAGTCCGTTTAAGCAGCGTATAGTCAGTGATGGTAGCTCTTGATTTTTTAAAATTGCCGCCTTTTTTCTTGGACAGCTTTCGTTGGCCAGACTCTATTCAGCCGTTTTGTGGTCCAACATTCTGATCCCTAAAGGACAGCAGGTCTAACCATGGTTTTATAAATCGTACACCATAGCTTAAGCCTCTTACACACGGTCCATCTGGCTGTACACACGGCGATACATCAAGCTATGCATTTACAGTTTTAGCTGACCTCGCATTGTATAGGTTTTTCGTACAATCAAAAGTCAGCTTATACTGGAAATGTATAGCTTTTTTTTTTCCGGATGGGAAATCATCAAATGATCCCTCCTGCTCTGGGTGGAGCGGAAGGGAGTGTCAGACTCTTACTGACTAAAACCCACCCATGTTGCTTCCTTTGCCCTTTAAGTTCCGGGGTAGCGGTAACCCTTTCGGACGATCCCGCTGAGAAATGTATAGCTTGATGTGTAGCCGTGCGTACGTCCCGCCAAGGTCATGAACGATGCACGACGAAAAACATCGTAAATAGATACGACGGTTCGACGTACGTCAATAATTATTATTATTTACTTGCTGGATTTGCACGACCAATTTTGCATCAAGCGTGTGCTCCCACCGCAGCGAACGTCGTGCTAGATAGACGATGAATAACGCGGACGTGTAAACATCCAAAGGATCGTGTGTCGTGCGTCCTTGATCTACTATATAGCAGCATTCACCATTTAGAGCGCGTGTCGGTGACTGCACGTCAAAATGAATCGTGAAACACTTTCACGATTTATTGAAATTCAAATCTTTCATGATAATTCATTTGAGTATACTCTGCATGGACCTACAAAAAAAGACCTTTTTTTATAGGTCCATGATACTCTGCACGTTTAAGATTAAAAAAAAAAAACATCTGTCCTTTTTATTCTATGGGAAAAAATAGCTCGGCCCGGCTTTGCGTTGAACGAGGTTGGCTATGGCAACATTACACATTATTTCTTTCATGGAGTATCAGAAACTGTTTTGTGTCTCTAGCATTTGAGAAATAATGATTTTGTTGAACTAAATGTGTGTCAATTCGGATAACTTTATTAAAAAATGAGCAATCGTAAGTATTTTCAGTTTATTATTGTTTTATACTCCAACTGGGCCGACATTATTCATATTACATTTCCATTATAATGCAACGAAAATGTTACTTTTTCAGAGACCCGAGGTCCGGCTAAGCGCCAAGTGAGGCCAGTAGGGCCCCAGTCGCTATTAGATTTTGATCTTGAAGGTGAGAGCTCGGATGACTCGGACTTTCGCATAGAGGACCACCCCGATGAAAGCGACGATTGTTCGATAAACACCGAAGATGAAGAAAAAAGTACGTATTTCTGGTCATATTCATGGCTTTTATGAGTACTACCCAGTAAGCTAATATCTCACTGTATTCCTAACATGTGTATGCCCACCACATTCATTCCACATGTTCAGTTATTAGCTGAAATTATGTGTCTTTGTCCCTATGCTGTTACAACTGTCAAGCTGCTAGCTATTTTGTGTATGAGCTCTAGCTTTAAAAGTCACAATAAACATAGTATTTTCAATGAATTGTATGTAGAAATGCTCTGGATATATAGGAGGTCATAGAAACCACAGGTGTGAAAAAAATATAAAAGCAACTAGCGGCACGGCTATTGTTATTGTAGTCCGTAATAATTTGATTCTGAGCGTAAACTTACATACTACAGTTATATTCCAATGCACTTTCTAATCCTATTACCAATTCTTATCTTATCCAACATCAATCTTATATATAATTAATTTTCCTTTCAGGAGCTGCATTACGAAGTGAAACTTCAGAAGAATCAGGGTCTGATGATGATGATTTCAAGAACTCCAATAAGATCGGAGAAGATAAACCTGTTAATGATGTCCTGGAGAAATCTAAACATAAAGAATTTAAGGTATGTATGCTTTGGAACTTGCTTATTAACATAAAGTTATTTCATACGAAAGGAAATCAATGTAACAAATTATGGTCATTCATTTCCAAATTGGTATTTCGTTATCTTTGTTGAAATAATCAATTTAAAATCATTTTGTTTCTTGCAGTTTCCGGTTGAACTGGCGAATTTGCTGATTTGTGCTGGGTGCCTCGGTTCCAGGAGTGATGACTTCAATGAAATTGTTGAGTGTGACGGTTGTGGTGTTACTGTACATGAAGGTATTTAGTGACCTATAAACTTATCAATATAATAGTTACTTATTGTATCTCACTTCCCAAGGTGAGGGATCTCCTGCCTCTGTTTGTGTAAGCTCATCAAATATTTGTATGGGCCATATTTGCCCTACTATGAAATCAGGTCAATTTACTTTTCTAATGCTAAGAAGACGGTTCCTATAAACAAAAACGAATTGTTTTGCTTACCAATGGTATATTTTTTATTGCCAAACTGGACATATAAATAGATTTGTAAGGTATAGCTACTTCCATATGGGAGGGTCTACTATACAAGGCTATGAGGTCTTTGCTTCATTATTGGTAAAGATACAAGAGTCTTAATTTAAACCAATAATGGTCTGTAAATTACAGGAATTGGCTTTATCACCACTGGCATAATATATCTTGAAAATACCCAGTGATTGTGATTATAATGATCCTAAAATGGGAAACACTGACACTAAAAATTTATTCATAAATAGTGTAAACTTAAAACCGCTTCTATCTTTGTGTAGAAAAGTGCATTTTGATTCTTAAATGTTTATTTTGTAAACTGTAATTGAATACTTTTTAACTTCAGGTTGTTATGGCGTGTCAGACACAACTAGTGAATCAAGCACAGTCAGCTCAGCTTCTACAGAGCCCTGGTTTTGTGAAGCTTGCAAGGCAGGTGTTACTGACCCTAGCTGTGAGCTTTGTCCAAACAAAGGTGAGATTCATATATCTATAGATAAATAAACCCACGTATTCTTCCCATGAGGTAGGCAGAAAGAACAGAACACCACCTGCTACAATCCTTACATACTTCTTTTCCCTTTTTCTTGTCATACATACACGTTGGTTGTGAGTACTATGCACCTGACCTTTCTGAAGAACATCAACAATTAGATTCATTACTATTTTAATAATAATACATTTATTTACTCAAACTAAGGATTGTAGTTCATGTTAAATATACAGTTTTCCAAAATAAATATTATATCTATAATTATTTGGGTGCGCACTGCTCTCTTGGCCAGATTATGAAAATGTGTGTTAAGAAAAACAGTCCTTTTCCCTCTAAAGCTTAATAAAGTTACATAGTGCTTCTGATGTTACTGTTACATTGTGGTTTACATTTCTGCTAACTAATAAGATAGTTAAAGCCACAATTTAACTAGTTTGATTTGTATTAAAGTATTAATTTCATTTTTATGTTACAGGTGGCATTTTCAAGGAGACTGAAGTTGGTGCTTGGGTGCATTTAGTATGTGCGCTTTATGTACCTGGAGTGGCATTTTCAGAGGTAAGGAATAATATTCACAAGACAAATCAAACATATGTTAGAGTAAGTAAGAATGTGGTTTGTTAGCTATGCTGCATTATTGAACACGTTGCGTCAACGTTGCGCGCGCAATATGTAAACGCAATCGATGCAGATATGGGGCATTGACATTTTCTTAACTTCAGTAGGCAATACGACCTTGTCTTTTGACCTGCAATATTAAATCTCTTGACTACCTATATTGTTTTCAATCAGGTGATATTTGACAACAGCTAATTTACAGACCTTGTCCTGACAAGAACAAACACGAAACAAAAATAATTATCCAATTTGGTGCCGTCGATCGGAAGTTATGTGCGTACATACATTTCGGTGATTCACTTTTATTTATGTAGATTTAGCACTTCCTATGTTTTATTGTAAAACTGACTTTGACTTTGTATTTTACCTATATTACTTAAGAAACTAGATCAGGCTTTCTATCTATTTTTGGTTGGAAGATAGTCAATGATACTGCTGTGTTTAAGGTTAAATAAATGTATTGAATGGACCAAAGGTTATAATATAAAGGTGTATGGTTTTAGCGTACACTATTATTATTTATTTATTTCCAGAACACATCACCTATTTTACAATGTGGTTTTAGCTACACAACGAAAACCTCTCAGGGTTTATCTGTGTGATGTCAAGCGGTTTATATAATCTTAAAACAATGATGGCACATAACATCACGCCTGTAATCCCCGAAGGGTTAGGCAGAGGTGTACCCATATTTCGTCAGTATGTATAACTACGATGTAAAAATAATGATTATTGCAATATAATACGTTTTTATTACATAATAATAGGTGACATTATTGGGAAAAAAAATCTGTAAGGAAACGTTTTCATTTGTGCGTCTAGACTTATATTTTTCTTTAGGCATATATTTACATTTATATAACATTGTATATCAGGTGGAGCGTCTGTCAGGTGTAACGCTGTTCGAGATGGCATACTCCCGATGGGGGGCGCGGTCGTGTGCGTTATGTGAAGATGGCACGCTAGCTCGGACGGGCGTCTGTGTCGGGTGCGACGCTGGATTGTGCAAGACCTTCTTTCATGTCACTTGGTAAGGATCCCTTTTTATTTCACGATTTTGTCTCTGACATGGAACAAAGAAATAAGTGGTTTTACTTGGAGATTCAGATGGACGCAAAATGCATCTATCCAAGATAAATCCAGAATGTTGACCTTGGTTGACTGGTAGATAGTGGCGCCGATTCCCTTGTTCACAAACTAAACTAAATTTAAGTTCAGTGCATCTTTTTCTTTCTATTTCATTAAGAAAAGGACATAAGATAAATATTAGTTATTAGTATTAATGCCGTAATTACAGAAACAATTAAAAAGGCATTCTGTTTCGCGTGGATGCATGTTATTACGAAGTTTTAATTCATATAACATTTGTTACAGTGGTCAACGCTCGGGACTATTAGCAGAGGCTCATTCTGAAGAGGCGGAACAAGCAGACCCATTCTACGCTCATTGCAAGCTACATTCTGATAAAACTCTAGTCAAGAAACGCAAGAGGAACTGGCTTGCTTTGCAGCTGAGAAATGAAAAAAGGTAAATCATGGAAAAGTAATATAAAATCAATTTTCTGTTAATTGTTAATAACCAAAAGAAAATACGTTGCTTGCGATAAACATGACGCATAAAAAGAACGCACACACAAAAAAGAACATGTTGAGGGAAAATATGCGTCACATCCACGCAAAACGGCCATCGCTCAGCATAATGCTACGACCCTATGTGAGACAGAGCCTCAGTGCTGGTTGCTGGTGTGGCTGGTTGGTTTTTTTGGAATCGCGGCGATAGAGCCTAGACGTGCCTTCAAATTCTCGCCGCGATGACATCACCGTTTCGAGATTGCTCCATACAGTTTCTATAGAATTTGATGTCACGGCATGACTATCGCCGCGATACACTCGCCCGTGTAGATAGCGCCTTACCTAAAGACTACAAGGTAAAACTATAATGGTATTTCCCATTGTTTTAGGAAACTGGAATTAAAAAACAATTTAAGTACAGAAGAGAAATTAAGAATTCAGCGCAAACTAGTGAAGTACCGAAAGAAGTATTTGATACAGAAGGAAAATAGGAATCCTCCATGGGGTAAGATTAACGAAACATTTTATTTTTAACACAATTTCATTACATTTTATCTACCAAGTGTAAGTAGTTAGTTGTGGTTTATATTGTACTAGCTTCCGCCCGCGTAGTATTTCAATAAAAATTATGTAGCCTAAGTCCTTCCCCAGGGTTGAAAGTATCCCCATACAAAATTTCATCAAAATCAGTCCAGCTGTATCGGATATTAGCCGGAACCAACAGACAGACAATTTTTTAAACTTAACAAATATTGTTGACGACCTGTAACGATTGTCAAAGATCCAAGAATGACAACTGGGGCTAATAGGGGAGGGGTCTTGGTATGTGAAGATGGTCACCTATCCACGGACCGACCATGGCGAGCGTAGCTTAACCTGATCGATTGATTCGCGCGGCTGTTATTGCTTAGCCACTGATTTATAATAAATATTACGTTGTTTGTACCAGTGCCAACACAGAAGATGGCTCGCCTGCTGTACAGCAGCGCGTCAGCTATGAGGAAGTTCCAGCGGAAAGCCGAATGTATGGGTATTAATACCCACGCGTTGGAGTTTCAAGATGCGCAGGTAATAGCCGTAAATTGCCTGTTTTTATATTTGCGACTCTATTTGTTTTAAATTATTCTTCTAGTTGTAATAACACACGCAGAGGGTTTCAAAACCTTTGATTATTCCATGAATCAAGAATTAATTATATATTTACGTTATGTTTTACACAATACGTCATTGTTTTAACATGATGATTTTATTTCTGTAAGTAAGTTTGTACAAATACTTTTACACGTCAATCATATTTTGAAAACGTCGTACTCATCACGTTTCCTTTATGACTACTCTGAGAAGAAAAGCCGAAACAAACTCAGAGGTTACAGTCTCTTTTAAAGTCCAGACATAATCTGGGTCAGATCATGTGAAGACGATGTAGATTGGTGTCTGAAATGGTCTTTTGAAGAAAGAACCACACAGATTGAGTGGACCTGTCCAGTCAGTGCACGCATTTCTCAGTAATCATACAGCTCAACTCAGAACTTAAGAAGCTCAACGATTCGACGAATCATGGAATTCATTTAAATCTTATAGTGTACCGCATATAATGTGCGTTGTTTGATACTGTACTACCTGAACCCTGAAGAAGGCATACATTTCGATGTTTATACACGATATCGCGATTTGGTTTTTACTGAACTCGGACCTCTTTTTACATAGAAATGCAGATCTATGCTCCGTTTAAAGAAATACAGTACCTAATAAGTAACCTACTGGCACAAGAGTAGATTCATGTAACTACATGCTTTGTTTTTACGAGATTACGACAACAAAGGATGTCCTTTTTTGGCAGAAGCCGCTTCGGGAATTATCTAATTCAATAATAAATATTTTAGCCTGGACCCTGTTCCTGATACCGGTGGCCTATTTTTTAATACTTGTTGTAATATTTAAAGAATGCAATTTATATGTGAATTGAATGAATAAAGGAGGCCATAAATTATTTTCGCGATGCTTTTAATCTTAGATGGCAGCTCTAAAGGACGTGTCCCGTCGTTGGCACGTCCCGCCCGCGTTCTCCGTCGAGTTCGTCGGCTACTACCTAGAGAGGAACACTCGAGTGTCATCACTACGACAGTCTCTCGAACGTCTGACGATAGAGAACGAGAAATTGTTGGGAGACGATGATAAATTGAGGTTGGACTATGATGAGGTAAGGTGAACTTTTTATTATAAAAATCATTTGTTTCCCAGATCATACAATCCAATATGTTCGTTATTACATCAACAACTTAAACGCTAGTGTTGTGTGTCGCGGCCAACTGGCGCAAAACGGCCCAAACGGCGCCGTTCAAGCAGCAACCTGAGTGATATTCAACATCAGCCTGCCAGTTCATTAATTGTAGCATTAGACGCATTGGCTGAATATTATTCAGGCCGCTAGTTGCAGGGCGCCGTTTAGTTAAAAAGCTAGGCAGTTAACTGAATGGCTGATTAAGCTGGTTAGCGGCGACATATATTTGGCATACTTTGAGAAGTTTTTTCTTATTCAGTTACTCGAAAATAACTGTCAAATAAACACGAATTCGAGTCATACTTGGTATTGTGTTTGCAGGTATGTGTTAGGACGCAACCAGGGATCGTATTCAATGGCTTTTTAGTTACTATTATGTGGTTCAAAATACGTTTATTAAATGAATTGCGTGCTACCGCGTTCTACTCATCGCAAACGCTGCCCGACACGGCCCAGAGATGGCGCTGGCAGTCACGTATTTAACATTTGAATTTTCATTAAACAATTGTACCGGGTTAAAGTTACGAGTCACTTATCTTGGCAAATGAATTGATTTTATCGCAGTATGTTGTTATCTAGATATACTTAATTACTTAAAGCCATGATATCTAAGGAAAGTGATCAATTATAATTTGTTCTTGAATGTTTTCAATAGCGATATCAGAATATCAGTAATATACAACTTGTCCCGGAATTAACGCACACCACCAGACACCCCAATTAGAATGTTATGTTATAATCATAATACATACACTGATTTTTTATTATTATGTAATAAACATTGTTTTTCTCATAAATTAGTTACACTGATTGTGGGAGAAAATTGTGGTCACATTACAAATCTACGCATGCAAACAGTCGCACTCGTTTAGGGGTCTAGCGCAGTAGGTACTTCATCTATTTTGGTTTGTTTTGACTGTACAGCGGAAGTGTGACAGTAATTTACGTAGTTTTAATTATTTTTGGGATAAAATATTACCTATATTAAAAATTACAGAAATCGATTCAGTAAACGATTCTGAACAAACTACTTTCATAATGTGCATTAATTCAGTTACACATTGTATAGCAGTGGTTACGGCCCTCACTTCGAGTAATAAGTCGTGGGATTGAACCCAGGCAACCGTGCACATTTCTCTATGAAATTTGTTTCATCACCACTGAGAAAACCGGCGGCATGTCTTATAACCATAGATTCGAAGTCATGTTCCGTCCACCAACCAGCATTGGGCCCGTTTAGTAGATTAAGTCTAGCCTCTGACACAGAGAAGGCGTGAGTCTCAGCAGAAATTGGATAATTAGGTTGTTGTTGTAAATCAATATCAAATTTTGACAGCTGTTAATGTCTCTTAAACATTTAGGCTTCAAAAGAAAACACAGATGCCCTAGCAGCTTTAACGTCAACGCGACAAGCGTTACTGAAGATCTACGATGCTATAATAGCGTTGTGTCCGAAGAGGACCGCGCCTCCGATACTGGAGGATAAACCGTTGGTCCCGCCTGAGTTGCCGCGGTCCACGCCCAAAGTAACGCCACTACAGCTGCAGAAACGGTTAGTGCACGTTTTCGGTGACTGGGAGGAACTCCTTGGAAAGACCTCATTATTAATGATTGGAAGTATAAAAGCCGGGTCAGACATATCCGCCCAGATTGGCAAATACAGGCTATCCCGTATCCATTTCAATCTTCCAAATGATATTTCTGATCAATAAAGAGGAAGGAAGGAGTTAAGAAAAAATGTGAATCTGGGCGGGTGGGGCTGGCTGCACTATTATTACTCTAAAGTGGTTGGTAGACGCACTAGCAAGTATGCGTACTTTTGGCTCGAATATATATTTCGCCCATGTGTCACTCTTATTACACAAACTTTTGGGGTGATATAAAAGTTACGACTCCACTGCGAGCATTCGGTTGCGACTGTTCACGTGGCGTGTACGCGCCAATCATTCGTTAGAGAATAAATTATTAATGCGGTGCTCGTTGGACGTCCCTACCAAGAAAATATTCTGCTCGCGAACGAATGCTCGCAGATGCTCTCTTGTTTGTTAGCTTTCGAAGGTTGTGAGAATTTGCAACCACTCAAACTGTTTTCAGCCTGTATAAAACGGAGAGGATTGATTTACGTAATAATTTATTGAAAAAATATTAAATTAATCCTGTCCGTAAATTGATAAAAAAGTATAGCGCCGCTTGTAATAACATAGTTAATATGAATTTCATTCGCGTACAAAATTTTCATCATTCATCTTTTCTTTATTATGCCTCTCACCGAGAGCGCTGTGTTCCATGCTCGGAAACATTATAGGCTGAGTATGCTTTATTTATCATAGAAGTTTGGAGAAGCTTTCCTACTAAGTGTGCATACACACGAGCGACACGCCTTGACGGCAGAGGCAACTGCAGCCATCGACGAGCGGCATGTTGTCGACGCATGTCGGTCGTGTGGGAAGTTTCTACATTAGTTACTGAGTCACTAAGCCAACAATAATATTAATATCCTTAATTTATTTAAAATATATAACAAAGTGGTGCTAAACTTTTTTTGATGGTCTTAATTATGTTCGTTTAATGTACAGACGCCAGCACATCGAGCTACTACAAACTGTCAAATTTCTTTAATAGATTTTCAACTTTATCGCTAAAGCATTAAGGTTCAAGGTTGATTGGGAAAATTTGACAGTTTCGGGTAGCTTGACCTGCTGGCGTCTGTACTAAAGTCAATTTTAATTAAATGTGGTCAGTTTCATTAACATGCATTTAAAGACACCCACCCATACCCTTAGCACGAACATACCGCTTTGCGTAAAGTTATAGTCACGTGGTTCTTGCTAACTTTATTCTTATTTAGTTCTAAATACTCTCGCGGGTCACAATCAACGCACAAAAGATTCACCGTTACACTTACAAATTCTGTAAAGGACAACTGGGTAAAGTTATTTGGGTTTATGAACCAATCAAGACACATACATAAACTTACGCCTTCTTCCCATGGGGGTAGGCAGAAACTGCAGGACACCACCTCTAGCTACGATCCATCATCACCTCTAGCTCGAGCTACGATCCTTATATACTTCTTGTGTTTCGTTTACGTTCTTACATCAGAGGAGCAATTCTCGTAATTTTAAGAAAGTTCACAGTTTGAACTCTGTCTCAATCTGTCAAAAATACCTTTATTTCACTACATTTTTGACATTAATTGTCGCTGAGATGAAATTGCTACCAGATTTGGAACGTTTTTAATTACGAAGCCTGGCCTTCTGGTCATACACGCACAGCGGTTGCGAATACTAACCAATGAGGTGATGGTTATATTTTTGTTAAAGCATTCATTTTTACGATATTTTTTCTTTAAATGATCGTCTTCCTAAAATATAGCACTATCTTTATTGATTCATAGACCATTTTGCTCAGTCTGCTTTTTTGTCAATGGCGAAGGAGTCACATTGACTATACTTTGTTCGATGTTCGTGCTAGGGGTACCCATCATAACCCCAATCATATGTTAAACGTGATGTACTGTATCGAGGATCGACCAGCAGGTCAATGTCTGTGCCAACCGCGGCTGCACTTAAGATGGGCGTTGGTTTTCCTCTTAGCGACAACCCGGACGCTCGCCAAGGAAAAGTTTTGTCGACCTCTTTGGAAGGTAAGTATCACTCTACGTTAATGTGTTTGATGCAGGTGTGTTATTTATCTATGGCATCCCGATCTATGGCTTGTGAAACTATTCTTAATTTAATCTGTTGCCAAATGTCATGTCATGGTTTATGATCAACTATACCCTGTCCATTAGGTTAACCGTTTTTTGACAGCTGTATTAGAACGTACATATTCCAGATTACGTAAAAGTTAACTTTTAACTATTGGATGAACCGCTTGCTTAGTTTACCGCCCAAAAAGTAGACACCCTACCCCTTTCATTTGACAGGACTTCAGAAATGTCAAAATTCTAAATGTGTAACTGATTAATATAATTAAAAAATATTCAAGTTATCTAAAACGACCGTAGTATAGTTTACGAAAGTTTTTGGACTTAAGCTTGGGTACCCTAAGAAAATGGTGGCCGCCAGATGACGGTCACAATGACAGCTGTCATCGCATGACAGCACCGCTATATGATGGCAGTCTTTTAACATTCGCGCATGTTGCGGCCGTTATGTAGTGTCAAAGCTTTCCTAGGAAACCCAAGCAACGATTGCTCTAAAAAAGCACTCATTGACCAACTGTAAGGTAATAGACTGCTAAGGACTAGGTAGTTGTATAGTTACGTTAAGCCCTCATACCCACGGGCGATTTTATTATCGCGTACTGGTTTTTCAACTCACCGCTTAGCGCCGACACTTGAAAATCCAACAGTGTGTTTTTTGGCGCGCTGGCATGTATTCTGTTCGATTCGACATTCGGATCAACACCAAGAGTTGATAATCCAGTACACGATAAAAAATCGCCTGTGCGAACCTGGGCTAAGTGTGTGGTTGCGTCAGCCACATCAGGCTCACTGGCGGGACGCGAGTGCGCGGCTTGCGGGCGCAGCTCCGAGCGCCATCTGATGGCTGCGTGCGACACGTGCAGACAGCACTACCACCTGCATTGCCTCAAGCCGCCGCTGCAGCGACCGCCGAAGAAGAGCAAACTCTATGGATGGTATGAACATGCATTTACTAAAAAACAAAAAACATAACCTCCTCATCATCATAATTTTTAGAAAGAAATCAGCTGCTGGGTCTAGCCTCCCCTTTCTTCTGCCATACTGGATCAATTACCTGGAAAAAATACCTTTAGCGATAAAATCTTCCATTTGAATGCTAAAAGCGTATTTATGTTATTGCTATATTATTTGTTTATTTTTTCCTGTTTTGTTTAACCTGTTAAGTAAATAATACTATCTGTCTATCTATAGTATTTTCTTATTATTTCGCAATGTGTCATGAGTTGCAGTTTCAATGTATTAGTAAACAATTGAATATTATAATTTTATAATTCATAAGTTTTGTGCATATGTTTGAACAAAGGCTGGGAAATTCTAAGTACTGCCTTTTCAAAAAGTTTCCTTGACGACATATTACGTAATCGTAGTTATTCCGAACGACGATAACATAAGGACAAACAAATAGTTACTTTCAGTCATCATGAGCATTCCATTTTTTTTCCTACTCTATGACTGTTTTTTAGTAAATTACTATCTAAGCATTTTATGATCGAATGTATCTTTTAACACTCGCATATTTCCACTTATTCCCATGGATTGACACAAATGTTTCGCAGGCAATGCTCGGAATGCGACAAGACCTCCGATTCTGAACCCGAGTTACTGGAGAAGAAAGTACCGCGACGATCTCGCATCCGCTACAGTAAAGACGGTGCTATCATCACCGAACCACACAGCCCATCGTCGCCACCAAAACTGGGCTCCGAAAAATATCTCAAAGTGGAAAAATCATCTAAACTGACAACTCCAGAAAGTATATCGCCAATCAAAGTAACCATCAAGCCGTTTGAATTCAGCAGCGAGAATGAGAGCTCAGAACTTAAACTGAGAAAGGAGAAGAAAATAAAGAAGTCGAAACAAAGAGATCATGCGTCGGTCTCTGCAGGGGAGGGCGATTCTCCTTGCAAGAAGATACACAAGCGTAGTTTCACGTCACCTACTTTGACGAACACTCCATTGATGTCAATAACGCCGATCGTCGCTGACAGTCCAAATGACTCTCACAATGAAAACTCGAACGCTTCCACCAATGTAGCTTCCAGCTTTGTTCCACAGAATTTATCGTTCTCATCTCTTCTTGTAGAAGGGAAAGAAAGAGACAGCAAAGCCATCGAGAGCTCTATAGAAAGTACATTAGCGAATTTGTCGTCGGATATAGCGACGTACAAAGCTAACAGGAAGCGGAGGAAAGAAAAGCACAGGTCGAGGTATTCTCCGGACCTTTTGCGATCGCCGTCGAAGTCCCACAAACATAAAAGGAAGAAGAAGACGCAAGATATGGAAAATCCAGAACTTCCACATCCTAGAATTACTATCAAGGTAATACAATCATTTTTCTTTAATATTCCATAAGAAAATCTGATAATGTGTGTGATATTCATACACTGCACAAGTACCTATTATATACAATAATATGTAACATAATTAACGCAAGACCTCAAACACCCCAATTAGAGTATTGAGTTAAAAGCATAATACAAACACCAACACTTTGTTTTTTTAAAGAAAATCGTGTTGACTCACATTACTTTATGCATTTAAAATTGAGTCTTATTGCCTTGAAATAATATTTAATTTTCTTTGGCTCAATGGGCAGGCAAAATACATAATTTTTGACAAAATATCTATATTAAAAGTTACTGAAATCGATTCGGTAGTCAATTATGAACAAACTACTTTCAGGGCTCGCGTTTATTCTGTTACACCTTGTATAGTAGCGCTCGAATGACATTCACAGGGGGGGTGCTGTCCGTACAGGCTGTTCACAGTTATTTTACCTCTGATTTAGCATCACTGTTAAAATCAGTGATCTTTATTCTCATTATAATAAGGTTACTGTTGGTTTGCTGCCACTGACAAGTCTGCCAAAATCATTGTGATCTTTATTCTCGTTACAGTAAGGTTGCTGTTGGGTTTCTGCTGTCAGAGGTAGAATAACTGTGTTAGGACATTTGTGCAATTGTTTTGTGAAAAGTATTGAAGAAACAATATGTCTGGACACGCGCCAAAAGAACCTTGTAGCGCTATACATATTATAAAAATTATGATCATTTTCTCCTTTGTTCTAGATCAAGCCTATTCCAAAGCCAGATGGGTCGCTGGACACGCAAATGTTCTACGTACCCACGGACAGCAACGATGGTCCGCCACCTGCAATTATGAAGAAATTATCCAAGGTATTCTTTACTAACTATTCATTTTTAACCACTTTCCCTTTCTTTTATAACACGAATTTGTAATACGGCTTCATATGATGATATCAAAACTTGCATCTGTTATTTTCTTACACTTGCTCTTTGAAAGAATAAAAGAAAGAAAATATTTTATTTGGGATATGCACATGAAATAGAAACAATAAACATTTAATTATGCAATAAAATTTTAACAAAAGACTGATATGTCCAGAAAGGTTCTTATCTCAGCATAATGATAGTACAGCTTGTTTTGACCATATCAGGCTGTAATTGGGAATCGTATAGTCAAGTGGAGCTAGATGATGACCATCTATTCATTCACTTCAATCAGTTACAATATATTATACCCTGTCCATTAGGTAAACCGTTATTTGACAGATTGAACTAGTGATTGCAGCAACACACAATACATTGATTGATACACGTACGGTATTATAATGTCTGCAAGAAGCCATAAATAAGATAATTCAATAAGATAAGGCAGTTTATATATTTATTTTATCACGCATTTTAAAGTTAACTTTTACGTGATCTGGAATAGTACGCACGGCTACACATCAAGCTATACATAATCAGTACAAGCTGACTTCTGATTGTACGAAAACCTTATACAATGCGAGGTCAGCTAAAACTGGAAATGTATAGCTTGATGTGTAGCCGTGTGTACGTTCTAAGACAGCTGTCAAAAAACGGTTAACCTAAGGGACAAGGTATAGTGGTATCAATTCTCACAAGTGATATTTGTTGAATTCTACCACAATCCATTGACATAGGTACTTATGTTTTGTAAACAATTCGGTTTATTACTTATACAATTTATATTTAATACGTGGCATTTGTGTACGGCTAGCACGCGGACCATGAAGCAGCTAAGCAGCCTCCACCACCGGTAGAAGCAGAAGTTACTCCTATGACAGAAACAGCTGACGCAGCGAATGTGAGTGCAGCACACTTTTTGTTCGTTACTGATTTTGACTATTCAAATAGAGACGATGACAATTTTTTGATATTTTAAACCATTTTTAAATATTTGTTTGCAAATAGTGCAATCAATATTATAAATAGTCTAAAAGCTTCTATCACAGAAGTGACGTCACGACTATGTAACTACATACAAGCACCATACATTGTCCGTACGGGAATAATCCAGCTTCTCCATATTTCCATCGATTATACAGTTTTTTTTTAGATTATCTCATTTTACTATGACTTCTTAGTAATTTCATGTGTGTAATGTGTAGCCATGCTGATATTGCAGAGTTCATTCTCCCCGCAAACCATGATTATAGGACTACGCATACCATAGTAAGCCCAATAGGGCTTCAGTAGTCTTCCATACACTGAACCGCGAACACCTAACCGAAGTAAAAATATCGGAGTTCAAATTGCGTTAAATTACGAACATATTTATAGTGTAAACTTCATGGTTTTCTTCATTCATCCCAGGCCGTAAGGGCTCTTGCACCTAAACGCAAAGTTTTGTGACGTTTCACGACGTTTCCTTTTTTTCTAGTGCGGATGCACTAGAAGAAAAGGATTACAGAAATTATACATATTCTTCGGAACTTAAAAATTGAACGTTTGCGCATTGAATTCTGTAATACCATCATGAAGTTACATTGTAGTTTCGACAGTAACAAACAGTAGCTTACTTGTATGGTAAAATAACCACCTAGCCTAGGTATGTCAATATTGTTGCCATAATTTTGTGTATGTAACTTTTCACGCAAGCTTAAACCTGTGGAGGATAAACCGGCTGATATGATTGAACCCAAACCTAAGGTAAACTTTCTACTGCTCACCGCCGAAATAAACGCCGTAAGCCGTTTATTTTCAGTCAGCCATTTTCTGTTTTTTTTCTTCAAAATGTCGGCCACTTATGATTCCTATATAAATCGATAGCTGACATGAATGCAAGCAGAAAATACAATAAGACCTCTGAAACGTGACCCTGTAAAGGGTCACGTTTCAGAGATATCACAAGGATCTTTTAGCACGTGTCCAAAATGTAGTAACACCGCTATCTTGATTTTTCAATGCAATTTGCACGCACAAAACATTGCACAAATGTTTGCCAACAGCGCTCCCCTGTTGACATCGCACGACCGCCAAAATATCCTTGTAGCAATGTATGTAACGGTCTTTATCATTTTTGTCGTGTATTTTCAAGCTTCAAGCGAATGTTCGACTGTTAACGTTGATAATAATCTGAAGTTCATGATATTTAAATACCTACCTACCATTATATATATATTTTTAAATAATGATTATGTTGACTTCCATGCAGTCTGCAGGTTTTCGCTAGCTAATTTAATTTGACCGAAGATTGATGTAAAGAGATGTTCATGTCTGTATACAGCGAAGTCGTGCCGAGCGGTCTCGTCGCGGCGGCTCAGGGGTCAACAGTAGCGGCGCCGCGGCCGCGCCCTCGCCCTTGACACACTGTGACGTGTGTGTGCAGCCTGGAGATTACACCAACCTCGTACGGTGAGCCTTAAAATCATTCTTTAAACTTATATTAAACACTAAGGCCCACTTGCACCACAATAATGCATTCATTTCTGTCAATCGTTTAACGATGACAAAGACAGAATTATATTTTGAAAACGTTTGAATGATATTTTAAACGCAGTCAGTGATTTGCGGTGCAACTGGGCTTTAGCGAGAAAGAATAATACATGTTTTGAGCCGCACTAAGTTGAAAACGCGTCGTACAACCAGCAAGAGTTAACATGAGGCTTCGCTCGGATGACGTAAGCGCGTGCTACTGAGGCGTCGATGGCGATAGCGGTAACAGTGCGGGGGTCGGGACCTGTCGGGTCTCAATTTAACGCTTAAGGTACAACCCTCAAGCGTTAAATTACAGGTAAGGTTGCGATACATAGCACTGCGAGAGAGTAGCAGAACGTACGGCAGGCATTGCGCTCAGTCCCGTGTGTTAGCGGCGCGGCGCTTGATATTGAAGTATAATCAGTGGGCCCAGCACGAACGCACGAAGTAGGTAAACTTAACGTAAATTCGACGGATTTTAAAATTGAAAATACTCGTTTCCCCACACAATATTTACTAGAGATGCGCCGAGTACTCGTTTATTACTCGGTACTCTGCATACTCGGCCATTTTGGTAGTATTCGTTATCGGACGAATAACTCGGTTTGACTGCCGACGTACTCGAAAAGAACTCTGTAAACTATTATGATTATAATCTGACCTTTTTCAGTATTAATGTAGATTAGCCATTATCAGAAAAATCACGTGAAAAAATACGAATATATTTAATTAAATAATCAGTCTCTCGTGGTAATCAGTCATCAGTAGTTTTAGATATTGGTGTAACTCTAAAGCGATGGCACTCTTCGAATCTTCAAAAACTTGTAAAACTCCTACTCGGCGCATCTCTAATATTAACTTAGTTTTAAAACTGCATTCATATCAATGGAAGATACTTAATGTGGTAGCAAAAGAAAAATTAATGTATTTTCGATTTCAAAAATCCTTCGAATTTGCTAGGCTAGTGCTAGGCCCACTATACTCCGAGGGCCTCTGATGCCCAGCCGTAACTTTTATCATCTGTAAGAAACGGCAGTAATTGTTCGTGGCAGCCAATGTATGTATAACAGATACGATGAATGAAAACGTGAAATGAATTATGAAACCGATTAAAAAAAATTATGTAATTATGTTTTTGTGTGTGCAGTGGTTCGATTCGGAAAAGTACTTGCTTTTTGTGTTATCTTTTAAATCCACTCGGCAACAGTTTTTGCGCGTAATTATTATGCGCAAAACGATCTACTATGTCAAGAAAAATAATATGCCTGTCAAACATGACAGGCAAACAAATATATTATTTTGTGTTTACCACATTCTCAAAAATTAAAAAACTATCAAGAAATCCAACCAATCCAACCAATCCAATCCAATCTCTACCTGACGATGTCGCATGACTTGCCAAAAACTAAAATAAACATTATTTTGCATTATCATATCTGTGGAGGGTAGTAGATCAAACCTAACTACAGTTGTCAAAAAATAAAAGGCCCTTTTAGACATTGACAGTTCTAGTAGTTAATAAAGATCAAATTCGCAAAACAGTATTCGTTTGTATGAAACTGACCGGTGTCAGGAACGCATTCTCGAATGTCAAAACGGGCCTTTTATTTTTTGTCAACTATAATGGTTTGTAACAATCTTTTCTGGATCAAATGAATGTTTGGCGTCTGCTCTATGGGATTCGGGTTCGATTCCTGCACGCAATAAATATTTGTGTGATCTACATATAGATGATGACTTTATCATTTTTAAAATTAATTACTAAGTGATTATGAATGCAATTTTTTAATTTATTTTTGTTTAGGAGAATGTATGATTATTTTGCTCTCTAATTTTGATAATTATAAATTGATATTGTGGCCTAGATGTGAGAGTGTAAATCAAAAGATTAAAAAAAATTGAGGAAAGTTAAAAAAAAAATGTGACTGATTAACGATGCAAGCTTTAGTCTATCCATCCAGGCACAGCAATGGATGTACACCTTAGGGCGGATTTCACTAATGAAATTGAACTTAATCAACACTTCTAAACTGCGTTCAAGAGCTGTCAGTGTCAAAGGGCTTTGAAGGTCCGTAGGTACTGGTCCGCCATTTTTTTTTTCAAAATGGCGGCCTTGAATGAATCTTATATAAACCGATAGCTAACATCAATGCAAACAAAATACAATAAGACAAAACCCCGTAAAGTGTCACGTTTTCGAAATGAAAGTTAAAAGTTGATATAGCATAATTTTCCGTTTGTATTGATGTCAGCTATCGATTTATATCGGTTTTATGGCCGCCATTTTTAACAAAAAACAAAATGGTGTGACAGTTGGTATGCCAGGCTCCATAAAATAATCTTCAATCCCCTTTGTTGTGGAATCTCTTGAACGCGGTTTAGAAGTGCTGATCTCGTTCAGTTTCATTGGTGAAATCCGCACTTTGTTCATATAAGCATTAGTTGATACTTAAAACTGTATCTTTGTGTAGGTGCGATGAATGCTCGAAAAGGTACCACTTCACGTGTTTAGAGCCGCCGCTGAACAAGAATCCAAAGAAGCGCGGCTACTCGTGGCATTGCGCCGACTGCGATCCTACTGTAAGTTAGACACTACACTTGTTTGGTATTAAGTAGTTATAAAACGAACAAACAAACGAACAAAACATAACAGGCGCAATGTGGGTGTACTATAGGTACAGTCACCAAAGGAGATAAGTAACCGGGGTCGTCGGATATAGTTGAAGTTTAGTAAGAAACCGATGGATGTTTTCGAATGAAATTATTTTATTCGAAAACATCCATCGGTTTCTTACTAAATTTCAACTATATTTTTTTTTAAATGATAGAAACTAGTGCTTGACTGCGATCCCGCCTGATGGAAAGCAGTCATGCAATCGTTGATGGTAAAGCGCACTAATTTATTATGAGCCTATTCACTCTATCTATATCCGACGACCCTGGTTACTTATCTCCTTTGGTGACCGTACACCTCTAACCTTTCGGGGAATACAGGCGCGATGTTATGTTATGTTAAGTAGTTTTAGAAGTAATTGTAGTTTACATAATGTATTTTCTGATGTTGTAATGGCTTCCGTGCATGTTTTTACCAAGCAATTTACTATTGGTTGGTAGTCGCAGGACAACAGTTTTGGTTGTAAAATACTGATATTCAGCTACATCCGGTTAGACTGGAAGCCGACCATTTGCCTCGCCTTTTCCCAACTATGTTGTAGTTGGGAAAAGGCGAGGCAAATGAGTCGCAGGACAATAGTTATTATTATACGGGATTTTTTTTTAAATTAACTGGCAAAATTCTCAGACTTCAAAAAAAAAGTTATTTATGAAATCACAATTTAATGTACCTATCAACCCGACATGAGGGCGACGACCCTGTTTCCTCTGAGCGTGTCCATGACACAGTCTCCAATTTAAATAGCCCAGAATTTGACTAGACAGCAGGACATAATGATCAGAGGAGCAATCTCGTAATTTTAAGAACATTCACAGTCTAATCTCAGTCTCAATCTATCAAAAATACCTCTAATTTCCCTACGTTTTTGACATTGATTGTCGATGTCGCCGACTTGTGCTGAGACTAGAATTTGAACGTTTTTAATTACGGGAACTGGCCTTCAGCTGTTTACTTTATCATTACGATTTTAATTTATCTTACCCATCACGCCATCGCGTCATGAGGTTTCGCCAGTTCTCATCAAGAAACCGGGGCGCCCTGCGGACTCTCCGTCCGCTTACCGGCCCATCGTGCTGCTCGACGAGGTGGGCAAGCTCTTTGAAAGAGTCATTGCAGATCGCCTTGTCGGGCGGCTGGTGCAGGTGGGGCCGGATTTGGCGGAAAGCCAGATTGTTTCCGCAGGGGGTGCTCTACGGTGGACGCCACCATGCGCGTGCGAGCCCTCACAACGGGGGATGCCGTGGCCCGGGGTGGGGTTGTCTTGGCGGTGTCTCTAGACATCGCCAATGCCTTCAATACCCTGCCCTGGAGTTGCATCAGGGAGACACTCCGTTATCACCGGATACCGACCTACCTCTGTCGCATTGTCGAGGCCTATTTGACGGCCCTGCCGTCATCTACCCCGGTCACCCGGGAGAGTGGAACCGGCGAGAGATGTCGTGCGGTGTCCCACAGGGATCGGTCCTGGGGTCGCATCTGTGGGATATCGGGTACGACCGAGTGCTGCGCGTCGACCTCCCTAGCGGCGTCAGCGTGGTTTGCTACGCTGACGACACGCTGGTCCTGGCCCAGGGGAGGTCGCACCAGGCAGCGGCCGAAATAGTGACACGCGGGATTGCGACACTTGTCGAGCGGATCCGGCAATTGGGACTCGAGGTGGCCCTGTACAAGTCCGAGGCCATGTGTTTTCATGGTCCTCGGGACGCGCCACCGTCGGGTTCCCAAATAACGGTAGGAGGGGTTCACATCGGCGTCGAGTCGACGATGAAGTACCTGGGACTCGTCCTCGACAGCCGGTGGAACTTCGTGGAGCATTTCCGACGTTTGGCTCCCAGACTGGAGCGGGCCGGGGCTGCCCTGAGGCGGCTCCTGCCCAATCTAGAGGGTCCAAACGCCGGACGCTATATCCGGAGGCTATATGCGGGGGTCGTGCGGTCCATGGCCCTTTACGGGGTACCGGTGTGGGCGCGTTCCTTGAGGCGGCGACCAGTCTGCCGGTTGAACGCGTCCCAAAGGGTCATGGCCGTCCGGCTGATCCGAGGATACCGCACGGTCTCCGCTGAGGCGGCGAGCCTCCTTGCTGGATTGCCGCCATGGGATCTGGAGGCAAAAGGCCTCGCCCACATATGGGAGTGGCGAGAGGAGGCAAAACGCCGGGGCGTAACTCCGCTGCCGCGAGAAATCACGGTACAGCGGACAGAGCTCCGGCGGGATCTCATGGCGACATGGGGAGTGCGATTGTCGCAACCCAGTGCTGGGCACGCCACAATTGCGGCGATAAGTCCCCTCTTTGAGGAGTGGCTGGAGAGGCGCCACGGCGCCCTTACCTTCCCCCTGACGCAGGTCCTCACTGGACACGGTTGTTTCGGGAGGTTCCTGTTCAGGATAAGGCGGGAGGAAACGCCAGGGTGTGACCACTGTGTGGATCGCCCGGAGGACACGGTGGAGCATACGGTGGAGGTCTGCCCGGCTTGGGCGGAGCACCGCCGCGTCCTCGTGGCGGCGATCGGCGGCGGCGATCTCGCGTCCGGCCCTGGTCCAGGCCATGGTACGGAGCGAGAGTGCATGGGAAGCCGTCACCTCCTTCTGCTAAGCAGTAATGCTCGCAAAGGAGGAGGCGGAGCGCGTAAGGGAGAGGCAATCTCTGCGCCCTCACGCCCCTAGTCGCCGCAGGAGACGCCCTGGACGTCGGGAGTCACCAGCCGACTCCCGGCCACAGTAGGCGCGGGCTTGCGGGCGGCGAGCAATGGGCAGCTCGCCAGCTCGCCGCCCGGCAAGGACCAGGCCCGAATCGACGGCGCGTTGTGTTCCACGCGTGCCTCAAAGAGATGTCAGCACGAACTGACGGGGTCCGCTAGGGCCGATGCCTGCCAGGGCCGCGGGTTGTTCGAAAGAGATACCGTGGCCCCTGGCATAGGCAACTGAAGGAACACGGGTGGGTTTTAGTCAGTAAAAGTCTGACACGCCCTCCCGCTCCGCCCAAAGCGGGAGAAGTCATAATTATAATGATTTCCCACCCAGAAAAAAAAAAAGGTTTCGCCAGTTGAATTAGTAAATATATTTTTTGACGTAGCAAGGAAAACAATACGTTAATTTCATTGTTCTAATAGTCTAGGTACTTACATTATTGATTAAATTTGGCTGCATTATGATGATGACGTAGCGCATTAATTAAGCCGGATTAATCCATCGATTTACCGTGCTGCTGTAATCTGTGAAATTATGCGAGAGGATTATACATTATCGGTCACTTTGTTTTGGATTTACACTTAAATTAGTTACGATTACCTGCAGGATACATTTTTAATGAATTCAGCACATGATTCTGATCCCGTAGCATAGAAAAGTGCAAAACCTACGCGGTCAAAATGTTTGGTAGAATAGTTTTTTTTAATTACCGACTAAAAATTTAAACACCCCATGCGTTTAAATTTTTCTATGCTCCGGGATCAGAATCATGTGCTGAATTCATGGATACAGTTTGCGCACTGGATAAACATGTATGCTGTATATTAAGCACGTTTTTAGGTTTTTATTTATCTTAGAAAATACACATGAGGCTATATACACTTCCGGACACCTGAATCGAGCCTCCCTGCATGTTTGTATTAACTTTTTAAATTTGGAACAATGATGGCTTTAAAACGGTTTAAAAACTTTATTTGATTCATAATTATTTTAATGTTTTAGACTTATTAAGTTCGGTAACAATAGAACAGCTTATTGTGTCTCATTAGTGACAGTTGAGCTCTCATGTAAATATGCACTGTGACTCGATTCAGGTGTATCTTGTATTTTCTTTGTATTATATATCAGTGTATTTTCGCATGACCCACGCTTTAATATAAAAGCTCTAGACTACATTATTGACATACATCTTTCCTTCTTCTACAGGATGTCGAAGAGAACAATTGAATCTGCATAAGTATTGTCCGCATGGAATAATCTCAAAATGGTATTACTTAGTTTCTGTCTACGTTAAATGTGCATATTTAAATCTAAGTTGGATCTTAATTTTTATTTTTGTATACGTATTGATTTATTTTACAATATGTGTTGTATTAGAAATACATGCTGACGATACTGCTTTTTACAGTGAAGATGTACTACGTAAGTAGATAAGAGTTAATTATATAGAAATATAGATAGAAGAGGCCAGACAAATTGTTTGATTTCATTATTTCCATTTATTATGAACACTATTTACATTTATTTCAAATTATATGGTTCGTGCCGATCCGAGAAATTTCATTCTTTTAGAGCGGTTTCGCACTACGTCCGATCCGAATCCGAATTCAAGATCCGAGTTCAATCCGAATTGGGAACGTTCTAAATTCGGACGGACTGAGTTCGGATGCAGTGCGCAACCCCTCATACAAATAGTACTATGGCTACTAATAAATGTATTTTCTTTCTTTTCTTTACTTCGGACCGTCATTTTCGATTCGGATATTCGGAGAACCGCTCTTAGTCTTGGGTCACATTTGATGTATCTATATTTTCGTTAAAAAAGGTCCATAATATCATTAACGGCCATATTATAATTAATTATTTGGTAACGATAAAAGGCGAGGCCAACATTTTTGACCATTTGTTGAAAATTATATTTTGTTTTTTTTAACCTTCCTTAACCTGGGTCAAATAAATGTATTACAAGCTTTATATTCGTTTGCTTCGTACTTATGTGTTACCAGTTATTCGCATTGTCATCATCAATTTTTTTCTTTTCTTTTTAACAAAATTATTGACGCGTAAGGTCTACATGATCACTAAACATGTTATATGGATCACTAAACATGTTACATTATATTGGCAAAGTAGACACGACGTCAGACTGTGTCAAATATACCTTATTTTGAACCGACTTCAAAAAAGGAGGAGGTTCTCAATTCGACTATTTTTTTTATGTTTGTTACCTTAGAGCTTTCGACTGGGTGAACCGATTTTCATGATTCTTTTTTATTTGAAAGCTGGTGCTTCGCATGTGGTCCAATTTGGTCCAGTTATGACAATCCATGCAGCATCCATGAGAAAACCATATAAGTCTTAAATTTTCACAACTAAAAAGTGAAAGATAAAAACTTTTTTTCAAAAAAAAAAAAAACACTGACTTCCCAAAAAACACTAAAGGGTGAAAAATAACTTTAATTTCGGAAGTCGGTGGCAAAAAACAAAAACCAAAGACACGCGACATTTGGCGGTATGCTCAAGTACTATCGCTAAAATCTATATCTGACCACCGTAAGGACTATTCCTGCTTGCAGCGCATATTATAAGTCGACCTAAAAAGGATCCTCTTTTGTTTTACTTACGGACGCAGCTGTGGTCATCGTGTGCACGATTTTGTTTTCAAAATGGTCAGAAATCGACTTTGGCGATAGTACCCTTGTGACGATATAAAAAGAAAGGAAAAGTATTTTTATAAGGGGGTCTCTTTTGTGGGGGACCCTTGCATCATCAAAATTTCACCAAAATCGGTACAGTCGTTTAGGAGGATTTCAGTGATATACAGACGTACAGAAGAATTATGTAAATATATAAAGATAATTAATATGATGTCTTTAAAAAAAAGAATACAATGACTCGTAAGAATTTTGTTTACAAACAGCAAAATCATGACTCAGCAAATCTAAGAAAAATATGCCACGCAAAGGTGATATTAATATAATATTATATAATCACAAATAAATGCACAATAACAGTGATAATACGAATGATAACAGCAGGGTATATAAACAGGAGTAAAATATTTACCATGTAAACAAGAGTTCAGTATACAGTGATTGCTGGTCTGGTGCACGTGTTATGACAATTTACCGTTACTTACCGCACCGTAATCGAAGGAATTAAATGCAAAACTATCTTTCGCTCACGATCTATTTCATGTAAGACGGGATAATGTTGAAATTTTGCTTATTCCCAGAGACATTAAATAGATTTTTGGTTGATTTTTAACTACGGATTCGCCATTTGCAACTTGTAAAAACAAATATAAGTTATCACTATTACTTTCTGTTTTGTTACTGTTGTTATGTTGTTGTTTCTGTTTATTTGTTATTATCATAGTATATCTATTATTAAAAAATAAACTTATCTTTTGTGACCCTCGTGGCGTAATGTCACTTGCTGCTGTGGTTAACTTAATAAAAATGATGTTGTCAAAATATTGATATTTAATTCCAATTTTTCCTTCTTTATTTCCTATTTATTTTATTGTCTTTGGGTGGCTTACAGCTATCAAATACATAAATAGTAGTGAGGTAATTGACGACAAGCTATTTACAAGCCTCCACAGTTAGCAATAGAGTACCTATTGTTGTACACATTTTCAAATTGACTAACTATTCGTCAACTATAGCACTAAGGGCCAAATTTTGATCCGTTGTTAAAATCAACCAATTGTTAAAAATAATGGTAAAATTTTTGCAAAATGTGTTTTTTGATAAATTTTTAGTTTGGTATCTAATGATATGATATCATTGCTAATGCTCAAATAATTAACTATCTAAAAATTGATCAAAAAACACATTTTGCAAAAATTTTACCATTAGTTACTACATTTAACAATTGGTTCAGTTAGACTAAACTAATATTTATCTTCTGTCCTTTTCTTAATGAAATAGAAAGAAAAAGATGCACTGAACTTAAATTTAGTTTAGTTTGTGAACAAGGGAATCGGCGCCAATATATTACTTAACTAATAGATAAAATACGTGTAACAGCACACACTCCAACAGCAGCTGCACATGCATCTGCCATGCATGCGCAGCGGTTGTCAGAGTGTATCAGAAACGATATTATACTGTTTAGATAAAACAGTAGTAATGGACGCTAAGCTAAACAAATCGATCGAAGACTGCCTATTCTTAACAATTTGGTTAAAAACTTTGACTGAGCGAACCATAATAAGAATTGCTACGGTAATCTGTACGACCGTATGGAGCATGAAGGTGATTTCTCAAACGAGAATGCTGAGGTGGAACATTCAGAAACAGCTTAGAAAGAAGTTCAGGACAATTTTGTTTTTTTTTTTTTTTTTTTAATATAAACGTTGCCCCACACTTGGAATTTCTCCTGTATCGTGGGTGCGTTTACAAACATTTAAACTCACATACACAAACAGCCAGACCCGGAACAACTACTTGTAGGTCATACAAATATTAATTAATTAATCCTTGATTGTGCTATTTAGATAGGTATTAGAACTTACATAGTATTTGAAGTGTGCGTTACTTCAGGCAGAAAAAGTCGAATATCGTCATTAGAGTGTACTTAATAAAACAATAGAAGTTTTGTTTATTAAAAGTATATTGAAATAAATTTTAGCTACCTACATAATCTTCTGGCCACGATAACGTTACCGCAGCCAGAACTGTTTTTTTTTCAAATAACTAAAAAAAACTATTAACACATCAAATTAAAAAATCTACGCAACAAGTAGAAGCTGATAAGAATTATATTAAACAACAAATGACGATACTCGACATTTTCTGGCTAGAGTAGCGCACAAGTATTTGATCGTTTCATAGAAATGACCCTAAAATTCATTATAGGCCGTTAGAACTCCGAACTATTGTTCCTCCAAACAGATACCTATTTGGTGTAGTTACAAACCCATCAATGCCAATAGCACTGACTGGCTGTCGAAACAATAGGCAGTTCTCTAATTAACATTTGTATTGAGAGTGCTACAAGGATCTATTGGCGCTCGAATGGCGTTGACAGCGGGAGTTGTTGGTTAACTTTGTGAAATTGTCACAAAAATTGTATTGAAAAAACAAGATGGCGGCTTTAGTTCCCTTTTTGGCCACGTGCTAAAAGATCCTAGCGCTACACCATTGCATTTGTCTTTAGAGCAAGACAAACTGGGTTTGATTTTGTATTGGGGTCTGTGCAGACCGTAGGCTAGTTATAGGTACACATAACATCACGCTTGTAACCCCCGAAGGGTAAGGCAGAGGTGTACCTATAGTACACCCATATTCTGCCAGTTATGTTAAAGTCCCATGTAACAGAGGGCGAGCCTAGTGATGCTACTGAGAAATTCCTGATAGAAAAACCCAATAACACTGCCCAACCTGGGAATCAAATCTAGGACCTCATGCTCAGCAGTAGCGCTTGCGACCACTAGAGTAGAGTTGTAGACTATAGATGCAAGGCCGGTTTAAAACCAATTCAACCAATCCGTTTAAAACGAAAAAACAGTTTAAAACCGAAATAAACCATTTTTTCGATTTAAAACGGTTGGTGTTGACGACTATGTTTTTGTTAATTATCACTACATTTTCTTGATTTTACCGAGATAGGGATATGACGGAGTACCTATAAACTGTGTAAAGATTTTGTAAATGTGTGATATACTGATATTGATATACTTAGCGGGTTTAGTTTTAGTTGGTCCGTCCGACCAAGCGTAGGTATTACCTTCCTAAGTTAAAAAAAAATCTATTGATAAGTTAAAAACTCTGTGTTGGTATATAAACATTTTTTTCATTGTTTTAAACGATATAAATAATCAATTTGATTCGGCTTAAAATCAAACTCACACTCGCACTCTCGTTGATGTCGCGTCGTCACTCGTGACTCGACGCAACGTTGCCGGCTCGCCTCCCCTCACACACATGCACGTAATAAATCTAGTGTGTGTAATATAATATAATAAATAAGTATAGGTACATACTTAAGTTTTCGTGTAGTAGCTAATGTAGGTAGGTACTTTCTATTGATTTTCTACAAACTAATTAAAACGAATCATGACATCAGGTGACCAAAAATTGCCCACAATGAAGAGTAAAACACAGTTCTTTTATTTTTGTAGGCGAGTTTTCAACCTTTTAAAACGATTTATTTGGGGTTTAAAACGGCAACATTTTATTTAAAACTTTTTAAATCGGTTGTTTTACATCTGTAGTCTAGACCAGTGTTTTTCAACCTTTTTCATGGCGTGGCTCCCTTAGTACGGAAAATATTTCGCGAACCCCTTCCCTCCGCTGCTTCTAACTTGGAATTGAAGTCTTTCACCTTGGGTACCTTTTGGTTAAACAGAAAAATATAATTCCTACAATCAACCACTGAAGCTTTAAAGTGTTTGATTCCATATGGAACCTATAATTTTAATGAAACGGCGGCCCCATTAACGAGTCTTGGTGACTCCCTCGGGGGTCGCGACCCACACGTTGAAAAACACTGGTCTAGACCAACAAGGTAGTAGGCAGTTATAGGTAGGTAGGTACATAAGTACCTACTATGCTTCTGATCCTGTGAGTCTACAAATAAAGAAAAAAGTGTTTGGATGCTGTAAAGTTCCAACTTTATTGTGCTTGTGCGCAAATAGCGATTTTTCGCACGATCCTTTGCGGATGGGTTGACCCACGGTTGAGCCTTGTGATATTACCTAATGTGGATAACACGGACGCATTATTTTTGGTAGTACCTAAGGGACTGCGTACGCGCTGTTCCTCTCAGACATCGCATTATTTTAATTTCGGGAGTATATGGTGCCTATAATGGTTTGGCTAGCTGACATATGGCAAACAATTTAATTTATTGTTCTGTGTCACATAATGTTAATTACTTTGCAACCTACTACGAGGGTGACACTGAAAGTTCTTAGAAAATCAAAAACTGAACAAACTAGCAAGTTATTTAGTTTTATTATATCGTTTCAAAATAGTGTCCATTTACATCAATACATCGCCGCATCCGATGGAACCACTGAGAAAAGCACTTTGCCCACTCGTCCCTAGGGGTCTCTTCGACGGCATTTTGAAACGCAGCCACTGCTTCCTCGGCGTCCATAAAACGTTTTCCTCGAAGTTTTTCTTTTATTTTCGGAAATAAATAAAAATCACAAGGTGCGTGGTCGGGGCTAAATAGGGCGGGTGACCCAGTAATTCTACGTCTGACGTCGCCAAGTAGTCGATTGTTTGCTTGGCGGTGTGCGACGAGGCGTTGTCGTGGTAAAGAAGGATCCTACTGCGAGGTCATTTCTCCCGAACTTTTTCCCAGACAAGTGGCAAACAATTGGAGAAATTCCTAGTGTGGGGCAACGTTAAAAAAAAATTGTTAGTGTACCACTCTGCAGTAACTGTTTTTCGATCCTCTAAAACAACTATTGCTTAATGACCTGTCCTCCCGAAGAACAATGCCACCATTTTTTTTTGCCCACGCTTCGACCACCCTACGACGCAGACAATTTTCAATTTGCCGCCAAATCTTAAACAAATGACAAATGAATAAAATACATACACAATAATATTGGCAGAGTTCCATTTACAAAATTTGAACTTATTTTTTTATTATATCGTTTACCAGATACGTTGGTGACGGCCTATCATGGCGGCACTTCTGCGCTATGGAATCATACATATATTGGGGTAATTCTACGGACACAAAAATAACGTTTAAATCCCAAAAGAGTAAATATCGACAGAAAGCTGCAGACCTTTGTTTAAAAAATACAAATTATTAACTTTTCCGTCTCTATATATTTTTGAAGTTGCATCGCTTGTTAAGTCTAACCCCCAACTCTTTCCACGACAATCTGACACTTTTCTCCGCGCAACAGACGTGACAATAGCCAACTTTGCTCGGCAAAAACTGCCCTCATGGGGAAAAGCTTTTTTTGTATGGCCCCGAAAATATACAACAAATTATGACAAAAAATCAATTTAAAAATAAGATTCGAAATCTAATAACAGACAAGTTTATAATATAAATGACTTTTTGACAGATACCTTTTGACATGCTTGACATTTTATATTATTATTTCTATAGTATTAATATTCACATAAAAATTTAATAATAGAATAGAATAGAATAGAATAGAATAAACGTTTATTTGCAAATATGGGTACACAATAGTTGTTATAAAACAAAATCAGTTCAGCCATATTTTACCATTCGGCATGCAAATATTTACAAAATTAACAATACCATTAAATTATCAATTATATAACATTATTATTAAAATTAACGTTAATTATCAATTATATCACATTATTATTCAAATTAAAGTATATTATTAAATTATCAATAAAAAATAACATTGCTATTAAATAATCATTATCCTAAATATATGTATTTTTCTGTTAAAAACTCAGTTACACTGTAGTATGTTTTTTCTAACAAATATTTACGTAGTCTATTCTTAAACATTACTGTATTTAAATCTTTCCAACCACTTGGTAATTTATTGTATATAATTGGCGCCATGCAATATATACTGTTGCGCATCAAAGCGGTTTGAGATGATACCTGACACAGTTGGCTATTGTCACGCCTATTCCTTGGGAACACATCAGATAGGCGTTTAAAACGACTCGGATTTTGCTTCACAAACATAGCTACCTCGAATATATATATACAAGGAAGTGTAAGGATTTTGTATTGTTTAAAATAGGGCTTGCAACTGTCTATAGTTTTAAGTTTAAACATTGATCGGAGACATCGTTTTTGGGCCTTAAATGCTGTGTCTTTATCCGTTGAATTCCCCCAAAAAATGACGCCGTAGCGTAGGTGCGATTCAGCTATGCCGTAGTAAGCAGTTAGAAGTGCTTTTGTATCTACTATGGAGGATAATCTATATAAAACATAAGCAGATGAACTCAGTCTTTTACATAACATATCTATATGTGCTTTCCAATTTAAACTATTATCTATTTGTAAACCTAAAAATTTCGTATCTGCTGCTTCTTGAATATTATTATTATTGTGGTGTATGTGAAGATTAGTTAAACCGGGAGTACGCTGTCTGAAATGAATTATCTTTGTCTTATTTAAATTAATAACTAAATTATTCTTGTCAAGCCATTTAATTAATGTGTCAAGGGAGTTATTAATATCATTTTCATATGTAATTGCGTTATTACAAGGGATGGTTATTGTGCTATCGTCTGCAAACATTGTTATAGGTTGTTGAAGGGACATGGGCATGTCATTGACATATAATATAAACAAAAATGGGCCCATAACGGTTCCTTGTGGTACACCGTATGAGATTTTACGTTCTCGCGACCTTGCTACCTCTTCATGTTTATCAAGTACATTAATGCGGCTAACTTCGGTTATTTGTGTTCTATTTTCTAAATAGGATTTTATAAGATCAAGCATGTTACCTCTTATGCCGTAGACCTCTAATTTATTTAACAGTGTATTGTAATGTACATAATCAAACGCCTGGGTCATATCGCAAAATATTGCACATATAGGGGATCGTTTATCCATATTTCTGATAATATTATACAAAAAGTCATAAATTGCTAAATTAATGGTTTTGTGCCGTCGGAATCCTTTTTGTTCGTCGCAAAGTATACTATTTTTCTCTATGTAATTATAAAACTCTCTGTAGAGGTATTTTTCAAATATCTTTGAAATAACAGGTATGAGTGAAATCGGTCTATAATACTCCATCAACTCCTTATCTTCTTTTTTGAATAAAGGTTTAATTATAGATGTTTTTAAAGCATCTGGATATGTACCTGCACTAATAATGAGGTTAAGTATGTGACTGAGATGGCCGCATATCTCAGCAGACACTGATTTTAATATTTTTGTGGCGATTCCATCAAAACCCACACTGCTGGTGTTTTTTAGGGCCATTACAATTCTATATAAATCCTGTGGTGTGCTAGGGACCATAAACATGGAATTATGTTGCATGGATGACATGCATGCCTTTGGCTTACATTCAGCTTCTATTTTTGGTTGTATCTTATCAACGAAAAAGTCATTAAAGGCACTAGCGATATCTAATGGTTTATATAGAATTTGATTACCAACTTTTATTTTCTCGATTTGTTGTTTAGGGATATTGTGTTTTGTTTGATTAATCACTTGCCATGTAGTTTTTGATTTGTTCTTAGATTGCTGTATTTTGTAGTTATTTTGAGATTTTTGTGTCAAATTAATAATTTTATTAAATAGTTTAGAATAAGCAGTGAATTTCTTTTTATTTTCGCGGTTAGGTTTCATCCTGGATTGCCATAATAGTTCCCTTTTTTTCCTACTGCATAATTTAACGCCATGTGATAGCCATTTTGGTTTATTTATAATATTGATTTTATTTTCTTTGCACGGGAAGCACAAGTCGTAAAATAATTTAAATGTGCTGATAAATTCATTGTACGCTACGTTGGGATCATCAGTAAGATAGATCTCAAAAAATTTAAGACTGTTTATACAATTTTTAAATTTTGTGATATTCTCGTTATTGTAATCTCTTCTAGTTATGTACCAGGATTTTATAGTGCATACATTGGCCACTGGGCATTGAAGTAGTTGTGCCGTATGGTCTGATAAAGCAAACTCCAGTACATCCGATTTACAGGTCTTTTTAAAATTATGTGCAAAATTATCTATGCAAGTCTTGCTAGCCATTCGAGTAGGTTGTTTAAGGGCAAGTTTTAAGTTGTAATTTAGTAACAGATACTCCAGTGTAGCCGAATTCCTATTCGGTTTTAGAATATCTATATTAAAATCGCCTGCAATCACAACATTCTTGGAATGGCAGTTGGATATTTTGTTGAGCAAAATTTCAAGTTTATTGAAACAATCATTTAAGTTATTAGCATGTGGTACTCTATAAATACATACAACCATTAATTTATAATAAATAATGAATGTTAGTGAACCAGTCTTTAGTCTTTGGTTCATTGAATTAATTCTATTTTCGTCGGGCAAAACATGTAAGGACTTTTAACCTGTATTTAAGATCTCGTATGCTTGAATTGTATATAAACGCATGTTTAACAAATAAAGTATCTTTATCTTTATCTTTACAAGTGGCCAGTTCTAAAAACATTCAGTGTCACCCTCGTATTGTACAGAATCGAGTTTTTTAACTGTAATAGACAGCTGAGCTGCTGAGAAGTGGTGAAGGGCGGGCGTTTTGGGGGACTGTAATTTTGACGTGTTTGAAAAGTGCTGGTTCTCAGCCTAATTTGAATAAGTGACTCAGATAAATAATAATTCATTACGTTGAGAGCTTCGTTTTGGAAACCATAACGACGTACTTTATGTAAAATCGTGTCACGGTGCACGCAATCAAAGGCTTTGGAGAGATCACAGAAATTTCCAATAGCATTTTGCGAGTTCTCCCATGCGTTAAATATGTTTCACTCACATTTGTAGTCGAACGACCGTCCTTTTGTAAACCCATTTTTTTATATTGTACATTATGAAGGAGGCTTTTTAAATTAAAATGTCTGGCAACTCTATGAGTATTAGGTACCTTTTCAAATATTTTGCTAAATGCAGTTAAGATAGAAATGGCCAGTCATTTTTATTACCTGATTTAAATAATGTTATGACTTTACTACTCTTCATTAGGTCAGGAAAGGTTCCAAATCAACACTAGATACATGTGTTAAAAGTAACAGCTACATAGGGAGTATATGTATATACATGGAGGCCATGGAGGGTATTATATCTATTACTTAAAAGTTTATTGAACACGCCCCAGTAATCACCATGTCGAAAACGTCAACTACATCACGAGGCGTTACATGTTCGAATCTAAATAAGCGACTACATTTAGGCACACTACTATGCAAAAAGTTTTGAGCTTTAAACGGGGACGAACTTATGGAGCGAGTCGTTAGGTATGTTGGCGAAATAGTAGATTATTCACTAAAGGGATAAAGCAGTGTCGCAGGCGTTATTTTGGAACGCAACAGGATTCTGACGCTCCCGAGCGCAGCAAGACTAGAATCCTGACTGCAGCGAGGGATTCAAGCTCGCTCTACGACACCTTTATCCCCGAGGACAATAATATACTTAGTGGCAAGTAAAAATTATAACCATATAAAATAATTCGTAATTTGAAAACTCCCACCTGCGCCGCTCGCCGACATAGGGTAGGTAAATACAGAATGCTCCAAGATGCTATTTTAGAAAATTAATAAATAAATACAAATATTAATATTTAATGAAATTAATTTAAAGTTTTGTTAAATTAATTAATAAAAAAAATTATGAAAAGTTTTGGTGTGAAATATAAAACTATTGAACGGATTTGGATGAAATTTGGCAAACAGATAGTTTATAGCTAGGATTAACACATAGGATACTTTTTATCCCGATATTCTCATGGGATCGAAACCGATGCGGGTGAAACCGCGGGGCGCAGCTAGTATGTTCATAAAACGAAATCGCGAAACTGTATACGTGTGTTAAATTAATGTCGCCATGAAAGCGGCACGCTGTATGACGCGGGCGCAATATAATTATAATTACGATTCTTAATGCGAAAGTTCATAATTTAACGAGAAAACTAACACCAGAGGTAGCTTGTTACTTCTTAAATTTATCACACGAAGAGACCCGCAGCCACAGCTAGTATGTATTTATAAAAACGGGTAGGTAATGTATTTGTAAATAAGATATGTGCCGAGTAATGATGATAATTATAATTACAATAACAAATGCCTGATAACAACCGACTATATATCGAGAGTCAATTATTCATAGTCATTCACTTGTTTAAAAGCTAAATACAAAGTAGTGGTGTCTATTCCAAAGTGACTGGTGCCCAAATAGTTAAAATGTTGTTTTTACCATTAACTTTATTATTACTCGCCATAACATTAGGGTGGTACTTTTTAGGAAAGTACAATGAAAACTATTGGAAGAGACGCGGAGTGACATTTTACAGTGATAACAAAGTGTTGGGACCGTTTTGGGATTTCCTCGTATCGAAACGTGCACTGTTTGAAGTCTTCGGTGACCTGTATAAGAAACATAGGGATCTGCCAGCTATTGGCGTCGGTCAGCTTGCATCACCTACATTGTTCGTCATTGACCCGAAAAATGTGCAACATGTTTTGTCTGGCGACTTCAAAGCTTTCCACCACAGAGGAGTAGAACCTCTTGACGGTGACCAATTGACTGATAACATTACCTTCATGAATGGTCCTAGATGGAAGCTGATGCGGAAAAATATGACTCCATTGTTCACAGCAAACAAATTAAAGAACATGTATTATATCATGGATAAAAGCGCACAAGACTTCGTGACCTATTTGAAAAACAACCCCAAGACATGGGAAGGTGATTTCCACGCCACACTTATGATGTTCAACAACGCCGCTGTTTGTGGTGCAATCTTTGGAATTGGATCAGAATCAATCTTTGACTCACCATTCCTCAAAATGGCCAAAAATCTTTCGCAATCGAATTGGAAGAACCAGCTGAAATTCATAATATTCAGTCTCAGCCCCAAGTTGACGTCGGCGTTGGGCATAAAACTATTCAAAGAGTATGAGGACTTCTTCATTGGTTCAATAAACGCATTAATTAAAAAGCGAAAACAGGAGAATGTCAAGAACCACGACTTCGCAGATATATGTATGAGTCTACAGGAAAACGGCACCATGAAGGACCAACAAACAGGCTACGAGATGGAACCCACCACCGGCTTATTATCCGCACAGGCTTTGTTTTTCTTCACTGCTGGTGTTGAGCCTTGCGCCAATGCTATCTTCTCAACTTTAATTTTACTCTCTCGCCACCCAGAAATATTAGAGAAAGTTCATCAAGAAATAGACGAACATTTTGAGAAGCACGAGAACAATATAACATATGACGTCATTTCTGAAATGGAGTATGTTGACAAGGTGCTAAGTGAAGGGATAAGACGATTCCCTCCTATTGGGCTTTTGACTAGACAATGTTGTCAGGACACTACGCTACCTGTTGGCAATATCAAAGTGGCGAATGGAACAAAAATATTTACCGCGATTTATGAAATACATAATGATCCAACAATTTACCCGAATCCAGAAGTGTTTGATCCGGAGCGGTTTTCTAAGGAGAGGAGACCTAACGATGACGTTTACCTGCCATTCGGGATGGGCAACAGGGCGTGTATTGGTGCCAGGTATGCCAAGTTGCAGGTACTTGCTGGTATGGTCCACGTTCTACGAAACTTTACTGTTACATCCAAACAAGCAAATGTAGACATAAAGTTCTCTCATGACCCACTTAATGTGAAACTGGCAAATGTTGATATTCAGCTTATTCCTAGAAATACTAAATAGGCTTCTGATTGTATTTAAAGCAAAGTAAAGTATATATTATAATAAGTTGTATAGTATATAAGAGAGCCATGCTCGGCGTTTCCCTGCGTGATCGAATCAGAAACGAGGAGATCCGCAGGAGAACTAAAGTAACCGAGATCGCTCGAAGGATTGCTCAGCTGAAGTGGCAATGGGCGGGACACATAGCGAGAAGAACCGATGGCCGTTGGGGCGGAAAGGTTCTGGAATGGCGACCGCGCACCGGACGACGCTCAGTGGGTAGGCCCCCGACAAGGTGGACCGACGATCTGGTGAAGGTCGCGGGAAGCCAGTGGATGCAGGCAGCGCAGGACCGATCGTCGTGGAGATCCTTAGGGGAGGCCTATACCCAGCAGTGGGTGTCGTGCGGCTGATATGATGATGATGAAAGTATATATTCCTCAAAATGTATGTTATTGGTTGTTTTGTATATAATAGTTGGTAGTATAAACTAGTTTTAAGAAATAAGAAACTATTTAATATTTAAATCAAAGACTGACTGGTTATTTGTTTTTATACTGCCTACTTTGTTTTAAGATCAAAGCGTGATGTAATAAAATAAATAATAATACATATTACTAAATATTATATTTGTTGTTTTAATGGATGCCTTGTCTACTTCAGTTGTATAACTGATAAAGTATCTTATATCTACAGTGAAATAGTAGTATCATTCCCACTTGTTGTATTGATCAAATTCAATCTAAAATTTGATTCATTCCCGTTTTATGACTTTTTAAGAGAATGTCGATGGAAATTTAAATTGTTTCAGCGCACAGTGTGAAGTGCAGGTTGAGGGGAGTATGCTTAAAGGCAAACCTGAATGCATTATTTACAAGTTGTATGTGAGTTACTGCTTATACACACGAGCGGCCGCATCAACGTCAGAGGCAAGTGCAGCGGTCGACATCAATTTGAGCAATTTGAGACAATTTGAGCATCGCACTCAAATACACGACCGGCACGTCGCACGTTATCGACGGCAGCCGCAGATGCGTCGCCGACGAGCGGCTCGTGTGTCAAAAATCAATTAAAACATAAAATAATTACAGTGTGAGTATAAAAGAGGAACTCTGAAAGTGGCACCGGTGGCTGAACAGTTGTGTTGTGTTGTATTAGTATGGGCAAGTGATGCGCAGGAATGAAGAAAAGTCTTGAGTATCTACGAACGTGGATTGCTATAAGAGTAGGGAAAGAACAAAGAAACGATAGGTGGACTGTGTGAATGTAGATATGGCTAGAAAGAGGGTGACTATCGAGATGACGACTAATAGAGAGTTTGGAAGAAGACATTTTGTGCCGACCCCAAATAGGCACAAGGGCAGGAGAATGATGAATAGATACAGAGTTTTAATAAGGATTTTGTGATTGTGTCGCTTCGTCTCTTTCCTAGTTTCCTCGCTTCATCGCTTCCTCAATTCCATAAATATGCGTCAATTTTGAATGTTGAATGAAAATGAGCATGTGCATCTCAGGCGTGCAAGTAAGAAGTAGTCTGCTTCAGAGCACTTGATTTATATTTACATTACAGATTTTGCTAGTGCAGCACTAGCAAATGTAAACACTCAGAGATCATTTATTTATTTATTTATTTACCATTTATGTACACACATATATAAACAGACAAGAAAAACAGAACAGAAAAAAATAGGTACAGAGGTGATGCTTATTTCAAAAGAAATCTCTTCCAGCACACCCGAGACAGGACAATAGATACAGAGATGTAGACAGCGTGTGAAATAGTAAAGGAGACAAAAAATAATACATACAATCAAAAACATTTCTCTTAAAAAACTAAACAAAAATTGCTAGAATATACTAACATACATACAAATAAACGTACATACATACATACTACTAAAATAAATATCACTAGAATAATAATAACTATATCATAACCAAAATAAAATAAAACAAAAAATACATACACAACTATGATGAAGTGGACAGATAGTGTTCTTTTACTCTTCTTTTAAAAACTGCAACAGTTTGGCAGTCCCTAATGTCAGGCGGTAGTGAATTCCACAACCGCACCGCGTGCACTGTAAAGGAGTAGGAGTAGAAGTCGGTGGAGTGGGGAGGGGACTTGAGAAGGTTTTTAAGATGCGACCTGCAAGGTGCATCTGAAGGGCGGGCGTAGTTAAAGCGCTCCCGCAGATAGGATGGTGTTTTAGGATTGTGAAGGAGATTAAATAACAGACACAAAATCCGCGAGTTCCTGCGAAGTCGAATGGGGAGCCACTTGAGTATCTTGCGAAAGTTGGAGACGTGATCATACTTTTTAAGGTTAAAAACAAAACGAATACAGATATTTTGCAAACGCTCAAGTTTATTTAAAAGCTCCTCGGTGGCATCCAAATAACAGGCATCGGCGTAGTCAATAATGGGCTGAATGAGGGTTTGAGCAAGAGAGATTTTGGTGTTCAAGGGCAAGAAGCCCTGGAGACATTTCAAAGAATGGAACGTATAGTGCACTTTGCGACTGACTTGAGCAACATGAGCAGTCCACGACAGATAGGAGTCCATGGTCACCCCCAGGTTTTTTACTGTTTGTGCGTATTCAATCTGAACTCCATTCAGACAGAGTGGAGACAGCGACGCTACATCGAGCCTATTCCGCATATACCTGCTGCCGATAATAATGGCCTGAGATTTCCTAGGGTTGATTTGCAGTCCAAAAGACCGCGACCACTCGCTGATCAAATCCAGGTCACTGTTCATGGCTGAAACAGCGGCCTCCGCATCTTCCCTTAGGAAATTATTGTAAAGTTGCAGGTCGTCGGCATAGAGATGGAAGTAAGAAGAGATGACTCTGGTGACAGAGTTAATAAAAATAGAAAAGAGAAGAGGAGAGAGAACGCCACCCTGAGGCACACCTGCGATAAGTGAGCACCAATCAGAAGACGACTCGTCAAGACGAACCCGCTGTGAGCGGCCATTAAGATAGGAGTTAAACCAACCAATAGAGGAAGAGGAGAAATTTAGTGATTTAAGGACCCCTAGAAGGATGTCGAAATCGACAGAATTAAAGGCACTACTGAAGTCGAGAAGTACGAGTAAAGTGAGAGATTTGTGGTCCATTGCCCAGCGGATGTCATCAGTAACCTTCAAAAGAGCCGTTACTGTGCTATGACCAGGTCGAAAACCAGACTGAAAAGGACTAAGGAGATCATTCGCAGATAGAAAGGCAGAAAGTTGTTGATGAACAATATGCTCAAGAACTTTAGAGAGAAATGGGAGGATAGAAATGGGACGGAAATCGGTGGGTGAGACCGGCTTAGGAATTTTGGGTAAGGGGATGATATGAGCTTGCTTCCAGGCCTCAGGAACAGTACAAGAGAACAAGGAGAAATTAAAAATGTGGGTCAAGACAGGAAGTAGTGTAGGGAGGATAGGAGAAATCATTCTTGAACAAATGTTATCACTACCAACTGCAGTAGAGGAGATAGCACAAATAGATTTTTTGACCTCACTTTCACTCACTATATTTAAATCGAAATCATGTTGAGAATGAGCATACTACTTTCTGTATACTCCAGGCTTTAGATTTGTCTGTAACCTTTTAATTTATGTATGAGAGTGAATTTTGTCTCATGTAATCTGTAATGTAAATATAAATCATGTACAGACGCCAGCACACCAAGCTACTACAATCTGTCAAATTTCTTTAATAGATTTTTAACTTTATCGCTAAAGCATTAAGGTTCAAGGTTGATTGGGAAAATTTGACAGTTTCGGATAGCTTGACCTGCTGGCGTCTGTACCTACTAAATTCATGGTTTCAGTTTGCGCACTGCTTAAAAATTTATACTGTGTATTCAGTCTATTTCCGTACGGAAGTTGCTCGCTGAAATGAAAAACGTGGTCAACCTAAGCTTGAATAAGAATAAATAATTAGTTCATTGTTACAAACATTATCTTAGGGAAATCAATATCTATGCATATACATTCATATATAAACTATTACATATTTTTTTTTCTTTATTAGGGAGCTTTGTCACAATACTGGGGGTCTACTACGAAGTGCAAAGTGATCGGATCGGACCGACACATGGCCGAACCGAATATTATTGAAAAATGCGAAAAAAGTTCGGATCGGCTCAGTTGGGTCCGGACCATAGTCAATATTCGAAAGAGTGTAGGAGTGTAGCATTGGGACCAACCGAACCAAATAGTAACTTCATAGCAGGAAACGGCCGAACATTCGGCCGATACCACTTCGGAGTAGACCCCCTGACTATGTCGCTCCATCATAACCAAATTTTGAATTGAAAATTAATTTATATGATTGTAATATATTTTGTACAGAGTTTTAGCCTCGTCCGACATAGGCTTAGCCAAAACACTATTTAAAGTATCAATTTCAAACATATTTTGGGAATTAAAAACATTTCTCCTGAGGCGTTCTCCCCGCTCACACTCGGTCAAGGTATGATGGATGTCCTCGATTATTCCACATTTCTCGCAATTAGGTGAAGGCGTGATAACCAGAAGGAACGTAAACTTCCTCGACGGGATGTGACCGGATCTAAGCCTCATGGCAGTAACAATATCTTTTCTATTGAGTGAACAGTTATCTATCCAGGGAACAATTAGAGGCTTGGGCTGAATGGTCTTGTACCAGATACCTTTTTCTCTTGATCTCACATCATGAAATTCTTTCCACAACTAACACTAGCACTTGTCAGCGACTTCGTCCGCCCTATATTGCGTACTCCGTGTGAATTTCGAAAAATCTGTTTAGGTCCAAGGGCGCTGGGCGTTGATGAGGCAGTCGGTGAGTGAGTGAGTTAGGCCTTTTATTTTAATTATAGAAGCATATTTAGTTCGGTAACAATAGAAAAAGTAATTGTGACAGTAGAGCTCATACATTTATACCGACCCGCCCCAGATTCGCTCGTGTAAGAAATGGGTTGTGTGGTTGAGAAACATAACCAAGAATCCCATGCTATATATTAGAAAATGGGCCAGCTCTTGGCTGATCTCGCCTGGTGGAAAGCGATGGATGAGGTCTATGATGAAACGAGTAAGTCCAGAAGATGCCTATTCACTCTTGCTTTGAAAGCTGACGTGTTATATGTGGAAGGCCCACACAGACGCTGGCAGAGAATTCCATACTTGGCCGTGCGCATAATAAATGTGGAGGAGACGCGCTGAGTACGACTAGTCGGTTAACATTCCCGGCATAATGTCTACGACTGTCCAACAGCTCTGGGTTTTCTTCTCTGCCTACAGGCCACCCAAGATCACCAGACCTGAAGTGAGTCAGAAGTTTTGGAAGGAACACCACTCACCATCACCCAAATCTTTTCAATAAATAAATATAAAATGTGTCTTATAACATGACATTAACTTATAAAAAACATTCCTGAAAGTTGATCGCCACACACGCCGACATATAAACGAAAAAAAAACGTAAAAAACGAAAACGAAACGAAATAAACGTATTTTCTTTCTGTCTTTCTTATATAAAGCTATACATTTCTTGTACGTAAAGTAATAGTAGTTCAGACGCCAGCAGGTCAAGCTACCCGAAACTGTCAAATTTTCCCAATCAACCTTGAACCTTAAAGTTTTAACGATAAAGTTGAAAATCTATCAAAGAAATTTGACAGATTGTAGTAGCTTGATGTGCTGGCGTCCGTACAATGCGAGATCAGCTGAAACTGGAAATGTATAGCTTTATGTGTCCTTGCGTGTCCTATCACCATTACTGTTATTTGGTAAATCATATTCATGGCTACATAGGACATGAATGAACATACTCCTAATTTATTAATTATGATACCTAAGAGCAAAATTTTTTCCTGTTTATAACTAAATTAGCTCAAGGAAAATAAATCATTCCGGTAAAATAGAAATATTTTTAGTTCAGTTTGGTGAGTTACAGAATCAGTATTAACGAGATCTCAGTGCAGCAATTAAAATAGTTTTAATTCATGTACTTATTTACATCTTAAATGTAAATAATACTTGTCTTCTGCCTTTGAATAAAAAAATAGCTCATAGTTCCAAGTGAAAAGTGCTCCTTAAAAACTTGTGCTGAACCTGACAACTTTCTACTTCTGTATGGTTTTCCTGATAGTTGCAAATTTTTTACTCATGCACCAGAATTAAATTGAATAATTGAGGAAACGGTTTTTTAATTATAAATGTTTTTGAAGAGACAAGTGGTTGGTAGAACTGAGATATAGAGACTCGGGAAAACTGTTAACTATTAACCTTAAATTGCACTAACTAATAAATGGCAGCGGCCATCAACGTCGGTCGCCGGTACCATGACGCACCACAGTGGAAATCAGATGTATGACCTCGCAGGAAGAAAGTCAGCTTGAAGGAATTCAATATGAATCAAAGTTGTACGACCACCACAGCCAAAATACCATATTTAAACAATGTCGAACGAAACCGAAGAGGATTTAACCAATATCACCAACGAATATGGATATCAAATCGGATACGAAGTTTGTGGAGGTGACAAAATACATATGGAGTGTAGGGATTGTTTCTTCTGCAACGTGCTTGATACTGCAACTGTTGCTCTTAACATTTCTGCCGAAGATAAGGAGAATAGACCTAAACATCCTCACACAGCTGACAGTGGCAAGGTCGTTGAATACAATCCTTGGATTCTTATTGTATTACAAGTTTTTTTCCAAGACCACACATAATGTATTATTGGTAGCCTTCGGGCATTCAGACGCTGTGTCACTATGCTGGACATCTTTCTACACGAAAATATTATACAACAGAGTTGAGTTGGTGTTTACGTTTAAAAGATGGAACTTATTACTGCTGTCTGCGCTGGTTTGGTTCCTGATGGTACTAATAGGTGGACTGATAGGTCTTTTTGCGACTGAATATTTTTTAGAATACGTCTTATACACGTACACGTGGTTAAAAATAATTATATTGTTAGTAAACATGTGGATGTTCTGTAAAATATTCTACGTAATAAAACACATAAAATATAACTATAGTTTCGTTAGTTTGTTATTATCAAGTGTTATCTCATTTATTTGGTTATCCATAACGTGTTCCGGTACTTTTGTTCAGTTAATGATAGCAGACATCTTATCGTATGCGCAGGTTGGTGGGATGCACCCTGCAATCTATGAGACATTTTATATTTTTGATTCATTTCAAGCGGCAGCAATAACTTTTATATTTCTCGTACGTGTTAGGAATCTTGTCAATACACCTAGTACGATTTTTTCGAGAAATGATAACATAACCGTATCGCTAACGTAAGTAACTTTCGAATTGGAAATACTACATATATACATAACATCACACCTGCAATCCCTGAAGGGTTAGGCAGAGGTGTACCTATATTACACTCACATTTCGCCAGTTATTTTAATTAGAAATAATAGTTTCGCACATTACATTTATTTTTATTGAAGACTTTATTTCTATATTTCATACAAACTATATGTTTGTCGTATACAGTCAAATAAAAATGTTATAGAACAGCCGATCGATTCTGTAAAAATCTCAAACAGTGAAAAGTTAGGTGAAGTGAGCTTAGAGTGAGCTGTCAATAGTGTCAATCCCTAGCATTTAGTTGGAATGACAGCTCATTCCACGCTCACTTCACACAAGTTTTCACGGTGAGATGGTTACAGAATCGCACTGCAGTACCTATTAGAGGCTGTTTTGAAAGTAGTACAAAACGTAAATGTAGGAAATAATCGTTTAGAACATAATATTTATTTAAATGAGGTCATTTATTTATACGTTTGGAGGGGCCCGTGCCTAAATAATAACAGCCGCACAGGTCGATCGATCAGGTTAAGCTACGCTTGCCGCGGTTGGTCTATGGATGGGTGACCTTCTTTACATACCGAGACCCCTCCGTGCCTCGGAAAGCACGTTAAGCTATTGGTCCCGGCTGTCATTCGTAGATCTTTGACAGTCGTTACGGGTAGTCAGAAGCCCGAAAGTCTTACAACCATTCTTACCAAGGGGTATCGTATTACCCATTAACTGGGTTGTGGAGGTCAGATAGGCAGTCGCTCCATGTAAAATACTGGTATTCAGCTTAATCCGGTTAGACTGGAAGCCGACCCCAACATAGTTGGGAAAAGGCTAGGCAGATGATGATTTATTTATACGTTTGATACAAATTGTAATTTCTGTTTTAATTTTGTGGTTTCTATTTCTGTGTGTTGTTGTGTGTGTGTGTTGCTGTAAGTAAAGGAAAAATCTGTAATTAAATAATAATAAATGCCAGATTTTGCTTTACCTGTATTTTCATTATATAACAAAATATAGAAGCCCTAAAAAAATATTCCTGAGTTAAAATACCTAGGTAGACTATATAACCTGTGTAGTCTTACCTACTCTTAAGTGAAATGGGTAGTATGTTTTAACAATGCCGCTACTGGGATGATTTTTTTTATACTCAAAACCATAATGAAAATAACTCCCATCTACACTTGAGAGCAATAAAATCGCACACCCTTGTAATTTGGTTTATTACTGATTTTTTTCTTAAATCTAAAGATATTGAATACAAATCATTAGGCAAAATTAAATAATACAAGCTTAGCTTTAAAAAAACACAAAATTAAAATCATTAACCTTCGCGTAACTTAGGTACAGAAACCAGCCGTACACCAAATTAGCCAAATTCACCCGTTAGCATTGTCACTACTTGCACCCCTTACCCGCAGGTATAAAAGAGTCGGTTTTTTTGGATTTTTAATCAGTTGCATACAGAAGGTCAACGTGATAACATCTCTACTGAAAGCATACGGAAAAATATGGATACCACGCCCGCAGAAGCCGCTCAAGTTATTGCCTTGCTCGAAGCAGGCCATAATTAAAGTGACGTTGCTCGACGACTAAATTTGAGCCGCTACTCTGTTCATCGTCTGTACCAGAGGTTTCAAGAGACCGGTGGCTACATCCGGCGACCAGGATCTGGCCGGCGACGCAGAACATCAGAGCGTGATGACCGCTTTCTTGTGTCGAGGTCTTTAAGAAATCGGCAATTGAATGCGGTTCAACTGGGACAAGAGCTTCGAGAAGTTCGCAATGTCAGTATAAGTCGGTGGACAGTCAGAAAAAGACATCGTGAAGCAGGACTGACTTCACATCGCCCAGCAAATGGTCCCAAATTGACCACAGCTCACCGACAAGCCCGACTACAATTTGCCAGGGAACATTTAAATTGGACGTATGCCAATGGCGGTCTGTTATTTTCTCAGATGAGTGCAGAATGACATTACATGATCATGATGGACGCTCTAGGGTCTACAGAAGGTCATCAGAGTGATTTTCACAATGCTGCATAAGCGAACGTGTGGCTTTTGGCGGTGGATCGTGTATGTTTTGGGGTGGCATAATGTTGGACACTAAAACTGACATTTTATTCATCACTGGGGCGAATACCGGCCCGAGATCGAGAAGTTTGACGGCTGCACGATACGTCGAAGAAGTGCTCGAAGGACATGTGAGGCGCTTGCGTGGCTTATGGGAGAAGATTTTCTCCTAATGCACGACAACGTCAGACCACATGTCGCTAGAACAGTTTGCGACTACATGGAAGACGTTGGAATCACCGCGATGGAGTGGCCAGCTCCTAGTCCTGATCTCAATCCGATTGAGCATGTCTGGGATGAGCTAAAAAGAAGAGTTCGAGCTAGAAGCCCTGCTCCTACGCGCCTCCGTGAGCTTCAACTTGTCATTGAAGAGGAGTGGAAGGCTATACCACAAGATTTCATAGTAAAATTAATACGCTCCATGAAAAACCGATTAAGAGCTGTAATTAAGGCTAGGGGAGGGAATACACCTTATTAATAAACAATTTGATCAAGAATTTTGAGTTTGATTTTCATTATTTCTTAAGCGAAATTGGGTAATTTTACCCGTTTGTTGGGTTTTGTGCCGTAAAACCTCTTATAGATATTTTTTACACTGTATTTGATATCATTAGAAAGGTAATGAGGTAGACTTTCAATTAGTATGTGTGTTTTAAAAAATATTTATTCAGATTCATGAAAAAAAACTGCCTTAACAAAAAAAAAAGTCAAGGTGTGCGATTTTATTGCTCTCAAGTGTACAACAGATGGAATGTTATCGAAGGGATCGATTCATTTAAATCATGGTAACATACCTAGGTAATCCTAAATATGGCTTTCCGGAAAGTATAGCTATATAACTTTGGAACAAAACTTCAAAACGGAAAATATCAGTTCTACCACAGACACTAGTGGGCCTAAACCGCGGCCCTCAAAGATGGGTGATGTAGAATACGCCACGCCAGGGATGAAGCGATGCATATACAATGGATTCCTTCACCAAGATACAGCAACAAACGGCCAAAACCAACGAAGGAGGTAAAATATAATGAAAAAGAAAAATTGTTTAAAACCTTTAAATTGCTTTTATTACTGTTAACAGTACGACATATAAAAAAAAAAAACATTAAGTGACATATTGATGAAGCACAGTAGGATGTTGAGGACCTAGACATTGAAAACAGTTTTCTCTCATAGATTGGTTCCTAACGAGTAAGTGTGCATACACACGAGTGATACGAGTCGACGACAGAGGCAACTGCAACCGTCGTCGTACTCGTATGTCGGCTACAGCGGTCAACGCGTGTCGAAGTGAACCGATCGATCCAACAATGTTTAATTTCGGCACTGGACATCTTTTCTACGCCTACCGCATGATAGAAAACTACAATGAAAGGAGTGGATCAACGTTCATTCTTATATAGTTTTGTCGGTGTCGTGTGAACGAGGAATCAAATAACAATGAACCTTCACTCGAGCGAAGCGTCTGCCGATATTCTGTAAAAAAAATACCATAAAAACTTAGGCGAGCAAGAGCATCTCTATGGCATATCATTATCGTATATTTCCATAAAACTAGCATGGAAACACAAATTAAACCCCCTTATTTGGTAGCCATTAGGAAAACCACACGCTTAAACTGCAAATGGAATACAAAAAAGAATGTGATGATTTTACAAGTTTATCCGTGATCGTTTTTGAGAACAGCTGGCAAAAGTTATGCATATAAACTATAATTAAATATAAAACTGAATGACGATTCGAATTAACCAAATAAATAATCCTTTAAATAAAAAAAAATATAAACCTTTTAACTGATACCTATAACTTACCAACATAGGTCCTGGAATTTAATAAAGTCTTAGTTAAAAAAAAAACGGGAAAATGGCTCAATGTGGCTAACAATAGAACAAACAAATAGGCTAGGCATAATAATAATGAACTATGACGGAGTTGGTACAGATTGTGTATTACGCAATCATTGTTTTAACTGAATAAAAATAAATATATATATAACAAAAAAAAGAAACATTTATCATTACGATTCGTGTGACTTAAGTTACGCTACTTAAGTCACACGTATCGTATACTATTTTATAGCTCGTGTGACCTAAACCCACATTTAAGACAGTTTTTTTTTGAGTAAAAATGCTGCAGTTAAGTCTCAGAAAAGCGTGACTTAAGTGCGGGTTTAGGTCACAGTGCTATAAAGTACGTTAATTAACGGACGTCGTACGTTTACATAATCAACATAGTCAACCTATAATGTTCCCACTGTTGGAACGCAGGCCTCCTTCCTGTGAGGGAGTGGGCCATAATCCACCAGGAGGCCCAGTGCAGATTGGTGGATGTCACACATGTCTTCGAATTTTTGGTGCTAGGACATGCCGGTTTCCCCACGATGTTTTCCTTCACCGTTTTGAGACGTGGTACGTTTGCGTTTTTTAAATAAATAGGTTTTAATCTGTGTAACACATAGAGCACGGGGCTCGGAGACGCCTCGGCGGCTGCCATGTTTCCATGCAAATTAAATTCGAAGATTGTTTTCAACGTCACCGTTGAAAACAATCTTCCAGTTTCATTTTTCAGATTTTCGTCACAATGAATGGAGTGACAGTACTTACATTAATGGACAATGCCATTGGGTAGCCATTAACTTAAGAATTAAATTGCAGATGAACTTTTCATATTTTATTTTTATCCGCAGTCACAACTTACTAATCCTACTAATATATAAACGTGAAAGTTTGTATGAATGGATGTTTGTTACTCTTTCACGCAAAACCTCCTAAATGGATTTGGATAAAATTTGGCACACAGATGGTTTATAACCAGGTTTAACATTTAGGATACTTTTTATCCCGATATTCCCACGGGGTCGAAACTTATGCGGGTGAAACCGCGGGGCGCAGCTAGTATAAAATAAAAATTACTTGAAACAAAATAGCGTGCTTTTATTTTAGTTATATTGTTATTCCTGTTCCTGTGTATGGGTTATTCCTGTTTTCAACGTACAGTCGAACAACCTAATTAGTTTACATTTTTATATGTGTGGGTGAAGTCACGGTTATGGACACAAACACTACATAAAACGAGCGAGCTCTGTGTTTAATAGTGTGCGTATGGCACGATAGTAATCATTCATTGATGTTACTGAATGAGATATAATATTTCGCATTATACTACTCTAGCGACCTTGGCGCAATGGCTATCGTCTTTGGTCAGTGAACGAGAAGTCGAAAGTTCAAACCATGTGTGCAGCAAAAATGTCTTCATTTTATTTTGTTACAACATTACTTAAAAGTTGAACTTTTCAACTTTTCAACTTTTCAACTTGAACGTTCTAACTGCTTACTACGGCATAGCTGAATCTCACCTACGCTACGGCGTCATTTTTTGGGGGAATTCAACGGATAAAGACACAGCATTTAAGGCCCAAAAACGATGTCTCCGATCAATGTTTAAACTTAAAACTATAGACAGTTGCAAGCCCTATTTTAAACAATACAAAATCCTTACACTTCCTTGTATATATATATTCGAGGTAGCTATGTTTGTGAAGCAAAATCCGAGTCGTTTTAAACGCCTATCTGATGTGTTCCCAAGGAATAGGCGTGACAATAGCCAACTGTGTCAGGTATCATCTCAAACCGCTTTGATGCGCAACAGTATATATTGCATGGCGCCAATTATATACAATAAATTACCAAGTGGTTGGAAAGATTTAAATACAGTAATGTTTAAGAATAGACTACGTAAATATTTGTTAGAAAAAACATACTACAGTGTAACTGAGTTTTTAACAGAAAAATACATATATTTAGGATAATGATTATTTAATAGCAATGTTATTTTTTATTGATAATTTAATAATATACTTTAATTTGAATAATAATGTGATATAATTGATAATTAACGTTAATTTTAATAATAATGTTATATAATTGATAATTTAATGGTATTGTTAATTTTGTAAATATTTGCATGCCGAATGGTAAAATATGGCTGAACTGATTTTGTTTTATAACAACTATTGTGTACCCATATTTGCAAATAAACGTTTATTCTATTCTATTCTATTCTATTCTATTCTATTCTATTCTATTGAACTTATAACTATTCGATCCCGGTCATGGATGTGTAATGAAGTTTGCAATGTTTGAGACAGTCACAGAACTCTCAGGGCATTTTATTTTGACTGTTTAGAAAATAACTACCGACAATTTAAAAACATTGTTTTAAAGCACCCTATTTTACAAAAAATGAGCGTTCTTAGTTGTCAGTGTACGAGTATTTGCATTACTGACTTTATTGATGGCTACTCGTATTCGTGTGCGGATTTATTTCTGTGGATCTAACCATGCAATATTTATCAACGTTAAAAAAGGCAGAAATCGTTGTTCTGCATGAGCAAAACATATCTATAAGTGAAATTGCAAGGCGCCTAATGATATCGGTGAGTAACAGTTTGATATTACGTTGATATTATACCTTTTTTTTTTTTTTTTTTTTTTTTTTTTTTTTTTTTCCCCTGAGAAATGCTTTATGCATGCCCGCTCGCTCGGGGGACGAGACGGGGTATGTGGGACTCCTGTCGAAACCGCACCGACAGTATACCCACTAAAACTCAGCGGTGTTCCCGCATCGCCGTGATGGGAGGGCCGTGGGAAACCAGCTCAGCCTTTTACTTCCACAGCCCTCCCGGCGCGTGCCCGCCTAGCTGGCGGGCCCCGCATGCCCCCCTGGATGGGGGGCTACGGGAATGGCCGGGAACACCTGGCCATTCCCGTCCGACACTGGTGGAGGCCTGTGCAATACAGGCAAGGGTGCCCCCGCACCCGTTGCCTGCTGGCCTCCACCTGGGAGGAGTCGGAGATGACCGTCAAACTGACGTCTTCTTCGACCCCTCCTCCGCCTTCGGAGCGCCGCCGCGTGAGGGTCGTCCTCTCGCGCGCGCTCCGCCGCCTCCTTCTGCGACATGACGTGTTCGCAGAAGGAGGCGACTGCCGCCCAGGACCCCTCATCCCCCAGCATGGCGTTAACCAGACCGGGGAGTGAGAGGTCCTGTCCGATCACCGCAATGAGACTGCGGCGCGGCTCGGACCACGACGGGCACACCTCGAGGGTGTGCTGCGCCGAGTCCTCCGCCGCGCCACAGTCGTGGCACGACGGCGTCTCCTCCCGTCCGATCCGGTGCAGGTACGATCCGAAACAACCGTGTCCGGACAGCACCTGCACCAGACGGAACGAGAGGAACCCATGCGACCGCTCGAGCCAGTCTCGCAGGACCGGCGCAAGCGCGTCGATGGTTCGGCGGCCGAAGGCTGCGGTGGCGAGGTCCGACGTCCAATGGACGACGATGGCGTCCCTCGCCTCCCGCCGGACGGCCTCCCGCTCTTCCGGGGCGGGGCGTTCTCCTCTCGCCCTCCGCCCCGCCGTCCATTCGTACACTCTGGCGAGCACCCACGCCTCGAGCTCCCAAGGCGGGGTGCCGGCCAGAGCGCAAGCTGCCGCGGAGCCCACCGTGCGGTAGGCCCGCGCCACCCGCTGAGCTATGGCCCTTTGGGGTGCCCGCAAGGCAGCGGCGTTCTCCCTCCTTTGGAGGGAGTCCTCCCAGATAGGGGCCCCGTACAGGGCCATGCTCTTCAGGATGCCGGCGTAGAGTTGCCGGCATCGGGCGCTGGGCCCCCCCAGGTTGGGAAGCAGCCACGACAGCGCCCCCGCAGCCTTCAGCAGGCGCGACGACAGCCCGCTAAAGTGCGGGCCGAACCGCCACCTGCTGTCGAGTACAAGGCCCAGATATTTCATCTGGGCCTTGACCCCGATTCTGACGCCCTCCACGAATACGTGGGCGTCAGGTGGGGGGCGCTGCCGAGGTCCGTGGAAGAAAACGGCCTCGGTCTTGTGCAGCGCCACCGTTAGACCTAGGCGGCGGATCCTCCCCGCGACCAAGGATCCGCCCGCCGAGGCCAAGTTGGCCGCCTCCCTGAAACTCCCCCCCCGGGCGGTGAGGAGAGTGTCGTCCGCGTAGCAGACGACACTCGTGCCTCGGAGGAGAGTTCCCCGCAGGAGCCAATCGTAGCCGACGTTCCAGAGGAGTGGTCCTATGACTGACCCCTGTGGAACGCCGGCCTCGACGGCGTACCGCCGGACTTGGCCAGCCCTGTTTACCAGGAGGATCGCCCGATCCTCCAGGTAGCTGGCCAGCAGACTGCGCAGGTATCGAGGCACTCCGTGGAATCGGAGCGCCTCTAGGATGGTGGAGTGGGGAACAGAGTTGAAGGCGTTGGCTATGTCGAATGACACAGCCAACAATCCGTCCCCCGCCTCCACCGCCTCCTTCACCTGGCCCTTGAGGCGGGCCAGCGCGTCCACCGTGGAACGCTCAGCCCGAAAACCGAACTGAGCGTCCGACAAGTCCGGCCCGGTGTCCCGCAGATGGCCCTTTAGGCGGGCGGCGATTATCCCCTCGAACATTTTGCCGACCTCATCGAGCAGTACGATGGGTCGGTATGCCGAGGGGGAATCTGCCGGGCGGCCCTCCTTGCGAAGGAGGCACAACTGCCCCTCCTTCCACGGTTTCGGGAACCTCCCAGACGCAAGGCATGCGCTGAAGAGGTCCCGAAACCTCTCCTCCATTCGAGTGGCGGCGATCGCCACCACTCTTGCGGGAACACCGTCGGGGCCCGGAGCCGTCTTCTTGGCGCGGATGCGGAGAATCGCCGCGCCGAGTTCCGACTCCGTGACGGGGGGGGCCTCCTCTTCCTCGTCGTCTGGCGGTGGGCCCATCTCTGGCGGGGCGAAGCGGTCCCTGCACGGGAACAGGGACCGAACCACCCCATCCAGAAATGAGGGCTCCAGGGTCTCGGCAACCGGGGGACCGAAGGGGCGCAGTTTGTTGCGCGCTGCCTTGTATTGTCTCCCGTAAGGGTCGTTGTCGAGACCCTCCAGCAGCTCGGCTCTCGCCGAGTCTTTGGCGGCGGCGACGGCCCGACCGAGGACCGTTTTTGCCTCCGTGTATACCTCATAGAGGCGGTCCTCGTCGGGTCGGTTCCGTCGACGCCGCCGCCGGCTCCGCGTGTAGGCCCTCCTCGCCTCCACGCACGCCGCTCGGAGCCCCGCCAGCTCCGCCGACCACCAGTACACGGCGCGTCTGGGCGGTGGTCGGCGAGACCGAGGCATGCTGGAGTTGCACACCTCGGTTAGAGACCCCCTCAGTTGCCCCGCTACGGTGTCCACGTCCAGGCCGGCGGTAGGCGGCGACAGCCAGTCCTGGACGAACGCCGCCTCCCCCGCTGCCTCCCTGTCCAGGCGGGTTAGAGCCCACCGCGGGAACGGTGAGCGCCCCGAGAGGGGCTGCGCCACTCCGGGGCCACTGGTGGAGATGTCGAACCGCACGTAGCGGTGGTCCGACATGGTCTCCCCCAGGTCCACCCGCCAGTTCAGCACGCGCGCGGCTAACGCAGGGGTGGCGAAGGTGACGTCCACTATCGAGCCACCCTGACGCCGCACGCATGTCTGGACGCTTCCTCTGTTCAAGAGGGAGAGTCCAGAGGAGGTTGCCCACAGCTCCACCGCCCGCCCCCGTGCGTCGGTGGCCCGGTTGCCCCAGGTCACCGACTTGGCATTCAGGTCTCCCAGCACGGAGACCTGACGCGGCACCGCCCTGCCGACCACGGCGGCCAGGACTCCGAGAAAATTCTCAAAGTCCTGGAGAGGGCGGTTTGGGGAGAAATATACCCCCACTAGGGCAAAGTCTCCCCACGCGGCGGCCACGTATCCCGGTCCCCTCTCTAATAGCGAGAGGGGAGGGGAGTCTGTGGAAGACCGCGCCGCTAGTGCCACCGAGTCGTCCTGGCCACTGGTGGAGATGTCGAACCGCACGTAGCGGTGGTCCGACATGGTCTCCCCCAGGTCCACCCGCCAGTTCAGCACGCGCGCGGCTAACGCAGGGGTGGCGAAGGTGACGTCCACTATCGAGCCACCCTGACGCCGCACGCATGTCTGGACGCTTCCTCTGTTCAAGAGGGAGAGTCCAGAGGAGGTTGCCCACAGCTCCACCGCCCGCCCCCGTGCGTCGGTGGCCCGGTTGCCCCAGGTCACCGACTTGGCATTCAGGTCTCCCAGCACGGAGACCTGACGCGGCACCGCCCTGCCGACCACGGCGGCCAGGACTCCGAGAAAATTCTCAAAGTCCTGGAGAGGGCGGTTTGGGGAGAAATATACCCCCACTAGGGCAAAGTCTCCCCACGCGGCGGCCACGTATCCCGGTCCCCTCTCTAATAGCGAGAGGGGAGGGGAGTCTGTGGAAGACCGCGCCGCTAGTGCCACCGAGTCGTCCTCGTCACCCAGCCAGCTGCCTGGGATCGAGTAGGGCTCGGCGACAACCGCTACGTTCACCAACCACTCGGCCATGACCTGCACTACCAGGTCCTGGGCCGCTCTGCAGTGGTTGGTGTTCGCCTGGAGGATGCGGTAGTCGGAAACCATTATTCCGACATTGCACCTGCATCCTCAGCTGCCGCCGCTGGAGCTGCAGCGGCGGCGACGACGGCAGCGGTGGTGGCAGCAGGGCGAACCTGCGCCGGCACTATGCCCTTCCGCACGGGGGGCTTGCAGCTCCTGCCCGTCATCCTGTGGCCCGCGGGGCGGCCACTGGCGGCACACGCCATGCAGTGTGGCGTGGTGGCGCGGCAGGTGACGCTCTTGTGTCCCTCTTGCCCGCACTGGTAGCACGCGTCTCCCCAGTCGGATTTGGAGGGACACGTGGCTCGGGTGTGGCCGAACGCGAAACACTTGAAGCAGCGCGTAGGCTGGTCTTCAAGTGCCCGGACCACAGCCGAGCCGAGCCCCACGAGCAGCCGCCCCTTGGTCGCTGCAAGGACGGCCCCGGCCGCGGCGACCGGGCACTCGACGCGGATGGTGCCCATGCCGCGGCGGCCGGGCCGGACGGCTCCGCCTCTCACCGCGCTCGACTCGCAGCCTCCAGCCGCCGCGACGGCCGCCACCACATCCTCCTTGGTGACCGAGTCGTCAAGATCGGCCACCTCCAAGGCTGCGGTCTTGACGGGCCTGACGACCGTCGCCGCGTCCGCGATGACCTCTTGCAACTTCGTTGCGAAGAGGTCTGCGTTGGTGCCGCGCTGCTGCCCCGAGAACTCGAAGATTCGAGCCCCGGTTAAGGTTCGGCGGCACGTTATATTGCTGATCCCCAGCTGAGAGGGATCAGCATTAGTACGAGCCCGTCTTAGGACGGACTCGTACGTCTCGCCCCGCTCCGCGGCCTCCGGGGTGATGGTCACCACGACGGCCGCGGTTTTGGGAGGAACCAGCTTCCTCCCGCCGGCTGGAGCCCTTTTGGCTGCGGGAGCAGTCGCAGCGGGCTTGGGGGCACCTTTCCCCTTTCCCCTCCTGACCACTTCCGTCCACGACTGGTTGGACGGGGTGGTGGAGGGAAGAAGGGCGTCTTCCCGCTGCGAGTTCTGGGGGGCTGCCGGAGTGGCAGACGACCCAGACGCTCCCTCCGCGCTTGTGGTGGGGGTTTGAGGAGCCACCTTGCTCCTCTTGCCCTTCCCTTTCCCCTTTGGGGGCTTCGAGGCCTGGGTCTGCGCACCCGATGCCGGGCCTGCCACAAGCGCAGGTTCCGGCTCCGTCGGTGGACGGCTCTTATCCGCCGCTAGCGGCGGGCGGAGCCGCCTTTCCGGCAAGAGCCGGTCCTCGATACCTGCCAGGCAGGCTCTGGTGAAGGCTCTCTCCTCCATGACAACCTTTCGGATGATATCCTCAAGGTTGGAAGGGGAGGAGGAGCCTCCTACCACCGGTCCTGGGGCAGGTTGGGCAGGCCGGGCCGTGGCCTCAGCCAGCTTCTGGTGAAGCTGGCTGACCTCCGCCTGCAGGCGATCCACCTTCGCCTGCAGCTGCCGCGTCTCGTCCGTGGCCGTCCTCTTTACCAGCTCCACGACGATGCCGTGTAAGCTGGCGGCCCGGCATTTGAGGGCCTTTTGGAAGGTCCCCTTTAGGTTGGAGGACTTTGAGGCGACCTCCAAGACCTCCTCTCTGTCCTCCCGCGCCATCCGCTCCAGTTCCGCCAGGGAGTGGTCAGCGTACAGCACGGTGGATGTACCGTAGCCGGCCCTCGACCTGGCGGATTGCGCCTGACGCTCTTTGGCGGCGACCTTCTCCTCCAGGTCCAGCTGGAGTTGCGCCCTCTTGGCCAGGTGTAGCTGGCGCTCGGCGTCCACCAAGCCCACATCGTGGGTGGTAGCCGAAGAAGAAGTCGTAGCCTTTTTGGACTTCGACTTCTTCTTCGCCTTGCCTCCGACCGACTCCGAGGAGCCCTCGGACCCGAGCCTCAGGTAGGCCCTCTTCCGCCTGAGGCGGTCGTTCTCGGCCGCCGACGTGTCCATAATGGACTCGTCGGAGTCCGACAACTCGCCTGTCCTGCTGATGAAGCTGGCCGCAGATGGTGCGCGGTCAGCGTCCGACGCCAAAGCGTCGCCGGCGTGGCCCTGAGAAGGGCCGTTGGGTTGGCCCTGAGAAGGGCCGTTGGGTTGGCCCTGAGAAGGGCCGTTGGATTGGCCCTGAAAAGGGCCGTTTGAATCGCCCTGGGGAGAGCGATTCGTTAAAAAACGTCCAGAGACGTCACGCGTCGGTTTTTTCTTCATGATCGCAGATGAAGGCGTCGATATCTGCGAAGTCACAGCGCACTTTAGCCGCCGGTCTGCCACTCCGTTACGGTGGTCAGACACGGCGTTGCCCGGGGGATACTACGAGGAAGTATGCACTGTGGGGGATCCCCCCGTTGATATTATACCTACTTCAACTTAACTAACTCGTCTCACCTTTCAATGTTTGCCTAGGAATAAATTAATGTAACTTAAGTGCAATACCTACTATAGTTATAATATATGTGTAGATATATGATCATAAATGTATTATAGTTTTTTTTTGTCTAATATGATTATGATAAAATTAACTTGGTCTAGCAAATTTTTGTCCCACTGCGGCACGGGCCTTTAGACATTTAAAAAAAAGCCTTCAAATTACGTAAATAAAAATAGATTATTATGTTTACTAATGTCAGTGTATATTTAAAACATACGAGTATAAGTGTTTTAACTTGTGATGCGCATATGTATTGTATATAAGTAATATTAATTAAGTATATTTATAAGTATATAAAGTATATTATATACACCGTATATAAATATAGTTAGTATATATATATATTTATTATAATAATAGCTATTAATTTATAGGTAAGTATTTTAAATACTGTTTTGTTTTGTATCCACAGAGGAGAACCGTGCAGTTATGGGTTCGCCGATATGCGGATTCAGGCGATGTAGAACAACTTTGACGTGGGCCAAAACCAAAGGCTAATAATACATCGACACGACATTGTGGCAAGGCACAAGGATGATCCCCTTTTTGTCTACCCGCGTAACAGCATCAGCACACAATGTGTGCTTACAAACTGTGAGAAATCACCTTCATTCGGCTGGTTTACGTTGCAGCAAGCCAGCGCGGAAGATTTTGCTGTCCACTGCGCACCGACAAAACCGGCTACAGTTTGCTAGGTCGTATGTTAATTATGATTGGGAGAACAATGTGGTGATTTTTAGCAACGAAAAAACGTTTAAGTCGGATAAGGATGGGCGTAAAATATTGTGGAGAAAAGGCGCGGAAAGGTATAAGGAATGTAACCTTCTGCCTTGTAGGACTAGTGGCCGAATTACTGTCGGGTACTGGGGCTGAATGTCTTCGATGGGTCCTGGTGAGCTTGTAGAAATAGCTGGTCGCAGTAACAGTCATGATTACTTGGATATTTTGAAAAATGTGTTGCTGCCTACTGTGCGGGTTGCCTATCCGCACGAGCACATTTACTCCGTGCAAGACAATAGCTCTGTGCATCGTGCACATATCGTGCAAAACTGGCTCGGGAACCAAGTAAACATGACTGTTATCGATTGGCCTGCTAAGAGTCCAGATTTAAACCCCATAGAAAATCTGTGGGGTCATATGGTGCTAAACTGGGACTCATCACAAGTAAGGTCTAAGTCAAATTTAGATGACCTTGTTACTTCGACCTGGGAGTCGTTACGTGGCAGTAATATATGCACGAATATGGTTAGCAGAAGGTTACAAGAAGTAATAGAAAACGAAGGTTTTCCGACTCATTATTAGTCGAATTTATTTTTATTAGTAGACGACTATGAGCCTTATTTTCATGCAAATAATGTCCATATTTGTTAAGCAAACGTGAACAAATACAAACCTTAGCATTATTTAGGTATACCGCCGTAATCCTCTTTAAATTTTTAAACAATAACTCCGCGTATTATTGAAAGTCTGGTGAAGTGATGTTATTGTTATGCGGTTAGAAGTTGACATAATTTCTTACTATCTAACATGTTGATTCACTTCATCTCTAATTTTACTTTGTTTTAATTTATATACCTATCTCCTTTGACAAACTATTTATGTCCATCCTTAACCAACAAAAAACTTTGTCTTTGTCAAAAAAACTGATAAACAAACTCTTTCGAACGTCTAGTATGAATTGCTAAATACTTAATATATGTTCAAACCAGTTTCCATTAAATACTTGTATCGGCCATACAAGTGTTTTTTGCTAACATACAACCCACACCAAATTGAACCTTAAAACAACCATTGTAAGGAAGAAACATATTGGAAGAAACGAGACGGATCATTTGCTTATGACCCGAGCGATAAGCTCGCTCATTCCAACCAATACCAATGTTTACATATATCTAATAAAAAAGTAAAATGTTTTTTTTTTGGTTTTATTTCATTAACTTTCTACTTTTTTGCTTGATTGTTTCTTTTTGGTCAGAAAATTAATTTTCATAAAAAAACAAAAAGTAAAAAGCAGCAAAACAAAATTCCTCAGTTGGGATCGAACTCACGTCGTCTAGCTTACATCAGTAGCTATCGCAGGCGCTTACACCAATTAGCTATGGGAACACTATTATATTAAACTAAAATATGGGCTCATATTCCTTCATTGGGAACCCGTTTATTTTATCTTTAATCGCGAGTGTGTATTACGTATACCCACACAATAATAATGACAGTTACCGATGTATGCGCGATGTAAACTAATTATATTGGCCCAGTGTACAAGTAGGTACGTTGAAAACAGGAAACTGTAGTAGCTAATGGAAAAACCAATAGGCACATCAACTTACCTACCTATATAATTATAAATAATATTACTTATTAATTAATATTAATTAGGGGTAAGTAATAATAACTGTTAAACTACGTTTGCCGCGGTTGGTCCGTGGATGGGTGACCATCTTTACATACCAAGACCCCTACGTACCTCGGAAAGCACGTTAAGCCATTGGTCCCGGCTGACATTCATGGATCTTTGACAGTCGTTACGAGTCGTCAGAAGCTATAGTTAAAATGTAGTAGTTGATTAATATTAAAAAAAAACATACCTACGGTTGCACGAAGGTCCGGTGCTAGAATAGGCGAATTCTGGTGAGCTGGAAGTAGTGTCAATCCCTAGTGTCAGCAGATCTATTCTGTAAAAATCCCACCGTGAAAACATAGGTGAAGTGAGCTGTCAGTAGTGTCAATCCTTTGCATGGTGAAACGACACTTCATATAAGTTTTCGCGTCAAGTTTTTTATATATTAGGTCAGCTAAACTTGTTTTTCAGCTACAATATTTTATAAAGAAATTATGAGCACCTCTTTTTCGCAATATCTTTTAGCTGGCCAGAGGGTTTTGTTTTTAAACTATCAATGCGTCAGTCAGGTGTCATGTTAACTTATTGTAGGTACAGGATAAAGCCCACAATTTAAATAATTTAGTCCTGCATGTTTTTTTCCTAAAAGAGAAGAATTACTTTATGAGCAAATAATATAACATTATATAAAAAATATACTTAATAGGTTAGTAATTTGCGACTAAACTACATTTAGGGCCGGTTGTTTCAAACGGTTGGTTAACGTAACATACGCACGTTTAATAATAACGATTACGTATTCGGAAATATTTGACGTAAGTCAAGGCCATAATTTTGTAATTGCAATTTGAAATAACGCTTTTTATGGTTTGACGATAGTTAGTGCCATTTTTGACGTATACACGTGCGTAACTGGACGTGAAACAACATGATATCTGGATGGTTAGTCTAATAGGTATTATAAAGAGGTAAAGTTTGTAAGTTTGGGGATGTAGGAAGTAATTTCTGGAATTACTGATCCGATTTCGAAAATTCTTTCACTGACGGAAAGCTGCACTATTACCGAGTGCCATATGTGTTACAGCATAGTTGGCTTGGTTGGTTAATCAATGGGCTTGGTTTAAAATAGTGACGTTCCGGTATTTGGGTAGGTTACACATTAGAAATATATTGTTTTTGAAAGCCTTTACAATACTGGACAAACCCTTTTAATCTAAACATAATTTTACTACTATACATATTACTTTTTATGCTATGTATTTTTGTAGTGTACAATAAAGTAGGTATATATAAATAAATAAATAAAAAAAATGAATGTTGGTATACAGGGTGGATTTTTTTGACAGGGCAGAAACGGCAACCTTAGCCAATGTAGCTACTAATTTTTTGAGACAATTTGATCTGCATTTAAATATTTTGCGATGCCATTCGTTTCTATTTCGTATAAGAATCAAAAAACTCTATCAATGGACCAACAGATGTTTGAGTAAGTAATAGAAATCGCGAAAAAAAAAATTCCATACAGTTTGTAGGGAAAATACTCCAACTTACTTTTTTATGATAGACAGACTAGCCGAAGATAAACTATGAGATTTTCAAACTCCAACACCGTTTGATCGATCACCATGAAAGTTACGACACATGTGTGTTTTTTCTCGACCCAGCATGGGAAGCCGTGGGCAAAAGATATACAAATATAATTCAGGCAGTTAAGTGAAAGTTTTAGAACAAACTTGAGGTATTTGTGCTAGAGGCTTGTTATTAGCACTTTCTGTACGATTAACATAATCAGCCTCTAATGTTCCCACTGCTGGGACACAGGTTATACAGCCCTCTTCTCAGTGAGAGGGAGTGGGCTGTAATCCATCACGCGGGCCCACTGCAGGTTTGTAGGTAGATTTTACATGTCTTCGAATTTTTGGTTCTAGGATGTTTCCTCAAGATGTTTTCCTTCACCAGTCCGAGAGCAGTGGTGAACAGTAGTGAGCGGTGGTGGTGTGGTCAGTATTCGGAGTCAAGCAAATCCTGCTGACGGTCCTTGAGCTCGAGCTGCAACGGTAGCACTAGCTCGAACCGGCACATATTGCCATCTGTGTCACGTATCATTAGTGGAAGCTTGTAATTGGCCATCGTTTACACATTGTAGTAGATATTAAAATGTATTATATATAGCTGTAAGTTTTCCTAAAATTAATAAAATAAGATAAATCAAATCTGGTACTGCAGCAAGTTACCTAGTTTCTAGAGCCTCGATCCTGGCCTCCAGGCTGTCAATCTACTCGGTACAGTCTCCCATCGACGATTCCAGGCCGGCCATCTCACGACGAAATTCCCTCATTTCATCTCCAATCTCTCGCAGCTCAGATCGGAAGAGTATTCAGCTGTATCTGGTTAGACTGGAAGCCTATTTTTATAGGGTGACAGGGAAACGCGACGTATTCCTTGAAAGGCGTTATACAAGAGGTCATTAGCAACAAATTTAGTCCAGTTAACTAGGGTTCAAAACTGGATGGTTACCGAGCTGTATCGGTTCTTCGATTTTTTTGAAATTTTCTGACTTGATACCAAAAACAATGAGAAAAACTACTCCACTCCAAACACTTAATTGATACTTTTCTGAGAATTGAAAAATGAGTGATCATTTAAAAAAAAATGCTTGCAACACTTACATAATCTCAGAAATAAAAGGTCTTTAATAGCAATTTTTAAAATTTAAAACCTAAAAGCTAAATCAGCCCCAATAGGTTAGGGCTGATTTTTCCAACGCCGGATAATTTTATCCGAGGAATAATTTTGAATTTTTGACAGTTTTTCCATGCAAAATCTGTCAGTCGACAATTTTATTCCACGAGTATAAATTATCTGTCGATTGAAAACTCAGCCCTTAGTTAAATAAATTACAGTAAACGCTATATTTAAAAGCGCAGTTTGCCATACGAGATTATCTATAATTAAAACCAAGCTTATTTTCCCGCTTCAAAACTAGATTTTACAATCCTACAAACATTTTAAATAAACAAAATATTACATTATCAAAATACGGACTAATATTTTTAAACTAAATCAGCATAAAATATTATTCAACTGATTATCAAATCAATGAGTCAGACGTGGGGAGGTAAACAGGTAACGTCGCGGGGGTTCATGAGGCACCTATCTCACCGTTGGCGATTACCGAGAAGTGAATAGAGCTAGCAATTAATAGCGTGTAATTTTATTTCTTAATTTATGTTATACGTATTTTGTACAGACCTTTTTTTTAAGTGTTTATCAGTGGCTTGTAAATGTCCTTCAATTGGATATTGTTTAAGAACATTGTTTATAATAGCTGTAAGTTTTCCGAATAGGGCTCTAATTCACTATGACAACTCAATGATTCCTATTTTTTTTTTATTCTTTGTTGAAAAAAGGGGGTTTTATCCATACGGATATGCCAACCCCATCGTACCTTATTAACTATTTACAAATTTGGAATATGACAAATGTGGACTATGTATTAGAAGGAGAATCATTGACCAGACATCTTCACCAAGCCACACAACCTCTTTGTGATCGTTGATGTAGGGTTTGCTAAAATAATTTGGATTAGCCCAAGGTAATGATTCCTTACTCGCAAGTTCACAACCACGTCAATTCCTTAGCTAATCACGCCAACTTCGCGTTCATTTCGCGCGGTTTCGTTCATTTTGTCATAGAGAACACGTGACCAGAATGAAATAAAATAAATTGATTAAAAACGAGTTGGCGAGTAACGCGCAGCGAGTGCGCGAGAGTGTCGAACGATTACTCGCTGGTATGTGTATGTATCAAGCGTGAGTCTCTCAGCGAGTGTTGTGCCCTCCAAGCGAGCGTCGCTTAGCGAGTACTTTCTTTGGTCTATCTCCTTTCTTCTCTTTAACTAACTGTAACTTTGTTAGTTTTAAAATCTCCTTTTTTACTATTTGTATTTCCCGTGTGTCCCAAATAAAATATTTTACTTTCTTTTTTTGATAGCTCTTGCCGCTGCGACAAACTAGTACTCGCCGGGCGGTGTGAACAGTCAGTAATCAACTATTATTACGTGATAATGATTAATAGTTAATAGCCGACTGTTCACACCACTGGCGAGAACTCTGTCAAAAAACAATTCGTTTTTAGTTGCTAGCCCTACTAGTTTCTCGCTAATCGCGGTGGGAGAGGTGTCTCGGTAGGTATGTGCCGATATTATAATTTACAATATACGGTCTACAGTTTCTACGTGGGATTGAGGACAAGTGCCGAAACTAAAACAAGGCGTTTTTGAATCAATATTACTGATTTCCACACAATGGTAGGGGTCGGTACCCCTACTATTGTGTGAAAATCAGTTGTCATGGTATAGATATGGTATGCGGAGGAGTGAGGAATATGTTGATAGGAAAGTTTTTAGTATGATGGCTGTAAGAGTACGGAAATACCAAAGAGTGGTGGATGGTGGAGTAACATACGTGGGTAGGGGGGTGACTACTGAGATGACCGCCAATACAGACGTATGGAAGAAAAAGACATGCTGCGCTAACTCCAAATAAATTGAGAAAAGGACAAGAGAATGATCATTATCGACTCTCATTATTGTTCCACTGAAATGAAATAAAATTGATTATTTTTTAAATAGGATATTGGAATCACTTTTACACGTCATTGTTATCGCAAGCCCTGCATTGTCGTCAGGGCAAACCCTGCATTGGGACAAATAATGTATGAGAGTAGTGAGGCCTTTGGGCCTCCCTACTCTCATACATAATCAGCCTATAATGTTCCCCCCGCTGGGACACAGGCCTCCTCTCGGTGAGAGGGAGTGGGCTGTAATCCACCACGCGGGCCCAGTGCGGGTTGGTAGATGTCACATGTCTTCGAATTTTTGGTTCTAGGACATGCCGGTTTCCTCACGATGTTTTCCTATCGTATTGAGAGCAGTGGAGATGAAATAATTTACACAAAGTAAAGCGCCTAGCGCGCGGTTCGAACCTACGATTTACAACTCGTAAGTCGCGGCCGTTACCACTGGGCCACCACTGCTCTCTCCCTAATCTCGTACACGTCATATTATAAAAAAAAATAAGATAGATGGAGTCGACATTTCCCATCTGACTACACCCGAGAAGAAATTGCGAAACAAACTCAGGAATCAAAGTCTCTTTTAAAGTCCAGACATAGTCTTAGATCATGTGAGGACCATGTAGATTGGTTTTTGAAATGGTATTTTGAGCACAAATGCTTCCATCGTCTTTTTTTTTTTTTGATTGGTTGATTGATTGGTCAAATCAGTATGGTTCTTATACAGATTTCAGTGCAAGCATTTGTCAGTAATCGTGTGCTGCAAGGCAAAGGGCTCTTTTCATACAGAGCAGGCATGCATATTGGTCATTATATTTTCGCAATGTGGGAGTCCACATTTCCTCACGTGGCTTTCCTTCACCGTGTGTCGGTGATGTAGGTACAGACGCCAGCAGGTCAAGCTACCCGAAACTGTCAAATTTTCCCAATCAGCCTTGAACCTTAATGCTTTAGCGATAAAGTTGAAATTCTATTAAAGAAATTTGACAGATTGTAGTAGTTTGATGTGCTGCCGTCAGTACCTATAAGATAAAGGAACCTAATCATAGTTTGATTATGATTAGACTAGCACTTTGCCTGTGACTTCTTTCGCAATCCTCTTTATTCCCTACCTCGTGGTAATTTCTGAAAACTGCCTTAATCCTTGTCTACATCTTAAAGGGTCAACCAGGTAAACCTCTGTGTAATATTTCAGGTATTGTCGCCAGCATGTCAAGCTACTATAAGCTAGTGTATTTTTAACTTTATGGCTAAAGTATAAGGTTCAAAGTTGATTGGGAAAATTTGACAGTTACGGGTAGTTTGATGCGCTGGCGTCTGTACAAGGTCCAAGGGTTTGGGCTGGGCGTTGATGAGTTAATCAGTGACTTGAGTACTTGAGACTTTTCTTTTTATAATTAGGATTTTATTTTTATACGGCGTGTGTAGGTACGGACGTCAGTGTTGTATGGATCACTATGGAAGCTTCGATACAGACACGTTATTTCCACGGCGCGGTGTATTTGTGTAGGCACGGTTCGTTTCCTTTTGTTTTTTGTATTTTTTTTTTGTATAGTTAGTTAGTCATTTAATTTAGTGCCTAGTGTAAATAGTTAGCTGTGTGAAATACAGCATTTAATATATATTAAATATATACCGAATACATTCTGAACATTTGTGTAATACTGGAATTTGATCAACTAACACCGTTGTGTTTATATGTAAATATTTGCTTTACGGGACGTTTCTCGTAAAGCAAATATTTTGACACCCAAATAAAGCTAAAATTGCGGCATAAATTCTATTTTGACTACATAAAATGCAAATGTATGGAAACTGTTTGCAAGCCAAACTTTTATTTTATCTTTTTGCACAGAAAAAAGCTTTTACGGCTGCATTTAATTAAAAACATACTTAGCTTAACTATTTGTGACTAAAGAATGATGCATTAGATTAAGTAGGTAGGTAGGTACTACTTATCTTTGTACTATGTTTTGTTTTTTTTGTTGTAGATAGCCCACTTGATCACGTTGATTCCTAAAATAAAGTATGTTTTATATAAATATATATCAATCCACGAAGCTTTTTTTGTCTACATTTTTAATTAATATGTAATATAAAACAGTTCATTAACCAATTTATGGTTTATTGGGCGCTTTTATAATTTCTAACGTGACGATATTATCGTGGATGACCACGTCCTCGTCCATAGAATGTGTGGAAATACCGCGTGAGCCGCCCTCAGGCTAGGTGGAGCGACGATCTTCGCAGGATGGCTGGTAGCAGCTGGATGAGAGTTGCCGAAAATCGAGTTGAATGGCGTGCAATAGGAGAGGCCTATGTCCACCCAGAGGACACGGTGGAGCACACGGTGGAGGTCTGCCCCGCTTGGGCGGAGCACCGCCGTGTCCTCGTAGAGGCGATCGGCAGCGGCGGCGGCCTCTCCCGCCCGGCCCTGGTGCAAGCCATGGTCCGGAGCGAGAGGGAGTGGGAGGCAGTCGCCTCCTTCTGCGAAGCAGTCATGCTAGCGAAGGAGGTGGCGGGACGGATGAGGGAGAGAGCCTCCCGTCCCAGCCGCTGCGGGAGACGCTCCGGGCGTCGGGAGTCGCGTGACGACTACCGGCCACCGTAGGCGCGGGCCTGCGGGCGGAGAGCAATGGGTAGCTCACCGCCCGATCAGGACCAGGCCCGTGCCGGACGGCGCGTAAGTGTTCCACGCGCGCCTCAAAGAGATGTCAGCATAACGAGGGGCCCCTTAGGGCCGAAGCCTGCCGGGTCAGCGGGATTGTCCGAAAGGGTTACCGCTATCCCGGAACATAAAGGGCGAAGGAAGGAATATGGGTGGGTTTTAGTCAGTAAGAGTCTGACACTCCCTTCCGCTCCACCCAGAGCGGGAGCGGTCATTTGAGGATTTCCCACCAGAAAAAAAAAGGCCTATGTCCAGCAGTGGACTGCAATGGGCTGATGATGATGACGACCGCGTGAGCGTTATAACGTTATCGTGAGCGGAGATTTAAAAGCGTCTTCATACAGGATAAAATTTTAACGAGTGCGCAAACAGTCTCCATGAATTCAGCACATGATTCTAGATCCCTAGTGTAGTAAGTCTTGGTCGGTTATCAAAAAAAGAATCTGCTGTTTCATAGAAAAGTGCAATACCTACGCGCACAAAATCTACGGAACGGCTATTTTTTTTTTTGATAGTCGACGAAAAATTTCTACTCTTGTGGGTTTAGAATCATATGCTGAATGCAAGGTTACAGAACGCCCACTGGTTTAAAAAAAATCTTGTTTATACAGGGTGGCCGGAACATTGACGTCCAAAAATAAAATTTAGGTCCCTCGTATCGTGGGGTATCCGAATCACCCCCATGTATGTTCCGCGACTTTTCATAGTTTTCGAGTTACGAATTTTTTTCTGATTTTTTGAGAATGATCGACCTGACCAATCTAAAAAATGGCTTTGTCGAGATTTTTTTTTTGCAACTGAATCTTCGTGAGTAGTACTTTTATGCATAAAATAATCAGCTTCGTAACTGTGATGAAAGTTATGAAAAAGTTGGTCTAAAGTGAAAAAATTACGTTCGGTAAATTATGGCTTAGCATTTTAACTTTAAATAAAAAATTTAAGCAGGATATGGTTCCTAAGTAGGCTTCAAGAATGCGCCAGACTCTCAGCTTTCATAATCATAAAAAAAATAGTACTTAATGGGGCTACTTTGGCTTAAATCGGCCTTCAAAAACTGCGAGGTAGAAAATTCTTAAAATTAGTCATCTGACGAATACTTTGCTAACCAAAAATGACTGCAAGAAAAGCTAAGATTCAAAAATTTCGCGCGATCTTTTCCCGTGCACCATGGGTTGTAAACGAAGGCGCTACTCTTTTACCTGCAATAACAATGGGCTGAGAGGATAAGAGACCGAATTATTGCTATCTCTCTCACTCTCGGTGGCGAGGAATGCCCCTCTCGCCACCGAGAGTGAGAGAGATAGTAAGGCGCGCAACCGAAGCCGATCATTCAAAAAAAATCAGAAAAAAATTCGTAACTCGAAAACTATGAAAAGTCGCGGAACATACATGGGGGTGATTCGGATACCCCACGATACGAGGGACCTAAATTTTATTTTTGGACGTCAATGTTCCGGCCACCCTGTATATCTATACATTTACTTCCCTGTGTTATCGTCATGCCGTGACGTGGACGACGACATCTACGATAATATCGTACAAACGTAATTAATTGTGCGATAATATCGCACAATTAATTATTTTATATCAAAGGTACACCTCTGCCTAACCTCTCGGGGACTACAGGCGTGATGTTATGTTATGTTTGTAACAAAGCAGCTACACAGAGTTTGGGATATATTATGTTTGTAGTCGTTATAATATTCTTTAATGATGTGCTTATTCTCTCATAAAAACATGTCTTAGTCATTAATTCTTTATGGCTTTAGTCGTAATTCGTCTCTGTAATAATAAAGTAATGATGTGATATATGTATGTATTAAGGTGAGTATAGACCTAGAGCATTTATTTGTAACAGAACATCGAGCACTCGCCGTTTTTAAATTTTATCGAACCGCACTTCGAACACGACGCTCGATGTTTTGTTACAACGATTTTAAGAACCAAAGAGCGTACTGGTGTAACATTTTATCAAGTAAAGGCACGAGTGCAAGAACGCACAATCATCAACAATGAATGCAAGGTAGAAAGAAATGTTACATGTAAATGCTCAGTCGATGTGAGCATTACGTCCAACGCAGCGTCGAGGGAACGTTACATTACATGGAAATGCTTTTGGAAACTGAACTTTCACCTGTATTGTACCATTGGTAAGAACGTTACATTACATAGAAATGCTCGAGAAAATGCTCTAGTGTATACTCATCTTTAGGTTTACACCAGAGTTTTTAATTGTCATGTGACCACTTATATGTATGTTCAGCCGGTCGATTCTGTAAAAATCTCACCGTGAAAACTCAAGTGAAGTGAGCTTGATGTGACAGTGCGATTCTGTAACCATCTCACCGTGAAAACTTAGGTGAAGTGAGCGTGGAGTGAGCTGTCATTCCAATTAATACTAGGGATTGACACTATTAACCGCTCACTCTATGCTCACTTCACCTAACTTTTCACGGTGAGATTTTTACAGAATCGATCGGCTGTCAGTAGTGTCTTTCCCTAGCATTGGTTGGAATGACAGCTCACTCCACGCTCACTTCACCAAAGTTTTCACGGTGAGATGGTTACAGAATCTCATTTCAGATCCGAGGTTTGCATTGCCAAGCGAGTTGTTAATTCTTGGAAAAATATATGTATCATGCTGATTATGAGAACTTACGAGTAAGTTAACAAAAGAGTAACAAACATCCATCCATCCATCCATACAAACTTTCACGTTCATAATATTAGTAGGATATTCATTTCAATGCATTTTTTATTAACAGTGACTGACTGAAATTCAGATTTAATAATATTGCACAAAGTCATCGGACATTTCATTTTATTCGCTCCGCCGTAGGGCCACACAATGCTATCTTATTTTTTCAGGTATTTTCACGGAATTTAATTTTATTGTTCGGACATCACACCGCACAGTGTTGAAACGAGAGTCCATTTGCATATTCAAATATCTCGTTTAAAAAACACTTTTTCATCAGAATATACGTCCATAGGAAAACGTAGCGCGCTCATGCGTTTGTCGCGTTGACCAGCTGTCGTTTGTCATTTATTGGAAAACCTTTATCCTTCAGCCGACGTGTCTAAACCGACATATTCGATACACGATAAGCTCGGTTTTGTTCGTCAATGACACGATCATTTTCCGACGGGTGTTGCTAAACACTTTTAAATCAAGCGGATGGAAAATTGGAAGGAACTGTTGCTTATTTCGCTCGACTTGATCTTGCTCAAAGTTGAGGTGTTGTTTCATATACTCGCTGTACCTACTTAACAGGTAAAACAAAGTAAGCAGGTAAGTAGCAGATGGTTTACAAATACTTAATTGATTGTAGGTATAACCTCAGGTAATTTTTGTATTGGTTTACCTACATAACTTTTACAATATTTAACATAACTATCTATACACTATACACTAGGTAATTAAATTACTAAATACTTTACTATGTAATTAAATAAGTACAAAAACAAAAACACACTCAGTCGTTGATGTACAGTCACCAAAGGAGATAAGTAACCAGGGTCGTCGGATCCAATATATCCGACGACCCTGGTTACCTATCTCCTTTGGTGACCGTACTTGTTCGCATCGCTCTCGTCCGGAAACGTGGCAAGACGACTGGCAGCATTGCCACGTTGAATGGTAATGCTAATTCTTTGGCCAAAGAACCATTAAACCTTTTTTTTTCTGGGTGGGAAATCATCATATGACTTCTCCCGCTCTGGGCGGAGCAGGAGGGTGTGTCAGACTTTTACTGACTAAAACCCACCCATGTTCCTTCAGTTGCCAGGGACCACGGTATCTCTTTCGAACAACCCGCGGCCCTGGCAGGCATCGGCCCTAGCGGACCCCGTCACTTCGTGTTGACATCTCTTTGAGGCGCGCGTGGAACACAACGCGCCGTCGACTCGGGCCTGGTCCTTGCCGGGCGGCGAGCTGCCCATTCTTCGCCGCCCGCAAGCCCGCGCTTACGGTGGCCGGGCGTCGACTGGTGACTCCCGACGTCCAGGGCGTCTCCTGCGGCGACTAAGGGCGTAAGGGCGCAGAGATTGCCTCTCCCTCACGCGCTCCGCCTCCTCCTTTGCGAGCATTACTGCTTCGCAGAAGGAGGTGACGGCTTCCCATGCACTCTCGCTCCGTACCATGGCCTGGACCAGGGCTGAACGCGAGAGATCGCCGCCACGAGGACGCGGCGATGCACCGCCCAAGCCGAGCAGATCTCCACCGTATGCTCCACTGTGTCCTACGGGCGATCCACACAGTGGTGACACCCTGCCGTTTCCTCCCGCCTTATCCTGAACAGGAACCTCCCGAAACAACCGTGTCCGGTGAGGACCTGCGTCAGGCGGAAGGTGAGGGCGCCGTGGCGCCTCTCCAGCCACTCCTCAAAGAGGGGACTTATCGCCGAAAGTGTGGCGTGCCCAGCACTGGGTTGCGACAATCGCACTCTCCATGTCGCCATGAGATCCCGCCGGAGCTCTGTCCGCTGTGCCGTGATTTCCCGCGGCAGCGGAGTTACGCCCCGGCGTTTTGCCTCCTCTCGCCACTCCCATATGTGGGCGAGGGCTTTTGCGTCCAGATCCCACGGAGGCGATCCGGCAAGGAGGCTCGCTGCTTCAGCGGAGACCGTGCAGTATCCTCGGATCAGCCGGACGGCCATGACCCTTTGGGACGCGTTCAACCAGCGGATTGGTCACCGCCTCAAGGAACGCGCCCAAAGAACGATTTAACCTTAGGTTGTGTATAAAACAGAACCTAGTATTATTTATTACATGGAGAAGGAATTTCAAAGTAGCTCTTCAGAATTTCAGTTGAGTTTTATTAGGAGAGCAATGTCCTCTTTGAACCCTTTGCCCGCTAAAGAAACAGAAACAGCCTTACAGACGACAACATATAATAATGAAATACTCAACAAAAAAATTCTACAACTTCCAAAAATATTTTTTTTTTCATTTCTAGCAATACACTTAATGAAAACTACATTTGAAAGAACTCGTATAAAATTATCTTGATGGAATCAAGTCTCTTTTTAAATCATTTTATATTCGGTCTGGAAAAATAAATTATTTATTTAATCTTTGGTATATTTATTTAATAGATACCAAGGTACATAATTTAATTCTGGCGAATATGTTTTTTTTATGCCTTTGAAGCCCTTTTGTATAATTATAAAGATGCTCGTAGGTTTTGATATAGGCAGTCTTTCATTGTGTTCAATTCAGTTATCATGCTTTTTTTTTATATATCTATATGTTATAGGAAAAAAAAAACTTAAATGATGAATTAATTTAGAGTTGAAATTTATTATTAATATTGACATTTAATCATTTTGACATTTTCAATTATTCTGACTTGTTTAGATTTTTCTTTCTTCCTAATTTCTTATTTTTTTATTTTTGACATTTTATAACTAAATAATTCCTCATTTAAATCTGACATCACTCAATTTTTTAAAAAGTATTATATAATTGTTGTAATTTATTCAGAAATTTTAATTATGCATGAGTCTCAATCATCTTTTTTTTATTTTGAAATTCAAATTCGTAATATTGAGCTAGATGCACACCATATTTGTACGCCTCCTGGCATAACATAGCGTTCTATACACCAAACTCAAGATCTGTATTTCTTTACCTGGGTTAACAACATATTCGATGCAACGCGTAGTAATTGTGAAAAAAATATCAACTGTCGCATACAAAACTTCAATACCTACTCGACCCAATAATGCAAGGGACGGCTGATACTTTTTCGCGATTACGATATTGGTCCCACGGAGAAAGTTGTTCAGTTTTATGATCTGTATCACACGCATAAATATGACCACAACTTTCTGATACACACTGTGTGGGTTTATTTATAAACGTTGCTTCAAGTTAAGAGACGTTTAAACGTCAAAAATAGTCGCTATTTCTGTAAGTAGGTTTGTACAAACACTTTTACACGTTAATAATATTTTTAAAAACTACATGTGGTCGGCGTTTCCTATCTGACTACTCTGAGAAGAAAGGCCGAAACAAACTCAGAGGTCACAGTCTCTTTTAAATTTCAGACAAAATTTTGGTCAGATCTTAATCATTACTTAACTTTATGCTACTTTTATAAATAAACTCCTATATTTATTTAAGAAATGCTTTTAAAAAGCACCTATTTACTCCGAGTGCTTCCAGTTAACGATGCAAACAATGTTAGCGCGGAGCTATTTACACGTTCAACCCAAAACAAGGACACAACTAGCCAACATAAACAGCTCGTAATTCCTTTGCCCAACTGTTACTGTAGTTATAGAAACTATACTACAAAAATGTTTGAAATTTTCAGCCACAGCTGAACGTGAAAAGTTTTTGTTAAATCTCTGAACAATTTCAATGTTCCAGGGTGGGAATTTTCTACGTAACACGTAGAGGGAGCACTTTGGACTTAAAAAAATAATTAAATTGAATAACGTGAGTGCAGTCAAAAAAAAAAATCTCTTTTTAGACTTAATAGAAAAAAACATAACATGACTAGTTATGTTATAACTATTATTTTTAAACGACTGTCATGATTTTCATTGGTTTAACTTATAAAATTAATTTTACAATTTGATTTTATGTACTTCAGTTATTTAATTTAGTTATAACCGTATTATTGTGGTATGCGTTTAATCTTTGGTTCCTAACATATGTTTTAAGTATACTAACATACTCGTAAATATGGATCACTGTGTCTAACACAATCATCTGCCTAGCCTTGGGAAAAGGCTATGCAGATGATGATGTGTCTAACACAATCGGCCTATAATAATCCACCACGCGGACCCAGTGCGGGTTCGTAGATGTCATATGTCTTCGAATTTTTGGTTCTAGGAGAAGCCGGTTTCCTCACGATGTTTTCCTCCACCGTTATATTATATATCACTGTGTCTAACTTAAATAAATAAATTAAAATAAATCACATGTGTAGCGCGAGCTTATCGCAATAAAGTGGAGTGGACTCACTTCATATTGCGCATCACTTCAAAAAATTGATTGTCATGTATTAGAATTAACATGTCAACGTCTTACCTGATTATTATTATATAATAAAAGAAGAGAAAACCGTGTTATGATTCTGTCTAGTCAGAATAATAATGCGTCACTATTCATACCTATACTGGAAAAGTTTTTAACCAGTGCGCAAATTTTCTTTAGTGGTTCTGTTTATAGAACACATTTCAAATCAAATCAAATCTCTTTATTGCATACATTCATTTTTTTTCCGTTAACTGTTTAATACTTTTTTTTTTTTTTTTTTGTCCGAAAGTCCGTCGAATTATTGTGTTTTTTGGCCGACAGTCTGCTCATGCGCATGATGTCGTGACGTCGCGTCGCGTTTTTCCCCGCGCAAGCACCGCGCCGCGCGTGTGTCTTATGTACTATCGCCAAAACCTATATCTGACCATTTTGAAAACAAAATCCCGTGCACATGATGACCACAGCTGCATCCATAAGTAAAACAAAAGAGGATCCTTGTTAGGTCGACTATATAATATGTGCTGCAAGCAGTAATAGTCCTTACAGTGGTCAGATATAGATTTTGGCGATAGTAGGTACCTACTGAACATGATGACTAACAATACAAAACATCGAAGAAGAGTACCATCGACACGAAAAGAAGAGTGTATTTCTTAAGTGGTAAAATCTTACGAGCAGCTTGAAGAATCTCTGCGAGGGAGAGCATACCTCGTATGCAAGCCGATGGGATCCGTAACCCCGTGGTCACGAATGAAAGGAGCATTTTAGGAGCCAATCAAAGGCAAGTATGAAGGAAAAATTGGAATAACTTTACAAATAACTTTGGCTCATGGCCTAAAATTAAAAAAATCCAATTCGAACCTAATAAAATTAGCGGCCAGGAACCCGCGTAAAACCCGTGCGAGTTAACTAGACATCTGGTGTTGTCTGGTCGCTCGTACAGTACTGTTCAGTGCAAATGTAAGTTAATTCAGCTTCCTACATTGCGCATTGAGCTAGCTGACAGCGGTAGCCCCGCACCTAACACCGCGCCGGCAAATGACCATAAGATTAGTTTCAAAGCAAATATCATTCGTAAACGATAACTTTATTTTATATTACTCCTCATCATCATCAGCCTATAGCAATCCACTGCTGGACATAGGCCTCTCTTATTACTATTCCTATATTTCATTTAAATACTTACAAATTACATTTTTAAATATTTTTATAAACAAAAAGATAAAAAAAACATTTAAAAATATAAAAAATAGTAGCCCACCGGTATCGGGAACAGGGTCCAAGCTACAGGTCAGGGCTCCAGAGAGAGGAACTTCCTGACAATGCGAGCCGTGCTTAGAAGTACCGCTTTCTGAATCAAGCCCTTGACCCAGCTGCCCAACGAGAGCCTCCTCAGATGTTGGTCGAGGTTCTTGGCTATTAACCCATTGGCTGTCACGACTATCGGCACAGTGATTGCTGAGTCCGCATGCCACATGTCGACAACCTCGCGAGCCAAGTCAAGATACTTGATTTGTTTATCTTTCTCGGCTTTTACGAGGTTCTCATCATACGGGACGGTTATGTCAACAAACATTGCGCGCCGCTCTGATCGATCCACCACCACTATATCAGGCTTATTGGCAACAATTTACTATTCCTATTATTATTATTGTTTTTTTGTTATTAAACATATCAAAATAATAAAACAGTTTTTGTTAACACTCGTTTAAATTTATGTTGGCAAATTGCGCATTGGTTAAGATGTTTTCCTATATAATAAAATGATTTTACCTACTCTAATAAAACACTACACTGCTGTACATAAAATACCACCGTGTTGTGAAAATATCTGTCTACAATTCTTTGTTACACATTTTCCATAAAGATATAAGAACTAACAGAAAAATAAACTACATATAAAAATCTAAATAACAAAGACTACGTTTCATTTCTTGTTTTTGCAATTAATCTTCAGAACAAAGTCTTTCCATGAAATTGGCGCAGCCATACAAACGCCGACAACTTATTGTTCCAGCCAGGACATGAATTTAATATCGCCGCACATTGCTACGGCATCGCTGCATCGCCGTGTTCTACGGTAATTACTACAAAGTGATGAGGAGCTACGGCGCTACGGCTACGGCCTACGCCGTAGACCCGTAACTCAATTGTCGTAGCAAAATCTACGATAATCCTGAACGAAAATTTTATGCATTTTGTTGTTGTTGACAGTGATTGGTTTTTTATTAATATGCATTTCAATTTATTACTTGTATCTTTAGAGCTTATTATGGACCAGCATATAGCATATAGTCTGTGTTTTCCAATACTTATTATGATAGTTATTCATGACGGTTACGAAAAAGTTATTTTAGGCAATCGTGTACTTATCGTCAATTAATTATTATCAGGGGTTCTACCCCTGAAGCACTAAGTCCGTAATTTCGTCCGAAGTTACGGTTTTTTTTTTTTTTTCTGATTGGAAATCATCAAATGACCCCTCCCGCTCTGGGTGGAGCGGAAGGGAGTGTCAGACTCTTACTGACTAAAACCCACCCATGTTCCTTCCTTTGCCCTTTATGTTCCGGGGTAGCGGTAACCCTTTCGGACAACCCCGCTGAAAGTTACGGGTCATTCCCACTCCGTGTCAGTTACGGACATAAGATTAGCTTAGTTTCCGAACTAAGAATGAATGAAAACACGATTTGACAGCTGTCCCAACACACGACAAGATTTTGCCCCTCCGAAAAAATTAATTTGACGCTTGTTTTGACGGATCAACTCCTTTCGGACGGGCCCATATCTTCGTTGACGGACTTTGAGAGTAGACCCCCAGGTGTGATAATGGCATTACGCAAGTCAACACAAGATTATTTTAAACAAATAGGTGCATAACGGTAGGTACAAGTTTACTTAACCACGTGAGAATTAATAATATGAGTGATGCGTTATATCTTACCACTCCCTCTCACATCACAGAGAGGAGGCCTGTGTCCCAGCAGTGGGAACATTATTGGCTGATTATGGCTATGGTTATATCTTATACGAACATTTTTAACGATATGAACAACATACAAGAATCTAACCTAACCCCGTGCGATTTTAACAAGCCTTGTAAAATACTTGTCAAAAACAACTCTCGTACAAGTTTTTCGTTTTTTATACGCGACATGTTTTTATATGGTACTAGCTTCTGCCCGCGGCTTCGCCCGCGTGGATGTCGGTTTTTTTTGCGCGGTACCCTATTTCTTTTTCTAAAACAAAATTTCTAAAATAGTATAGCCTTTGTGACATCTGATGTCACTTAAGCTATACTATTTTAGAAATTTTAGAAGCAGATAGCTGATTCAGCTATCTGCGAGTGAAGTCCCGTCAAAATCGGTCCAGCAGTTTCGGAGATTATCCGGAACAAACAGAGACAGACAAAGAGACAAAAAAAATTAAAATTGTTTTTTGTTATAAGAACCGTATATACTTTCATATGCACTATTAAGCTGTTATTTTGACATAACGTATGTAATCTAATGTAATGTATGTAAAATAAGATAAGGGGTAAATGCGTGGTTACAATGACTTTCGTTCACATTGTTTCGTACCGAGACAAGTACGAGCATACGAAAACAGTATGATAGTTCGCTTTCTGCCCGATTTAAGTCCCTTTTAAGCCGGTGGCTATGAGTGATGTGCAGTCAAGTGACTTAACGACTTAGGTACTAGGAATAACACTCAATAACGCCTGAGCCAAATTGTACTTGTAAGTACTTTTTGCGCAGTTCGTAGAAAAGCGGCCGATTACCAACATTGATGGAATGTGGGCAACTGGTGATTGAAAGACGGCTGTTAGGACTTAAATTATTTTCTAATGTTTGCAGAAAACCTCAAGCGGCGCAAATATAGCAGCCTTATTTATTTATTTTTATAGGGAAAACAAACAGTAGTAAGTATACTAAAAATATACGTAGTGTCTTAAATATACGACTTAACAAATATACTATCCACTACATTTTCCACAACTTACAATTCTTGGGAGCTATATGTTTGAGCCGTTTCGGGTTGAAACACTATGGTCGTGGGCTTATCGAATGTTCTGGGACAAGCGGTTGGTCGACTGTTCACATGTCCAACGGGCTGGCCTATTTTTAGATCAAAGAATCAGCATTTCCATCCAACGAGGCAACGTTGTTTTTTGGACACTTTTACCACTAACAGTGATGAGGACGAATTTTTAGTTGCCCAACGAGCTATTCGCTTTTTTTTTTTATTTTATATTTTATTTTTATTTTTTTATTAGCCGTTAATGTCCCACTGCTGGGCAAAGGCCTTCCTACTCTCTTTCTACCTCTCGCTGTCCAGAGCTGCCAAGGACCAATCTTTATTAAAGGAGTCCAGCTCATCCCGCCATCTCCGTCTGGGCCTGCCGCGATGTCGTTTGCCATTGAGCGGGACCCACTGGGTCGTATGTTTGGCCCATTGATCGTCTGACATGCGGCAGATGTGTCCAGCCCAATTCCATTTAAGCGTGGCAGCTTTCCGAGTGACATCAGTTATTTTAGTGATGGAACGGATTATTGTATTCTTAACCCGGTCCACAAGTTTAATACCCAGAATACTCCGTTCCATAGCTCTCTGGCAAACCTCGAGGGTGGACCTCTGCTGAATTGTCAAAGACCATGTTTGAGAACCATACGTGAGGATAGGAAGAATACATATGTCGATGAGTCTTCTCTTGAGGGATAGAGGAAGTTCGCCGTTCATTAGATCTTTCATGGCCCAATAGCTCTTCCAGGCATTTTCGGTGCGTCTTGCAACTTCTTTGTTTTGTCTTGCCTGGAAAGAGACTATTTGGCCAAGATAGAGATACTCATCGACATATTCAATCTCCCCACCTGACACGGTGATCCTGTGATGCATGCTGTTGGTCATCAACTTGGTCTTTGACATGTTCATTTGAAGTCCGACCTCTTGGCTTGCCGAGATGCTGCTGTTGCTGAGATCTTCTAGCATCTGTGTCAGCTCGGAGACTGAAAACGAAAAAAGGACAATATCGTCGGCAAATCGGCGATTGGATAATCTCTTTTGTCCAACCATAATGCCCCTTTCTGTCCAGCCTGCTACCAGCTTTCTGAAGACTTCCTCCATTACGGCCGTGAATAATTTTGGAGACAGCGGGTCTCCTTGTTTAACGCCTTTATTAATTCGGAAAGGTGGTCCTGTTTTAGAGCAGATTTTAATGGCTGCGGTGCTGTTTTTATAAATATTTTTCAAAAGGTTTATGTACGTGGTGTCTATTTCTTGGTTCTGTAAAGCGTTGAAAATTGAGGTATGGCTGATGCTATCAAAAGCTTTTGAGTAATCTACGAATGCAATATAAAGTGGAAGCCGGAACTCTGTGTGCTTCTCGACAACCTGGTTAATGGAGTGGAGGTGGTCTGTGGTAGAGACCGCGACGAAATCCGGCCTGTTCGGGAGGCTGATGTTTGTCGAGGGTTTCGGCTATTCTGTTCTCGATCACTTTAATGAAAGCCTTGTACAGGTGCGAAACCAGACTGATGGGACGGTAATTTTTTATGTCTGTTTTGTTGCCCTTTTTGTGGAGAAAAATAATCAACGAGTGACAAAATGTGCGTGGCAAAATTCCGGTATTTAAAATACTGTTGAAAAAATTTGTAACATGTGGAAGAAGGACAGGGTCTCCTATTTTTAAGGCTTCAGTGGTTACGCCATCATCGCCTGGGCTCTTACTATACTTCATGCTCTGCAGTGCCTTATGAACTTCCCATCCTGTGAAAGGTGGAATGTTATCGGAGCATGAATATACAGTTGAGTTACGTTGTACTTGAACATAATATATTTTTGTGTTAGATTGTATATTGTATTTAAGATTCTTAATAAACAGGTTAAAAACAGGTACAGTCACGAGCACGAGCACTAATATGTATGCACGTAGCAACTTTGAAAAGTGATTTTCTCCTGCTGTATACACTATAATTTTATATTTACGTTCGTAGAATTTAGAACACGTTTCTTTTATTATGAAAGTCTTATCTAAACTCGCAGTCGGTATTCCACGAGTGAATCGCTTTTGAATTTTGCTAAGTATAGGTATATGTATATTAGTGCTTGTGACTGTGCATACCTACCCTAGAAAAAAAAACCTAAAAATTATAAAATAGCATTTTATCATTTTCAGTGTTTTTATACTAGGGGAAATCACCTTCTTCAAATACCTTTGGCCCAAAATCCAGTTGCGTGAACTCCGCTCACTGACGCAAGTCGGTCATAAGATCATCAAGTGCGCAGGTGAGGCGGCGCAGGATGGAAGGTGGGCCATTGTCCGTAGCAATAACAAAATAATTGCCTACGTCATTATAGAACAACGTCGTAACTTATATACCGATTGACATTGACGCTCAGTAGATAACATTTTTAACTTTAGCTGTTGGGTCAAATAATAATAAAATATAAATATAATCACATTATTTTCGTATCGTTCAAAACTGATAACTTAATAAAAACACAGTACAATTAAAAATCTCGCTCTCGCGTGTTTTTTTAGTGCGGCAGCACCGATTCTATCAAAGTATTGTTAGTATTGTGTTAAAGTTGAGAGACGTCGTGAATATCGTTCATAATAACCGGGGGGAGTTCCCAAAACTTCGCGCCGAAACTTCTTTGTTAAACTTACAAGTGGGGGGTGTAGGGGGGGGGGTGCTGAACAAAGTCTTAGATACGCTTTGTTCTAGGATTCGCCGGTCTTCGCGAATCTCACGTAGAAATTGTAGACAGACTAAGATGGATTCTAATATCTAAGCAAAGCACTCGCGAAGTTACCTTTTCTCTTCTGTTTGATTCATTTGACACTAGCTTTATCTCGCGGTTTCGGTTACGTGGGGTTCGACAGTATCCCACTAGCGTACTATTGTTTACGGACAAACCCTCTAATAATGATTGGGATTGCTGCGCGAACGAAGAAGAGGAAGTATGTTGAACGTGGAAAAATAATACAACAGTGAAGGAAATTAAACGTTTATCAAATTGACACAATGTCAATTTGCTGTGTTATAGCAATTTTATAAAACTGTGTACGAAAACAGTTTTGATACGCACAATTTAAGTTGGTTCCTAGTCACTTTGATAAATTAATTAATTGCCCTAATTTTACTTGCAAGTGTCCTTTAATTAGTAAATCATTCAGTTGAGTGCGAGTAATGAGACAAGTAAAGTTGCCGTAGACAGAGTGCCAACAACAAGCCTCAAGTTAGTTCGTGTGTTCTACTAACTTTCTCTCAGCTGCATTATATGCTCACAGCGCCATGTGCACGTCCACAGCTTTTGATACTCTTTATGTTTTAGCAGTTTTTAGAATACCTATGTTTAGTTGTTCTTATAACAACTTCGTCGTTGCCGAGTTTGTGCCCGGAACAATTAAAATCATTTGGCAGACGAGTATTTAGAAATTAAATGAAATTATTTATTCTGTAAATAGGATATTGGAAAAACTTATACACGTCATATCCTTCGTTGTCACTAGTACCATTAACAGTTCCATGATGGAACTACTGATTGTTTTTTTTTATCACTAGTTCCATTTTAAAAGAATTTGAAAATAATGGAACTAATGTTGAATTTGTTATCACTAGTTCCATTTTTAAAAGAATATGAATATATTGGAACTATTGTTGATATCACTAGTTCCACATTATTATTTTTATAAAAAGTAAATAAGCTAGATGAGGTTGAGTTTCCTATCTGACTACTCTGAGAAGAAAGGCCGAAACAAACTCAGACATCACAGATGTTAGTTGGTAAGGTACCTCCGTAGAAAATCGCTCGCCTAGCTACAATACCATTTTCCTTGATTTTTGACGTTCGTGATCATCACAAAATTGAGTAGGTACCTAGGTCGTAAATCTGTAAGTAAGAAGCTAACAGAGGTGCAATTCTCGTAATTTTAAGATCGTCCACAGTCTGAAGACCAATTCCCGTAATTAAAAACGTTCAAAATCTAGCGCAATCTCATCTCAGCGACAATCAATGTCAAAAACTTGTCAAAAATGTAGTGAAGAGGAGTAATTCTCGTAACTTTAAGACCGTTCACAGATCTCAGGCTGATCTCAGTTTTAATCTGTTAAAAATACCTCTATTGTCCCTATAATAGAGGTATTTTTGACAGATTAAGGCTAGATTTTGCTCTGTCAAAAACCTGTCAAAAATGTAGACAAGTTTTTGACAGAGCTAAATCTAGTCGCAATCTCATCTCAGCGACAATTGCGACTAAGTTTTGATCGTTTTTAATCACGGCAACTGGCCTTCTGATAATAAATTCTCGATGCATCCTTGGATTTGTCTCCAAAATATGCCCCAGGCTACACGATCGCAGAGAAAAATATGGCAATTAGACGTCATCATTATTTCATGTTATTAGGGCGAATATTACGTGAGTACGTAATGAGAGCAACCGCGAGCTGCCAGCGAAACGTTGTCTGCGGTTATAATGCATTAACGTCGATAGCAATAATAAATGTTACATTATTACGGAAGTATTTAAATATTTATGCCTTTGTAGCTGAGAAATAATCAATGGAACCGGCGTTTACTTTGTTAGGTTGAACTTTCTCTACAGGCAGTGGTTTATTATCTTCCGGAAAACTCATCTAACTTCCGAGATGAGTGATTTCGACGCCTTTTGAAACAAGACACTTTTTAGGGTTCCGCAGCGAAATTACAAAAACGGAACCCTTGTAAATTGGCTTCTTCTGAGCACCGCATAAAAATGGTGAAGTAAAATTATGAAGAACAGGCAAAGCACTCCTCATGGTGCTTGCGTAAATATTCATCCAAACTATGGATCCCTTTGCTGTGCGTGGTTTTTATTTATTTTTTATAATACTGCAGTTGTGTCATACTAGTTCCGATACCGTTGGCTATAACGAATTCCTTCCAACAAATCCTTGTTAAAAATGCTTAATATTGGAGGGTTGCTGTGCACCTCTAACGTAACGCTTGCAATTATGAACCATCTCACTTTTCAAGCGTCAATTTAGCCCAGGTGTGTGCGATCAAACGTAAGTGGTATCGATTTCACATTTAACAATTGAATGGCCAAAGCGTAATTTGGAAGTGATTAGGTAACTGATAAGGGGGTATTCACGTGGAAATCTGTGCCGTTATGCCCTTTTATAGTCACCTAACTACCTACGTTGTCTTTGAACCGGCGAACAAATCTCGCACACTCGGCGCTGCACACTTTGGTAGCATGGAATGCAGATAGTAGGGTGTACTAATGTAGAAAGCTGGTATGGTAACCGGTGCCGATATGCCAGCGTTTGTCTGTACTGATGGTCAACGCTGGTGGGCCACCGGCAGTTTTCATAATGTTTGCCAAATCAGCGCGGCGTTGACCACCAGCGCTTGTCAGCGCCCAAAGGTTGACGTAGAAAATGCTTATGGCATTGAGTCCTCTGTACATTTGTGTGCTTTAAGTATTAAAATAAATAAATATACCAGCGCTTGTCGGCACAGATATACCAGCGCTTCTGACCAGTGTTCTACATGAATAAACCCTACGATCTGCATTGGATGCTACCATAGTACGCGGTGCCCGAGATTTGGTTGCCGATTCAAAGAGAAGGTAGGAAGTTAGGTGCCTATAAAAGGGTTCACTGGTTTTGAATTGGACGTGAGGGGGTGGATTTGAATCAGTTAAATCAAACATCGATATCGCGGGTTTTCATTAACCAGCTGTAAACTGGGATAGACAAAAGTTGAAATAATTAAAGTATTCTACTACTTATTTTTATTGTATGTGTGTTTAAGTTCTTTTTTATGCGTCATGTTTGCCGCAAATACATCAATGTATTTTCTTTCTTTCTTTTTCTGTCATTCTACGGGCTGATTTTTTAATCGACAGATTATTTTTTATTCGTGGAATAAAATTGATGTCTGACAGATTTTGTATGGAAGAACTGTCAAAAATTCAAAATCATTCCTCAGATAAAATTATCTAGCGTTGGAAAAATCAGCTCTTAGACTAAAAAACGACGTATATATTTCACAAAATAATACAACAGATAGAGACGAAATACCACTAAGTAGATGTACGAAAGTATCGTATCTCAACTATCTAGAGAACTCCAGGTAATGCCTCGTTAGGCAAGGTGCGCTCCCTGCTTCCTGTATTAAAATCTCTCCAGTAACTCCCCTGGGCCTGCCTGTCTGCACCTCAAAGTGGAAAAGCAAGATTACTTGATCATATTTACGTTTAAAGCGGATTTTGGATATGGTCTATAAATTGTGTAGATTTAAAAAAATATTTACTAAGTTTTAATTCCTACACTAACATTTGCCCACGGCTTCGACCGAGTGGAGGACGGAAATTACCACGGGAATGTACTATCGCTGTACAACCTATATCTGAACATTTTGAAGACAAAATCCCGTGCACGTGATGACCACAGCTGCGTCCGTAAGTAAAACAAAAGAGGATCTTTTTTAGGTCGACTAATAATATGCGCTGCAAGCAGGAATAGTCCTTACGGTGGTCAGATATAGATTTCAGCTATAGTACTATGAAGTTCTAAAAGTATCCTATGTCTTTACCTAAATTATGATCTATTTGTGTGCCAAACTTCATCGAATTCAGTTCAGCCATTAAAGCGTGGTGAAAAGGTAACAGACAGACGGACAGAGTTACTCTCACATTTATAATATTATACCTATGCATATATGTATGTATGGATGATGTATGGAGGGGCATGTGGCTAAATAATAACAACTGCGCGGGTCGATCAATTAGGTTAAGCTAAGCTTGCCGCTGTTGGTCCGTGGATGGGTGAACATCTTTACATACTGCTGAGACCCCTCCGTGCCTCGAAAAGCTCATTAAGCCGCTCGCTGGTCCCGGCTGTCATTTGTAGATCTTTGACAGTCGTTACGGGTAGTCAGGAGCCCGAAAGTCTGACAACCAGTCATACCAAGTTACCGTGTAACTCAGTAACTGGGTTTTGGAGGTCAGTTAGGCAGTCGCTCCATGTAAAATACAGGATATTTAGCTGCATCCGGTTAGACTGGAAGGCGACCCCAACGTAGTTGGGAAAAGGCTCGGCAGATTCATATTATGTAATTATAATGTAAAAAAAGTTACAGGAGAAGAAACAAGTATTTTTTTTACTTTTAAAAACAAAACCGTACGTAATTTTAATTATGTATTTAGAATTTTAGACAGGGCAGAAATAGTGCCTTTTTGTTTATATTTAAATAGGATCACCATCATAACCATTCCAAATAGGTATTGTTCCCTGCCTCATTATAATGCAGAGCTTTGTCTCTATTATGATAATTAGACATTTTACTGACACATGTGGCGTTTGAGAACAAAACAGGTACGGACCAGGTATATTAGTTATTAACACAACAAATATCCCATTTTGTAACAATGAAAATGTCCAGAGGGTAGAGCTGGAACGCGCCGAATAAAAGTAACGTAAATTCGAACGATTTTCGGTTTAAAGAAATTTATTTCTCATAAGAACATACAGTCCGCTTATAATGAGATACAAAGTAATAAACATAAATACAGTGACAATACAAATTTCCTCCAGAGTATTAGCAGTTATAATGCACTTAAATGTTTCTTCAGCTTATATTTAAACATATTTACGTTATCACACTCTTTAATGTCGTCCGGTAATGCATTGAACAGATGTACTCCTTCAAATAATATAGTCTTTCTACCGTACTATTTTAAAATTAAAAATACTCGTTTCGCATATAACACGAGTATTTACTTAGTTTTAAGACTTTATTCAGTACATAACTAAACGTTACTTATTAGGTTATGGAAGAGCGGAGTCTCTTAACACAGGCTTATCTGCTTAAAAGGAGGCTCCAATCACTAGTTTTTAAGGTTCACTTGTTAAAATAATAAACCATTTTTCATTTTTTTCATTCATATCTATGCTAGTTGTGCTTGTTGAAAAACTAAAACCAAAATGTAAAAAGTAATAGCATACACAACCAATAATGGTCCCACTGCTAGGACACAGGTCTCCTCTCTTCGAGAGGGAGTGGGATCTATGACGCGGGCCCAGTGCGGGTTGGTAGATGTCACATGTCTTAATTATTTTTTTTTGTTCTAGAACTTACCGGTTTCCTCACGATGTTTTCCTTCAACGTTTTGAGAGCAGTGGTGATGAAATTATTTACACTAAGTAAAGCGCCTGTCTGGGTTCGAACCTACGACCAACAACTCGTAAGTCGGGGCCGTTACCACTGGCTAGGTATAGGATAGTATAAGATATAGTAATAGTATAGAATATAGTATAGATATAGTATAGGTATAGGGCGTGTTAGAACTCACACAACGTTCCAGTTTGTTGAACGAAAATTGTCGCTAAATAGTGGAAGAAATTCTCAAGCACTGCTGTGATTAGCTATTTTATAACCAAAATTATTTTGCGATAGTTTTCGTTTTTTCTTTTCGCAGGGAATGGAGTACGGAAAAGGGATTCCATAATTGTGTTCAATCGGATAGTTCGATTCAAAAATCGCTCGAATTACTCTAAAGTAGGTATTCGTCGCTATATGTCGCGCACTCGTGCCAGGGCCTCTGTTTTTGTATGGGCATAGTCATGTAATGACCACATATGGAAAGATATTCGCAACATGTGTTGAATGCATTGGCTCGATTGCCTCCATAATCCTTCAACGGTCAAAGTGAATCTGCAGAGCATGAATGGTACGCCTCAAAGACCATGCGAAGCTGGATAAGTAACTTCAACCAATATAAAAGATATTGCTTTGCATCTACTTTGTTTCGCAGAGGGGCTCGTGGCTAAATAATAACAGCCGCACAGGTCGATCGATCAGGTTAAGCTACGCTTGCCGCGGTTGGTCTATGGATGGGTGACCATCTATACATACCGAGACTCCTCCGTGCCTCGGAAAGCACGTTAAGCCGTTGGTCCCAGCTGTCATTCGTAGATCTTTGACAGTCGTTATGAGTAGTCAGAAGCCCGAAAGTCTGACAACCAGTCTTACCAAGGGGTATCGTATTACCCATTAACTGGGTTGTGGAGGTCAGATAGGCAGTCGATCCATGTAAAATACTGGTATTCAGCTGAATCCGGTTAGACTGGAAGCCGACCCCAACATAGTTGGGAAAAGGCTAGGCAGATGATGACCTACTTTGTTTCACAGTAAAATATTTGAAGGAACGTTTTTGAAGTCAAAGTCAAATCATTTATTTCATATAGGCACATAAAAGGCACTTTACAGGAACATATAATTGATTCCAGTCCAAAAGGTAGTTTCGCATGGAGAAGAATGGGAGAAACTCCTAGGGAATCTTTTAAAAAATGTTTTACAATAGGTATACATTATTTTATACATGAATTAATTATATGTGAAGACTAAAAATAAAATTTATTTTAAGATAAATTAATTATGTGATAGATATGTACATACATGGTCCTCACTAATCTGAGCTAACAATAAAAAGAGAAAAAAAAAAATTTTTTTTGTATGTTTGTTTGTTACGCTTTCACACTAAAATGGCTTAACGGATTTGCATGAAATTTGGCACATGATTAGACGATGACCTGGGTTAGGACAAAATATACTTTTTGTCCCGATATTCTGACGGAATCGAGACTTATGCGGGTGGAAACGTGGGGCGCGAGTAGTTTACAAATATGTATTACAAAAGTAGATAAACAATAAGTCAGTGTGTGTAAATACACACACTGACTTATGGTGTGGTTACTTAGCACTTACACTGGGTGATTCCTTAGAATAGAATATAATAGAATAGAATAGAATACTCTTTATTGTAGACCATACAAATTATAAAACATAAATATACAAAATTTTTACAAAGGGTGACACAATGGGCGGTCTTATCGCTAAGAGCGATTTTTTAAAGACAACCTTTGGATGGATTAAAATTAAAGAGAGGCAAAAATGGTAGGTAGTCTGTGGTGTACCATTTACATTACACAATCAATATATACATAAAGTATATTTTACTCGTCTAAATATATATATAGACATGAAACAAGAGCAAACAAAAAAAAAAAATAATAATAATAAATAATAATAATTATGATCTATAAGGAGAGAGGAAGTGCTTTTTTATCATAATTTTTTAGCTTAATCACCCTATTACATGAGACTTAAAACATAACTTGTGAAATGTGGGTAGGTACTATAGACTTAGGTACCAAGGACTTTGTCTAACCCTTCGGGGTATACAGGCTTGATGTTATGTTATGTAGAAAAATATAAAAGGGAGTTGAAAAATCTACATTCATGAAGTGAAAAATGGAAAATGAATGCACGGTTTATTTCAGGTTTGTTTAGTAAATTTTTCCCCGAATTTGGTTCGCAGTTAAACAACCTCGCACTTTACCGGTAACTATTTACCTATAGAACTATAAGTAAATAGTTTATTATAATTACAAGCTAAGAATATAATTTTCCTGTATCCAATTAGAATAAAGTTCGCAGTAACTAATTGTTATTGCAACCAATACAGTTATTTCTCATGTTAATCTGGAATTTCGAATCTTAATAGGTAATTAGTATAATATTCAGAAACTAGCAGTGTTAAACAAAACGCTTTTCGCAGATTGTACCTACCTAAGTATCTTCTTTGTAATTTTTTATAAACAGGTTTTTGGAATCGTCATTATCTGCCTAGCTTTTTGCCACCCCAACTCAGTTACTGGGTAATACGATACCCCTTGGTAAGACTGGTTGTCAGATTCTCGTTTTTTTTTCAGGTTTTTGGAATATACAATAGTAAATAATTATACAACTAATTATACAACATGCCGCTACAATGGAACATTAATTAAACACACTGGTAGGGCCAGTGGCCAGCAATCGTAAAAATTCTAACAACATAAAATAATTCGTAATTTGAAAACTACGGCCTGCGCCGCTAGCTGGCACAGGGCTCTCTCTCTCTTTTGTTCAATTCACCTACTCTTTGCACGTTATTCGTTTTAATTTCATTGATGTGATGTTATGAGCCACGACCCCCCCAAATGACCCCACATTTACACCACCAAGCAAGCAATAATGATCACCTTTATACGCATTTATCCGTTCTTTTCTTCTTGTCTGTATTCTTCATGTACAATGTGTATTACAATAAATAAATAAATATTTTTAATATACATGTCACTAAGTAATAAATAACTTTGACTTTTTTTTATCAAACACGAGCATGGGTACTAGCAATTTGTTTAACACAATAATGTTAAAAATTGTAAATATAATAATCCTGCTCCTACTTCCTATATCCTACTAATATTATAAACGTGAACGTTTGTATGGATGGATGGATGGATGGATGTTTGTTACTCCTTCACGCAAAAAACTACTGAACGGATTTGGATGAAATTTGGCACACAGATGGTTTATAACCAGGATTAACATATAGGATACTTTTTATCCCGATATTCCCACGGGATCAAAACTTATGCGGGTGAAACCGCGGGGCGCAGGTAGTTTACTATATTTACCTACAATTTTCGAAGAACCCAAAATTTAAACAAGCATTTACAAAATAGATGCCTACCATATTTTCAAAAGAGGTCTAATTAATTAAAGTTACCCTAAGTAAGACTTCATAATTAGCTAAGTAACCTATCACGCCAACTTATCTTACGTAAATACGCCTATTTCGTACAGATAAGGATGGCTTCCTATAATTATCGCAAATTCGCAAGTTTCGAGGAGCATTTGAAGTACTCTTAATAGCTATCAAGTGGCCGTGTCTAATCGTCGCTCCAACCGACTGACTTAAAATTACTTCTGAATGAGTTTAAGCACATTTTCTTTCATAGAATTTCGAGACTTCTTGAGTCGGTAGGCAGTTGAGTTGGGTGGAAAAAGATTTTTCAATTAACTTAAACTGAGATATTGTTTAAACAAATGTTGTGAAATTGTTTTTAGAAATAATGGGTACATAATGTACCTAGACATTATGTTACCCAGTAACTGGGTTGTGGAGGTCTACAACCCAGTTACTGGGCACGATAGTATTTTACATGGAGCGATTGCAGGTCGGATAAGCTCAATGTACAATACTGGTACTCAGTGTAAGTTGATACGGTACCGCAAAAAGAAATCCAGCCTCATTGAAAAATCCATACTCATATTATAAATTCGAAAGTAACTCTGTCTGCATGTTACCTTTTCACGCCTAAGCTGCTGAACGAATTTCGATAAAATTTGGCAAGGCTGTCTTCTGGCCATCCTGGGGAAGGACAGGCTACTTTTTCTCCCGGTAGCTAGTTAGCTAGGCAGAAGCTAGGTACAATATAAACCACAAGAGCATGTCACATCTATGGCAATGTAAATAAATAGTGTAGTTTGAATAATTTACCCATCATATTGATTGCGAAAAAAATGATAATAATTTGTATTTTTGTAGTTTCTATATTACAGTTAAACGTTTCGGAGCCTACAGCTAAATCATGGTTCAACCGTCCAAAACATCAATCGGAAAAATAAGCTATTTTCAGCCTTAAACAATGAGATTAACATCATAAATCTCTCAATAAGTCCATTTGAAATTCCTTTCACAAACCCAGTTCCATTGAACCGAGGTCTTGGAGCAGAACACACTAAGCATTTCATATAAACTATGTCCACATTGTTAGTCTAGTCGGCGGAATCAATTTGACATCAAAAACCACTCATTGATTTCAGCAACGCGTTTCCGTGAAATGGAACGACTCTGAATGTACGGGATAGATTTGGTCTTTGTTGGAAATAACTGGCTCCATGTTTCTCGCAGAGCTTTTAGATTTAGAATTCCTATTTTACTGAAAAATACTGTTAGTACTGATGGGATATTTAGAAGTTACGTTAGGGAAACGTTGCCCTAAAGTTATGGAAATTATCATCAAAGAAAAAAAAGCCTTTGAAGAAATTCTTGTCTAACCCAGTTGTAACAGCATGGAATAGGCCCCGGAAAAAGTTGTGACGGCTCCCACACTGAACTGCTTCAAGAATTGGCTGGACAGATTAAATATCTTCAAGCTATTTGATACACATGCATTAGCTAATTAGATGCTGTGTGTCTAGCTAAATAATCTGTACAGCCGGGTCGGTAATTGTTTCGGGTCGGCTTTATCGGCTTTATTGTTTGACAAATACTGAATGTGCCCACCCGAACAAGTGTGTAGCATGCCTACTAATTATTCAGTCTGAGGGTTTTCTTGTTTTTTTTATTATTATTTTCCATTACAATAAGTCTAGAAAGACGGCAAAGCTGATACGAACAAAATAATATAAAAAGTACAAGAATGGAGTTTTTTTCACCAGCATGCGGTAATTACTTATAATATAATTTTCTCGAGAAGGAGCATTGCGTTTAAACCAGCCTATAATGGTCACTTTGCCTTTTTGCTGGGACACAGGCCTCCTCTCGGTGAGAGGGAGTGGGCCGTAATCCACCATGCGGGTCCAGCGTGGGTTGGTAGAAGGAGCATTAGTCCTACCTATAGTACTCAGTAATGTGTTCGTCTGTGTGCATCATTTCCTGGAATGACCATTATAATACCTACTGACAACAGTATCAAATTAGCGCAGCGCAGCTAATAAAAATAGGGTTTTCCTGCTACAACTATACCTACACCTATGTCTATCCCATATCAACGGATTTACCAGATTTTACTCATATTTCAGATATTTATTATTACCGAATATTTGGTTTTAGATATTACGATAGGTAGGATACATGAATTTACGTTAAGAACTGCGCAAAATCTACTTAAAAAACTTCAATTTCTGATTATTTACAAACGCCAAGGCGTATCAACACAGGACTTCAAATATTATATAAACACAAATACATTAGGTATGTATGACTTATTTGTAGTATTTTTTTTTTACATTATTATTTTTTTATTACATTATTTAACTAATAATAAAATTTACCACATTAAACACCCAGTGTTCTTCCTTCTCTCTCTTACTTGATCTATGCTGTGCCCGACAGGGTCCATAATTGTGACTAATATAATTATTTCCCAATCAACTATACACATTATGGTACGCAATAAAGAATTGAGAATATATATTTATAGTGTACAAGTACTTACCGATCATTAAACAGCAGATACACACAAACGCTTGATTTGATCGAGTTCCTCAAATCACGAGAATTCCGTTACTATTTGCCATCTGTTTGGATTGCTCTCACACCGAGAGGTCTCGAGATGTCGAGAGCGCGAAGTCGAGAATGAACACCGAGACCGCGGTTCACGACTGTAGCAGAGGTTTCAAATTTATAGCTCTCATACTTTTATAGCGCAAGTATCTTGCTGCGAACGATCGAGATGAAATAAAAGATTTTGAAGCGAACTATTTGCTGCCTGCGACTTCCGTTCGCGTGAGTCAACTATACCACAAAAACTTTATATATTCTTCTTCTTCGTGTCGCTGGAACGTCTGTTATTTAAAGCACATCATTCATTTCGTAACCAAAAATTAAGGTGCCAGCAAGAAAAAACAAAGTACTGCTGTCTTATGTAATAGTAAAAAATGCTCAAAATGTTATTTCCCATAAGAAAAAGATCCCAAAAAGATCCCAAAACATAAATTATTTGCGGTTCACATAAAGAGGCGCAATCATTATATTCGAGTGTTTCATAATATTTTTAGGAAAGCAAAATGGAAATTATTTGAGTTTCACAAAATATTACAGTGTTTCATAATATTTTTTGGAAAGCAAAATGGAACCTATTTGAAGTTCGATTCGGCAAATTCGTTTGCCATTTAAATAATGGCGCAGAACGTAAATTGTTGTACAAATTGAAAGCAAATACCGTTAATTAATCAAAACAAAAGATAATTGAATTTCACCTGTTTAGCTAGGATTTTGCAAAGCTCTGTCGGTGATTAAAATAAGCCGGTGTCCACACAAATGACACGCAAATTTGTTGGTAGCCATTGGTATTGAGGACAAATAATTTTCTGTTGGTAGGTTTCAATTGTTTGATTTGAAGGGGCTCCGTGGCTAAGTAACAACAGCCGCACAGGTCGATCGATCAGGTTAAGCTACGCTTGCTGCAGTTGGTCCGTAGATGGGTGACCATCTTTACATACCAAGACCCCTCCTTGCCTCAAAAAGCACGTAAAGCCGTTGGTCCCGGCTGTCATTCGTAGATCTTTGACAGTCGTTACGGGTCGTCAGAAGCCCGAAAGTCTGTCAACCAGTCTTACCAAGGGGTATCGTATTACCCAGTAACTGGGTTGTGAAGGTCAGAACGGCAGTCGCTCCATGCATAATGCTGGTATTCAGCTGCATCTGGTTAGACTGAGAGCCGATCCCAACATAGTTGGGAAAAGGCTAGGAGAGAAGATAATGACGAGGTTTGAATTGTTTGAATTTAGTGGAAGTTAATGCCATCCAGTACTAGTGGTCTTGTCCATGCAAAGTGCAAGAGCGATTGAGTTCTAGAAATGAACTGTCATACTGTTGAGTAAAGCTGGAAGACTGCGGTAGCCGCCACATAGCGTCCGCAATTTATCGTCGAATGACGTCACTGATTTCTCTTTTATGAAAGTAAGTTGGTGTGTTTTCCCAGATAGCGATTTTTTCACCAAACCCCGGTCCCATTATTTTCATGACGGCTGACACTCTACCAAGCCACAGATGCTGTGTTATAAAACCGAACTATTTATTAAACTTGACATTATAGTCGTAGCTGTTATTGACATACTGCATAGTGTATTGATGCAGCAGTGCGATTCTGTAACCATCTCACCGTGAAAACTTAGGTGAAGTGAGCGTTGAGTGAGCTGTCATTCAAACTAATGCTAGGGATTGACACTATTGGCAACTCACTCTAAGCTCACTTCACCTAACTTTTCACGGTGAGATTTTTACAGAATCGATCGGCAGGTTATTAGAATCGAACTCATGCTGTCATAGTTAAAAGACATCGTTACATCGCGAGTTTCAGTTGATTACAGTTCGATATATCCCTCGGTTTTCGCCAGACGACGGGTTTCATCGAGAATTAAATCCTTGAAAATAGGTTGTTTGAAATATGTGAATTCGCTCCTTTGTAAGTGTCCAGCCACCTGTGACTTACGCATTCCACGTGTAAACCGCGCGTGTAGCTTTCGTATAATATGATAAACATATAACTTTACTTGTTTAAGCCACTTAAGTGTCATACACACGAGCGGCACGCGTCGGCGGTAGAGGCAACTACAGTCATGGACGAGTCTCGACACTAAACCGTGTAACAGTACCCTAAATATGTTGAACAGATTCACGTATCTACTTCCTAGAAAGTAAAGGGGCTCCCACACAACAGTTATATAATGTTATAAAACATTGTGTCGTACATTTTATAACAATGTGTAACATTTTGCTACAACATCACCGGTTCAACTCGTTGCACAGTTATCACATTCTGTAACCATCAGTTCGGGTCTGCCTTTCGAGGAAGCTGGTAGTGGCTCGAAATGGAGGAAGTGCTTATTGGTTTGGCTTTTATTTTTTGTTTGAAAAAATAAATGAAAAGGCGCTCTTATTGGATGCGTCGAACTCTGAAAGCGAGAGAACAGAGACATTCACATTTTGTTACATGAAGTTGTATAAGATCACTAACAAATTATAACTTTTGTTACAATTTGTCAAAAAAAGACAACACATGTTATGCAGCATTCTCTAACGTTATATAACTGCTGTGTGGGAGCATCTTAACAATACAATTTTCTTGGTAAAAAGAAGTTACCTATGTATAAAATGTGCTTTACGGAAACAAATATTTTATTGGGACAAAAACATATTAAAATTTTTGTGTACGTTAATATTGCGTTAGTTCAGTAACTGTGTCGCAGTTATTAGCGCCCACCCCAGGAGCGAAATACAATTGAGTTACATAACAACAATTTTGGTTATACTTATAGGTAGACTAGCTGCGCCCCGCAGTTTCACCCGCATAAGTTTCGATCCCGTGAGAATATCAGGAGCAGTGGTGGCCCAGTGGTAATGGACCCGACTTATGAATTGTACGTGAGTTCGAACCGAGGCAGGCACTTTACTTTGTGTAAATTATTTCATCACCACTGCTCTCAAAACGGTGAAGGAAAACATCGTGAGGAAAACGGCATGTCCTAGAACTACAAATTCGAAGACATCTGACATCCACCAACCCGCACTGGGCCCGCGTGGTGGATTATGGCCCACTGCCTCTCACAGAGAGGAGGCCTGTGTCCCAGCAGTGGGAACATTATAGGCTGATTATGTATGCTACGGAAACTCGTAGCTTTTTACAAATTTTACTTAAATTTTATAATAACATATATAGTTTTTGAATAAGAAATAATGGTAAGTGTAGCAAATGTAGCCAATCTTCTTGCTACGAAACTTGCTACGAAATCTCGTAGCGCGCTACGAACTGCACCTTAACCTTGTCATAATCATCTGACTTCAGTCAATTCTATTTCAGGGATCAAAATACGGTTTAGCAAAGGAAACTTAATTCTACCTCCTCGAAACGACTTGAAATTAATCCCCTAGACAACAGTTACCTGAGGAATATCGTATTTGACTGGCGACTGGCGAGGCGTGCTCCTAATCTTCAGTACCAATCTGACAAGTGGCGTCACTGTGCAGTAGATATCGAGAAACCTTTGGAGCTACGTAACATTATTTGAACGAAGTTTCTTATCGCTTATTAGACCCTGCAAACTTGGTGAATGCTAGATCGAAAAAAGTGTCGTGAAGGTCAAAATGCTACACATTTTTCGGTCTAGCTCACATTCGAAAGCATAAGGAACTTCGTTCCAACCGGGTGTCCTAAGACACCACTCGACTGTTTTGTATACAGTCACCAAAGGAGATAAGTAACCAGAGGGTCTACTCCGAAGTGATATCGGCCGAATGTTCGGCCGGTTCCTGCTACGAAGTTACTATTTGGTTCGGTCGGCCCCGATCCTACACTCCTATACTCTTTCGAATATTGACTATGGTGCCGACCCAACTGAGCCGATCCGAGTTTTTTTTGTATTTTTCATTATTATTCGGTTCGGCCGTGTGTCGGTTCGATCCGATCATTCGCACTTTGCACTTCGTAGTAGACCCCCAGGGTCGTCGGATATAGTTGAAGTTTAGTAAGAAACTCATGGATATTTACCACATACGAATAAAATGAATATTTAAATAATAAAAATACAAACAAACAAATGTTTATTTATCAAATTAAATTTCATTTGAAAACATTCATCGTTCACTTGCAGTACTTGTGACACTTACATGAAATATTTGTTCTTACAAAAACTATGAATCGCATTTGAATCTACATACGTAAATCCTACTTTGTCGGCCCACCGGTCGAAAGCGCGGCTGCTAAGCGTGTGGCTTCAATCGTCGAGCAGTGTTATTGGGTTTTTCATTAGGAAATGCTTAGTAGAAAATTCGTTAATCCGTTTGCCGTTGCGCCAATCCGAAACATACTCGTACATCATAACTACGGACAAAAACACTAAATTCGGCATCAGAAAGGTCCGTAGCAATTACTTCTTTGAAAAAATATTCAATGTACAATTTGCTTTCCTTACCATATGTAAAGATATAGACCATTTCGAGACATATTTGTGTACTTACTTTTGAGGTGAGGTGAAATGCTTATCTTATCACAGGCGTGATGACATGTAACATAAAATAACGCAACCAAATGTTGACCAACATAACAAACAGTCACCAGCGACGATTTAGCGAACATTTTTTAATTAGTTATTGTAAACCCTGTAATGATACGCCATACCGTCACCGCAACCACAATTTCATAGAAATTATACCGCAGTGGTGCCGTGTTAATTACTACCACCTATATCGTGATTGTTTTGTTTCGAATTCAAGGGACGGACAAAACCAGAGCGTTCAATACCAATGCGTCCGCGACAGCGCGTGACGTGCAAAAATATGCGTTCATTGAATTTCGTTGGGATCGCGGTAGTCGCAGGACGGGACACAGTGTGAACCTAAATGTTCATATTAAACGACTGAGGACTCCCGTTCACGCCATTGCGAATGCTGCTTAAAGCACTCATTATAACAACATTGCAAAAATGCGCCAACGCACATTAGAACCCGCGGTGGGCACTGCAATATCTGTTGAAATTTTTGTTGCCATTTTTGTTTCTGACAGACACAACTTTTGAATTTGAGTTTGTACCGTTTCCACTTCAGTGCAGTGAGGCTCTCGCAAATTTAGGCGGGCCGCACCGCAACGCAACGTATTGCAAAAATCCTCCTAGATCACTTCCCTTCATTTTGTATCAACCATCGCACACTACAGGCGGGCCGCATCGCAAAGCAAAAAAGGTTGCCGCAAAAATACGCCTGGGGAGCGATCCACCCGTGCGTTGCGCTGCGACCCGGTGCGGCCCACCTGTAGTGTCTATAGAGGTATGAGGAACAAGGTGTAAAGTTCACTCATCCTCTATAGAAAAGGGAGGATGCTCCGGCCAGACGGGTATTGTGTCTCGAAGGCAATTGCCCAACGATTAATGTTGGGAAATTGTATCTATGCTAACTGCGCGGTAAACTCTGCTTGCGAGATGCAGGATTTGCGTGACGTCAGTATGACGCGTTGTTCACATGTGGCGTTGTAGATACCGCTACATCACTCCCCTCCGGAGACCGGAGGTCGATAGTGGGCTGAGTCTTACATCTTGCGATGCTTGCCAGGCCAGCTGAGGTTCCAGTGAGTCGGAACCCGTTGCCGCATAGTTCAATGTGAGTCGGAACTGTCTGCGGAGATGCCCCAGTGAGTCGGGGTGACGTATAATTCGCGGTGAGTCGGAACTGTCTGCGAAGATGTCCCCAGTGAGTCGGGGTGGCGCTGCGTTATACTCCAGTGCGTCGGATGTCGTACAGCGCCGGGTTGAGGCTGGCTGCTGCGTCGTCCAGGAGAGGGTGCTCTGCTTGTTGATCGGCCGAAAGTGCAGTGTGCTGTACCAAGGTTGCTGATGAGGCTGAGGGTGATGACCAGGTATGCGCGGACACTGCATGCTGGTATTCAGGATACCCGTTGAAGCCGTGGATGCTGGCTGGCTGGGTGGCTCGCCGCAAAGCTTGCAGGAGTGATGATGACGACGTTACGCTGAAGTATTTGCACGAAGGCTGCGCTAACGTTCTTACTCGGGGTCACCAGTATAGAGGTGTGAGGAACAGGGTGTAAAGTTCGCTTATCCTCCATAGAAAAGGGAGGATCCTCCGACCAGACGGGTGTTGTGTCTGGCGGGCACTTGCCCAACGATTGATGTTGGGAAGTTTGTATGCCAATTGCGCGGTAAACTTTGCTTGCAAGATGCAGGATTTGCGTGACGTCAGTATGATGCGATGTTCACATGTGGCGTTGTAGATACCGCTACATGTCCAAATGTCCAAAATATGTGCGCGAGCTACGCGAGGTATGCGTTGGTATGGCCATACTGAACGCGGGCTGTGGACACTACAGAGCATGTGCACCCGCTGTAACGTGGAAGATAGTGTGCAAGTTGACAGTATTAATTCCACCGTCCGGTGATCGACTTTTAGTCGTTCGAGCAGTGTGTTGAAAACAGTCAAAGACAATAGTGGCCGGGTTAATAATAATAATATTGTTTTAGAAAATTTTGCTATTTTTATTCAGATAAAGAAATGTATTTTTATAAATTTGCAACATAACAGAAACCAAACTTTGAAAAAATCGCAAGTCGCAAGCGAACGCCCGCCTTCGACATTTTGTTGCAAAATGAACTAATCACCGGCGATTTTTATCGACCTGTCCAAATGGGGTGGCTATTCAAGTGAGGCGATTTGGTAAGCGACCAGCTACACGGCGAAAATCGACCTAGTGTAAATCCCATATTATCGAAATTTACCTTCTATTCAAACGTACATAACATCCAAAATAAACCCAACATTCAAAACGAAACATTAGAGCTAATCACCATGCTACAGTAAATACAATGATGAGACGTTTTACAAAATGACTAGTTACGTTTAACCGCCACCGCATTTGTGCTGATATGTCTAGTAAACGGAGCGTGAAATCACATCCCTGGTGACTGCGAAGCTTCACAAAAGGAAATTGTTCTTGCCGTCGAGGTGATTGCTTCAGCGAGACATGCTATTATAATATTGACTTGGAAAACTTATACTTCAGTCAAACGTTTCCTGAAAAGTGTCCGGAACAAGAGTTTGGAGTTGTTTGTTGGAGTATAATAGAACTGTTGTGTACGTAGTAGCTTATATTGGATAACTCTCTGAGGGATTCAATCCGCAACGAGGTGATCCGGCAGAGATCTAAAGTTGTCGAAATATGTAGCTCGCAGAATAAGCAAGCTGAAATCGCAATTGGTCGGCCATATCAGGAGTAGACCCGATATCTATTGGGGTAGACGTGTTCTGAGTGGAGACCGCGGCAAATGAAAGGTTACTTATAGGATGCCCTCAGGTTAGGTGGACCGACGATCTTCGCGGGATGACTGGTAGAAGCTGGATGAGAGTTGCTAAGAATCGAGCTGAATGGCGTGCAATTGTTCGCTTTTATAATTTGTAACGTGACGATATTATCGTGAACTCCCATGTCGACCCATCACGATAGCACAGGGACGTAAAATGTATAAAAAATATATAAGTGCTTTTTTTTTTTTTTTTTCCGGATGGGAAATCATCAAATAACCCCTCCCGCTCTGGGTGGAGCGGAAGGGAGTGTCAGACTCTTACTGACTAAAACCCACCCATGTTCCTTCCTTCGCCCTTTATGTTCCGGGGCAGCGGTAACCCTTTCGGACAATCCCGCTGACCCGGCAGGCTTCGGCCCTAAGGGGCCCCTCTGATTATGCTGACATCTCTTTGAGGCGCGCGTGGAACACTTACGCGCCGTCCGGCACGGGCCTGGTCCTGATCGGGCGGTGAGCTACCCATTGCTCTCCATCCGCAGGCCCGCATATATATAAGCGCTTTGATATGCTTTTGAATTTCCGTCCACGATAACATTAAAACGTGCAGATATTTCCAAAATATTTGATGGACGTCCTCGATATTGGCGGCGATACCCTTGTTCACAAAATTAGTCAGCGCCTGACGTAAATTGACGTATTTTTAGTAGCCAATTTTTTAATCACGTCTAAACTTGTCTATGGAGTATCTTAATTGGACAGGATTAAACTAATATATTTATCTTCTGTCCTTTTCTTAATGAAATAGAAAGAAAAAGATGCACTGAACTTAAATTTAGTTTAGTTTGTGAACAAGGGAATCGGTGCCATTATCGTCACGTGACTTCTCACGTGACGATAAATAATGGCGATTATAAAAGCGCATATTGGAGAGGCCTATGTCCAGCAGTGTACTGCTGAGGGCTGAGGATGATGATACTTATTTAGTTTTAAAATAAATAAAAAATAAAAATAAAATCATTTTAATTCGAGTATCGCTGACTCATAATACAATTACAACACACACACACATTGTTACAATTTAGCATAGTTGCCGGTCTCTTTTAAATCTTGAAAGTGTTGTTGAAAACGCAAAGGCAAGTGTTGAACAGAATTGATGTTATACAACGTGGGGACAACTATATGATAATAAATAAAAAAATTGGTAATAATAGTATATTTTGAAACTATCAAATAAATCCAGAGAGAGCAGTGGTGACCCAGTGGTAAAAGCCGCGACTTACGAGTTGTAAGTCGTAGGTGCGAACCCAGACAGGCCCTTTACTTTGTATAAATTATTTCATCACCACTGCTCTCAATACGTTGAAGGAAAACATCTTGAGGAAACCGGCATGTCCTAGAACCAAAAATTCGAAGACATGTGACATCTACCAACCCGCACTGGGCCCGCGTGGTAGATTACGGCCCACTCCCTCTCACCGAGAGGAGGCTTGTGTCCCAGCAGTGGGAACATTATAGGCTGATTATGGTATGTAAATAAATCCTAACTTTGAATTTTAAATATATTAAACTAAATAGTAGTGATAGGCTGAATACAGATATGGGTTTCGCCTATTAACCAACTGGCTATAGTGACTAAACTATACTGGATATATTTCATTAAATATTTGTATGCAGACTAGGAACTTCATTAGATCTATCAGATTCAGATTCAGATTCAGATTCCTTTATTTGCTTAAACATGAGTGTACATACAATATTATGGAATAACAAAGCATGCAAGGTGTTATAATCAATGTCGTGCTAACATATTTACCATATTGTCATGGTGTGCAAATATTCATATATATATATAGTAATAATAGAACGACAAACATTGACATTGCTGACATAGTTAAAAATATATTTTTGAAATAAGTTTACGTATATATTGTCAAAATCAAAATTATCAAATCATTATCACATTTAAATATTAAGGTCAATTTATAAGAGGAGCATGTCAATTTAAAATGATTCCAATAAAAATTCATTAACATCATAATAGGCTTTACTAGCTAAAAAAGATTTAAGTTTTCTCTTAAAGAGTTCTAAGTTCAGCTCCTTCAAGCTATTCGGTAGTTTGTTGTAAATAATGGGAGCCATACAAAAAACACTCTTGCGCATAAGTGCAGTCCGAGACCTATGTTGACAGAGTTGACTGTTATCGCGTCTATTTATGTACAAAGTTTAAAATATTGTCGTATAGTCGTCTCAACATCGTATTTTATTGACTCGGTAACTACGATAAGATCACAATCAGATATGATCAAAGTTCGGTACCTACGTAGGAAAGTGTAGACGCCTGCATAAATAGGGTATTTACCTCTCACGCACAAGCCTTACAAAACCAATATAGAAATAGTCGTCCGAACGTAAATGCGAGATTAACAAACCTTTTATTTATCACAGGCGTTATTGTATCTCATTACAGCAGAAAAATAACAATAACCGGCATCCATATAATATTTTTTAAACAGCTCAGCAACATTTAAAATATTCCTGTTTTGTTATCCGGTAAGGTTTGCACATGACCGGACTTGCTGTATCAGCAATGTGTTGTGTCTGGCGATGACGCGTTTTATTTCCTGCGACCAGCGACAGGCCGCGCTATCTACATGATGCATATCAACCATCAATATTTTAAAACATCCTGTAGGTACATCGATCACGGGGTGTTTCGTTGAAAAATTTTCATTGTACGGCTATTGTGATTGGCTGGCTATTTTGTTGCAGAAAGATTTTTATTGTGATGTAGCCTTTCCGATTTTTGCTAGCGTAGCCTTTCTGATCAGCCTATAATGTTCCAACTGCTGGGACGCAGACCTCCTCTCTGTGTGAGGGATTGTAGCATTCGGAGCCTACTCCTCGGGGACTCCTAAATGTTGTCAACGTCTTGCCCCTACAGACGGTAAACTAAAATGGAACACGTGCTGTCGGGGGACACCTTCAAGAGCGAAGTTCCTTACACCATATTCGCACGCACACCCACTCGTATTTAGTAGAAAGAGAGAGAGAAAGTGTGAATTATATACGCGTTTTTAATACGTAATATGCTCTCATGAAGTTTTCGCCATCTTGGATATTCATTTTCATTGACCTCACTATTTTTCTACCAGTTTTCTCCTACCGTATGCCACGTTAAAGAACTTAGTTCAAAAAAAAAAACGTCAGGCTTCTAAAACAGCGGGGTCATTGTGTAACACACTAACGGTATGAATGGCTTTCATTTTGACGGTTCAACAACATTCATTGCGTTATTTACGTTGTTGAGTTGGCACATTTTTGGAACACGTGAAGCAATGGATTAGCAATATCCTTCAAAATTATTCAGATTCTTATTGATAGTGTGTTACGTAATTAGGGTGCTGGTCCCAACTACGTAGATGGATCCGAGTAGCAAACGCTAAACCACAAAGCTGTAATGTAAAATGTATGAAAATGTTCACAAAGGTATTCTGTAAATTACGTGGGTAAGAATTAACGGCACGGAAACCTAATTGGCTTTATTAACGGATTTCAGCTTTCCGATATCAATATTTGTTGAAACAAAACTAACTTAGGTAGCTAATTGGCAGAATTCAATTATAAAATGTACATGGAATATCGTGTTTCCTTGAATAGAAATATAAACCTTACTTACAGGAGTTTTCGAAAGATGTTTGTGTCTGTGATCTGTAATCTACACTAATATTATGAAGAGGTAAAGTTTCTAAGTTTGGATGTGAGAGGTTAAATACTTCTAATGGTATAAGGATGAGGGACAGGGTGTAAAGTTCACTCATCTTCCATAGAAAAGGTGGGATCCTCCGACCATCGTCGTGTCTGGTGTGCAACTGCCTGACGTTTGATGCCGGGATGTTTAATACATATATGCTAGTCGCGCGGTAAACTCTGCTTGCGCGATGCAGGATTTTGCATGATGTCAGTATGATGCGTAGTTCGCATGTGGCGCTGTAGATGCAGCCACATACTGTTCCGTTTTCTGACAGAAAGCTACACTATTGCCGAGTGCCATAGGGTATATTTTAAAGTATAGATAGTTGATTACTACGTTAACGAAGTCGCGACCAGAAGCTAGTCACTATGGACAGCTCACTTCAAGCTCACTTCATCTAAGTTTTCACGGTGAGATATTTACAGAATTGATCGGTTGGATATTTGTATTAAAACAATGATAAACTACACTGCCCCTTTTTAGAAGCATAATCAGCCTATAATGTTCCCACTGCTGGGACACAGGCCTCCTCTTTTCGAGAGGGAGTGGGCAGTAATTTACCACGCAGGCCCAGTGTGGGTTGGTAGATGTCAGATGTCTTCGAAAATTTTTGTTCCAGGACGTGCCGGTGCTCACGATGTGGTCCTTCACCGTTTTTGAGAGCAGTGGTGATGAAATTATTAATTTGAGAGCAGTGGTGATGAAATTATTTACACAAAGTAAAGCGCCTGCCTAGCTGGGTTTGAACCTACGACCTACAACTCGTAAGTCGGGGCCATTACCACTGGGCCACTACTGCTCTCTGTATGTATCTGGTGTATTATGTGTCTTTTAGTCTCTGATAAATAAATGTATTTTCTTTCTTTCTTTTAGAAGCAATAACACGGAAATAACTAAATGTCACGTTTTTCGAACAGTAGATGGGTATCTGTCTATTGGTCCGGATGAAGTATTGTTTCGTCTTATTAAAACTTTATCCAATAAAAAACTTACAAGCAATTTAACTTGGCTCCCGAAGAAATATATTTAGAGAGCGAACAGAAAACATTAATGGCAAATGAAGCTAATGTTTTGTGAAAAAGTGCGACTTAAACGACGCGCTTTTTAAGTATCGTTTTCCCAAAAAGATGTAAGTATTGGAAAAGTAACGGCTTTACTATAAAAACTTTAACACATGTTCAATGTGTGTCTAATGTCAGTGTTATGTCAAAGTCAATGTAATTACGTCGTGTTTAAAAGGTGTTTAGCCTAAACAACTGATAAACCCTGTTTTGTGGTAGTAAGGTAAGTATGCAGCTGTTTTAGGAAAAAAAAAATGCTTTGAAGAGCGTCGAAGCGTTTTTGACATTCATAATTATGTAGAATTAACTTACTATAACTCAAACACAAAGCATTTATTTAAATTAAAACAATTAAAGGCACTTTTGAATTGTCAAAGCGTCGGTCAGTCACAAAAATAAAGCTAGTAGCCCATTCTAAAGCGTAGTAAGTTCTTATTGAGAACAACGGGCAAGAAACTCCACAACACTCTTTTAAATTAAATTAAATATTGTTCAATATAACTCGATGTGCAAGTTGTATGTTGTATTCATAAATACGTACCAACACACATCAAGAGATTCGAAGTCAAAGGGTTTTGGCTAAAACTGTAATTTACTTCTTGTAACCGCTAATAAAAGCAGATGCTCTCTCAATAGATATGTGGTTGACTGCAGCTTTAGACTTAATAGACTGAATGTTCACGAATCGATGTCTGAACACGGATTTGCTTTACGATTCAGTCCAGACGTGGCTTTTCATATAAATAGCTGTCTTTATACAGCAAATCTTTACTTAAAATCATTTACCAAATAGTATTCAAGATTTAAAAAAATACTTTTCCAACTATTAGTATTTACGAGTAAAAGATATTATACTATTAAGGACTATTTCAATAGAATCTGTAATTTGTAAGTTAGATTAATTGACATCGCTGATTGTGAATACATTTGCACGCCACGTTATGGCAGGATATACTGAAACAAATTTACTGTAACACCTTATGATGGTACATAAGGTGTTGTAATTCTAACAAATAAATATTTTTGATTTGATTGATTTGATTTGAAAGGAACGGCTGCATAATCAGCCTATAATGTTCCCACTGCTGGGACACAGGCCTCCTCTCTGTGAGAGGGAGTGGGCCTTAATCCACCACGCGGGCCCAGTGCGGGTTGGTAGATGTTACATGTCTTCGAATTTTTTGGTGCTAGGACATGCCGCTTTCCTCACGATGAATTGGTTGAAATTATTGTAAAATAAATTGATGTAGTGCGTATGCGTGATGCCGCCATCTTGTTTTTCAGTACCTTTCGCGCACCCCTGTCAACGTCATTTGGGGGCCAAAAATCCTTGCAGCACTTTACCCATCGCGACTGCTAGATTTTTGGTTCTATTATCTTTACTAAAGGCTAATTTTTCTAACGCCGGATAATTTTATCGGTTAATAATTTTGAATTTTTGACAGTTCTTCCATACAAAATCTGTCAGACGTCAATTTTACTCTACGTATAAAAATTATCTGTCGATTGAAAAATCAGCCCTTAAACGTATTACTTTCTCTTTTTTTACTTTGACGTCATACATCTGCCATGTAATTTTACATTTCTGATCGTGGAAGTACTGCTGAAAAAAAAAAAAAATAGGTTAATGTGTATTAGCGGTAATAATAATTACACTTTACTTATTTTTTTGTCAGCAATACCTCCACAGATAACCCATCCTCATCATTGCTGTGAGTCCCTTGACGATAAGCACACATTTTTACTTTACCATCTGTTTGTAACCACAAAACCTCCAAGTTCTGTCCGGTCCACGATGAAATAAAAAACTTTCCTAAAATACCGTTTAAAAAATCTTAAAATATTCCCAAGCGAATTGCTTTTATAAATTCGCCTCCATTTTTCACCGGACTTAACTCCAAGCAAACATAGTTAATATATGAATTGCATGAAACGAGGGCCGTTAAACTCAAAATAAACATTGCTTTTCAATGGGCAACAAATTGCGAGGAAATAAAAATAAGTCTTTTAGTAAACAAACCCGGCAAGTTGTCAACGATCAAAGTAAGTTTCAACTTCAGTTTAGAAACGGCAGACCAGAGGGGCAATTCTCGTAATTTTAAGAACGTTCACAGTCTGATCTCAGTCGCAATCTGACAAAAATTACAATTTAAAAACAAAAAAAAAACTCCTACAAAAACTTGTGAATAGTTTTTGACATTGATTGTCGCTGAGATGAGATTGCGACTAGATTTTGAACGTTTTTAATTACGGGAATTGGCATTCAGAACTTCGGACGGGTGGTATTTTGGACGTTCATTTAAAAATTGTTCTGTTCTATAATTGGTTCCTACTGTTATTCAAAGTATGATGAAAATAATCAATTCAACAATATCTAAAACATACAGGCACTCACTTCAGTTACATCGTGATTAAATCTACAATCACAGTTAGGTATTTCAACCTCATTTCGGCTAATAGTTGCAAGATCTATTCATACGAAATAAGCAACAATTCTTTCCAATTTTCCATCCATTTGGTCTGAAAGAGTTCAGTTCAACACCCGTCGGAAAATGATCGTGTCATCGACGAACAAAACCGAGCTTATCGTGTATCGAATATGTCGGTTTAGACACGTCGGCTGAAGGATAAAGGTTGTCCAAAACGACAAACGACAGCTGGTCAACGCGACTGTACGTACAGTCGGACACAAACGCATGAGCGCGCTACGTTTTAATACGGACGTATATTCTGATGAAAAAGTGTTTTTTAAACGAGGTATTTGAATATGTAAATGGACTCTCGTTTCAACACTGTGCGGTGTGATGTTCGAATAATAAAATTAAATTCCGTGAAAATAACTAATGCAAAAAATTCAAATATTTTCGGATGACGCATTTAAGTCCTTCTTATTAAATCGGGATTTATTTTACCACTGATTCATCTTTAAACCAGAACATTTAAATGTTACTTACTCATTCAGTGGTATTTCAAGTACCAATTGGGCTCCCAAGCGAAATTATACATACAAATAATTGTATAATCGCAATTAATACAGACTATAACTTTATTATTATTTGAGGTTTTAATTTGATCTATTAAACCTTCGCTGTTATAAGGTAACATCATGACTCCTCTCGATAAAAGGAAAACAGAATATTAAAAAGTAGGCTTCTAAAGTTAAAATCAACAGAAAGGTTACGTTTTATATTTACAATTGGTGCAATCAATTAATTACTTAAAATCACCACCCGAGCTTTTCCAGCAAAAAACAAGGACTGCGTTCAAGTTTAAAATGTTCGTACTTAATACATTTTTGTTACAGATGGGGCATCAGAGAAAAGAAAATAAGGGGCAAATTTCGCTAATGCATTTAAAAGATTACTTAAGTCACAAGATTACGCTAAGCGGACTCTTAATTTAATTGCAGCTGAAAAGCTTTGCTACAAAAAGATTTAAGTAAAAGTTACTTCCAAACAAAGTTTCACCTAACTGCATTGTTCTACCAAAAACAAAACGGAGGTTGTCTTTAGTTTTAGCACAAGCTTAATGTTTAGCTTGATTAACACTTTCACGGACAATGAGATGAAGTTAACATACAGAAAATTACACTAAAATTTTTCGTACAAAATAATACCAACCCACTACATGACTGGCGCTATAGAGAACTAACGTCTAGAGATGCGTCGTCGCACACACAATACATGTACGGGAAGAGAGGTCTCATAATATATATTTTTTTGCCTTGTTTTCTGTCTTCTAGTCTGCAGTATTTTACATGGACCGACAGACTGCCTATCTGACATCCACAACCCAATTATTTACTGGGTAATACGATGCCCTTTGGTAAGACTGGTTGTCAGACTTTAGGGCTACTGACAACCCGTAACGACTGTCAAAGATCCACGAAAGACAGCCGGGACCAACGGCTTAACGTGCTTTCCGAGGCACGGAGGCGTCTTAATATGTGAAGATGGTCACCCATTCAAAGACCAACCGTGGCAAGCGTAGCTCAACCTGATCGATCGACCCATGCGGCTGTTGTTACTCAGCCACAAGCCCTTTTTTTTGCCTTGACACTAGAAAATGTTGAGTGCAATACGACACCGGATCACACGACTGCTTAGTAATGTACGCAAATTTACACGGCTAATAGGTGGTTTGTCTGTTTTGACTTGGTAAAATTAACTGCCTGTGGATGTAGCTTCATATCAAACACGAAAAAAAAATACGCCTCTGGCCGTGACGTCATTGAAAGTGTTTATATTGTATGTTTAGTGTTAGGCCAACTGAGTAATTTCTTTACCCATGTGGTTAGGCGTTCGAATGGTGTACGTTTTGCCGCACCCGTACTAAACGTCATTCCAATTAATTAATTGATATTACACTGTGAATATAAATGATTGAGGACCTAACGTATTGGAAAACTCATGTAATGTTCGCAGTTGGCACATTAACTTCACTTTGCTAAGGAAGCGTTTCATACATGAATACGAAACGTTTCTTTAATTTTCTTATAAGTTTAATGTACAGACGTCAGCACATCAAGCTACTACAATCTGTCAAATTTCTTTAATAGATTTTTAACTTTATTGCTGTAGCGTTAAGTTTCAAGGTTGATTGGGAAAACTTGACAGTTTCGGGTAACTTGACCTGCTGGCATCTGTACATAAACGTATAAGCGAACGCGAGCAATCGTTTCGTACGAATATTAACATTTAACTTATATCAATAAAGTTCACAATCGTATGAGACACTTACTTTACTAGGCATAGTAAAGTCAAAGTGCAATTTGTGAGTCTTGCCGAGTCTACGTCGTGGTCGTAGACTCGGGGGGACGTAGTGGTCATGTTTTGCCTTAGGCCAGCGTTACAGGCAGAAGAACTTCTCTTCTCATCTCTAGGAACATAATAAAAAAGCTCCATGAAAATCCGGCTAGGAATGACAACCGACACCAACAGCATAACATGCTTTCCGAGGCTCGAAGGGGTCTCGGTATGTAAAAATGGTCACACAACCGCGGCCCGAGCGGGGCAAACGCAGCTTAACCTGATCGATCGACCCGTGCGGCTGTCATTACTTAGCCACGAGCCCCTATTATGAAACACGAAGACTCCGTGAAATCGAACGTTACGAACAAGAAATTATGAATGCTCGTGTAGCTGTAGATAGAATACAATAGCATTTTTGAAAAGGCAATGTCAAAGAGGGCAGTTTTGAATACTTTCTTCAAGCGAAAACAAATATGTATTACGTTGAGTCTTAAATTACGTCTGGAAGAACAATACAAACCTTTTTTTATCTAAAGAACAATTCTTTAGAGGAAAAGGTTTTTAAAGTAGTCTCTTATTGTTAGGTAAAAATTCCAGAAGTTTGCTTTTCCCAAGTGATGTGACAAAGTAGATACAAATTCTCTTTTCTCGTTGAACTCTGAACGGGAGTTAATTTGTTTTCTGTTACACTGTAACTAAAACACTTTAAATAACTAAGTATCTCCTTCTTTTGTAAGTCGCGAGTCGCGTTGGGATCGGTTTCCAGATTAACCATTATCGTGGTTCAATATGAGAGCAAAGGTGGCCTATTGGTAACGGCCGTGACTTACGATTTGTAGGTCGTAGGTTTGAACCCGGACAGGCGCTTTACTTTGTGTAAATTATTTTATCACCACTGCTCTTAAAACGGTAAAGGTAAACATCGTGAGGAAACCGACATGTCCTAGAACCAAAATTTCGAAGACATATGACATCTACCAACCCGCACCGGGCCCGCGTGTTGGATTACAGCCCACTCCCTCTCACAGAAAGCTTGTGTCTCATCTGCTTAATTCGTGGTTTCAGTTTGCGCTTCGATGTCTCAGCCACTCTGTAAGCGGGAGACGCTCGATACTTCTCGATACTTTTTCTTTCTTTCTTTCTTTCTTTTCTTTCTCCGAGCGTCGGGAGTCGCGTGACGACTACCGGCCACCGTAGGCGCGGGCCTGCGGGCGGAGAGCAATGGGTAGCTCACCGCCCGATCAGGACCATGCCCGTGCCGGACGGCGCGTAAGTGTTCCACGCGCGCCTCAAAGAGATGTCAGCATAATTCGAGGGGCCCCTTAGGGCCGAAGCCTGCCGGGTCAGCGGGATTGTCCGAAAGGGTTATCGCTACCCCGGAACATAAAGGGCGAAGGAAGTAACATGGGTGGGTTTTAGTCAGTAAGAGTCTGACACTCCCTTCCGATCCACCCAGAGCGGGAGGGGTCATTTGATGATTTCCCCCCAGAAAAAAAAAAAAATGCCATTCTGTAAAGAAATAACTACTTTTTATACTATTAGTCATGGTAATTTTCTATTAATTATAATTGGAACACTGCAGCTTTGTTATTACAGTCTTGCAGAAAAGGGACATGTATTGGCCGCACAGTCGGTTTGTCTCTTACCAGAAAGTGGTCACTTTTGCGAGGTTAACGATCAGTCCATTCTCTGTGTAAAAATTAATTAATTCATCTTAAAATAAAATAGTATTGAACGATTTTGGTTTACCGTGTGTGTTCCGGATTGGCGTAAAAACGGCTGAATAGCTTGGGATGAAATTTAGCACAAAAGTAGTTTACAACCTGGATTAACACATAGGGTAATTTTAATCCCGGTAGTACGTTACCGTGGGATATTCATCGATATCCAATGGGGGCGAAGCAGCGGGCAAAAGCTACTTCTCTGCTGGGCAAAGGCCTTCCCTTTTTCCTTTCAAACCTCCCTGTCTTGAGCATTCTCTGGCCATGTTGGCCCTGCAAACCTCGTGAGATCGTCAAACCACCTTCGTCGTGGTCTACCTCGACGGCGATATCCTCCTTCAGGCGTCCAGTGAGTGACGATCTTTGCCCATCTCTCCGGGTACAGACGCCAGCACATCAAGCTACTACAATCTCTCAAATTTCTTTAATCGATTTTCAACTTTATCTCTAAAGCTTTAAGGTTCAAGGTTGATTGGGAAAATTTGACAGTTTCGGGTAGCTTGACCTGCGGCGCCTGTAAATTCGCGCAAAGCTAGTTCAGACAAAAATTTTATTTTGTGATTTTCCGGAAAGTCACAATAAAATGATTGAATTATTAAATTATTGACTACTGTTATTATGTTGTTAATTGTGGTTAAACCAATTAGCTCATTTTATTATTGAATTAGTTATCCTCTAGTGCAATAACCGGATTAACTAATCTAAACAGGTTAATTAGATGGTATATTAGTAAAGTAAATTAATATCTTATTATTACATATTACAACATTACGCCTGTAATCCCGGAAGGGTTAGGCAGATGTGTATCAACAGTTTATTTATTTTTTTTGTTTTCGCGGTGTAAATCCTCATGGACTTCCTCCATCGTGGGGGTGCCGGAGGGGTATACTCTTACCGGCTAAAACCACCTCGGTGTAACACTGGCCGGGGGTGCGGGATTCGCATAAGCATTCACCGCTTCCCCGACAGATCTCGACCCGCTGTTCCTCAGCGGGTCCCACCTGCTAGCCACCACCACAATGGTCGCACCCACTCTCGTGGCGCGCGTGGAACACTGCGGCGCCAACTCGGGCCTGTCTGGTCGGAGGACGGACGACCTATTGAATACCTACATTTCATCAGTTATGTTTAAGTCCGATGTAATAGGGGGCGAGCCTATCGCCATCAGCCGGGCACAGATGCAGACTCCGGGCTGCTACTGAGAAATTCTTGATGGAAAAACTTGTCCGACCTGGAAATCGAACCCAGGACCTGTTGTTCAGCAGTAGCGCTTGCGACTACTAGACTACGAGGCAGTTTCTTATTAGTAAACAGTTCAAATTCTTATAAATAAACAATTTGTTGATAGGTAATATCACTTATTTTGAATAAAATAATCTATGAGCACACTATCAGTAGCAATGGCTTTCATTTTGACAGTTCAACAATATTCATTGCGTTATTTTAGTTGTTGAACAGACCATTTTTTCTAACATATGAAGCAACGGATTAGCAGTATAATTCAAAATGATTCAGATGAAGCAATCTCCATCTTGTCCTTACTTTGATAGTGTGTTACGCAATTATGGTGCGGGTTCTGAATGAACTAGTTCTAAGTTTTGGTTTTAAAAGAATAAAGAAAGAAAATACATTTATTTAGCATAGACTAAAAGACACACAATACACCAGATACATACATCAGAAGGCCAGTTCTCGTAATTTAAAACGTTCAAAATCTAGTCGCAGTCTCATCTCGGTGACAAACAAATGTCAAAATGTAGGGAAATTAGACGTATTTTTGACAGATTGAGACTGAGATCAGACTGTGAACGTTCTTAAAATTACGAGAATTGTCCCTCAGACTGTGAACGTTCTTAAAATAACGAGAATTACCCCTCAGACAGCAACCAATAAAAATCAAATAGAACGTGTAAAGTACGATGTAAGAAAATAACAGGAAAGTGTGCCTCACGGCTGTACCAAAACGGCCTGGTTCAGCAAAAATGCCAGACAACTATAATAGTGCCTGACGCTGGTTTTCAACTGGGCCTGATGTGTTTTGATCTCACAAAACCAAAACTTCATTCAACCTACACGTAAAAACATTGTTTTTCCATTGCAAAACGTCTAAAACATGGCGCTAAAGTCAACCTCGTTATAGGTGAATTTGCGAACCATCGAGTAAACAGAAGCGGCTCTGTTAGCATTTTATTTTCTTCGGTAATTGAATCCAACGACACCGCGGGGCCTCTACTATCTGCGGATCGATTCTGTAAAAATCTCACCGTGAAAAGTTAGGTGAAGTGAGCTTAGAGTGAGCTGTCAATAGTGTCAATCCCTAGCATTAGTTGGAATGACAGCTCACACCATGCTCACTTCACCTAAGTCTTCACGGTGAGATGGTTACAGAATCGATCGGCTGCTCTCGAACATAAAATAATAGGTATTTACTTCTTGTGCACTCTGTAAAGGTATAATGTTTGTGGGTACATATGATTTTTATTTATTTACATGTCTAAGTATTTTTTGTTAAGAACAGGACAGGACTAAACTAATATTTATCTTCTGTCCTTTTCTTAATGAAATATAAAGAAAAATATGCACTGAACTTAAATTTAGTATATACAAAAATATACCTGAAAATAAAGAAGCGGCATTTAAAGTAATTTATTATTATTTATCACCTACGAGTCGTATATCGATTCTTCATCTAATAAAATCTAAGAACTAATAATTAATATTGCATTTTTTCCATCTCGTCTTGACATCTCTACCTTTTTCTACAAGTATCTGACATCCGGATTAACTATCATAAAGAAACTCTTTAGTGTTAATGAGCAAAAATTATTAATAATTACGCGGAATGCTATTAAATACGAAATGCATTTTCTTTACAAAACTTACAGATATAGATAAATGTAAATTTTTTACAAAGGGTGACACATTGGGCGGTTTTATCGCTAAGAGCGATCTTTTCCTAATCATGTCGTATTTTAATTAATCGTAATCGATTAGAAGAAGTTATTTATAATAGACATGGTAATCTCTTATATATAATCAATTAAGATACGATGCGGCTGGATTTAGTGTTACCTTCTATAAAGTTATAGAAGCCAGAACCCTACTCTAACAGTACTATAAAGAAAAAATGGCCGACTCTACATCAGCTGATTAATAAGAAAATGACATTCGACGTACATAATGTAACTGTGTAAGTGTTTAATGTAACTGAAAAGTGTGATGATTTGTCGCAACAGTAAATACTTATTTACACAAGGATCGTAGCTTGTTATCAGTCGTAAAAAGACTTTAAACGCCAAATCTTTTTATTTACGTCTGATAACGGGCTTCTGTTTTTTATTATGGAAGTATAAATAAAGATAAAACTTCAATAAAATCCTAAAATGTGAAACTAAATCAATATACATAAGGATTAAATTGAATGTTATGGCTACAGTTGTGTATCATTTGATACAGCAATATAATTAAATACAGAAGATAATGTAATTTCTCATATCATGTCACCTTATATTAGATTTATTGAAATCATTCAACTAAACCTATCGCAGTCCATTGCTGGATATAGGAAAGTCCCAGGCTACGCCACAACGCCCTGTCCTCCGTGTTCAGCATACAGTCAAGATTTATTTACTTTCCACAAACCCTGGAGCCATTAACAAGAAGATAGCAATGAGTTATACAGCTGTCTGTGTATTTGGTGGTCGGAACAATTCACGGTTAGTTAGCAAAGCAAACTCACCTGTACATAATTGTTTTGACCTCAGTCCGACCTGAAGTCGGGCAAACTCGGAGTTTCTAATTGAACGGCAGTTCAGAGTTGAACTCGATGTTTGCCAAACACTGGTCTTACACTTTCGTACGATTCAATAAGCGGCACTCCACATGAGTTAGTTCGGTACTTCACGAGTGCCTTTTGTTTGGGAATAAGCTCCTCCGGCTTATTTGCGGATGTGTGTGTGTTCGGAGAAACAATGGAGTCATGGGGTGTATTGTGATTAGAGTTGATAAAATACACAATATTGTACTTAAATACTAAGCCTATAATGTTTCCACTGCTGGGACATAGGCCTCCTCTCTGTGATAGGGAGTGGGCCGTAATCTACCACGCGGGCCCACTGCCGGTTGGTAGATGTTATATGTCTTCGAATTTTTGGTTCTAGGATATGCCGGTTTCCTCACGATGTTTTCCTTCGCCGTTTTGAGAGCAGTGGTGATGATATAATTTACACAAAGTCTAACTGGATTCGAACCTACGACCTATAACTCGTAAGTCGCGGCCGTGACCACTGGGGACAATATTGTACTGGTTATAAGTTAATGTTATCCCTTTGCCTTTTTCCAACATATTCAAGGGTCTGCTTCTTCCATAATATATTTATCAAAAATTCTATTAGCCTTCAAACTGTCATCTCAGTTGTCACCCCTTTTATGCCCCTTTTCGAGCCATTTGTTATCTTTCACAAAATCCATTCATCACCGTTTCTTTGATCTATATCTTCGTACTCTTGTTAATCGATTTACCTTTTCAATAAGAGCAGTGGTGGACTACAAACCGTCTTATTACAAAACGAAATCTAACTTTGATTCTATCTTAAATCTTTTAGCCAGTATTTTTATTTAGGACTTTATTTCGATTTAGGCAAAGTTCTAAATACTAAAATGACGACTTAACACCGAACTAAGCTGTCATTTTTCTATAATAATTAAGTTCTTTTTATTCAATAACTAGCTCGGTGGTTTAAACCTGATCTAAAGAAAAACCTTGTTTTGTAATAAGGAGGAAAAGGTTCAGTTTTAGATACTTAAAACATGTTTCAAAAGTTTGAATAATTAATAAGATATTGGTTGTTTATTAATTGCCTTCAGGAATAAAAAAAAAAAGGTAAAACGATAAAAACAAAATGATAATTTTGGGACCGTTCCCGTGGGATACTTCGGGTGAAGCTGCGGGCAAAAGCTACTTAGTTAGACATAAAATGTATTTTTAAATTATAAAAGTTCCCATTAACGTCAATTCCTTTCGAAAATATTGATCAATAATTAATTTTGAAAAATGTCCCAATAATTTTGTTGGTAATACTGTCGGTGTCACCAACAAAATTATTAGGACAGTTTTCCTTTGATGATAATAATTTAAACACGAAAAGTAACTTTGTGTTATGTCCTGAATAACAAATAGATAATTATTTATGAAAATGTGCCACAGTAGATTGCGATCATTCAAAATGCATTACAGAACTGACGGGAGGGCCTGATAATTATATTTCAATTATGAAATAGAATTAATAATTTTGCTTCGCTTCAATTAAAGTTTCATATGCCCAACGATTTATGTTGGGAAATTGTATCTATGCTAATTGCGCGGTAAACTCTGCTTGCGAGATGCAGGATTTGCGTGACGTCAGTATGACGCGTTGTTCGCATGTGGCGTTGTATATACCGCTACAATTATCATCATCTGCCTAACCTTTTCCCAACTATGTTGGGGTCGGCTTCCAATCTAACCGGATATAACTGAATACCAGTATTTTATGACTGCCCTATCTGACCTCCACAACTCAGTTACTGGGTAATACGATACCCCTTGGTAAGACTGGTTGTCACTTTCAGGCTCCTGACTACTCGTATCGACTGTCATAGATCCACGAATGACAGCCGGGACCAACGGCTTAACGTGCTTTCCGAGGCACTGTAGGGTCTCGGCATGTAAAGATAGTCACCTATCCTCAGACCAACCGCGGCAAGCGTAGCTTATCCTGATCGATCGACTTGCGCGGCTGTTATTATTTACCCACGGGCCCCTTAACTAAAGTTTCATATATATCTGTGAATGTGAGAACGTTGTAGGCCTTGAAGACTTGTAGACCATTTTCTATTTTACTAGCTTCTGCCCGCGACTTCGTCCGCTTGAAATTTCTTGTCCCCCGACCTACCCTACCTACTTCGTTTTCTGACTTTTTTTTTCTTTCTTAAGCACATATCGTTGTTCCACGCGCGCCTCAAAGAGTTGTCAGCATAATTTGAGGGGCCCCTTAGGGCCGAAGTCTGCCGGGTCAGCGGGATTGTCCGAAAGGGTTACCGCTACCCCGGAACATAAAGGGCGAAGGAAGGAACATGGGTGGGTTTTAGTCAGTAAGAGTCTGACACTCCCTTCCGCTCCACCCAGAGCGGGAGGGGTTATTTGATGATTTCCCACCAGAAAAAAAAAGCACATATCGTTTACTCTTTAGCGTTTCAAACCAACAGCCGTTGCTATTACATGATAGTGGAGTTACGCAATACGAAAATCGTAAAATAAAACAAAAAGCGATCAAAACGAAACCAATTAATCTCAATCATTTGCCGAAAATGTGTTACGCAATTAGGCTGCTGGTACTTATTGACAGGCCACACTGTCCTCCCATACCTATTGCCACTGTAATTTGAAAACATTGTAAAAGCTACATAATTATTTTTAAAAGAGTAACCGCGGAGTTTCTTGCTTGTCTCTTCTCCGTAGGAAACAACCAATTGGAATCGTGCACGTCATGCATTTCATAAGTGCCCATGTAGGTTTTTGTGAAATAAAATATTTAGATTTTGATTTAGGTACTTACGTGCTGTGTAATATAATAGGCTTAAATTTGAATAGGCTTTGTTATTGGTATGGAAATCGCAAATGGATTTAATTAAATGAACAACATAAAGATAAATTATTCTCAAAAGCGAGCTATTCTATGCAACGCTGATTTACGAGTCACACGTGTGAATCGGCACAAATAGAATATTGATTTGTTAGAAAATAAAGTCGAGAGTTATCGTCAGCACCCGCACCCCAATTGCGTAAGACACTGTCAATAACAATCTACACCATTTTGAAGGATATTGCTAATCCATTGCTTCATGTATTCGAAAAATTTGTCCGCTCAACAACGTAAACAACGCAAAGAATGTTGTTGAACTGTCAAAATTAAAGCCATTGATACTGTTAGTGTGTTTCGCAATCACCCCGCGCCGGTTGGGACGAAGTTCCTTTCGCTGTATATGATATAGTAAATAACAGGCGCAATAATATAAATTAGCAACGTTTGAGGGTAACTGTATGAAAACAGAGTTGCCGAAAATCGGGTTGAATAGCGTGCAATAAGAGAGGCCGATGTCCAGCAGTGAACTGCTACAGGCTGATGATGGGGAGCTTGTTGCGCCACTTCTTCTTCCCAGCGAAAGCACTCAGAAGTGATGAAGGGCGGGCGTTTGGGGGGACTGTCTTTTGTAATTTTGACGTTCGAAAAGTGCTGATTCTCAGCCTAATTTGAATAAATGACTTCTGATTTTGATGATATGAAAAAAACAAAAGTGTCTTCGACGGTCATTATGTTATTGGCCGTCGCGACACTTTCGCACTGTTTTCCGTCTAGCTATTATCATTCGCCAAGAGTGCATAGTATATGCGATAAGGAACTTGATTCCAATAAAAATGATAATAATTTTGTTCTAGACGATTGTGGTGATAACGATTACAATCATAAGTAAGTGCATATATCTAATCTATCTACTACTGGACATTGAGCTCCCAAATACCGATAAAGTTATTGATGACAGACGCGATAACGCTTACAAATACGTCTCTAAAAGACCTAAAAGTGCTGTGTTCATTACATGCCAGTAACTAATTACAAACAAAACACTGCGCGGATTACCGAAAGCAACAACAAAGCCGCATAATTGTGAATAGAGCCCGTATTATGGTATTATATCGCCATCCAGATCATTTGTACCAGGCCGAAATGAGGTTTTGCTGTATGTGCCATTAGGATGAATGCAAGCGAGTCGCCGATCGATTTAGAAACAAAGCCCCTAATGCCAGCTGGCAAGTCCGCCCCCAGATATCTAATGGAATTCTAGCCATGATCGCTCTAGTAGAGCTTTCGTTCCGTTCTTTCGATTCTCGGGAAATGGCTGTGAGTACCGTTATAAATGTGAAGGGTTGAAAATATCTTGTAAGATTCAATGTTTGCTTTCGAATCTTGCATTTGGTGTGGGTATAACGTTTATGATTTACAGATCCTTTTAAATCTGAATGTTTTTGCATCTGATTTGAGAAGATACTCTCATAGTACTCGTAATCCATACTTAGGTATATATAACACTAGCTTCTACCCGTGACTTTGTGTGCGTAAAATTTCTTGTTCCCTCGACCCACCCCGTCGCGTCGCATCGCATCGCCTGAGACCTGAAGAAGGACGGAGGGAACTATCATTAGAGATATTTTTTGAGGTATTTAGGAATTTTTGGAACTGCTAAAGCAACATTATTCGTACCCAGTATCTAAAGAAGAATCTATCTTTTACCTTAATGATATCAGAAAAGTGAACAGCAAGAGGTGATGGTGCTTCGTGGTGATGGTATAGCTCTCTCTGCCTTTCTTATTTTTCTGTATACTTCGTTATTGACGTAATGTTCAGAATATGCTCTTGTGGCTAAGTAATAACAGCCGCACGGGTCGATCGATCGGGTTAAGCTACGCTTGCCGCGGTTGGTCCATGGATGGGTGACCATCTTCACATACCAAGACCCCTCCGTGCCTCGAAAAGCACGTTATGCCGTTCGGCTCCGTCCCGGCTGTCATTCGTGGATCTTTGACAGTTGTTACGGGTCGTCAGTAGCCCGAAAGTCTGACAACCAGTCTTACCAAGGGGTATCGTATTACCCAGTAACTGGGTTGTGGAGGTCAGATAGGTAGTCGCTCCTGGTGAAAAACTGGTATTCAGCTGCATCCGGTTAGACTGGAAGCCGACCCCAACATAGTTGGGAAAAGGCTAGACAGATGAGGCAGATGATGATGTTCAGAATAATAATAATGTTATACTTACTGTCAGCTGTGAAGCTACCTTATATAGGGTGGCAGGAACATCGACGCGCAAATCGAGACCATGAATTCAGCACATGATTAAAGAGTGCAGAGATTTTTAGCCGATTATCGAAAAAATAAAAACTGCCGTTTCATTATGCTGAGCAATGGCCGTTTTGCGTGGATGTGACGCATGGTTTCCCCCAACTCAACTTGTTATTATATTTTTGTGTTTGTGTTCTTTTTATGCGTCATGTTTGCCGCAAAACGTATTTTCTTTCTTTCTTTCTTTACTTTTCATAGAAGAGTGACATTGTCGCTTCTTTTTGCGATTATATGGTCGCTTCTTTTCACAATTACAAAGTCGCTTCTACTCCCGATTACATGGTCGCTTCGTTTAGCAAATACAAGGTTGCTTCTTTTCGCGATTTCATGGTCGCTTCTTTTTGCGATTTATGGTCGCTTCTTGTCACAATTACAAAGTCGCTTCTTCGATGACCTTCGCGGTCAAAATATATGGTAATTTTTGTGATCAAAACGGACGAAAAATTTCAACGCGTGAGGGTTCAAAATCATGTACTGAATTCAGTAACCGGTTGAGGGTCGATGTCGCTGCCGCACTGTATACTATAAATAAAACTCTAACGTTAATGACAAAGTTTAACAGTGTCACATCCGTCATCATCAGGTAAGTGCTGCAACTGTTGTTCTAGCGTAACGTGGACAATGATGTTTCCGATTTATTTTAATAAAGTAAACATCATTGTCGGAATTATCATTGTCCATGTCACGCTAGATCCTGTCACGGTCACATTATGTAGTTACCGTGCGCAATTATCGAAACACGGAAATCGCATAAATCTCTGAATTATTTGAAATGTTATTATAGATAAGTAGGTGTAATCATAGGACAGATAGAACTGTAGGTAATTGACATTAATGTATCAAAACGAGATTTATTTACTTAATCAGGATAATCCTATCCTACTTCCTACTAATATTATAAATGTGAAAGTTTGTATGGATGGATGGATGGATGGATGGATGGATGGATGGATGGATGGATGGATGGATGGATGGAGGAATGGATGTTTGTTACTCTTTCACGAAGTATTTTTTTTGGCACACACATGGTTTAGAACCAGGATTAACATATAGGATAATTTTTATCCCGATTATCCCACGGGATGGAAACTTATGCGGGTGAAACCGCGGAGCGAAAAAACGTCCGCGTCGCTGTCAACAGGAACAGTGTCCAAAAGCTGGCAGAATTACCACGTTGTATGGCGATGCAAATTCTTTGGCCAAGAAATAGGCCAGCTCTCTGGTCACGTGAAGAGTCGACTAACCGCTTGGCGATATCACGAAAAACTAAGTGGGCGCTCGGACCCCATGGCCCTAGTGTTTCAACCCCAAACGGCCCGAACATATAACTCCCGATCAGGTTGGAATATTTCCGCCGTTTGAGGTTTTCTGCGTCTGCAGCAGCCGCCCCAGCACAGCCCACCACGCTAGGAAGATGGGATGGTGCAAGGGTGTCGACACATGTTGCATCCCACACCAAAGGTCTGCTTAACTTCCAGGGCATTATCGGGGGTGCGGCGAATGGACAAGTATCTCCCGGGCCCCCGACTCATGGTACTGGAAGGAACAGTGGGGTTTTAGTCGTAGGAGTCCGACATAACCCTCCGTTCTTCCCAGATAAAATTTAGATTTTTAGATTTCATCATTTAGATTTCCCCACGATAAAAAGAAGAAGGCATTTTGGTCATGCCGTCTGGTCTCTTTCCATCGTCGTATTGTCAGGCCGTTGGGTTCTAAACAGCTGGCACCCCGGCGGTGACAAGAGCACGACGGATGATGTCATTAATATGTCATGTACTTAGTCGACTTACGAATTTTTCTCCGTTTCGGAGATTAGCTGGAACAAACAGACAGACAAAAATAAAAATAAATGTTTTTTTTTGTTAATGATACCGTATATATTTTCATATGTATTTAGTAAAAACAATACATACAGTATTTTGACATTACAAACAGACACTTCAATTTTATTTATGCAGTATGTATGTATATGTGTATAGATAATACCAGCCCATTTGGTCCTACTACAGGGCTAAACCCTTCTCAAACCAAGAAGGCACGAGCATTGATCACCACGCTTGGTCAAGACGGGTTGACGATTTGAAACTTTTATTGCCTATATACATAAGTCCGGGTTTCCTCACGACGTTTTCCTTCAACGATAATAGTATTTTATGTCGAAGATAATCTCGAAAGTACATAATTATGTAGGTACTGAAAAAGTCACATTGGTATATGCACGGATTTTGTCTTGTTTTGCATTTACACGTGTCACCGTATAGTGTTGTTTACTAACAAAGAAAAGAAAGAAAGAAATACATTTAATTGCGGCAAACATGACGCGTAAAAAAGAAATTAAAAACACAAAAAAAAACAAACAAGTGACACTTAGTTTTAGGATTATGTTACTAGCCCTATGTCTTAGCTCGAAATAAAGGTTTTTTTAATTTGAACTCACAACCTCAAACATGAGAGGCGAGACCTTAACCACTGGCCCATGACATTTTTATTAAGTAATAAAAAAAGGCCCAAAAGCAAGTCCAAATTCTCAATAACTTGAAACATAACTACAATAACTTTCCTAGAAACCATTTAGTTACAAATAATTACAGCAGTAAACTTGAAATTATTTCGTTTACCTACGCACGAAGGCACTGAAAATTAACTTCAACGACTACATCAAAGTACATTAAAGTATTCTGGTACAATCACAAACAGCGATGTTTGTAACATGGGTGTGCGCGTTGTAACTCAAGATGGTGGACGACACGTTTCTACACACACACAGTACATTTCAGTTGCGTCTAGCGCGTGACGAGGGTTGAGATGTTCACGATATCACCCTCTAAACTTTCATAAGGACCAGAATGCAACGTAATACGTGTCGTTCACGTAAATGGCGGTGAATGTACTATATTGTATGTAAGTGCTACGCAAATATAGCCCTGGAGGCGGTAAACTGTTTTTATTGTTGTTTAAGTGTGTTCAATGTTTAAGAAATGGAACATAATGGTCATTGCTTTAATTTTTGGGGTAATAAATTTAAATAATGTCTCTTAAAAGTAAAATATGTTAACAGTTATTATTATTGATTAAATTAAGTCCCAAGTTCAAAGGTAGATGTGAAAATGAGATAATATCTGGGCGCACAGCAGTGCCCCCGCCAAAACGAGCCAAAAACAAAAAGCAGGGGCACTACCGACATTTGCTTGAAGCGTTTTATCTTATTTTCAAACCTTCATAGCTTTGACCTGGATCATTCTAGAGAGCTCAATAAGGATAAGATGTAGTTAGCAGACTTATAAGCACACTAAGTTTAATTTGTCTACCGAAATTACGTCGATTTCGTCACTTCGTTCACGTCGGTTCCTTTGAACTATTGTATTACACAAAATAAAAGACCAGTGACTTAATTTCTTACCGTAAGTCCATCGGGGTGTCTGTGTGAAGGCCGAGAAACGTCCAAGCTGTATATTTTGACCAAGGTGGTGAGGTTTGTAGAGTTGAGCATTCTAGAGTTAGGGCCTTAGGGGCTTGTCTCTACATTAGATATAATTGTTTAACAGTGAAAGCGTTAATGTAAGTCTTGGCAACCTACTTTACATGAAATGTTTTTTGGTAAGTAGTTATTGTTACAGTGTCCACTTTAAAATGTGAGTAGAACTCGGCATCAAACTGCGACGTATCCATTGCTTCATTTGTCTGAAAATTACGTCTGCACGCCAGCGTTATAACGCAATGAATATTGTTGAATTGTCTGAATGGGGGATTGTCATTGTGAGTGTACTACGCAATTAGGCTTTGAAGTTGTGGGTTTCTGAATATAATAGAACAACTATTTCTATGTACACCATATTAATTACAGATATAAATGCAATGTGTATGTGTATGTGTGTGTGGTGTGTGTATGTGCATGTGTGCGCGTGTGTGTGTGTGTGTGTGTGTGTGTGTGTGTGTGTGTGTGTGTGTGGTGGTGTGTGGGGTGTGAGCAAGGGTGTTTGTGTGTATGTGAGGGTGTGTGTAATGTGTGTATGCATTAAGTACGTACCTACTCGGTTGAAATGTTTGAAGTGAAAGCTAACGACTGCGTAAGCGCAAAGGGCGCACTTTGTGCTCTTTCTGATTATTGAAAGAAACTGATCGGTCACGCTCGTATCGGTGACGCTGAATAGCTATAGTCGGCGGGTGATGCTATAGAGGTATGAGGAACAGGGTATAAAGTTAATTCATAAGTTAACTCATCCTCCATAAAAAAGGGAGAATCCTCCGACCAGATGGGTGTCGTGTCTGGTGGGAAACTGCCCGATGATTAATGTCGGGACGTTGTATATATGCTAGTTGCGCGGTAAACTCTGCTTGCGCGATGCAGCAATTTGCGTGACGTCAGTATGTTTCGTAGTTCGCATGTGGCGGTGTAGATGTCGCTATAACGCCTTTACCGATCGAATCATATAAGCTTACACTTCTGTAGTATAGTCATACGCACACACCCTCCTTTTTATACCTTTTCACTAAACAGCACATTGCTTGTTTACTCTAGTAAAATTATTCATGCAATCCCTCAATTCGAAACTTATTAGTTCCCTTGTTATTAATAGATTATTTATTCACGTACTTGCAGCTAAAATTTATAGCGTTTAACACGCTATCGAGCGATAATGCTTATTTTATTATGAAGTTGCTACTTGTGCGATTAGGAAGTTGATGCCTACTAAAGTCAGCGCAACAATTTTACTACACTGTTGTTGAGGTGAAAGCCGCGGTAGACCACCAACTCATAGGATCATAATGGCGCTACCATAATACATAAAATACTATCACCCTTACATACATAACATAATCAGCCTATAATGTTCCCACTGCTGGGACACAGGCCTCCTCTCCGTGAGGGGCCATAATCCACCACGCGGGCCCAGTGCGGGTAGGTGGATGTCACATGTCTTCGAATTTTTGGTTCTAGGACATGCCGGTTTCCTCACGATGTTTTCCTTCAACGTTTTGAGAGCAGTGGTGATGAAATAATTTACACAAAGTAAAGCGCCTGTGTGGGTTCGAACCTACGACCTACAACACGTAAGTCGGGGGTGATAACACTGGGCCACCACTGCTCCTGTCACGCTTATAATCCCCGAAAAGAAAGGAGAAAGAAAATATGTTTATTTGTGGTAAACATGACGCAGAGAAAGAACATAAACACAAAAATGAACAAGGGTTAGGCAAAGGTGCACCTACTATAGTATGTACCCCCACATTTTACCCGTTATGTGTAAGATCCATGTAAGGGCGAGCCTCACCATCTACCCAGCCTTTTCCCAACTAAGTTGGGGTCAGCTTCCAGTCTAACCGGATGCAGCTGAATACCAGTATTTTACCGACTGCCTATCTGACCTCCACAACCCAGTTATTGGTAAATACGATACCCTTTGGTAAGACTGGTTGTCAGACTTTCGGGCTTCTGATGTCGACTGTCAAAGATCCACAGCCGGGACCAACGGCTTAATGTGCTTTCCGAGGGGTATTGGTATTTAAAGATGGTCACCTATCCACGGGTCGACCGCGGCAAGCGTAGCTTAACCTGATCGATCGACCCGTGCGGCTGTTATTACTTAGCCACAATTCCCTAATAAGGGCGAGCCTATTACCATCAAGCGGACACATTTCCAGACTGTACTGAGAAATTCCTGATGGAAGAACCCAATAAAACTTCGTTCGACCTAGGAATCGAAATAGGGACCTCGCGCTCAGCAGTTTGTGCCTTACTACCATTAGACCAACGAGGCCGTCCATGCTTATTCAATAGTCATGAAAAGCTTAAAACTAATACGTAACGTTGTATCTGTAAGAATATAACTCTTTCCACTAGAGTAGAACAGAAGCAGTCTTTACGAATAATCATATCACAGTGGCGCCGATTCCCTTGTTCACAAACTAAACTAAATTTAATAAGATGCACTGAACTTAGTTCAGTGTTCAGAAAAAGATGCACTGAACTTAGTTCAGTGCATCTTTTTCTTTCTATTTAATTAAGAAAAGGACAGAAGATAAATATTAGTTTAGTCCAGTCAAATAGTTTAGCGCCTGACGTAAATTGACGTATTTTTAGTAGCCATGTTTTTAATCATGTCTAATTTGTTTGTGGAGTATCTTAATTTGACAGGACTAAACTAATATTTATCTTCTGTCCTTTTCTTAATGAAATAGAAAGAAAAAGATGCACTGAACTTAAATTTAGTTTAGTTTGTGAACAAGGACATCGGCGCCATTACCTTTTAATGCCTTTCCGAAACTTTTCCTTTAAAATATTCGTCCAAACTCGACAGAAAAGTGTTACTCGTTTGGAAAACTAAAATTAAGCCTTTGACTAACTAAAACAGAACCTAGGTAACTAGTTTATCTGTGTCTAGACCAAACATTAGCCCTCTCAAATAAACTGAAACCCTTATTTGTTTACAGTTGAACTTTACTTGTTACTAGTATCGATTTAGCAAACAGAGGGCGCTTGTAACATTTTCATTTTATAATTTGTAAGGAACTGGAGGGGCCACGTTAAAATGTCAACGCAGATGCAACTAAGTACTACGTCTGCACTTAACGCAATTTTGAGACGCGCAAACCGAAATAATACAATTAATGAAGTGGAAAGTTTTAACCGTGAACAAAATTATAAGATAACGAAGTTTCACGAACCTTTTAGAATTTAATTTTGAATTAAATAATATTATGTTCCAGTGCATTCACGACTGATTTGCCCATATAAAAATTGTTATCTACATTTCGACTCTATGGCTAAATAATAACAGCCACACAGGTCTATCGATCAGGTTAAGCTACGCTTGCCGCGGTTGGTCTGTGGATGGATGACTTTCTTTACATATATACTGAGACGCCTCCGTACCTCGGAAAGCACGCTAAGTCGTTGGTCCCGGCTGTCATTCGTGGATCTTTGACAGTCGTTACGGGTTTTCAGAAGCCCAAAAATCTGATAACCAGTCTTACCTATAGGTATGGTATTACCCAGTAACTGGGTTGTGGAGGACAGCTAGGCAGTCGCTCCATGTAAAATACTGGTATTCAGCTGCATGCGGTTAGACTGGAAGCTGACCCTAACATACCTATAGTTGGGAAAAGGCTAGGCAGAAGATGATTTCGTCTCCATGAGTTTTCCACAATTCAATATATATATTGGGCAAAATTTAGGTACACTTGTAGACTAAAAGCAGTGATATTCACAATGTTAACACTAGAAATAAGGACCAACTATGTGCCCCCTTTCATCGGCTTCATATGGGTCATAACTCATTTGTTGGGCTTGGTATAACCTTTTATAACAAGATACCATCTTCTTTGCTAGACTTTTCTTTTAATGCGTTTAAGCTCAAGTAAAAGCCAACCGTTGTTCAAAGGCATACTATTCCATCAACGACTACTTACACGATAAGAATAGTTGGTCGCCCTGATTAACTCAAGACAATGTTTATGTTCTTTCTCCAGAATTAGCTTACTGACAGGTTATATGAGTTCATATATGTAATTCTTTATTTTTATTTGACTGTACCTATAAGTCAATTCAGTTTAATGTATTATTGATATAATCTACTCATTTCAATGTTTTTTTTTAATGAGTTGATTGCAATATGTGGTTAGCTATTGACCTCGACGATTGATCATATTATTCTTGCTTGAACAACCGGCAGCAAGTTCGTTATGCTCCCTTAGATGTCACTGCTTGCGGTAGCGTCGGGGGTCGGGTTGCCTCCTTCCCTCAAATATGGCGAGGGGGGTAATGGCTGATCTTTGCGTTATGCTCGTGAACGGGTGCTACTTGTGGTGACTGGTCGTCTTGCTGACCATGGTTTTATTGTTGTTATTAGTATTAATTTATTTATTTATTTTACTTCGATGGTTCTAGTTTATCATTTGTGACTTCAAGTGAAAGCTATGTGAACAGAACTCGGCAATGAATAAATATGTAAGCTGTCACGCCGTTTATGCCTGGAGGCTTTTATTTAGGTAGTAAGTTTTTATTTACATTTTAATTAATTATTTTTTAGCTTGAGTACGTATAGTTTTTTTGGCTAGCTGACATATGGCAAATAACTTAATTTAATGTTCTGTGTCTTGTAATGTTAATTACTTAACAGACCTATTATTGTATACCATCAAGTATTTTCTAACTGAACAGACAGCTGTGCTGCTGGGGAGTTTGTTGCGCCACTTCTTCTTCCCTGCGATAGCACTAGGAAGTGGTGAAGGGCGAGCGTTTTTCGGGGACTGTCTTTTGTAATTTTGAAGTCCGAAAAATGCTGATTCTCGGCCAAATTTAAATAAATGACTTTTGATTTTGATTGAAAAACAGATTTTTCTGAAAGGATAGTCTAAAGTTTTCAAGTCGAATGATTTGATACTTACTTAAAATAATTGTTTGCGACTGAGTTCTAGTTTTTCTGTAAAATATTCCATATCGAATCCAGAATAAATCTACCCATCGAAGGGGATTTAGATTAATGATACATCATTACATCTACATTGATATCCTTGTATACTAATATCATAAGGAGGTAAAATTTGTAACTTTGTATGTAGGGGGGTAATCTTGGGAACTGAAATACTTGGGTCTGATTCCATAAATTCTTTTACTAGTGTGAAGTTACAGTATTGCCGATTGTCATAGGATATATTTTATGTTAAACCAAGAAAGGAGAATGACCAAAAGTCGTACTAAAAAGTCTCATGCATCAAGATCAAAATATTATAGTAATCCTACTATCCTACTTCCTACTAATATTATAAATGCGAAAGTTTGTATGGATGGATGAATGGATGGATGGATGTTTGTTACTCTTTCACGCCAAAACTACTAAACGGATTTGGATGAAATTTGGCACACAGATAGTTTATAACCGGGATTAACACATAGGATACTTTTTATCCCGATAAATTTCCACCGCGAAACCGCGCGTGAAACCGCGGGGCGCAGCTAGTTATTTTCATATTTTTTTACGACATTACGCGATTTGATTTTTGAACAGGGAATTTAATTTAAAGTAAAAAATTGTTGATATTGTTTCATTCCCTTGACGTTCCGTTTCAAATGATATGATTAATATAACCTTGAATTTTTAAAGTGTCATGATCACGTCTTTCAAAAAACTTGTAAAAATACCCTTTGCCGATTCTACATTAATTAAAAATAACTAGAATACAATAGAATATAGTTTTATTTTAATTTAAACGATTATCATTTTTTTAGAGAAACAATAGCAGTTCGTGTATGACATGTCAAACAAAATAAAGTACATACCTAGTTTTTAGGTTATATAGAATTTTTTGAAAATATCCGAGACCCGGTTTTTTTTACAAAAAGAACTTTTGTAGGAGTTTACAAGAAGTTTGACTTTGAAGCAGCATGGTACGGGATTCCATCGCCAGGGTGTCACCACTGTGTGGATCGCCCGGCGGACACGGTGGAGCATACGGTGGAGGTCTGCCCGGCTTGGGCGGAGCACCGCCGCGTCGGCGATCGGCGGCGGCGATCTCTCGCGTCCGGCCCTGGTCCAGGCCATGGTACGGAGCGAGAGTGCATGGGAAGCCGTAACCTCCTTCTGCGAAGCAGTAATGCTCGCAAAGGAGGAGGCGGAGCGCGTGAGGGAGAGGCAATCTCTGCTCCCTCACACCCCTAGTCGCCGCAGGAGACGCCCTGGACGTTGGGAGTCACTAGCCGACTCCCGGACACCGTAGGCGCAGGCTTACGGGCGGCGAGCAATTGGCAGCTCGCCGCCCGGCAAGGACCAGGCCCGAGTCGACGGCGCGTTGTGTTCCACGCGCGCCTCAAAGAGATGTCAGCACGAAGTGACGGTGTCCGCTAGGGCCGATGCCTGCCAGGGCCGCGGGTTGTTCGAAAGAGATACCGTAGTCCCTGGCATAGGCAACTGAAGGAACACGGGTGGGTTTTAGTCAGTAAAAGTCTGACACGCCCTCCTGCTCCGCCCAGAGCGGGAGAAGTCATATGATGATTTCCAACCCAAAAAAAAAAAAAAAAAGGTACGGGATTCCATGGGCATTGTCATTTCACAGAGACGAAGTCGCAGGCGGAAGCTAGTATTATATATTTTTCCAATTCTTTACCACACTCTATGATAACAAATGAGTTTTCCTCAAACTTTTTTAGGTATTAGATGCCTTAAAAACAATTGAGAAGCGTTTATTGTATCAGGAAGGAAAACATTTTCAATGAACAGTATCGTATTTTGATCACGTTAACGTCTTTGTATTGATGTCTAAATTAAAAGTATCTAAGTATCGGTACCGGTATCGAAACCAATAACATTATACTGTATACTAGTATTGAATGCGACATGTTTGTTGTCTGGCTCGAATTCGATTTCCGGGTCGGGCAAAATGTTATTGGGGTTTTGCATCTGGAATTTCTCAGTAGTAGCCCAGAGTTTGGATTTGTGCCCAGCTGATGGCAATAGGCTCGGCTTCTGTTACATAGAACTTAAACATAACTGGCCAAATGTGGGTGTACTATACAGGTACCTCTGCCTATCCCTTCGGGGATTACAGGCGTGATGTTATGGTATGTTTACCCAAAATATAAGGGCCCACATAGAGGGTCCCCCTCATAGAGAGGCCTCAGTCCCAGGAGTGGGAAGGCTGATTAAGTTGTAGGATTCATACAAACACTGCGGTCAAGCGTCCTGCGTTCTCAAGTCAGAACGCTGCAATCAGTCTGTGTACTTGTCTGCACTATACAGGCTGTAAAAACCTCCATCACATAGCCGTTATCTATTCTGTACATCAAACCAAATAATATTAAGCAAAAAATATTGCTGGGTTTTATTTTTGGTAAGTGTACGATAAAAACTGTGTTTATGACCCATAAATACAGTGTTTTTCGTTCGTTATATGTAACGGTATAGAATTTGTAGGGGTATATAAAGATAAGTTATAACATTTAAAACTTGTTTTAATGACAAACAATGGAACTTTGTCCTTCAATATCTCCGTAAACAGGAGGTTCCCCGCTGTGGTCCAGTAGGCACAAAAGAGTGTTCAGAATAACTAGGAGGGTAATTGCGTAACACGCAATGGCTTTCATTTTGACAGTTCAACAACATTCATTGCGTTTTCACGTTGTTGAGCAGACACATTTTTCGAACATATGAAGCAATGAATTAGCAATATCCTTCAAAATGATCCAGATTGTGATTGTGTGTTACGCAATTAAAGTACGGAAGTACAAGTGACACTCGGCTTCGTTAAGCGTGTTTAACATCCGTTTTAATTAACGTTTCTTTGTGTAAAAGTAATCACAAAGTAAATATTGATTGGTTGATTTACAAATGCGACTATATCAAATGAGACAGGCCAATTACTATCATGATGGAATGTATAATTGAATTCTAAACGCCACAGGCGTATTATTAAATTGGTTTATTAATAACATTAATAGTCAATTTCATTTACAGTTTCAAATGTCTTTTCATATTTTTACTTGTTATATAAATAGGATTTAATGACTAGCTAAAAAGGACTACCAGACGTACTGCAGGTTACCATCCGCATTTGGTTGACATCCTGACCAGTCTTACTGAGCGCTTCTCCTCCACATTTATTATGCGCACATCCAAATTGTCTGCCAGCGTCTGTGTTCCCTTCCACCTTTAACCCCCCTGCCTATAAAGCCAGAGTGAACAGGCATCTTCTAGGCACGCTCATTACATCATAGACTTCATCCGTCGGTTTCCATCAGGCGTGATCGAGGTCAAGAGCAGGACCATTCAGCAATAAAAAAAACTAATTACAAGACAAACGTTTACACAAACAGTTCAGTCACAGTTATTTAACTCTAATTTTGTGTATGTGAAAAGTGATCTTTTCTCTTATCTCATTGCAAAAAGATTCCTGGTGGGTTGCCGCTAGGCTTACTGTCTAAAACTGTGAAAGGACTATAGCTGTGCCTTAGGTAGGAACTTGTTTTTCCGATTGGCACAATAAACAAATAAATTGGAAGTGTTTCCTATGAAATAAACGCACAGACACAGACAAAGAGGCGTTATGTTTTATGACGTATACAACATGTCCCGAAATTAACGCACACCACCACATCACATCACATCTTTATTAGAATATTATATTATAAACATACTACCTGCCTATACTTACCTGCTGACTTTTTTACCGTCTGGACAAAAACAGGGTATAATAGGTACCTAAACGGAGTAGAAGCCTGTGGCACATAAAATCTTTTTATTAAAAAAAAAACCTAAAATGAAATTAACTTATTAATAATATTATATATACTATTACTTATTTTAAATTTTTTATTTAGTATAACATGTTTTGTTATACTAAATAAAAAATAAAACAATTAAATCGATAAATACCTAATATAAAAATTCAACTTATAAGTAGGCACTCCTACTCTACACTCGGAAATAATCAATGAATTCGTAGCGACATTCAATCCTTTTATTGAAGTTATCGTTGGCTTTAATCAAAGGATTGTAAAAACGCAGTTTCTTATTTTATTTTTTGTGAAAAAAAACCTTACTAGGCTTCTACTCCCTTCACCTTTTACTTAAGTAGTTTTAATTATTTTTTGGATAAAAAAGACCTATATTAAAAATACAGAAATCGATTCAGTATATACATATACGGCATTATAAGGTCAACGTAATGCTATCGGTTAAGCGTTAATGAATCTTGTGATAATCACTAATTAATTATTACTCAACGTAAAATATTGACATATTTAGTGATGATATTATTGTCTGTGTCATTGACACGTACAAGTAGTTAGTTTTTATCATAAACTAAAGGATTTAGATTAATTTTTTTTTTTCGTGGAAATACTGGAAATACTATAAACACTAGAACTGACAGCCCTATTACTTGACAAGTGTTATTATTCAATTAACGATTTTTTGAATGACATTGGAGTCCGCGCAAACCAAGTCTGCGCGCTGTCAAAATCGGAAATAATCGTTTGCCGCCATCTTGACTTTTATATCAAGTGTTATGAGAATGTGCTGTGTTCCGTGTTTTCCAAAGTAAATATTCGCCATCATTATGCCGAATATGATTACAAGTGCTGCCAGGGATATAGTCTTGAAGTTCAAACACGCGCGAAGACTTAGCTTTGCGCGCAAGCTAAGTCTGCGCGCGTGATCACAAGGCGCCGTCGACCCGGGCCTTGTCTTTACCAGGCGGCGAGCTGCCTATTGCTCGCCGCCCGCAAGCCCGCGCGTACGATGGCCGGGAGTCGATTGCTGACTCCCGACGTCCAGGGCATCTCCTGCGGCGACTAGGGGCGTGAGTGCGCAGGTATTGCCTCTCCTTTGCGAGCGTTACTGCTTCGCAGAAGGAGGTGACGGCTTCCCATGCACTCTCGCTCCGTACCATGGCCTGGACCAGGGCCGGACGCGAGAGATCGCCGCCGCAGATCGCCGCCACGAGGACGCGGATGCCTCAATTTAAGGCAGATTGTACAGGGATTACAGTTTTGTAAACACCTTTATTTTATGTACCTACTTTCTTAGCAAACAAATGATTATGTTCAATATTACCTACTGTCTAAGGCATTAAGTCCGCCTTTGTACAGTATTTTTGTACTTGTATACAAAGTTTTGATAATATAAATATTCATTTACTTTGTTTGTAATCATGAAGTTTATTTATGGGTTTTCTTAGGAAGTTTTAAACGGGGAAACACTCGAAGAAAAGCGAAGACTGATAATTTAACCAAGCAAAAACATTAGGGCCATGCAGTTGCAGGTATTTTTTGTCGTAGTAGAAATATTTGTAGATCAACAGCTATTGGGTTGTCTGACCGCGGGTAAGACCTACACCCTAATAGCATAGCACACTTTCAATCACAATCTGAATCATGTTGAGGGATATTGCTAAACCATTGCTTCATATGTTCGCAAAATTTGTCTGCTCTAACACGTAAATAACGCAATGAAAGTTGTTGAACTGTCAAAATGAAAGCCATTGCTACTGTTAGTGTGTTACGCAAGTACCCCACTGGATAAAACCAGAGAAGTTTGAGACTAAAGAGAAACAGTAGATAGAATGCCTGTCAATCATGATAGACATTTTTTATGGTTGTGAGTTTATGTGTCTCCATTTGATTGATAATATAGAGGTATGAGGAACAGGGTGTAAAGTTCACTCATCCTCCATACGAAGGGAGGATCCTCCGACCGGACTAGCGTTATATCTGGCGGGCAACTGCCCGATGATTCAGGTCGGGCCGTTGTATATATGCTAGTTGCGCGGTAAACTCTCCATGCGAGATGCAGGATTTTGTGTGACGTCATGATGACGCGTAGTTAGCATTTGGCGTTTGTAGAACCGCTACAATATCGATTCCCGGTTAGACTGGACTGTCACCAAAACGCAAACAAGCAAAAAACCTTTATAAAAGAATCCAATTTGCCATCAAGCAGAAGTAAATTTGAAGGCGGGAATGCGATACGTCAGACCGGCCGACCGTCAACACAACATGATTTGCGAAATTGAACGGAAGGGCTCGACGGCCCCCAGCCTCACACACACAGCCTATTTTGTCGGGTAATCTTTATGATGCCAACGAAGGGAGGCGATTTATATTGTATCGTCCAATAAAATCCTCGCTTTGAAACTTTTTCGTTTCTAATAAATCACTGAACAAAAGCAATTGAGAATATAATTGCATTAGAAGATACTGCATGTAACTTTTCATTGATCTGAGTCAATATTACGTAACATACAGTGGCCTCCAAAAGTTAGTTGACATTTTTTCCACTTGAGCTGTGACACACAACATTATGATTTAAAATTCTACTTCCAAATGTTTGAACTGTACACTATAACGATTTTATTGACTAATTCAACCATATGGCTTAGCGTAAAAAATAATCAGGTAATCCCTCAGGATTACCTGATATTTTTTTTATTTTAAATCATAATGTGGCAACACAACTGAAGTGGAAAAATGTCAACTAAGCTTAGCTTTGGAGGCCACTGTACATAAATAACATCACGCCTGTATCCCCGAAGGGTTAGGCAGAGGTGTACCTATAGTACACCCAGATTTCGGCAGGCCTTCTCTCGGTGAGAGATAATGGGCCGTAATCCACCACGCGGGCCGAGTGCGAGTTGGTGGATGTCACATGCCTTCTAATTTTTGGTTCCAAGACATGCCATGCCGGTTTCCTCACAATATTTTCCTTCACCGTTTTCGAGAGCAGTTGTGATGAAATAATTTACCTACACAAAGTAAAGTGCTAGCTTGAGTTCGAACCCACGACCTACAACTTGTACCTCGACCTTCAATAGCAGCCGTTACCACTAGGCCAACTGCTCTCAATATTACATAACAGTAAACGATAACACTATATATTGATAAAAAACCATTGAGATCGATAATCAGTCTCAAGATAAAACAATCATCTCAGCCTAATCTCAGATAACACCGGCAAAGTCACGGTTATCAATCATTTCCTAACAATCTGCTGGAGATTGCGGTTTCTTAGTCGATTCGCACGAATTTATTCGCCCGAAACGTGCGAATCGTCACTTTTAAATAATATTACTTTTTTCTCGAAATTGTGAAATGTACCAGTTGCCTAATACGTATTTCTGGAGTTGTCGACTCACCCATCATCATCATCAGCCTATAGCAGTCCACTGCTGGACAGAGGCGTCTCCTATTGCACGCCATTCAACTCGATTTTCGGCAACTCTCATCCAGCGACTCTTTCGGCGACTCGCCAACTAATAAATTAACTTCGTGCGAGTCGCCTATAGAAAAAAATATATTATTTAAAAGTGACGATTCGCACGTTTCGGGCGAGTAAATTCGTGCGAATTGACTAAGAAGCCGAGATTGCTATTCGGCTATTCCTAGACGTATGAACACAATGCCGTGATAACAATAACAGATGTAATTATAGAAATGCTAATTAGAAATCTCTTATCACAACTAGGTTATTAGCATTGTTTATGTAGCTAGCTAAATTTTGATAGTAAGTTAATTCAAGAAATGCATTAGGAGAGAAAGTAGTGCATATCTGGTAAAATCAGTCGATTATCGAATGATATAAGGTGTAGGTAAAATCTAATCAAAAAATCTACTATGCAAAGTTATGAGGTCTTTGCTTCATTATTGGTAAAGTTACAAGAGTTTTAATTTTAACCAATTACGGATCGTAAATAATAGGAATCGGGCATTAGAGAGTAGACCTCTGGGCCCTGGCCCTGGTCTGGCCTGTGGCCCCTGAGGCAGGTTGCTAGTTCGGTATAAAAAAGTTTATAGTAATTTGTGCTAAAACTAACTGTGCCCAAATGAACCGTGGTCACACTGTGTCTGTGAAAACAAACATGAATCTCACAGTTACAGTTAGTAGAGCGAGCGAAACAATTGTAGTTGCAACTAAGTAGATGCAAAAATGAACGTACAGCGCCTAACGACTCCAGAAATTCTTAATTAAAATTAATTAAGAATTTCTGGAGTCGTTAAGCAAGCCTTTTTCGGTCCCAGTTCTAAATCAGTTCAGAATCTGCAGGTAAGCTATGTATGAATCAGCGGGATCGTCCGAAAGGGTTACCACTACCCCGGAACATAAAGGGCAAAGGAAGGAACATGGGTGGGTTTTAGTCAGTAAGAGTCTGACACTCCCTTCCGCTCCACCCAGAGCAGGAGGGGTCATTTGATGATTTCCCATTTCCCAAGTTCTGTTACACGTTATAATTAAACTTGAAAACGAGCCGAAGAAACTTGAGTTTTTGATGTAAATAAACATTGCTTCTTGATAAGTGTTATCAAGAGTAATGGTAGCTCCGTGGTAACAACCCCAACATACGTGTCGTAGATTCGAACCTACGCAGGTCCTAGAACCAAAAATTCGAAGACATGTCACATCTACAACCTGCACTGGGCCCCCTTGGAAGATACACACACAGCCCACTCACTCTCGAAAAGAGGAGGCCTGTGTCCCAGGAGTGAGAACATTATAGGCTGATTATCCTATGGTTCTATAGTTTCCGTTCTAGAACCAAATAAGACTTGTGATATCCACCAACCCGCACTGGGTCCGCGTGGTGGATTATGGCCCAATCCCTCTCACAGAGAGGAGGCCTGTGCTCCAGCATTGGGAACAATACAGGTTGATCAAGATTTTGATAGCATAAACTTAATCTTATGCAAGACGCACCCATATACATGTCTGTCGCAATTTTTCTGATGAATGGTATCCTGCTATAGTAGGTACGTGCTGCGCCTAGACCTCCGCGATTTCGAAAGACCGTACGCAATCGCAGTCATTTGCCGCTGACCGTTGCTCTCAGTAGGTATGTCGAAATTGAATAACATCCTTTATCTAATAGGGGTTTTTGTGTGGGAAAACATTTGATTGCCATTGATTACTATCTATTATTCAGCAACAAGCAGCTCCGTTCCGGTTTAAAGAGCATGGGTGCTACCTGCCGTAATTACAGGCACATCACACTTTAGCTTTTTTTACTAGGATGTAAACACACTTGCGATGTCTTTGGTACTTTATATCAGAGGGGTAATTCCCGTAATTTTAAGAACTTTCACAGTCTGCTCTCAGTTTAAATCTGTCAAAAATAGCTCAAATTTTCCTACAGTTTTGACAAGCTTTTGACATTGATTGTCGCGAAGATCAGACTGCGACTAGATTTTGAACGTTTTAAATTACTCGAATTGACCTTCTGGTGATAATAGGCAGTAATATGTACCTGCACCCTAACGTATCTGAATCATTTTGAAGGATATTGCTAGTCTATTGTCTTCTCAACAACGTAAAATTTGTCTGCTCAACAACGTAAATAACCCAATGAATGTTGTTGAACTGTCAAAATGAAAGCCATTGCTACTGTTAGTGTGTTACGCAATTACCCGCTGGTGTTACCTTACTTATCATCTAGCAGGTTGCCTGCAAGTTTGCCTCTCAGCAGGTACTATCGCCAAAACCTATAATATCTGACCAATTTGAAAACAAAATTCCATGCACATGATGACCACAGCTGCGTCCGTAACTAAAACAAAAGAGGATCCTTTTTAGGTCGACTAATAATATGCGCTGCAAGCAGGAATAGTCCTGACGGTGGTCAGATATAGGCGATAGTACCTACTTACGGTAAAAATAATCATTGGAAGCATTGCCGTAGTCTAAAAGAACGCTATATCCAGACGGCTGTTATATCCGTCTCTTCATGTAAGTATCCTACTTACAAGAGTCCCACTTGAAGGGGCACTCTTGGATACTGTTGCAGAGTGTTTTAAAGTTCGACTGCAGCTTGAGTACCATCGGTGCTCGTTGCCTCGTCATGTTAAAAAGGCCATCCATCCGTAGGTAAAAAGTTTTAAAGATATTATTAAATAAATAAAGTCCTCCAGACCGAAGTTTGGCCATGGCCACCAATCTCAGCGGTGAGCAGCCTTCGGCACGAGAGATATTATAATAGGAACAATAAGAAAAACAAGTCAACTTGACGTGACTTGGCTGGCCTATTTTTAGCCCAAATACAGCATTGCCATCCAACGTGGTAATGCTGCCAGCCTTATGGGCACTTATCCCATTGATAGCGATGCGGACGAATTTTTTTATGCACAATGAGAGGAGCTCATTGGGCATAAATAAATTCGTCCGCCTTTTTCTTTATTTTTTTATTATATAGGTTAGCTTGTAAATTGTAATTGTCGTGTCTTTGTGAATAAAACCGAATTAAAAAAAGAATTGACAATTTGACAAGTCTTAATTTACTCCTCTCATCGTCGTCGTCTTGTCTTGACTTTTTTTTTTTCTTGGTGGGAAATCATCATAATTATGACTTCTCCCGCTCTGGGCGGAGCAGGAAGGCGTGTCAGACTTTTATTGACTAAAACCCACCCGTGTTCCTTCAGTTGCCTATGCCAGGGGTCACGGTATCTCTTTCGAACAACCCGCGGCCCTGGCAGGCATCGGTCCTAGCGGACCCCGTCAATTCGTGCTGACTTCTCTTTAAGGCGGGCATGTAACACAACGCGCCGTCGACCCGGGCCTGGTCCTTGCCAGGCGGCGAGCTGCCCATTGCTCGCCGCCCGCAAGCCCGCGCCTACGGTGGCCTGGAGTCGGCTGATGACTCCCGACGTCCAGGACGTCTCCTGCGGCGACTAGGGGCGTGAGGGCGCAGAGATTGCCTCTGCCTCGCGCGCTCCCCCTCCTCCTTTGCGAGCATTACTGCTTTGCAGAAGGAGGTGACGGCTTTCCATGCACTCTCGCTCCGTATCATGGCCTGGACCAGGGCCGGACGCGACAAATTGCCGCCGCCGATCGCCGCCACGAGGACGCGACGGTGCTCCGCCGAAGCCGAGCAGACCTCACCGTATGCTCCACCGTTTCCTCCGGGCGATCCACACAGTGGTGACCTTGGGGTTTTCTCCCGCCTAATCCTTAACAGGAACCTCCCGAAACAACCGTGTCCGGTGAGGACCTGCGTCAGGCGGAAGGTGAGGACGCCGTGGCGCCTCTCCAGCTACTCAAAGAGGGGACTTATCGCCACAATTGTGGCGTGCCCAGTCTTGTCTTGACTTGACTTGGTAGTTATGGTTCAAGTTAGTAATTTATAATAAAAATAGTTTTTTTAAAGGTTTTTTTTTATTATAGCCCCATTTATACGATGCTTCTTGCCAGTGGCATACAATATAGTCGACGCAACAAATGCATTGCATCATTAAACGCTGTGTTCAGACGGTGTTACTTTAGTAGTTGCTTCAACTTATGGTATGGCTACTGTGTATATCAGAAGGCTAATTCCCGTAATTAAAAACATTAAAAATAATTCTAGTCGCAATCTCATCTCAGCGTAGTCATTGTCTAAATCTTGTCAAAAATGTAGGGAAATTAGAGGTATTTTTGACAGATTGACACTGACTTAAAATTACGGGAATTCCGCCTGTCTTCACTTTCTAGATTGGACTTCACATAATTTATGTTTAATTCTAGATTGTTTTAATAACAATGCTTCTACCTAAACTCGACACTTCGTCATAACACAAAGAATGAGGGTTGGGCAGTATTTAGGTAATTAACCGCTACAAAACATTCAAGGTTCCAAAACATTGATAAAATCATTCCCATGTTATTGTTTGCTTTAGCAGAAGCTTACAAGAAACAGGTATTCCCATTTTACTTCGCTTAAAAATACCAAGTTATTTTCGAACCCAACAGACTAGTTTTTATAACAATATTACACTCATAGCGTTATCAAATCTCGTCATCGATAATTGTTTCTTTAGAAGCGAAAAAATACCGGTTTGATTCCACAAGCAGATAAATACTTAAAAGCAATAGTGTGGGTCATGTTTACCTGTGATTACCAAATGCGTATGCATACTGCTCTCAAAACGGTGAAGTAAAACATCGTGAGGAAACCGGCATGTCCTTTTTTTTTTTTTTTTTTTTTTTTTGTTTTCGGGGGGAAACCTTCAAAAGGCACCCGACCTCTGGGGAATGAGGTCGGGGAGTGTGGGATTTTTACCTCACTAAAACCACCCCGGTTATCACCATCCGCACATAGGGGTAGTCCCGGTTCCTCTTAAAAGACCAATTCCGGAACCACCCCTGCGCAACGCCTGTAAGGCACATCTCTGGGGAGACTGTAAAGGGGCCTCCCCTAAGTCTCGCTATGCACGGCAGCACGTGACCACTGTGCCACCGTCTTCCCTGGGGTCGCTTAGTAGGCGGACAGAGTCCCCACTCTATGCGCCCACGACCCCAAAGGTCCCACTTACCTTATTTGGTAAGCGGGTTTCGGCGTATTAGGCGCCAAGGCGGTTGCCTCCCCGACGCCTCCTTCTCCGAGCAGGATCAGCCCTCTCCCGATCCCGCTCGGCGGCCTCCTTCTTGACCATAACGGTCTCACAGAAGGAGGCTACTTCCGTCCAATTCTCTGTCTCTGCCAGCATAGCCCTCACTACTGCCGGCAGAGATAGGTCTCGCCCGATCCTGGCAACCAGGACCCGCCGCTCGGAGGCCCAAGCAGGGCACTCCTCGAGCGTGTGTTGTGCAGAATCCAGGCTGCCTCCACAGTGGTGGCAATTTGCCGTGGCCTCTCGCCCAATTCTGTTCAGGTACTCACCGAAGCAACCATGTCCGGTGAGTACCTGGGTGAGCCTGAAGGAGATGCGCTCCCCTCTTTTCAGCCAGGCTTCGAAGTGCGGCAAAACGGCTTCGACAACGCGCTTGCGCGAATATTGCGGCTGCTGTAGCCGCTCGCGCCACCGCTCGAGCGCGTGTCGCCGTTCCTGCCGCCTCAGCCTTACGAATACGCTTCCTGGCACACTATTCCCGCTTTGGCGGATATCGCGAATTTGGTCGTAGACCTTCGCGTCCATATCCGCCAGGATAACCGGCATGTCCTAGAACCAAAATTTTGAAGACATGAGACATCTACCAACCTGCACTGGGCCTGCGTTGTAGATAACGGTCCATTCCCGCTCAGCGAGAAGAGGCCTGTGGCCCAGCAATAGGAGCATTATTATATAGGCTGATTATACTAACAATTACAAAGCTTTGTTCACGACTAAAATGGAACTGTTTTGATGAGAATGAGACTCCGATGCCGTCTGTGTGTCATGGTATTTTTTCGCCAATATTACGTCCGTGTAATCAAAGAAGTTACGAAGAAATCGAATGAAAGACATTCGATTTCTTCTTAACTTCTTTGATTCGATAAACACGTACGTACATACGCCCGCACTTCAAGCTACCCGAATCTGTCAAATTTTCCCAATCAACTTTGAGCCTAATGCTTAAGCGATAAAGTTAAAAATCTATTAAAGAACAGACAGATTATAGTAGCTTGATGTGCTGGCATCTCTACCTAAATGGGTCGAACGTGTTTTCATAGTTATAACCTACCCATGTTTGGATGGACGTCAGGAGCGAATAAAACGTTCTCACCTTTAAAAAAAGTAAAATAAATATGTGTTCAATTTACGATCAACGAACCCAATGACAAGTAACTGATGTAAAAATATAACAAGGAGTTCAATATATTTCCTCTTTTAATTTTTTTTTTTTGTGTAGGCAACACCAATTAGTATGTATATTGAAGTTCCATTGCATGGCGGTACGATGAAATAACGAATAACAGCAATATTTTCATGTCACTTTTATTATTTTGTTGACATGCAATGGATTAACACCTGTAGAATGTTCCCACTGCTGGGACACAGGCCTCGTCTCTGTGAGAGGGAGTGGGCCGTATCTACTACGCGGGCCCAGAGCGGGTTGGTAGATGTCACACGTCTTCGAATTTTTGGTTCTAGAACATTCCGGTTTCCTCACGATGTTTTCCTTCACCATTTTGAGAGCAGTGGTAATGAAATAGTGTACAAAAAGCGCCTGTCAGGATTCGAACCCACGACCGCCGCTCGTAATTCGCGGCCGTTTCCTTTGGGCCACCACTGCTCTGGACTTCCTGCAGTGGACTGCTATATTAGGTTTGCTGATGATGGAACGGATTTACATATATTCTGTAATAATGACCATGGAAATATAGGTGAAGTGAGCTTGAAGTCACTTGTGTCAGTCCATAGCATCGGGTGAAATGGCAGCTCACTTCACAGTTATTTTACCTGTGACAGCAGCAGCCTAACAGCAAACTTATTGTAACGAAAATAAAGATCACAATCATTTTGACAGGTTTGTCAGTGTCGCAACCCAACAGCAATCGTAATAGAATAAGAATAAATATCACTATGATTTGGACAGGGAGACTAATTGGAGGTAAAATAAATGTGAAAGGACTGTAAGTTTTCCCGGTTATTTTTTTATGGAATAGAGGCCTATTCCAAAAGAAAAATCCTGCTGAAGTATCCTCTTGAACATGGGTCGGCAGAGGGGCTATTTTTCAGAACTCAGTACTTATACATAATTATTGAATTCACTTTTGCGTCCAGTGTTAGCTGCTAGAGTGACACAAAACTTTTCTTTCATTTTTGTGGTGTCAAAAGTGATGTTGTAGTATTGTACAGATGCCAGCACATCAAGCTACTACAATCTGTCAAATTTATTTAATAGATTTTCAACTTTATTGATAAAGCATTAAGGTTCAAGGTTGATTGGGAAAATTTGACAGTTTCGGGTAGCTTGACCTGCTGGCGTCTGTACATGTGATAATTTGCCTGTGTCGGTTTGTTGTCCCACTGCTGGCCAAAGGCCACCCTTCCCTTTTCCCACTTCAGCTCGATCCTGAGCCAATATGGATCAATCCCTCATTTCAATTATCGGCGTCAAGTTCGTCCCGCCATCTACGCCTGGTTCTTCCGCGAATTAAAGATGTAAATGAAAGTTTTTAAAATAAATGTGAGGGTTATGGAATAGCCCTGCTATTAGGTATACATACAAAACATGATGCATGTTGACATCATCTACTGCTGCATTATCAATATCAACTGTTGCTGATAAAAGACGACATTACAATATTTGTGGGGCGTATTTTGTTTATACTACCTACCTACTTGCGACAAAGACTTTTTATTTGGCGACTGTTTTGGGCGTTATACTTAGTCTCCAAACACATTTTTAATTAAGGGAGATAAGTCAGGGTACATCGCGAGATTCCATTATTTTTTTTTTTTTGCAGCTTGCGGCACTGTAGTACGTGGTATATTGGTCTATTTTAATGCATAGGTACTTTTTTCTTTGCTAATTCGCCAATTTTGGTAGGTACAGACGCCAGCAGGTCAAGCTACCCGAAACTGTCAAATTTTCCCAATCAACCTTGAAACTTAATGCTTTATCGATAAAGTTGAAAATCTATTAAAGAAATTTGACAGTTTGTAGTAGCTTGATGTGCTGGCGTCCGTACGTTGATTTATAAGAACAGTAAAATAATAATAAAAAACATTATACCTTGACCCGTATTATATTTGCGAGTATATCCATAGGTGTTAATATAAATTAACATAAATACTTAGTTCACTTGCTAAGTTTAAGGGCAACAGGTTACAAATATAGCTTATAACTAATTATGCCGATCAATAAGGCGCTAAGCAGACGATGGACAACTTGTCCGCGACGATACAACGCATGGAAATCCCAGCAGTCTAATGGTCCTTTGTGTGCGTTTTTGCATAGATTTCCATACGTTTTTTACGATTTCATTACGATACAACGCATGGAAATCGAACGAATCGCACACGAAAGACCATTAGACTGCTGGGATTTCCATTCGTTCTATCGTCTGTCGCGGACAAATTGTCCATCGTCTGCTTAACGCCTTAAGGTTATTGAACCGCGTTATGTCTGACAGGACTAGTATCTACTACAAATGCAAATGTCGAACAGTATTTGCTCCTTCTAATGGGGTTTACTTAGGAATTATAGTTTACATAGACAGCGCTTTAATTAAAAGGTACTGGTACAATTGTTAATTACTACTTCAGCAAAGTAGATTAAAACCATTAATTAATTCTGTTAGGACTTATCGACGTCAACTAGTAGGTTTCTATTAAATTATCGTAGTTTTCGATGAAAGAGGAGTTCCAATTAAACAATTGTTAATTGAAATCGACCTCGGGAATCAAAACACTGATTTGATCTTATGAGAAATAACAAATAAAATTCAAATATAATCAATTAAATTAAATCATTTATTTCAATTAAACCATTTACAGGCACTATTTAATTGTCAAAATTAAATAGTCGGTCAGTTAGTCAGAAAGTTGAAGTTGCCCATTCCAAAACGTAGATCTCTATGGAGAACAACGATATCATTAACACTTTTACAGTTCATATAAATTGCCTTGAAGTTTCTTGCACAGTTCACGAGAAAAAAGTAACAAAAGAAGGTGTTTAACCTTTTCGTTCCGCGAATGTCTATTTGTACATGTATTATTCATGTATCCTTTCATTGCACATCTGCAATGAAAGGCACATAGGTGCGTTCAATAAACAAGTTTAAAAAGAATAGTTTGTCAGCACAACAATTATTTATTAAACTAGCTGTGCCCGCGACTTCTTTTGCGTGCATTTCGGAAAACAAATTGGATTTCATGGATTATAAGTTACTCTTTATACACATCAGCTATCTGCCTGTGAATGTTCCGTCAAAATCGGTCCAGCTTGTTTTGAGATTAGCCAGAACAAACAGACAGACAGACAATAATTTAAATAATGTGTTTTTTTTTCTTATAAGTGCCGTATATATTCTGCATATGAATATATACGGCACTTATAAGTAAAAAGCTGTTTTTTTGACATTACTAACAGACGCTTCAATTTTATCTATTTGTATGGATTGTAATCCTACGTGGTTTTATATAGTAAATAATTGTATGGAGTGTCATCGACTTCACATAAGTACATTTGTCGGTACCTACCTACCTAGTTATTAAGGCTGGGCTCATATAACAGAGGGGCAATTCTCGTAATTTTAAGAACGTTCACAGTCTGATCTCAGTCTCAATCTGTCAAGAATTCTTCTAATTTCCCTACATTTTGACAAGTTTTTGACATTTGTTTGTCGCCGAGATGAGACTTGGACTAGATTTTGAACGTTTTAAATTACGAGAATACGCCTTCAGGTCTTAAACTGTTACAACAAGACTGGCTGGTAATACTTATGAGTTTGGTACATTACTTTTTCCTTATTTAAGAGGTCATTGGTGCAACAATATATAAATACTTCTTGCTTTATGTTTGAATAAAATACACAAAACAGTACACTATTGTTACGCCTGTTTAACCCGAAGGGATAGGCAGAGGTGCACCCACAAATCAAGAATGAAATATATATTGAAAAATTTTATTAAAATTTAAATTATATTCCGTTCTTCAATATTGATCTTAACAAAATGGAACTTTATTAAAAAAATACAATATACATTTCTAAATATTTTGTTTAAATTATTAATATTATTTATTATCCTCACACGATATTGTGTGAGAGTTCAGTCAATAGTTTCTCAGCTTAATTACTAAGTATTGGAATTCCAATCATTATGGGACATCCAATTAGTAGCCTGTTTTCCAAGAGGTATCGCTAATAACTAGTTTGTATAAGAAATACTGTTTTTATATGCATTAAATAACGATTATGCTCAGATTTTTTATTTGCTAGACTAAAACGACAGCTGCGATCGACCTGTTTTTGTCAACATGACATTAAAGTAATGATAGCAGCTGTAATTTTGCCTAACAAATTAAACATCAGACTCTAAGTATCTCTGTTTAAAATTGTAATATAATTATCAAAGAGAATAGACAAAAAAACTACTTGTGACAATATATTACACAATCACCATGGATTATTTTTACCTGTACCCTGTAGTTACGAGATATAGTAATCAGCGAAAAGAGTATTATTTAAAGAAATGACTACAATCACTATCTAATATACTATATAATTGTAAAGAAAATATTAAAAAATACTTTACCATGGCTATTTTAAAAGCATTCTTCGATATTTTATTTTAATATTTTAAAACATAATTTTGGTATAAATCAAGATGATCGCCGAGAAAATAATATTAAGATTACCTTTTCATACCCATACATTTAGATCTTAAATTAAATACACTCCATTAGCCTTAGTTCAGTATTCAATATCACGTTTCTTTAAGAAAACGCACTTGTAAAACACAACTGCTATAAGACTGCCTACGAATGGACCAACCCAGTATACCCATTGATAGGACCAGTAGCCAGTCCAGACCGCGGGAGCGAAAGACCTCACGGGGTTCATGCTCCCGCCGGTCAGAGGGCCCCCCACGAGGGATAGCCCAACGATTGTCAAGCCAAACTTTATTGGCGCGCTGTCTTGTTTACTCGCGTTCACCGGATCCCACACGCCACAGTTAATAAAAGTGAGAGCTGCTGTTAGCGCCACCTCAATACCGAACGCTTGAAGGCCGTTCAATCCCACATGCGGGGCCGTCACACAAACGTTCTCTGTCACCACGTCCACCGGAGATAATGTTAGCAGTATTCCATAACCCACTAAAGCTCCAGCGCATTCCACGATCATGTAGATGATCCCCACAGAGACGGAGATACTGCCCCAGATGACAGCTGCCAATGTCACCGCCGGATTCATGTATGCTCCAGAGATGTGTCCAAAGATTTGGATATTGAACATAACTACGAAGCCGAATCCGAACGGGGAATAGATGCTCATGTTGATTCCTTCCACAGGAATGCATGTCATGCAGCCGAGTAGGACAAGCATCAGGGTTGAAATGAACTCAGCCACGATACCGCGCCAGGAACTTCTCCACCATGAATTCAGGGTGGATTTCGCAGCATCACCATTTTGCGTGATTTTCAATTCTGTCACTAATTGAGGAAGAGGTGGTACCGTCATTTTATTAGCTATATACTATTATACGTATTCACAAAATAAATTATTAACTTTTAACTGCACGTCACTTCGTTCAACTTTCTCAACTGTGATCACTCATTGTTTTATTGCACGCAGTTCAATAATTCACTGTGACTTCGTGGTGTTGATCCGCCGATGGACGCGACTGTATTGCGTCAGGTTCGAGGCAAAAATATATACATATCTCCGGCGCACAGTCACACGGATAAAATGATATTAATGCAGATAGAGCGACGTTATCTATTGTTTTCAGCCCTACAATAAAACTACCGATTATTGTTTATTATCGTGTTTTATGAATAGTGGCCATGCAGCTATGGATTCTCGAATTCGAATTAATATAAGTGGATATCGCTTTCGAAATGTTCTGCTTTTTGTTTATTTATTACATTGATATATAGCAGTTAAAATTTAACGGTATGTAAAAGTTATTAATGGCATTTTATGCCATTTCAAAAGCCGACAGTGAAAAAACATATTTCATATAATTATTATTATTCATTAGACAAGTACCTCCTTAAATGTATAAATAAAAAAAAAGTGCAAAAATACAGGATGGCAGGGAATCGACGCGCAAATTGTAACTATGAATTTACATGCACATGATTCTATTTTGCTTAATAACCGAAGAAAAACTTCAACGCAGGGGTGTCCCGACTCATCCATGGAAACAGGTTGCTCGCAGATGTCCTTCCCACCCTGTATATACTTATTTTTAAGAAATTATTTGTGGAATAATAAAATCTAGTATTTTCCCATTTTGTCAAACGTTATTACTAACGACTGCAACATTTTTTCTTTTTACACCTATTGTTTTGGGGTTATTTATTTGAATTACACAAAACAATAGGTGTAAACATAAACGTGAGCATCGGCAAGTATTCGGTTTTTATTTCCTTAACAATGGTATACACATTTTATTCTAGGTTCATCATCTTCATATATGTATGTATGGACAATAACAATTAGTATATACAATTGAATAGTAAAGTTAAGGCTTAATTAACAGCAGTTAAACATACTACGAATTCAGGCATAGGTAGCATCATAATATTTATCCAGAATATTTTACAATAATATTATTTGGAAATAATACCTGGGAGTCTACTCCGAAGTAGTTTCGGCCGAATGTTCGGCCGTTTCCTGCTACGAAGTTACTATTTGGTTCGGTCGGTCCCGATCCTCAACTCCTACTCTTTTGAATATTGACTATGGTCCCGACCCAATTGAGCCGATCCGAACTTTTTTCGCATTTTTCAATAATATTCGGTTCGGCCATGTGTCGGTCCGATCCGATCATTCGCACTTTGCACTTCGTAGTAGACCCCCTGAGCTTCCACATATGTACCTAGTCTCTTCCAAGAGTATCTAATAAAAGTGTGAACAAACCCTGTTTGGTTAAATTCTTACGCAATCACTCACTAACGGGAATTACATGTTAACACATTCGTCTGTATTGAGGTTTCAAAATGATATAATAACAATTATTCTTTGAATTAAATTTAATTGAAAAATCATCGACGAAATTAATGGTTATAAAATTAACCCTGAATGGTCAACTGGAAAATATATGTATATTTGTTTTTCATTTGACAGTTCAGGGTTAATTTTATTATTATTGTAATTTAAAATTAGAATTTTAGTGTTCAAATAATCGAATCAAAGCATTCAGTTTGTAAGTCGTATCTTCTTCCATCATAGACCTCATCCATCGCTTTCCATCAGGCGTGATCGAGGTCAAGAGCAGGCCCGTTTAGCAATAAAAAAAATGGCACGCAAATTGGCAGGTGCGTTTTCTGATCCATTTGTTTACATCTTTATCAGATACTTTTAGAACAGCCGATAATTATGTGAAGAAAATTGAATTAGTTGTTAAGCAAATTGACTACCAACTTAAATTACTTAAATTATATTTAAACTACAACTGTCATTCATTGGCAGATGTATGAAATAGCTATAATGCGGCAAATTGGCGTAGTTTGTCAATTTAATAAACAGTTATTACGGCTTATTTAATTTATTTTCATTTGTGAATTGTTTTTTTTTGTTTTTATCTTTTTAAGTACGGACGCTTTTAACGTGCACGTCTTTCTACATCGTTCTCACATGTATAATTTCAAAATGAATGATGTAACCAATATTTTGTAACAATTTTATGATGTAAAAGAGTGTCCTTGGAGTGTCTTGCCCGTTCTTCTCCATAGGTACCTACTACGCTTTGGAGTGGGCAACTAGCTTCATCTTTCTGACTGACCGACCCCTTGACAATTCAAAAGTCCCTGTAATTGGTTTATTTGAAATAAAGTTTGAGTTTAAGTTAATATCCATGAGTGTGTATACCGACGTACTCTGAAAAGTCAGTCCCGTTGATTGGCTAATCTTTCTTTTACGACGACGTTAAGCTACTGTCGTAAAGCCACTTCAAAAGATCCCCAAGTATCGAGATCTGAGTAATCTTCTCTTGACATAACCACTAAGCTACTACTTATATTTGACCGACTACAAAAAAACTAGGAGGGGCTTTCGATTCGCAGCGTCAGCGTGTTTGGTGTTTTTAAAGGGGATTATAATTCATTTTGAAAGTCTGACAGGACGTTATGTCGAAAGAAAATGCTTTTAAAACTTAAACATCTTTTAATTAAGTTTTTTGCACCAACTATACTGTATATTTTTACGTGCCTACTACCTACTTATATATTTATCTAATTCTTATTACTTTAGCAAAATAAAATTAGTTAAAATTATTATATTGTTAAATACTATTTACAGATTCTATAAAGTTATTTATAATAAAAGAAATTACACCCATAACATAGGGATTAATTAAATTATGTACAGTTTTGCTAAACTTATTGTCCATTTGTCTTGTTGGTCAAATCCAATCTCCGGTCAATTTCATGTCTCTTAAAAAATACGCACTTGTAGAACCCAGCTGCCAGACCACTGCCAACCAAAGGTCCAGCCCAGTAAGCCCAATGTTGGGTCCAATGGCCAGTCCAAACCGCAGGACCCAGGCTCCTTGCAGGGTTCATGCTCGCTCCAGTTAGCGCTCCAGCAACGAGACACAGTCCAAGAATTGTCACCCCAAACTTCAATGAGGTGCTGTCCTGTTTATGCTCGTTCACTGGATCCCACACACTCACACACACGAAGGAAAGTGCTGCAGTAATGGATATTTCAATCCCCAAAGTTTGTAACACAGTCACTCCTGGATACGGCCTGGTCACACATACACCTGACGTCACTAAGTCAATCGGAGATAATGCATCTAAGATCCCATAACCGAGAATTGCTCCAATACATTCAACAATCACGTAAACTGCTCCCAACCCGATGGACGTATTGCCCCAGATGACAGATGCCAATGTCACGGCCGGGTTCATGAATGCTCCAGATATGTGACCAAATATCTGAACATTGAACATGACTACACAGCCAAAAGCAAAAGGTGCGTAGATGCTTGTATCAATTCCTTGAACGGGTATACATGACATGCAGCCGAGTAACACAAGCATGAGTGTTGAAAGGAACTCTGACAGGATCCCACGCCAGTTGGCTTTGCACCAAGTGTAGAGATTGGAACCGAAGGTTTTCGGATGAGCTTGCATGATCTTGACTTCTATAATTTTTGTGAGGAATTGATTGTTCGGTGACACTGGCATATCAACAGTGATCACTATAGTCTCTCTTCACCAAATAAAATAATCCACTCGATTCGTACGTCATTACAAATAATTATATACAATTTCCTTATTCGTGATATACAAGCAGAGCTATTTATTTCGCTCCTACTTTATCCTTGTACTTAATATTATACGTTTTTTCCTAACAAAGACGATTCACTGCCTCGTCTGACAACTTTCTCCGTCACCTGGAGGAAACAAATAAAATGAATTAAAACTTAAAAATCCATGTTTTTTTTTATGAGAAAAGATTTTTTTTATGTTTGTTTGTTACGCTTTCACGCTAAAATGGCCGGACGAATTTGGATGAAATCTAGCAGATGGGTAGACATGGGTTAGGTCATAGGATAGATAGAGAGATTCTTATCCCGATATTCTCAGGGAATCGATACCTATGCAGATAAAACCGTGGGGCGCAGCAGTAAGTCATAAGTACGTCAAGATAATCCTGTATTTGCCTATACAGAAGCCAAACTTTCAGCCAATAGGTAAAAGAACCAGTAAGTACATAAGTACGTAAGCCAAAAATCCCTTTGAAAAAAACAAAGTTATCTTTTTTTTACCATAAAGATAAAACAAGATGAAGATAATATCAGCGATGCAACACCGTAAGACCCACTTTAGATTTTATTTTACATAAGTGATGCACATACCAACAAGGAAGAAAAACAGAATACTTACTTATACTTTTGTTTAACATTCGTTATTTGTTGTTATGGCATTTGAATTATATTTATGTGTACAGCTTTGCCCCTGAGTGTTATTCGAAGTTACAAAAACAAGGGATTATGTGGTTCTATCAACAGGATTAAATGATCCTTAGGTTTAAAATAGTCCAATCGTGCTTATATAGCACTTCTATCTTCTTATTTATATTTGATTTGATTTGCTCATGTTTCATGATTATTGTTAAATATATCTTAATACTAGCTGCGTCCCGCGGTTTCATAAGTTTGGATCCCGTGGGAACATCGGGATAAAAAGTATCCTATATGTTAATCCTGGTTATAAACCATATGTGTGCCAAATTTCATCCAAATCCTTTTAGTAGTTTTTGCGTGAAAGAGTAACAAACATCCATCCATCCATCCATACAAACTTTCAAGTTGATAATATTAGTAGGATAAATAATTCTTTTGTACGTGTTTGTCACCTAACTCCTCCTAAACGGCTGGACCGATTTGGATGAAGTTTTGTGTGTATATTTCAATGGGTTCTTGGATGATTTTAAAACACAATGTCTGCCGAGTCCGCTAGTATTTATATAGATTAGTATGATATGCTTTATGTGTGTATTTATTGTATTCTGTAAGTGGTACACCATAGACTACCTATGGTATTGTCTCCTTCCCCCTTTTAATACATCCAAAGATTGTTTTAAAAGATCGCTCTTAACGATACGACCGCCAATTGTGTCACCCTTTGTAAAATTTATACCTTTATATTTGTAATTTACATGGTGTACATAAAAATTTTAATTACCATATTTCATTTTAGGGTACAATATAATAGAATACTCATTATTATTCTATTCTATTGTATCCTAAAATGAAATATGGTAATTTTCGGACGAATTTGACTCGGTCTTTCGATTCGAATGTTCCGTCTATCACCCTTTAGCTATGCCTAGAACCTTCTGGTGACAACTAAATAACAAGCTACATAGCTGTTGCCAGCAACTTCGTCAGCGATCCAGGATGAAAAGTAGCATATGTTCTTCTCCAGGTCCGTTAAGACATTGTAGCGTGAAAGCGTAACAAACAAACATACAAACAATCAAATCTTTTCTCTCTATAATGTTAGTTTAGATGTAATAAAAAGCACAAACTAAAACAAAAGTAATATCGTGGTAATATCGTAAAAAAAGGGAACACTTATAGGAGATAACTACTTGATTAGAAGTGGTTTGCCATGGTAACCTGTTCGCAGTCCACAATGATTGTATTAATTCGATCTTCAACAGTGGCCCCAAACTTATCGATTATTAGAAATTCGATTATCCTCTTGTATTAAAGGTAAGGTCACTGATCAATTTTTCTGGTAGAATAATTCTGTTGATGAAATTCTCAATATAATTTCCCTTCGATTGTTGGTCGGTGATTTCCATATATTGGTGACTGGTCACGACCACCTTGTTTATTTCACGTTTATTTATATTTTAGTGATAGCTATCCTATTGACAGTCGAACTGGTTTTTTTAGAGGACCCAAGCATTTGAGTAGTATTTATTCTATTTAAGGAACTGCCAGGATACAACCTTTTTGGTTAAATCTCATATATCTATACAAATAATAAAGCTTAAGAGTCTGTTTGTTTGAGCGCGCTAATCTCTGGAATTTCCAGTTGGATTCGTTTTTTTTTTCAATGGTAGCCCAATTCTTGACGAAGGCTATTAGGCTATTTAACATCACGCTAGGGCGCTCAGGAGACGAGAAAAAACATAAAAAGAACGTTAAGCGAAGACGAAGTAATACTGCGGGCAGGCGATGCGATGCGACGCGGTGGGTCGGGGGATTAAGAAATTTCACGCGGATGAAGTCGCGGGCAGAAGCTAGTGATTCATATTATCTTATCTGTCCAATAGAAAGTTGTTTATTACCGCAAAATCCTACTAATATTATAAACGCGAAAGTTTGTATGGATGGATGGATGTTTGTTGCTCTTTCACGCAAAAACTACTGAATGAATTTGGATGAAATTTGGCACACAGATAGTTTATAACCGGGATTAACACATATGATACTTTTTATCCCGATATTCCCACGTAATCGAAACTAATGCGGGTGAAACCGCGGGGCGCAGCTAGTAATCGTCTATGTCTAAAAAAGTTGTAATTCCGCTTTCTTATTCTAACAACCTAGTTTATCATAACATGATTACTTTTACTTCGACAAACATATAACGAGAAAGACAAGATTAATATCTAATATAAAATGAATATATAGTGGACTTTACTAAGTAATAAATAAGGTAGGTTTTTACTTACGTTAGCAAACAAAAAGCAATTCTATTGTTGACATATTTTTGCTAATGAAGTACAAAGTCCTCCTTTTCAAATACTTATGTTCATGGAAAGATAAATTAAGTAATACCCGCGTGTGGCAATGACCGCGACCTACGAGTTGTAGGTCGTACATTCGAAGTGCATTCAAAACGGCGAAGGAAAACATCGTGAGGAAACCGACATGTCCTAGAACCAACAATTCGAAGAGATGTGACTACCTGGGGGCCCGCGTGGTAGATTACAATTTACGGCTCACTTCCTCTCACCGAGAGGAGGCCTGAGTCCCAGCAGTGAGACCATTATTGACGGCACGGTTGGCGCAGTGGTTAAGCGATTGACTGCTGCGCTGCGTGTCGCGGGTTCGATTCCCGCACGGAACAAATATTTGTATGACCTACAAGTAGTTATTCCGGGTCTGGCTGTTTGTGTATGTGAGTTTAAATGTTTGTAAAAAACGCACCCACGATACAGGAGAAATTCCTAGCGTTGGGCAACATTAAAAAAAAAATATAGGGTTAAAGATTGCCTTTCGATAGAAGACAACCACATCCTGTTGTCTCCGATCAGTGTGTGAACTCAGATTCGACATGTGACTAATATGTCCGGCTCGGTCAGGTTCAAGTTTAACAGCTTTCTGAGTTACGCCAGATAAATAACGTTTTCTCCGTGAATTATTGCGTTAGGTACCTAATTATACATTTTTTTAATGCGAACCTCTACGTTATCGCAGTTCAGGGAAAGTAATGTAAACAAATTTTATGTTTACGACCACTTATTTGCATATTGAACACAAACATGTAATGGACAGATAGGAATCTGCTCATTACCTGTTTGTGTTCCAAATGATAAATAAATATCCATTAATTCTTCAGCATACCTACTTAAAAATATTACAAGAATATTACAATTGAGGGGCTTGTGGCTAAGTAATAACGGCCGCACGGGTCGATCGATCAGGTTAAGCTACGCTTGCCGCGGTTGGTCCGTGGATGGGTGACCATCTTCACATATCAAGACCCCTCCGTGCCTCGGAAAGCACGTTAAGCCGTTGGTCCCAGCTGTCATTCGTGGATCTTTGACAGTCGTTACGGGTCGTCAGTAGCCCGAAAGTCTGACAACCAGTCTTACCAAGGGGTATCGTATTACCCAGTAACTGTGTTGTGGAGGTCAGATAGGCAGTCGCTCCATGTAAAATACTGGTATTCAGCTGCATCCGCTTAGACTGGAAGCCGACCCCAACATAGTTGGGAAAAGGCTAGGCAGATGATGACTTAAAAATAGGTATTACAACCAACTTCTGAGTTCGGTCAAATAATTCCCGTAAAGGGCAGTGTCCCTTGTGTAGCGTCTTCTACAAACACGACCGCAATACATATTTATTAGAAGGAGGAAAGCTCGTGGAAACCATAAAAATATAAAAAGTAATACACACGACCTCCCAATCACGTAGGGGCAAAGTTGTTTATTTATTTATGGATGTTCGATACATTATCGCCTTGAGTACCTAGTTGTTAAACATATAGTAGAAATGAAATTAATATGAAACATGTGCTAGTGATGCAATCGTTGATTTCTCCCTTTGACCGTAAATCAAAGGGAGAAATCAACGATTGCATCACTGCTTTCCATCAGGCGGGATCGCAGTCAATAACTAGTTTATACAATTAAAAAAAAGAGAAATGCTTTAATTGACTCCCTTGGTAGATAAATAAACTAATCACAATATAATTATGGTTTTAATAAACGTATTTTCTTTCTTTTATTCTTTCTTTATTTAGCAGTTCAAGGGCGTCCATGACTGTGACTGTTGTCCTTACGTCCTTACATTGGACTTTCCACTTTTTTGTCTGATGTATATCAATTGTGTGCCTTTTATTCTGTGCTAAATAAATGTATTTTCTTTCTTTGTTACAATTACGTTTTTCAGTATGTAGGTATACCTAGTAGTCGTCTCCCAGAACCACAGATTTATAAACTAAAGGGAGATATGCCAAGGGGGCGTGGCGCGTGCGAACAATGTATGCACAAAACAGAAGCAAACGCGGGCGCCGTTGATTTGTCAACAAGAATTGTCAATGTAGTTGTGTGTCTCAACGTTGCGATCTGCGTTACGCGATTGGCTCGCGTTGAGTGTGGTGACTGTTATAGTGTGAGTGAGCGCGTGTTCGTATTGTAGTGCATATGTAGTTGAAGGCGACAGCCGGACTCGAACAGTTGGGCAGCCACACCATATCTCCCTTTAGTTTATAAATCTGTGCCCAGAACGGTTCGTCGTCATCATACGCAGCCCGACTTCACCCACTGACGTGCATAATGCTTCTCTTTGTTTGTGCTAATCACATTGTTTTTGTGCCAGCACAGCACAGATTGGTTAGATTACCAAAATGTTGTTCTTAGTTCAAGTCAGAGTTCCACTCAGAGAGAGGATATGTGTCCCAGCAGTGGGAACGTTATAGGCAGATTATTATGTCAAGTCAGAATTTTAACCAGGATAACTAGTCTGCAATCACGTCTGCTATATAGAACTTTAGCATGCACACATTCTACCATTATTCTTACCATATTTCAAGTAAATATATCCCGTCGTTACCCAGATCGACTCACAAAGTTACAAACATCGTAACGCTCGCTTCTCCTACATAAATATCTCGACTGCTATCTGTAGGTACATTAAGTAGCTGATTGCGTGGAGATTAACTTGTCAGCTTGTATCCCTGAGAGGTCTGCGATAAATCGTGTGTTAAAAATCTAGGAGTAAAAACGCGAGCGGCTCTAATCCGTGCCATTAACTATAATCCTGGCTGGAGAAAGTGGCGGGCTGATTAATTGCAGCCAGCCAGCCACCAGCCGCCATGCCACCAGGCCAGGCTTACAACACGTCTATTAAGCACTCTTACAAATTGATCCGCTAATTTCGGAGACGAAAACGCAAAAAAATGGGGATTTTTGTGGGAGTAATTCTATTTTGGGGACGTTTCTGCAGCATTTAGGCGTTAATAATCTTGATAAGCTCATCTTTTTTTCCGGATTCTTGTGTGTACAAGAATCATGAAAAAAAGATTAGCTTAAACTAAAGATTAAGATTAAGATTTCTAATTTGATGCGGCATAATGAGTGTTCATTATGAAGCATGAAATTAGAAATCTTCTTGCTAAAGTTTAGTGTAGACTTAGAAACATGTGGTAAAAAGCAATGAAAGTCCCATGTAGCCATAACATGTCAGCATATAGGTACTCAGAAACACGCGAAAAATCTCACAGCTCACATTTGAGCGGAGGTTGAGGCTTAATACCGACATAATAGGGACAAAACAAAGGCCCGCGCCGAAACTGCAAGGAATTCCTCCCACGTTCGCGACATACGATGAAATCCGCGACTAGACGGCTTTAAGCGGGTATATTCCGCACAGCTGAGCCAAACTCAAACCTTATCATGGCCTTAGAAGCTTATCCTTTGTTTGTTCATCCTTAACTACTATGGTTATTTTATTCAGTTTCAAGACGCCATTTATTATACACTTTCGCTTTTTGGTCGTGTTTACATAACGATGCCCTTGACCCATGAGCATTAGCTGAATGTCAAGCTTTTAGTCAAATAGAATGTGTCGGAATATCGACGAGTCATGACCGAACTTCGAGGCGCGTCATAAATTAACATGCTTTTTTAAAGTATTTAACATTAACCTGCCTAACAGAGTTAGAAGTAACCCAAGTAAGTTATAAAATATACTTGTGTACAGACGTCAGCACATCAAGCTACTACAATCTGTCAAATTTCTTTAATAGATTTTCAACTTTATCGCAAAATTATCAAGGTTCAAGGTTGATTGGGAAAATTTGAAAGTTTCGGGTAGCTTGACCTGCTGGCGTCTGTACTTATATTGCAAAAAGATAAAACAGATTGCAGATTTTTCAAGATTTTATCAGTATCGAAAACACAGGGGTGTCCACTTCGCCATTTTTATTACACCAATTAAAATGAATCACAATGCACTTAGCATTAGAAGTTGGAGGATTTTCTCTTTCAGAAAATTCTCGAATAATTTCCCTTGCTCCACAACTTACGACCACGCGATCAGGCACGTTAGCTCACACGATACACCCATAAACTTCTTTTAGATACACTAAACAAGAACTAAGAACAGGTTCGCCTAGAGACGACTATGTAAAAATTCAGCGACAAGAAGGCCAAGTTTTATGCGAAACGAACAGGCTAACAATATTTTGCGAAACCTCGTTATTCTGAAATTAGATTACTATAGCGGAGACTGGAGCGGTGAAAATACAGTGACCTCGCTTGAGAGAGAGCTATTTATAAGCCGGAATCGTGAGTATGGGTGAAAAACGTATATGTCACGATGAAAATCACACATTGGACAATATAGGCCATATATAAAAGGACAGTGTATGGTCAGCTATCTATACTAATAATAAATCATCAATTTAGGAAATCTGTAGTCGATTCTATCTTCGCTTTATAAATTATTAAGTTGTTATTTTTTTTTCTTTTTCTATCCCATATCTTTCGTTATTAGCAAGCATTCATTCAATCAATCAATCATTTAATCTTTCACTCATGTATATGTAGGTACTGTTATTTTTATCTCACGTAGCATTAACAATCAACAAATTAGTAATAAGTGGATAATGTTGCTAGTAGTTATAATAAGTATTTTGTTTAATCTGTAAGATAGTATGTATTACATTTAGGGCTGATCTGGTAACTTTATTCGAGCAATAATTTTGAAAATTTTGACAGTTATTTCATACAAAAATTGTCAAACGTCAATTTTATTCCTCGAATAAAAGTTATCTGGCGATGGAAAAATCAGCCCTTAATTGTACTCCTGTTTTTTATCCCGAAATAAAATAAAGCTTTGTCGGATTTGAAAAATTATTTTTGCATTTGATAGCCCATTTTTTGAGGAAGGCTATAGAAAACAAACAAACTCTTCAATTTTATGATTCGTAGGTATAGACTACTAATAAAGCTGAAGAGTTGGTTTGTTTTATTGTTTGTTTGAACTCGCCAATGTTGGAACTGCCAGTCGGATTTGAAAAATTAATATTGTGTCTGATAGGATAGACATCACGCTAGGATCCTTAGGAGCCGAGCAAAAACAAAAGAAGTCAGAAAGAACAAATTAATAGCGTTGGCAGGCGATGTGATCCGTCGGGATGGGTAAGGGAAACAAGTAAATTTCATGCTGGCGAAGCCACGCGCAGAAGGTAGTAGGAGATACAGGTAGAGGATATGCTATCCTCGTTCTTCCGATTGTTTAGATAAAAAACAATATGCAGGCCTTCATGTAGCATCATAAAATGAAGCTGATACCTACCAAATCAATGAAATCAAAAGTCATTTATTCAAATTAGGCTGAAAATCAGCACTTTTCGAACGTCAAAATTACACAAGACAGTCCCCCAAAACGCCCACCCTTCACCACTTCCTAGTGCTTTCGCTGAGGAGAAGAAGTGGCGCAACAAACTCCCCAGCAGCTACCTACTAATGTTTCATTTTAATACTATTGCAAGTTTACTAAACTGTACCTCCATAGAAACTATATATCAATAGTAATTTCTGTTTCCAAGAAACCTCATAGTTAGCCAATTCCTAAAACTGAATACTATTTCTAATTAGAACCTCTACAATTAGTGCTCTTCTGTGTCGTAACACAAAGTCTAACCAATCTTACCAAGGGGTATCATATTACCCATTAACGGGGTTGTGGGAGGTCAGATAGGTGGGTCGGTCGCTCCATGTAAAATACTGGTACTCAGCTGCATCCGGTTAGACTGGAAGCTGACCCCAACATAGTTTTGGAAAAGTCTAGGCAGATGATGATATTTGTCGTAACGCAATAACAATTCGCGCAAATATTCGCAAATTATAACAAAGAAAAATAATGACAATGCCAGAATAGTTTCCTGCAACACTGCTAATAGAGTATAAGATAATTTTCAAGTTATGGCGCAAGAAACTGAAGGTCATACTTAACAAAGTTCAAATTCCATTGCAGCCTGTAACTTATCAGGACCTTTTTGTTACAAATGGTCACTCAAAAATCAACTTAGAATACATTTCACTAGAGTAGCTAACTAATTAAGTGGCGATGGAATGTATATTATGTGAGATTATTAACACTCTATAGTTACCTATTTCGGTGCTGTGAATGGAATCTGTCCTTTTAGAACCAATGAAACCTGCATCACAATCACAGAGTACTTTATAATACGGGTATCACAATCGTTCAGTTTGTGACAGGTTTAAATGATTGAAGGTTGTCTGTCTGCCGGTATGTGATTTTTTGATAAACTTCAAGGTGTAGGTTATTGAAATATCTGAAAACCAGTACTAATCATTATGAGAAAATTTTACTATGGGACAAAATCAGAAATCGCAAAAAAAATGCTGCTTTATACATAAATGTTCGCATCACTATGTCGATAAAATGTAGTGAGCAGTGGATTTTTTTTTCGATTGAACCTTCCAATGAACCTTGAACCTTAATGATTTAGCGATAAAGTTGAAAATCCATTAAATAAATTCGACAGATTGTAGTAACGTGATGTGCTGGCGTCCGTACAAGTTGTCATAATGATGAGTTTCAGTTACTTCAATAAAATCTTGTATATTTTATTTAAGCGTTGTACTGACTGCTTGATTAACTGGTGCCGATTCCCTGTTCACAAACTAAACTAAATTTAAGTTCAGTGCATCTTTTTCTTATTCTCATTACGAAAAGAAAACGAAAAACGAAATTTCTCAAATGAATAAGGGAAAACCCAGTGACACTGGGCAATCCTGTAGAGTATTGCCCAGTTTCATTGGGTTTTTCCACTGCGATCGCGTAGATTACAGCCCATTCGAAAAGAGGAGGCTTGTGGCCCAGCATTATAGGTTGATTATTTATGTTTTATTTTAAAACAAGTTTCACGCGGACAAAGTCGCGGGCAGAAGCTAGTAATATAAATTATAATAGTAATTGAAACTATATTCAAGGACAACCGAATACGTGGACATTGTACAGACGCCAGCATTTCAAGCTACTGCAATCTATCAAATGTCTTTAATAGACTTTCAACTTTATCGCTAAAGCATTAAGGATCAAGGTTGATTGGCAAAATTTGACAGTTTTGGGTAGCTTGATGTACCTATTGTCCAAATCTAACTGCGTACCAAATTGAATGGTACCTACAAGTTAATTAATAATGAGTATGACAAATAGTTTGTTGTTTACTTTCTAAATTAAATAGTCCACACAATTAATGCATTGTGAGCATTTTATAATTGACACTATCGTTAAGTAAATAATTAGGTGTCTGATAATTAGCAACTGTTTAATTGTTTACATATACATAGTAAATATCAAAATATGAATTGTCTTTTCCCTAACCAGAACGTTTATCAAGTATTTACTATTAGTATCTATACTTATTTATCTATTTGTTAGGGCTTTGTGGGTAAGAAATAACAGCCGCATGGGTCGATCGATCAGGTTAAGCTACGCTTGCCGCGGTTGGTCCGTGGATGGGTGAACACCATGACCAATTCTTGGGGATGCAACTTTGTATGGAAGTTTATCATTTTTCCGATGAGAAATGTTATGGGACAAAGGGCTTGTAACTAATAAAAAGTGCAAAAAGAATGATGATCTAGTACAAAAAGAGATCCAAAAATATATACGTACTTGACTTGTAAAAGTGTTTTAAATAATTTAGGTATATACAGAAATAAAAAACCCACTGCAGGTAGGAGTCTACGTTCATATTCCAAATATCCAAACCATACCAGAGAAAATAAAATACTGACCTCAATCGATATTTGTTGCAGCCAGTACCTCAGATCGAATTTCCTATAATAAAAGTAAGAAAATAAGGTACTTACTACGGAATAAAGAAGCGTACAGACTAACGCTAGTGCCTCCAACTTACAAAAGAACTCTTGTAATACTCCAATCTGATATAGAACACTCGCTTGAAACTTTACAAAGTAAGTAAAACATCGGATACCTACCACAATTCGCAAGTTTGTTACAAAAGATACTATAGAAGAGTATGTGAGTGTTGCTCACTTCATTGTAGTCGGCTTAAATTTTAAAAAGTTATGACCATGTATGAGGATGGAGTAAAACTTGCAGACATCTCCATCTATCTAATCTTATATTGTAGGTAATCTTTACGGAAGGAGTCTCCTCCTTCCGAAAAGATTACCGTCTTTAAAGAAGAGAAAGATAAGTTAAGAGTTTTGAGATAATTTAGCTTCTTTTTCTTCTTTGTGCCGCTGGCACGACTGTATTTCAAAGTTTGCTAGCACAATACTTCGCCACTTCCACGGTGTCGTCGGTGGTAGCGCAGACGTCACTTTGTAGTTTGACTGCAAATTTTGGGACATAGACGACAGGACAGGAGGTGGACTATAGTTTGCGACATAGCTTGACATTCACACCCTACTGCCGCTCCGTTGAATTAAAAGTACAAACAGGAAGATGTAACTTCAACCTGGTAAAGTAGGGCCGCCGAAGTAGCCCCACTTTACCAGTTACATCTTCCTGTTTGTGCCCGGAGACAGTTCAGGGACTTTCTTTTCTACAAAGGACTCAATTGAGGACAGATAGGAATATGTATTTTTTTGGGAGATTATAAACCTAAGCAATACAAAATTGCGCGGTGCGGCCCGCCTCTAGAGTACGATGGTTCATACAAAATGTGGAAGGATGATCAGTTTTCATTACTAACCGCCACATGTTCAGGAAGAATATTCTCAGGTTGAGTTTGCAAGACGTATTCCGATGAAACACCATACACCCATCACGTGAACAAATCCAGGTCATGGTCTACCTGTGTGCCAAAATTCGGAAATCGATATCCGTTCAGCTGTTAACGCATAAAAGATATTTTCGTCTAAACTAGTATTATAACGAGGTAAACTTTGTAAGTTTGGATGTAGCATGTTATCTCCGAAACTACTCATCCGACTTCAAAAATTCTTTCAATTATAGAAAGCTACGCTATTGCCGAGTACCGTAGGATAATCTCAGGCAGTAGCTAGTATTGATAAGGGTTTTTTTATCCTTTATTAAAAAGAAACAGGTTCTTAATAAATAATTGACGCACGAATAAGCGACGGCACGGTTGGCGCAGTGGTTAAGCGATTGACTGCTGCGCTGCGTGTCGCGGGTTCAATTCCCGCACGGAACAAATATTTGTATGACCTACAAGTAGTTGTTCCGGGTCTGGCTGTTTGTGTATGTGAGTTTAATGTTTGTAAACGCACCCACGATACAGGAGAAATTCCTAGTGTGGGGCAACGTTTAAAAAAAAAAAAATTACAATCTAGCCTACAAGACTAATAAGCAATTTCAATCTAACTTAATTTATTACGTGATAATTATTTTGAAACTTAGAATATTGTTTATTGTACTTTACACAAGTCCGTTCCACTTTCTTAGGGTCTGATATGATGATATAAGCACTTTGTTCATGTGTTATTATGTGTGTCATTGGCACTATTATTTCTACACTTTTTACACTACACTAACTCAAAAGGTTTTGTCCGTTTTTGATAAGGGTTGCAACACCTATCTGTTTTGTTAACTAGCATTATGTCAAGTGTACCTTCAGATGATATATTAAATGATAAAGTTGTTATTTGATTAAATGTTGATTTGTCCATCGCCAGATAATTTTTATTCGAGGAATAAAATTCGATGGAAAAATCAGCCCTTAATAATTAATTAAGGGCTGATTTTTCAATCATCTGATAATTTTATTCGAGGAATAATTTTGAAATTTTGACAGTAATTTCATACAAAAACTGGCAAACGTCAATTTTATTTCTCGAATAACAGTTATCCGGCGATGGAAAAATCAGCCCTAAATCAAATTAAATAATAGTATAGATGGCTAGTATGGATTAATGTGCCATTAAAGTGTGTGATGTGCCAGGTATGTACAAACATACTCTACAGAGCTGTCGACTGGACACAGGTGCAAGCGAGCTTAGTAAGCTCAGTACATTGTCAATAGCCAGCTATTCCACGCTCACTGAATTCTCAAGTGGAGATTACAGATCAATATTGGAATTGTTTCAAGGCATTAGCAAACACCGACTTTAGGCTTGCCTAAAGTCGGTGACAACAATTATCAAAATTACAATAATATAATTTTAATAATATAATTTTATTATATTTTAATATATAATTTTGATAATTGTTATTGGTCGATAACAATTATCAATCAATGGAGATAAATTGATAACCCAGTTTTATTATCATTAATTACTTGATTGATATCTTCTTATTACTTCTTACTTATCATTGATTGATTGAAGACGAGTAAAAGTATTGTAATTATTTATAATTGCATCAGATGATTGATAATAATAGAAATATTGTAATGATTTTTTTAGAATCACAGAAATCTATAGCAGGTGTAAAGAAATAAAATTCATAATATCGAAAAATTCTATATGGTCACCATCATGAATATCATGATCACCATACTCCTTTATTATGATCATGATCGTGACAAAGTACGAAATTCTTGGCTAAATCTAAAATATAAGAAGATATAAAAAATGCAACGCAGAAGTGACAGAGATATTGAGTGATGGGATCTAATTTGATACTTATCGCTGCTACCATGTACTTACAAAGATATTTATCAATATTTGATAATACTTATCATCCAAGGTCTTGTACTACATTTTACCAAAAACAACAACTATTCCTGCAAAGATCTTATCAGTCAATTTTGTCTAGGGCTATGCGTGGAGTCCTTGTTCACAGGTCAGGGCAAAGCGTTAGTACTTGAACGATGGTCACCGCTGACATCGGTCGAACGTAGGTACCTATATCAATGAAAATTTACGAACAACTACAATGCAGCGCTGATGAATGGCTACGCACGTACAGCTACGTTGGCATCGCGCTGACTGTCGGTGGAGTTCATCGGTCGAGCGTATGTCGGCCGACATTCGCGCTATGTCGTTATATGCGGGCATTTAGTGCGACGCTGCCCGAGCGACCGATCGTACGCGGGTATGCAATATTTCTTGTGACCTCTCTTGTGAGTACTTCGTTTGCGGTACTTCCAGCACTAAACGCTCGGTCTCAACCGATAATCAGTGGTACATAAACACTTAATGGCTAAATGGGGGTGTACTGTGTATACGGCGTGGCGCTTTAATGGCGACATTAATTTAACACACGTATACGGTTTCGCGTCTTAGTTGTATGAATATATTTTAATTCAATTAAACATTAATATTTATTTATTTATTAACAATTTTCTAAAATAGCATCTTAGAGCAACCTTACTTAAAGAACTGTAGCGCAGTGGTCATTTGCCGGGATCACGGATCATACCATCGCATCAATGTAATTAAAACACATAACGTGCAAATAGAAGGCGAATTGAAGGAAAGAGAGAGAGCCCTATGGCGGCGAGCGGCGCAGGTGGAAGTTTTCAAGTTAGGTTTTTTTTTATGTTGTTATAACTTTTATGATTACCGACCACTAGCCCTACCCGTGTGTTAAATTAATGTCGCCATTGTAGCGGCACGTTGTATAAATGTTTTAATATATCTCTAACGCTATCCTTCGAGGAAAGCAGATGTGATTTTATGTTAGACTGTATCAATCAATTAGGTATGAGATACTACAATACAATATCAGGATTACAAGACTTCGTACGTAAGTAAGTTATTGTGAAAACAATAATTTGTATGAGCAAGTTTGTGGTAAGTTCGTAGCACGAGGCGATAAACTTGGGTTGTAGTAGGTACAAGTAAGCTTACATAAGCATTATTTAGGAGCACGAGTTTAGCAAAAATTTGTAAACATAATTATTAGTCGCCTTAGAATAGAATACTCATTATATTATGTACAGACGCCAGCAGGTCAAGCTACCCGAAACTGTCAAATTTTCCCAATCAACCTTGAACCTTAATGCTTTAGCGATAATGTTGAAAATCTATCACAGAAATTTGACAGATTGTAGTAGCTTGATGTGCTGGCGTCTGTACACCATTACAAATTACACATATAAATGAAGAAATGTTGCCGTAACACTTTTATGAACACACAATGATATCATCATCATCCCCAGCCCGACTTCATCTACTGCTGAGCAAAGGCCTTTCTTTTCTTGTGCCAATCTCCACGTTCCTGTGCCAGCCTCATCCAGGTTCCACCCGCGATGGCAACAATGTCGTCCGATCATGTCGCCGCCGGACGACCGACACAATTATATGACGTAGAAGGTTCGTCTGTCTCGTTATCATTAGTCATATTTTAATTACTGTGGGCGTACTACGGGTAGTGTTGGTTATTGCGCAATTGAAAAACCGTTTGCAGTTCAAATCAGAAGGTCAATTCTCGTAATTTAAAACGTTCAAAATCTAGTCGCAGTGTCATCTCGGCGACAAACAAATGTCAAACACTTGTCAAAATGTAGGGAAATTTGAGGTATTTTTGACAGATTGAGACTGAGATCAGACTGTGAACGTTCTTAAAGTTAAGAGAATTGCCCCTCTGATTATAATTTTATGAACTAATTAATCACACTAGTGAATCACACACTGTAGGTACAACATGTGCTCAGGAACTGTCGCGCGTTCCGTGCGACAGTTCCTGAGCACATGTTGTCCGTACGATGTCCAATGGTCAAGAGATGACCGTCAGTCGGTTAGACCACGGTAATATTATCCATACAGTATTGTAACTCGGCCATATCTTTGAAATAAATGCCTACAGCATTTTAATTACATTTGCCTACTTTGTGTTTCCATTTAGTTTTGTGATTGTAAATATACTTTTTTTATATAAACTATTAAAATACTTTGTGAATTGAATAGGAAGTGTTCAATAAAAATGCGTGTTGTTTTTTGATCGGTAGATTTAATTTAAAAACCATGTTCATGTTTGAATAACAAATCGGTCTTATAAATTTGCAACCGAAAAATATTTGCGCCTCGACTGAGGCGTACGCTTGCTTTATTAATAAATTTTAAAGTATAAAAAATCCTCATTCTAATATAAAGCTTAATTAAAAATTGTTTGACGAATTCATGCAACCAAAAACAGCACAATATATCCTACTCGTCATATTAAATATGTACTTGAAATTATTTTTAGTGAAAAAATCGCGCGGTTATTGTTAAAAAAAACAACACACCACGCGTCCGTTCGTCACTGCGGCACAGTCGCGACTGTCTTGCATGTCGAGAGCGCATGTCGAGATCGAGGCGCGTAGGCATAACTCGCGCTTCGTCCGATTGTATGAAGTTGGAATACTGAATAGATAATATTACCGTGGTTAGACTCTGTCGAGCGCCACCTGGTGGCACTGGCGTCCCGAATAGTCTAACGAATTTCTAACGTGTTTCCGACATATTCCTTCTAAAATATAAAATACTAGCTGCGCCCCGCGGTTGCACCTGCGTAAGTTTCGATCATGTAGAAATGTTGGGATAAAAAGTATCCTATGTGTTAATCCTGGTTATAAACTATCTCTGTTTTCATTCAAATCCGTTCAGTAGTTTTAGTAGTACGTGAAAGAGTAACAAACATCCATCCATCCATACAAACTTTCGCGATTATAATATTAGTAGGATTGCCTGTTTATATCTTTTGTTCGACTTCGTAAACAAACTAGTTAAGTATTTCTCTTTTAAAATACAAAAAAAGCTACAAAGCACACCCTTTCTTCCTTTTTCTCTCAGAAAGTATTCTGCGGAGAAAGAAAAATTGCCCGTGACGTCTGTTAATTGAAACGAGCAACTTACTCCTCTAGATTAGCTGATAGCTTAGATGGAGATAGCGCAGGGGTGGTTTTCAGAGGCGACTGAACGTTATACTAAATAAACTACATCGCTTTTTAAGTCTGGCAAGAAATTCTCAAATTGAGCGTAGAATTTTAAAAAGTACTTTCAAAGTATACACATATTCTGTAGATAATTCATGAGATAACATAAAACGAAGACCTTTTTTTAAAGCCGTACAAATTCAAGATATCCAGATGCCATTCAACGTGGCAATGAGCCTTTGGGCAGTTTTCCTGTAGATAGCGATGCGGACGAATTGTTTGATGTCCTTTGATTCCTTCCCCCTTTTTTTATACATACCTTTATTATTATTTTAGGACTATAAGCCCGTGTACACTCGGTCGCAAAAATCGCGGCGGGATTTTATCGTGCACAGGATGTTAAATTCTTGGTGTTGAGCCGAATGTTGATAACCAAACAGCGCATCCCAGTACGTTAAACAATACACTGTTGGATTTTCAACTCTCGGCGCTAAAATTCTAACTCTAAATTTCTGTGTTAATCCAGAACGCGAAAAAAAAATCGCCGCGGTAAAAACGCGCCCGTGCGAATCTGAGCTAACTTATAAATTAGATAAAGATCAAATTTGAAAATAAGTAGGTAAGTATCATCAAGAAGGCTCTTGCTGGTATTAGATTCTGCAGTTGATACAAAATTCTCTGTTTTCGCAATCGATCACTTTCCAAAATTAATTTAAAAAAATATATCGTTACCAAAACAGATGCCGTGTTCGCTGAAATTATTTTATTTCCATGACAAATTGGATTTCAGAGAATTCAGGATTACATATAAAGTAGACTGTCATCAATTTAGAATTAAATTCCAATGTTTGTTTAGCTCAATACCTGAAACCAGCAGTGCGATTCTGTAACCATCTCACCGTGAAAACTTAGGCGAAGTGAGCGTGGAGTGAGCTGTCATTTCAACTAATGCTAGGGATTAACACCACTGACAGCTCTCATCAAGCTCACTTCACTTGAGTTTTCACGGTGAGATTTTTACAGAATCGACCGGCAGTATCGAAGCTGTAAAAATATAGACAAAATTATATTATTCATATTATATTAACATTTATTCAAGGGGGGCTTGTGTCTAAATAATAACAGCCGCACGGGTCGATCGTAGGTTAAGCTACGATTGCCGCGGTCGGTTCGTGGATGGCTTACCATCCATTACATATCGCGACTCCTCCGTGCCTTGGAAAGCCGTTGGTACCGGCTGTTATTCGCATACCTTTGACAGTCGTTACGGGTAGTCAAAAACCCAAAATTCTGACAATCAGTCTTACCAAGGGGTACTGTGTTACCCAGTAACTGGGTTGTGGCGGTCTGATAGGCAGTCACTCCATGTAAAATACTGGTATTCAGCTGCATCCGGTTCGACTGGAACATTCCCAACATAGTTGGGAAAAGCCTAGGCAGATTGATTATATTTATTCGAGAGTAGGAGTAAACTATAGCCAGTATTGGTCATTAATAACGGCGTGAAGTCGAAAATCTTTCAGATATGTATACCCAGGTATACCTAAATAAACTCAGAGCATCATTATAATGATACTTTGCTCGAAAACATCAACTTCTTTAAGTTACCGATCAACATGTAGGTAGGATGAGAGTGTTCCTTCATCGTAAGTCGAGAGATATCTTAGGATTAAATTAGAAAATTGGCAGTTTCGAATTCGCACCGTCAGCCTTACTCATGAATATTTCCTTTGTAAGAATTCAATTAAAATCATATTAAGCATTCACTGAAATTGACAGATAGGTACTTATCACATAAAATGGGATCGACTGCGGTTATTTTGACAATGGCAGCACCCTTGTACAACAAAGATCAATGTGATTATGGCAGTGATGCCAAATCAGAGGTAAAATAACAATGAAAGGACTGTACTCCAAGAACTCACACCCCAAATCTGTTTGTTTTAGTTGGTACAACTGTACAATCTCTTAAATAAATTACAGACAACGCAACTAGAGTACTTAGGTTCCCGTCTAGTCCCTTCCGTATGTTTTCTGAGCTGATATATTTGTCTAGGATCCTTTACAAGTCCTTTTTAGCTGCTTATAGAATTATTTATATTGGTAATATTTTGTCTGGCAGACGGGAACACCTATACTTATGTAGAAATGAGATGTTAATTTATGTCAATATTTTTGATGGTTAATATTTAAAAAACTAGATGGCGGTTCCATTTCCTGGCTGGCTGATCCCCGATAAGAAACGCCGAAATAAACGCAGAGGTCATGGTCTCTTTTAAAGTTCAAACATTATATTATTGTGATTTTATGCAGGGCTATGTCTGGAAGGGCCTTTTGAAGAAAGAGCCATTGCAGCTTTGAGTTGACCTGTCCCAACAGACGGCATGCATGCATCAGTCATCGTGTAGCTCAACTCTATTTTTGGGAACTCAACGACCCGTCACACGACGTTACCAAGTAGGTAGACTATGAATGTGTGTTAATTGAAAGAAAATATAAATTTGTGTTACATTTTAGAATTTCGTTTCTCATTGTAGGTACTTTTGAAGAATTCAGAATATGGTGAGTTGAAAATCCAGTGTGTTGAGAATCTGGTTAATTCAGAATCTGGTAAATCGAAAACCAGGTAAATTGCGAATCTGGTGAACCGCTCATGAGCCAATTCTCTAACACAATATATAGTTATTAGACGATAAAGCACCGGTGCGGTTTCAAAGAAGATGTAGTGACAAAAATTTATAAGAGTATGCTTAGATGGTTAGGGCAAGCTGAGAGGAGGAATGAAAGGAGACTAACAAAAGGTATTTACAAGGCAGATGTGAGTGGAAACGCCAGGAGGGGACGCCCTAGGAGTACTATAGTGACCTTATTGGTGATGTTCTTCAGAAAGGTCAGGTGTGTAGTACTCACCACCAGCGTGCGTGTATGACCAGATTATGAATGCAAACGAAGCGTAAAGGAGTTTGTAAAGATTGTAGCAGGTGACGCTCTGTAACAAAAAAGTTCAACGCTGTGAGGTTCGGAACCATGTACTGAATCCATGGTAACAGGTTGCAACTCCATCGACTTGCAACCTGTTAATTTAAATATGTTCATTTATAATAGAACTTGTCGTCACAGTGATGCTATTTTATATTTTGTTTGTAATCAATTCATTACTGATTACAAACTGACAAATTATATTATGTATTTGCCACCTAGTTGTGGGAGACAAATTGCTAATCTTTTAGCATACAATATACTCAGTGACACTGGTACTTGTAGTGTACCAGCGATTACTGTTAGTACTGATACTAACACTACTTTTGATACGCCTTGTAGTTTAAACTATTAGGCGCGATAACGGGTCAGCCGCATATGTTGAATGTTGTACATCAAAATATGCAGGGTCTGTCCGGCAATGAGCTAGAATTAAGTTTATTTATGGAGAACGATATGTTTATTTATGAGATGTTCAGGTTTATGTTTGACTGAACACTGGTTGAAGGAACATGAAGTAGTGTTTATCAATGATGAAAACTATACCGTACAGAGCGTATTTGTGAGAAAAAGTGGTTCTTTAGTTCTTGTTTCAAACAAGTTGAAATGTAAACGACGTTTAGATTTAGTTAATCTTTCAATCGAGCGCACTATAGAGTTGTCTTGTGTTGAACTTGAACGATATGTTTTATTTTGCGTTTATCGATCCCCCTCTGGGGATTTTATTAGTTTCGAATCGGTAATGGAGGATCTCTCGACAGGTTGAAATCAAGTAACAAAAGTATTATTAGTGGAGATTTCAATATTAATATTTTAGATGTTACTCTATTAAGTATTAGACTTCTCAATCTTTTTAGGTCTTATAATTTAATTAACTCGTTTGTTGAACCTACTAGGATCACAGCATCTTCGTCAACTTGTCTTGATAATATATTTAGTGATTGTGATGCCAAAAAAAAATTAGTGTCAACTGACTTAACATCCGACAACTGTGGTTTATTAGCTAGCTTCCCGATGCTATTACATAAAAAGCCGCATAACTAAACTTGAATGCAGGCCTTATACAGATTCAGCGGGATTGTCCGAAAGGGGTTACCGCTACCCCGGAACATAAAGGGCAAAGGAAGGAACATGGGTGGGTTTTAGTCAGTAAGAGTCTAACACTCCGTTCCGCTCCACCCAGAGCGGGAGGGGTCATTTGATGATTTCCCATCCGGAAAAAAAAGGCCTTAAACAGCTAGTCGTTACAAAATGTTTAAAAATAATATAGCTCATAGAATTACACCATCTATAGTAGAATACGATAATGCTAATTAAATTTATGGTGCCTTTTTTGATGTTGTGCTAAAAGAGTATCAATCTACTTTCAAGACCAAAACTATTATCATTAATGGATCTTCTGTTAGCTTTAACCAATGGGCTACTCTAGGTATTTATAAAAGTAGAGCGAGACTATACGAGTTATATGGTTTGAAAAAATACAGGTTTGATACTCTTTCCTAGAGTATGTCAAAAATTATTCAAAAATATTAGAGCTTTTGCTTAATCAAAATTTTTAGGCGATACAATTAAAAATTCTAATAATAAAGTAAAAACCACTTGGAAAATAATAACAATGAAACGGGTAAATTGGTTAAACAAGAAAAACAACTTGAGATTATAGTCGATAGCAAATTAGTTAATAAAGCAGCTGACGTAACTGAGGCATTTAATGAGTTTTTGCCAACATACCGATAATTACGACTCGCTCCTTAAATTTGTCTTCGTCTAAAGCTGAAAACCTTTTGCATAGTTAGTGTACGTAAATGTAAGATTTTTACGACGTAAACAGTGCACTCTCAATAGTTCCAGATTGGTTTATGTCAAATAACGTAGTTCTCAATGCCAAGAAAACGAAATGTGTAAAGTTTGCCTTACCGAATGTTAGAAATCTATGACCTAACATCGTCTTAGACAAAGAGGTGCTTGAAACTCTAGGCTCAGCAATTTTTTTGTTCGACACTAAAAGCTAATTCACAGAGTTAACACTAGAAATAAGGACAAACTATGTGCCCCTTTCACTGGCTTCATAAGGTTCATAACTCCTTTGTTGGGCTTGGTATAACCTTTTATAACAAGATACCCTCTTCTTTGCTAGACTTGCCTTTTAATACGTTTAAAGCTCAAGTAAAATCCAACCTTTGTTCAAAGGCATACTATTCCATCAACGACTACTTACACGATAAGAATAGTTGGTTGCCTTAGTTAACGCAAGACAATGTTTATGTTCTTTCTCCAGAATTAGCTTACTAACAGATTATTGTTATTAGTATTTACTTATTTATTTATTTTACTTCAATGGTCCTAGTTTATCATTTGTGACTTCAAGTGACAGCTGTGTGAACGGAACCCAGCAATGCATAAATATGTAAGCTGTCTCGCCCTTTATGCCTGGAGGCTTTTATTTAGGTAGTATGTTTTTATTTACATTTTAATTTTAATTAATTATTTTTTACCTTGAGTACGCATAGTTTTTATTATATTTGTTGGTATATTGGCGTGGCTAGCTGCCATATTTTTTTTTTTTTTTTTAATAAAAACGTTGCCCCACTCTAGGAATTTCTCCTGTATCGTGGGTGCGTTTACAAACATTAAAGTCACATACACAAACAGCCAGACCCGGAACAACTACTTGTAGGTACAAATATTTGTTCCGTGCGGGAATCGAACCCGCGACACGCAGCGCAGCAGTCAATCGCTTAACCACTGCGCCAACCGTGCCGTCGATATGGCAAATGATTTAATTTTATGTTCTGTATCTTGTAATGTTAATTATTTAACATAGGTACATAGTATTGTATACAATCAATTTTCTAACTGAACAGACAGCTGTGCTGCTGGGGAGTTTGTTGCGCCACTTCTTCTTCCCAGCGATAGCACTAGGAAGTGGTCAAGGGCGGACGTTTTTGGGCGACTGTCTTTTGTAATTCTGATGTTCGAAAAGTGCTGATTCTCAGTCTAATTTGAATAAATGACTTTTGATTTGATTTGATTTGAATAATATTATTTTGCCTTCGGGATCGAATCCCTAATAATACGAAACGTCAACATTCCGGTGAGTAAACAATTATTGCGATTTAACAGAATCAGGCCTTTGACAAGCGTCGTTAAAGTTTGTTAATTTCAATATGTACAGACGCCAGCACATCAAGCTACCCGAAACTGTCAAATTTTCCCAATCAACCTTGAACCTAATGCTTTAGCGATAAAGTTGAAAATTTATTACAGAAAGAACAATGGCAGCCACCCATACATTAATTTAGCTGAGATTAAATTCTTGCGTCTTTAAATGAAAAATTTTTTTTTAACTCGGCGTCAACTTCTGAATGAGTTTGTAAAAGAATGTTTGTTCGAGAAGTCCGAGAATAATAGAAATTCAGTCATGAACTTTTTTTTGTAGGTTATGTTTATGGTAATTGCAATTCGAGGAAGTAAAAGGGCAATATTGCATTAGTATTTTCCTTACCCAGTTATTTCACAATGCAATGTCTTGTAAAAGGTAAGTAATCCCAGTGGTTATAAATACTCTTTGGTAGGCCTTACTTTAGGTGAGGCCCTGAGTTTCCATAGGGCCCGGCGCGCACAACCTTCGGGATCCAACTTAATCGTGGGAGGCGTTACCATCGCTGTCGGGTCGACGATGAAATTTGATGATGGAACTTTGGGCCGCACTTCCGGCAGCTGGCCCCCAAATTGATGGGCGCCGCGGGTGCATTATCGCGGCTGATCCCCAATCTGAGGGGGCCCGACACGTCCTGTCGGAAGCTGTATTTGGAAGCTGGGGTCATGCGGTCGATGGTGCTCTACGGGGCGCGTGTGTGGGCAAAGAACCTGACGGCTCGCAACATCGCAATCTTGCGAAAGCCGCAGAGGGCGATGGCCGTGAGGATTGTTCGCGGGTATCGCACGATATCATTCGAGGCGGCAACCCTCTTGGCCGTATCCCCACCTTGGGACCTGGAGGCGAGAGCACTCGCGTCACTATATCAGTGGCGTGGGGAGGTGCTGGAGCGCGGCGAGAGACCCTTGCCTCGAGTTATTAAAGCACGGCGGTCTGAGCTCCACCGGGCCCTGAGAGCGAAATGGGAGACGCGACTTGCGCAACCCACTGCGGGGCACGCCGTTATAGCGGCGATAAGACCCGTCATGGAGGCATGGATCGAGAAGCAGCATGGCGCCCTCAGCTTCCGGCTGACGCAGGTAGGTACTCTCTAATCACGGCTGCTTTGGGAAGTACCTGTATCATATAGATCGGGAGCAGACACCGGTGTTTCACCATTGTGAGGCTTGCCTGGAGGATACGGTGCAGCACACGTTGGAGGAGTGCCCAGCTTGGGCAGGGCTGCGCCGTGACCTCATCGTGGTAATAGGCGGGAGCGATCTCTCGCTCCCGGCCGTCGTGCAATCGATGGTCGAGAGCGGGAGCGCATGGGACGGGGTTGCCTCCTATTGCGAGGATGTCATGTCTGCAAAGGAGGCAGCCGAGCGGGAGAGAGAAGCCGCATTCTCTCTCCCCTCCCGCAGGAGACGCACCGGGCGCCCAAGAACGGTACAAAACAACCTGCGACCTCCATGAGAGGTGGCCTGCGGGCGGCGGACTAAGGGCGTCCGTTGTCCGACCAGACAGGCCCGACTTGGCGCCGCAGTGTTCCACGCGCGCCATTTGAAAGTGGGTGCGACCATTATGGGAATGGCCGCACGGGGAGATGGGACCCGCTGAGGAACAGCGGGTCAAGGCCTGTCGGAGAAGCGATGAATGCTTTTGCGAATCCCGCACCCTCGGCCATAGGCAGAGGTTGAACACCGCGGTGGTTTTAGCCAGTAAGAGTCCGGCATACCCCTCCGTCACCCCCACAATGGAGGAAGTCCATGAGGATTTCCACCGCGAAACCAAAAAAAAGGCCTTACCTTAGATATACAATTGCTATGTACCTACCTGTCTGAGGCTACCAGTCACCGTCAGCATCGTTTTAGGTGTTGAAGCAATAGGATTATAATACATAGTATTCTGGGATTTTATAAATACTTGCTAACTTTCAGATAAATAAGTATTTATAAAATCCTAGAGTGTGTGTGGAATATGTTGAGTAAGTTGGTAAGAACCAATAAAACAAGTTTTTTTTTACATTAATATTTATTCTTCGTCATCCTCTCTTATAATTATTTCATCCAAAAATTCTGCAGGTGCTGTAATATTTTGCTGATATCGGCTCATCGTAAGTACCAAACTAGCGCCAATACATGAGCGCAACGTCCTACTGTGCGCCAAACCAACTAAGCAATTACAGCAGTACTCACTGGAAGGCAATTCTCGCGCATGTCGCGTACGTTATTGACATTCGACTCGATTGTTTCCCTCGACAAAATTAAGCCGAGCTAGGCAAAAACATGTTTTGAGCAGCATTATAAGGGTATTTCATTAACATTTATCAATTTAATAATCATTATTGATTTCGTAACTCCATTTTTATTTTACGAGTATTATTAACATTAATATATGACCTCCATACAACGGAATGCATAGCTCATGTTGATTTGTCAATGTCATCGATATTTGTCACGTCAAAGTAAAGTCAAAATACAATTATGTTGTTTGTTTACATTGGTCTACATATAGGTATTAGTGCCTTTTCCGTGCCTTTCCTGGAACTGGTAAGTTCTTTATTGCGGAAATAACAGGAAACGTGTACTTATGTTTTTATAACCTACATGTTATTAAAACACAATTACATGAGTATGTTAAAAAAAGTAATCAGTTTGTTGTAGTTAGGTAAATTTAATGGTCGCAACATCAAGTGCTGACAATCACGGATACTCGTATAATCATACTCACTGCTTAACTACATAATTGTAAAAATATAGCAAAACTAACGTATAGATAATCTATCTAGGTAAATGCTGACTTCCTTACATAGGTTGCTAAAACAAACACATAACGTCACACCTGTAATCCCCGAAGGGTTAGGCAGGACTTTACCTATAGTACACTTACATTGTGCCAGTTACATAAGTTGAAGACCCATTTACAAGGGCAAAAATTGCCAAAAAAAAAAAAACATTATAAATATGATTTCATCGTCTGCCTTCAGTTACCTTGGTCATAATCACCATATTATAATGTTCCCACTGCTGGGACTTATCTGTTCTGTGGCTGGGACATAGGCCTCCTCTCTGTGAGAGGGTGCGGGCCGTATTCTACCACGCAGGCGCAGTGCGGGTTGGTAGATGTCATATGTCTTCGAATTTATGGTTCTAGGACATGCTGGTTTCCTCACGATGTTTCAGAAAGAAAGAAAATGCATTTATTTGCGGCAAACACCTCACCGTTCCCGTTCCGTTCTCTTACCTTCACCGTGACATCACAGCGGGCCCTATCAGAATACCAGCGCTGCGACATTTATTTTTAAATGTCGAAGCATCATGCTGAGATAGGAGCCTTTTGGCCTCGTATAGGACTTTCTGTTTCATTTTACTTTTTATTACTTTTTTTTTTTTATATAATTTGTTTTATTTTAATTTTTAACTGTGTTTAGTTTAGTTTATAATCTTGTACACACGGCTACACATCAAGCTATGCATATCCAGTTTTAGCTGACCTCGTATTGTATAGGTTTTTCGTACAATCAGAAAGCAGCTTATACTGGTTTTGTATAGCTTGATGTGTAGCCGTGCGTACGAGTCGCAATAAATACTTTTTCTTTCTTTTCTTTCTTTCTTTCTTTCTTTTGAGAGCAGTGGTGATGAAATCATTTACACAAAGTAAAGCGCCTGCCTGGGTTCTAACCCACGACCTACAACTCGTAAGCCGGACCCGTTACCACTGGGCCACCACTGCTCCCTATCCTCCTGCTATCTTGGTATGATGTTTAAATTGAAAAAGAAAGCATTAATAGACTCAAATTCTTCCCACTTGATTACAGAATTAATTAATGAATCAATCATATTATTAATCTGTGGAAACCCAAGCCACGGTAATATTATCTATACAGTATTGTAACTCGGCCGTATCTTTGAAATAAATGTCTACAGCCGCGCGGTACGTAAACATGCGATAGGGCAGCCCGCCTCCAGCATTTTAATTACATTTGCCTACTTTGTGTTCCATTTAGTTTTGTGATTGTAAATATACTTTTTTTATATACTTAAACAAATAAAATACTTTGTGAATTGAATAGGAAGTGTTCAATAAAAATGCACGTTGTTTTTTGATTGGTAGATTTAATTTAAAAAACCATGTTTATGTTTAAATAACAAATCGGTCTTATAAATTTGCGACCGAGAAATAACCGAAATGCTTTATTATTAAATTTTAAAGTATAATAAATCCGCATTCTAATATAAAGCTTAATTAAAAATTGTTTGACGAATTCATGCAACCAAAAAACAGCACAATATATCCTACTCGTCATATTAACTATGTACTTGAACATATTTTTAGTGAGAAAATCGCGCGGTTATTGTTAAAAAAACAACACACCGTCCGTTCGTCACTATGGCACAGTCGCGACTGTCTGCATGTCGAGATCGAGGCGCGTAGGCATAACTCCCGCTTCATCCGTTTGTATGAAGTTGGAATACTGTATAGATAATATTACCGTGCCCAAGCTCTGCAAGAGCTACGCTAATTAAGGAATCCCACAACAATTCATAATGCCACCACACAATGGAAATAGCAAGCCTATTCTATTTTATACTGCACTATCACAAACTGCCATTGTTTCTAAACGAGGTGATATTCAACTTACAATTGAGGGACATTTGTAACATCACACATTTTACGAGGACATTATCCTCGTATAATGTGTTATGTTACGCATTTTATATGACAACTCTGTTGGCACTGGTTGGTACTTATTATTCCAAAAGCCAAATGAATGCTTGCGACATGAGTATTTAAAGAAGCGGCCAAGTGTGTGGCGGACTCAGGTCGTTTGTCCACCGCCACGTCAACGGGACGTCAACGAGATCGAGATGATGGCACCGTAGTAACGACACATACATTTCTTAAATTGCTGAATGGGCGTACTCTTGACGTCGATCACGCCTGACGGGAATCGATGGATGGGGTCTCTGATGGAACAGACGATACCAGTTCACTCTTGCTTTGAAGGTGGATGGGTTTAACGTGGAAGGGAACACAGACGCTGGCAGAGAGTACACACTTTGACTGTGCGCATAATAAATGTAGATAAGAAGCGCTGAGTACGATGCGACGGGATATCAATCGACTGGTCGGATCAGGTCGTGGAGCTCCTACGCACACTCTCCGAAGTACAGATTGTAGAAGACGGACAGGTAAGCAACGTTACGCCGATGAGCCAGGCTGTAACATTTATTCAAGCCGCGTGTCCAGTCCACCAGACGCCGTCACCGGGACGTCACGCGCGGTTCGAATAATCTCGTCTCTCGTTGACGTCCCATTGACGGACGGTGGACAAACAGCGTAAGGGTTTCGAACCACACACGTTAAACATTGACTTAACAATATGGATGTAGGTATTTTATAGAAATAAATACCTATCGTTGTACTTCAATTCTACTTGATAAGAAGGAAAGAAAGTGGACCGTTGCTTTAATGCTCCGCCAATTATCTTTTCAAATTACTTTAGCAGCATATGTTCTAACACAGTAGAATAATTTTTTTTGCATGTAAGTTCCAATGACTGTGGAAAAAACTGTGGTTGGCTCGTCCCGTCAACCTAAACTAAGCCTACCCCAGTCCACTGCTGGATATGCCTCTCCCACGTTGCGCCACAGCACCTGAATTTGCGCCACAGCACAGCAATTCTCCTAAATATAATAACGATCACAGTCTGCACCCTAATTGCGAAACACAATATCAATTACAATCTGAATCATTTTAAAGGATATTGCTACTCCATTGTTTTATGTGTTCGAAAAATTTGTCTGCTCAACAACCTCGTAAATAACGCAATGAACGTTGTGAAACTTTCAAAATGAAAGTCAATGCCAATGGTAGTGTTTACGCAATTACGGCTCAGATCTCAGTATCAATCTGTCAAACATACCTGTAATTTCCCTACATTTTTGACAAGGTTTTGACATTGATGGTCGCTGAGATGGGATTGCGACTAAATTTTGAACATTTTTAATTACGGGAATTGGCATTCTGGTGTTCAACCTTTTGACTCAAGTCAATCGCAGTCCCAAACAAACAATGTCTAAATCAATTCAGCTTTCACAAAAATAGTTTTCAAACTTACATTATTCTAAGCGAACTTCATATTCGCAGTATCGCTTTTACGGTCGTCTCAAAACCAACACAGGAAATTAAGGTTCAACCGTTTTAAATCATATTCTCTGATACGATTCTCGGTTGATAGTTACTACAGTGTATGTTTTAGTAGGTAATACTTTTATCGTTTTTCAAAAACTCTTGGGTTAAAAAATTGTGAACTTATCGTTATACAAAATGGTTTTATATATCTTGCCGTATCATCACCATCATCATTTCCGCCGAAACACATCCACTGCTGACCATAAGCCTCTCACAAGCACCGCCACTTCGACCGGTTCTGTGCTTTCCATATCCAGCGGATTCCTGCGGCCTTCACATCGCTCCACCTTGTGGGAGGTCTTCCAACGCTACGTTTTCCGGTACGCGCTCGCCACTCCAGAACCTTTCGGCCCCATCGGCCATCTGCTCAGCGAGCAATGTACCCTGCTCACTACCACTTAAGTTTGGAAATCTTGACGTATACGTGAGTGAAATTGTCCGACAGCTGGGCATAGGCCTCTCTGCTCGGTATCCTTCCTCATAAGGAGATGACAAACATTAATCAACACGTTACCCACTATGGGTTGGCGATTTCAGACCACTATTGAAAATGTACGTTTCCGTCACTATCCGTAATACGTAGTTATACTTATAAGTCGTTTGTTTTGTTTAAGACTAAATTGTTTCTCTAAATCTGTTTCTGTAAATGGGTCTTTAGGACTCCTAAGAATGAAAGGGATTGAGATCCCCGTTTATAGAATTGGGTTAATGGGTATATGTTGAAGGAGTTTAGAGAGGATCCATTTCAATCGACACGGCCGATAGAGAATTAACAGGTTTCGAACAAATACCTAAACATCTAGGTACCTAGATCTTTGACAGTCGTTATGGGTAGTCAGAAGCCCGAAAGTCTGACAACCAGTCTTACCAAGGGTATCGTATTACCCAGTAACTGGGTTGTGGAGGTCAGATAGGCAGTCGCTTCATGTAAAATACTGGTATTCAGCTGAATCCGGTTAGGCTGGAAGCCGACCCCAACATAGTTGGGAAAAGGCTAGGCAGATGATGAACAAATACCTAAACATATTACCAAACAGAAAGGCAAAACCTATCATAACCAGCAATTAAGTTAATTGCTTACAGGGTACTAAAAAGCAAAGGCTTTCACCATTTGTTTGTTCATCAAAGCGCAAACCAAACGATATTGCTCCGACGAACTTTTCAACAAGTTTCTGATCAAATTAAATTGTTGTAAGAGATACAAGACCTATGGAAACTTTATCGAGTATATTTTCCCCATACAGTGTACGGCTAACCGGTGGGCGCACTTTCATGCACGTATTTTCACCCCAGTGCTCATTCCTTTGTTACAGTATTCCCTTTGTTTCTTTACTAAAAAAACGGTATTGAAACGTAAAGCCGTGATTAAAATTCGGTCTGTGAATTTCTCTTTTAGTTTGTAGAATCAGAACCAAGAAAATCCCCAACGTTTTTAAATAAGACACTGCAGAAAACTCTTATAGTAATTTAATATGCACTTTGTGAATATGAGATATGCAATTAAAATAGTACTTAATCTATTGCGTTAGTTATTTTATTACAAGCGGGACAATAAAGGTCTAAGTCACAGCGGCACACTTGAAACGGAACAGATCCATCAAAGGATTTACTGTAGTCCCACAGTACCGACACACTGCCACTTGTGCGAGGCTCATGGCTCTCGTTAGTGAGTAGCACAGATTCACAATACACTTGATCACCCAGCAACATCGCCACCACTGTCATTTGAACACCGTTATAATCTATTTTACATTTCCATGGAGTGAATGCCATATACAAATGTATCTGCGTAATTTTCACAACAATAACTTGCTTCGCTCCACTCTTCAGAGTCAATATTTCTTCCGGCTCCACGACCCTGGGGCAGAACTGCGGCCCTGCCATTATGGCCGGGTTCCCGTCGGGATAAATTATGTTATCGTTGCCGCATGATTGCTTCGTGCATTTACTTTTGGTGACGCACCACGTGCAGAAACTTTTTAATATACACGACGAACACGAAGATATTTTCTTACATTCCTCTTGTTTGGGGTCTGTGACTGGGTCTTCAAAACTAGGTGTAACAACTGCCAGAACTAGCAAAGCTGCTATTTTCATTTTACACAACATCTTGAATTTCTGGAGCTGAAACAAAAGACAGAACATTAACAACTATGCTTTGTAACATACCTTACGCTTGCTCATTATACTGTTAAAAGTATAACAAGGGTTGTGATTACTTCACTATGAATAGTTGAACCAAGCAACTTACCAGGCGTAAACATCAATATGCAATGGCACTTCAATAATGCATAAACTATTATTAATATAATGCGTTAATTGCCCATATAGTTATTGTAAAGGTTAACAGTTACATAGATAAGTATCTACTATACACTCTAATCTATCAGGTCATCAAAGCTACTGATAAAAGGTCGCGTGAAATTTTCCGACGCATTGTAAGCTAAATACTATAAGCACTTTGTTAATGTGTTTCAAATTATCTTTTATGAAAATCTGAACATTTCCATTAAATACGGTAAAGATAAGTGACGGTTTTGGTTTTGGATGTTTATTAAAAAGCTATAGGTATACACGGTATACAGGTACCAATGTGTATGTAGGACATAAAATTAGACACAATATATGATGAAATATTGGCAGTCTTGCTAAACAGGCAGATGACTTACAAAGAGTTTGCGAAGTATTTTTATTCAGTGTATAGGGTAGAGCGACCGGAGTTGGATGTGGACGCGGCTATAGCTCAAGCAGGTAGCGAACACGGAGCGGCGCGGGTGCACTTGGACCAATTACAGTTAGTAGACGTATGTCGTGCGCTTCAAGATCTTAAGCAGAAACGGTCCGCAGGGCCTGACGGTATTCCACCCTACATTATCAAGGATTGTCGATTGGTGCTAGCTAAGCCGCTACTTCATATTTATAACCAGTGCCTAAAAGCTGCCGTGTTTCCGGTGAGGTGGAAAGTGACCCGCGTTGTTCCGGTTCCGAAAGGAGGGTCAGCAGAATCGGTGGATGAGTATAGGCCAGTCGCAGTATTGTCGAGGCCGGCAAAAATATTAGAAACTGCTATTCACAAGAGCATATACCTTCAGGTGAGCGCGCAGCTATCAGACGCTCAGCATGGGTTTCGACCGGGAAGAAGTACGACCAGCAATCTTCTTTGTCACATATTAAAAAACCAACCACAAATGGTGTTATTTGCTGACGATACTTCCTTAATTTTTACGATAAATAGACGTGCATCAAATCTTGACGATGTAAATAACGCCCTACTGCAAGTGCAAAATTGGTTCACTGCTAATAGTTTAGTATTAAATGGGAAAAAAAATAAATGCATAAGATTTGCTTTACCGAATGTTAAAAGTAGTGATTGTGACATAGTATTGAATAAAGAGAAACTAGAATTCGTCGATAAAACTGTTTTCCTGGGGATAACGGTCGACTCAAGGCTGCAATGGGATCCTCATTTAACATCTCTTGCAGGGCGGCTAAGTTCAGCAGCATATGCTGTAAGAACAATCCGTTAGTTTACTCATGTACGAGTAGATACCGCGAGGCTAGTCTATTTCAGTTACTTTCATAGTATCAGGTCTTACGGCATTTTACTATGAGGACGGGCTGCAGATATCGAGTCTATTTTTATTCTGCAGAAAAGAGCTATCAGAGCAATATATGCCTCCGCGGGCGCGATTCTCTAAGGGATCTGTTTAAAGATATTAATATTATGACGGTACCTTGTCAATATATCTATGAAAGCATCATGTAGGTACGTAAGGAAAAATTAAAATATTTTCAGTAAAAGTGGTGACAGACACACATATAGAACTAGAAATAGGGACCAATTAGTTCGACCAGGTTTCAGACTGGCTAAAGTAGACTCTTCCTTCATGGGGTACTGTTTAAAATGTTACAATAAAATACCTCCTCACATACTCCAACTCAATGAAACTAAATTCAAATCTTACATAAAACGCACACTATGGAGCCATGTATCATAAGTTGGGGGATTACATCGCTGACAAAAATGCTTGTCTAAACGCTGGTCCTGCTCCACAGGACGCATAAATAAATTGATTAGCATTTGAAAATACTTCACACACGCCTTCATTACCTACATACTGTTGGAGCTGCTGAAGATTTTAAAATACAGCTATTTTGCATTATATAAATTCAGTCTCCTAGTATTGTATAATTGCATAGCACATATGTGAGTACTATGTACCTACATACTATAAAGCTACCATTTACTGGGTGCGTCTTTCATTGACTTGAATGTGCCTTGGCGGATGAGAGTATGTCATGCTTACTCTAATGTCTCGCTGATGGTGACGCATGTGTTGGATCATTTAGCTCCCTTCAAAATGGTTGAGCTGAATGGTGCTAATCTATGCGTCATGTTCGTGAACGGGCGCCGTCAGTAGGGACTGGTCAACTCATTGCTGCCATGGATTATTTTGATTTAATTTAATATTTTAATTGTTTTTTTATCTTTTCATTATGGACGCTTTTAACGTTCTGCATCGTTCTAACGTGCATAATTTTTAACATGAATGATGTAACCAATACTTTGTAACCATATTATTGTGATTTAAAAGAGTGTCCATGGAGTTTCTTGCCCGTTCTTCTCCATAGGTACCTACTACGCTTTGGAATGGGCAACTAGCTTCACCTTTTTGACTGCCCGACCCTTGACTATTCAAAAGTACCTGTAATTGGTTTAGTTGAAATAAATAGTTTGAGTTTGAGTTATGGCTCAACTAGTGCCGACAGTGGATAGTGGGGGACAAACTGATGCTACTTACTTTGATTTCAGGAAAGCATTCGACCTAGTCGAAAATGACATGTTGCTTAAAAAGTTAGCAGGGGTTTGTTTCAGTCCACACTCACTCCAGTTTTTTGCCAGTTATTTGAGGGACAGGCAACAATATGTGGAATATGCGGGGCTCGTGTCAGATCCATATTTCACGAGGTCCGGGGTATGCCAAGGCCTTTGGGTTTCCTTCTGATGGTAAACGACCTACCAGAAGTAGTTCAAGACGCTAATTGTTTGTTGTTTGACGACGACCTCAAATTGTCCCTCGCGGTAAAAAGCGGTGATGACTGTGTCAGGCTACGGGGGACATTGATAGAGCAGTGAGCTGGAGCAATGAAAACCTCTTTCAGTTTAATAGCTTGAAGTGTGTGACCATCATATTGACGGGTTGCCTATGGCACGGGTCACAGAAGTCAAAGACTTAGGAGTAGGCTTTAACACAGGTTTGACTTTTCGTGATCACATCATGCGTAGCTGTAAAAGAGCGTATAGTAATTTAGGTTTCGTGCTTCGTACGGTCAGAGGGTTCACGAATGTGAAAGCTATTATAGCATTATATAATGCATTGGTGAGGAGCCAGTTAGAATGTAATGCAGTCATCTGGGCTAAGCATGAAGCTAAATATAGTCTCATGCTGGAGAGGGTACAAAATAAGTTTATAGGATATTTATCTATGCGTTATTCCCCTCTAGTAGCAGTAGTTCGGTTGTTAGTCCGGTTGACCGAACTACTGAAACTTTCAGTTGTGATAGTTCGGTTCTAACAAAGCACCGAACGGAGTCTATCCCTTTTACCCGTTGATGTATTCAACCTTATTTATTTTAGGTACGGTAGGATACAATGAGCTAAGGGTTAGGAGGAAGAAATATATATGAGGTGAGTGCAAGGTCTGCACTCACCTCATATATATTTAAGTTACTGAGAGGGAAGGTGCATATTGTAGTTATTTTAGAGCTGGTGAGTCTGTGTGTTCCAGACAGGTACGTGTGGCGACCACGGCAGCCGCCTCTGCTAGTGGAACCGCGCGCTCGGACCAACCTTTTAAGGGAGGCGCCCCTGACGCGCGCACTCCGCACGCTCAACTTCATAGCGAGTGGGACGGACTTATTCTGTTGTTCTCTGAGTGAATTCACAAGGAATGCATTATTCATAATAAGTTATAGGTGTTAGTATAATTTAAGTTAGAATAAGCGCATTTACCGCTTTGGGTTATATCTTGTAATGGTACATGTAAGTAGATAAATAAATAAATAAAATAAAAATAATAGTGGGAATACCTGGATGTAATTTGTACAGAAAAGGCAAGAATCACACTAAAAATGAGGGAAATCTATTTATTATCAGTAAGAAGGATAAGATGATGGTGAATGTCTTTTCATCTGACAATGGAAACAAAAAAGAAAGTTTAAGATTTGACCTAAATGGTTTCAACTTTACAAAAAATAATATTGTTTCATACATTTCAGTATATCTGCGATATTTAACTTTTATTGCTAGTAAACCTTAGTATGTTTTAGTTCAAACTACTCGTAAACTGAGGAAAGTTAGACCATTCCAATACCCAATCAGGCGTTTTATAGCAGGTAAGGTTATTTACCACTTTAGAAATGGGTTGTAAAAGAAAATTACCACTTATTAAATACTACTTCGCGTGCAAAAGGCTTTTACTTCAACTAACCGGGTACTTTAAGAGTGTAGGTAAGGTACACAACAAAATTAACTGTTTATACCTGTATGTTATAGGTACCTCATCATTATTTCAGCCGAAAGACGTCCACTACTGGACATAGGCCATCCCCAAGCACCGCCACTGTGACCGGTTCTGTGCTTCACGCATCCAGCGGATTCCTGCGGCCTTCACAATGTCATCATATAGGTACCTACGAATAATATATTTTATCATGTTTCGGCACCGTCGAAGTGGTGATGCTTGGGGAAGGTAAAAGTCCAGCTATATCTTTAGGAAGGATGTCCTATTAGTTTGATGAACTTTTGCCGAAAGTAGTTTTTTATGTGTCGAATTATAAGCAGCGTTACAAAAAAAAAATTACACTTTTTTCGTGGCAAGACATGAACTAAAGGCATTCATAGAGACAGACCATGTTTTAAGTTCCTGCTCAACTGTTTTCATATTAATGTCGGCTTTCAGACTGATTAAATTGGACTGAATAAACTATGTTGCACTGTGCATATATCGACTGCCTTCAGAATTTACTCATTTCTACCTGTTTGGAGGGTAATTGAAGAGGCATACGTCCATCTGTGGACTTTTAGGTGTAGATGATGGTGATAATGAACCGCTGAAACAATAAATTAATTGCTGTTATGAAGTCCCGAGTCATCATCATCTGCCTAGCATTTTCCCAACTATGTTGGGGTCGGACGTTCCCGCGACCCCCGGCATAGGTGTGAGATGGAACACTGGGGTGGTTTTTAGTCAGTAAGAGTCTGACAGACCCCGCCGCCCGCCCCAGGGCGGCGGACATCCAAGAGGATTTTCCACCCCGGGAAAAAAAAAATCGATCTAACCGGATGCAGCTGAATACCAGTATTTTACATGGAGCGACTGCCCATCTGACCTCCACAACTCATTTACTGGGTAATACGATACCCCTTGGTAAGACTGGTTATGAAGTTCCGAGTATGTTCCAAAAATAAGAGAAAAATGAAATTATCTGGAAAAGAACTGGAGTTACCAACATAGCTTGTAGAGTGAGCAAACTGAAGCGTTAGTGGGCTGGCCTTGTTTGTCGAAGGGCCGATGGCTGGTGGACCAGACCAGTCCTGGAGTACAGACCGCGTATCGGCAAGCGTAGTGTGGGACGCCCTTCAGCTAGATCGATCGACGATTTTTATAAGTTGGCTGGGACAGGCTGGATGCGGAAGGCCGAGGACAGGGTGTTGTGGCGCAGCCTGGAAGAAGCCTATGTCCAACAGTGGACTGCGATAGGCTGAGTTGGGTGTTAAAAAATAATACAGCTAAACGATTATTATTTCCTGTTGTAGGACAATAACAGATATAGTATGACATTGTGGCTTATCGGAAAATGATAACGTGCTTATGTGCACTCATCACGTGTTTGGTACATATGGGAGGCGTGACTGACTAATAATATAATATGGGGTTATCACTAGAACTCCGACCTGGGAAACTAGGGATTCCTAAATGTTGATAAACATGATAATTGGACCGATCAGCTGATGTTCTTTGACGGCCGCGCTAATCAATCGACCTATGACGTTAGGCAGTTTTGCTGTGTGACTTCTAAGGGCGGATATCACCAATGAAACAACGCGATCAGCACATCTAAACCGCGTTCAAGAGCAGTCACTGTCATCAATATTGTGGAATATTGACACTGACAGTTCTTGAACGCAGATTTTAATAAGCTACCAAATGACATAAAAGATTTAAACTTGACACAATTTAAACCATTGGCGAATTTCTTACTGACAAAATTTCTTGTGATCAGTCACAAGAAATTTAAGAAATATTACATTATAAATCATAAATTAGAACAGGATCAGTCCTGTATTAATTTATGATTTATAATGTAATATTCCTATCTGAAGACTTTTGAATTGTATCGTATATAATGTTTTATTGAATTTCTAATATTGTTAAATTAATAGTGTATAGCCTAAAGTGTAGATTTTTGAGTTTCTATAAAATATCTGTGAGACAAAAAATCGCACTAATAAATACTTTGACTTTGACTTTGCAGTTTAGCTGTGCTGATCGCGTTGAGTGTCATTGGTGTAATTGGCACTAGTGTTTTGATATCGAATTGAACTCTTTCGTGTTTTGAAAAGCACATGTTACAGAACTTGGATGAAATCGGGCTAATAAGAAGCCTACATTCCTGAATGGTGGACCTCTAGGAAATCATTTGATTTCTAAATTGGTTGTGGAGACCAAACTATAATATAGTTATTTTTTTCACAGTAACAGGGCCTAAGCCTAATATTAAGGCCAACTTGAAGTTGGTATCTAGTGTCGTCTTTATAAAAGCCAGAAAATTAAATCGTTTAAAGTTGTCAAAAAATAAAAGGCCCGTTTTGACATTTGAGAATGCGTTCTTATCACCTCTCAGTTTCATACAAACGAATACGTGTTTTGCGAATTTGATCTTTATTAACTACTAGAACTGCCAATGTCAAAACGGGCCTTTTATTTTTTGACAACTTTAGCAAATTGACTACCAACTTAAATTTTCCGTGTAATCAAATCACAGCTGTCATACTTTGGCAGTTGTATGGAATGGTTATAACATGGCAAATTGAAGTTGAGTGACAATTTGATAAATAGTCTCCCTGATCCTCTTACTTCAGCCATTCTTTTTGTTTTTAACTTTTAACCTGTATCACAGAGCGTTATACAGTGATGAGTTTCCACGATGGCCCATTGAGTCCAAGAGCTTGGATGCGAGACGTCGAGCTATTTGTCACGTGTGACATAACAACAGACCGGAATAAACTGGGGATACTGTTTTTCGTTTTTATATATCGAATGCCACGCACATTCGCACAGCAACCACTGACGTGCGATCAAATATCTTCGATCACTGACGGAAACTACGTTACGTACGTCTCATTTATATTACTTTTTTTTCCTATTTTCCGTGACTGTTATTGAACAAAACATGATTGATAGATTGTTTTCTTTGTGGAAATACTTAAGATAGTTTTCGTTGGGTAGTTATGTCGTGTTCCTACCTCTCCGGGATCTTCACAACAATAGAAGGTCACCATTAAACTAATTAGTTTTCCTCAAAACTCTTGCAGAACTGTACATCTTGGCATAAAAATGTATCAGAAAACTTAAGTACCTAGGTAATTGCAGATATCTATCTGAAGAGCCATCTTGATCAGCCTATAACGATCTCACTGCTGAGACGCAGGCCTCCTCTCTGTCAGAGGGGGTGGGCCATAAACAACCACGGGGGCCCAGTGCGGACTGGTGGATGTCACATGTTTTTTTAATTTTTTTTTTATAAATGTCATCTCGTAGTTGACCTAGAGAAGCCGTGACTACTTAACCGGACTATCCTGTGGTTGCCTTAAGTAAACTTAAAGCCTCCAGCCAGGGGAAAACTAATTAAAACTAAGCGACTGCACGCTAAGGGCGTCCCATGTGGGGTAAGAACCTCGGCTTAGGGCGTCGCTGGGAGAGGGCAGCAAGATGAGACAGGCTGGATCGAATATTAGGATGTGGCACACCACATTCCAGATGTCTTTCACAAAAGACATGTGGTCTTTGAATCCTACTATATATGTATCCTATCCTACTTTTCCTAATATATCCTATCCTACTATCCTACTTAATATTATATACGTGAAAGTTTGTATGGATGGATGGATGGATGGATGTTTGTTACTCTTTCACGCAAAAACTCCTGAGCGGATTTGGATGAAATTTGGCACACGGATGGTTTATAACCAAGATTAACACAGGAAACTTTTTATCCCGATATTCCCACGGGATCGAAACTTATGCGGGTGAAACTGCGGGGCGCAGTTAGTTTATAAAATATACAAAGAAATAAAATACACAAAGTTATGTGCCTGCGTGGGTTTGAACCCTTGACACGTAAGTTAGGGACGTTACCGCTGGGCCACCACTGCTCCATCTGATGAGGCCTTATCAGTTAAATGTCGTACAATTTGAGGCTATGTCTAACAGTGCACTGCTGTAGGCTGATGATGATCCATCAGTGTCAAACTATTGTGCATTAAATAAATAAACTCAAACAACTCTCTTTTGTCGCGTATACAATTTCCATGTACATATTTAAAATTCCTGTTTATAAACATAACGTTACTCGTTCTACATTGCAATATAATTGTATGAATATTCATTCACGGCATTTATTAGGTATCTCTTTACTCGTTTATTTCAATCGTTCGGCGCAGAGCTCTGGTTTCTGTTGAAAAAGTAAACAGAGGTTCGGCAGTGAGATAAACTATTCTATCTCTTCAAATAAGAATAATTAATTGACCTGGTTTGGAGTTTCTAGTACTTTAAACACACCTAGTTGTTATCAAAAAGCGTTGGAACTCTCCGGACGTAGTTTTGTTACAATTTACTGAGAGCTAACAATTTAAGTGATATTGTTATTTTCTAGTGATATTATAACTTGATTATCTATTTTAATAAAGTTATTTATTTTATTTATTTATTTATTTAATCACTTACAACTAGTATTACAGGTACAACCCAATGCAATAGTGAAGAAAACCTAATACTAACCAACCAACGGTGAAGGAAAACATCGTGAGGAAACAGGCATGTCTAAAACCAAAAACTCGAGGACATGTAACATGACATGTAGGTTAAAGCCCACTCCCAGACATGTGTCCCAGCAGTGGGAACATTATAAGCTAGCATTATGCTATGATTATGCTAACCGACCAAGGGTACCTAACCAAACCATGGGGTTTCTTTCCTGTTTTTCTCCATAGGAATCTACGCTTTGGAACCAGCAACTACTTGAACTTTCTGACTAACTGACCGAGTCCTTGACAAAAGTGCATGTAAAAGGTTTTATTAAAACAAATGCTTTGAGTTTGAGCCTGAAACTTCTACGACTGATTGACTGACTGTATATTTAATTTATCAAAGGCAGGGTGGACACGTCACGGACATGACACGAGTCGTCAGACAGTTCTGCATTTCGTCCGCATTCCGTTCATACCCCGTTGCCTTCGTCCGAACTATCATGAATGGTTCAAGCACTTGACAAACATCCGTTCATAGTTCTAATTGTGTTAAATTATACGTTGCAGCGATCAAATACTAAGCTACTAGGAACTTTATTAGAAAACCACAGACAGATTACGGACTGACGGAGAATTAAAGCACAGAAAGCGTGGTAATATTTTTTTGTTCTCTCTACATGGAAAAAATCGTTTATTTTTTGGAAGTGGTACAGTAAGGCCCACTGTCCACGACGCTAGTCAGCACTAACCAGTTACAAACTCAAACACGAATGATTAGCCAAAATGTCACAGCACTAATATTTCAATAGCGCTCCGTACACGACGCAGCCAATCACAAATTATTTAATAACGGGTTAGTAAGTCGCAGTCAGGGACTACAGGTGTTAAGGCTCCCGCAAACAGGCGCGACGCGACTCATGCAGAACAATTTCTATGAAAACTTCATGGAAACTGTTCTACCAGAATCGCGTGGCACTGTCGAGTTATGCCTGTCTACGGGAGCAGGTTGGTAGAGTATAGAAAGAATTAGAATACCCAAACATTTATTAACACACATTAATCAGTCATTTCTGGTACTATTAACATTAGATTGATCCGAGCATTGCTCGACGGTCACGCATTGCTTGGCGGCTTCGTCCCACACTTTCGGGTCAGGACACTTCACACCGCGAGTAGTCGCAGCGGACACCCAGGGAGCGGGGCTCGGGTTGCCGACACGTGCGCTCCGACAATGTTGGGTCGAGGCAACCGGCGCTGTAAAACACCATGTCGGAAGAACACGGTGGGATACCTGAATAAATAAAACAGAAAACTTGTAACTATGTTATATACCTCGTTACTTTTATATACCCTGGGCTTGACTTGGCTTGGCTTGAGGGGCTTGTGGCTAAGAAATAACAGCCGCGCGGATCAATCGATCAGGTTAAGCTACACTTGCCGCGGTTGATCCGTGGATGGGTGACTATTTTTACAAATCAAGACCCCTCCGTGCCTCGGAAAGCACGTTAAGCCGTTGGTCCCGGCTCTCATTTGTGGATCTTTGACAGTCGTCAGAAGCCCGAAAATCTGACAACCAGTGTTACCAAGGGGTATCGTATTACCCAGTGACTGGGTTGTGGAGATCAGATAGGTAGTCATTCCGTGTAAAATACGGGTATTCAGTTGCATCCGGTTAGACTGGAAGCCGACCCTGGGAGTTGGGAAAAGGCTAGGCAGATGATGATGACTTCTATACCCCGTTACTCTAACATTACCTCGTTGGCCTAGTGGTCGCAAGCGCTACTGCTGAGCATGCGGTCTTGGGTTTGATTCCCAGGTCGGGCAGTGTTATTAGGTTTTTCCATGAGGAATGTCTCAGCAGCCCGGAGTCTTGGTTTTGTGCCCGGTTGATGGCAATAGACTGGCGAAATACACCCAGTACTACAGGTACACCTCTGCCTCTCCCTTCTGGGAGTATAGCGTGATGTTCTGTATGTTAATGTAACAACTGTATTCCGTGAAAGAGTATCCTCTGCATACCCTTTCACGGAATGCAGTTGTACAGTAACCCACATTTTACCAGTTATTGTAATAAATACTTAAACAATAAAACTGCAGACCAAGGGGATCATATATTGTTATATGTATATAATTACTGGAATATTATGTTTGTAATTTCAGTTATAGGCACTCAAAATAATATTAACAAATTAAACAACATGTTTTGTTTAATTTGTTAATATTATTTTGAATAAAACTTTTCGTGTAGTTTTATCATTATTAGCTGGATCAAAAGTATTTACAATTTAAATTATCCAGCTTCATCCAATTTAGTTGAATTTAAAACAATGCTATGTTCTGATAGGCTTCAGATAGGCGAATTAATATTTTAAAATAACACTCGTAATTGAAAACAGCGAAACATTAATGTCGTAGGTATTTAAATTGTGGTGTGTTGAATAAACTGTTTACATTTTCAGGTAACAATGACAATTTTATGTTTTGTGTGCTGAATTTTATAAAGAATTATTTTACCAATTAGTTTGAACGCGTAACAAGGAATGATAGTGTTAATGCAAACGCAATCCTATCCTACTAATATTATAAATGCGAAAGTTTGTATGGATGGATGGATGTTTGTTACTTATTCACGCCAAAACTACTGAACGGATTTGGATGACATTTAGCACACAGATAGTTTATAACCAGGATTAACACATATGATACTTTTTATCCCGATGTTCCCACGGGATCGAAACTTAAGCGGGTGAAACCGCGGGGCGTAGCTAGTAATATTATAAACATGAAAGTTTGTATGGATGGATGGATGGATGTTTGATACTCTGTCACGTAAAAACTACTGAACGGATTTTGATTGCAATTTGGTACACAGATAGTTTATAACTAGGATTAACACTTAAGATACTTTTTATCCCGATATTCCCATGGGATCGAAACTTATGCGGGTGAAACCGCGGGGCGCAGCTAGTGATAAATAAAACGTATTATTGACTCCTCTTCTTCTTCGTGTCGCTGGCATCATGTGTTTTAAATCTTATTTTCCCAAAACTTTGCCACTTCCACGGCGTCGCCGGTGGCAGCACAGAGGTCACTGCATGTTTTGGGACACAGAGGGCAGGATAGGAGGTTGCAGTTAAGCATGGTTTGTGACATAGCTCCACAATCACACCCTACTGCCGTTCCGTAAAGGTAGCCCCGCTTTACCAGGTTGGGCTTACATCAGTTACATCCTCCCACTTGTGTCCGGAGACGGTTCAGACACTTCCAAGCGGACCCTGTTACACCCTGCAGGGAGATGCTCCTTTGGTGGTAGTTAGTAAGTAGAAGGGGAAAGAATTGACTCCTGAAAGAGTTATTCCAGTCTTCCCCAAACTGGATCAATCGCTAAAATAATAGACTTAGGCCCTTTGCACACGGCACGGTTTCATTACGGTACGGCGTGCCGTAGAAAAAAAGTGTCTGTCAACAAGCTTCCATAGTGATCCATGCAACACCGACGACCGTGCCGACACACGGCGAATAAACCGTAGTTTTTCACGGCAAGAAAAACGTGTCTGTACAAAGGACCTTAGAGATTAGCGCGAAATAACTCAGAAGGCCAATTCTCCTAATTTAAAACGTTCAAAATCTAGTCGCAGTCTCATCTCGGCGACAAAGAAACGTCAAAAACTTGTCAAAATGTAGGGAAATTAGACGTATTTTTGACAGATTGAGACTGAGATCAGACTGTGAACGTTCTTAAAATTACGAGAATTACCCCTCTGGTGAAAGTAAATACTAATTTAAAATATGTAAGACCATAATTATAATGTAACATATTCTGACAAATAAATTATTATGATTATTATTCTGTTCTGTGATTATGATCATACACACATGAACTCATGAGGGGCTTGTGGCTAAGTAATAGCAGCCGCACGGGTCGATCGATCAGGTTAAGCTACGCTTGCCGCGGTTGGTCCGTGGACGGGTGACCGTCTTTACATACCAAGACCCCTCCGTGCCTCGGAAGGCACGTCAAGCCGTTGGTCCCGGCTGTCATTCGTGGATCTTTGACAGTCATTACAGGTCGTCAGAAACCCGAGAATCTGACAACCAGTCTTACCAAGGGGTATCGTATTACCCAGTAATTAGGTTGTGGAGGTCAGATAGGCAGTCGCTCCATGTAAAATACTGGTATACAGCTGCATCTGGTTAGATCGGAAGCCGACCCAAAGATAGTTGGGAAAAGGCTAGGCAGATGATGAAAACACACATGAACTCACGAGTCACGACGTTTCCCAAGATGGTGGGCAGAAACTACAAAACGCCACCTGCTACGAACCTTCCATACTGAATGCCACCGTGAATTTCAATAATTATATTTAACAAGGACACTTCGACTCGGTGACCGGCCGTCCTGACATCAGAATGAACGGTCACTCTTAAAATGTTTTTTTTCTTCTAGAATACGATGGAAGCAATTGTTTGAGAATAGGAAGCAAATAGAAGCAATAGGGAAGCAATTGTTAGGCATAAATTCAACGTTAAATACGCCTAGTGACCGTTCATCCTGATGGAGACCGCACACCGGTTTATAAGCTATGCTACCTAAATGTGATTATATTAAGATACAGTTAAAACTTACACAATCCCATTTCATCGTAGGTCTCGCATTCCTCGCCCCTACAGGTCAAAACACAGGCAAATACAAAAATGGTTGCAAATAAATTTTTGTGCGCCATTTTCACGTGAATCCGATAGTTTATTGAGGCGACAAAAAGCGGCAGCGCCGGTATCTGGTCGTTTAACTGTGACTACGATTAAAATAAATGTTATTTGTTTCTGCAAGTATTCACAGTATCGCTGAATAGTGCGTAAAACGGAAATTGTTTAGCTGTTAGGTGTCCTGATAGTAATTCCTAGAAACGTCAAAATGTGGAGCAGAATTGTTAATTTGTTGCTTATAGTTCAGTTGTAAACTAAAGAGTTCCGTTGTAAACTTATGGGGCTCGTGGCTAAATAATAACAGACGCACGGGTCGAACAAAGGTTAAGCTAAGCTTGCCACGGTCGGTTCGTGGATGGGTGGGTGACCATTCTTTATATATCGACCCCCCCCGTGCTTCGAAAAGTACGTTAAGCCGTTCGTTGGTCCCGGCTGTCAGTCGTAAATCTACGATAGTTACGGGTAGACATTACGGGTAGTCAGAAGCCTAAACTTCTGACAACCAGTCATACTAAAGGGTATCGTATTACCCAGTAACTGGGTTGTGGAGGTTAGATAGGCAGTCACTCCATATAAAATACCTACTGGTACTTCAGCTGTATCCGGTAAGGCTGGAAGCCAACCCCAACATGATTGGGTTAAGGTTTGGCAGGTTGAGTTCTTTTAAACTCTAAACTGAAGAAACCCCGACAAGGCTACGATATTGTAATGCCCATTTGTCAGCTGAAGTTCTCCTGACAACCACGTCAATCTTTATTAGGAAAACCCTTAATTTTCCAACCCATTTGTTTGGATAGTTATTTATTAATTTAATTAGAACTTTAGATAACCATTTTATCGATTTCTATTAATACTATGGTTGAAATGGTTAAAAGGTCAGCGTATCGAAAAATGAAAAAAAAGGTTCTTGAGGAACTCGATGTGAAATCTAGAACGCACTTGCCTAGTTTTCGTTTATCAAAAACTTTAAAATAATAAAATTGTGTTATCATTTTGCTACTATCTTCAAGGTAAACAACGCCTGAAAGAAGTACATAGGTGTGTACATAATACGCCTTGTGGATATACTTTTTAGAATTATATTAAAACATCACACTTTCTATATAAATGTCTCTAATTTCTTTTTATCCGTGGGCCTTACACAAATGTGCGGAGTAAACGGAACATAAATTTGAATGATTTAGAAATTCAGAAACCACTTACTTTTTATTTATTTTTTTAAAAAACGTTGCCCCACACTAGGAGTTACTCCTGTATCGTGGGTGCGGTTACAAAATTTAAACTCACATACACAAACAGCGAGACCCGTAACAACTACTCGTAAGTCATACAAATATTTGTTCCGTGCGGGAATAGAACCCGCGACACGCAGCGCAGCAGTCAATCGCTTAACCACTGCGGCAACAATTTCCTTAGTTTTAAGACTTTGTTAATATCTATAGCATAATCATCTTATGATGTTCCCACTGTTGGGACATCGGCCTCCTCTCGGAGAGATGGAATAGGTCGTAATCCACCACTCGGGCCTAGTGTGGATTAGTAAATGTCACATGTCTTCGAATTTTCGGTTCTGGGACATGTCGGTTTCCTCACGATGATTTCCTTTATCTTACATAAAGTAAAGCGCCTCATAAATCGCGATCGTTACTAATTAATATCTATTGTTACATTTACGACTCGCGTTCGCGCTAGTGCCTCTGATACTAGGATAGTCTGATAAGGGCTCAATGACAGGTAGACATTTCACTTGTTTCATTTTGTTTAGGCTTTCACACCCGAAAGCCTAAACAGCGCGTGAAAAAGAACTTTTATCGCACTGGTTTGTAATATGTTGCAAAGGAACAGGGTCCTTCTTCCTTTCATATTCAGTCCATTCTTCTTTGGAATGCGCTACCTCATTATATCAGAACGGCCACCAGTCGGTATGAATAAGCGGAAATTGCAGAGCTATTTTCAAAACAAATAGCGTATTGTAGAGTCGTCTCAACGCCTATCTCCTTTGAATCTATACAGATTACATATATATTATAAGTACCTACATATTATAGTAAATATGTATATATGTGTATTATAAGTTTATAACCTATTTATGTATGTATTTGTCTACCTATTTTATGTTTTTTTACATTTTTCCTCTCTAAAAAGCACCTGCCATCTAATCTCTTCACCACCCTTGGTTGACTGGTAGAGAATGCGTCGCTACTAAGTCCGTCTTTGTACCTTTTTTGTGTGCGAAAAGTTTAGATAAATAAATAAACAAGAGTCCAAGGGTTTCAAACTTTATTTTATGCTAAGTGGTATCTTAAGATCGGTTTTCTAATTCTATTATTAACGTTACATAATAATAAAACTCATTGTGCAATCTTTTATTTACTACACTAATCAGTCATTAATACATTATAATCTGGTAATTAATTAGTCTCTAATTTTTATTTGATTACCTTATAATCTTCAAATCAAATCGGAAATCGTTTATTGCAATCCATAATGTACACTTACAGGTGGTAAAATAAAAAAATAATAGAAACAATTATGGACCCTGTCGGGCACTAAGGTTCAAGGTTGATTGGGAAAATTTGACAGTTTCGGGTAGCTTGATGTGCTGGCCTCTGTACCTATTATTGTTAAGAACCAAAGTTCTTATATATTTGTAACGGTTGCGAATCATATTTAAATCATCATATTAGGGGCTATTCCCAGAATATATGTTTAAGAACGTTCGCATTCTAAACTCAGTCTCAATCTGTCAAAAATACAACACATTTCGCAACATTTTTGACACGTTTTTGACATTGATTGTCACTGATATGTGATTGTGACTTGATTTGAACGGATAAAAAAAAAATACAAAAAAATTTAGAAAATTTTAATTCCACCCGGACGCTTTCGCCTTAATGAATAATTACTGAACAAAATGAATTTAGCAACTATTTCCACCAGCGAAAAAGAAAAATGATAAAACTTTTCCGTTCTATAAAAGTAAAGAATGTCTAGAGCAATGGTGGCCTAGTCGTATCGGCCCCGACTTACGAGTTGTAGGTCGTGAGTTCGAACCCAGATAGGCAATTTGTGTATTTAATTTCATCACCACTGCTCTCAAAACGCTGAAGGCAAACATCGTGACGAAACCGGCATGTCCTAGAACCAAAACTTGGAAGACATGTGACATCCATCAACCTGCACTGGGCGCGCGTGGTAGATTACAGCTCTCCTTCTCGAAGAGAGGAAGCCTGTGTCCCAGCAGTGGGAACATTATAGGCTGATTATGCTACTAAACAAAATGTATTTCCATCAGCGTAAAAGAAAAATTGAAAAACTTTTCAGTTCTATAAAAGTAAAGTATGGTTATGTTGGAAACTTTGCACCGTCTAATATCTATACATAATCCTGTGTTTTTCGGAAAGCCAATTCTCAGGGCCCGAATTATTTTTCACTTAATTTGAACAGTGTACTCGAAAGACAAAAGGGCTTTGTTCAAGGAGTTTCATTTACCGTACACCTTTATTATTGCTGTTGGTTTGGACCGGGTGCCCACGTTTAGTACATTTTGTACTTTTACTAGGACATTATGTTAATATAATGGTGCCTTTACGAACCATTTCCTGTTCTTGGGTGAGGATTTGGGAAGTTGAAACTGTTTAGCGAAAAATATGGCTCCGAATTACGTCGCAAAAACAGTGTTTAGAGCTAATTACGACGCTAACAGTGTCAATTAAATTGGAAAACTAACCAGCCGATCTATGCTTTACTTTAATCTCATCGTGAAGTGAGTTTGAAATTAACTTTGTTTTTGCGTCATTATCATTGTCACGGTCACCTTTATTTCTGTTGAAGTAAGGTTGCTGTTGGGTTACAGCCACTGACAATCAGTCAAAATCACAGTGATCCTTATTTTCGTTACGATAAAGTTGCTGTTAGGCTGCTGCTGTCATAGGTAGAATAAATGCGAAAGGACTGTATCTTTGAATCAGAGGGGCAATTCTCGTAATTTTAAGAACGTTCAGAGTCTGATCTCAGTCTCAATCTGTCACAATCTGTCAAAAAAACCTCAAATTTTCCTACATTTTGACAAGTTTGTGACATTTGTTTGTCGCTGAGATGGGACTGCGACTATATTTTGACCGTTTTAAATTACGAGAATTGGCCTTCTGATGTCCTAACATAGATGAGCAATATAACATGGATGAGCTGACTTAAGGCGAAGTAAGTAAGTAGACAATAGTGTCAATCAAGGGACTGACACTCGCGGGCCTGTGGGCGGAGAGCAATGGGTAGCTCACCGTCCGATCGGGACCAGGCCCGTGCCGGACGGCGCGTAAGTGTTCCACGTGCGCCTCAAAGAGTTGTCATCATAATTTGAGGGGCATCTTAGGGCCGAAGCCTGCCGGGTCAGCGGGATTGTTCGAAAGGGTTACCGCTACCCTGGAACATAAAGGGCAAAGGAAGGAACATGGCTGGGTTTTAGTCAGTAAGAGTCTGACACTCCCTTCCGCTCCACCCAGAGCGGGAGGGGTCATTTGATGATTTACCATCCGAAAAAAAAAGGGATTGACACTATTGTCAGCTCACTTCGCCATAAGTTTTTACGGTAAGAGTTTTAGAGAATAGATCAGCAGCACCCTAAATAAATATCTACCTACGGTATGATGTTAGTAAATTGTTAGACAGGTACTAGTTAATACTGGAGGAAACATAATTAGATGTTATTTTGTTAGGTATTTATATTGTTACGTTATTTGTCATTGTTTGTTTGATATGATTTGAAAGAGAAACTCAGTAATCAAAGTCAATTAAGTATCGCGTTTAATCAGGATAAATTGTTACACTCGCGAGGCGGACCGTCGGGATCGAAAAGGGACGTGCTCTTAATATGAATCGCGTTTCCGGACTGTAGGACCGGAACCAATGCGGCGCGCTCGCAGCGGGCGCCGTCCCTCGCCCCTCTCGCCGCGCGCGCCCGCGCATCGGGAGAACCATCCCTTCGCTCTTTCAGATTGTAATTTATAGTTTTTTTATTTTTTATAAATAAATCTTTGACACACACTAGGAATTTCTCCTGTATCGTGGGTGCGTTTACAAACATTAAAACTCACATACACAAACAGCCAGACCCGGAGAAACTACTTGTAGGTCATACAAATATTTGTTCCGTGCGGGAATCGAACCCGCGACACGCAGCGCAGCAGTCAATCGCTTAACCACTGCGCCAACCGTGCCGTCAAAGTTATTTGTTCTTGCGTTGAGTGATAACATAATAATAACATACCTACGTAAACAGGATTACATCACAATCACGGAATTTTAATTAAAATAAACAAACTAGAAATGTAACAGTTATTTCTAGGTTATGTTTTCGTAACTTTATAAAAATAAACAAAACACTAAACCTTACCTTTGTACCGGTACACAATCGTTTACCTGTTTATATTGAAACCTTAGAAGTATTCCGTTAAATAATAAATTGTTTTCTTGTGGTCGTGACGCATAGACAAATCACTAAAGTACCTACAATGCCTTTTTAGAAATTTGGAGAAAGAGAGAAAAGTGAGTATAAAAGCCCAAACCCTTTTTACGTATTCTGTTTAGAATTTTTTATCAAAATTATTATTTGAGAAAATAAGTAAAATATGCTTTATTTATGCCTGAATATTTACATGGTGGAGGCCTACGTCCAGCAGTGGACGTCTTTCGGCTGAAATGATGATTTACATGGTGCCGATTCACTAATAGTTTGAACAGTAATACTACCTATTGTCCCACTACAGGGAAATAGCCTCTTCTCATTAGAGAAGGCACGAGCACGCTTGCTCGAGACAGGTTGGCGATTTCAGATTTATAAAAACTCTAAGTCCAGTTTTCCTCACGATGTCTTCCTTTACCTATGTCAGGAAAGTCCTAGATAAACTCGGAAAGTACACATGAATTGAAAAAGTCACATTGGTACTTGCCCAATTTTGAATCCATCATCATCTGCCTAGCCTTTTCCCAACTATGTTGGGGTCGCTTTCCAGTCTACCGATGCAGCTGAATACTTTACATGGAGGGACTGCCTATCTGACCACCACAACCCATTATCTGGGTAACGCGATACCGATTTGTATGACTGATTGTCAGACTTTCGGGATTCTGACGACCCATAACAACTGTCAAAGATACACGAATAACCGCCAAGACCAACTGCATAACGTGCTTTCCGTGGCACGGAGGGGTCTCGGTATGTTAGGGATGGTCATGGTCATCCATCCGCGGACCGACCTCGTCAAGCGTTGCTTACGTTGACCGACCTCGTTAAGCGTTGGCACAATACTTGGAACTAACAAATAACCTCATTCGATTTTTCCGAATAACCCGAATATTTGTGGATGGATCTTTACATACTAAGACCCCACGGACCAACCGCGGCAAGCGTAGCTAAACCTGATGGATCAACCCGTGCATCTATTATTACTTAGCCATGCGCCTCTACGTCAATAATCACCTAGTAATCTAAACTAAATACAATATTCCTCACTGTACCACAGTTTGCACTCTCGTAATTCCATTTCACAGATAGCTATTTGCGTATAGAGGAACGTAATTCGTGGCCAGATCCGTTGCCTCAGTGGCAATCGCACCGGAATGCAGAATGTGGAGGTACTGTGTGCGAATCCTAGACATGCCACTAATGTGTACGTACGTTATCCCAAGTAGCAGACTATGCATTAGTCTACGACTGATAGATACAGGAAACCATCAAGTGCTAACTTGGCTGGCTAACTCCAGGCTATCAGTTGTCTTGGCCGCGCCAAGTCCAGGCAAAGTTTTATCTGAAATCAGGAGCCTTCCTTTTCCCAAGTTTGTTGAGGTTGGTTCTCAGTCTGACATACAGTACCTAATAGGTACATTTCGTGTCCTAGTTATTACTGTCATCAAGGTTGTGGTGCACTGTGGTGGTGTTTTAATGTGTTTTTTTCTGTAATGCCAATAAAAGCATTTTTCTTTATTTCTTTCTTTCATTACAATATCATTTCAACCTTTCCAGGAAATACCTAAACCAGTTTAGACCGGTAATTGAACTTTCTAAGCTTCTCCCATAACAAAGTATAAGTACAGCATAGCTAACACACGTCACATAACATCACGCATATAATCCTCGAAGGGTTAGGCAGAGGCATACCTATAGTACACCCAAACGTCGCCAATTTTTGAAAAATCCCATGTACTAAGGGGATTACTATCTATTTCTATGAAAAACTGAGACTTTCCAAAAAGGACTATTATTACTTTCAGTACCAGTGAACTGTTGAGCCCTTAATCCTCCAGGGTACAGGTGAACTTGCTATATTCACTCTTTCAGCCCCCCATTTATGATCTTCAATACCAATCGGGAGGTGATTTGTCAACGCCCCCGAAAAAAGTTCGAGGCATTTTCCAATTTTAGGTGTAAGTTCCTAAACTCACAAAAAAACGGGATATTTTTTTGTTCTCTGACCGAAATACGAAAGGTCAAAAGTGGGCACTAAAACTCAGTTCGAAAGTACTACTGCTACTTAGGGAAAAAAAGGCCGTGAGAAACAACCGAACTGTTAACATGATTAAGATGCTGCCCAAACGCAGGACACCGTAAAACGCCCAGTCTTTCGTCGCACAGTAAGGAATATTGGTACATATTACAAGCCAGAAAAAAATGAAGTGAATTGTCAAGTGATCGAAGGAAAGACTTATTCAAAAATATTTCATAAAAATAAAATAGTATCATGATAAAACAGAGCATATTTTAGAGAGAGAATATTTTTCATTGCATAATTCTCAAAATGCTCAGCGTATCATATTTTATGTAGTCATAATAGAGGGAATTCAATCAACTAAAGAAATACCTAAAAATTATTTGACTGAGCCGTGCATGACATTTGCTTATTTATTATTTATTTATCCATTTATTTCAGGCATCAAGGCTCATATAAACACATACACAATCACACAACACAACATACACACAACACAACACACATCACAGCCACACACACACACACACACACATACACCCCACACCACACAGATACACACACACCCCACACACACAACACAACACATATCACACACCCGCACACAAAACATATTACACAATTAGTTTAGTCCAAACATTAATTTAAAACCTATAACATAACATCACGCCTGTAATCCACGAAGGGTTAGGCAGAGGAGTGCCATTAGTATACCCACATTTCGTTAGTTATGTTTCACTCCCATGTAATAGGGGGCGAGCCTATTGCCCTCAAATGCATACAAATCCAGGCTCCACGCTTCAAGCTGCCTGAGAAATTCCCAATGGAAAAACCCAAAAACACTTTGCCCAACCGGGAAATTGAACCCAGGACTCCATGCTCAGCAAAGTTTAAAAACTATGCTTATATATTTGTCAATTAAAACAAATTATTAATCCCGAAAATCCTATCACAAAACAGACGACAACACAGCTGTAGTAACAACACAGTTTTAGTAACAACATAGTTGTTGACTTCTTATAGTTACCTAAATGAGATCTTCGTCGCAACTTAATTACTCTTCGTAACTTAATTAGTAGATACAACTTTATGTACATTAATAAACAATGTGGTTATCGAGTATGACTAATACTAATAACTTTAACTCCTCAGACGCGTGGGCTTTCTTAATGCGGCTTATAAGACCACAGGTCGTCATGAAAATCTGGCACACTACTGAACCACGAATAGCAACCTTTAGACTTGGTTTTGTCTTATACCTTGTTACTACGAGTTGTAAGATGCAAACTAGGAAGCAATATTGCCTGAATTTCGTTTTAAAAAAAATCTATAGCACCTATGTACAGTCCGCACGTAACTTGGCAAGGTTTTGGCGTAGTGAGAGTAAGTTCACGCATGTTCACTTATGGCGAATTTCACCAAACTTTTATACCTACAATAAGTCTTATTCTGGGAATAAATTTTAAATTTTTGACAGTTTTTCCATACTAGAACTGTCAAAACGGTGAAAACAGCCCCTAATACAACAAAAAAATTACAAAGATATATCGATATTGCCATCATTTATTTATAAACATGCTAGAAGAAAGTCAAAGAAAGGAGAGGCCTCTTGGCAACTTACGTGTCGGCGACGGGTAGCATAATCAGCCCATAATTTTTCCACTGCTGGGACACAGACCTCCTCACGGTGAAAGGGAGTGGGTAATCCACCACGCGGGCCTATCTACGGGTTGGTAGATGTCACATGTCTTCAAATGTTTGGTTTTAGGACATTCCGGTTTCCTCACGATGTTTTTCTTCACCGTTTTGAGAGCAGTGGTGATGAAATAATTTACACAAAGTAAAGTGCCTGCTGCCAACTCCCGACCTAAAACTCGTAAGTCAGGGCCACCAGTGCTCTATACTGAATTTGTAATGTATACACGTGTGTATTACATAAATTACAAATTCGGTATAGAACCGCGGCATCTTCCCGCCGCCGCATTGTTTCCGCTAGACCTAACTACTTCCGACGACAACTTCCTTCACCGCTTTCGGGAAATACGGTGCATTCAAATTACGGTGCGAAATTAATTTGCTCGCAGCTTAGCAAATTAAATAGTAATTATGAAAAGTGTGCAATTGCGGGCGACGAGATTTTAAGACCTTACTTTTAAGAATTTAACTTCGAAGCTTGATGAAGGAAGTAATGAGAACATCGAGGAATCGAAACTTGGAAACGCAAAAAAGGAAAAAAGTATCTCAGTATCTTTTTTTTTTTCTAAGGCTAACGAAAGATTTTTAATTAAATATAATTAGCTTATAAGTATTTTATTTCGGTAACAAGACTGTTCTCTGTACATTGTTCTAAAAGTATAAAAACATCCCGGAAAATTGTTAGCAGATTAAATCCATATTTTTGCCTATAATAATATGAAAATTATATTCAAACAAGAACTGTGTGGGTAGAGCATATTTCATACATATTGTGTGTCCACATTGTCCCTAAAATCACTTAAAAGCCGTAAGTTTACACGTGGGGAAATCTTAAGAAAACATCTGGGATATTTAATCCTGTACCTACCTTACTTTCGGTTTTATTTGGTACAAAAGGTTGGCGAACCTTCTTCCTTTTGTTTGGTCAGATTACCTTAGCGGGTCCATTAGACTTTTGACTAAGTAACCTTAGTGATATTGTATGTAAGTACTGAAGTAGGTAGTGGACATCGTAGGTTTTAGGGTTCTTTATGAGAACAAAGTTTCACAACTTGTTACAAGAATAGCTTTGAAAGACATAAGATACTAGTTTTCTGGACAAATCAGTGTTACAAATTCCTCGTAAAATGTGGAAAAAGCCGTTTTATGTTATTTCAGAACATCTTTTTTTTTTGTCGATTTTAAATGTATTTTTATGTCTTCACGTTCCACCTCTGGGTTTGTTTCGGCCTTTCTTCTCAGAGTAGTCAGATAAGAAACGCCAACCTTATCTAGTTTCGAAAAATATGACTGACGTTTAAAAGTGTTTGTACAAACCTACTTAAACAAATAAAATCATTTAACATTTAAGTATGTCATGAGTAGGATTCTATGAAAAATAAAAACTGCATCGATTATAATACCCGGTCCATTAGGACAGATGGAACTACTGATTGCAGCCACACATAATGCTTTGATTGTACGGTATTATAATGTCTGTAAGAAGCCATACATAAGATAAGGCAGTTTATATATTTATTTTATAACGCATTTTAAAGTTATCTTTTACTTAATCTGGAATAGTTCGTTCTAAGACAGCTGTCAAAAAACGGTTAACCCAATGGACAGGGTATAGACATCTAAACTAGACAAATAACCTTTTAAAAGTTACCTAACTACTAAAAGGCACTCCACCATATCGTACAAAAATCATCAATCAAAAGTTTTAAAAACCAATCCGCTCGCAGAAATGATTTTTCATATCGGTAAGCAGTTACGACCATTATCAATCACAACGCATTTCGCCGTAAAAACGCCATATGTATCTACACCTTTCCTTCCCGCGGTTCCTTGGGGAGAATCTGGGACGAAACTGAACAGATATCTCCTGATTCCGCGCCCTGTTTGTCCCATGCCGAAGTGTATTAAATTTATGGTATTAAAAACTGATTTATGCACCGACCAGGCAGAAATATCTGACTATACGATTGCCCGTAGTTTTTATTTCAGTGGATCTGAAAACTGGAGTGGATTTTTTTGTTGAAACACAGCATTATTTTTGTCGGCGGTGTGTTTATATTTAATATCTGGATAAACATTCTGTAATTCGTTCTCGTTGATCTAGTGATCACTGGCATGAATATCGAGCATGGCGTGGTTGTGAGTTTTGATTTAGGCAGGCTGAAAAAGAGTCATGAACTAGAATAGAATAGAAAGGATTAACTAACTAAGTATATAAATAAATACAAAAACAAAAGGATATTTAGGCGTCGAAGTACTCGTCCGCATAGCTGTCATCCGGAAACGTGCCCAGAAGACTGGCAGCATTGCCACGTTGAATGGCAATGCTAATTCTTTGGCCAAAGAATGAAAATGTGTAAGTGCATAGAATGTACTTTCATGCTACACAAATAAACATTTACTATTATATTCTATCGTAACATTATTTTGTAACAAACCTAAATTGTAAGTACCGCAGGAGAGTGGTTACAGAATAATATTAAAAGTAATAAAAATAGCTTTAAGTACCTAAAGGTATGCAAAGCATGGCTGGCTTCATCTGTATAACTTTAGAAGAACTAAAGTTTCAGAACAAGTTTCTTCTAATATAGCGGGTAATCTCTTGATTTCTTGTTCCATTCTCGAGGAAGGAAACTTATAAACTACTAGCGGACCTGAATGACGTTGTCCTGCCCGAACAGCGCCACCCACTGGATCCAATCGTGAATCTAAACCACCCACTCAAGCACACACAAAAAATTTCATCAAAATTGGTCCAGCCGTTTAAGTGGAGTTCACTGACATATACACGTACAGAAGAATACATACAGATTTGTAGCTGAGGAAGATATCATAATCTTAGAGTAATTGACGTACACTATCTGAAATCGCCGACTCTCGTGGTTTGACCCGAACATAATCGATTCCGTATATACGAACACCCTGGGGTGCCTTCGGGCGTCCAGAGAAGATCGTACCAATTAACCGTCTGACACAATCAAACACCAGCGTTGCAGTGTGTGCCTGTGTCCTATCAAATAATATATAGATCCAGTCTACCCAGGTCCTGGTATTTTGGCAAGGGTAACTAATTACGTTCATTATCTCGGCTTAAATGGGTTTGAGTCTAAAATAATAATGGAAATGGAGTTTTCCAAAGTGTATGTGTTTAGATAGTTTATGAGATGCATACCTATCTACAGACGCCAGTAGATCAAGCTACTGCAATCTGTCAAATTTCTTTAATAGATTTTCAACTTTATCGCTAAAGCGTTGAGGTTCAAGGTTGATTGGGAAAATTTGACAGTTTCGGGTAGCTTGACGTGCTGGCGTCTGTACTATACCCTGTCCATTAGATTAACCGGTTTTTGACAGCTGTCTTAGAACTTTAAAATGCGTAATAAAATAAATATAAATATCCGTGTCGTATCTTATTGAATTATCTTATTTATGGCTTCTTACAGACATTATAATACCGTACGTGTATCTATCGATGTATTGTGTGTTGCTACAATCACTAGTTCCATCTGTCAAAAAACTGTTTACCTAAAGGACAGGGTATAGAGGTGTTCCTAAAAAATTAATGACTCAAATCTATCGTTAATGTTCTTCTATTCTACTTCTACATTTAACTATTTGTATATACTATATATACAGCAGATGTACTTATCAAGCTACAGAATACTCTTACCAACACAATTGAAGAAAAAAAAAGCTGAGTAACGCATTTCTTCAGCAGATAGAATCGAAGGCGTGACGCCACTGACTGATTATCAAGCAACCCGCTAGGGATATAAGGTGGCGATTCTTTGCTTTTTCTTTTATGAATATATATATATATTAAAAATGGAATCCCTTGAGGTTTTTAAGTCCTGATAGTCCGAAGTCCCCATTGATATTGTTAATATATTTATTTGTACCTATCTATGTACATATGCCGTCCAAAACCCTTTTTCCGGGTGTTTTAACCTCAGGGGATCAATGGACCCGATAGATCTGTCAGGTGGAAACGAAAATCTGAATGCGTGAAAGTTTATTATAAGTTTTAGGAGTTTCACAACCCGCGAAGAAAAACCGAAGTAATATAAGTTTACTCATGTGTTCACCCGTTTCGCGCGGCATTCACTTGCCAAGGACGTTGGCCCTATTTTTTGTTTTTGAGGGCATGCATATTTCAGTGCGCAATTCAAATTCTCTTTTGACTGACCAGTTTTTTGTAACACGAATAAAAAGCAAAATACAAGACTGAATATAAATCAAAGGACAATTCCCATAAGCACTACAGAGAATGAGAGCAGTGGTGGTCTAGTGGTAATGACCGCGACTTACGAGTCGTATGTAGGTCGTAGGTCCAAATCCAGACAGGCGCTTTACTTTGTGTAAATTATTTCATCACCACTGCTCTCATAACGGTGAAGGAAAACATCGTGAGGAAACCGGTATGTCCTAGAACCAAAAATGCACGCACTGGGTCCGCATGTTGGATTACGGACTGTTCCCTCTCACCGAGAGCAGGCGTGTGTCCCAGCAGTGGGAACATTATAGGCTGGTTGTGTTACAGAGTAGACATTAAAATTATGTATATGTAGATGGCCACTTTCAAATTGTACCTGCTAAAACCTTCTAAGTTATTAGAAATTCTTGTACAGTTTCCGTAAGTATCTCCTAGTAGTTAAAATAGTTAAGCGGTCAATCGATAGCGACTGTTAACAGTGGGGCTTCCGAAAACTCTGGGGAAGTAACCACAAATTTTGGCACCGAGCCACTACGGAGCGGTTCAAATTCTCTGTTGCCACTAACGTTTACCTAAATGTTTCTGGACAGATGGAGTTAAGTCTTGTCCTTCGATTAAAGCCTTGAGGGATTATGAAAATGGTGTATCATTTGAGCTGCTTTAAGGAAGTAATTATAATGAACTTTGTGCTTCAAGCCCGTTGTACTCGGCACGGTTTCTTGACGGTACGGTGTTGACCGCGTCGTAGAAAAATCGTGTGAGCTTGTACGTCGCCAGCACATCAAGTTACTACAATCTGTCAAATTTCTTTAATAGATTTTCAACTTTATCGCTAAATCATTAAGGTTCAAGGTTGATTGGGAAAATTTGACAGTTTTGGGTAGCTTGACTTGCTGGCGTCTGTACATTAGCACACGGCGACGGCGATGTGCCGTAGTGCCGCCGTGTCTGTCTACAAGCTTCCATAGTGATCCATACAACACTGACGATCGTGCCTACACACAGCGAATCAACCATAGTTTTTCACGCCAAGAAAGCGTGTGTGTACAACGGACCTTGGGATAGTATGTTATTTCCTATTTCTTTGCCAATTTCCTTTTCCTATTGCCTATTTGCTGATCTAAATAAATAATATTTTACAGATTTTTAAAGCTTGATCCTTAGTTTTTCTGGCAAATTGGTACTCCGATTAGCGAGAAAAACTAATGATCAAGTTAATGAAACTAATGATTTATCGAGGATTGCGAGCTATTGGGACACATTCATCAGAAGCTAAAGGTTAGGAAACCGGTTTAATTGAGAGATTGGAGCTGGTGGCTTATGAAATGTCAAGAAGTTGACGAAAAACTATTTAATTATTAGTTATTAGAGCCTTGCCAGGCTTGGGTTTTTATTGAAAAAAATATTTTCTTTTTCAGAAGTTCAGATTTTTGCTTATCAATGTATTCAAAAATACTAAAAAGAAGATTGTATTCCCAAATGATACTTTCTGTACGTTACGAGACCTATTTTACTAGTATTCTCTTCAGTAGGTGGGTGGTATGGCTCGAATATGGTTGTGTTTATGAAGTTACGGCGTGGTGAGAGGCCAGTACACACTTTTGGCGAAACTCCAAATACATTGTCTTAGGGAGACCGAACAAATATGGAGTAAAGTGATAACTTTACTTACGTAAGTACTGAGCAGGACCACGTAGAAGCCAAAGTAGGTGAGGAAATCACTGATACTATATTTACAAATACAAATCATAACAGTATGGCCATATCTCAAAAGATTATCCTTTTGTTACTTTTCCTTTCCCTTACTTCATCTTTATGGAAAAATTGGAAGAAAGAAGTATCAACAAATAAAACCACAACAGGGAAAAAATATTATCATCATCTGCCTAGCCTTTTCCCAACTATGTTGGGGTCGGCTTCCAGTCTAACCGGATGCAGCTGAATACCAGTATTTTACATGGAGCGACTGCTTATCTGACCTCCACAACCCAGTTACTGGGTAATACGATACCCCTTGGTAAGACTGGTTGTCAGACTTTCGGGCTACTGACAACCCGTAACGACTGTCAAAGATCCACGAATGACAGCCGGCACCAACGGCTTAACGTGCTTTCCGAGGCACGGAGGGGTCTTGGCATGTGAAGATGGTCACCCATCCACGGACCAACCGCGGCAAGCGTAGCTTAACCTGATCGATCGACCCATGCGGTTGTTATTACTTAGCTACAAGCCCCTCAAAGGGAAAAAATATTATGAGCACAAATAATACTGAAAAATTTACAAATTTAAAGTTAGATACAACTAAAACTAAGTCAATACGAAAGCCATAACTAAACTCGGAACAGTGTTGGGGTGATAGATAGTAACTTGTCTATGGTAGACAATATGTAACAAGATCAAGTTCCCGACTGAAAAGTTCCTCACTGAGAAATGATTGATTATGGCTTCATGAATAGTTGAAGGTACAACTTTGTGTGCGATCTCATGTACAGGGTTACCACTGTGGTCTGTGTGAGACTTCGCGTCCTAGAACAACGTAATTCTCAGTATACTGCAGTGTCTATCTTCTATCTTAATAATAACTTGACTTTATTTCAAATCTGCACATAAAAGGCACTTTTGAACGTCAACAATTAAATTAAAATAAAATTCTAGTCGCCCCTTCCAAAAGGTAGTTTTCGTATGGGGAAGAATGGGCAAGAAACTCCACCGTTACTCTTTTAAAATGTTTTTCAATATTTTGCATACATTAATTATATAATTATATGTGAAGACGATGCACCTAAAATAAAGTTACTATACCACAATAGGTAAAAGAATTAAAATGGATTAATGAAACCATGACACATAAATTAACTATGTGATAGATACATGGTACTCACATATTTACGAACATTCTAAAAATAGACGATTTTCACAAAAAAATTAAGAGTAATAACTGTGAGTGTGACTTTAAGTAATTACAGAATGTAAATCAATGTCAATAAAAACATACAATTACATTAGCAACCAGTTTGATTTTGTCTAGACTCTAGAGATTGTCCTATAGAGCAGGACCAGCACGTTTCCAAGCATTCTTATCCTGGATATAATCCTCTAATTGCTTACAAAGTATAATTTTAATATAAGTTTTAAATTTTCTTTCATTTAATTGCAATATTTCACAAGGTATTTTGTTGCAACATTTAACACAGTACCCCATAAAAGATTTATGTTGTACTTTAGATAATGTGAAAAAAGGTTGATCTAATTTATTTATTTATTTATTTACCATTTATGTACACACATATCTAAACAGACAAGAAAAACAGAACAGAAAAAATAGGTACAGAGGTGATGCTTATTTCACAAGAAATCTCTTCCAGCACACCCGAGACAGGACAATAGATACAGAGATGTAGACAGCGTGTGAAATTGTGAAGGAGACAAAAAATAATACATACAATAAAAATAAAAAAAACTCTTAAAAACTAAACAAAAATCTTATCTTTATTTCTGGTATTAAAATGATGTCTATTTGGATGGGTGACCATCTATTACATATCGAGACCCCTCCGTGACTTGGAAAGTCCGTTAAGCCGTTTGGTCCTGGCTGTCATAGGTAGATCTTTGAAAGTCGACAAGGGTACTCAGAGGCCAAAAAGTCTTACCAAGCGGTATACTATTACCCAGTAATTAACCGAGTTGTGGAAGTCAGATATGCAGTCGTTCCATGTAAAATACTGGTATTCAGCTACATCTGGTAAGACTGTAAGTCAACCTCAATATAGTTGGGTAAATATTGATTTAAGAGTGCCTTCAAACGTACGTCTTGCAATCTAAGGTTTGTGGTTCATTTTCCACAAAACGGCTGCAACTTTAACAATACAAAGTTTATTGATAGCTGAACCTCCAGCTATACTTACTTTACGACCTCCCTTGCTCGTAAACTCGATACAAAAGACTGAATGACCCGCACGTAACAAACTTGACACCTTCGCATCCATTATTAAAATCTTATCAACCTCGACAGTTTGATAAAACGGGACAAAGACCTCTAAATTAAAAATAATCTCTTCCGGAGATGAAAACAATTCCATTCAGGTTGCGCTCAAAGCAAAAATGTTTCCAAAACCCGAAACTTGATGAATTCGAGCTTGCACAAACTGGAAACAATATTCCGTGAAATACGTTAAATTTTCGCTGTGCGTAAAGGAAATAAATGCTTGGAATAAACGTACTTGTGTATACGTCTACGTTTTGCAAGTCTAATTTAATTACTGATAATACCCGCCGTTCACTACTGCGCGCGTTTTAAAGCATCAGCAATTTGTTTTACTTTATAAACGTATATAAACATAAAACGTTGACCTTAGCAGAAGAGGACGAAATAAAATGGATTATTTTGCTTAAGTGCTGCGGCTTATGTAGTAGCATGAGTAGGTAGGTAGTAGGTACATGTGAGTTGTGCTGTTTTGTGATGTGTGGAGTTGAGGTAGGACCAATTTATCACCACGGCGAAGACAGCCGGTCTATTCTGTAAATATCTCATCGTTAAAACTTAGGTGAAGTGAGCTTGGAGTAATTTGGCATCCCTCCTCGATTTTTAATCGTATTCAATAACTTGACAGTTGAAGAGTTACCAGGTTTTGACAAAAAAAAGGTAGTGAGTTGGTGCAAGAATGAACTTTAATAATGTACAGACGCCAGCAGGTCAAGGTACCCGAAACTGTCAAATTTTCCCAATCAACCTTGAAACTTAATGCTTTAGCGATAAAGTTGAAAATCTATTAAAGAAATTTGACAGATTGTAGTAGCTTGATGTGCTGGCGTCCGTACTTAAATGCAAACTTTTTATGTTAAATTTAATAACATGTCTTAAAAACACGATGTACACTATTAATAATTGTAGAATAATTGCAAGTAAAATAACATAATTTTTATTTTGTTTCTATTAGAAGTAAATAAAAAAAGGAAATTACTACATTACTTAACTAATAACGACTTTTATTAATAATTATTCTTATATTCCACATCTTACATACGAATATTCAAAGTTTTATTTAAATTCAATCATTTTTATCATTCGTTCTTTACGAAAAATCGTTCACTACCCCAACACTATAGTTTTAATATGGTAACATTATTTTTCTTTGAACTGTCAAGTTACTGAATACGATTAAAAGTCGAGGTATAGGGTTTAACATTTCACTTCAAGCTCACTTCACCTAAGTTTTCATGGTGAGATTTTTACAGAATAGATCGGCTGAGCACCCGACAAGACAATTAAGAGAGACTCCTGGGTTTAGTAGTTTGAGGAGTAACATGTGGTTTTAGTTGTTAATAGTCCAACAGCATAACTGTGTGGAGTGTGGAGTTGTTGCAGACTTACATCACTTATTGATGGACTGTGTTCGATAGAAGTCTGTAGAAATAATTTGTTTAGGGTCTTGACGTTAAACAGACTTGAATAAGGCATCTTCCATAAATTTTTATCTCAACAAAATGGTGATGATGCGAAGACTCTGTTCAGTATCATGGCCTATATCCCTCCTACTATATTCTACTACTATCCTACTCCTATAATATTATAAACGTGAAAGTTTGTATGGATGGATGGATAGATGGATGTTTGTTACTCTTTTACGCAAAAACTGCAAAACGGATTTGGATGAAATTTGGCACACAATTGGTTTATAACCAGGATTAACATGTAGGATACGCTTTATCCCGATATTTCCACGGGATAGAAAATTATGCGGGCGAAACCACGGGGCGCAGCTAGTCCTAAATATAATACGTATGATAGGACTGTCATACGTATTGCGATTATAAAAGTCCCTAATGAAATAAAGAAATGAAAGGCTAAAGACTATCAGAAGTTTACCTGGAATCTATATACTGAAAGACCTCGATTGTTAAGCAAGGTGGTGGAATGGTGTCACTATTAAACAGCAATCTGGAGCAGCAAAATAAAAACAGTGGTGGCCCAGTGATAACGGCCACCACTTACGAGTCGTAAGTCGTGGGTTCGAATCCCAGCAGGCACTTAACTTTGTGTAAATTATTCCACCACCACTGCTCTCAAAACGGTGAAGCAAAACATCGCGAGGAAACCGGCATGTCCTAGAACCAAAAATTCGAATACATGTCACATCGACCAACCCACACTGGGCCCGCGTGGTGGATTACGGTCCACTCCCTCTCACCGAGAGGAGGCCTGTGTCCCAGCAGTGGGAACATTATAGGCTGATTATATCATAAACAAAGACACTCTATAGTGCGGGCTCTGACATCTGCATTCCAATTGGAATAGATCACCATGACTGTATTGTTAGTTGTTTAAATATCGAAGATATTATTATCATATTCTTTATCACATAACAACAAAATATAATGGAACCGTTACATACACAATGGGCTATTAAGAATGTGTGTTCCTTTAAACAATGACCATTCCTTTCTGTTAAACACAACTCTAGATCATCAAGGTGAGGAAGCCGTTCAGAAATGTGGTATTGTTAGAACGGTGCCTCTGTCTGGTCTTATTATTGGGAGAGAAAACCCGAGTATATAAGGGTAAGGTCCCAACGTCGGGCAGTGTTCAATTTACTTGAAAGTGCACTGGATGACAGGCCATACAATGATTCTCTATACCCTGTCCATTAGGTAAACCGTTATTTGACAGATGGAACTAATGATTGCAGCAACACACAATACATTGATTGATACACGTATGGATAATGTCTGTAAGAAGCCATAAATAATATAATTCAATAAAATAAGGCAGTTTATATATTTATTTTATCACGCATTTTATAGTTAACTTTTACGTAATCTGGAATATGTACGTTCTAAGACTGCTGTCTGAAAACACACAGCACACAGCTGACAGCTGTCAAAAAACGGTTATCCTAATGGACAGGGTATAAAGGAAATTGTAACACTTTGCTCAGATCCACTCAATAAATCTTAAGTTCATTCATTCACTGAAAGGCAACGCACAACCTAAACCGCTGGGTCTAGAAAGTGGTCTAGAAGCACGAAATTTTGCTCAAGTGGTCCTTAAAGGAAATGTGAGTACTACGGATGGATTTTTGCAAATTCATCCCTTGAAGGGATGAAACTTTAATAGGGGTTAGGGGATGAAAGTTTGTGTACAAGTTAGTTATTTTACCCGGTGGGAAATACCAACAGACATGTGACTTGTAATAAAAATAAAACAATATGTAAGATTCTTTGTAGTTTTACTGGTGCAACAATAGTTGGAGAGCCAATAAAAATACTTTTCTTTTGTAAGGAAGCAGTCGCTTCGTAATGATGATTATGACCTCCGCCTTGTGTCTGATCTCTCTCCGGCCGTGATGGATTGCCGTCCCATCGGACTACGATAGTGAGGGCAGAGGGAGTGCACCTGTGTCTACACACCCACTTGTGCACTATAATACCTCCCGTGCCGAAGGCTAGTCTCCGTTGCGATCGGCCGCCATAGCCGAAATACGGTCTGGAGGACTATATGGTCTACCAACTAGTTACGCTTTAGAGAAATTATGATGCAGTATTGTTTGCAGGGTTACAAGCATTATACAGGGTCAAATTAAATTAGCTAGCGAAACTCTACAGTCGTGATGGGTATCGACAATTAAACACGATAAAATAGAAATGAAAATGTTTTGATTTTTTTTTTTTTTTTGATAATCAACCGCTGATAGTGTTATTATTTGAAGTTTAACCCGTTGAATGTCGTAATTACAGACACAATTAAAAAGCCATTGTGTCTCGCGTGGATCTACGTTCCGACATATGAAGGGTTAAGTCAAGAAAATCAGTGTTTTTTTTTGTTTTATTGTGGTAAGATATCGGTACCCATCACGTCTGCGGAGTTTCGCTAGCTAATTTAATTCGGCCCTGTGTACACCGGTATCGGTTCGTAAGCTATCGGAAGGAATAAGGAATATAAGGAATCGGAAAATAGCCGTGCAGTTTCGCATGTTTTGCTCTTAGTGGTCAACGTGTGTTCGGGTTTCGGATTTCGAAGTTCATTACTATGCATTAGACATGACACCGTTCGGTGCGGTGACGTAACGTTCCATCCTGCTTCAGTTTTTTACGTCGTTAGTTCGTTTCTGCTGTTTTGCGATATTTTCCGATCAGTTTTTCTGAAATTCATTCGGAGATTCAGATGGAGAAAATTATGTTCCTTCCTTTCAAAGAAAGAGTGAGTCAAGTAAGAGTGAGGTGAGTCTAAAGCAGTGACTATAGTAAGGGTTGTTTTTATTTAACTGTTTATTCTGTTTCTGGAATTTCTTTTGTTTCGTGGGAGCCTGCACAGGCACGAACAGCCAGACCAGAACCCTAATTATGTAACACACTTTCAATAATAATCTGAATCATTTTGAAGGATGTGCTAATCCATAGCTTAATCTGTTCTAAAAATTTGTGTGCACAACAACGTAAATAACGTAATGAATGTTTTTGAACAACAACTTACTGTCAAAATGAAAGCCATTGTTACTGTTAATGTGTTATGCAATTACTCCGATGGAATACGTATTCGCAGGCCATGCAAATATTTGTTCGATTGAACCTGCGAAAAGGGTGGCGCAGGGGCCAAGTCATAAGCAATGTTTCAGATTTCCAATGACTTAGCCTCTGCGCCACTCGTTTTAAACTCATCACTCATAACTTCTTGCCGCTCATTCCCTAAAAAATATTTATTGTTCTTCAACATTTCCTTGGTCGTAAAATGCACAGAATCACAAGTAATACTTTGATATCTAACCTCAAACAAGAATCAGCGGGATTGTCCGAAAGGGTTACCGCTACCCCGGAACATAAAGGGCGAAGGAAGGAACATGGGTGGGTTTTAGTCAGTAAGAGTGACACTGACACTCCCTTCCGCTCCACCCAGAGCGGGAGGGGTCATTTGATGATTTCCCACCAGAAAAAAAAAAAAAAAAACCTCAAACAAGAAGTCACTTTTCGTGTCTGTCTGTGTGACCGCGTTGTTCTTCAAACTACGGAACGGATTTTGATAGGGTTTTCCCATAAATTTGAAAATTTATTCCAGATGGTTTATACTGGGTGTAAAAAGACACATCATATAGCCGTCAAATACGCATACGCAAAAAATTTGCTGGTGCTGGCCATTTGGTGTGAAAATTTGCTGTTTTCGGTTTTGCGCTATGTAACCCACGCAAAACATTGTGCTTATAACGGGTGAATACAACGGTACAGGGTTCGGAGGTAGTTAAAGTTGTGTATAACCCTAAGTACTTGTTTTCTTAAAAACACGTCAGTAAAAGTTGGATTTTTGACCTTCAATATCTGCGTAATCAGACGGTTCCCAGGTATGGTCCTGTACAAAAAAAAATATCATAAGGACGGCGAGTACAAGTTACTCTCGGCTTCGTTAAGTGTCTTTTTACACCCGTTATGTATAAAACATAAAGATAAAACTTACAAATAATAAACAAATCCACATGTTTTGTCAAGTCACAAAAACCGTGCGAAGCAGGGGCTGGTCGCTAGTATTATAATACCTAACATAACTCGAAGACATGTGACACGTACATCACGTCCACACAATACGGCTCCCGACATACCTACCCACTAATATGTCACTGGACAGGCACGTCCACCGGAACCAGAAGTTATCCCGCATCACGACCACTTCCGGCGACGGACCGTGTGCTTCCTGTTATTCAAATGGACGAGCACTTTGAGCATTTCCACTGAGAAGACCATCGATAAATCAATTTGATCGGTTCATCGTTTCTCCATGATGACGGTTATTTTCTATCAACAATATAGATAACGTTGGCACCACTTCAATTAAATCACAACTATTCGTATAAGATAAAAAAATAGCAGAGGATGTTGAATGTTGTTGTGGACGTATTTACTTTCTTTTTTTGCTTTTTATGTTTCTTCTTCTTTCTTTGCGAAGGCCGTTTTTCGTGGAAGTGACGCATGTGTTCCCCCAACTTGTAATTTTTTTTTGTGTGTGGGTTCTTTTTACCGCATATAAACGTATTTTCTTTCGTTTCTTTTTTTCTTTCTTTCTACTACTTTAAAAATGAATAAAAACATTAAACTTGCCGCTACATGAACACACAACAAATTTTGAACACATCTGTCACGTCATGTTATAATTAAGGGAGTCGTAAGCGAGTGCAGGTTTTTTTCGTGTGTGGATAGTATATAGTACCAATCCTATATGCATGCAATCCAGACAGCACACACAAATCTAGACTCCGTGCTGCTACCAAGAAATTCCACAAAGAAAAAAACCTAACAACACTTTGCCTGACCTGAGAATCGAACCCCAGACATCATGCTCAGCAATAGCGCTTACGACCACTAGACCAACTAGGCGTTCGTTTTGACAATCAAAAGGAAAATAATTAATGAACCATTATCATGCTCCATACATATACAGCAAATCCTAAAACAAAACCATGCGGAAAATTTAAATCGAATTAATTATATCAAATACATCCTCAGTACAATGTTTGGTGACATATGACGACATCAGAGTGAAGGCATGCATACTAATACCCAAACTTAGGTACAATAGGCTGTATTTCAATGGTAACTAGTAAACTAGTATAAGCTGGCCTCTCATTCAATTGAAACTCCGTACTACGCCAGGCCAGTTCAAGGTCAAAATGCTACCGTCGAAGTGTGTTGGACTGTACCTTCTTCGATTTCGCAAGGCGTCGCCATATTGGCATATGTGACGATAAGTTGGAACGGCTACAGAACAACTTTTGATAGCATATCCGTAAGGGGTAAGACGAATTCAAATGGAGCATATTGTGAAGTTTATTCATAAATTTTGTTGAATGGTTATTTGCCAAACACGGCTAGAATTTTGTTGTTTGTTGTTTGAAGGCCGAAGCCAGGTCATCATTAAAAATAAGTAACTTGTGTTCCCCCACATATAAGCCGTCTGCTTTCAAAGCAAGAGAGATCAGGTATCTTCTGGGCACGCTCGTTTCATCATAGACCTCATTCATCGTTTTCCATTAGGCGAGATCCAGGTCTTGAGCTGGCCAATAAAGTTCAGCAACAAACAATAAAAAACGTAAATTCAGTCAAAAATAAAAACTAAAACCTTTGCGAATCGTATTTCAATATTAAAGTCATAGTTGTTTTCATTAAGTAAGTAAGTTAGTATTTTAAATATTCATGAAAAATTAGGGATCCCTGAAACACGTAACCTAAAAAAAACTACACCAAAACGCACAAGAATTCATATCCACAATCAAAAACCAAAAACTTCAATATCATATTTATCACTTAAATATTTAACAAGGTGAAAACAGTTTCCCAAAATCACTTCATCTTTTAACTTGTAATCACACGTGTAAGCCTCGAAGCGTAAGGCAGAGGTGTACTTTATTGTACACCCTCATTTAGCCAGCTTAAGTCTCATATAATTAATATGTATATAACACTGTATTTCATGGAAACAGTCACACCACATACCACAGGTTGTGGTGGTCACAATTTGCCTGCAGCGGTCTTCCCGTCCGATTATAATTTAAGTGCTGCAGTCTTCAAGGCTAGAGTGAATAGGCTCATAATAAATTAGTGCGCTTCACCATCTACGATTGCATCACTGCTTTCCATCAGGCGGGATCGCAGTCAAGCACTAGTTTAAAACATTAAAAAAAAAGGTACTTTATTTAATAATTTAAAAGACTACATCAAAAACATTGCTACGTATAATACCAAAACAAGAACACTGAAATTTCAAAGAGACTCAAATAAAAATTACATAGAGCTTGTAAAGCAGGGCCAGCATATTGCGGTGCTAAGCTTCACAACGGTGAAAATTTCATTAAAATCCCTGCATTAATTTTTTAGTGACGAGAGCGTGGGTAGTTAGAAAATGCTGTTTGCTGTTTGTTTGTTTGCTGTTGCATACTTGTCTGCAACAGTATGCTGAGATAAAAACATTTTGTCTCGCAAATATTTTCAACAAGCTTGCTTAAAAATTTTCTACAGTATTTTATTTTTCATATTCTAGCATCTCAATAAATGTCATATTAAAATTTTATCTGCGTAACTTGCTGTTTCTGTAGATAGAGGTTGCCTTTTTCTATCATTTACATAATAGGACACTAAGGGGTAATAGAAAAGAATGATCTTTCATCAACTGCTGTGCTGCGATCACCAATATGTTACCAAACTGTGGCGGTTTTCGCAAGTATTTAAAAAAGAGTTCAGCTCCAGTGGAAAAGCAGCATCAGGCACTAGTTGTCTGGCATTTTTGCTGAACTGGGGCCGGAACCTTTTTGGCGCAGCCATAGGCACGCTTTCCTGCTATTTTCTTCCATCGCACTTTACACTTTTTATTTGATATTTATTTTTTTGTTTTCATCTGATGTATATCTCTGGTATATTGTGTGCCTTTTAGTCTGTGCCAAATAAATGTATTTTCTTTCTTTCTTTCAATGACTTTCATTTTGACAGTTCAACAACATCAATTGTGTTATTTACGTTGTTTATCTGACAATTTTCGAACATATGAATTATTTATTAGCAATATGCTTCAGAATCATTCAGATTGTTATTGATTGTGTATTACGTAATTAGGGTGCTGGTCAGGCTGCATAATTACGTTGATGATGACAAAAAATCTGTTTGAACTGATTCCTCTTTGATTTTGCTAACACGATTCCGCATTAGATTATCAAGCTTCATATCTTCTATGATAAATGTTAACGAACTTTGAATGTACGTCTACCTTTCAGGTCTGGTTCGCCAAACGATTAATGCTACCCAAAAAATGTTCTCGTTCAATCGTTACAATACAAACCTTATGTGCAAGTCACAGGTTGCATTTTCCTTGAAACAGCTAGAACAATATTATCATTCCGTGTTTTCGACGGTTGCTATTGTGGCTCAGCGAAGATAAAAAAGTCGTTTTAAGCTGTAAATATTATGTTTTACATTAGGGAAATAAAATGGTTCGAAATTTTTTCGCCTTGTTATTTCATGTTGGCTAGCAGGTTTGCACGGTGTACAAAACAAGTAAAGATGACGCTGATCAAAGCGTATTGTCAATCCTTTTAAACGTGCAACCTGTGGGTTAGCTACTTGCAGAGGGCATACAGTGACCCGCGAGTGTAGTGCAAAAATGCTTTCAGGATGCTGGTGGGGCCATCGCGGTTTTCCAGCGCCTCCGGCGTGATTGCTGAGGCTAAGTAGATAGCTTTGCAACAATTATGCGCAAGCGTTGCACCTCCGTCCTAACACGCATGCGTGCTAGTTCCAACAGCATCTTGCGCGTATTGGCAGATCGTTGGGACTCTCCGATACTTGAGCGCAGGATACGGCTGCATGCATTCAAGTAAACAGGTTTACTGGTGTCGAATTGTTCGAAAATTGTTCTGTGTTCTAATTTAGTTTATAAGTATTTTTGTGCTACTAACAATAATATGGATGTGTGAGAGTCCAAAATAAATGATCTATTATTATTATTTCGCCGGTGCTGCGAATGTGGAATTATTTACTGAATTGCTCATAACTGGCCTATAACGTTCCCATTGCTGGGATACAGGGTCCTCTCTGTGAAAGGGATAAGGCTGTAGTCCACCACACGGGCCCAGTTCGGGTTAGTAGATGTCACATATCTTTGATGCACTGGTTCTACGACATGACGGCTTCCTTCACCGTTTGGAATTGGCTGTCTGAATTGCTCATTTCTTCTTAATTAAATTAAGTTAAACCAAAATTGTTCATATAAAGCTTTATCTCGTATTCGTAAAAGGCTAATGTATTAAATAAAACAACAGTGCAGTGATAAGCTTCTACATTCGGCAGCTAAGCCTCTGTGAAAGGCTCTTACTTTGCTAATTCTCCAACGAAAAGGACGGATTAAATGTACTCAAGAGCCAAGAATATGTGTTATATTTTATACTAACTACGACCCGCGGTTTCACCTGCATAAGTCTATATTCCGTGGGAATATCGGGTGGCAATGGGCCGGCCATATTACCCGTAGAACCTATGACTTTTCGGTTGGGGTAGACGTGTTCTTGAGTGGAAACCGTAAATCGGTAAACGTAAGGTGGGGCGCCCTCAGGCTAGGTGGAGCGACGATCTTCGCAGGATGGCTGGTAGCAGCTGGATGAGAGTTGCCGAAAATCGAGTTGAATGGCGTGCAATAGGAGAGGCTAATGTCCAGCAGTGGACTGCTATAGGCTGTTGATAATGATCGGGATAAAAAGTTCTGTCTTAATTCAGGTCATGGTCTACCCATCTGCCAAATTTCATCCAAATCCGTTCAGCCGTTTTAGAGTGAAAGCATAACAAACAAACATACAAAATCAAATCTCTTCTCTTTATAATATTAGTTTACATTAGTTTAGATCATAGGTTCTCAACGTGGGAGATAACGGCCCCTGGGGGGCATTTTAGACTTTCAGGGGGCAGTAGAAGACCCAAGGAAAATTATTCTTCCTATTTTACGACTATATACACATTGAAATAATCGTGGCAAAAAAAAATATTCTCAAAGTGGGCGGTGAGCAAAATAAGGTTGAGAACCTATGATTTATATCATTCAGACGACACGGTTGGCACAGTAGCTGAGCTATTGACTGCTGCGTGTCGCGGGTTCGATTCCCGCACGGAACAAATATTTGTATTGCCTACAGGTCTGGCTGTTTGTGTATGTGAGTTTAAATGTTTGTAAACGCACCCACGATACAGGAGTAATTCCTAGTGTGGGGCAACGTTTCAAAAAAAAAAAGATCATTTATCAAATAATAAAGCGGCAGCAGCAGCACAAATGGTACAAAAACAAAACTTTGATGGAGAGGGAAAGAGAGAACATTCAGTTAAAATAAATCCTCTTGGAATTAATAATTTTATCATGAATATGGAAGCAATCGTTTGTGGTATGTGCAATATGTGCATACGTTAATTTTCAATCAACGATTGTTTTTTCATAATTGTTCAATCATGTTCTGGCCAAGTTTGTAGGTTTAAATATATAGAAGCGATCGCGTGCAACATGTAGATGTGATCGGCTAGATAAGAGAGTCAATTCGGTCTAGTTCCTATAATGTCATGAGTTCCATGTCACGTAATATTTACCCTTGGCTTGAAAAGGGGTCGCCTTTCAAGCCAAATTGAATAATTATATTTGCAATGGATTTAGTAAATTTATGAAAAGCACCTATGAATTATTTTCTTCTTTTTTTCGTTTCTATGGTACTTTGCTTTTATATTGTTCTAGCCCAGTAGGTGGTCCCGTTGATTGCGGGATCAGGTGAAAAGTGAGGGCATTTAAACTCCCTTGTAACATAATGTACATACTCACAGTTATCTTCATTCATTCCTCCAGGTCAGACAAGCATTCCGTTACCGTTAGGCGCTGATCTGACTATTCCTCACGACACCAGGTCACGTTTTATCAGTACACAGACACAGTCGTCAACTTTAACATAGGACTACGACGATTAAGTGACATCCAAGGGGAATTTCGCCCACATTGATTGACATCATTTTTCCGATACTTTTAATACGAAATAACTATAGATTTAATTGTATTTTATTAATATATATTTTATTATGACAGTTCTGACAACGACGTTTAATACGTCGCCACGACAAATTTGCTTTTAGATTCTTAGCGGCCTGTAAGGTTTTAGCTGATTATACATTCATACTCATACAAAACTAATCCTGGCCACCAGCATATTTCAAATTCATATTTTCTACATGGTATTATTCTACGAGTTCATATTATAAATCCAAACAATGCAAGGATCAGTTCCAGTTTCGACTCTAAAGCGATCGAAGTAAAAAGGCCTGATACTCCAGAGCCACCTATCCCGGGAACACTCAGCTAGCCTCTCTTAAAAGGCTCCGGTACCCGACGGACTCTCTACACCTCCGTCCTCCGTCCTCCGTACCAGTCGGACCGCTGGCGCGCCTCGCCGGAGCACTCTGAAATACTGAAACTCCTGAACCTCCTGTACCTTTTGGGCTGCGGCTCATCCGAGGGCCGCCTCAGAAGACCCTCCTGAAACTACTGGGCCGCGCCTCATCCGAGGGCCGCTTCACTTGGCGTGCTGACTGCGTCTCCGCCGTGCCTCCTCTCTCCTGCTGCCGTGCTGCGTCCTACTCCTGCCGCAGAACTTCAATTTCCCTTTCTTTACTTTCTTAATTTAAAGTTAGTTACTTGTCGCTACACGACATTTTGAAGCCCAACGTAAATTAATTCTTTCTCTCTCTCTCTCCCTTTTTCTCTGATTCTTTCAATTCTCCTAGTTCTCTCTTTCATTTTAAAGTTTCATCCTTCTTTGTCTTCTTATATAATTTTCATACATCCATCCCTTTTACACTTTCCTAAACTCTACAACAACACTTCGTCTAGTGTCACCTAAACTTTTTGGCTAAATTTATAAACCAAACATATCACTTGAGCACACTGTACTAATTTGAACATTTCTAAACTCATCTATACTCTTTACACCTAACCTTTTTTTTTCTCTCAACAGGAAAACTAAAAGAATATTTTTACGTAACTAACTTTTCAATTTATAATTATGTCTTTTCCAATTCCGTTTGAATTTTTAAACAAATCTGAACTTTCAAAATTAGACTTGAGGAACCAACAAGTACAGTTTTATTGTTAAAAAAAAACAAATTCTTCGCTTAGCTTCAGCTACACCATCAGAGGAAATTTTAATTTCTCCATTACCTATCGAGGACGACCTATTTCAAATAGATTTTACTTTAAAATACTTAGATAGTAAAACAGAAAAACTGTCACAGGGTGATTTGAAATACTCTCGTTTAATTGAATCATATCTTAACCAATTATTTTACAGGTTGGAACGCATAGACATAGACTTGAACCCTGACAATAAACCTATACTCGACTCTTTAAAAGAAAAAATTGAGACGTTTAACTCGCTTTTTTCGCTTTCAGATCCGTCCTCAAAGCATCGTTTTCAAATACCTCCTCTTTCCCCTCTCCTCCTCTTAAATCCTCCTGAATCCTCTCCTCCTCCTCCTCCTCTCATTACTCTCCCTCCTCTTACTTCTCCTCCTCCTCTTATTCCGACTATTTCAAATCTTAATTTATTCAAGGATCTGAAATGATATACCTATAATGAAAAATCTTGTCCTAGATCTTTTCTACAAAAACTTGACGAATACTGCCTAGCTCGAAGTGTACCTAAAAATTTATTAATTACTCAAGCTTACGAAATTTTTACTGATAATGCCCTTCATTGGTTTAGATTCAAATTAAACCAAAACCAAAACTTAACTTGGGAAGAGATTTCTTTATTACTAATTAAAGACTGGTGGTTTTGACTATGATTATAAACTAGTAGAAGTCATTAAAAGTCGTACCCAAGGTCGTGACGAACCAATTATAATTTATATTTCGATTATGTCGGGAATGTTCTTTCGCCTTTCCAAAAAACTTTCTGAAACAGAACAATTGGAAATTATTTTGAGAAATATAAGACCATGCTACTCAGTATTCGTTGCTTTGAAGGATATCGACTCTACCGATTCACTTTTGGCTACTTACCAAAATTATGAAAGATTCTTGGACCGAGATAAACAATTTAAAGAACCAAATTCTCAACAAAACCCGCTTACTGCGGAATTTAACTGCAAACAAGTACATTCTACTTCTTCTGAGTCTTCTACCACCTCCTCCATATACTATTAAATTTAATACTCCTTACAAAAACCCTCCCAGACTAGTTAATAGCCTACACCAAGCTAATAACTCGCAAGAAAATACTTTTTGCGTTCGCTGTCGTAAGCATAGACATACTTTAAGTACCTGTACTCAACCTCACTTTGTTATTTGTTTCAAATGTGGTCTGAAAGGTTTTAAAACCTCAGATTGTCCTAATTGCTCACCTAAACCCAACTCTAACTCAAAAAAACTAATAACTGACTTGAAAAGTAAAACAAACTTTGATACCAATGATTGGAATGATTGGATTAAAACTCTTATAAGATTCTTTTCATGCTACAAAATTTCTTCAACTCTACTCAAATGAAAAGGATTATAAACGACCTTTCGTTAACATCAAAGTTTACAATTTATCCATGTCTGGATTTCTCGACTCTGGTAGTTCAATTACTATTCTTGGTAATAACTCCCATTTAGAAATTCTCAAACTAGGCTGCAAACTTTTCAAGTCAGACTATATTACTATATCTACAGCAAGTAACCAAAAAATTAAATCTATAGGTTACTTTGATCTTCCAATTTACTTTAACAAACAGACTCACTTGATTAAGGCTTATATTTTTCCAGAAATTTCACCGTCTTTAATATTAGGCATAGACTTTTGGAAAAAATATAATCTTTTACTTAGCATTCTGTCTTCAACCAGCTTTACAGAACATGCTCAAGTATCGAGACAACTAATTTCAAAGTATTATCTTATGAACATTTAACTGCAAATCAGAAAAACATTGCTGATGATATTACCCAACGCTTCAAGACTATCTCATTCGAAGAAAAGGGTGTTCTGGGAAACACTCATCTCATCACTCACAAGATTGACACCGGGGATTCGCTGCCCATCAAACAAAGATGTTATAGACTGTCCCCTGAAAAACAAAAGGCATTAGCTAATGAAGTTGATAAAATGCTGGGTTGGAACGTTATTGATTGCATTCACACGCCTGATCGTCTGAATGATGATTTCATTTGGAAAGAAGTTCCACTACCTCAAGAAAGACGTATATTAATCGAAGCAAATCATGGCTCTAGCCAAGAACCTCATCTAGGAATTTTTAAAACATATAAAAAACTATCTTTATTATACTATTGGCCTGGCATGTTTAAAGATGTTGCTAACACAATTTCACACTGTGAAACCTGTCTTGCTTATAAACATCCTAATCATTCTCCTTATGGCTTCATGGGCAAACCTAAGATTTGTTCTAGACCTTTTCAAACTATATCTCTAGACCTAATGGGTCCACTTCCTATGACTAGAAAACGTAATAGATTCATATTAGTAATTAATTGCATCTTTACTAAATATACTTTGATTTTACCACTCAAACAAGCAACAGCATATAATATAATTAATGTTCTGGAAAATTCTGTTTTTCTAGTTCATGGAGTTCCACAAACGTGTATAATGGATAATGGCCCACAGTTCCAATCACGCGAATTTCACTCTTTCCTCAATAGATACAAAGCCCCTTTCATATTCCACTCGGCCTACTATTGTTCGCAATTTAACCCGACAGAAATTTATAATAAAACAATAATTACGGATTTTTTTTTTCTCCGGATGGGAAATCATAAAATGACCCCTCCCGCTCTGGGTGGAGCGGAAGGGAGTGTCAGACTCTTACTGACTAAAACCCGCCCATGTTCCTTCCTTTGCCCTTTATGTTCCGGGGTAGCGGTAACCCTTTCGGACAGTCCCGCTGACCCGGCAGGCTTCCTCAGACCATGCTGACAACTCTTTGAGGCGCGCGTGGAACACTTACACGCCGTCCGGCACGGGCCTGGTCCTGATCGGGCGGTGAGCTACCCATTGCTCTCCGCCCCCAGTCCCGCGCCTACGGAGGCCGGGAGTCGTCACGCGGCTCCCGATGCCCGGAGCGTCTCCCGCGGCGGCTGGGACGGGAGGCTCTCTCCCTCATCCGTCCCGCCACCTCCTTCGCTAGCATGACTGCTTCGCAGAAGGAGGCGACTGCCTCCCACTCCCTCTCGCCCCGGACCATGGCTTGCACCAGCAGAATCATTACGGCTTTAGCTTCACTAGTAGAAGACGACCATAGATCCTGGGATAAACATCTCTCTAAAATTCAATTCTCTATGAACAGTACTACTAACGTTGTAACAGGGTACACTCCACACTTTCTAGTCTTTGGAAGGAAAACAATTCCTTGCGGTTCACTATATTCTCCCAGTCAGAACTTCGAAGAATTGATCTTTATGCCTCGCGATATTTACGCGACTAATGCGGGTTTCCTCACGTCTATTTTTCACAAAGTTCAGACTAGTTTACACATAGCTCACCTTAAAAACAGTACTCGCTATAATCTACGACGGTGTTTCAAAGAATTTAATGTCGGTGATACGGTATGGCGTAATAATTATGCATTAAGCAATGCTGGTTCTTACTTTAGCGCTAAACTAGCCCCTAAATTTATTAAATGCAAAGTTTTAACTAATCTTTCACCATTAGTATACATACTTGAAGATTCTGATGGTATCACAGGCAAATGGCACATTAAAGATATAAAATGCTAAATTCTTTGAAAACTCCTCCTAATTATCACAATATGTATATATTGTATATAAACATCACTCACTACATTATCATATTTTTATTCTATTGTGTTAATAAATACTTATTTAACTCGTGCTCTTAAGCACAACTACAACTATTTGGTAAATCCAAACGGTTTTAAAAGATGATGGCCTACTCCATCCATCTTTTACTCTTTCTATAACTACGGGCCCTACAGCCTTAATTATAATGATCATGATGCTCTACTGCATTGATCACTGGCTTTATCAATTGACTCTAAACCATTTGTAATCTAAGCTATCCAATCTTAAGCTAACTAACTATTGTATATATTCATATATATATATACTCTAAAGAGTGGTTGCAACTCTATAAATAAGCCCTTGCAGGAGGGGCTGGTTACTCACTAAATAAGCCTAAACCAAATGTATCTATCTACTAGTACTTAACTTATTACTTAACTCTATGGCTCTTATATGAGCTTAATTTCCTATACTTAATTTGTATAAGGTAATTAAATACCTTTTTTTTTTTCATGTCTGGAGCGGCCGACAACTCCTTAAATAAGCCTTAACGTTGTTTATAAAACACCCTTCTAGAGTGGCAGTTATTGAATGTGAACTCCACCCTTACCGGAATGCAGGAGATTGCTTAAAAGAGATAGTACGATTGGGTGAATGGAGAGGTATGAATCTGCGAAGTTGTTTTACAGTTTCCTTCGGAAAGCTTCATCAAAATTTTCTCTGAGTCGAAACCTTATAAATCCAAGCAATGCAAGGATCAGTTCCAGTTTCTCCTCTAAAGCGAACATAGTAAATAGGCCTGGTACTCCAGAGCCACCTATCCGGGAACACTCAGCTAGCCTCTCTTAAAAGGCTCCGGTACCCGACGGACTCTCTCTACACCTTCGTCCTCCGTTCTCCGTACCAGTCGGACCGCTGGCGCGCCTCGTCGAAGCACTCTGAAATACTGAACCTCCTGAAACTACTGGGCCGCGCCTCAGCCGAGGGCCGCCTCACCTGGCGGGCTGACTGCGTCCCCGCCGTGCCTGCTCTCTCCTGCTGCCGTGCTGCGTCCTACTCTTGCCGCGTGTGCCCCCTACTTCTGTTTCTGTATACTCAGTAGGTGCTGTTCTTAGTCTTGTCTGACTTAGCTAAATGATTCATAGTTCTACAAATATTCTACCCTAAGGTAACCAGGCTCAAATGGGATTGGGCCGGTCACATCAGCCGCACGCAGGACGACCCCTGGGTAAAAGTCTCCTCACAATGGGTGCCTGAAGATGGTCGGCGCCGCCAATGTCGGTCCGGAAAGCGGTGGCGAGATGACCAGGGGGTCTACTACGAAGTGCAAAGTGCGAATGTTCGGATTAGACCGACACGTGGCCGAACCGAATATTATTGAAAAATGCGAAAAAAGTTCGGATCGGCTCAGTTGGGTCGGGACCATAGTCAATATTCGAAAGAGTGTAGGAGTGTAGGATCGGGACCGACCGAACCAAATAATAACTTCGTAGCAGGAAACGGCCGAACATTCGGCCGATACCACTTCGGAGTAGACCCCCTGGACGAGAAGAAAAAGGTTTCCTGGACGTACTTGGGGGAGGCGTTTGCCCAACAGTGGGACAGTGTAGGTTCAAGAAAAAAAAGATAATAATCGAATAAATGTGGTATAGTAAAATAAATAGAGTGCCTGTTTTTTTAAAAAAAAACGTTGATTGATATTCAGCCATGGTTGAGTGCGTGACCGAAATTTGTAGCATTAAGTAATTATTCATTGACCTTTGAAACATGAAACATTTGTGACATATAATGAGCTTTTAAATACAAGTAGGTACTGATAACCTAGTTTGATGTCAAAGTACAATCATAGGGTATCATTACAGGAATCATTTCCGGTTTAAATGTAATTAAAGAAAGAAAGAAAGAAAAAGTTATTGCGACTCGTACAGGAAGATCACAACCTAAAATAAACACAGTAAAAAAAAAAATAGTTCTATAAAAAAAAGGAACAAAAATAAAAATGAAACAAAGGTCTATACGAGGCCAAAAGGCTCCTATCTCAGCATGATGCTGCGACATTTAAAAAATAGTTATCTAAAATCACTTTGCCAGCGACTTCGTCCCCATACACACATCAACAGAATCTAGGGATACCTTAATTCTAAATTACTTAAAAAAAATATAGTTTAAAATCTTTTTAGTTTCCATAAAAAGTTTATCTTTTATTCTATTTTCAAAATTTAAAAATGTAAATAAAAAAAACAAAAGAAAAAGCAACTTACGGCGGCACAATTGTTAGTAATTGGTTACGTTAAGGAAAATTAAAATTGTTTTATTAATAATAATTAATGGAAAGGGTGTTAATTTTTTTTTTTTAACCAAACGTGTCATGTGGACTTTAAGAGTCATGTCACGTCGTCATTTGAGTCGAGATGAAATGTTACGAGCCGTGTGCATGTTAGAAAATGGTGCTATTCAACGCGTTGTTACTACACACCAGCCAAAACGTGATATCAAGGTTGTGGTTATCGCAGTATTGGAGATGTGGCTGTAGTTTTCAGACTTTCCAAACTTACACGCATAACTTTCATACCCTATTATCCCGTAATTTTGAAAACACGTGTTATAATTTATTTAATACTTTACGCACAAAAATGTACAGAGGAGGATTTAAGCTATTTTTTACCGGAAACCCAAATATTGATTTTACTTAAAAGTTATGGGTTTTCTATAGAAATCTGTTGATTTATTTGTTATCATTGTCCACATGATTTGTTTGCGTCCGTGGGTATTAAATCGTATCAGAGTTAACGGTCAGCCTGTTCCCGGACACGCAAATCGCTTTAGCCACATTAAAATGTTAAATTGATCGGATTACTAAAATGTCTGTTAAGTAAACTCTTAATAGATACCTATTCATCAATTTAATTTGATTAGGACTCGAATAAGTATTTATAAAAAAAAAACTCATATAATAATTATAATAATCAGCGATCATTGTGCCGATAGTCGTGACAGCCAATGGCTTAATAGCCAAGAGCCTCGACCAACACCTGAGGAGGCTCTCGTTGGGCAGCTGGATCAAGGGCTTCAATTTATAGTCGGTAGTCATTCCATTTAGTTATTACTCCTCTATGTCATTTAAATACTTATACCTAAATTACATTTCTAAATATTTTTATAAAAAAAACATTTAAAAATATAAAAAATAGTGGCCCATCGGTATCGGGAACAGGGTCCAAGCTACGCCGCAGTCAGGGCTCCAGAGAGAGGAACCTCCTGACAATGCGAGCCGTGTCTAGAAGTGCCGCTTTCTGAATCAAGCCAAGCCAGTATAACGCCTTCCAAGGAATACGTCGAGTTTCCCTGTCACCCTGTATAAGTATTGAGCAAAGATACTGCTTATTTCTTAAGAAATTTCTTCCAGCAAACCTGCGAAAGGAGAAATGAAAAAGAAATGTAGACAATAAAGAAGAAAATAATATAAAATAAAGAAACATTATTTATTGTGCACAAACAAAACGCACATTAAAAAAAAAAGACATAAAATATACATAACAACGTAGACAAAAACCTCGTACTCAAGCATAAAAAAAGTTGTCAATTTTGTCCATTCCTTGATATCATAAATATAGTCTAAAATATGATTTGTGAAGTCTACAACTACAATATTAACATTATCATGCAAATAAATAACTACATAATAATATGTATACTTTTTAATAAATACGTAATGCTAAAATATATTAAACATATTAATTACTACCTAGTTATAATGATCTAGCTTCAACTTTCTCACTAATTAACCGACTATTTCATTTTGACAATTCAAAATTGCCTGAAATAAATGCTTTGAGTTTGATAAGTATTAACAATGGACATTATTATCAATTTTCCCTATCCCTGACAAGCGCCAAAATTAATAGAATTTCCCCGAACATATCAACTGAGTTAAACTATTTTCATTTCGTAGAAATTCTGTTTGATCGAATTCTCGGAATGAGATAGGTATAATTTTAGGTCGACTTAGCATATTATGACGATTCAAATAATGCTGGAATTTAACAGGAAGTTAGTACGCATTTATGTTTTCATTATATAATATTTGTCATCTGCCTTATTTTAAAGAGGCCTTTAAAATGTAAAAGGCTTTCATGCAAATATTTCACGAAATATTTAAGCTACTTAATTGCCTCGTATAAGTAATAAATTCTTAGCTACATATTCACTACTTCTGCCTACATATCATCATCTCCCTAGCCTTTTCCCAACTATGTTGGGGTCGGCTTCCAATCTAACCGGATGCAGCTGAATACTAGTATTTTACATGGAGCGACTGACTATCTGACCTCCACAACCCAGTTACTGGATAATACGATACCCGGTTGTCAGACTTTCGGGCTTCTGATGTAACGACTGTCAAAAATCCATGAATGACAGCCGGGACCAACGGCTTCCGAGGCACGGAGGGGTCTCGGTATGTAAAGATGGTCACCCATTCACAGACCAACCCCGGCAAGCGTAGTTTAACCTGATCGATTAACCTGTACAGCTTTATTTAGCTATGGGTCCCTCTCATTATATAATATTAGTATGTGTATTACTTTATGTCTTTGGTGCTTTACCTGGTAGACAAAGATCCCAAAAAAAATACTTCCAATTAGATAAGTTTAGTCTGTGAAGATCGCTGTTAAAAATTATTGGTGTAAACATCCGCTTAAAGTTTGATTTCGGTGATTTATAAATATGAGTTACCACCATTTTCCCGTGGATTCGCCCGCGTGGAGGTCGGAAGTTATCCCACGGGAACGAGGTAAAACGTATCCTATGAACACATACACACAGAGATACACAAACAGATAGTTTATAACCTGGATTAACAAATCCAGGTTATAAACTATGTGTTTACCAAATTTCATACAAATCTATGCAGCTGTTTTTTCGTGATTGAGTATTCGTAACAAACATCCGAACATACAAACTTTCACCCGACCTACCCCGTCGCATCGCATCGCCTACCCGCGCTATTCCGACGTGTCTGCACGGCTCCTATGGGCCCTAAGGTGATGTTAAGTAGTCTTCCTCAAGAATTGCGCTATCAAATGCAAAAATTTTTTTTCAAATTCGACTGTTAGTTCCAGAGATTAGCGCATTCAAACAAACAAACAAACAAACTCTTCAGACATATAGATATAGATTATATTAAGTTCTTCATGAGAAGTTTTCTTGAGTGGAGGCTGAGGATCGGTAAACGTAAGGTAAGGAGGAGCGACGATCTTGGCAGGGTGGCTGGTAGCAGCTGGATGAGAGTTGCCGAGAATCGAACCGAATTTGGAGAGTCCTATGTAAAGCAGTGGACTGAAGGCTAATTCTCGTAATTTAAAACGTTCAAAATCTAGTCGCAGTCTCGTCTCGGTGAAAAATATGAAAAACTTGTCAAAATATATGGAAATTAGACGTATTTGTGACAGATTGAGACTGAGATCAGACTGTGAACGTTCTTAAAATTACGAGAATTGCCCCTCTGATGTAAGCTGATGATGAAGTAGTATTCCTTTTAGTAGGATTAATAAATTTACAATACTTCTAAGTTTCCCTTGGTACACACGTGTACAATTTGAAGTTTAAGTAGAAACTACAGAAATTCACGAACTAACATCCTCTCCGTTCATTTTATTTTGCCTTCGTGTAACATACAACTTGTCACAGACACTGGCTGTAATTAATAACAGATTATTAGATCACACTATGCTAATAAAGTTAAGGAGCTAATTTCAAAACTAGCTACTATCATAGCACCCCTTTATGAAACCTCTCCAATTTAGTTTTCCCCCAAATCCGTTAAGGCGAAAGCGTCAGGGTACCCAAAATTCAAATTTTCTCAGAATTTTTTCTTTCTTGTGTGTGTAATGCACTAACAGTAGTAATCGCTTTCATTTCGATAGTTCAACAATATTTATTGCGTTATTTACGTTGTTGAGCAGACACATTTAGTTTTCCTTTATTGGCCAATCAACAACTGTTTACGTTAAAGTGACTAAGTATCTACCATAATCTAGGGTGAGTGTAAAAATTTCTTACAGGTTAGCACCGGATGCCTCATAAACATTAGGTGTGCCCCAAGCACTCTACTATAAAATTAAAATTGATATCTTATTAACTAAAATTTAAAAAGTTTCAAATGATACTTACGTTATGGAATATAAAACTAAAATAAGCAGTAAACGTAAAGTTCATTAAAGCAAAATAAATAGAGACGAAAAAATGAAAAAAAAAAACGGAATTAAATATTACACGTCAAAATGCACGTCAACCAGATCGCTACACTTATTTAACAATTTGCAAAGACTAGGAACGACAGAGTTTGCACCAAGTATTGTCCTGCGGAGTGGAGGGTGTAAAGGAGCACGAGGGAGTCTAGCAGGAGCCCGAAACTGGAACTTGGATAGTAATAGGAGCACGAAGGAGTCTAGCAGGAGCCCGAAACTAGAACTTGGATAGTAATAGGAGCACGAAGGAGTCTCGCAGGAGCCCGAAACTGGAACTAGGATAGTAATAGGAGCCCGAGGGAGCCTAGCAGGAGCCCGAAACTGGAACTTGGATAGTAATAGGGGACAATCAATTTTGCATCGGAGTAGCTTGTATACGAAGCTGAGAAACGTAGAAGAATCGATGATTATTCTACGTTTCTCCAGTGATAGATATCTTAAAATAAGATACTTTCTTTCTACTGGCATAGGCTAGATGCCAGAGGAATCTCCTTTGTATTCGCTGCAGTCGAAGGATGTACGTGGAGTAATGAGGTCTCCAAATTGTACTGCAGTATTCTAAGATACTACGAACGATACAGTTATACAACAAGATCTTTGTCCGATTGCGCTTAAAACCAACAAATCCTTCGAACATATGAAGCAATGGATTAGCAAAAATGATTCAGATTGAAACTGATAGTGTTACGCAATCAGGGTGCTGGTTGTATGTCGATTTACATATGTTTGTATGTTTGTTTGTTGTTTGTGTTTGTGTGTTTGTGTTTGTTTGTTTGTTGTTTATATTGTATCCTAAGTAAATATATCTAAATGTAAAATAGTATTTTAAGAAAATAGCTACCTACTTACCCTTATAATAGATTTATTTATGTTATTGTTATTAACTTTTTTATGTGAGCGTATTTTTTTTTAGTTTTCATGTAGAATTTTGTTTTGTTTTTTGTTTCTACGATTTAGATTTATAATAAATACGAATAACTATAATTTTGCTGTGCCCTGACAGGGTCTACAACGGCTCTTAGCTATAAGCCTTTTGTGAACATTTTTATACCTTGTGGAATGCAAATAAACGAATATGAATATGATTCGCGGCCGTAACAAAATAAAATATTTATAGAATTATAATCATAAGTCGTAATTAATCTCCCTAAGTTCATCGTATCCTATTGAATGACTATTTCATGAAATCATTATATTTGAAGCTAAATTCTTACTTAAGGAGTTGTGTTGCTGATTTTAATGATTATAATTCTCTACAGTCATTCTATTTGTTACGGTCGCAAATCATATTTTAATCAACATACAACCCGGCGCTGTCCTGCAAATTGCAAAAAAGTAAGCAAAATTGCAAAAAAAGTAAGTAAAATTGAATTTTGCTCGCTACCTTAGCGCATGCCCTTAACTTTAATTCATAATAAATTCGTAATCTAACACATGGTACCTACCCGCATACAGACGCGTGAAGCGCAAATATACAAGGATACGATATGTTGCGGTAAAATCCAATTTACTTCCTCGCATTCTTGAAATTTAATCTCGCTCGTCGTAAAATAGTAACAGTAACACTAACGTACCTATATATTTCGGCAGAAGTAGAAGGGGGCTTGTGGCTAAGTAATAACAGCCGCACGGGTCAATCGATCAGGTTAAGCTTTGCTTGCCGCGGTTGGTCCGTGGATGGGTGACCATCTTCATATAACAAGACCCCTCCGTGCCTCGGAAAGCACGTTAAGCTGTTGGTCCCGGCTATCATTCGTGGATCTTTGACAGTCGTTATGGATAGTCAGAAGCCCGAAATTCTGACAACCAGGCTTACCAAGGGGTAACGTATTACCCAGTAACTAGGTTGTGGAGGTCAGATAGGCAGTCGCTCCATGTAAAATACTGGTATTCAGCTACATCCGATTAGACTGGAAGCCGACCCCAACATAGTTGGGAAAAGGCTAGGGAGATGATGATATGTAGGCAGAAGTAGTGAATATGTAGCTAAGAATTTATTACCTATACGAGGCAATTAATTAGTTTAAAGATTTCGTGAAATATTTACATGAAAGCCTTTTACATTTTAAAGGCCTCTTCTCAAACAGAGAAGATACGAGCACTGTTCACCACGCTTGCTCAAACCGGATTGGCGGTTTTAGACTTACCACTATCCGTGTCCAGTATAACAATGTATTCAGGATACTGTTGGGTCTAACACGCTTTTGTAGCGCTTCCGGGATGTTCACTGAGGCCACGGTTGATGGTTTTCATGACATTATACGGTGCCCTTTTATTATCGGCAGAATACGTGCTAGCTCCCACAGCATCCTGTATTGTGAGGTAGGTGGGAAAGCCCCATGCTGGCTCATTGGATACGGCTGCACACGTAGGTGTCAGTCGTTTCATTTTTTTGTATACAGTGTGGTTTTTACTAACATTAGGTTAAGACTTTTACTAACAACATATGGATGTTGTAATTTGATCTGAAAAAACATTTATTATTAGTATTAACGTTTTAATTCCGTTTCCTCACAATGTTTTCTTTCATCGATGGCAGTAATGTCCAACTTCTGTGTATGTCAACATTATTTCAATAACGTCATCGAATTAAGAAAACCTTCCTTTTAGTCCCTAAATAATTAAATATTTCAATACTTCAAAGTAAAGAAAAGAAAGATAATATTCCTAGAATACTTTAAAAGATTTTCATCCCTAAGATAAGCTCCCTTTTTGACTAAAAACGTTGCTCAACGACCCGTGAAATTTCAGTTACCTAGCTGGCTACGAAAACGCAGAGATCCTTTGATTTCTTTCCACACGAACGGCTAGGAAAAAATGTTGAACCGCAGCATCATTTGTGAAAATATCTAAAAGCCACGAGAAATAAATAAAGCAGGCGGTAAGTACTCACTCAGTAGGTACCTTTAATCTTGAGGTTGTTGACGCGAACGTGATTTTATTTGTGTTCAACTTTTCCGTGTCAAATGTTAAATCGATTTCTTTGATTTTTGGCAAACACTTCACATGATTTGGTAGTTTCGTGGTAAAGAATAATTAACAATTTTTTTGATACTGAAGAGGTTGTACTTATTTCGTACTTACATACAACCTTCGCGAGTTCGTTAAAACTTAATGGCGAAAATACGAGACAAACATTGATTTATGTATATAAAAAAAAACTAGTTGTTGCCCGCGACTTCGTCTGCGATCCAGGATGAAAAGTGGCCTATGTCCTTACCCAGGTCATGGTCTATCTGTGTGCCAAATTTCATCCAAATCCGATCAGCCGTTTTAGCGTGAAAGCGTAACAAACAAACCTAATTTCGCATTTAGGTGTAATATTAGTTATGATAGCAGAAAAAACAGTAAGAGTCAGATTAGCTGACAAGCAAACTAATATCATAGGAAAACATAAAAATGTATTAAAACTATTAAAACCATTCTTAAGAATAATTATGAAAGTTATTCGACAGACCCTCGTTTAATTTATTCATCCTTGTACCGCGAGCTTGTAAAGGGCTCACCGTACCATGTGTCTTTTCGTAAGTGTCGTTGGTCGTAAGGCAATCAAAATTATTTACGTACTTTACCAGACGTTGTACTTACCAATAACAATCCGTACCTTTCGGGAACGGAGCACGCCATCAAAGCCAAGTACCAAAACTAATTACTAGCATATTGTTTCAAATCACTTCAGTAGATTGCCCTTAGATTCAGGTTAACGGTTTCCTGGATTTGATACGTTGCTAGCGGACCTATTACGGTAACTACTCGGGAGGGTAAGACTAGGGTAAGTCCGGTAACCGCAATCTAACCTCAAAACCCTCAATTTAGTTGGAAACAAGAGAGACATTTACAATGATTTTGATCCTTTAAATGAACATATCATGTTTTAGTTGAAATCACAGGTTGGTTTGAAAAGGTACAGTGGAATAACAAAAGGTAATTGGGTTCACGTTAATAACAAGCGAAGGCCTCGCTGCCAGTTCCCTATCCATTTGCATAAAATTTTAAGACATAATATACTCGTAACATGGCATACTTTTCTTTATCCTAATTATATGTACGTATAACATTATTTACGCATAACAGATTCCGCATAATTGTTTTAAGCATAATTCCTCTAAGCATAATAATGTTTAAGCATAACATTCTAAAGCATAAATATGAACCAGGTATGAAGGTCCGTGGCATACCTACAGTCCGCCATTTTGATTTTTGTTCAAAATGGCGGCCCCGCTTGAAACCAATATAAATTGGTCATAACCTATTATGTTTTCTGTTTGCATTGATGTCAGCTATGGATTTATATAGGAAAAATGCGTGGCCGCCATTTTGAAAAAAAAAAAAACAAACTGGCGAACTGTAGGTATGGCTAGGCTTCATATAAAAATCATCAATCCCCTTTTTGTTGCATACGGTTATTGAACCCGCAACCCGTAGCGACCATAGTCCAAAAGCCAACCACTTTTAGCCAATGCGCCAACTGTGCCAACACAAGTATTATCGATTCAAGAAAGTACCGAAAAGTCATGTTGCTAAGTTTTATAGTTCGTGTAGATGGTTATGTGTTCAAAACTTATGTTTATTATATACACGTAATAAACGTTTAGTTATAATAAACAACAACAGTATAGAATATTGTTCCAATACACCTAGATACTTGATGTGCTTAATTCTGAAGCAAGTACAGCACCTATCTAGATTATAGATCGGTAGCAAGTTTCCATACGAGTATTAACTAAGGCAATAATCTTAATTCAATATTCCTCAGTACGTTTATTATTATTTCTACAAATACTACATAACAAAACAGTCCATATATTGAATAAAATGACTGGATATGTTGAATAAAAGTATACTTAATTGCTGATTGATCACTTTTTTAGGATTCAGTACCTCAAAAGGAAATAAAAGGAACCTATAACGCGAACCTATTTGTAACCGCTCCCGCCACGCGCTTCTGGCAGAAACGCTGCTCGTTCCCGCCCGGCCAATGTGTGACGTCCATCAACTGGGCTGCGTACTGAAAGTATTCGATATTTTATGAATTTGTATCTTCGCCCCAAACCCTATTGTTTATAACATGTATCATTGTGTGTATGTTAAAAACCCTTATATGATCACTCCGTTGTCTGTCTGTCCGTCTTTCTGTCTATCTGCCTGACAGTCTGTCACGACCCTTCTTCTTAGGAACGCCTGGAGGTATCAAGTTGAAATTAATATCAAATACGTAGGTCTACGGTCCCTTGGAGCTCTAAAAACTCAAGCTTCTAAGCTTCAGCAAGCTTCTATTTTTTATTGCTTTGCCTAAGCTTAGCTTAGCTTTGCTTTTTGCTTTTTTGTCAAACATTATTTTGATATTCGCAAATAAATAAAAATTTAAGGGAACCTAAGTACATCCTTCCCGTTGCCCCAGAATCATGAAAGGGAAGAAGCAAGGCAATAACCCCTCCCCCCCTCACGCTCGTGTCGTACCTAAAGGAAAAAGTCTGAAAATCGTAAATTTGTAGTTATTATATCAGTTTTCTTTTTTGTTTTGTGATAACAAACTTACATTTGCAGTTGCGAGAATTGACCGTGACGTATATCAATGTATGGGAGAACATACTTTTCAACTACAAAGTTAACTTTGTTTTTGGGATAAATTCATTCCACCTACATTGCCCTTCATTGTGTGTGGCCCACCGTTTATTGTAAAGGTAAAAGCCAGAGCATCTCTGCATTTTTAATTTAAATTATATTTAAACTCAATATATTCTTCCTTCAATACGCGTAGGTACAGCAAATAAATTCTCAGGATTAATAAATTATTGTTCGAATACGCGCGTATCGGAAAAAACCGAGTGTTGTAATTTCTATGATGACATTATTTATGATAATTTCAATCAGGCCTCGATTCTGATTTCGAATCAAAACGATTTCAAATCGAATTCACGTAATTTTACCATGACAATGACTTGTGACGTAACTGTGTGACGTCATTTTCTATTCAACATACTTAGCTGGGTCTATTTGTCTACCTTCCTATCGCAGGTATGCTGGAAGAGCATCAGCATTGTAGGTAGGTCGTTTTCTGTTCTTTTCTTCGTGTCTGTTTATACAGGTTGGCAGAGATATCGAAGCGCAAACTGTAGCTATAAATTCAGCACATGATTCTAGATTCCCCTAGCGTTGAAAATCTTCGTCGGTTATCAAACTAAAAATCTGCCTTTTCATAGAAACGTCCATTATTACGTACGTGGTCAAAATGCCGACTAAAGATTTAAACGCAGGGGCGTCCAGAATCATGTACTGAATCGATCGACCGATCGACCGACCGCCCGACCGACCTACCAACCGACCGACCGACCGACCGACCGATCGACCGACCGTCCGACCGACCGACCGACCGATCTGTTGTCGATGTCGCTGCCACTCTGTAAATGTGTGGACATCATCATCTACCTAGCCTTTTCCCAACTATGCTGAGGTCGGCTTCCAGTCGAACCGGATGCAGCTGAGTACCAGTACTTTACAAGGAGCTACTGCCTATCTGACCTCCACAACCCAGTTACTGGGTAATACGAAACCCTTTGGTAAGACTGGTTGTCAGACTTACGTGCGTCTGACGACCCATAACGACTGTCAAAGACCCATGAATGACAGCCGGGACCAACGGCTTAACGTGCTTTCCGAGGCACGGAGGGGTCAAGGTATGTAAAGTTTTTTTTTTAATAACGTCTGTATTCCCCGAATTACAGGCAGAAGCATCCATAATTTGCTAGCTATGTTGCAGGTCGTTGTAGGTAGGCACAAATCCTATATAACATCGATAACTCGACCGTTGTTCTGAATCTGGGAGCAAGAGATCTTCGTGTGCCAAGAACCTTATTAAATGTTCTGTCAACGTAACTATTTATTTATGTATATTACATATAAGTTGAAACTTGTACAATGGTAAAATTTTCCTGGCTGCTACCCAACTTGGGTTCCAAGTGAATCCTCTATTCATGCTATTACGGCACCAAGCTTATGTACATAGGTACAGTTGTCTGAAAGTTGTAGTAAGTACAAGTTACTTACTTACCTACCTATATAATAGATAGTATTGCAGCTTAGACTGTATTGGTGGCTAATTAAAACTTAGGAAACATACCATTTTGATCCAAAAGCATAAAGCGACCATTCTACTTCAATCACGATGTAAGTATGTATGTCAAATATTCAAGAGAACCAAAGCCATAAGCGATATGGCCGCCCATTGTATATTTTGTAGTGTTCGATCTATTTTTTGTGGTGTACAATAAAGTATATATAAAAATAGTAAGTATAGTATAGAGGGGCTTGTGGCCAAGTAATAACAGCCGCACGGGTCGATTGATCAGGTTAAGCTACACTTGCCGCGGTTAGCCCATGGATGGGTTCACCATCTTTATAGACCAAGACCCCTCCGTCCCTTGGAAAGCATGTTAAGCCGTTTGTCCCGGATGTCATTCGTGGATCTTTGACAGTCGTTACGGGTAGTCAGAAGCCCGAAAGTCTGACAACCGGGTATCGTATTATCCAGTAACTGGGTTGTGGAGGTCAGATAGGCAGTAGCTCCATGTGAAATACTGATACTCAGCTGGATAGATTGGAAGCCGATCCCAACATAGTTGGGAGTTGGCTAAGTGGCGTCGTCACAATAAAGTATTTATTTCTTGATTATCGATTACCTATTCGAAATATTGAAATTTAGGTGAGATTTTTTTGAAGAAATTTCATTCATCAGTAAGACGGAAATGCTACTTATGATAACTTTAGAAACTTTATTTGCAAAAACTGACCACATGTTACACTTTATCCAGTACCCTAATTGCGTAACACACTACAAAATCACAATCTGAATCATTTTGAAGGATATTGCTAATCCATTGCTTCATATGTTCGAAAAAAATTCTGCTCAACAACGTAAAAAACGCAATGAAAGTTGTTGAACTGTCGAAATGAAAGCCATTGCTACTGTTAGTGTGTTACGCAATTACCCCGCAGTTCCATACCAAAATGGACGTGTTTAATGATACAATTATTGATAACATACCTACACAAACAAAAGAAAGAAAATATGCTTATTTTTCGATAGACATAAGCTTAGAAGAAACAAATGTCGTAATGTTATATTTAAAAACGTAGAGCAATCCATCTTTCTTTTAGCATGAGTAATGTTCTGAAAAAACAGTTTTTCAGCGAATAACTAGATGAAAGTAGAGAGCTTAAATGTCTGTGGTTATGATAGATGTTATCGTTAAGTATGCTAGCTGGTATTCGTGGTAATGTTTATTTCGTTTGATTGATTTTGGAATAAAAAATACTCATTGATTTTACGAAATGTTTGGTGCAATAAGAACTGTTTTAGTATCCTGACAACTTGATACTTTATGCAGATATTGTGCATTCTGCTATGGAATGGAAATCTTTGCCAAAAACTGTATTTCCAGATAGGAATAGGTTACTCGTATCGAGTTGAATGGCGTGCAATAGGAGAGGCCTATGCCCAGCAGTGGACTGATATAGGCTGATGATAATGATGACTCGTAGGCAATCGTGTAACACACCATTGTTAACCGCCAAAACACTGGCAATCTTAATCTAAATAATTTTTAAGGAGATTGCCAATCCATTGCTTCATATATTTGAAAAATGTGTCTATTCAGCAACGTAAATAACGCAATGAATGTTGCTGAACTGTCAAAATGAAAGCCATCCTGCTGTAAGTGCCTTACGCAATCACCCCGTCAAAATAATACAAAGAAAATACAATATTATGATAACATCAAACTTTTTATTCCACATGAAACTCAAAATGTTCTACAATAGATACGATGAATCCTTTAAAAAAAGTATCCAGGGGGTCTACTACGAAGTGCAAAGTGCGAATGATCGGATAGGACTGACACATGGCCGAACCGAATATTATTGAAAAATGCGAAAAAAGTTCGGATCGGCTCAGCTGGGTCGGGACCATATTCGAAAGAGTGTAGGAGTGTAGGATCGGGACCGACCGAACCAGATAGTAACTTCGTAGCAGGAAACGGTCGAACATTCGGCCGATACCACTTCGTAGTAGACCCCCTGGACTGGATTGAAAGTATAACATATATTGATATCAGCTGTTTTCAGCCAGCTTACATAGCATAGATTCATAGTTACTTAGCAGTTATATTTAAATTATTTATTAGCTAATAGGCTAGATTTTAATTTAAATAAATTATCACCAACTGTGCTATATTATAAGAAAAAAAAAAAACTGATAGTGTTTAAAAAAGGAAAAGAACTAGTTTGAAAATATCAGAAAAAAAAGTTAACCGGAAATTTTCAGAAGGATGTGACAGGCCATAAATATCCAACAAATATATGCAAACAGGATAAAATAAACGGCACTCAATAGCTTACAATCTAAAGCACAGATACGAGTAGGTAGGTCGTGGGTCGGAATGTATAGTTTGCTGCCCTTTGTGAAGCTAAACAAATGCAAATTGCATGAGATGAGATACTCGTACCAACGCCGCTGGCCCATAGAAGCAAACAAACAATGTAATAGCCCTACCGTTTTCTTTTCGTGCCACCGACCCCGGGTCGAAACTCACGTCCTCATGAATTTTAGGTACGCAACTAAAGTTGTTTTGGGAGAAATATCGCTCGCCTTTGATATTATATTCAGTTAAATTGAAGTAGACTTTTGAAGCAGTTTCTACTGAAAATTTTAATGCTGCAGATGTGTGAATAATTACTAATTAGGTAGATACCGACGTTGTAGTTGAAGACTCAACGTGCACTAGTTTACTTAATTTTTGATTAGATAACCTCTTTTCTTCATTCTCGTAGTTTTCTAGATATTATTAAATGTATTTACTTTAATTAACTAGCTATGCCCGCGACTTCGTTTGCGTGCCTGTCATAAAAAAAAATGGATTTCATGGGGTTTACTTTTTTTTTCGTGGTCCTTAATGATCTAAATTATGTATATGTATACCACCTAAGTACACATTATGGTAAAGCAATAAAGATATTGAGTATTGAGTATTGTGTATTTTTCTACTAAATTTTTTTGTCGGTCTGACAAAAATATTTAAAACAGTTTTTTGTTATAAGTACCGTATAATGGATACTTTCATATGCATTTAGTAAAAACCTGTTATTTTGAAATTACATGTATGTATATGTAATATAAATATGTACATTTTATTACTATTTTTTACAGCAGTTTTGGGTCGGTAACTGCTGATAAGTTAATTGTTATTTAATTAAAACAGAGATAAGTTTATTGTCTCTAATAAAAAAAGAACATTTGTGTACATTGTTTAGTTTGTTTAACAAATTGAAGGTACTGTTTAGAAAAGCTTATAAAATAAAGTTAATTCGGAGTACCTAATAAAAGATTTGTTTATTTAGTAAAATGAGTAGCTCTCGCTGGGGGCTTGTGTGGCTTTACAACATTTTTTTTAACCTTGATAATAATATTAATATTTAATGTACATAAAGTCACCTTTATGTGCATTAAATATTAACTCCGCCATTACAAAGAGCGCGCCAGACAGTAAGGCTCTTTTTACACACACGTTTTTCTTGCCGTGCAAAACTACGGTTTCTTCGACTTGTGTAGGCACTGTCGTCAATGTTGTATGGATCAATATGGAAGCTTGTAGACAGACGCGTTTTTTCTACGGCGCAGATTATACGTCATACCTTCCGTAAAGAAACCGTTTCGTGTACCAACGGCCTTACTCTCACAGAACAATGAGATTTCCATAGGTCAAAACTGTGCCTGCATAAAATAGACATTTTAGATAATACACTGGGCTGGCAATATCTGTCGCATGTCGGAGCAGGAATACGCAAAAGCCATCAGTCAGTGGATCCCAAGTGGCAGGTAACGACGCGGCAGGCCCTGAAAGGGATGACGGAATGAGCTGGACTCCTTCTTAAAGGATTGACCACACAATAGCAGTAGACTGGGAAAACTGGAAAGAGGGAAGGGATGCATTTACCCTGCCGTGGGACAACACGTGCTTATCCTACTTCCTACTAATATTATAAACGTGAAAGTTTGTATGGATGGATGGATGTTTGTTACTATTTCACGCAAAAACTACTTGTAACGGATTTGGATGAAATTTGGCACACAGGTGGTTTATAACCAGGATTAACATATAGGATACTTTTTATCCTGGTATTCCCACGGGATCGAAACTTATGCGGGTGAATCCGCGGTGCGCAGCTAGTAATAAATATAATAATAAATAATAGATAAGACAGCAGGTTATTCTAAAAGCGTTCTGTTCTGCCAAAGCTACTCATGTTTTTCTCTCAAATTCGCTGTTGAAACTTCAGTGAATTTACTAAGTGCAGACCGTGCCAAATACAAACTCGAAGTTCGACAGACAGCACTTAGTATTATGTATCTACTTCAAACTACAATTAGAGACTCGTATCCCGAGGTCAAGACTTCGTAAATTCCGAGTCCCTGTCAGGAGGTACTTAACGATTTGGACCCTACCTCAGAAAGGGGCGGCTTATAATCTTCCTCAAACGGAATCAGGAAGTCTCGGCCAGGATCGTCACCCCAATTACGTAACACACTTTCAATCAAAATCTGATGGTTTTTAAGGAAATTCCTAATCCATTGCTTCATAAGTTTGAAAAATTCGTCTGCTCAACAACGTAAATTATGCAATGCATGATAAATGATTTTATTTTAACAATTTGACACGTCAATCATATTTTGAAAAACTAGATGAGGTCGGCGTTTCCTATCTGGCTACTCTGAGGAGAAAGGCCGAAACAAACTCAGAGGTCACAGTCTCTTTCAAAGTCCAGACATAATCTTGGTCAGATCATGTGAAGACCATGTAAATTGATGTCTGAAATGGTGTTTTGAGGAAAGAACCACACAGATTGAGTGGACCTGTCCAGTCGCCTGTCCAGCACGCATTTGTCAGTAATCATGCAGCTCAACTCAAAACTTAAGGAGCTCAACGATTCGACGAACATAATCAGCCTGTAATATTCCCACTGTTGGGACACAGGCCTGCTTTCGGTGAGAGGGAGTGGGCCGTAATCCTCCACGCGGACCCAGTGCGGGTTGGCAGATGGTACATATCTTCGAATTTTTCGTACTAGGACATGCCGGTTTGCTCACGATGTTTTCCTTCACCGTTTTGAGTGTGTGATGAAATAATTTACACAAATTAAAGCGCCTGTCTGGCTTCGAACCTACGTCCTACAACTCGTAAGTCGCGGCCTTTACCACTTGGCCACCACTGCTCCTTATTCGACGAACAATACGAATTAATATTCGTCTGCTCAACAGTATTGCGATCGATAGCCATCTTATGTGGGTTACGCAATTACTCTGCTGGGTTCCCTGAGGCAAGGAATATGGATTTTGCATTACAAAAGTTCAATGAAATGCGTTATTACAATCAAAGAGATTACGTCCCTTTGTTGTTCAGTTATTGTTGTTCAATTTAATTGTACTATAAAATATTTACTAACGATCGATGTGGGCGGACACCCTGACGGCTAGCAACGTCGCTATATTGCGAATGCCGTAGAGAGCGATGACTGTTAGGATGATAAGAGGATACCGTACGGTCTCCTACGAGGCAGCAACTCTCCTGGCCGGATCAATGCCCTGGGATCTGGACGCGAAAATCGTTGCGTCCCTATATCGCTGGCAGAAGGTGGAGCTTACACGTGGTCAGCCTCCGGTTCCTCGGGCATTCGAGGCACGAAGAACCGAGCTCTGTCAGATCCTAATGGTTGAATGGAGGGAGCGACTTGGGCAACCCAGTGGGGGCTCGCCATAATAGTGTCGGTCAGGCCTGTTATAGAGGAATTGCTAATGGCTGGAGAGGCAGCATGGCGCCCTCAATTTCCGGCTGACGGAGGTGCTTACTGGATACGGATGTTTTGGCAAATACCTGCGTCGCATAGGTCGGGAGCGGACGCCCTTCTTGTCATCACTGTGTGGACTGCCACGAGGACACGGCGCAACATCAGCTGGAGGAGTGCTCAGCTTGGGCCCAACAGCGATGTGCCCTCATCGCGACACTTGATTTAGGTGATCTCTCGCTTCCAGCCGTGGTTCAGTCCATGGTCGGAAGCGAAGACGTGTGGAATGCTGTGGCCTCTTTTTGGAAGGAGGTGATGCATGCAAAGGAGACGGCGGAGAGGGAGAGAGAGCATACCTCTCATTCCACCCGCACCAGAAGAGCAGCCGGCCGTCGATGGGCGCTTAACGATCTCCGGCCACCATAAGAGCCTGACCTAGCGACGGCTCGAGCAGTCAGGCTCAAGACGAGGCACGCAGTATGCGCGCCTTAATGGAAGGACGTGCGGTCGTGGGATCGGCCGCACTTGGTGATGTTGCCCGTTAGGCATGGCGGGCTGATAACAGTCGGGGGTGCGACGAATGTACAAGTATCTCCCGGGCCCCCGACTCATGGTACTGAAAGGAACAGTGGGGTTTTAGTCGGTAGGAGTCCGACATAACCCTCCGTTCTTCCCAGACGGAGGGTATCCATGAGGATATCCCCACGATAAAAAAAAAAAAAAAAATGCACAGACAGAGGATCTACTTGTTGTCTGTAAATAGGACTGCTAACATGCTATTTTACTTTATTTACCTACCAAAGTTTTAATTTAGTTTTTCTTTATCATAATCAGCCTATAAATGTTCCCACTGCTGGGACACAGGCCTTCTCTCGGTCGGCTCTCGGAACTTTTTTTTCTAGAACATCATCAAAAAACTACATATTCAATATAACATAAAATTAAACCTATATTTTTCGCAAGCATGATAAGCACAGGTCTACCTATATGTAATACCTACACACACAATCAGTAATCTTTAAGTCCCATTTATTAAGAGAAGAACCTTCATTATTTTTAAAATTAAAATAAATTAATATATCCAATATGCATATCCTAGAACCAAAAATTCGAAGACATGTGACATCTGCCAACCCGCACTGGGCCCGCGTGGTGGATTACGGCCCACTCCCTCTCACAGAGCGGAGGCCTGTGTCCCAGCAGTGGGAACATTATATGCTGATTATGTTATGTTATGTAATATATCCAATACACAGGACGATGCTCCTGTCCATTTGGACCCTAAATAAATAGAGATATAATATCTCTATTTTTTACGTCCGGCTGTTATTCGATTCCTTGTTCTCAAAAACGCAAAATTTTGTGGCACCTTCCTAAAATATACACTGTGTTGTGGTGTATCATAAGCCGCGGGATTTAGAGTTTACCCGTATAAACAACATTAGGTAAGGTTAAAACGTGCATACCGCACTTCCGTGAACTGTAAGTTACTGTTTCAATAAAGGTTTTTTTGGGGGTCATGTAGAGGCCACATGTCATAGCATGTGACAGCATAGATAGTAAAATAAAGAACTTCGAAACAAATTTTCATTGCCCATTTATCCTCCACTAGAGGATGAAATTGCGAAAATTCTTCCTTAGGACACATTCTCGTTACATAAGGGACACTTGTGCAAAATTCCAAGTTTATAGACCCAAGTACGTTTACTAAGAAGAAGATACATCATTTCACTGTATTTTACTGTACGTACGGTCACCAAAGGAGATAAATAACCAGGGTCGTCGAGTATAGTTGAAGTTTAGTAAGAAACCGATGGATGTTTTCGAATAAAATTTGATTAAATTAATGGAAAACAAACAATTTATTTAACATTTTAAATTTTATTCGAAAACATCCATTGGTTTGTTATTAAACTTCCAACTATATCCGACGACCCTGGTTACTTATCTCCTTTGTTGACTGTACATAAATAATAAGATAAGATAACAAAAGCAAAACAATGACTGAACGAATTTCAAACTTTTTACCAAAAAGTTGTGAAAACAACAGTCGAATAAAACTTGCTGTAGAACAAATATGGCACGCTGCGGTACCAAACGCAAGTCCGCAACATGTCCCGAGAAAGATCCCAAAGATGCATGAAAACCGACAAGTTGCTTTGGATGTCGCCCAAGGCGTTTGCAACTTTGCATTCTGAAATCCTTGTCTTACTAGGATTTGTGAAATCGACGATACACGGTTTGAGATCTAGCGTTTGCATTTTATTGTTGTTTATCTATATTGTTTTTTTTATTTTATTTAAATAATAATATTTTTATACTGTTCTTTAATTTAATTTTGAATTAAATAAGTCAAAATGAAAGCCATTGAACTCAAACTTAAATAATTTATTTCAACTAAACGAATTACAGGCACTTTTGAATTGTCAAAGGGTCGGTCAGTCAGAAAGATGAAGCTAGTTGCCCATTCCAAAGCGTAGGTACCTATGGAGAAGAACGGGCAAGAAACTCCACGGACTCTCTTTTAAATCATAAAGTTGTTACAAAATATTTGATTACATCATTTGTGTTGAAATTAACCATGTGAGAACGATGTAGAAAGACGTGCACGTTAAAAGCGTCCGTTATAGAAAAAATAAAAACAATTCAGAAATTAAAATATGCCGTGGCAGCTAAGAGATGACCAGTCAGTCCCTACTGACGGCGCCCGTTGACGAACATGACGTACGGATCAGCACAATTCAGCTCAACCATTTTGAGGGAACTTAATGATCCAACACACACACCACCGCCAGCGAGACGTTAGAGTGAGCATGACATACTCTCAGCCGCCAGGGCACATTCAAGTCAATGAAAGACGTACCCAAATGGTAGCTTTATAGAAGGTACGTAGTGCTCACACGTGTGCTATGCAATTATACAATACTAAGAAATTGAATTTATACAATGCAATGATAGTTTTTTCCAATGTTCAGCAACTCCAACAATGTTTCCGAATGCTAACTAGTTTATGGGCCCCTGTGGAGCAGGACCAGCATTGAGCCAAGCATTTTTGTCAGCGATGTAATCCCCTAACTTATAATATGCTTGGCTACATAGGTTCTTGGTAGTGTGCTACGCAATGACCCCGCGGGTCTTTATCCAAGTAATTAAGGAACTTGTGACTATTGATCGGAAATACTGGCAGTATCAATATCCTAAGAAACCTTAAGTTAATTAGAAAAATGTAATAACTTCTCTCTACAAAAAGCTATGTAATATTTACCGCTAGTTCCAAGCGGGCAAAGTTAATAACGAGTGAACATATAATATAAAGTGATAGAGCGAGCGACACGTGTACTTTTTTCGTGTAGGTGTACACACCTGGCATAAATTGAAATCCATCCACGAAACCTTACAACAGACATAACAATGTGAAAACGTGCTGAATAACATATTGAGGGATTTTCTAAAAATGGGTCACGTTAGTTTTAAATAAAAATACAGCCTAAACCTACTGGTTCAAAGCTTTGGAAAAAAATATATGCTATTCGGATGTCAGGTTAAATTATATTTATTTATTTATTTCGATTGAAATTTTTGTTAGGACTTTAGTATACAGTGACGTAATGTTCTAAGCTAAGCTAAGCTGCTATCCGAGTTTTTACTTAAGTGAGAAAAGTATTGAGTTAAAGCTACTTTTTTCGATCAAAGGTCCTTAACGTGGATTGTAGGACTTGACTGGTAGAAATCGTCACGTAAAGAAAAAGCGCTATGGTCGAGAGGCATAATACTTTTTGCGTCATGCGACGTTCTCATAGTGTGTGTGTTTGCGTACGCGTAAGGAACTTCGTTCCTGAGGGGGGTTAACTGACTGCTGTTGACCGATTGACGTTAGAAAAGTGCTGATTCTCTGCCTAATTTGAATAAATGACTTCTGATTTTGATTTTGCACACGTTTTCTTCTTGTTCCTTCACTCAGGCAACTACAGGCTCTAGAACACAATATACCATAATCAGTCTATAATTTTCCCACTGCTGGGACACAGGCCTCCTCTCTTCAAGAGGGAGTGGGCAGTAATCCACAATGACACATGTGTCTTCGAATTTTTTGGTTCTAGGACATGCCGGTTTCCTCACGATGTTTTCCTTCACCGTTTTGAGAGCAGTGGAGATGAAATTATTTACACAAAGTAAAACGCCTGCCTGGGGGAACCACGACCTGCAATCTGTGAGTCGGGGCTGTTATCACTGGGCCACCACTACTCTCACAACACAATATAACTGACATTCAATCTTATCTCTAGTGTTCAATATTCGATTTTCAGATTCGCAAGCTCCAGCAATCCCCAATCGTAAGTAACACGTAATACGGTACGTACGTACATAATTGGACAGACACTGTCTTTTGTGTTCGATACTGAACTAAAGGCTCTTTGAGAATACCTTGGACGGATTGAAAAGCGATTCCCTGGAATCCATTCGGCGAGAAATGAGCGCAAGTAAGTCGCTCGGATAACTCTGCCTCTGTCGGCCGGATGTAGAGGGCGTGCGCCTCCGGAGACGTGTTTCCGATGGCAAGCGCTTCCGGCGTCTAACAATATTTGCCACATGTACGGATTCTGAATTTAAACTAGGCGACACTTCATCAAAATCTATATTGAGTGCGCATGAGTTAGGTTTGAAGTCCATATGAAATACCATCATTTCAATAATTAAAACAAAAATTAAAATACTGCTGTTCCTGATTAAGAGCAGTTCAAAATAATCTATAAAAAAACTTCCTATCTAGATTAAAATAGATGGCTTACTGACTGGAACTTCATTAACGCCGAGCGTAAACCGCTGAAGCCAGAAATATGAAATTGGGACAGCTTAATATAAAAATGTATGTAAAAGCAATGTCCTTCTACCCAATTTTTTAATAATAGAATTAACCTGTTTTTCCAATGAGTCAATTACGAGGATACCGAAAATAAATACATCGTGTATGTTTTACGTTTTTGAGGGTTTTATGAAATATTTTATTGGAAACGCGAAATAGATATTACTAGAAGGTAATGACTAATTCCTCACACAATAAGACAATAGGTTTTAGGACAACAATCCTATATATCACCATATTTGGGATTATTCGGGACATTCAGTACAAAAAAACGAAGTCTGTTGCTATGCCATGTCAGTGAACTTTCACTGCAACACCTGAACATTGCTCTCTCTTGGGTCGTTTCCCAGAAAATCCCAATGATGTTGCTTGGTTTCAGTCTGGCTGCCAAGAGAATGCATTCCTCAGGGGCAATTCTCGTAACTTTAAGAACTTTCGCAGTCTGATCTCAGTCTCAATCTGTCAAAAATACCTCTAATTTCCCTACATTCGGACAAGTTTTTGATATTTGTTTGTAGCCGAGATGAGACTACGACTAGATTTTGAACGTTTTAAATTACGAGGATTGGCCTTCTGATATCTGTCAGTGCAACAATTCTAGCAACTTAGAGATCAAATTCTCCAAACACGTATTCGTTTGTATGAAACTGACAGATGTCAAGAATGTATTCTCTCGGCGGCCGGTCTGTAAGAAGTATTAAGTGAGGATCACATAAGCAACCTCCTTTGGAAGAACAACGGTTACTTTTATTAGTCACTGACGTCCAATAAACAAGTTCGCTGGACTTAATATAGGTACCATACGAAATGACAGTTGTTTTTTGTGTCGATTCAAAGCGCTGGAGCATCTCAGGAACTAAAATTGACACACTGTTGCAAATGGTCGTCCTGTTGTTTTGGTACAGACGCCAACAGGTCAAGCTACCCGGAACTGTCAAATTTTCCCAATCAACCTTGAACCTTAATGATTTGATGATAAAGTTGAAAATCTATTAAAGAAATTTGACAGATTGTAGTAGCTTGATGTGCTTGCGTCTACACGTCTCTGATGATTTAGGTCTAAATCGTGGAATAAGACTTTTTGTGTATTTTGTGTTTACTACGAGATATTTAGAACATTTTTATCATTAGAGTATGCGCGTTTTGTAAAACTCACTATCAAAAATATTAGTGCCACAGACGCTCACGTTGTTATCAGCGCCAAAATGGCGAAAATCAAATGTCTTCGTTTTGTCATCGATAGTGTGATATCCAGCGTACTTGTACGTATAATAGGTCTATGGTGATAGGCCTTCTAAATATCATCGAACTATAGGGAGGTCCATACCTATCTTCAATATACGTCTACATGTACAATACTTAATTATATAGACTGGCAGAGACATCGATGTGCAAACTGTAACCATGAAGTAAGCACATGATTTATGATTCGTAGAAATTTTTCGTCGGTAACAGGTTGCGCGTCGATATCCCTGCCAGCCTGTATATACACGTTTTTGTATAATTATATTAATGTATATGTATAAACATTATATATTAGGTAGATATATTGAAACTGTTTTTTGTCTGTGTGGCATTCATGCTGAACTGGAGAGTTTTGGCGCAGCCGTGAGTCACGTCACGTTTTTTTTTTTTTCATTTTTATTATTTCAAGACCTGTCACCAAATTTATGTCTTACTTTCTTTCTTTCTTAAGCACCTCTGTCCATCGGTCCTTCGTAGACAGGAATGTAGGAATAGGTATGTATGTAGGATGTAAAATTTTACCAGAAAATTTGATACGACAGATTGTTAACGAAGCTTCGAAAGGGAGATAGATATTTGAAAAAATCTGGTGAGCTTTTGAAATGTCAACGGGGCCGTGGTTGAATTCCCGGCGGGTCTGTAGGCTCGTTACCCGTGCTTGTATTTGTTCATCGTGCACACTGCATTCGGGGCCATTCGGGGCTACCGAGCCGAGCATACGTGAAACAAAAAAATCGCATTTATATATCCATCTAATATTTACTGTGATCTGATTGGTGCGTTTGATTTCAGGCGCTGATGCGTAGCTTGTTTTCAAGATATCGTTTTCTGTCTGCCTAGGATTTTATCGGCAATGCAATCTCTTTACAGTTTAAATAGATACGGCTGTATTCAACAATATCTGAATCAGTTGTGTAATTAGGTACAAGTAACAACTGCACATCGATTTTAGTAATGCAGTCATTGCAAGTCACCCAAAGGGCAATGGAGAGGGCTATGCTTGGAGTTTCCGTGCGTGATCGAATCAGAAATGAAGTTATCCGCAGGAGAACCAAGGTAACCGACATAGCTCGAAGAATTACCAAACTTAAGTGGCACTGGGCAGGGCACATTGCTCGCAGAACAGATGGCCGATGGGGCCGAAAGGTTCTGGAGTGGCGACTGCATACCGGAAACGTAGCGTTGGAAGGCCTCCCACAAGGTGGACCGACGACCTTGTGAAGGCCGCAGGAACCCGTTCGATGTGAGAAGCATAGAACTGGTCGAAGTGGAGGTGCTTGGTGCATCATTATTATTGTTTATTATAATTAGAATTATTTTTATTTTCTTATATGCTCTTGTTTCATGTCTATTATTGTATGTATATATTTAAGTAGACGAGTAAAATATACTCAATGTATATATAGATTGTATAATGTAAATGGCACACCACAGACTACCTACCATATTTGTCTCTCTTTAATTTTGATCTATCCAAAGGTTGTCTTTAAAAGATCGCTTTTAGCGATAAGACCGCCCATTGTGTCACCCTTTGTAAAAATTTTGTATATTTATGTTTTATAATTTGTATGGTGTACAATAAAGAGTATTATTGTATTCTATTATATTCTATTCTTGGGGGAGGCCTATGTCCAGCAGTGGACGTCTTTCGGCTGAAATTATGATGATGACGAGTCATTGCAAAATATCAAGCTAAAAAAAAGTCGGTATCGGATTCAGCTTAAGCGTGTTTCATATGGTCCTGACCGTTTACCTATCTATATTTATAAATATAATAAAATAGTAACGAAGTCAAAACTGTACATCATTGAATATTATCGAAAAAAAGTAATTTTAGATTTTGTCCGTTTGTCTGTTCTGGATTGGCGCAAACACGGTTGAACGGATTTGGATGAAATTTGGCACACAAATAGTCTGTAACTTGGATTAACACACATACTACACGGGTACTTTTAACCCTGGTAGTACGTTCCCGTGGGGAAATTCAACATAATCTTGCATCTATTGATATATAAAACAATCTGCTTTAAATTTAAGACCAAATAATCCAATAGATGAAAGGTAAAAGCATCATTAACACACCATTACCTACAACTCTCTGACTTGACAAAGGGTAGATATCGAAAATTCGAGATCTTTCGTTGAAAGCGTCAATTTAATTAAACTGCTAACGACTTGTGAAGATTCTTCGCAGAACACCGACTTTTATGGCCTTTATCCCTGAATATCTTTGGAATAACTTCAAGAGAATCTGTAGGTATACCTACCTAAGTACAGAAAGGACTGGATACCTTGAAAACTGTGAAAAGTAACCACGTGATCACAAGAAGTGGTGGCAATAATAAAAATAATAATAAAAAAATGAAAAATTCCATCCTGTTGGCGCTACTGAAACTTTCAGTAGCGCCGTAAAGAGAAGTCGTTGCCGATCGGTGGGGGTGAAGCAGTCCCATGTTAACTTATGCGCTCACACATAGGGAAATAATGAAAACATGTAACTGTTTCATGCCGAAAATTACCCTGCACTGTACCGGTAGTCGGGTCACAAAACCCGCTTCTTTATGCAAGCATCGTAAATCACAATTACAGACGCTGTTTTTTTTTTTTTAAAAAAAAGGTAAAATCTTTAACAGTTTATTATAAGAAAATAGTTATCAACAATAATGAAGTAAATTTTAACATATTATGTTTATATAGATAATTATTATCTACTGATCTCAGTAGATAATAATTATCTGGTATAGTTATAAATCTACACTAATACTAGTAATAAAACTGAAGAGTTTCTTTGTTTTTTTGTTGATCGCGCTAATCTCTGGATGTACCAGTCGGATTTGAAAAAATATTTTTGAATTTGATAGCTCAATCCTTGGGAAAGGCTATAGGCTTTTGAGGGGCCCCTTAGGTTTGAGGGGCCCCTTAGGGCCAAAGCCTGCCGGGTCAGCGGGCTTGTCCGAAAGGGTTACAACATGGGTGGGTTTTAGTCAGTAAGAGTCTGACACTCCCTTCCGCTCCACCCAGAGCGGGAGGGGTCATTTGATGATTTCCCATCCGGGAAAAAAAAAGGGTATAGGCTGTTTAAAATTCACACTCTAGGACTGAAAGAAAGAAAGAAAGAACGCTAAGCGAAAAGTAATTAATAGCGCGGGCATGCGATGCGATGCCATGGGGTGGGGCGGGGGAATAAGAAATTTTACGCAGACGAAGTTGCGGCCAGAAGCTAGCAATTTTATATTTTATAAGATCAGATTTTCATTGTGCAGCAGCTGGTTCTTCATTCTTAGATAAATGACACTACACACAACGCTCATGAATCATAATGTCGTGACTCAAAAACCGCTTACCGTGTGCAGTGCTCCGCGGTTTCATCCGCATAATGGGAATATCAGGATAAAAAGGTATCCTATGTTTTATTTTGATCTATATTACTGTAAAATTTCATCAAAATACGTTCAGTAGTTCTTGCGTGAAAGAGTAACAGACCTTCATCCATTCAGACAAACTTTCGCGTTTTCACGTTTTTGGTCGCGATAGAAAGTAATAAAATACATACATTTCGTACTCACCCTGATATAGTAGGAGCTTAGTTTTAAAGTAATTTATGTAGACTTAAGTACCTATCCTTCTAGACTTTGGAAGTAGGTCAATCGTTTAGATAGTAATAGATATTTGGCACTCAAGGGATAATGAGCAGACTATACATTTATATTAAAGTCGCTTTTCGAGTCTGCCTGTGTGACCGCGTTTCTTCTAAACTACGCAATGGATTTTGATGCGGTTCTCACCACTATTTAGAGAATTTATTCCGGTTTATCGGCAAAACACTAACGACCTTGCAGGACTGGATCACTAACATCAGAAACAACAACTTTTGTTCTATGATTTTTTACAAAACATAATACATTTACCAAAAACAAACCTTTAAGATTTCGTTGTTCTATCTAACCCCCGCTGGCCCGCTCCCCTGAATTTTGTACTAGACACGGCAGTTTGTTTACCTAACTAGCGCTTTCTTTTGCTTCGCGTAGAATTCATAACAGAAAATCGAATATTTCAATTCGTTGAATTCAAATGATGTTAGTAATATAGTCTTGAGAGGTTGTTAATGTTTTGCCAATAACCCTGTATAATATTTTAAAGTTACATTTAATAAAGAAATCTCAAGGTTTTGTCAAGTCGTAAAACCCGTGCGAAGCAGGGGTCGGTGCAAGTGTATCTGATCGGATGCATCACATCAGCAGGCCAATTCTCGTAATTTAAAACGATCAAAATCTAGTCGCAGTGTCATCTCGGCGACAAACAAATGTCAAAAACTTGTCAAAATGTAGGGAAATTTGACGCATTTTTGACAGATTGAGACTGAGATAAGACTGTGAACGTTCTTAAATTTACCAGAATTGCCCCTCAGATATACTTAGACCCAAATACGTTTACGTAGAAGTGAATAATAGAAAAAGCCTAAAGAATTAGAAACTTTGATAGAAAGAAAGAAAGAAAGAAAAAGTATGTATTGCGATAGATGAGGTAATTTTACGCAATTTTTCCCACAGCAGGCATTCTTCCATTGAATGTTGTTGTTTTATTTATAAAAAGTTTACAGCAGTCTTATACCTACATAAAACTATGCCCCAGAAAAAGACTCTACCTTCGTACTTACAATATCTACCAAAATTTTCCTTTAACGAAATGTAGGTAGACGTCAAAGGTACGTCTCCTGCGAGATATACTATGACAAGTAACTAATAAATAATTCGGGAAGCACTTAAAAATTAGTCCACTTTGAATAAATCACTCAGAAGTTTAATTTATTACCAGATTCTTTACTTAAAATATTTTGCGACTCTTCTAGGTTTTAAGATTCCTCAAAACATTTGTGTCCAACTTACTTACGCAATTTTGCTTTGCTTTTTTGGAGGGGCTTGTGGCTAAGTAATAACAGCTGCACGGGTCGATCGATCAGGTTAAGCTACGCTTGCCGCGGTTGGTCCGTGGATGGGTGACCATCTTCACATACCAGGACCCCTTCGTGCTTCGGAAAGCACGTTAAGCCGGTGGTCCTTCGTGGATCTTTGATAGTCGTTACGGGTCGTCAGAAGCCCGAAAGTCTGACAACCAGTCATACCAAGGACTATCGTATTAACTGGGTTGTGGAGGTCAGATAGGCAGTCACTCCATGTAAAATACTGGTATTCAGCTGCATCCGGTTAGACTGGAAGCCGACCTTAACATAGTTTGGAAAAGGGTAGGCAGATGATGACTTACGCAATTTTGCAAGCAGTTATAATAGTAGTATTAGCTTTTGTCCATAGGAAACCACGATTTTTTTTTTTTTAAAAACGTTGCCCCACACTAGGAGTTACTCCTGTATCGTGGGTGCGTTTACAAACATTTAAACTCACATACACAAACAGCCAGACCCGGAACAACTACCGTAGGCAATACAAATATTTGTTCCGTGCGGGAATCGAACCCGCGTCACGCAGCGCAGCAGTCGATCGCTCAGCCACTGCGCCAACCGTGTCGTCTGAATGATCTACACCATAGGTTCTCAACCTTATTTTGCTCACCGCCCACTTTGAGAATATTTTTTTTTTAGAACCCCCTCGTTTTTCTACTTGCAATCTGAAACAGCTTTTGCCACGATTATTTCAATGTGTATATTATATAGTCGTAAAATAGGAAGTATAATTTTCCTTGGGTCTTCTAATGCCCCCTGAAAGTTTAAAATGCCCCCAGGGGCCGTTATCTCCCACGTTGAGAACCTATGATCTAAACTAATGTTTTAATTTTGTATGGACAAAAGCTGAACAGAGTTGAATAAGTGTGGTTAGTCCCTTAGTGTATTCTAACATGCTATTTTTTCTCTGTGTATACTCAATTATTTCTCTGTGACAGGAGACAGCACGAATAACCTTGAGATTTGTTAACTGACTACGGAACCCATCTTATCTTGGACACGCACTTGAAGAGATAGCCTATATTTTATTTACATTTACTTTTCTATCCACCAAAGTGGTTGTCTTTAAAAAGAAAAGCTTGGTACATTACCAAACAGACAAGGATAAATGGATACAGACATTAGACAGATTTCTTTTTCTTTTGTAATCTCGAAATTAAGTAAATTGAATCTTGTTATGAAAGGACTATTTATTACACTACGTACAAGCTTTATTTGCATATCTATTTTATATTTAAACTAGTGATCCGGCTCTGATTCGTACGGTTTTTTAGGGCTGGCCATAATATTCGGGATTCTTTTTATTATATGTTAAGTTTAATATACTATACCCATAAACTTTCCGGAATAAATTCTCTAAATTATGGTGAAAACAGTAACAAAAAATCCGTTGCGTACTTTAGAAGAATAACGCGGTGAACATGGTCACACAGACGAACACGAAAAGCGACTTTATTTATATGCATAGATAGATGTGGAAATGCAGTGGATTTAGCTAAAACAGTAGAATGTACTCGTAGCAATACAAGTAATGAAATCAAGGAAATGGAATCGCATTTAGTATCGCCTAAGTCAAGTTTAAATTGCAAATTCTCGCTGCTATTCATTCAAGTCGCAATCTTTTTTATTTTCGTTACTTTAAATCTTAAATTCAATGAAACAGAATCAGTTGAATCGATTCAGATTACCGTTGCGATAACATTGTATTCAGTTGGAGAAATGTCCTGTTTTTAGTGACTGAAATATTTACCTATATTTGAACCTTTGATACTCTTTATATTTAGGTACTTTGTGGCTACTATCACCACGTTGCTATTGGCGCCAAAATGGCGAAATACAAATGTCTTCGTTTTGTCATCGACAGTATGAAGTCCAGCGTACTTGTATAATAGAGGTCAGTGGTACCTACTGACCCACTCAGCGGTTTTGTCGTCCGCTTGACTGTACATTCTAAGAATTTAATGGCCGAATAAAGAATTATATTTTTTAACCTGAAAAGCAGCGTGTCACTTTTAATACTGCCTTCTGTAAAGAGCCTAATGGAATTTATGAAGTTTTCAAGTACTGTACCAAACACGAGAAGCGCCTGTAAAGAAAAAATAGCAATAACGTATTACGTTATTGCTATTCTTTCTTTACAGGCGCACGCATGAAGAGAATTGTCGTAGGAGTATAAAAATTTAGGTATTAGAAAGAAACTGTATTATGTAATACCCTTGCGCCTTTAATCACAGAAAGGTTAGACTATCAGTAATGTCATGTGTATGCGTGTGTGTAATGTCGTTGATTGGTTTAGAAAAAATTCACACTTTGGTCGATCGGTGTACCTAATATTTTTGGCATTGATAAGTAGCGGTACCCGAGGTATTACAGCAGTGCGATTCTGTAACCATCTCACCGTGAAAACTTACGTGAAGTGAGCGTGGAGTGAGCTGTCATTCCAAATAATGCTAGGGATTGACACTATTGATAGCTCACTCAACTCACTTCACCTAACTTTTCACGGTGAGATTTTTACAGAATCGATCGGCCGTTCCTCCCTTGTTTCGACGATTATTTCCACATGGAGAAATAATGACCTTGCTTTTTTTTTAAATAAATATATTACCTAAAAAATTCTACAGGCGGACATTCGACGAGCTACGATGTAGCCACGTAGCACGGCGGCGTAGCAAGCTATGCATCTATGTCTATAGGTACCTATTATCATAATTATATTAAAGTCATTTTTCGTGTCTATCTGTGTCACCACATTGTTCTTATAAACTACGCAACCGGTTTTGATCATTTAGAGAATTTATTCCGGATGTTTTATGTGTAATAAATTAATATTAAACTTACATTAACATTACAAATAATAAATAAATCTTCATGTTTTGTCAAGTCGTAAAAACCGTGCGACGCAGGGGTTGGTCGCTAGTTTTTAATATAATCCTGTTGATACAAGATCAGAATCACTTGCTCAATCACCTGTATGAAATTCCCCGAAAGTTCAAGATACACCTGTGTCATATCTATGCCAGCTTCACGGCTCGGTTGATCGACAGATCTCCATGAATTTTGCATACATATAGACTTGTCGTGAAGATGACAACATAGGATGATTTTGATCCTGGTAGATCAAGTTTCTATCAAGGATATGCAAATAAGTCATACCTTTGAGGGTTCGTCTAGAGGCTAGTTTAATAAAAATGCGTCACACGTCAAGCGTCAGGCGCAATACTATATTCCCAAAAGGTTAAAGGCTTGCACTGTTGAATGTACAATATATTTATTTGAAGGCTAGCATTGAGTTACACTTGTAATATCGACCAGTTGCTCGCTTCAAATGGTACCTAAAGTAAAAAATCTTCTGGTAATCAGATAGAATTTACAACTCTAAACTGAAACTGAAATTTTTGTTCCCAACCCTGGAATCGAATAAAAGCTTCGTGCCTTCACTAATAACGTCATTCTTTGTCATCTTCTCTGCTTATACTAATTCATTAAGAGTCAGCTCAGCGTGTCTTTTCCTATCATATATCTTTCTATCACCGTCAACATGCATTCCGCTTCCTGCCATGTCATTTCCACACTATTCCACTAGACCGACTGCAGCTCTACTATGTACTAAGTAAACAAAATGACGACTGGTCAGTTGCAGAGTTTGATTGGGGAAAAAATAAACATTAATCAGATCGAGGCAGTTTGATATAGAAGAACTGTGTTTGATTCCGATCGCTTTCTGTACTTCTGCTCGGAGCGTTAAGATAAATCGGGTCCATAAAAACTTTTATTTTTTTCTCTTCCCGCTCGGAGGAGGTCGTAACAGCTTGCATTTATTTTGTGAGAGATTTAAGAGGATGTGGTCCACAGACAGCGACGCTAAATAATTATGTGTTCTACCAGTTCATATTTCTCGTGAAAATTGATTTATGTATTTTCAAAGCAATATGTTTGGTTTACAGAAGTTAATGGTCTGTATTCTGCACGTTATTCGCAAGCTGTGAAAAGTGATCTTTCATTTGAGGTTTGTTTCGGAATAACATTTTGTATTGAGGTATTTTCAGAATTACTTATACCTTATAGGTACTTAACTAGCGACCTGCCCCTGCTTCGAAGGTTTTATCATGACTTGACAAATCATCTAGATTTATTTGTTAAACGGCGCAGGATAGCTTACCAGAAGTGGTCTTCGTATTAATGATTCAACAGCTTCCATATCATCAGGATTGTGCACGAATATGCAGTGCAGTTCCTTGTGGACGTGGTAGGACAGCGCGGCTCGACTAACATCATCTCCAAGGAACATATACTCACCTACGGCGAGTCATCAGACGACAGCCGCCACGCAACCATCGATGCGCTCTGCTAGAGTGACTGTCACCAGGCAGTGTCACTCTTATCCAATCTTTTCGGTGATTCCAGTAACTTCGTAATAACCAGGCGGCGCCACTTGCTACGCATTCATATACATAAATCTTCTGGAATTAATTCTCTAAACGATGTTGAAAACCGCATCAAATTTCGTTGCGTAGTTTCGAAGAACAACGCAGTCACACAGACACACAAACAAAACGACTTTAATTTATCCTACTTCCTACTAATATTATAAACGTGAAAGTTTGTATGGATGGATGGATGGATGGATGTTTGTTACTCTTTAGCGAAAAAAACTACTGAACGGATTTGGATGAAATTTGGCTACACAGGATTTTTATCCCGATATTCCCACGGGATCGAAACTTATGCGGGTCAAACCGCGGGGAGCAGCTAGTCCTACTAATCTTATAAATGTGAAAGATTGTATGGATGGATGGATGGATGTTTGTTACTCTTTAGCGCCAAAACCACTGAACGGATCTGGATGAAATTTGGCACACAGATACTTTATAACCAGGATTAACACAGGATTTTTATCCCGATATTTCCTCGGGATCGAAACTTATGCGGGTGAAACCGCGGGGTGCAGCTAGTAATGTATGAATGGATACTAGATACACAAAACGAACAGTTTTAAGAAGTACCTTAACATAATGTTGACGTTTCACAAAATGTTTTATTCGGGTCACCGGGCGTGAGTAAAAATGTAACTGGACACACCTGTTTATATTATTTTTCGTAAGGGATGTCTAAGAAATAAATCTGTTTACTTAGTGAAAATAGTGAGGAGACATTTATTTTCTGACAATGCGGCATTGTTCATGTTCATGCGACAGCCGAAAAATCCGGGCGAATTTCCTTTTGTGTAAAACATTTTTACGACTGAAACAGGAATAAAGTGAACCTAGAATTAACTCAGGTGAAAAGGAAAATACAAATATAATGGAACTTTTTCTAGGAAATTCTCTAAACTTTAATTAACGTAATAAAGCTTTTCTGCAGCGGTGTAGGAGAAAAGAAATTCCTTCAGGGATTTGTTTTTTTATCTGACACTGTCGTGTTTTACGGTCATAATTAAGAAGTTATAAAATTAATTAGTCATTCAGATTTTTATAGCAAAAACCGTAGTTTTGTTCTGTTCTTTCTATTTTTTTTTTAGTTTTCTTAAGTTTAATAATTTTTTTTAGGTGTTTGTTTTAGATATTTGTGTGACCTTTTACCGGCCATCGGTCCTTCGACAAACATGGTCAGCTCACTGCCACTGGACGGGCGACCTAAAGAAGGTGGGGGGAAGGAGGTGGCTGGGACAGACTGGATGCGGAAGGTGGAGGACAGGGTGTTGTGGCGCAGCCTGGGAGAGGCCTATGTCCAGCAGTGGACTGCGATAAGCTGAGTTGAAATTGAGGTTACCTTTTAAGTTTCACTGATGTACGGACGCTAGCACATCAAGTTACTATAATCTGTCAAATTTCTTTAATAGATTTTCAACTTTAACGCTAAAGCATTAAGGTTCAAGGTTGATTGGGAAAATTTGACAGTTTCGGGTAGCTGGACCTGCTGGCGTCTGTACAAATAGTTCCTTAACAATTATGTTGTATTTAAGATGTGGATCTCTTTGTTTTTCTCTCTCTATCTGTTCAGATATTTGTGTAACTGTTTCTTGGACCAAAATAAATAAATAAACTTTCTTTTAACTATTAGTTAGTTACATAAAGCAGTTTTTCAAACAAAATGAAGTGTTTGTTTGTAAAGTACAAATACCAGCTTTTTAATAAGTGCGGAATGGTTTTTTTTAATGAAAATATATATGGTAAGTACAGACGCCAGCAGGTCAAGCTACTCGAAACTGACAAATTTTCCCAATCAACTTTGAGCCTTAATGCTTTAGCGATAAAGTTGAAAATCTCTTAAAGAAATTTGACCGATTGTAGTAGCTTGATTTGCTGGCGTCTGTACTTAAAACAAAAAAAAATGTCTGTCTGTCTGTCTTTTTGTTTCAGATAATCTCCGAAATGCCTGGACCGATTTTGACGGGACTTTCACTGGCAGATAGCAGATGATATAAAGAGTAACTGAAGCTACTTAAAAAGTGGAGGCGATCGGCAGCGGCGGCGGCCTCTCGCGCCCGGACCTGGTGCAAGCCATGGTCCGGAGCGAGAGGGAGTGGGAGGCAGTCGCCTCCTTCTGCGAAGCAGTCATGCTAGCGAAGGAGGTGGCGGGACGGATGAGGGAGAGAGCCTCCCGTCCAAGCCGCCGCGGGAGACGCCCCGGGCGTCGGGAGTCGAGAGACGACTACCGGCCACCGTAGGCGCGGGCCTGCGGGCGGAGAGCAATGGGTAGCTCACCGCCCGATCAGGACCAGGCCCGTGCCGGACGGCGCGTAAGTGTTCCACGCGCGCCTCAAAGAGATGTCAGCATAACGAGGGGCCCCTCAGGGCCGAAGCCTGCCGGGGCAGCGGGATTGTCCGAAAGGGTTACCATTTGATGATTTCCCATCCCAAAAAAAAAAAAAAAAAAAAAAAGCTACTTAAAAAAAGACCTTTTCCATTGCAAGAGTGGTACCTATACCTTTTCTAAGCGACACATTATTGATACCCCATACGAACGAAGTCTCGGGCACGACTAGTTTACAAATAGATCTCTACATTCAAACTTTATTCAAATGACCTCTCGTTTATTCGGGTCGCCCTCGGCAAACCCTCGATTTCCTGGCTTAAATGTAACTCACTTCATGTGGACATTTCAGTCGAATGACACTTTAATTGCATTCATTTTGCGCCTATTGTTTATAAGCGCGGCTGTTAACATATCCAAATGTTTATTCCCAGTGTTTCTGTTTAAATGGGAGGTAATTACAAACCACAACATGCATTACTGCCTCGAGTAACCGTGTCCTCAGTAATGGGATGGCCTCATAGAAAGGAGTTACTCCTGCCATCCATCAAGGGGATTAGTAAGGCAGGGTAGCTGTGTCGTCGCACCAACCTTATGGGATTAAGAGACTGACTACGACCTTTGCAACGTTGCGTTCAATTATTCCGTTAAAACCGAGTGCTGGCGCAAAACTGCGCGGAAATACTTTTTGAATTTCTTTTTTTTTTTTACTGAACGTCGAGGGAGGCGTTATATAAACTTATTGAATGCTATTGAATGTTTGAATTGTATTTCACGTCTCGTTCCAGTTTGTTAGTAGAGTAGTATGACCGATTTTATAGTATAACAGTATGGGAATCATCGAATACGTTTTTTTAAATGTTTCTTCCGATTCATAAGTTGCTATAACTTTGGGAAATGGCCCAAGAGATTAATGTGATAACTTTTAATTTAAGATAATTTAAAAATGTGTTGATAAAATACTTTCAAAATAGCGGCCATGGATTTTTTTGTCCTGCTTCTCCATGAAGACCTAGTTTTGCGAACGGACAACTAGCTTTCTAATTAACATTAATTATAATTAACTAATAAACCTATTGAAATAAATGCCTAGTCTTGTCTTTATGCTTTTCTTCAAAAAATTCACCCTAAACACGATATTCATAGGTACTCTCATAGACATTAAATAAATAACCAGTACCCATTCTGGCACTCAAAGCTTGCTAATTAAGTGGATATACATATAGTGTTCATCCAATAAGTGTGTTATTTACCTACATTACCTTCGTGAGACATAATAACTTAGGTACTTACTTATTATCGTTTCCGGATTTATTAACGGGTAATGTTCGGGAGAACCCTACAGTTTTTTTTTTAATTTTTAATGCAAATGGATGTGTAACATGCAAGCTCCGATAGAGTGCGATACTAGGTCAAATAATTCCAAAACATAACCAATCATACTTTTTCCAGATACCTACTTTCTTTGAACCCAATGTACCTATGTTTGACAAATAAAATTCTGATTCTGATTCCTGTTTCCTCTTACATGTAACAAAGCTGATAAAGATTCTTAATTACACCTACAGCATTAACAATTATGGGTGAAATTGGATTCATAACAACGTTTCCAGTGCAACCGTACATCGCTTAATTAGGTAGATATTCGTTCGTGCAGCTGAAAACTAATGAAACTGTAGCAGCTGCTGAAACGATTCCATGAGAGTACATCTTAACACGTTTAATTGTTATTGTTGTTAATTTTGTTTTAGATTTTGTTGCTAACATTGTTATTGCAGACTGTTAAGGCAGCGTGGCGCAGGGTCCGCTCGCCGACATCGCCGTACCCAAATTTAATTTGACACCTACCCTGCACGTGACTGGACTAAAGGATGATTTCAACCAAACGCCTCGCATGTCATCGGATCGGAACGGATTTTACAATCTTTAAACGATATTAAATCGTGTACACAGTATTTTAAAGTCTATATTACCAAGCCGCGCACAGCAGCTTGACCGCGGGCGTCTTCTGCGACGCGCGATCGGCTCTGTTCGCCTGTCGTCGTATCCGATCGAATCCTTTCGGCATTAGAACACGTCAACACACTAGGAATGAAACTGTTTGGACTATTTAGACTAGGCGCAGAAACGGATACGTTCGCAAGCGACGGTACGGAGCCGATCGTATGCTTCGACATTCTGCCGGACGCGATCGGCTATCGCCACATCCGTTCGTATCCTTTCCGATCCGATGCGATACGACCCGTTTGGTGGAAATCATCCTTAAGGGAAAATTTGAGGCCAACAATAAAACCAACACGAGAAGTTCAATATGTATATTTTACACATAAATTCTTTGTCATTAAACACTTCCTCATAACGTCTTCACTAATTTGACATAGATTTTATTTATTACACCAAAACATCCACTAATTAATTGAATTCCAATTTCGTACTTAACCAAATATTTGGTTGAATATTTGGTCAGAATTATATTGTCTCGGGTCAATACGCCCCACGTAACACTAGTGTATAGTATTAAAAATGCAATTTTATAATGATCGCCTTCATGAACATTCAAACCTTAAATGTATCGGCTATATGTCAATCTAAGAGCTATTGTTAGGTAATATTAAAACCTTACAGTACATATAGGAAGGTAATATGATATCAGTTGAAGTAGCGAGTAGCTTTGGCTCAATATAGACATCACTTGAATATTTGCTTATAAAGTTATTAATGTAAATATATCTATAAAGCGACAGACAATGTATCTATTACACTGATTTCAACAGGATACTTGAGTATATTAATTAGTAAGAATTCTCTAATAAATGCTGCCTTACGGTTGTAAATATCTACTCCAAATATGGTTCATGTATATTCAGTATAAAGTGACCCTTTGTAAATGTAAGTACATAAACAGTATTTTATAAATCACTTTCTTAGAAAACTTCAACGTTTTATTATTAAAGTTTAAGTTTAAGCGAGTAAGCAGCATTTCTGTTTCAATTAACACTTTTCAAATTTTCCAATAGTTCATGTATGACAACGTGATAAAATTTCAGTCGTATTCAAGTAATAGCTACTAAATTATACAATAATTATAATGAACTATGATAACTTATATAAATTATTTACATCTGCTTAGTAAACGCAAGAGAATCACAAATGCACCATCATAATTATAAGCCCATTCATTCCTATATACATTTATTATAACATGATCGCTCTCAATTTAAGAATACTTCTATTATATACTTTACTTTCCATTGCTTATAATAATGATAGAAAGACCCGCTGAGCTCCGGCGCAGCGTGCATGCTAAGCGGCCATCTTATAATACGTTAATAAATTCAAATCATCGTAAGTTGGAAATATTCAATGAACCTAATATAATAATGATTGCAGCTGGCGCTTCTCGATACGCTTTCAGATAATCTTTTCACTCCAGACATTTTAATTTATAGACCAATTAATTTGACACGAATGAATAACTCTACCTACGTAAATTAATGCTTTCGAATTTAATTTACTACAATTATAATTTTTCAGTCGAAGAAGATATTTTACAACTGAAAGTTAAATTGGGTACCTTCTTCAGCGGTAACAACGATAAATATTTAGACATTAATAGATCTTTAAGATACTTATAACATGGAATGTATAATAGATTATATGTTATAAAGTAAATATTATATACTTTTTGTAAATAATAATTTGGATAGGTATATTTTGAATTAATTTTAGTACTTTGGTTTTAAAAAAGGCACGAGGGACCCAAAATTTAAAAGTGGAGTGTAAGATTCATTCATTCATTATAATTAATCTAAAAAAACTTTAACAACGGTTATTGTAGAAATAAATACCTATACGACTATATTGCCTTACTTAAATATTTATTTTATTAAATATAATATATATTTCAGATTACAGAGATTTCACTTTAGATTGATACAACAACAGTTTCGATTTAAAATGCAAATACCGATATATAAAATTTAAAAATGTTCTTTACTTTACCTAAAAAGTTCTAATATTTGATGGCAGTGTATATCTCGAGTCATTTGGTTAACATCTTACAACGGACTTCTATATTTTCAACGAATCAGTGCAAATCCCGCATATTATCCTCAAACTATATCAAACACTACGGTAACGTAAAATAAAGGCACCCGAAACTAATTCATTAATTTACATCCAATGCAATCATTAGCGAACATTGTCCAAATAATATTATTTCGCCGTAAAATATGAATTTTGAAACGGAAATTCAGAGTTCTTTGGCTAATAATACGAATGCTTTTGACTCAACAAAAACCGATGGACGTTTAATTTTCCAAAATTCTTACAAAACAGAAGGACAGGAAGAGCACGAGGTACGTGGAGGCGACACTGACTTTCTGAGCGCCACCGGTGGCGCGGATGTCACTCTCTAATACGAAGGGCTCGTCAATCACGTGAATGATGCCGTTGGTGCACTCAACATCAGGCCTGAACACATGGATCCAATGGCCGTTCCACTCGACGTAGTAGTCTGTGAAAATAACAAATTAGTTTAATCTCCAATCTTGCCTTTAAAATCTCAACATTATAGAGAAAGACGGATAATAATGTAAATGAACCGCTAAAAGCTTACTCTTATCAGATTCCTTGACACGCAGCCGGAGTGGATCGCGTGAAGTCGGCAGAACGAAGGGATGTGTTTCGTTCGCGAGAAGTTTTAAATCAGATACTGTGTAAGCGCGCCCGGCCCGGATAACGTGTCGCTCTAAAATTTGTTTCGTCTGCAAAATGACAAGCGAGATAAAATAATGATTAAATACCAAACGTAAAATGAACTTCAGAATTATGGAGCTTTGAAACTTACGAAATAACCAAAGTCTTCCCTGAAGAGAGACTTGAAGGCAGAAGGATGCTTGATTTGGAATTTGAGCCAAGCGTGATCGCGGGGGACAAAGTATGTGTAACGATGTTCCATGTCATTGAGCTGCTGGTTGAACATCTGCCGCTTGCCTAGATTGTAGGTGATGCTAAAACAAAAGAAGAACATGTTAATCAGTAAGTACTTCCTAGAAGTTTTTGTTTTCACTATGTGTTTGTTATTCCAGCCACTCGTGGGTTGCAGCTGAAAATCAGCGTCAGGTGGTACACCGTGCGTTGTCATCTGACATTGTGATGAGCTGAGGCCTTTTTGGCATTATAATCTTTGTTTTCTGTTTTTTTTTTTAGTTTTAAGGTGTATTTATTTTGCTGTAATGCCAATAAACACATTTTCTTTCTTTCTTTTCTTTCCTTAAGGCGTTTCCTCAACGAGGGCATTCGAATGTAATGTAACCTTTACCTGTGACTTAGCTGTGTTATTTCTAAGTACCTACTTAAAATTATATGTATTTACATATCCTGCTGGTTTCAGTTATCTACCTACACTACCTACTAGTTGATGGATTGCGCAGTCTATCTGCAAAGCCCTAGCCGTTACAGTAGAATCTTGGATTGTTACAGTACAGGTGAATGCTACCGGTGAAGGAGGAAATTCTTAGTAAACTTCGGGTTCGTATTTCTGGCTAAGTAAAACATGCCATGTATAAACATGAAGCTCGCTTGTAGCGAACGATAGTGTTTTTGCTTACTTCAGCATGGGATCCGTTTTCAATTTCTCGAAGACTGTTGTGTAAGGGACTCCCAGTACTCTGTCGATGATGTGAACGAAGCCGTTGGTAGCCGCAATGTTGGGAAGTGTCACGGTTGCGTTCACTCCGCCACCTTCCACCGTCAGGGTCTGATTCTGACCATGCGTCAGAATATTGAAGTACAGGTACTTCCGAGGTAATGCCGTCGGAGCTTGGTAGATCTAAAATAATATACAAATAGTTATAGAAAAAATGTGTCACCAAATTTTGTCGTTGCATTCGACACCCATGCTACGATGCATTTACAACAATATCTATAGGGTCATTCAAAATACAGATTTCACATTCCTGGAAAATCTATCGAAAGAGAACATACATACATCAATAAAATAAATCACATAATATGAATTCATTTTACAACCATGCAACCACAGTAACGATTTAATAAAATTAACTGGGAGGTACATTAATTAAAAATAATAAGTACGTTTAAACACAACACCGGGCTCTAACCGATTAAAACATTTGTAATATAAATTGTATTTAAAAATGATTAAACATACAGTTCCGGGTAGCTGATTCCAAATAGCAGCAACCAAACCAGATAATTAAAACCAATATACGACATTAATTTTAAATCGAATCGAATTTTATAATTCGTCGCAATTCCAGATTTCCACCTAGGCCCTTTGTACACGGCACGGTTTTTTCACGGTACGACGCGGCTTATAAACCGCGCCGTAGAAAAAACGTGTCTGGCAATAAGATTCCATAGAGATTCATACAACACCGACGAACTGTGCCTACACACGGCGTATAAACCGCGCCGTAGAAAAAACGTGTCTGGCAACAAGCTTCCATAGTGAACCATACAACACTGACGATCGTGCATAAACACAGAGAACAAACCGTAATTTTTCACGGCAGGTAAAAAGTATATGTACAAAGGGCCTTACAGTTTTGTATTCGTTCATAAATTAAATATTCGAATGGAAACACAGCAATTGTGAATTAACATATTTTCAATGTTTACCTGATTCATGTTGTTGTGAATTATCGCGTCCACTGGCAGCCTCTCACGAACCAAGTGCAAGTTCAGAATTTCTCTCAGCTTTTGATGGTTCCTACGAAAAAAACATAATTGAATTCGTTCACAAGCTAGCTTGCGAATAATTTTGCACTTTAGCGTTCTAAAAGATTCAATATTTAACCCAGTAAAAGCTCATCAGAGACGAACATAATGGCAGCAATCACATCAACACAAAAAGCTCGTAAAAAGTAAAGTGAAGTAAATAACCTAATGATGTTTTGTACGCTGAAGTCGGCCCACGCTTCATTTGAGGGCGCAAATAGAGTGATGTCTTTCGCCAAAGTGAGTTCGTTGTAAAACTGGTTGTTTGCTCCCAGGTCCATGATTACTTCATAGAATTTACAAAGAGGTCCGTCTTCTTTTTCCTGTTTAAACAATTCTCATTTTACTCTCAAAGAAAATAAATAGTACACCAAAACAATCCAGGTAATCTTTTATCTGGATAACGCTGTAAAGGCTCCCGAGATCCTTTTTAAAGCCAACGTTTATCAAGTGACCGTTGTAATTAATTTACGTACTGTTCTTTGTAATGAAATGCGTAATTAACTTCATTCTTTCAGCTGTAAGTCACTGAATATTGTTGTGTACTAAAATATTTACGTCTACGTTTAAATACAGGTCGTACTTTACCTTTTAACTGGTGTTCCATTACAATAGTAATAAAACTCTACAAAATATATTAATAAGAAAGATAGAATAGAGAAAATATATGATTAAGAAGGTGTAGAAGTTAGGTATGTTAGTTAGGTAAGTCATGCGGATAAGGCGATAGTACTTACAATTCCCTAAAGTTGTCAAGATCATGCAGGAACGGCAGGATCCAACGGAGCGGGGATGCAAAAACAAAGAGAGATAATAACAAATATTCATTATATACCTACCTGCACTAGTGGGTTCTATCGGTATATATTATGGCAAAGACGTAATTATGTCAACGTTTAAAGTTTACATACAAAATACGAATCAACAATACTTAAATACTTCTAAATCAAATTCTACAAATGTTATTCTCAACGTTTTTACATTTTAATCTTCATTACTTAACTAAAACTGCGGTAACTAATGAGTTAGGTCCTAGACTGTTGTATCTAATGAATAAATTACTTACAAGTCAACGTTAGGTTGGAGACTACCAAACAATATTACTATGGCATCAAACGAAGCTTACCAGACTATCACAGTACTTCAAACTTACGCTCGATTGCACACACAAAAACTTTAAGAACGTGCTCAAATTGATTATACCGTAGATTCTATGAAACGGAAAGGTATGTAATAAAAATAAAGGACACACAAAGATGGATAATAAAAAAGAAACAAGTAAAACGCTTCATTTTACCTTCATGGCCTGGTTCCCATTAAAATGGAGCGGAAAGTCAATTATGTGATTGAAATTGTGTTTCTAATAGCTTACAATACTATAAGTATAGTTGGAGAAATGTCAGGTGATGTGTAGAGTATGAGTCAAGTAGCAGTACATCATTAAGTGGACAATATAAGAAGTGAACAGGTATAGAGTAAAACTAGATTATTTTGTCAAGCGAATATTTGTTAGCTCTTTCCTTAGCCGTGATATTAATAGCAGTATCTTACTCAGAATTTCAGAAATCCCTCCACCAATGGCTCTCATTAAAATTCAGAGCCATCCTAACAATAGAAATGTTAGAATAGTTATGATAGCTTTCTCAAAGTCCACTCACCCTGAGGAAATCGATGACAGTTGTATCTACGACCATGAGCGGTCTCTGAATGAGATGGACCACTCCGTTCTTCACTGGGATATTGGCTCTCACGATGTCTGCTAGAACCACGCCTCGGGCATGCTTCGCGTCGCCAGCTACGGTGTTTGACTTTACGTAGGCTATGGAAAAATAGTGAAATTTTAACAAGCTTGCTGAAGTTTTCTGTTCTGAATGTCACAATTACGGCTATGTTGTCGAATTATATGGCAAGTTGTTAGAATATATGAATTGATTAGTTGTAGTAATCTTGTTTAGCCTTCTTCGTCAGTAATCATTACTGTTTAGAGATCAGAGTCTTGATGAGGCTTTCCTCCGACCTCTCTCTTAACCCTCATTTCATAAGTACCAGAATTTAATTAAAGCTGGTAGCTGTAGGTACCTATCTTCGCTTCCAAATCACAACGTATATAAAATTCAGTCCTAGAAAAGAAAAATATCTACAGGTCATATACAAGATATGCCTCGTTATACGAGCTTTAAACGCGAAAGGCCGACGCTTGGCTGCCCCCATTAAATTCGTCATGCCAATTAGCGTCATACATCACAAAAGAGAACTTAGATTACCCTGACAGGCGTACGAACGTATTCCTTCAGCGTTCCCTTATACAAGCAATTATCCTGTCAGAGTTTGAATAATTGAATAATTGATCCACTGCAGTGAACCCGATGCAAGCTTGTCTAAATACATAGGTCTGTGTTGAAGGCAATGTCTTCAGTTGATTTCATAATATGGCTTTCATGGCTATATAATTCAATGCTTAACTTATCAATAAGGCATTTCCATAAAGTTGTTATTTTTGTCCGTTATTGTTTCCTATTCTATTATTAAGATATTTCCAACAACTGGTTGTTTTTGTCACTGGTATCCCCGTTGTGTCTGTTCCTAAAAGTATTTTCTATTTTTCTTTAAATTATGGTTAATTCCCTAATGTTATCCTACTTCCTACTAATATTATAAACGTGAAAGTTTGTATGGATGGATGGATGTTTGTTACTCTTTCACGCAAAAACTGCTGAACGGATTTGAATGAAATTTGGTACACAGATAGTTTATAACCAGGATTAACACATAGGATTTTTTATCCCGATATTCCCACGGGATCGAAACTTATGCGGTTGAAACCGCGGGGCGCAGTAGTATCATTATAATGAGAAATTGGTTTGCCTTAAAAAGTTCAAAGCCATATTTCTTGGAAACGCGTTTTAGTTGGGATAATACTATTAGCTTTTTACCACAATGTCGATAAATCTTGATAAAGAATGTAATATAGAAAGCTATTTCAAGAAGTAAGTTGATATCGTCAGTTGTGTAGCCATGTAGGCAAAGTAATCTATTTATCAACTCGATCAAATGTCACTAGCTGTTATCGCGAGGAACGCTTGGAAGCCTGCCCTTTGCCTGCATTTGTGTCTAGCTACGGTTGTAGTTGGGTTCTGCTAAAAGGTCACAGATTTTCAATCTATTATTAAAGGTTGAATTTCTCGTTCCTTGTGTTTCGCGCCGCTATATATGCAACGTCTTTATTTCCCGCCGGTATTACAAAATTATAATGGTTATAAGCATTCTTCTAAGTGCCAAGTGTAATAATCAAACAGCAATGATGAAAATAATATAATCTACATGAATAATACAAAGTCGGGGTTAGTTACAACTTTTGCACCGATTTTTATCATCTTTGATTTGTTGGATCCGTCGCAAATAGCAGAATAACAATTAAAACAAAGAAAATATTCACGAAAAAAATAATAATGAAGGTAATTCATATTCTGAGGCGGAACGAAGTCCGCCGGGTCAGCTAGTAGATTAAAAAGTAAGCCCGTTCATTGTGATGGCTATAGTCAGCAAGATACCTTCAAATATTGTTTTTAATATTTTTTTTTTGCAAAATGATGCAAAAGACATCGGTGTTCATACATTTTTGAATATTTACGATCACCATCTTCCAGCCCTTGTCTCATGTTTACTAGGGGTCGGCGGAACATGTTCTTCTTTCTTCCATTTTCCCCTATCAGCCGTTATCAACCATTCACTTCTGTTTCTTTCATATCATCACACAGTATATCCATCTTTTTTGCCTTCCTCTCTTCTTCCATCCATCAACATTGAAAAGAGAAGCAAGGAAGACCTAAGAAAACTTGGATTTACGATAAATTCGCCCTTATCAACAGGTACTTACTTATCTCATCGTTCCCATTCATGACGGTGCTGAACGATATGATGACCTTAACATTGTCCCCGAAGGCCAGGGTCTCAAACTCTTTGGTGTCAGCCGTGGCATGGGTGAACAGCACATGATGAGGAATCACGTGTCCATCTATGACTTTCTCGTCTATCAAATCGGATCTGGTTGTCGGCTAAAAAAGAAGACAAACTTTATTTCTGTGTCCCTAAGGGACGGTACTCACCGTGAGCATTTGCGTCGCGAATTTGTTTAGCAAACATTCGTAGCGTAAGTTTTTGCTACGCGGCGAACATTCATTTGTGAAGCGAATGCTCGCGGTTAGTTCCATCCTTAAGAAGATTTTTGCAGTCTACTATCGGAAAGAACTATACCTTTACCTTAAATCCTTCGTCGACAGGAATAAAGAACGTATGTCTGCCGTCGGAGTCGAATACTTTGCTCTTTTTAAGCTGGTTCACTTTTTGTCTGAAGGATCTGTGGAGAAATACAACTCGGTATAAAGTTTATAGGAATGTATCTCGTGTTTTATTTAACTGAACGTATTCTAGGCCGTGATATATGGCCTTGGAACATACAGTTGCCATGCACAACTTATGAAAAATTACTGTCATTCTGGTTTTTGAAAAAAAATAGAGCATAGGCTAGCTACTCCGGTCACCTTTTATACCCTATTTTGGTCCAGAATGTAAAAAAGTCAGCCAGTATATCAACATCACTTTAGCTCACGGAAGGATTTTATTCGCATGTTAGCAGACGTAAAAGATGTGAACTGTAATACACTTTAACACAGCCTTGACCCGCTCGCAATAATTCACGAACTCTGAATTCCAAATTCATTAAATCCACTACGGAATTCAATTGGGATTCCTTGCGTGTACTACTGCACAGCCTTAGTAGCGATTGCACTACAGATAGTACTCCAGTAATTGTGTTGTTTGTTTCGCGAACTCAACGTGCAAAAGTTCAATGCAACGATAATTCGGTTCCCCGCGAGTTTGGTCGTAATTGAAACACTCGCAAAGTAATTAAGTTTCAACTTGTTTCATTTTCAGGCTTATTTTTCAGAATTTTTACTAGCACTTCATGTACAACGTGTACCTACTTAACGTTTAAGGACAATTATGATGCAAACCAGGCTTGTGTAATTGTTCATTAAATGGAAATTTTATGTTCGAGTTAAGAGCCAATTTGCATATTATTTTCGACGAACAATTGCATAATTTCTACTTACTTAACTTGCATAGTTTTATATTTTGCTTAAGCATTATATTGATCCCTCCCTATTGAACATTTAGGTAGGTAACTATTGTTTAAAAATAGTGTTTTGTTTACCCTTCCGTATCATTAAATCCTAAAGCAAAAAGAACCAATAGCAAACCAAACATTCCAATAATTTTATGTCCATTAAAAGTAAGCTTTAAGTTAAGTTAAATAAAGTAGGTATTACTTTAATTATAAATTATTTACCTGAGTCGATGCTGTCCAATATTGAAGAGGTCTGAATGCTCCAGGAAGTGATAAGCATTGGGGTTATAGACTGGGGAGCTGATGGAACTAGGTCCATGAGGCTGCAGTGGCAGCAACACCTGGTCTATCACGTGCAGGACCTAAATAAAATGGATATAATTAAGATAATGATAATTTCGCTCTCCTTCCTTGTTTGAAGTAAGTATGGTAAGAAGTTAGTGTGGTCGTATAAAACGCTACATGCGAACTACGCATTAAACTGACGTCACGCAAAATCCGACTTTGTGTAAGCAGAGTTATCCGCGCGATTAACATATACGAGTATATAGGAACCCGACCTGGTAGGCTACTGCCCGACCACCGTCGGGCAGTAGCCTACCAGTCGCAACAACCCTCTAGTCGGAAGGTCCTCCCTTTTCAACGGGAATTAAACAGACAATTCGTCATACTTTAAAATTAGCACTTCGACTGTTGTCTAAAGCCTGCAACTGGAACATACTACCTGTATTTAGGTGGCTACGAATGTCTACATGCTTCCCAAATTTGCAGTTAAGCCGGTATGGACATTCAATTTCAGCAAGCATGTTTCGAGTATCTGTATGCTTACTGTGCGGTTTAATAATATTACGTGATAAAGGTTGCAAAACCTTCATCACGTAACATTATTCCAGAAATAAAATAAATCAATATGTATGTAATTCGTGAAGATTTACCAGCTCTACTTAGTTTTTGGGTCCCCATACCCAATTAAATAAGAACAGTAACTCTTAGTAATTAACACTAATATAATTTGTCTTTTCTTCGACCTATAACCCATAATCGTATAGGTTTAGAATATGATACTATGGTAAATAATCACAATAGTCCATGTCCCAAGCAAGGTTCAAAATAAACAATTTTACATCAATCATCTTGGAAACGATAAAAATACTTTTCCAAATGAAACACAAACAAATACAATAATTTTCGTGCTCTTGTCAAAGAAATCAAAGTTAAATAGATTAATGTGAAAGAAGAAAGACAGAATTGTGCTGATAAAGTTCCGTCTCGTTAGTTAAAACCTTTTTTGTTCAGTCAAGTATGAATAAAATTGTTGGAGAAAAGTGGTCGTTTTTGTTCCAAGGAAAAAGTTTCCTAGTTTCTAAGTGGTTTTGGCGTCAACATCATTAGGGCCCAAACACACGTACCACAACGACAACGAAAATTAATAGTTTATTAAGCACGGACTACATTTGACCGTCAAAATAAACCGTGTGGGCGATACTGGCCACATCAAGTCCACAACGCAAAAACCAGCGAGACCGCACACCGCACTAGCAGCCGGCCACATCGCAAACACAACAATCTGTCTGTCTACGAACAGCCACAACATAACCACATCGCAGCTACTAGCGACAATGCAACTGCAAGAAGTTCATCATCATCATCATTTCAGCCGAAAGACGTCCACTGCTGGGCATGGGCCTTTCCCAAGCACCTCCACTTCGGCCGGTTCTGTGCTTCTCGCATCTAACGGGTTCCTCCGGCCTTCACAAGGTCGTCTCTTGTGGGAGGCCTTCCAACGCTACGTCTTCCGGTACGCGGTCGCCACTCCAGAACCCATCGGCCATCTGTTCTGCGATGCCCACTGCCACTTATGTTTGGCAACAAGACTGTAAGAAGTTGCAACGACAATATTCACACGTAACCACCGTTTGCCAACATTTTGTCGCTGCGATATGATGTAGTTGTGGTCCGTGTGAACGGGTCCCTAATAGTGTTAATAAATAGCGTGTCAGGAGAACCTTCGGTGCCGTGCTGGGTCCTCTTGACCTTCGACCCTGATTGCTGTTCCTTCGTCAATATCCTCGTCTAATTATTCTAGCAGAATTCGGGTTAGGTACTTGATAGTTATTGCTTCGACATTTGTGTTTATTTGTTGTTTCCCTCGCTATTTTTGTTTTCTTGGCCTTTTTCATAGTTTCTATTGGGGTTTTGAATGATTTTATCGTATCTTATTATTATTCTATCTATTCTGTAAAATTCTGCTGATCGTAAAAACGTAGGTGAATAACTGTCTATAAAGTTAATCCCTATAGCATCAGAAGGCCAATTCTCGTAATTTAAAACGTTCAATATCTAGTCGCAGTCTCATCTCGGCGACAAACAAAAGTAAAAAAATTGTCAAAAATGTAGGGAAATTAGAGGTATTTTTGACAGACTGAGACTGAGATCAGAGGGGCAATTCTCGTAATTTTAAGAACATTCACAGTTTCATCTCAGTCTCAATCTGTCAAAAGTGCCTCTAATTTCCCTACATTTTTTTAAATCTGTGTCAAATAAATTTATCTTTAAGTTTTCAAGGTGTGATTTTTACAGAATAGATCGGCTGACTTCGAAATACAACTTTATCAAGATATTAGTCTAGTTTCACTGAAAATAGATTTTAGGACTTAGCTGCGATGCGTTTGTTTGCACTACGCAAACAACACGGTTGCAACGTGTGAACGCGTAGACACAAGGCATAGTAATTAAGAATATGTATGTGTGTATGAAGATAGCGGGTTGAGCTGGACTTCTTTGATAAATATTGCTCCTTGACAGTTCTGGACAGAGAGAGGTGGAAAGAGAGTAGGGAGGCCTTTGGCAAGTGGTGAGACATTAACGGCTAAAAGAAGAAAAAAATGTGTGTATGTGGCGGCGGCCGGCGATCGCTACTTCCAAGTTGGTCGCAGTTCCTTGGCTATTTAGTATTAGCGTAAGGCGCGTTTCATCGCATGCAAGGTTCACAATTTGCCAGTGTACCATGGATAGATTTTAAACTATCGAAAAATAATGCGTTAAATTGTAAATCGTTTATAATCTTGCGAGACCGTCCATAATTATACGCTGACATACATTGTACGCAAACTGATGGGTAGAAGTTATATAAAACGCCTTTTTATGCGAATTTCTCTCGCATGGTACGGTCCAATAAAAATGATTTTTTAGCAGCAATCAGCCAAATGTTTTGGTTTCCCGAATCAGGCCAGTAATCACGTCGTTCAAGCTTGCCTGGGTTCAAATGTACCCTGTATATTATTCCTATAAGAAACGTGCCAAAACTCAGTGGCGATATTGATCGTTGCGGACTTTTTGGCACAACACTTGTTATATATATCTGCCTAGCCTTTTCTAACTATGTTGGGGTCGGCTTCCAGTCTAACTGGATGCAGCTGGATACCAGTATTTTAATGGAGCGACTGCCTATCTGACCCCTACTACCCAGTTACTGGGTAACACGATAGCCCTTTGCAAGTCTGGTGGTCAGACTTTCGGGCTTCTGACTACCCGTAACGACTGTCAAAGATTTACGAATGACAGCCGGGACAACTGATTAACGTGCTTCCCGAGGTACATTGTTATGGATGGTCACCCATCCACGGACCAACCTCGGCAAGCGTTGCTTAACCCTGAAGACCGACCCGTGTGGCTGTTATTATCTAGCCACAAGCACCTGGCACAATACTTGTAACGGGCTAAAATATAACGCGATTAGATTTTTCCAAATAACCCGAATAAACCAAATGTTTGCCATCAGGCAAACATTTGGTTTATTCGGGTTATTTGGATAATCATTTCAATAATCACTGCTCCAATAACAAAGTTTCCCAAATCATTGGGAAACTTTGTTATTGGAGCAGTGATTAATTGGGCAAACAGCAATATAATAATTTCGGGAGGTGTAATAAATATCGATTTTTCCGCGAGCCACTTTCGGGACCTCTTATTTTAGTTTTTGTGTTCCGTACCTACTAAAATGGAACGCAAATGTATGGATTAGGTAATGGATTAGAATACACAATGGCCTCTTACGAGTTGTAGGTCGTGGGTTCGAAGCCAGACAGGCGCTTTACTTTGTGTAATTTATTTCATCACCAAAACGGTGAAGAAAAACATCATGAGGAAATCGGCATGTCCCAGAAACAAAAAATCCTAACCTGCACTGGGGCCGCGTGGTGCATTCCAACCCATTCCCTCTCACCGAGAGGGGGCCTGTGTCCCAGCAGTGTGACCGTTATAGCCTGATTATAGGTATGGCGTCTGTCTATCTATGACCATATTTTATGTTGGCGAAGGTTTATTGACCATGAAACTCCTGGACAAAGCCTCTGTTTTAGCCCTTTTCATTCTGTAGTTAAACTTACCTCTATTACATTAAATCATAACTCCAGCCAATTCGATTATAATTATCAGACGTAACCCTAATCTGGCCGGATTGAACTAAGCAAAGTCAGAGGAGTTATCGAAGTATCTCCTCGAAATAATAATTATGTTATGTCTTTACCGAAGACACCTGACGACAACTATGGATCCCGCGGGAATGTTTTTGGCACCCGTAATACAGTGAGTAAATCCGGGCTTAACTTGTGAAAAAAACTCTTGAAATTCTTGTTATCTTGCGATGTTACTTTTTCAGTACTGGTCTGTTTTATTGAGACACGTAGGTAATGTTTGGAAGAAACGTATATTTTTGTAGTTTTATTTTCTACTTCTTGGCCAAAAATAGATTTGAAAGAAATGGGTAGTGTTTTTGTATGACGTGATGACATTGTAAAAGCCAATTATTTTTAAAAGTGTAACCGTAGAGTTTGTTGCCGGCTCTTTTCCATAGGAAATAACCAATTGGAACCATGCACCTAGCTTCTGACGTTTCATAAGTGCCCATGTAGGTTTATGGGAAATAAAATATTTTGATTTTGATCAAAAATATTAGCAGCGGGGTAATTGCGTAACACACTATCAGTAGCAATGGCTTATATTTTGACAGTTCATTCATTGCGTTATTTCCGTTGCTGAGCAGATTTTTTTTTCAAACATATGTAGCAATACCCTTCAAAATGATTCAGATTCTGATTGATAGTGTGTTACGCAATTAGGGTGCAGGTTCTGCTTCGAATTAACTAAAAATTGGCTCAAAAATTCCGATATTCTAAAGCCAACTTCAACGACCGAACGTTTGATACCCCTGCAAGTAAAAAAATCTCTTACTTGTAATTTATTATTCCTGTTGACGGCCTGGTAGGACCTGGTGACGTAGACCTTAGCGTTGTTCACATAGATGTCGTCATGCATGGCTCCCCGTCGCGTTGTCACCCACAGTGGGGGGTTCCCGTCCAGATCAGTCGATATCGCGTAGTCCATGTTTGGGAGGGTCGTCGCCAGATTTGCTGAAAGAAAAGGTGTGGTAAGTTATGTGTTGGTAACAAACAAAGCAACTTCCTACTAATATTTTAAGCGCGAAAGTTTGTGAGGATGAATGGATGGATGTTTGTAACTCTTTCACGCAAAAGGTACTGAACCGATTTGGATGAAATTTGGCACACAGATAGTTTATAACCAGGATTAACACATAGGACATTTTGTCCCGATATTCTTGCGGGATCGAAACTTATGCGGGTGAAACCGCGGGGCGCTGCTAGTATAGTTATAGTTTGTTCCAAAAGTATCTGATTAAAGTGTAAACAAACCCAATTCAGTAATTTAAAAAAGTACTTGTTACTAAATTGTAATAAGTATTTTCTTGAGTGACTTTCTTTAACAGCTTTACCATACACACAATAAGCTATGCTTTCTCAAGCATTTTGTTAGAACAGTCCAGCTAGTGGCGCCGATTCCCTTCTTCACAAACTAAACAAAATTTAAGTTCAGTGCATCTTTTTCTTTCTATTTCATTAAGAAAAAGATAGAAGATAAATATTAGTTTAGTCTTGTCAAATTAAGATACTCCATAGACAGTTTAGACGTGATTAAAAACATGGCTACTAAAAATACGTCAATTTACGTCAGGCGCTGACTAATTTGACAGGACTAAACTAATATTTATCTTCTGTCCTTTTCTTAATGAAATAGAAAGAAAAAGATGCACTGAACTTAAATTTAGTTTAGTTTGTGAATATGGGAATCGGCGCCATTACCTACTGAAAGTCCTTTATTGTTTAATAACAGTAGCGAGGAGCTTTAGATTATAATTACATAACACAAAGCTGCCTAGCTAAGCATGCTAATTATTGTATTTACCTGTGGGTAGCTTATAGGTATTATAGGAGTATACATATATTCAACAGGTCACGGTATTGGTTACATATTTAATTTCTAGACTACAACTGAAAGAATGATGGATTATGTATAATTGAATGATCAAACCAATGGGGGCTTGTGGCTAAGTAATAATAGCCGCACAGGTCGATCGATCAGGTTAACCACCTATCCATCTTTACATACCAAGACCCCTCCGTGTCTCGGACAGCACGTTAAGCCGTTGGTCCCGGCTATCATTCGAGAATCTATGACAGTCGTTACGGGTCGTCAGAAGTCCAAAAGTCTGATAACCAGTCTTGCCAAGGGGTATCGTATTACCCAGTAACTAGGCTGTGGAGGTCAGATAGACAGTCGCTCCATGTAAAATGCTGGTATTCAGCTGGATCCTGTTAGACTGGGAGCCGACCCTAAAATAGTTGGGAAAAGACTAGGCAGACGATGAATGATCAGACCTATAGTTCACCCACATATCGCCAGTTATGTTCAATTCCCACGTAACAGGGGGCGAGCCTATTGCCATCAACTGAGTACAAATCCAGACTCAGGGCTGCTACTGAGAAATTCCAGATGGAAAAACCCAATAACGCTTTGCCCGACCCGGTAAACGAACCCAGGACCTCATGCTCAGCAGTAGCACTTGCGACTAGTAGACCAACGAGGCATGACCTCACCATCGTCATGATACATTACACTATGAAAGCCATACACATCGTGCAAATAAAAAGCTTATGTCACGATCACAAACATTCTTTGTCACAAAACTTCGCTTCAGAATATTGTGCTCTTTCTCAGGTCACAAAATCTATTTATCTTCCTGATAAATGACGCAGCGACGCCATTATTAATATTTTATTCAAATAATGCGCGGGCGGAACCGCGTTTGACAGTTAGCTCGTTCCATGACTATTGTAATCGGATTATGTCAGCCATATTGGATTAAGGCGGTTCCTTTATCAATCCACGAAAGGCGATAGGTTTTGAATTATAAGAAGTTGTGGGCTAAATCGAATTCTAGTCCTGCCTTTCCTGGCACGTGTCTAACGACTAACTTTCTTGTTACCACAATTCCCTTACATAATCAGCCTATAATATTCCCACTGCCTGAAACAGGCCTTCTCTTGGTGAGGGTCGTAATCCACCACGTGGAGTTTGGTGGATGTCATATGTCTCCGGATTTTTGATTCTAGGACATGCTGGTTTCCTCACGATGTTTTCATTTACCATTTTAAGAGCAGTAGTCGTACAAAGCAAAGTGCCTGACTGGTTTCGAATTCAGGACCTACTCTTAAGCTGGGGTCGATACCACTGCGCCACCACTGCTCTGACTAAACTGAGCGATACCTAACTACTTCATATCCTCAGCATCAATTTCATTCGAATTTTAGTTTCCATCTCGGCTAACCTAATCCGTAGTTGACATAAAACAAAGTTAATATTCTAAACAATAAGCAAAGGTGACTCGAAGACATGTGGAGTTAAAATTAATGAATGCATGGGTGCTCACGTAGAGACAAGGTGAAAGTCTAGCAGAATTGGTTTAATTTAGGAGTTGCTGTACCTGAACTAGCTTAGTTTAGACTAAACTACAAGGAGGGTTGACTAATAGGATAAGTTCCACAAGTTAAGTCTTTGAGCTTGTTTAAAACAACACGGGACTTTGATGTATGTACCGAAATACCTCAGAGAATGTTGAATGCAGATGCATTATTACCTAAAACATCTGTCGAGTCCCTATTTCTTCAAGGGTTAGTTAGAGGTTGTCTGTTGTACAAACATAATGTATTGTTTGAGACATTTAATTTCTTAAGGGCGTAGTTCACTAAACTTTTATACCTAGGATAAGTCATATCCTGAGAATAAATTTTGATTTTTTGACAGTTTTTCCATACTAGAACTGACGCCAATTTTATTCCACGGATAAAAGATATCTATGTGACTTTGGTAAAGTCAGCTCTAAGTGTAAATTGGACGCAATTTGAAATTTTGGACTGTTGTTGATAACTTTCGAACAAATTGAGGTTGGCAATGAAATTCATATTTTGTCGGCAGCTTTTGAAGCAGGTTTGTAAGGAGTCTTTCAAAAAGTTATAGTCCCCTTAAATACCGCTTATCCATTGATAGAAATAAGATATACTTATAATGTTCTACTGTTACTATCACTTATATTGGTGTTCACTTATCTCAGGCTATTCAATAACCATTTACCGACAACACGGAACACCCCTAGAAATACAAAAGATAAATGTACTATCTGCGAACCACACGACTTCAATAGAAAGGCCTTACACACACACACACACACACACCCTACACACACCCTTACACCCACAACATTTACGGAACAAATATCTCACATACCTATGTGATAGAGGACGAGTGAATCGTCCAATTCTCCGTTGAACCTCTGGAATGCCTCGTTGGTTGGCGCGAACAGAGTCATCTGTCGGTAGTGAAGGGTTGTGTTGGCGACCACATTTCGTTCCAGCAGGGATAGAAACTGGGGACAAGAGAAAATGAGTGTTAAATTAGTGTAACACATAACTTAGGGTCGATGTTGGTATGCCTGGGGCATCCTTGATCCGTTTTTAAAAATATACCTTCAGTCGTGCGTGTGAAAAAGTTTGAAGGACAGGAAGACGGACGGTCTTCATTCTTTATTATATAATGGTTACGTGTTTGTTTGGATAAGGAAACTGGCAAAATAAGTAACTCAATTTTATTGGCATCCCAAAAAATATAGGAAACAATTTAGTGTTTTATGTGTTTATGGTAACTTATACATTTTGTGATATGGTGATGGTCAATGCTCGTGCAAGAAGAGGTTGTTGCCCTTCAATGGGATAATGATATTGTGGTATTATTATTATTTATATATATTTTTTTGCATATGATTGTATGTACAGACGCCAGCCGGTCAAGCTACCCGAAACTGTCAAATTTTCTCAATCAATCTTGAACCTTAACGCTTTAACGATAAAGTTGATAATCTATTAAAGAAATGTGACAGATTGTAGTAGCTTGATGTGCTGGCGTCTGTACTTGCATAATTTATCCGTAGGTATGTCTTATTTGGTAATTGATTGAAAACGCACATCTATACATACAAATACAAATAAATAGGATTGAAGTGCCTGTTTGTTATGTCAAAACAACAGCGTTTTACGAAATGCATATGAAAGTATTTACGGTACCTACCCAAAACAAAAAAAAAAAAAAAATTTTGTCAGTTTATTTATTCCGGCTAGTCTCCGAAATAGCTGGACCAATTTCTTATGAAATTTCGTATGGGGATACTTTTATAGACATACCACGCGGGCGAAGCCGCGGGCGAAAGCTAGTAATAATGAAATATAACTTCAACAACCAGTCGACTAACACAGCAAAAGCTATTTACGAAAGCAAAAATACAATACACAAATGATAAAATATTCAACATTTTTGTTCTCTATTTTCGCTCTGTTCGGATCAGCTGGTTCAGTTAAACTTTCAATTGTAATGTGAGCTGTATCTTACTTCCTACTTCCTACTATCCTACTAATATCCTACTTCCTACTAATAATGTAAATGCGAAAGTTTGTATGGATGGATGGATGGATGGATGGAGGGATGGATGGATGGTTGTTACTCTTTCACGCAATAACTGCTGAACGGATTTGGATGAAATTTAGCACACAGATGGTTTATAACCAGTATTAACATATAGGATTCTTTTATCCCGATATTCCCACGGGATCAAAACGTATGCGGGTGAAACCGCGGGGCGCAGCTAGTATAACTATAAAATCGAAGTAGTTCAACGGTGGGTAATAACGACAGCTATTGTCTGCGAGCTTCACAATAAACCATTCCTTTCACTCGACTCTTGCGAGTACCTACCTGCTGGATGAAAACAGCTGATATCAATGTATGTTTTATGCTTTCAATCCAGTCTAGGAAGGTTTTTAAGGGCTTCATCGTATCTATTGTAGAACATTTTATGAGTTTCGTGTTGAATAACAAGTTTGACGTTACCATAATAGTGTACCTACGTGTAGAAAAAGTTTTGTATACTTTTTTTCTATTGAATGCAAAAGTTATGTTCTGCCTTCGTGATGTTCTGTTTTTGTTTTGTATATTTTTAAGGGTAATAAACAAGTCATTTTCACGTTTTTGGATAAGGAAATAGACCGATATATTTTTAAGTTTTTTTTTTCATGGTAAGAACCCCAAGGTTCTCGTAGCTAAATAATAACAGCCACACGGGTCGATCGCAGGTTAAGCTACGCTTGCCGCGGTCGGTTCGTGGATGGGTAACCATCCATTATAAATATCGAGATCCCTTCGTATCTCCGTTGGTCTCGGTTGTCATTCGTAGATCTTAGACAGTCGTTACGGGTAGTTAGAAGAAAGTAGGAACATAGCTGGGAAAAGGCTACGCAGATTGATTAGTAAGAAACACAAATCGGTAGGTACAGCTACTGTACTTAGGTACAGACGCCAGCACATCAAGCTACTACAATCTGTCAATTTTTTTAAATACATTTTCAACTTTATAGCTAAATAATTAAGGTTCAAGGTGGATTGGGAAAATTTGACAGTTTCGGGTAGCTTGACCTGCTGGCGTCTGTACTTACTATATACTACTAGGTATATACTATACTTATTATACTATACTTTTAACAAAGAGTCACTCGGAAAGGTAAATAAAGTTTTAAAAGGGCTTCCAAGGGCCCAAGGCAAGGGGGCAAGAGGGGGCTTTCAAGTCTTGTATGTGCCACACAAGAACTGAGAGAAGACAGAGAAATAATTAAGTATTCACCTTTATAAAGGTGAAACCATTATCCGCTTGCTCCGGACTTACTGTATTTTAATTATTTCATTCGTTTATTTATCAGACATCAGAAGTCCATGGGTTATTACTGAACACCTAAAAACAATGTTAGTAAAACACAAATGGAATAGAATAATGCAATCTTAACATTATTCTTGCCTCACCAGGGGGTCTACTCCGAAGTGGTATCGGCAGAATGTTCGGCCGTTTCCTGCTACGAAGTTAGTATTTGGTTCGGTCGGTCCCGATCCTACACTCCTACACTCTTTCGAATATTGACTATGGTCCCGACCCGACTGAGCCGATCCGAACTTTTTTCGCATTTTTCAATAATATTCGGTTCGGCCATATGTCGGTCCGATCCGAACATTCGCACTTTGCACTTCGTAGTAGACCGCCAGTATTCGTATAAAGTGTTGCAGAAAATGTGTATCAAGTTTTTTTGCTAACATCCTCAGAATGCCATTTGAGCCCGACAGCGCCCTTTGCAAAAGTGAAAGTAGGTATTGTACTTGTACTTTTTTTTTATGCCCTACGGAGAACACAACGATAACGAGCTGGCTAGATTTTCCATCCCTCTATTCATTATAAAATAAAATGTTGCTACTTTAATTCCTTTTTAATCTGTACGCTATGCAGCAAAAACGTCGTCTATTGCCCCTTTGTACAAGAAAATCTCAGTAAGAATGCGTTGCGACTTGTTTTAAGTAGGAAATTCTGGAATATTGACACAATAAGATCACAATATCCTGACTTCATGGATGGCAAACGATAAATTGCCGCAGGATATTTTTCTTTTGCTCAAGCATCACGATGTTCCTTTTTCTCATGATGTTTCGTGTAGAGTCACTTTTAGGATTACCGTGCATGAAAGATAAATTCGTCGACCAACCGGAGATTGTATTAGTTATTCAAGGATTCACGAGAACGCTTTAAAATCGTATGCTGCACTGGTTAACGTCATCACGTCGCTGAAAATCAGCGCTGGGGCTCTGTCTCGTATAGTGTCTTAGCATTATGCTAAACGATGGCCGGTTTGCGTGGATGTGACGCATGTTTTCCTCCAACTTGTTATATTTTTTTTTTGTGTATATTTTCTTTTTCTGCGTCATATTTGCCGCAATTACACGTATTTTCTTTCTAGTAGGTACATATAAACGGAGCGTTGCGATCGGCGTTTTGATTGGCTGTATCAGCTTCGAGCTAATTGTTAAATGGAACGAACACTACCGGAAAGTTAGTTTCAATAACTAAGAACCCACAATACGGTCCCTATTAGGTAGTATTAGACTATACTATCCCATATATCATACGTAGGAAAAGGTCTTCGATCAATAAAGTTAACGGAGAATTAAAACTTTTTATGTCTACTAAAACAAAGCCGCATTCCCCTTTTGAGGTCACTATATCGAACTTCGTGTCAAAATCAAAATCAAAAGTCATTTATTCAAATTAGGCTGAGAATCAGCACTTTTCGAACGTCAAAATTACAAAAGACAGTCCCCTAAAAACGCCCGCCCTTCAGCACTTCCTAGTGCTATCGCTGGGAAGAAGAAGTGGCGCAATAAACTCCCCAGCAGCACAGCTGTCTGTTCAGTTAGAATACTTGATTGTGTACAATACTAGGTGTTATGTAATTAACATTACAAGACACAGAACATAAAATTAAATTATTTGCCATTTGTCAGCTAGCCACGCCAATATACCAACAAATATAATAAAAACTATACGTACTCAAGCTAAAAAATAAATCAATTATAATGAAAATGTAAATAAAAACCTAAATAAAAGCCTCCAGGCTTATAGGGCGTGGTTTACCTAAGTATACAAATCCCAACATAAACATGAAGGTAGTGCCAACACAGTTACTCAACCAGATCACGAGTATTGTGAAGAAAGTGAAACACTTCAAACAATATAATTCATATAAAGAAAACTCGGAAACGGTAATAGAAATCACGTTGGCATCGTCGTGCGTAGTTCCTACAACAATGGTTCCCTCGAGAGCCCACTGTTCGCAGACGTATGTACCGGCCTTTATGTTCACGTAGAAGGTGAAACTAGGAAGCCATTGTTTTTTACTTAATACGAATATAGACTGTATGAGCGGATCAGAATATTGACAGGGATAATCCGTATTCTCGAAATGTACTCGATGCTACTTTATTTCTGGTACAGAATAACGGATTACCTACTAATAAAAAGGTTCGTCGGAATATTATATAAAATATGTTTACGGCAAAATAATTGGGTAACGTAATCAATTCCCAGTTTTTTATTCCACCATCGTTATATAAATTGTTAAAAAAGAGGCTGTTGGGTATTCGATGAATTATGAAACGAATTCCGGTCTAAAAAGGTTCGAAATTTAATATATATAGGTACTATTCAAGTAATTTTTAATGAAAATTCCGCCGGCCGATTGTTGGAGTTGAAACGTGTGACAAAAATTAATACGCTATATGCAGAGTGCACTCAACTGTTGTCTGGCCTGTGCATTTTTGTAACATGTATTATACGTGACCCACGAATGAAATAAAAGGCGAAATACGCGATTGTGTGCTAGACTATAAGGTGCGGTGTAGACACGATACCCTTCCGCTCTTTATTAGAATCAAAGATACCGACAAAACTGAATTGAGTAGTTCAAAGTCCACGAGTCCTGGCTTTGAAAAGGTTTTCTTTTGATGCGTGTCTAAACATGTCAAAAGTCAATACAGTTCTGAAAGCCACAACGAAGCCATTTGATACCACGATGCGGTCGAACGAGAAATGACAAAGCCGAAAATTCGATGCGGCATCGATGTAGCTGTACATAGCCGAAGTTTTAACCTCGTCTGAACTAGGCGTAGGTGCTAAGGATTTCGTACCTTAGTACTCAAAGGTACTCTTGTATTTGTAGTGCAATAAATATTTATTCGAAGACAACAGCTCGTAGCCGAGCTCGCAACCTGTCATTACGAATTCACAGTTGCAATCTTTAAACCAATCTTTTGTTACTCCTCTGTACTGCGAGACTATAGTTTTCAGAATGTTATTATCACTAAAATATTGGATAGTATCTACTATCCAATATTTTATTGATAATAACATTCTCTCTTGAAGAACGTCCACATAACAATCTTGTTATATAGACGTTCTTAAAGAGAGATAAATAAAAAGCATTTAGTGTATAACGTACCTATCTATATACTATACCGCAATAGGCATCGGTGGTATCCAAAAACATTAGTTTTAGAAGCGTGCTCTTTTTATATAGGTAGAATTTGCTTATTGATTATATAACTTACCCACTATTACTTAGGTACTATTTTAGAGCGTCCATTCGTTGAAAATTCTCCGAATACCAGCCCTTCACTCTTCCATGCTTTAATATATACTAAAATACATGACCTCTTTATAGATTGCAAGAAACTTCTAAATTCTTGCAAAAGAAGCCGTACACGGTGTTTGAAATACTCAATACTTTATTGCAATCCATAATGTGGACATATGATAGTTGATATGTCAAAACATCGAATCAATTATGAACCCTGTCAGGCACAGCAAACAAACTTGCACGCATAATACGCCACATTACACCACAACGCTGTCGCTATACGCCACGAAACATCAACCATTCACTGATCAACGTTCGTTGTGCGTTCGTGTGCGAACGTGTGTACCCAGCCTAACGTATACCGGTATCCTGTCTGGGAGGATCTCAAACAAAACACAGACGGCATTATTATATAATAAGAAGCAACAGGAGTGTAAGGTCGAGTCAGAGGTCTATATTTGGACACTAAGTAGGACGAGTGTCGCAATGTGGCCGGACAGACGTCGGCGTCGCGCTCAGTTGACCGTTAGTTCCTTTTACCGTCTTTTACAGTTTTAACTATAGCACTTTTCTTTATAAACTGTTGTACAAAATAAAACAGAAATAGATAAAATTATAAACGAACATTTATTTTTAATATCGAAGAATGGATATTGTTGTCTGACAACCAGTCTTACCAAGGGGTATCGTATTACCCAGTAACTGGGTTGTGTATGTCAGATAGGCGGTCGCCCCATGTAAAATACTGGTATTCAATTGCATCCATACTCTAATTATATAACACACTATCAATCACAATCTGAATCATTTTGAAAGATATAGCTAATCCATTGCTTCATATGTTCGAAAAGTTTATCTGCTCAACAACGTAAATAACGCGATTAATATTGTTGAACTGTCAAAATGCTACTGGCGCCGATTCCCTTGTTCACAAACTAAGCTAAATTTATGTTCAGTGCGTCTTTTTCTTTCTATTTCATTAAGAAAAGGACAGAAGATAAATATTAGTTTAGTCCTGTCAAATTAACATACTCCATAGACAAATTAGACGTGATTAAAAACATGGCTACTAAAAATACGTCAATTTACGTCAGGCGCTGACTAATTCCCGATACCGGTGGGCTACTACTTTTTTTATATTTTTAAATGTTTTTTTTTAATCTTTTTGTTTAAAAATGTAATTTGTAAGTATTTAAGTGAAATAAAGGAGATTCTATAATAATTTTAACATAATAAAAGCAATAACATAATAAAAAGAGTATTTGTATGTATGCATTTAATACATTTATAGAAGATAACAATTTAAACATAATAAAAGTGTTTTAAATGATTAAATGACAGTAAAAATAATTCATAGAGTTTTATGTATCTTTCATTCCCAATGAGTGAAAGAAAAATCATTGTTATCACAAGATATAAATAGAAGATAGTCGACAAGGGCGATGTTTTGACATAGAACGCCTATCCGTTTCGACTTTCTTTATAAGTAACCGAATCTCGTTAAAACTTTTAGCCTTTTTATTTCAGCCAACAAGTTTTTATTGGAGGAGACACAATAGCCTATAATGTACTTACCTACTATATAAAATATATATCGATTCGACCTATAAAGTCTTTATATAAGGGACTAACATTATAGGCTACCATTAGAACGAGAAGTTTTGTATTTAAACGTAGATAATATTTTGTTTGTCGTATCCAAATTCTGAACAATACAGTATTTTGACTGCCTCGTTGGTCAGAAGCGCTAATGCTGAGCATGAGATTCTTGGTTTGATTCCTAGGTCGGGCGTCGTGTTATTGGGTTTTTCGATCTGGCATTTCTCAGTGGCAGTCCGGGATCTGGATTTATGCCCGGTTGATGGCAATAGACTCACTCTTATATGGGACTTAAACGTAACTGGCGAAATGTGGGAGCTCTATGCTATAGGTACACCTCTGCCTAACCCTTCGTAGAAACAAGGCGTGATGTTACGTTGTTACAGTATTTTGTATACTAAGATATGAGACTGTTACACAAAAGTGCTGGATAAGCAAAGCTCGGTATTATTTCGCAAGAGAAATGTAAATGGATTCTGTCAACTTTATTTTGTTGAAGTGTGTAGGCGAAAATGCTTTGTTATACGAGTAAGTAGGTAATTATTCTGAGTCGCGAAAAGAAATCGTCAAATAGGATTCATAAAGCTGTCGAGGTTCTATAATATTTATAGAAAAGCTGAATTAATGTAACATGATTTTTTTGGCACAGCTAATGTTTTTTTTTTTTTTTTTTAATATTATCTTAAGTTTTATATCTTAATGCTATAAGAGGTGTGTAAAATTCCACTGTTTTAAGGGTATCGCTATAATCGCTACACTTGCATGAAATTCTTAATTTTATGTAGGTTATTTTTTTTCTTATAAATTGTTACATTATCATTTGATTTTTATAAATAAAAAAAAAAATGTTTATATAGGAAAGGACGACAATTGAAGTACTAGACTCAAATTGTGTCGTGCTTTCCTATAATTTAGATAAATGCGAGGTCTATATTATGACAAAGACATACTGTGTATGTGTTTAGTTGGTATAATAAATAAAGTGTGACTTTGGGGTAATACGATACCCCTTGGTAAGACTGGTTGTCAGACTTTCGGCCTTCTGACGACCCGTAATGAATGCCAAAGATCTACGAATGACAGCTAGGACTAACGGCTTAACGTGCTTTCCGAGGCAAGGAGGGGTCTTGATATATAAAGATGGTCACCCATCCACGGACTAACCGCGGCAAACGTAGCTTAACCTGCGATCGACCCGTGCGCCTGTTATTACTTAGCCACAAGCCCCTCGTATATGTTTAGTTGGTAAGCCTTTATATAAAGAAATAAATAAAGTGTGGACTGGACCATAAAAATAAAATGTGCGAGTGTATGTATAAGTGAGTGACATAAATACACATAGTAATAATGTCCACACAACATGGCAGGTAATGGTGCAGTTCCATACACACAATATGCTCGCCCTGACCCATAAGCCACCAAGAAATAACCATAATTTCACCGCGCTCACAACCCGCTACATTTCTTTATTTCACTATATTTTATTCAGGAAAAACATGTTACCACTAAATGTGAAATATGAAAATATGTTCAGCTGAAGCTAAATTACTTGGTGGTAGACAGATTGACGTGATGTACTTTTTTCATTAAAATTTATTTTATGCAGATTTGGAAAAAGTTTACCTATACCCTGTCCATTAGGTTAAACGTTTTTTGACAACTGTCTTAGAACGTACATATTCCAGATTACGTAAAAGTTAACTTTAAAATGCGTAATAAAATAAATATATAAACTGCCTTGTCTTATTTAGGTATGGCTTCTTACAGACATTATAATACCATACGTGTATCAATCAATGTATTGTGTGTTGCTGCAATCACTAGTTCCATCTGTCAAAAAACGTATTACCTAATGAACAGGGTATAACAAACTACTCGTGTTTAGAATTTTAAGAACACACAGAATAATAGTATTATCAATTTTGGCTCTATTGAGAAAGGAAAAAGAAAAAATTTAATATATATTCATTTATTTTACCATGTACGTACACACATAATTATATAAACAGACAAGAAAAAAAAACTAAAACAGAAAAAAAGGTACAAAGGTGATGCTTATTTCATAAGAAATCTCTTCCAGCAAACCTGCGATAGGACGATAGATAGAGAGATGTAGATAGCGTGTGAAAGAGTAAAGGAGACAAAAAAAAATACATAAAATCATAAACAATTCACTTAATTTATTGTAGTCCGCTTCTAAAGGTAAAAAATATAACTACACATTTAAAATTGGTGCTATAACTCTATGATATATAAGAGTGAGCATTGTATTAACTACCAGCAAAAATCTAAAATTATAACATTATCTAATAACACGCATCCATTTGCAAAACATTTTACACAAATACTCGGACAACAGGTGAACGAACAATCACAAAACATTCAATTTATTGCAACATCGTTCTCCCCGTTGGCAGTTCAAATAACCCTATGAATACTAACCATTTCGGTGTTCATTTTCCAAAACAATGCAAAACAAACTAACGCACAGGTGCTCCATGTACGCACTGCATTACCAGCGTCCGGCCTCTAAACCGTAATGCCCTGGAGACCATAATTTAAAATTCATGCTACACCATTCCATGATGAACCAATTAAAACTCTCATTAATAATTATCAGGATTAGCTGTTCTGCAGTACTCGTGATTGCATTCACAAATGAACACAGCTGGATTTATTTCGTTTCGCATTGTACAGAAAATAAGCGTTGAGAAATGAGAACCCTCTCTTGTGATAGCATCAGGTTTTTCATCCGTTATTTCTGTCTGTTTCTTTTTTTTCCTGGTAGGCAAAGGAGGACCGTGTCAATTGGCTGTTTCTCTTGGAAGTTGCAACAGTCGGCTGCTTAGCGCACTTCTGTAGTTTTTAAATGTAGCAAGTTTAGAAGTAAGCAAACTTTTGAAGTAAATTCGCGAGATGTGTACTTAGCCGTTAGTGGGGAGCGTTTGGCTGCATCAGTTGTGCGAAATTGTTTCTGAATGACCTAAAATTATTTTTGTATTATTGTTTTCGCTTTTGGAGGTAATTGCACGTTTCACGGTTGTGTTTGTATTGAATTTTGGCGTTGTTTTGCGGCACATTGCTTTTCGTCCGTGTGTAACTTCAAGTAAAAGCATCGTGCTAAGTTTTAGTTACTTACCTACTATCACCTACTACCTACTTATCATCTTTTATATAAAAAAAAAACTTAACAGCAACACAACAAAAGTGTACCTAATGACATTCATTTCTTCAACCAACAGAACCAGCATGTTCCGTTGGTTTCGTTCAATTGTTTCATTCAACTGACATGTTCCCCAGTCTCTTTCCAACCAAAAACAAAAAGAAGACCGACGGGCAGTGACGTCAGCTTCGTCAAAGTGGATACTCACACAGTTTAAACTGACGTATCCGTCCCCAATCACTGGCGAACAAACACGAATCCGTTTCACTACCCCTACACATAGTTCGGGCCCAGTGTTTGGGCCACACGAAGTGTTGCCATAATTTTAAATGATTATTTGGTGTTGCCACATTGCCGGTTTCTAATTAATTTTTGTGGTCTTCGTCTTTCTGGATGAAGTGAAACTTTTAAGGTTGTTTATGTTAAGGTGTTGCTATGTTCGGTACATTTTCCTGCGAATGAAAATAGTTTGAATGCCGGAAAAATGGTTCGTCTATTTCCTTGGTTACACAAAGTAATTTATAGAGAACCTTGTAGAGTTTGGTTTATATGTTATTTATTTATAGAAAAATCCGAAAACGAAGCCTTTTTTTCTATTACATTGTATCAAATACAGTTTCAAGAATTTGATTTTTCTTCGGCAGTAGAATAGAGGCAGACTCACGATAAGTATTAACTTAAATATTCTATTACCAAAGAGTGGCAATTAAGGATGTTAATAAAATATTCAAAAGTGTCTTTACAATACAACATTTTAGAATAAATGTCACGAATCCTCTAATATTGATCGCCATATTATCCGACTTAAAAAAAAGAGGAAGTTCTGAAAGCGGTCTTTTTTATCTTTGTTACCTCAAAACTCCGTCATTTATAAGCCGATTTGCAAAATTATTTTTTTATTTGAAAGGATATACTTTCAGATTGATCCCAAAAAATATTTATCAAAATCTGTTCAGTAGTTTGATTTTTAAACCAAAAATACTGGTAAAAGTTCAAGTAAACGAAATTGTTTGGGGTAAGTACAACTTAAAAGTAAAAATAAAAACTTTTTAACAAAAAAAAAAAAAAACGACTTCCAAAAAAGACACTACAAAGTGAAAATAAAATTCACTTTGTAGTGTCTTTTTTGGAAGTCGGTTGTTTTTTATTGTAAATAAGTTGTTATTAGTAAGCTGTACAAATCTGTAAGCCTGACTTGGTTTCCGTACGTCATTGTGGGTTCCAGCATCATGCTGAGTGAAAGCTTTCTTGTCACAGTCACGATGTTCAGCTGCCGACTATTTATTGTCTGTGATCGTGATTATATCTATCTATCTATCTATTTTGTTGTTTTTATTCGAGGTTAACTCATCTTTTTTGTATGCACTTGTTTTTGTGACCAATAAACCTATTTTCCTTCAAGTTTTAAAGACTCTGTTCGTGTCTGTCTGAGTGAACACGTTGTTCTTCACCATAATTTAGAAAATTTAATCCGGAAGGTTTATGTGTATAACACATTAATATTAAACTGACATATATAATAAATAAATCATGTAAGAAATAAAGAAATAATATAATACAACTGTACCTCAACATGAATTCTTAATTACAAAACAATCAATGCTGCCAGTCTTTTGAACACGTTTCCGGATGACAGCGATGCGGACGGGTACTTTGACGCCTAAGTCTCCTTTTGATTTTTTATTTATTTGTATTAGTTAGTTAGTCATTTAATTTAGTACCTAGTGTTCATTTCATTTCTGCCTAGCCTTTTCCCAACTTTCTTCTTTCTTCTTTCTTTCTTTCTTTCTTTCTTTCTTTTCCGTACCTAGTGTAATAAACCTAAATACCTAGTCAGTTATCTATCTATACATACAATGAAGTTGTTTTTAATATCCTTAAATATACAATCCTACACTGAAAACACGAATAAATATTTAGTACCCACGCTTAGAAAGAACGCTACGAAAAACAAACTAATTGCGCGAGCAGGTGATGCGATACCACGGGCTTTCATTGTAACACCAAACATATCTACAAAAAACAGTCAAAGTTACATTTCAAAGACATAATTACCTACCCTTAACCCGGGTTATAAAATCTAGGAATGGTGTTAAATAATATCCCCCAGATTTTTTATGTCAGGCGACCTTTCCTTTAACATTTTATCTCTAGGGAATATGTCGGGGTTAGTTCAAATGAGAACGCCTACGACCCAACGTATTCAAGTTTTTTGACATTGCCAGACGAATTATGATTAATAATTTAGAGGTCACAAAATGAGGGACCATAAACGAGTGTTGGAAACAAACTGGCGTGGTCCGTTCAGAATATTTTCATCCCTATCAGCCGGTAATGTTTCAACGGCATGTATTATTTATATCCACAAATATGGACTGTACACTGTACATCCGTCGTACATACAGATATGGTTGGTTTGATATTCCGAACTTTTCCAACTCCCACGTTCCATTCTCGTGTTATGCATAATTTTCAGTATCTGGCAGTAGGCCCAAATCCATTCCAATTTAATTTTTCTTTTAACAAGTATGTATTATCCTGGAGCAGTGGTGCCCAGTGGAATCGGCCCTGACTTACGAGTTGTAAATAACTTTGTGTAAATAATTTCATCACCACTGCTCTCAAAACGGTGAAAAATTCTAAGACATGTGACATCTACCAACCCGCACTGGGCTCGCGTGGTGGATTACAGCCCACTTACTCTCGAAGAGGAGGCCTGTGTTCCAGCAGTAGGAACATTATAGGCTGATTATGGAAGTATTATAATAATAATATAATAATAATAATAATTTTTATTTATTTTTCCATCACAAAAGTTACATTATGCCATTTTAAATGTTTTTATATATTTTATGTTCTAATATTTAAAAATATAAATAAAATAAATAAATAAATCCCTGGACATTTCACACAGCACCATTTGTCCCAAGCTAAGCAACCTAATGCTTGTGTTATGGTAACAAGATGGCTGATAAACTACTTATATACAATTTTTTTTTTTTTTTTTTTTGTAAATACATACATATTATAGATAGAAAAACACCCAGACTCGGAACAAATACATGTAGGTCATATAATTTATATGTTTACATTTAAATAAAGGGAATAATAATTTTTATTTATTTTTCTATCACAAAAGTTACATTATGCCATTTTATGCAATACTTAATAAAGAAAAATTTAAAGCTAACTTTGTGAGGGACTGGTGCCTGATGTAGGTATGTACAATAACCTGTATTACAGGTCACCAGGGCCCCCCCGCGGCTAGTATGCTGGATATGGTATTAGTTTAGCATTTCGCAGTGAGCAAAAGTGAAAGCTTAGCTAAAAGAAAGTAATAATAAAAATAAAAATAACAATTCTAAAACAAATGTAAGACATAAATAAACAATTTATACTGAGGAGATTCCAGAACGTGAGTGTGAATGCTTAGTTGGTGTGTGCTTGATTGAAAATTTATGTGTTTGAGTGTGTGTGTGTGTGTGTGTGTGTGTTTGTGCGTTTATTATCTTACATCTGTGTAAGAAAATTACATATATCGTTTTTTTAATTGCACAAAGAAGTCACATCAAAGAGACTAGAAGATTAATCACCGTCTTTGATAAAGCGCTCCTTGTTTAAATTGATTTCATCCAAAAGAGACTCCACATCCTTCCTGACAGTAAACTGATTGATTTTCCAAAGGAACTTAAAGAAAATACGAGTGTAATACCTTCCTACGTTTTAACATTACATAATCAGCCTATAACGTTCGCACTGCTGTGACACAGGCCTACTCTCTGTGAGAGGGAATGAGCCGTACACGAGCCCAGTGTAGGTCGGCAGATGTCACATGTCTTCGAATTTTTGATCGTAAGACATGCCGGTTTCCTCACGACGTTTTCCTTCACCGTTACATCGTTTAAAAGAGTCCCTCCTTCGTCCTTAAAGAAACTTTTTGTCCTCTGTGGCCACTGAATACACGTTACATTATGTTTTTTTTTAAACTCACTAAATTCCAATAAAACACACCCGCGATGCCCTTCAACCGTAAAATCATAAATATTGCACATCATAGGTTCAATGCCTGTAACATTAATATTATGTCATATGGGTCAACATATCGAGTTTTTGGCAACAGAAAATAGGTTGCAAGTACACTGGCTTGCAAAATAAGCGAACGGCTGTGGAGTGGCGCCGGTGGGGCGGTATCGCGCCGACAAGATTTGCCGACGTATAGGGGTGAGCCAGTGCCCTATTTGGGGGCGGTGTAATGACCCCATAGTTGCGAACTTTCGCATAAATTGACTTGATTAGATCATGTTACAGGTAAATCAAATTGGCTTTGGTTTATATCTCTTTGACGACACGGTTGGCGCAGTGGCTGAGCGATCGACTGCTGCGCTGCGTGTCGCGGGTTCGATTCCCGCACGGAACAAATATTTGTATTGCCTACAGGTAGTTGTTTCGGGTCTGGATATTTGTGTATGTGAGTTTAAATGTTTGTAAACGCACCCACGATACAGGAGTAATTCCTAGTGTGGGAAAAAGTTTTTTATTAAAAAAAAAAAAACACTAACAGCAAACTGCGTAACACGTGTTTCATTTTCACAATTAAATATTATTAAACAACATTCATTGCGTGATGTCAAGTTGACGATTCTTTCAAACACATGTATATGAAGCAATGGATTAAGAATTTCCTTCAAAATTCATCGGATCGTGATCGAAAATGTGTTACGTATATGCAACATATTCAAATGTACTTCAAAGTAATATTTTATCACAATATTTTAAACTTAATTGTGTTTTCCACTTTGACGCGTTGATAAAATTGCCAGCCTCGCTATTGAACTCAGTTCCTGAAATAATATTTCACCGTGTAGGTTATGTTCATATGTCGGTATGTACACCTATGCTTCCTAATACTTAAAATATACGGACCAATCTCGCATAATGTTCTGCATTAATGTGCACCATATTGTTATCTTGGGTCCTATTACGCGGTTAAGTACAACTTTTATCAGTATGAATGAGTATAGCATATATACTTAATGTATTTATCAACATACCTGTGTGGGGTTGGTGTATAAAATGCTTTGTCTCGAGCTTGCGGTAGACGTTTTTCGTGTAATTACTTCAAAATCCCGACGCCTGTCTGTTCATGTTGACATGACGGCTGGGTTTAATACGAGACTCAACCCCAAAGCTCATAACGATGAGTACATATGAGATTTTCAAAGAGAATTTTATAAAGCAGGTGTGATATTATAAGTAGGTAGATAGTTATTATGAAGATCCTGTAATAAAAGGATTCATATTTTTCCGTTTCAGTATTTACTTTGAATGGGAAAATCGGTGAAATTAAATTCTATTCAATTTTCCCAACGTTTAGCGGAAAAGCTTTTAATACTTTAACTCTAGAATCGACAAAATTGAACGTTCATAACCCCTCGGGACAACTGCTGAGGTTTCGAACAAGCGATTGAATTTATTTTAAATTCAATGAAGTTATGTATTTCTGATACGTCATCAATGGGATTGGAATCTATAAAACTGTTAAAAGTGACATCCTTCTTTAGGTTTCATAGACTCGTCGACCCATTTTGCTTCTTGAAATTAAAGTATACCTAACTGCTTATGTTCGCTAAATCTGTAAATACACTGTTTACGCTAGCACTTATATTATAAAGCACAAAATGGAACCCGAAAAAGCTTAAAATTCCGTTCAGTCTACTTAACTTGAAGTGAGTAAAATTCTCGTGAAATGTGCAGCGCAAAGTCTAGACGAAATCTCTTGCGACCCTAAAAACATGGGACCTCGTTCAGCTAACGAAGCGAGCCGAGCTCCCCCGACTGTCCCCGAATGACAGCCGAGTTTACGACTAAAGTGCTAATTCACCACTTGCAAATTATCGCTGCCATAATTTTCACAAAGACAAAGGCTTTGTGTTCTATCACTGAGTTAGCCTTATAACGACTTATTTACGATTGGCCAAGCGATAGTTCGGCGTTGTTCCCTGTACAACTGAAACATGGCCTGCCCTTCTAATTAGGCAGCGTAATAATGGTTCCGCAGCATGTGGCCACAAAAGGGACGCCGCAAATGGTACAGCACTTGAACAATAGGGTCTAATAAGGCACCGCAAGCCACGTTTTCTGCTACTATACTCGTACATCTGAGGTAGGAGACTTCCTACTGATCTGACCAAGATTATGTCTGATCTTTAAAAGAGACTGTGACGTCTGAGTTTGTTTCGGCCTTTCTCCTCAGAGTAGTTAGATAGGAAACGCCGACCCCATCTAGCTTATTATTTTATATTATGTCGTCTAAAACTGATTCCGATATCCTATTTAATTACAGAATAAACAATTTCAGTTCTATTCCTTATTAATCAAAGTTCAATATTCATTTATTTTTCTTGTCTTGCATACTAATGGGCCCTATTTCTCGAAACTTTACTAGTAAATTAGTTATTAGTTACTAGTGTAAAAATTACAAGTACTAATATTTCCCGTTTCTCAAAAATGGATAGTAGCAGACTAATAAAAATATTAGGCTGGCTTGGCTGAATACACATATTAACCATGCCTCTTTACTTATAAAAAAAAGGAAAAAGTTCTTGTCACTTTTGGATTTGTTTGAATATGTCGTTTGCACATTGGCCGTAAAAGCGGATTCTTTTATTTAAAGTAAATTATTTAATTAAATTATGTAAATTTACCATGGATCTAAAGCTAATGCTTTTGAGAAGTATATTAGAAGCAAAATACATTCTCTTTGGGCTTTGGTAAATTTAAGTCTAATAATTTAAGCTAATCTTTTTTACCAGCCTTCTGAGACTAATAGCTTTATCAGTGTAATTTACAAGAGTACCTAAGTATTTTATAAAATATTTTTTTTATGAAACCAAATGAATTTACTCAGGTAATTTTAGCTAACATTTATTAGTTGGCAACTAGTAACTAATATTTTACTACGATAGCTTCGAGAAACGCACGCTAGCAAACTTGTAAAAAATATTCGTTAATGGACTCATATTATTCTAATAAGTTTTAATTAGTCTAATAACTTAGGGGAAATAGGGCCCTGCGCTTTCAAACAAAAACAAGAATTCAATGAGTAATAGCGCTTTGAAACTTTACAACATCACGACGATAAAATTTATGATTACATAATACTTTTCCAGGAGAAGAATAGTAATGAATGCTACACAGCGATATTATAATACTTTAAAAGTTGGTCTTGGAGAACTAAATAACGATGCCCGGGACTAGGCAATAGGAATTCAAACTTTCTGTTTGCGAACATTTTAAACTAGGCATGAATTTTTCTCCGGAAAACTGCAATCTAGAGAAGTAAATTCGTAGAAATTTTATTTTATGGTATAAAAATCGTTTTAAACAAGTTAGTTCTTAACCATAACTTTTTGAAATACTAGCTGGGCCCCGCGATTTCACCCGCATAAGTTTCGATCCCATAGGAATATCGGGATAAAAAGTATCTTATATTTTAATCCTGGTTATAAAGCATCTGTGTGCCAACTTTTATCCAAATCCATACAGTAGTTTTTTGCGTGGAAGAGTAACAAACATCCATCCATTCATCCATACAAACTTTCGCGTTTATAATATTAGTAGGATTAACCTAAAAATCAACGACTTTAAAAAACTGAACGAGAAAAGTTACCGGTGTTTTAAGTGAATAATGAATGCCTACGTTCGCTGTCCTAATTTTTGTCCTAGATGGGTACCTTTGTTAGGCATGGTACACGAGGCCTCTGCTCACTCATTGCTAATGACTGGTCATTGAGGGCTCACAATAGTCCACATATAAACACATACTAACCTAAATGTATACTTGGCCTTTTAAAAGGCTAGGCCAGCATCGGATACCAAAAACAGAATATAAAAAAGTAGGTACCTATTATTAATTATTTTTTTATCTAAGGATGCGCAGCGTCGTAAAGTATTTAGTAAATAAATGGATGAGTAATCTTTTTTTTTTTTTTATTATCCTCAACGAGTAGCAAATCTCAACTAATCTGCATTTGCGACTTATTTGCCAAAAATGTGAACAAGTATGAGTTTATGGAAAAAATACTATTTAATTCCTACACGATAAAGTTCAGTTTACGCTACAACTTCAAACATTTTTATAACTTTTTCAATAGTTTCAGTCACTCTGAAATAAACTTAAATACCATTAAAATAAAGTTGATATTTGTTTAACTTGTAATAACGTCAATTTGAAACAAATAAAATTTGAATATAGGTATACATTGTGGAACCCCATGCGTTGAATATTGCCGGTTATCAAAAAAAACATCTGCCGTTGTTGTTTAGAAGCAGTAAGATTTTAGTAGTTCGGCTACCATCTTGCTGGCTGCCTACAACTATACTGTAATAGGTACTAGCTATTGCCCGCGGTTAAGCACGCGAACCTTAAAAAACCTTCTCCATGAAAAATACGTATACGGGGTAAAATTAAATTGAAGAGCCCGTGGCTAAATATTAACAGCCGCTCAGTTCGATCGATCAGGTTATTCTACACTTGCCGCGGTTGGACTGCGGATGGGTGACCATCTTTACATACCGAGACCCCTCCGTGCCTCGGAAAGCACGTTAAGTCGTTGTTCCCGGCTGTCATTCGTGGACCTTTGACAGTCGTTACGGGTAGTCAGAAGCCCGAAAGTCTGACAACCAGTCTTACCAAGGGGTATTCGAGTTGTGGAGGTCAGATAGGCAGTCGCTCCATGTAAAATACTAGTATTTCAGCTGATCCGGTTAGACCGGAAGCCGACCCCAACATAGTTGAGAAAGGCTAGGCAGATTATAATGAGGGTCAAATTAAATTAGTTATCCTCCACAGGCATGATGAATATCGTTATATATATTTTTTTTGTTTGTCATATTTAGCGAGAAGACGATTAAATACCGAAATGTCTTTTGCAACAGCTGAAAACATTAATTGCACACCTATATACTCGTAGCTTGTTTCTTATTCTGCATAATATAAAAACCTGCTATAACTCAAATAGTCTTGCGAATCATCGGATTATTTCACCACCCCATCAACCTCCATTTACAAAGTCCATTTTCCCAGAAACAATTACATAGATATATACTACACTTCTACAATATTCCACTGTGATAACACTTTTTAAAAATTCATAACAGGCTATAGTTGGTTCCCACGGCGCGTCCTTGTGGAAATAAAATTACATAATACCTACTTTTTTATTTCTTTTTTACTACCTACTCGTACCTATCTTTCCGTCTCGCCCCAGTTGTCACAACGTGATAATTCGCGCCATTTTTCCAGGGTTCCGTACCTAAACGGTGCCAATGGGACCCTATTATGGACAGTGGAGCCGTGGTGGAGCCACGGATCCACTGTCCGTCCGTCAACGCGCTCGTCCGTGCCTCCGTCTTTCACAGGACTGTATCTTTTGAACCGTAATAGGCAGACGCTTGAAATTTTGTATGGCCTACTAAAGCTGCTATAACAACAAATAATAACGTTAAAAGTTAAAGTTCCCCTTACAAGAAGCGATTTTTTTTCGGCGTGTTTTTCTTTCTAAAAATATAATATTGTACCGTATAATATTATATTTTTAGGTACGGAACTCTTCGTGTGATAGTTCGACCCGCACTTGACCGCTTTTTATAGGACAACTCGTGCTTTCTAATGCTAAGCTATGTTTGGTAGTTTTTACCTGCATCTCGAACACGATTCTTTGAATTGGTCGATTGATAATCGCATGATTTTATCCGAATACAGGTAAGTAAGATTTTTTGTCACTTCAAGTCTATTCGAGACTGAATAATAGGTAGTCAGTCTAGTCACGAATAAGAATATGAGCTTACCAATAGTACAAAGCGCTTTCCTCTTCTAATTTTGTGATAAAATACCTTTTGCTGCATTCTACGGATGTTATAGAAATGTCCAAAATAAAATGATTTTATTTTTAAAAGGTCCATCCATTTAAAATATGTTTTTTTTTTTTAATAACTGTTGGTTATGTAGTTGATTGCTTGTAAAATCAATCGAATCCCTAATGGGACTAGTCTTTTTTGTCCTCATGATGTGAATTATCACATCATGAGGACAAAAAAGACTATCAGTCTCTCACCCGCACCCTAATTGCGTAACACACTGTCAATCACAATCTGAATCATTTTATCGCTAATCCATTGCTTCATATGTTCGAAAAAAAATCGGCTTAGCAACATAAATAACGCAATGAATGCTGTTGAACTGTCAAAATGAAAGCCATTGCTACTGTTAGTGTATTACGTAAGTACTCCGATGATATAAATAATGAAAGTAGAAACATGTTGCTGTAATGACGGAACATACATTTGCATGTCGATTTCACAAAAAATAAACTCCGACTCAATGTTGATGAAAATTAAATGGGCTCCGATCGTGAGTATTCCCTTTCAATTAAGAGAGGAAGCGAATCGATCGCGCAGTCTCCAATTAATCACGAATACATAATATCTACGTACATTTCAAATACTTATTCAATATTTTTTAATTTATTTTTCTCTATCTAATATGAGAAACCTTCAATACTATGTCGATTAAAAAATCGTATTCGATATATTTAGGTTTATACCATTAAAAAAAAAGTTTTTTTAGCTGAGAAATTTTAATTCTGGGCACACTAACTTTAAGCTCTCCTGAAGAAAGGGAGATGGGCAATGTTGGCTCTAGCTAAAATTATTATTTTTGGAAGTAACCTGTGTGTCTTATCCACCTGACAAAATGCATCTATACTATTATAACAAATCTGAAGAGTTTTTTTTTTTGTTTGAACGCGCTATTCTCTGAATCTATTCAGTCAGTAAAATCAGGAATTAAATTATCCGGAAAAGAACCGGAGTTACCGACATAGCGCGCTGAGTAAGCAAACTGAAGTGGCAGTAGGCTGGCCATGTTTGTCGAAGGACAGATTTCCGGAATATCAGAAAGCGTAGTGTGTGATGCCCCACAGCTAGATGGACGGACGACCTAAAGAAGGTTGCTGGGACGGACTGGATGCGGAAGGCGGAGGACAGGGTGTTGTGGCGCAGCCTGGGAGAAGTCTATGTCCAGCAGTGGACTGCGATAGGCTGAGTTGATTGATTGATTGATTGATTCAGTCAGTCGGATTTGATTGTGTATTTAATAGCCCAATTATTGAGGAAAGTTACAGGCTATTCATCACGCCACGACCCTTAGAAGCCGAGCACAAACAAAGAAGTAGGAAAGAACGCTAAACGAAAACGAAGTAATACGGCAGGCGATGCGATGCGACGAGGTGTATATGTTTGACAGGCAGATTTGGCAGATTTTAATCTCTGGATGGTAGTTTCATCTGATTTGAAAAATTGTTTTTGCACTTGATAACCCAATTATTGAGGAAGGTTGGTTATTAACATCACGCTAGGACTCTTAGGAGACGAGGAAAAAGAAAAAAAAGTCTAAAACGAAGTAGAAAGCGCGGGCAGGCAATGCGATGCGACGAGGTGTATCGGGGGAACAAGAAATTTCACGCGGACGAAGTCGCGGGCAGTATATATCTCGTAAATCGCCACGTTGACAGGCAGATTTGTGATTACACTAGGCATCCACGCTGCAATTAGCAGAATGATACTGCTACCCATTCTCATGACATAACGCATTGGTCGCCTTTTACAACGTCGAGTGTGAAGTATTTTTTATTCCGGAATCACACGACAAATATAATATCTCGCTCTCTTCCCCAATTAATCTGTTTCAAACATTTTCTACTTGGCGCTATTGCGAAGGAAGATGTGTTTTCAGACTACTAAACTAATATTTATCTTCTGTCCTTTTATTAATGAAATGGAAAGAAAAAGATGCACTGAACTTAAATTTAGTTTAGTTAGTAAACAAGGGAATCGGCGCCATTATCTAATTCACCAGACAAAACACATTAAAATATAAACAATCATATAACAGTAAAATTGTCATACAGCCAATAAAACATGCATGTAACTTGTAGCACGTTATTCCGTCAGTTCATCTGTCACGCCTCCATTGACATATTCACGTTCGATTAACTCCCCTGCAGCACGCGTCACTTATGGTTGTGTATATTTGAACCCAAGCTCGACCGAGATTGTTACTTTGATTCTTATCAGAACCTTCGGAGGTATATTTTATCGAAGATTATAACAAATACTATAAGATACGTGTGACTTAAGTGGAGAGTTGACTTATTAGACGAGCAAAAATCTAAGATGTCTTAGACTTTTACTATGTAGAACACCGAGCCCTGTCATAGGACTATCATTAAGCCCTCGTATTATCCATCGTTTAGATATCGTCTTATCCAGGTACTATAAGAAAAGTTCATCCGAATCACTTTTTACAAAACTATTTCATTTCCTATTCAATTTTAACACATTCATACATATATCAAAATGTATCACACCCAATACAGGTAGAAACAATAAGGTATCCATCAAAGAACAATGGACTAGTAAAACCGAGGGGTACTAAAACCCCGCGTTTTAAAACGTAAACATGTCATCGATGTCGTATGCAAAACGCGAATCGTCACTTCGGCAACAATACTGTATACAGGTTGACTTATTTCGAGTAAAGTTATATTATTTTTGTGTGACTTAAATATTATTAAGTGCTTCAAATGAGCACCCCGGATGCTCCTTAAGAATCCCAATAGTTTTCGAAAAATTGCAACTTTTAAGTATTTTTTTATAAAATACCTACATTGAATCTTATATTTATTTTTATCTCGAAATACCGAATTGATAAGCTTATATTTATATTTTTATTTTACCGAATATTTTAAGATACCCAAAAGTTAACAAAAGCAAACATTTGATAACATTTGGTAAACATTTGATTATGCTGAACGATGACCGTTTTGAGTGGATGCGACGCATATTTTCCCCCAACTGGTATTTTTTTGGGCTTGCGTTCTTTCTCTGCGTCATGTTGTTTTTTTTTTTCTTTTTTTTCTTTCTTTTTCTTATTTAACACACTATATTGCCTCAAAATGAATACGTCAAACTACAAGTAACCCTGTATAAGACATACGGCACAAGCATAAGGTGAGTCACCAACCGCCGTTGTAACATAAACAGGGTGCAGGTTATATGGCTTTCAAACTGACATTTTGTTCGCTCTTTGCTGTTACAGGAAATAAGTAGAAAGACCTGAGTTTCTAACTTTAGTAGGGCTGTTATGTCAACGGTAATGGACACATAGTTTTCTTTTATTTCACTTAGCTAGATTGCTTGGTTGTCACGAAGATATTTGAAGTAGATCGGGCCTGTTTTATGTGGTAGTTTTTTTTATGCTTTTAAAATGTACTCAAAGAACGAAGAGTGACGAGGAGAGCCGACCCCAAAAGAAATGGGATAAGGGTAGGTAAAGAGAGAGAGAAAGTGTATTCAAAAACATTTTAGTAAACGAAAAAAGCTGCCTTGATAACAATCTGGCAGTAGTTTTGTGTTTTTTAAATAAGCTTCTGTAGCAACATTGATATATTGTAAACATCCCCTAAAAACCAGTAACTCATAATTTACATCCTTATTTAACATACAACAAAAACAAGTTCTCCGCATAATTTAAAGTGTAAACTAGTATTAGTTGTAGTAAGAATAATAATACAGAATAAATAACCGTCGTGATCCCTACTCCCTGTAAATGTTAACCCATTGAAATCGTCGATAAAATCAGACAGCTCAGTAGTACACCCTGCCAACGTGTGAAATTGTTTATTTCCACTCCGATTTAGCGCGCCCTTTGTTGACGACGAATTTAAATGTAAAGAATTACGCTGCGACACCCCTAATCTTGATTAGAATGCGCTTACAAAGCGTTCGCTGTAATAGTAAGTGTTAATCTGATTTAATTCATTGTGTTTACCCAGCAGGAGAGACGCATGACATTTTTTTTTTAATAAAGGGTCGCTGGATCGAAGTTTTAGTGAAAGGAGGAGTTTTATTGTGAAGTTAATAGCTTTTGACAGGACAATATGGCGAAGGTACAGCGAACAGTCTACAATACAAGTTTATGTCCCTATTATTATTTTAATGAAAGCCCAAAGGATCTTTAATATAACCAGTAAACCGAACATCGAATGTAAAATACACATTTCCCTTTAACCGCAACACAGAGTAATCGTAAAACGAACAAAAAGTTTTGTGCGTAACATAGAAATGAAAAACGGTTTTCCCCGAATTTCATTGGTGGCTTAATAAGAGAAGCTTATTACCATAAGAGATTAAAAATGCATAATTAATTATTTTCTCATTAGTAATTAATCGGGACTCTACATAAACAGTCGTTATAAGTCCGTTAGCAAAGTCAGGACTTGGTAACATAAAACAAATTGCCTTAAGCTTATACATAATCTGAAAGGCAAATTATTATGAACGAGTGTCCGTCCAAATGAGTAGGATTAGCTTTGTAGCGAGAATTCTCATTAAAATATTTATGGAAGCCGCGTCGCAAAAGTGGTCTTGTTTTGTATAAGATATGCTGAAAGAGTTATTCAACCCTTTTTGGACAAATATCGTCAATTACTTGGTGTATTATAGGCACACCTCTGCAAAACTCTTCGGAAAAGAAGCCGTAACGTTATGTTAGGATGTTAGTTGCTCATTTCAACTAATTAATTTCCACCCTAAACATGAGTTACCCAATGACCATTTTGTTTTAAACAGTTATCTATACTTCTATACCAAATATTATAAAGAGGTAAAATTTGTTTGTTTGTAAGTTTGTATGTATGTAATCTCTGGAACTACCAGTCCGATTTGAAAAATGAATTTTGCATTTGATAGCCCAATTCTTGAGAAAGGTTATAGGCTATTTAAGATCACGCTACGACTCTTAAGAGACGGGCATAAAGAAAAAGAAATCGGAAAGAACGCTAAGCAAAAACGAAGTAGAAAGCGCGGGCAGGCGATGCGATGCGACGAGGTGTATCGGGGGAACAAGGAATTTCACGCGGACGAAGTCGCGGGCAGTATATATCTTGTAAATCGTCACGTTTGACAGGCAGATTTGTGACTACACTAGGAATCCACGCTGCAATTAGCAGAATGATACTGCTACCCATTCTCGTGACATAACGCGTTGGTCGCCTTTTACAACGTCGAGTGTGAAGTATTTTTTATTCCGGAACCACACGACAAATATAATATCTCGCTCTCTTCCCTAATTAGTCTGTTTCAAACATTTTCTACTTGGCGCTATGCCGAAGAGACATGTGTTTTCTATTCTAGTCAGAGCCGTTTGCGACAAGCGGGAGTTGTCCGCGATCATAGCCTAACGACTTAACTTTTTCGCGTCATTTTTGAAGAGTTGAAAATGTCTGTAAAATTTTATGGCGGTTGCAAAATCTTTGTCTATTTTTAGTAGTAAAGTAGGTATATGGTGCAACGTTAACGTATAATGTTAGATGGAAATCCGATCCAGGGATAGGTATATGTATACCACATAATCAGCCTAATATATTCCCACTGCTGGGACACAGGCCTCCGAGAGGGTGTGGGCTGTAATCTACCACGCGGACCTAGTGCTGGTTGGTAGATGTCACATCTCTTCGAATTTTTGGTTCTAGGACTTGCCGGTTTCCTCACGATGTTCCTCACGGTGCTGGTGATGAAATTATTTACACAAAGTTAAGGGCTTGCCTGGGTTCGAACCCACGACCTACAACTCTTAAGTCACTGCACTCGCTGGGCCACCACTGCACTCGGGACATGGTGTTACTTATTTTGGGCAATTTTTTATCTTACTAGCAACGTCCCGCGGTTTCACCTGCGTAAGTATCGATCCCGTGGGAATTTCGGGATAAAAAGTATTCTATGTGTTAATCGTGATTATAAACCATCTGTGTGCCTAATTTCATCCAAATCCGTTCAGTAGTTTTTGCGTGAAAGAGTAACAAACATCCATCTATCCATCCATACAAACTTTCGCGTTTATAATATTATTAGGATAGTAGGAAGTTTGAGTCACGCCCCGAAAGGAAAACTGTTTTCTGAACGTAAAAACATGAAATATTCAACTTCTTTCTTATTCAATGCGTCCTCTTACATAATACGTCCTCTTGCGTCGTCTTCTTGAAGGTTCAGCAATATTAAATAACAATCCATATTTTAAAAGTACAAATTTTTGGCTCGACATTCCGAATACATAATATAGGTATCTACTTACTTTAATGCGACCCACGGACACGTGACGTATTTTACATAATTACATTTTACATAATTTTTCTTCTCGCATTTTAATGTGTCTATTTTTGCCAAAAAGCACTTGTCCGACAGCCTTTGTTTATACAATGTTTATGTGTGTGTACCCGGATTTTATTATAGGGTCAGCAAATATACGTGTCGCACTCCATCTGTTATTTACACACGCTTTTTCAGCGCTTTAACGGACACCGTTTTATCCCAATAAATTGACACAATAAAGCTCTCATTCGGATTATATTATCATTATTATTATCTTTTTTTGAAAAATGAGAATCGTAAAAAATCTACGCACCAATACAAATATCGTAATTCAATTTGACAAATTCATTTCGTTTAACGAAAGCCCAAGACAGAATAAGTGACGGTGAAAATGAAACGTAAGAAATTATGTGAGAACGCTTCTACATTAAAGGGATAACTCACCAAAGGAAATTTTCGCTCTCAAATATTACTTTTAGAAAATTTCGAAGGAATTCATTGATGGAAATCTTTCGAAGAGCTCCTGTCCCAAACTACAGATGATAAGTTGACACTTTCGTACTATTCCTTGGGGACAAAATTTCAAATGGTATTTTAAAAGTAGAATGTTTAAAATCGAGGTTTAAAGCTATTTCGAGGTAAGTTTTCTGAAAAATTTTAAATTATTTCGCATTTTGGTTTTACGATATAAATAATACATTGGCTGTGGGTAGGTAGATCATTATAATTTTACTCCAATCAATCAATCTGCCTAGCTTTTTACAAGTTTTACGGAATAAATTATAAATTGGGTCTGGGTAGGTAGGATCATTATAATTTTAGTCCAATCGATCAATGAGTAACGCGATACTCCTTGGTAAGGCTTGGGCTTCTGGCGACATTATAATTTTATTCCAACGAAACGAAACCACTTTTTTTTTTTTTACTTTAGAGCGGTCGAACTCAGTCATACATTGCCTACTACAGGGTAATATGGAGGCGTGTACGCGGTCAATCGCCATCCTGTGTGTTGTGATAATTATTTTACGTGTTGTTTTCGGTTATTAATTCGTTATTATTGCGACCACGCCAATTGTGACCTAAATAAAATACACTAACATCCTGGTTACTAAACTTGTCATATGACGAAGCAGAAAAGATTATTACAGTGGTTAAATAGTTTTCGCACATACAATTCATTCATTGGTCTCACATACACCTACTCACACTTAAACACCCTCAAACTCACCATCACACGATCACACACACTCACACTCATTCACAACACACATGATCACACACTTATACTCACACTCATTCAAATAATAATAGCGTTCTTCTTTTTCTAGTTTTATTATTATTATTTCCTTTTAATTCTCGATGTTATGTTTTCTTTAATTTTGATTCTTAGAATTTATATAGTTCTTTTTTTGTTTTTGTAATTTGAAGCATACATATTATACTTTTATTGATTGATTCGAACATGTTTTTAAAATAAATGTTTAAATGGTAAACCCTCCATATTGGTGCCCAAGATACAGGCTTGCCTAGTTTGGGGCCAATGTAAAATCTCTGTAATTTTTTGAGCAATAAAGTTTTTATTATTTATTATTATTTTAATGCTGTTCTCGCCCGAAGTATTAGTTCATTTGATTGTCTACAAATTTTGTTTCATAATACCGTATTAATGTGTAGCAGCCAGAAATCATATTAGGTACATTGAGTAGTTACTGTAACCGGCATGTCCTAGAACCAAAAATTCGAAGACATCTGACATCTACCAACCCGCACTGGGCCCGCGTGGTAGATTACAGCCCACTCCCTTTCGAAGAGAGGAGGCCTGTGTCCCAGCAGTGGGAACATAGGCTTATTAAGCTGAGTACTTAATTGTAGCTACTACTATACATACAATCTTGTATTATTATTGGCAATATCTCGTCTTACTAGCTTCCTTTTTAACTCTATCGCCCTATTAAATTTTAACCAGATACCCGCTATCATTGTTATAAACTTCGTAAATACGGACTGCTAATGAATTATATGCTCAATTAAAAAGAGAAAACGGGCGCGGATTTTCTGGCTTGTTACCCTAATTTGTATCAGGAATCTGTTTCAAATTGCATTATTCTGTTTTTTGTTTAATTAATTGTTCACTGCTTCCGTTAAGGAGACAGAGGGTTTGTAATTCAAGGATGTCTTTCTTAGATTTAGATAATTTGAAACGGAGAAATTAATTTAAGGCTGTTAGCTTTTATATTAAGTCAATATAAATTAAATTAAATTAATTATTTCTTTTAAATAAAAAGTAGCAAAATAAACGGAGGAATACCCACAGAACAGATAAAGTTAATAAATACATTTTTCACAGAGTAATTCACAATAAATTAATTAGATTATATTATGTTAATTCGACTTAGCATTCGATATGGCCGTGAAATTAAAAATTTATTTTTAGTTTTTTTGCAAATTGTAGCTTTGTTTTACATTTTATGTTATTCAAAATGTTATTTTTCTTTCTTTCTATTATTATGACGTAAAACAGAGCTGCAACTAGTATAAAACGAAAGAAAATTTAAATTTCGCGGCAGTATTGGATGTTCCCCCTTAATTTCACTTTGATTTAATTTAATTTATATGTAATTAGGAAGTCTACATTATTGGTACGGTACCCGCAACTTAAAAAATTGCAAATCTTTAATTACCAAAATTACAGTAATTTTATCGATATGATCAATCGACCTTTTGGTCGCCGTAAAATATTTGAGAAACAAAATTGCTTTTACACGTGTGTGAGTGTACGTCCAGAGCAGAATTTGCGTTAGTGTGACAACCAATAGCAAACACGCGATCTAAGTGCATGTGGTTTATTTGTGTGCGTAATGCGCGTACGTATTGATCTCTTGCTTGTAGTGGAGAGTGAGAGTGGGAGACATGCGGCGACACGCGTTCTAATACAAATCAGGAACTATTTCCTTTCTATCCTCTTTTATCTGTTCTGTGGTTCTAATACAAATCAGGAACTATTTCCTTTCTATCCTCTTTTATCTGTTCTGTGGGAATACCATTAATCGGTATCATGTTTTTCAATCATTTTGGAGTCGTTATTGTAAATCTACATGACGAAATTTTGCTGTGTTATTAAGAAATGGTGTTTGTTTCTTGTATTTAGGTTTCTACAAACACTTTTACACGTCAATAATATTTTAAAAACTAGATGCCCGACTACACTGAGAAGAAACACCGAAACAAACTCAGAGGTGTTATGTCTATTGTAAAGCTTCAATAAGCTAGAACTAGAACTACTTCATCATCATCATCTGCCTAGCCTTTTCCCAACTATGTTGGGGTCGGCTTCCAGTCTAACCGGATGCAGCTGAATACCAGCATTTTACATGGAGCGACTGCCCATCTGACCTCCACAACCCAGTTACTGGGTAACACGATACCCCTTGGTAAGTGGTTGTCAGACTTTCGGGCTTCTGACGACCCGTAACGACTATCATAGATCCTCGAATGACAGCCGGGACCAACGGCTTAACGTACTTTCCGAGGCACGGAGGGATCTTGGTATGTAAAGATGGTCACCCAGCCACGGACTAACCGCGGCAAGCGTAGCTTAACCTGATCGGTCGACCCGTGCAACTGTTATTACTTAGCCACAAGCTCCCCTAAGACTAGAACTACTTATAAAGAGCTAAAGTGGCTAAAGTGGTCAATGGACAAATAGCCATACAGTTTTGATATTTGTGTAGGGATACCTCACTCGTATGTGCAAAAGGGCATCAAAATCTGACGCGGAAATTTTGAGAAATAAAATACTTTTACAATTTACGTACTTTTCTAGGGTATGTACCATAACCACTGTACACAGGAAAACGTTCGAGACTTTTAACTTTTTGAGTATTTGCTAACTGAAAAAATACAATTCTTACTTTTTATTTTTACGGTGCTAATCGATGAAGTTTCGTATTAGGAATAAAAGACCTTTCTAGACCAGTCTTCTAGACAACAAATATCAAAACCGTATCGCTATTGGTCCATAGACCATACAAAATCTATTTTATGAACTCTTTTATGAACATTTTTTTGTTTTTACACTTTATTAAGCTAGTCTCACTTTGACTCATCACAGACAGGTAACTTTTTCTGGCCCATTGGTCAGTTTCGAGTTACATACGGGTTAGTTCGTTCATTAGGAAGCACACGACTAGTTTGGTCATCCATAAGGCAAATTTCTGACGTCACAGGACCGATAGTCGTCTGGCTTTCATCCAAAAACCTTTAGCTATTGCTAACTCCTCTAAAGACACGAAGATGGATAGAGATAAAATGGCCTAATCGAAAATTACAAGGGGCAAGACGTGGACGGGCAGAACGAACATCCGAAAAATAGTTCGGCCTAATAGTCCCTATTTATCAGTCGGGCCCAGATATTCTGGCCAGATATTGGGTTGGCAACCAATTTTATTGGAGTAGGACGTATTTGTTAACTGTCTCGGTGGTGATATTTAGTGCGTGACTTCTATGTATATACTATTGCATTATCTAAAGTAGATATATTCTATTCTATTTTCCTCTATGGCAATGGTGCCGATGTCGACAATTCTGCCAATGTCAGATGTGATATGAGAAAACGTGCGGAGAAAACAAAAAAAAAACTTAAAATTCTAAATCATTAGTTCATTGTTAACACTTTGAATTTAATGTTAAAGTAGAATATGTAATAGCTGTGAAAGGAACTTTTGGCGCCTGAATGACATTGACAGGGGGACGTTATTGGTAAACATTTGTGAAATTGGCACATAATGTATGTGCCAATTTTGTATAGACAAAAAAGATGGCGGCGTTCGTTCCTATTTTGGCCACGTATCAAAAGATCCTTGTACAGCCTTTTTACAGTTATTTCATCTCAGACAGCAGCCACCTATACAGCACCCTTATTGCAACGACAATAAAGATCACAATGATTTTGACAGATCTGTCAATAACAGCAACCTTATTAGAATGAGAATAAAAATAATTGTGCTTTTGACAGTGAAGCAAAATTAGAGGTAAAATAACTGTGATAGGACTGTAGCGTTGAACACCTGTGGCCTGTGCATATAAATTGTTTACTGACATTTTTGACTACGTTTCACACAGAATATACATACAGACATATATCATATAGGGATACTGCACCGGCCATGGCCGTGAGCGTGATTGCACGAAAACAAATCAACAAATTAACATCGGAAGTTCAGCCCCTAATTACGTAGCACACTATCAATAACAATCTGAATCATTTCGAAGGATAGACATTGCTAATCCAATGCTTCATTATGTTCGACAAAATTGTCTGCTCAACAACGTAAATAACGTAATAAATGTTGCTGAACTGTCAAAATTAAAGCCATTCCTACCCCGCTGGTTTTGATTGGAACTGCGCGCGTCACATTTAAATTATACACTCGCGGCCTAACAAAACTGGTCGGTAGGAAAACCCTTTACCTATCAAAATAATGAAGCTTCATACTTTTTGAGTTTTTCGTGTGGTATAAGATTTTATTTATATAAAATCGTGTACCACACGCTCATGTCTAGCATCACGGATGTGAGACATGCCCCGCTAAATCCAGTTAGTTTAAGTGGAGGTTCTAATCGAGTTTGCAAGTGGAACAATTGTACATGTATAGTAAATACATATACGTTCACGGGATAATCACGTCGGTACACAACTGTTTAACGTTGGATTTGTTAGAAAAATAGGACATTTCGCTTCATAGGTTTGTAAACGTCCACCGCTGGTCTCTCACAACACAGTAATCGATGTTGAAACTTTTGATACTAGGTATTTTTATCGTGATGAATTGACAGGAATTTTTATCACTAAGTATAACAGTACTTTTGCTGTCAAACTGTGGCAAAAGAACCCACTTGGCCACTCGGCAATGTTAATACATTGGTCAAACATTAGCTAGATTGATTAGAACTCTAGATGCGCCGGAAGTATTTAAGAGTTCCTATTGTCTGTTAAGATACAGGTCTCCTGGTCTAAGAGACAGTATAACTATGCTCATCCTGTGTCTATGTATTAATTTGGAAAAATAAACATTATTATTTATTTATATAGTATTATTGTTTAGATTGAAAAGCAAGCAGGCATTGCTAAAGCAAGCAGGGGCAGGCAGGGGCAGGCAGGGGCTGAGGGGCTTGTGGCTAAGTAATAACAGCCGCACGGTTCAATCGAGCAGGTTACGCAAGCTACGCTTGCCGCAGTTGGTCCGTGGATGGGTGACCATTTTCACATACCAAGATCCCTCCGTGCCTTGGTCCCGGCTGTCATTCGTGGATCTTTGACAGTCGTTACGGGTCGTCAGTAGCCCGAAAGTCTGACAACCACTTACCCAGGGGTATCGTGTTACCCAGTAACTGGGTTGTGGAGGTCAGATAGGCAGTCGCTCCATGTAAAATACTGGTATTCAGCTGCATCCGGTTAGCCTGGAAGCCGACCCCAACATAGTTGGGAAAAGGCTAGGCAGATGATGATATTGTTTGGATTGAAAATACTTGGTCCATATAATACTAAACTACCGTAATAACTTATATTCATGATTATATTAGTAACCTTTTTTTATATTTTACTAGCGGAGCCCAGAATTATATTTTTCAGTAAAAGTTAGGTAACGTACTCTACGTAAAAAAACATGGCTTATGCATTAGCTGCTAACTGTGAGTGGTTTCTAAATTCGGTCCTCGTCTAGCACGACGACATTATCAAGCTATAAGTACGTTTCCAGTTTTAGCTGACCTCGCATTGTTTATTTAGGCTTTTGATATGAGAAGTCAGCTTATACTAGGAATGTATAGCTTGACATGTCGTCACGCGTACCTAGTTTTAAAATGTAACTCTTGCGTAATCTATACTACATAATAATAGATCTGAAGAGTTTGTTTGTTCGTTTGAACGTGCTAATCTCTGGAACTGCATGTCGGATTTGAAAAATTCTTTTTCCATTTGATAGCCCAATTTTCGAGGAAGAAAGTTGCAGGTGATGCGATGCGAAGGGGTGGGTCGAGAGAACAAGAAATTTCACGCAGACGAAGTCGCGGGCATAAGTTAGTACGTAATAAAAATATTCCGTATGGTTTCCAGAGTAGATTAAATTAATCCCTCCTTGTTAGAAGGATTCTCAAAAGCTTAATGGTATACATTTTAATGAGGATGGGTCGCACTCGCAAACTCCTAATGTGTTTTTATGTAACCTTACTGTGATCCGGTTACCTAGCGTAGCACCTGCATACATAATGTTGACAATATTTACTGTTTGTTTTGTGGTACTGAAAAGCATTCAACAAAAACCGTTAATTACTCAGAACAGGGGGGGGTCTACTCCGAAGTGGTATCGACCGAACGTTCGGCCGTTTCCTGCTACGAAGTTACTATTTGGTTTGGTCGGTCCCGATCCTACACTCCTACACTCTTTCGAATATTGACTATGGTCCCAACCCAACTGAGCCGATCCGAACTTTTTTCGCGTTTTTTCAATAATATTCGGTTCGGCCATGTGTCGGTCCGATCCGATCATTCGCACTTTGCACTTCGTAGTAGAGTCCCCCTGGGTTGTGGAAGTCAGATTGGCAGTCGCTAAATGTAAAATACTAGTATTCAACTACATCCGGTTAGACTAAAAGCCGACGCCAACATAGTTGGGAAAAGGCTGGGCAGATAATGATGATCTAGGTACATTTTTTGTAAATAACTTTCATTTGTTAATCTTTATTATTTGTTGTTATAGCGGCCATAGCAGTACACACTCTGTGTGAAGTGTCTACCTATAACGGTTCAAAAGATACAGCTCTGTGACTGACGGACGGACGTTGACACCCTTTGGGTACGAAACCCTAAAAACGAATATACAATATTTTAAAGACGCGTCAATAGCACGCAACATGATTTAAATATATTGTTAAAGGTACCAGGGTAACATAACATAACAGCGCCTTCATGTCATTTCAAGCGCCCGGGCGACGTTTTATGACCCATCAGGTTTGTACCGCTCCCGTCTGCAGATAAGTTATGGGTACACGGAGAATGATACTAACTTATATAGAAGACATTAGGGAACATATTGTCCCTTGGGAATTCTTTTAGAAAATAATAATAAACTATAGTTTATGTTCTATGAAAATAAACTGTTGTGAATTGGTTAGTTTTTGGGTGACAAACAGTAGGCGACCGACTTGATAATAAGTGGTCACCACGACCTATCGTATTCTAAAATATCTAAGGGACAATTCACGTAATTTTCACAGTCTGATATCAGTCTCAATCTGTACAATTTTCCTTCATTGTTGACAATATTTTGACATTGATTGTCGCTGAGATGAGATTGCGACTAGATTTTGAACGTTTTTGATTACGGGAATTGACCTTCCGGTATCGCAACTGCGTTGCAATACTAGTAATACTAAAGAAAAGATAAAGCAAAAATGTGTCATGGGCATGAGCCGCTAGTTTACAGTGCTTCTAGCAACTTTTGGCACTCGAATGACGTTGACAGGGGGGAGCTGGTGGTAAAAATATGTGCATCTGCGCGCTTAGTCTTTTCAATTTTCTGTATTGAATGTTCCGTAGCAAAGAGTTTGAAATAGAACTTAAAAATTAAAGTTGATAAAGAATTAAAAGCCTTGTCTCCTACAAAAGTATCAAGATTCAGTAAAATGATGATATTTTACCAAATTGACACGTCACCTTTTCTAGGAATATCGTCGTGCGTGACGCTCATCTATTTTTTTAATTACTTTTTTTGTATTAATAATAACCTTCCTGTTTCCTTATTTTTTGCGACTATAAATAACATTATAAACCTCAGTTAATTGGTCGGCATTGGGGGCACTGTCACACTTTGTTAAGCTTGCTTCTTGGCTCATAAAGTGTGGTCGCCACTCAACACTTCACCATTTTCCTTATTTGTTTTAATTAGAAAAAAATATTTGAAATAAAAGCTGCAGGCACGTTGTAAAAATAACTAGCATTGCTTTAGATTTTTTAAAGAAAATTGCACTTTTTCGTTGACTTAATTGAAGGTTGATTTAGATCTACAGTCAAGTTTTCGTTATTAAGAGTTTTTCATATATAAATGTAGATAATTATTATTATAACGTTCTTAAATTATAAATACCTAATACTTAAGTTATCTAAAACCGAAATTCAATAAATTGCTTAGCTAAAAATAAACGGTATAAAAAAGTTGGACAAATTATAACTAAAATGTATTTCTTCAGTTTCATCATAGTATTATAAACTTTTCTCACGATAACGGTATTTATAGAATTCCTCCTAAATATAAATAAGCTCAAACTTTATACGGATGAAAATACTCCTACATTATTTATATTTTATATCGTTGCGTTCCTGATTTCCGAGAAAAAATATAGCTGGGACTCAGTCCCCTGTACATACAAGAGTAGGGGACATGTACCTACCCCCCAAGTAGCACATTAGCGATGAATTAGGTCTTAAACAAGCGACATTACAGTCTACAGCTTTTATGCAGATGTACTAAAGGATAGGACGAGTCTTTAGACTGTATTAAGGAAAGATTATACACTATTAAACAGCATAGCTGACTAATGACTTTAAGATGGCGAAAAAGTATACTAAAAGCATTTAAGTAGAATTTGAAAATGATCTAGTCCAGCTTTTGGCTGCATGTGATACTACTGGCTGGTTTACAAGTCCAAAGCTTGTTAACGACTGCTTAATACGAAAAATTCACCTCTCTTGTAACGGTGCGGACTGCATTAAAGTATCGAATAATGCCACTGGCTTTTAATTGGTGTACACTAATTCTATTCTAATTCTACTTCATCGAGTATGTTAATGGCTGATTAAAAGTGGATATGTAGTCTCTACAAATGCCGTTACATTTATAAGAGAATCATTAATTCACCCTGAGTTGTAAATTGGAGTACGTGTACTCCATCCTAATGCCAATGCATAAAGTGTAGCTGACAGCTATTTTACAGGTTTCGGCGTTATTTAAGAGTAAATCTAGATTATTGGTGTTTAAATTACGTCAGATTTGATTTTTTTTTTGCATAACGTGTGACTTGTCTTCAAAAGTTACTACGTATATTTTAATACACTTTAAATAAAAAATGAACAACTTAAAACCATGGAATAAAAGAAAAAGAACTGGTGGAGTAAAAAGAAAACTGTCAAAAGAATACGCTAAGGCTTCTATGAACGAATTGCAAAGGAGCAGTGCTGATGCAGTTGATATTTACACGCCAGTGACGTTTACGCATAGTGAGGGTTCCGCACAAAAAGATTTTGATCAAAATATTGATGCTTATAATAATGATGCAGTTGATGTTTACAAGCCAGTGTCGTTTTCGTATAGTGAGGGTTCCGGACAAACAGACTGATCAAAATATTGATGTGTTAGCAAAAAATGCTTTAACTCATTTTATGTTTTTATATTGTGCCATTACAATTTGTTTAAGTGATAACTATAATCCATTATTACCACTGTCAGAAGAGCTGCTTCAATACTTTGTAGAGCATTACAAGGATGTCTAAGGTGCAGATTACGTGACCAGCAATGTGCATAATCTACTTCATGTCACTGATGAGGTTCAATTAAGATTTGGGTCACTTCCAACATTCAGTGGCTATCCTTTTGAAAATAAATTGCATTTGATTAAAATAATGTTGCAAAGTGGTAACAAACTACTTTCGCAGGCAGCAAAAAGACTCAGTGAATGTTGTGCTACTGATCGAAAAGATGAAAAGAAGTTTGAGATGCCTTTCGTTACCAAGGATAATAAAAGTTTCCCCAAAATTAATTTTCAGGATTTTATACTTACAGCGAGATCTAAAGATAAATATTTTATGACTAGTAATCGTGAAATCATTGAAGTCAAGTCGATTGATACAGAAAATGTAATTAGAGGCTACAAAATAACAGGTTTAATAGACATTTTTGACTACCCAGTAAAGTCATCACTTCACTCACAGTCACTTTTAACATATTTAAAGCAAAACGGCCTAACGCAGAACGTATTGAAGTGAAAATACACTTTCTGGATGTGAATTTTAAATTTATATGTATTGAACATAAAAACTACTTGTATTTCATACCCCTTTTGCATACTTTGTAATTAATTATGGAAATAGTTTTTTTGAAATACTATTATTTCAAGTAAAGTGTATGTAATTCTGCTGAGCCTTATACAATCTTAATAAGGATAATAAGAAAAATAAAAATCGTTTTATACATTTGTACGTACTGTTTTTTAATCAATATGAAATATAATTTATGGAAATACAACATAACTACGAACAAATGCTACTTTTCATAATCTGAATTATTTTTTAATCACAGCCAGAAAAATCTAATAAGTCTACATTTCCGATAATTTGATCTTGAATATCTGAGTTTGGTATAATATCGCTTTCGGGTTCTTGATTATTATTTTCAAAGATTTTCTCACCAATCGCTTCTTTAATTTCATCTCCGACGGTTTCCTTCACGTCTGCTGTTTTTGTTCGTTTGTTAATGTTACTTGAATCTTTGCGTGTGCGTTTTGTGGAAGTTCTTAGGTTTTTAATTTCTAATCTTTCCCTGAATTTTTCAACACTGTCTTGCAAAACTTTTTCAACGATTTAGATTATTTTAAACTGCATTATTGTTCCTGAAAACAATATTAATGTAATTAGCAAAGTACCTGTAGTGTATTTACTGTATTTCCAAAGAGCTGTTGAGCGAGCCAAGCCGTCTCTTAATGTGTTACTTAAAAAACTTAAATCATATCTTTTGGGCCTGCAAAGGTATTTCGAAGGCTAAACATTGTACATAATGAAATGGTTTTCTGTCGAGATTTCTTTATCCCTGAAAACCTATTGTATGCTCTCTCTTTACACCAATACACAGTAAGAAAGCTAATTAAAAGCCTTTGTCCAGCCAGCATAATGCTATAAGCTGGTACATAGACTTGGCAACACCACTGTTACAGTAAATAACTTTTCAAAAGCATTTATGGAGAATTTGTGCTGGTTATCAATGGACACCATTTTAGCATTACAAAAACGATTTGTTACTAAATATCCAGATGATTTTTTTATAGATTTTAAGGATATTTGATAGCTTTTAATTCAAACAATATCTTTTCCACTTATTTCCTAATGGGACACAACAAGTTAGAAAGCAATAATTTGAGTGATAAATTTATTAAGTATTCGTACATCATTTATCTTGTAAAATATTTTCGTTAAAGCGATATTATTCTGATGGCGCGTGAAAGATTTGATGTAATTACCTATACACATTTACAGTAAAATGGTACTCGCAACTCAATTTACATACAAGGACACTGAAAATCAACGTGAAAACTATTAAAAATATCTTACCTTAAATATTGTCCGCCCGCCCACTTTACAAATAATAACTGTCGTCTGTCACAAATACACAAAATAAATATAAAAAAAAAAATTTTGTTTATTTATATTTTAATAAAAGCTGTTGCCAAGCCTCAAAACATCTAAAAGCTGTTAAAGAGAATTAAAGAAGCTGAATCCTAGGCTGCAATGACTGGTGTATAGCTGTATAAGCCAATGTACAGGCCTTGTACAGCAGTTTCAATGATTATACTGCCGTTAACCAGCCACTGTAATGCTCAAGGCTGGTTAATTTGGGGCCCAAATTGGAATTACAAAGGTTGCGTAGCTAACTACACAGCCCTTATGCAGGAAACTAAAACAGACTTGAGTAGTCACAAATTCTATAATCAAGTCACTGTGCGGCTGTCATGTGCTACTTGGGCCTGGTCTCACCTGTCGCAAGCTCGTAAAATAAATCACTACGGAGTGCCTTTATATCACCAAACGTACACTATTGGCACAATTGAGAAGAGAAATAAAGCCACAGAAAGAAATAAAGAAAATAAATAAATTTATTTAGCACATACTAAAAAGCACACAATACAATATACATGCATCAGATAAAAAAATCGAAAAGCGAACATAACGTCGATAAGCCTTTTTCTTTACGTAAGTGGTATTTCCTTAGTGTCTTGGGTTTTTTTTTTGCAATACCTAAGTATTTTTTAGTTTTGTATTTTTGTCTGTTGACGGCGTTATTTGCTAACACACAAAAACCTTAGCTAATCTTCTGTTCAAAAGGGAAAATCATCACGTAATAGAATTCTCATCCCTTGCGGAAGCTGAGATGTTCATGAATAGCATCCGCTACAGTTCATCGGCATCTCCAAAATAGGGTAGTTGTACCGTCCGCAGCGGTGACGTCATTGTTCGTCACTGGCTCCAAGTTTGCGCCGGTAAGATAAGTAAACAGTTTCCCCGCTATCTATCCGTCGACAGCACCTCGTTTGTCTCACCTAGTGCAGGTAAGATTGACGTTTGGCGAACCTAGTTTCCACAGTTACCCTTTCACCCGTGTGTGGTGTGCTTTTCCAAGTTTATTTTATTACCTACAGCCAAAAATAACTGAAGGCCAGAAAGACGGAAGGAAACGTAAATGTAAAAGTTAATGTTTGGTTTTTTACCCTGTTCGAGTATCATTTTCACCGTTCAACCTCAAACCATGTCAGGCCTATCGGATATAAAGATATGATACGGCTGTTAGTCGTACGTGCCAATCGTTCAAGTTGCGCTGAATCAGGCCATAAAATAGGCGCCGGCGTCGTAGAGCAAATATCTCAAAATCATTCAAACAACCAACGCCGGGCGAGCGCACATGTAGTTTTATTTTATTATACGTTAGTGCCAATAAATTTGGGGCGAAGGGTTAAGAGTTGTGTCAGAATGGGTAAGGCGTCAAATCAGTCATATTGATTTTTATTGGAAAGTACGTGTTGTTTTTGCCCGAATGTTTCACCAGCGTGTGTGAAATATGTTTTAGTGAAGTGAGCGTGGAGTGAGCTGTCATTCCAACTAATGCTATGGATTGACACTATTGACAGCTCACTCTAAGCTCACTTCACTTAAATTTTCACGGTGAGGTTTTTACAGAATCGATCGGCAGTACCGGTCCCCAAGGAAAGAAACAATAATGTCGTACACAGTATACATTTTGACTGCGTAGGATTACACTTTTCCATGAAACAGTTATTTTTTTTTTTTAATTTGCTGAATTCATGTGTATAGTTTGCGCGTCGATGTCCCGCCCTGCCACACTGTATAACAGTTAAATGAATTTTCTCGTTACAAAAAAAAAATAACAGAATACCAATACTAGTAATACTACCTACTACATATACTACGAATATAGTTACAATAATTATTTAAAATCTTGGAAACAAAATAAAGTCTGGTGAATCGACATTCTCGATCCTAAATCGGAGCAAAGGCAGAATGTATTATACGGGATGTTTTATGATTCTAACATGTCCATAGATAGGTATCAAAAGAGGCATAAAATGGATTGAAATCGCTCATAAAAGTCACTTATTTTTATGATAAGCTCACTCTTTCTGTACTCGATAGTCAGCACAAATTTTAATTGATCCTAACTGTTGTTTAACGATCGGAATATGGCGTGATAACCACTATAAAAAGTATATCGATTGCATGTCACTTTACGTTTTTTTTTTTATTTTATTTTACTAGTTTATAAAATACTCTTGTCTTAAAAACTATGCCCCGTAAAACTGTTTTCACGTTTTGTCTGTGGGAACGGAACAAACAATATTACGAATAAGGTTTATTAGAGCGGACATTTAATTTTCCCTTATTAACTTATAAAGTAACTAACGATAATCTTATCTTATATATATGGAAAGTAAATAAAGGAAAAATCTTGTACCTTATAGTACTACTTAATTACTATATAAATATGTATCATATAATATTACTTAATTACTCATCTGTTCTCCCTCAATAATCTTCAAACCACTTTCCTAAGAACATCGCCTACAAACTCTCGAAGAAGAACAGCTTAAGTAATTTGACAAATTTACCTTTTAGTTTCTAACTTCTTATATCAGCAGGCATTTGGTTGAGCAGGTATGGTACTCTTTTATCAAGCATGTAACCTTCTTAGGCCCTTTGTACACGGCAGTTTCGTTACGGTACGGTGTATATGAACCACGTCGTAGAAAAAACGTGTCCGTGTACAAGCTTCAATAGTGATCCATACAGGTTTGAATTAATCCTAGTTCGGGTGGGTCACTACCTAACACTCGAATTCCGAACCATCATTACTTGCCTGTAATAAAAAAAATATTTTAGTTGTAGTTTATTTTTAGGCACTATAATTGTATGGGTAATTTGCCACTCTTGTAAATGTACACCTTTTGTTAACGTTTTTATTAAATAAATTATTATATTATTTAAAAAAAATATATTGTATCATTAAAATACAACATTGGCGACCGTGTCTACACACGGCGAATAAATCGTAGTTTTTCACGGCAAGAAAAACATGTGAGACAAAGGGCCTTAGGATTGCGTATATTCTGCGTTGACTGGAATCGAAACCGATCGCTTCATGAGATGCTCAAAGAAAGTACTCACTTTCAGGCTATCATCGAATGTTTATGATAGGACTGTGTGATAAATCCTAACAAAAAAATTGGAATATCATAAAGCATAATCAGCCTATAATGTTACGACTGCTGGGACACAGGCCTGTGAGAGGGAGTGGGCCATAAACCACCATTTTGGCCCCGTGCGGGTTTGCTGATGTCACATGTCTTTGATTTTTTGGTTTTAGGACATGCCGGTTCAAATCGTAATAAATCTTGTACCAAATCGTGAAAATATGCTTTAGAGGACGATGAGCATACCTAATAAAGGCAATTCGTTGTACGGACGCCAGCACATCAAGTTACTACAATCTGTCAAATTTCTTTAATAGATTTTCAACTTTATCGCTAAAGCATTAAGGTTCAAGGTTGATTGGGAAAATTTGACAGTTTCGGGTAGCTTGACCTGCTGGCGTCTGTACCTAGTTAACCCATGGATTGCGTATCTAAATTCTGCTTGGACTCGAATCGAAATCCATCCCTACATAAGGTGCACAAAGAAAGCTCTGGCTTTTGGGCTAACAACGAATGTTTATGATAGGGCTATGCGATAACATCTGAAGGAAAAACCGCGTCCGAATATCTTGCACCAAATCGTGAATATTCAAAGTTAAGTTGCTTTGTGGCTGTCTGTGTGACCGCGTTGTTAACTACGTAACGTATTTCGACGGGGTCTTCACCATCATTTAGAGAATTTATTCCTAAAGGATTATGTAAGTACATAATAATCCCCCCTGAACGATATCGGTCACGGTGGCCATCGGAGATTAACCAGGTTCGCAGGAGATATTATAGTGCACAAGTGTGTGCGCACACAGGTGCACTCTCTGTTCCTTTACTCTCATAGTTCGATGGGTCGGTAATCAGCAACGACTTGGGGAGAAATCATGCGCAGGACCTTACGGGCTTTACGTGCTTTCCGAGGCACGGGGGGGGGGGGGTATCACACCGCCAACTTCCAAACTCCGGGTTGCTACTGAGAAATTCCAATAACGGAAAAAAATAATAATAATGGAAAAATCCAATAACACTTAGCCCGACCTGGGAATCAAACCCAGGACCCCATGCACAGCAGTCGCGCTTGCGACCACGACACCAACGGGGTAGTACAAAATACATTAACAGTAGACTTACGTATAATAAAGAAATCAGGAAGTTTAGTAAAAAAAAACTGAATGTTCAATAAAAAACAGTGCAAAGCAGGGGCGGGTCGCTAATATTATGTAAGTTGTAGGTAGAGGAAGATGAGTATAATAGTTCGATCCCAAGAGGATCCATTTTTCTTACAAACTTTGCTTAAGTTAAACATTTGCCAACGTTACAGAACTACTGCTTGCTATCGTAACGCGCTTAATTTCCGGCGCGGTCGACCAGATTGTGTTGCGCGATCGTCGAACTGGAAATCAATCCTACAGAATTTCCTCTCGCGAATTTTTACTAGACTTGCGCCGAGGCTAAATAATTCTTCAGATTTTATACTCTAGGGCTCTCAGCTGTTTCTTTAAGCTAGGCATTTTGAAATAAGCCAGGTAGATGATTAATTTAAACAAAACTAGCTGTGACTACAGCTGGCTATTTAGTTTTATGTACGGTCACCAAAGGATATAAGTAACAGGGTCGTCGGATATCGTTGAAGTTTAGTACGAAACCAATGGATGTATTTTTTTTAATAAAATGTAATTTAATTAATAGAAAACAAACAATTCATTTATCAAATTAAATAGCATTCGAAAACATCCATCGGTTTCATACTTAACTTCAACTATATCTGCCGATCCTGGTTACTTATCTCTTTTGGTGACTCCACCTTACGTTTAAATAACGAAATATTTAAAACCTAACCAGAAAATATAACAACAAGCTTATTAACAAGCTTAAAAACAAGCTTATTCAATATTTCATTTGAACGAAAATGAATTGGTCAGCCATCTTTGGGGGTCCGCCATATTGGATTTGGAATGATGCTACTTATACTTAGTTTACCATGCATTCTTATCCAAACCAAATATGAATGCAAAATTCTTCTCAACCGGTTGGGATCAGTTACAAGATTAGACCCATACATACTAACTAACTAAAATATAAAAGCTTGTAAAAATATGAGGCCCATATCAACGAAACAAAAAGTTTTTTGAGTTAGTTACAGGCACACTAACGGAAATAGTGATGTTACCCGTTTAGTATGTAAAGATATTCAATATCCATCCTCCATCCATAGGTACTTACTAATATCGAAAGTAAGTAACTATATTTGCCTGTTACATTTTCATGCCTCAACGGATCTCCATGACATTTGGCACACAGGTAGACCATCACCTGGTTTAGGAGATACGATACTTTTTATCTCGTTTTTTTCCCTTTTTATCCCCGTCTGTTCAAGGTCCTTCCAAAATGGCCCTGCCCAATAATAATATAATGTTTGGACTGTAAAAGAGACCATGACCTCTGAGTTTATTTCGGCATTTCTTTTCAGGGATCAGTCAGACAGGTAATGCTAGCGCCATCTAGTTTTTAAAATAATGATCACTAAAATATTAACGTAACTGTAAAAGTGTTTTAAAAGATCTACTTACATATTTAAACATTTCATTTCGTAAGTAGGCTGCCCTGGGGATTATTTTCGACCCTGACGGAGGCGAAGCCGCGGGCAAAAACTGGTCGTTACGATTTTTAGAATTTCAGGTATAAATTATGCAAGAGCCTTCCCATACATTGAAAACGAGTAATTTCCTTTGAATCTCATCAAGTGGGGTTGCGACGAAACTTGGCAAATTCTTCACAAATTATGACCCCAACTTTACAATCAAAGGAATCCGAATAAATTACGGATACCCTTAATTTCGTTAGAAATACTTAATGCTCAAAGATAATAATTACAGGCTATCCCATTTGGGATGGTTTTGGTGCTTCTGGAAATAATTAAATTAGATAAGCAAAGTAAACGAGTTTGGCATAAGCCGGCCCCTAAAGATTAGTTAGAAGTGATGATGGTGACATAACATCACACCTGTATTCCCCGAAGCGAATCAGAGGGGGTTAGGCAGAGTTGTACCTATAAAAAAAAAGAATTAGAAATATAAGTTTCCCACAAAAGTGCAAAACCTACGCTGTCAAAATCTGGAACAGCATTTTTTTTTTTTAATAACTTGCAATTTTTAACGCATGAAGGTTCAGAATCATGTACTGAATCCATGGTAACAGGATGTGCGTCGATCTCCCTGCCACCCTGTATACCCGGTTTCCTCACGTTTTCCTTCGCCGTTTTGAGAGTAGCGGTAATGAAATAATTTACACAAAGTAAAGCGCCTGTCTGGGCTCCAACCTACGACCCAGGGCCGTTTCCACTTAGCCACTACTGCTTAACTTACGGAGTCAACCCATATTTTAAGAATATATAACAATAAACAAAAGTTAACAACCACCCCTGCAACAGACATATCTTTAAACCATCCTATTTGTACAGTTATTTCAATAACAGCTAGTTTCCCAGAACATTCAACAGTGCGTTAATCCTCACCACCACAGATCCACTAACAACAAAGTTCTCGACCGCCTTGGTTGCGAATACCGCATAGATTTCCAAACTACCGCGTGGATTTTCAAACGTTCCACAACTCCTTAGAACGTTTTTCACAAAGTTTCTAAAGCAGTTTACAAGTTACAAGGGTGTTTTAATTATATTCAATGCTTCCGCCATTGCAGTTCCACTTCAGGAGTTTTCTTTTTCATTGGAGCTTTCACAGATTCTTTGACCGTATCTTTAAGTATGTAGAGTGAAGTAATTGAACTCTTTTTACAAAACATCGGTGAAGTAATTGAATTCTTTTTACAAGACATCTACTTTATATTATTATTACTAATAGCCGATTTCTATAATATACGGGCCATTATTTGTTAAATTTAAGACTCGTATCTTTACCAATAATGAAGCAAAGACCTAATAGCTTTGCATAGTAGACCCTCCCAAATGGAAGCAGCTATCACAGGTACAGACGCCAGCACATCAAGCTACTACAATCTGTCAAATTTCTTTAATAGATTTTCCACTTTATCGCTAAAGCATTAAGATTCAAGGTTGATTGGGAAAATTTGACAGTTTCGGGTAGCTTGACCTGCTGGCGTCCGTACAATTAGCTTACGAATCTATTTATATGCCCAATTTTGGAATAAAAAGGCTACCATTTCTAAGCAAAACGATTCGTTTTTGTTTATAGAATCCGAGCATTAGTTTAAGTAAAGTCAAAAATGGAACTGAACTTAAACCGTTCTAGTTTAAATGTAGTTCAAAACAAACTCCTGTTTTGCAACTAGAATGTTCATGCACCGAAGTTTTGGTCCCAGTCTATTGCCAAACCATATTAACGTATTAATATAGAAATACGGTAACCGTTAACAATTTAAATACATATATAACTAAATCAGTATAACAATATTTCACCAAAAACAACAACCAAAACACTTCAACAACGTACAGATTTACTGTCGTCACTGGATATAAAGGACTTGTCTTAATATACCAATCCGGCGTCCGGCGCCACTCCGTCGCGACGACGGGAACCCTCGCAGTCTACTTGGCGCCATCCGAAGATGGCACAGCCACTATAAACATCTGCGAGTCTGCTACACGTCAACAAGGGGTCACTAAACCCATGTGACCTCCGAATTGGCACACCGCTTATATAACTGAAATAATGTACAAGACAAGACTTTGTAGCTTCGCGTAATATATTTTTATTGTTTTCATAGTAATTTAACTGCGAAGTAGAGCATCTTACTCGCTATTTTGATGTATATGAGTAGAGCAACTTCTTATTGTTGTTTTTAACAACTTTGTGTACCTACGTATTGCCCCTTGCTTAGTAAGCTGATAATAGGGTAAGTAGCCTAAATTATGTTTATAGAAAACCCTAAAGCTGGTTGTTTGCTGAAATAATTAAAAAATAAGTTTATTTTTATTTTATATTAACCTGTTTCGTCCCGCTCCTGGGCAAGGTCTCCCCCATAATAAGTTTAGTTTTTGATTTCATAAGCAACAGGTTTTAACAAATACTTTTTAGAGGTCTTCTTTTAAGTATAGAGATACCTGTAACAGAAGACCTCCCTCTTCCATGTCTATGTGTCCACATACAAAGCCCGTTAATGACAGAATCAATAACAAAAATTAGTTACAATAAGAAAAAATAAACTAGAGAATTTACATAAATAATTAGTTTAGGTACTTGAAATCGTAATCCCAGATAATTTACATTTCACACCCACTTATACTTAAGAACAGCAGAAAAAAAATGATTGCAATAGAATTTGAATCCTGCTGTGTATGTCATTGAGTTTTTAATCCCCCATACTTCGCCATTCATCTTTGCCTGCTGCCATTTCCGGCCAATCAGTCAAGAAAAGAGTCTAGGCCATCGCTCTAGTGTCATTGCTTAAAAATTACAAATCTCCTTGACAAAAATATGAATGTTATCGTTTCAAGAAGAAACAACTTATAAAGTTTTCACCGGCTTTTGAGGGTAGCTCCAGTTATTCTACAATAAAGTTCTGTTTCAATTTGTCAAGCTTTTTCTTAACTTGTTCTACGACAAACAACGTCCTCCGCTGGCACAATCTGCAGACTACTTTACAAGTCTTCAATTTAATCCGGCTAAGTTGTGAAGGAAGCGAATTGTCAATTTGATGGCAAATAAACCACATTATATTCACCTTATTAAAATTACGTAAAATGCTAATAATGAGTTATATTTTGATTTATATAATATTATGACATTAATGGAAAAGATCTCCCGGATCTATAGTAACAATGGGAGTCCCACAGAGCTCAATTCTTGGTCCTTTCTTGTTTTTTATTTATATAAATGATTTGCCCGACCCCATAAAGGATAATTATGAAATAGTGTTGTTTGCAGATGACACTTCACTTTTGATTAAACTTAAACGGCAGCAGCAGGTTACTGAAGATGTAAATAGCGCGATCTCTAAAGTAGTCCACTGGTTCAATGTTAATAATTTACTTTTAAACGTGAAAAAAACCAAATGCATTAAGATTACGCTACCTCACGTTACGCAGGTGAAAACTAATGTGTTGATAAGGGGCGAAGAATTGAATCCTGAAGACAGCACAGTATTCTTCGGCATAACTTTAGATGCTAAGCTTCAGTGGGTCCACATATAGATAAATTGTCAAAAAAGCTAAGTAGCGCAGCATACGCTGTTAGAAAAATTCGTAATTTAACTGATATAGAGACAACCCGTTTAGTGTACTTTAGCTATTTTCATAGTGTAATGTCGTACGGTATTCTATTTTAGGGAAATGCCGCTGATATTCAGACTATCTTTGTTTTGCGGAAGCGAGCTGTTCGATCAATTTATAAATTAAGTCCGAGACACTCGCTCAGAGACAAATTTAAAGAGATATATATATGACTGTGCCTTCTCAATATATTTATAAAAATCTTTTATATGCCCATAAAAATATAAAATTGTTTAAAAAATACAATGATATCCATGATATAAATACTAGGAATAAACAGAAATTTGTTGTACCTACAACAAGGCTCAAGAAAATAGGTGGCTTGTTCAGATGCAATGTATACGCTTTTATAATAAAGTTCCAAGCCCCGTTATAGATCTAAGCCTTAATAAATTCAAATCATTCATTAAACGTAAGTTGTGCCAGAAAGCCTTTTATACCGCTTTTTTTTTTTCTGGTGGGAAATCATCAAATGACCCCTCCCGCCCTGGATGGAGCGGAAGGGAGTGTCAGACTCTTACTGACTAAAACCCACCCATGTTCCTTCCTTCGCCCTTTATGTTCCGGGGTAGCGGTAACCCTTTTGGACAATCCCGCTGACCCGGCAGGCTTCGGCCCTAAGGGGCCCCTCGGATTATGCTGACATCTCTTTGAGGCGCGCGTGGAACACTTACGCGCCGTCCGGCACGGGCCTGGTCCTGATCGGGCGGTGAGCTACCCATTGCTCTCCGCCCGCAGGCCCGCGCCTACGGTGGCCGGTAGTCGTCACGCGACTCCTGACGCCCGGAGCGTCTCCCGCGGCGGCTGGGACGGGAGGCTCTCTCCCTCATCCGTCCCGCCATTGCGACAGTCGCTCTTTCCATGTCGCAAGCCTTTTATACCGCTAAGGATTATATCGAGGACAAAAAGGCTTGGGATTGAGCCGTTTCCAATTTTTACATATTTAATGTTTTTTTTTTCCGTTTTGTTGTTGTTGTTTTTTTTTATATACACTTTGACATTAATGAATTTTATATATACAATGACATTTGCTTACTTTGTAAAGTATTCTATTATTTAATTATTGTGAATGTGAAGACTATATGGGTCATTTTATTTATATTATTTTTTATTTTTCTCTCGGTGATGTTAGTTTTTGTCATAGTCTAGCAGTTTGAGTAATTCATGTGGCCTACCTAAATGTACTTTCTTTTGTATTGTTCGTCGTATCGTTGAGCTCCTTAAGTTTTGAGTTAAGCTGCACGATTTCTGACAAATGCGTGTACTGACTGGACAGGTCCTCTCAATCTGTGTGTTCTTTCCTCAAAAGACCATCTCAGACATCGATCTACATGGTTTTCATATGATCTGACCAAGATTATGTCTGGACTTTAAAAGAGACTGTGACCTTTGAGTTTGTTTCGGCCTTTCTTCTCAGACTAGTCAGATAGGAAACGCCGACCTCATCCAGTTTTAAAATATGATTGACGTGTAAAAGTGTTTTTACAAACCTACTTACAAAATAAAATCATTTATCATTTATCAACCACGAATCAATGTTCCTACTGCTGGGACACAGGCCTCCTCTCTGTGAGAGGGAGTGGGCCTTAATCTGACACGCGGGCCCAGTGCGGGTTGGTGGATGTCACATGTTGTCGAATTTTTGGTTCTAGATGTCGGTAAATGTCGGTTTGCTCACGATATTTTCCTTTCCCGTTTTTAGAGCAGTGCGCAGTGGTGATGAAATAATGTACACAAAGTAAAGCGCCTGTTTTTAGATGTACAGTTCAGGAAATTAATTGATAGGCAATTGATACCCTACGCCAATTTTATTATGTCGTAATTAAATACAACTGTCATAGAACGACAGCTGTGATTTGAATATACGGACAATTTAGGTAGGTAAGTTGCAATGTAGTTACTTTGCTTAATAATAAATTTCATAAATTTCCCTGGCTTTACGTAATTATGAAAGAAAGAAAGAAAGAAAAGGTATTTATTGCGACTCGTACAGGAAGATCACAAACTAAACTAAACACAGATAAATGAAGAATGAATGAATGATGATGAATGTATCTATAGAGACAAAGCAGCAACCGAATCGCGTAACACACTCACACATTGCAATAGCTTTTGACTTTTGACACTTAAGTGTCCATTCAAACGTACTAAAGGAAAATTGTCTTCTCGACAACTACCCACTTAAATGAACGCAGTGGATTTTGTTGAATTGTCAAAAGGATTTCTCCTTACAGTCCACTAAAACCCGTCAGTAGAGCGATTAATCCTAGCATTTCAAAGACGGGATTTCCCATTCTAAAGATTCTACCATAAAATCGCAGTCCAACCATTTTCATTCTTTATAAAATAAGTGCTGACAAAGAAAGTTTTTTTGATTTCGTATCAAACCAAAAAGATATAAGCAAATGTTTGATATCTATTTTTTTGTTCAAACAATAATCTTCTCGGGACTAAATCGACGTGAGCAAATTTGCTTAATCCCTCCCCTAAGGGTACCTTATTTATTCAATTAATGTGGGACTCCAAGGTAAACATCCTGGAAAAGATTCAGTCCTTTTTAATGTACCTATCTAAGTATATTCTAAGTATAACATGAATTAAGTACCCTCCTTTACATCCTACAGAGCAAAATTCAGAAATATTTATACATTAACGATATTTATATTTTGAAAAATTGTTTTACAGAGAGTTATGACCATTTTTTGCTTTTCATTTAATTACCTACTGGATAAAATTTGAATTCTTAGGGCTGATTTTTCTATCGCCAGAAAATTTTTATTCGAAGAATAAAATTGACGTTTGTCAGTTTTTGTAGGTAATAACTGTGTAGGTAAATTTAAAAAAAAAACCTGGTATAAAGTTATCAGATGACTGAAAAATCAGCCCTAAATAAACTAAGGAACTATTAAAATAAAAATATAATATCCTAACCTAACTGTGATTAGTTTAGTTTGTGATCTACCTATTTATATAAATAAAATCAATTATCATGTTACGCGATCAGCACATCTAAACCATTCAAGAGCTGTCAGTGTCATCTTTGTTGTGGATTTAATAACACTGACAGCTCTTCAACGCATTTTAGATAATAACCAGTATAAGCTGAGTTCTGATTGTAAGAAAATCCATATACAATGCGAGGTCAGCTAAAACTAGAAATATATAGCTTTATGTGTCGCCGTGTGCACCTACAAAATACTGACTTTGAATACTTTGAATATATGCGATAAATGCTCCCACATTTTCACAAGTACGTACTTGTACATCGTGGAGTAGACAAGGCTATTGTTATTAATATTAATAGAACCTTTTCTATTTAAAGAGCTCCTCCTCAATATTTCTCATCAATCTTGTTGCTTACTCGACGGATTTCTTAGAATAAACTGTTAATAAATTGGAAATCAGAAAATTGGCCTTTCTTTGCGTAATGAGAGTGTTCTTTAATTGTTTTATTATTAAAAATATTAGGAAATACCTACTTTGTACTTTGAATTAAAAAATATAAAAATATAGATGATAGATGTAGACAGTCAGCAAGGACTTTAGAAGGACGAGACCCCTTATAATAATTAGAAACCTTTCGACGTATAGCTAGAAAAGCTTTTATTAAGGTTTAAAATGATAATCTAGTTCTGAATATTAAATAACTAGTTTTTGCCCGCAACTTCGTTCTACACGACGTCGTCGCGTAAAATTTCTTGTTCCCCCGACCCATCCTGTCGTATCGCATCGCCTGCCCTCGCTATTAGTTCATTTTCTCGTTCTTTTTTACTTTTCTTATATTTGCTCGACTCACAAGAGTCTCCCCAAGAACCCTTCCTTCAAGAGACCTTCCTCAAGAATTCCAATAATATTTTTTCAAATTCGACTGGTAGTTCCAGATATTAGCGCGTTCAAACAAACTCTTTAGCTTTGTTATGAGTATAGATATTAACAGAAATTACACCAGATGACAAACCAGACTAGGCGAACAACCAGATGCTAAAAGCATTCAATTTCTATTTCTACATTTAATAAATCTAATCTTAATTGGCATTTGTACTTCACAGATACAAATGGGGCTCTCTAATATTATAATCTCTGTCAATAAGCTGTCAATTGAGAAATTAATGTGCCATATGCCACAAATTACAGAACGCGGCATGCAGTCCGATGTTCTAACAGTATGTTCATTTGGCTTGTTATGCGATTCGCACACGAATTTACTCGCCCGAAATGGGCGAATCGCCAATTAGAAATAATATTATTTGGGGCGAGTCGACAACTCCAGAAATATGAATTAGGCAATTGGCACATTTTGAATTGTATGCACTGAAGTTAAGAAAAATGACTCCTTTTATAATATAACTCTTATCACTCCTGTGCGCTAGTGTCCTTTTTTAAACTTGATTGCAATATGTGCCAATTACCTAATAGATATTTTTGGAGTTGTCGACTCGCCCACAAATAAATGAAGTTTCGGGCGAGTAAATTCGTGCGAATCGACTTATAAGCCAGTACTAACAGTATGCTATTTGTAAAGCTACACAGTTACACCCGGTCACGGCGGATAATAGCGGGTTACTGATTAAATCTGCATGAAAAATCGAGCTTTGTCCGATACTCGGGTAGCTGTGGCATCCGGGCTGAATGAAACATAAGTATGCTGATTCCGTCATCATCGATATGTCGTTCCTCTTTTGTTTGTTTCAATAGCTACGACTTTTAGATTTCCGGGGTTTTTCCCTTTGGGAGTAACTATCAGAAGGCCAATTGTCGTACATAAAACTTTCAAATTCAAGTCGCAATCTCATCTCAGCGACCATCAATGTCAAGTATTTGTCAAAAATATAGGGAAACTGATTATATTTTTGACAGATTAGAATGCAAATGTTCTTAAAAATACGGGAATAGCTCTATGTGTAGCTTAAAATACAAGTCGTGTTATAAGTTTCTCTTTGTATGAAACACTAGCTTCGTCCCACCGCTATCGGAAATAATGCGGGTGAAACCGCGGGGCGCTGCTAGTATGATAAAAAAAATAATTTTCTTATTTCGAAGCCAATCTAAATAATATTTACCAGTCGGTCGGAGGCCATGGCCACCCAGGAATAACATGTTGTATTACAGTATACAATTAACCTTAATCTACGTCTGGAAGTTCGAGGCCTCTAAAGAAAATATCGAAGCGAATAGTCGTCCTCGAAATCTTCAATTTTATTGCACGAAAAATCCGTACTTGAAAATGTAACAAGGTCTCGAAAACTAGACAAAAGGAGAGCAAGTATCAAGCGTTTAAACGAGAGACATTGGAGGGACGCATGAACAATAGGACCCGCATTCTGACGACACGACATTTCGTGTCTACGACCACTGTTCTAACTCCTATAAAGTTATGAGACCCTAGTCATTGCCTCCGGCCGTGTTTATAGTTTGATATAAGAAAATCTGAATATAAATGAGTATGTAAAACAGATAAACATAAAACTTTATCCACGATAAAAGCGAATTTTGCGTTGTAATTGAAAAACGTGTCGGTATAGTAATGTTGGCTGTAAATTATAAAGGTTTTAGTCATTAACTAGCAGCGCCTCGCGGTTTCACCCGCATAAGTTTCGATGCCGTAAGAATATCGGGACAAAAAGTATCCTATGTGTTTACCCTAGTTATAAACTATCCGTGTGCCAAACATCTAAATCCGTTCAGTAGTTTTTGCGTTTTAACGCAAAAAGTTAAACACGAAAGTTTGTATCGATGGATGGATCCATCCATCCATCCATACAAACTTTCGCGTTTATAGTATTATATAGTAGGATTAATAATTAGGATTAACGTTGTTTCAGTACGATGATCTGTTTTGTTCGGATAACAGGCTGAAATAATGATACTGAATAACTATTAAAGTATTCGAAAGGAGACTGCGCAAAAGTGTTCTATGGACCAATAGCGACACGGCGGACATAATTTTATGTAGGGATACTTCATCTTTATCCTTGAGCAAAGTGGCATCGAAATCTGACCCATTTTTTAGAAAAGTACACTTTGACTCATTTCTTACCATATATTATTATACAGGGTGGATATTCGGACGGGTGATAAGGACAGGTAGGTACTTTTACCGTTGTCAATGCGCCGTGCCCTCGAAAATCCTATTAATTGTAAAGGCATTTTTCTCAAAAGTGCCAGGTCAGATTTTGATACCTCTTTGCCAAAGGGTAAAGATGAGGTATTCTTACACAAATAACAAAACCGCTATTGACACATAGACAACTCCCCATACAGAATAGCCCAGTCTCCTTTGTCTACACCTACCGATTCACGGAATATTTGATACACTGCACGTAACCAAATTTCACACACGATATAAATATTTGAAATGAAGGTAGATAAAAGCTCTTTACAAACAATATACCAGACGTGGAATATTGATAGGTGTAGCGTGACTGTGTAGTATTCGCGACGCTCTCCCGCTCTCCTTTTAGTCATGTGTATTGGATTTGAATTTACGATCAGCTTGCTACTAAAAGCTACATTTAGTTTTCTTGCTATCTTATCAGATATATCCCTTGACTATTGTTGTTTATGATGTCGTTGTTAACGACTTATATGACCCTGCAACCGCTGTGTTCGAATAGTTACCACGTTACGCCTTGTTCGCATTTTATTGTCCGCAAAGAGCATTTGAGGGTTGTCTTATTTGAACAACTAACAATATTATTCATGCTAATTTTATGAGCCAAGCCGAACTTCCAATAATTATAAATAGATATAGATAATTTGGTTCAATACTAAATTCCTCGAAAGCCAAATAGATATATAAAGCTATTTTCAGATAGGCGACCGAAAACGTTATTAAAAAATCATAATATTCAACTAGAATATTCTCAACTTTAACAGATTACTGAAGCTATTTAATTTATTAGTGACTTTGAAAAGAGCTTTGCGTAGGTACTTTAAATATTTAATAAGGTTATACTTCCGCCTTGGAGTTTGCCAAAGAGCGATGGAACGCAGCATTCTGGGTGTTAAAAGACAGGACAAAATCCGGAACACCACGCTGCGTTCCATAACAGGCATAATGGATGTAGGAAAGAAGGCTGCCAGGCTCAAATGGGATTGGGCGGGTTACATCAGCCGTATGCACAGTGACCGCTGGGCAAAGGCTTCCACACAATGGGTGCCTGAAGATGGACGGCGCCGCCGAGGCCGGCCCAGAAAGAGATGGCAGGACGATCTGGACGCGTACCGCGAGGGCTGGTTCGATGTGGTGCGGGAAAAGAGTTCTTGGAAGGATTTGGGGGAGGCCTTTGCCCAGCAGTGGGACAGTATAGGCTATTAAAAAAAAATACTCAAGTTCAAAGTCGGGACGAGACTAGTTTTAACAATCACAGACAGAACAGCACCCTAATTTCGTAACACACTATCAATCACAAATCAAAATGATTTTGAAGGATATCGCTAATCCATGTTCGAAAAATTCGTCTACTCAACAACGTAAATAATGCTATGAATTTTGTTGAACTGTCAAAATGATAGCCATTCCTACTGTTAGTATTACGCAATTACCCCGCAGATTAAGGTATCTGACTGAACCCTGCCCAAAATTATCATCAAGAGTAATGTCGGCACATCTGACGGAAATGGCCAACTGTGATCCCAAAAAATGCTGAAATTTTCTTAATTACCTTCCGTGACTGCGGCTTGGCCTCATTTGGCGCAAAAAACGTAGATGGGATTAAATACAATGAAAACAAATTTTGCAGAAACGAAGCATTTACATAACATTTCTAAGATCCTATAAAAAGTAAGCATCTATTTGGTTACCTCTTCTAAGTCTAAAATCTGAATAATATGAAGCACCACTGACCGCTAGAAGAGACTCGATTACTAATACTATTACGTAGAGCGAGCGTTTAAAGCAAATTATTTTAAAAATGCTCTCCAAGACCGAGCTCCTTTGCTTCAAGCTCTTTTATTAAATTAAAGCGGCCATCTGATCCAGGCTATCCGATTATTACGGATACTATAAGTGCTATAGATATAAGACCACCGACCGAGAATTTCCTGCGTAATGGCGTGGGTACTTTTTGATTTGCCGCTGGCAGAGCGGCGGCGCCGCGCGCTCGCTTGCATTCAATATGAGCCGGCTAGGACAATACACAGCTTTGTTGAAGATTTTGATAAGCAAGCTGGCTTCTATGCAACAACAAGTAGCTACTTAGCTAAAATGTTGAGAATTAATAAAAGTGGTTTAGTTAAAGTTAGCCGTTTAAGTATGATTTCGAGAATTATTATCAAAAATAATTCTTCGGGAAATCACCTGTTTTCCCCGAAGGGTTATATGTCATTAAAAAAAATACTAGAGTTAATTATATTTAATCTTAAAATATTTACATAATTTAAAAGCTAAAAGTCTTAAAATAATAATTATTTAAATATAAAAAGGGTATAATCCTATAGACCATCATCACTACTGTTTAAATGTTAAGGTTTGTTTTAGTGTTGTGGTTTTAATGGAATAAGCCAAGGAGTGCTTGTTTTTGAAAAGTGCATCCTATGCTGTACCTTCCAAATAAGGCTAAGTATATACTTCAATCCGGCTGCTATTAATGAGCTTAAAGGATTCGAACTTACCTTTGTTACCTTTGTTATTCCCTCCCTGAAACCCGATGAAAGCTGAGCGAAAATTTACATCAGCCGTTTTAAGACTTTATGCTTTAAGCTATAAAGTCGTAAACCGAATTTCCAATCACTTTAGGATTGTTTTCAACAAAATTTGTTCATCAATTTACAAAATGCTTCTTGTGCGAAAATAAATTTCGAACATTGTCATTATATCTATCAGAACTGTCTTAAGTTGGTTGAGTGATATGTTTGTGAACATTTTATTGATGGCTTGATGGCAGCGCGTCCATTTATTTGCAACTGGACCCGAATAAATCAGACTCGACGGAGTTGGAAAACTGCGATTATTCATTTTGAGCTTGTAATATTTATACTACGACAGGCATTCCGGTAGCTCGGACCAAAGTTTGAAAGTAGATATGTAAATTATTCAATGGACATTGTTTTAATTTGATACATCTGTTATTATTATTTGATGACGAGCGCCTCTTCCTGTTCAACAGTGAATACCTTGGACTACGTAATGTAATCATTAGTGTCTCATTTTATTTAAATTAAAATTCTCGAGAGCGCCTCTGCATGTCGGATCAATGTCCCCGACACATTCAGACTGGGCTCTCCTTACATTTGAGGAGTGATACAAATGAGAGGCTCTTTTGTTTATCTTAAACTGTAAGGTAAATACAAACAGCAGCGATATTATTATCGATGCTAATTACCGTAAACAAACAAGGAAACTGTTGATTAAGTACGTTAACGCTGTACAAATTCAACAAATTGTTTATCAGTACACTGGTGTTCAAACCAACTAATTGTTAACGCTGGCTGCTTTGTTTACGCTGTTGCCATTGCATTTACATGAATGAGAAGACCCGTAACATTGTGCCCAGCAAAACGACCTTCAACAAAGAAATTTATGTATTTAAATTTCTAGAGTACGCCGTTAAGTAAATATTCTTGACGTTTTGAGATTTGTAGACCAAGTACGGTGAATAACTTTGAGTGAACAAAGCCTCTATCTATGGGCAAGTATTCCATGAATGGCTTAATAAATGAGAGTGTTTTGAGCGTCTCGGTGAGAACTCTCTCATGTATCGGGCGTGAATTATTTGCTATATTTGATGTTCTGGGGGTCTACTGCGAAGTGCAAAGTGCGAATGATCGTCGGATCGGACCGACACATGGCCGAACCGAATATTATTGAAAAACGCGAAAAAAGTTCGGATCGGCTCAGTTGGGTCGGGACCATAGTCAATATTCGAAAGAGTGTAGGAGTGTAGGATCGGGACCGACCGAATCAAATAGTAACTTCGTAGCAGGAAACGGCCGAACTTTCGGCCGATATCACTTCGGAGTAGACCTCCTGGTTTCGGCGGAGTTGTGTTACAAAACTGTCCGACGAGTAGGTACTGAGCGGCTGAGCGGCGCGCGGCGGTGGTGGTGGGTACATGCTGCGGTCAGTGAGCGGAAGCCATACCGGTGATCGGTCGGCATTTCGCTCGAAACCGGAACAGGCTCTTGAAGTGCTTCCTACAATTTACCTACTTTACACACCAACATCGTCACCAGTAACCTACCTTCAAGTTTTAATTTAATAATTAGATATTTCTTCCTTTATTTTGTTAGTTTTGCCTAAATTAAGTTAACAGAGACGACCGCCAACTAGTGAGTCAAAGTTGAGAGTCCGTTTAGACGGTTGAGTGAATATTTTCCTTCAAAGGCAAGTGCTTATGCCACTGGAGAGTTGCTCGAATGTCTGAATTTATAGCAAACAGAGCTAGCCGAAATGTACTAACAATTTTCCACTTCTATAAACAGTATCACATCTATTTGGTACGGGCAACAGAAAGGGCTTATTATAAATGTTACTAAAGCCTAATTTACAGGCGTTTAAGCAACAATGTATATAACCAATTAGCGCCGTCTAAACATTGTTTGGACGATGTAAATAAAATAAATCAAATCAAAATATTTTATTTCACACAAACCTATATGGGCACTTATGAAACGTCAGAAGCTAGGTGCACGGTTCCAATTTGTCGTTTCCTATGGAGAGGAAAAAAAACTCCACGGTTACTCTTTTAAAACTAATTATTTTTACAATGTTTTCATTTTACAGGACAAATCTGCAGTCAAGTCATTTGTTTCTTCAAATTTATTGTATGCCACAGCCAAGATACTTGCATCGTGTAATTTCAACAAACACGAACAAAAAATTAACACATCGAATAAATTACCCACACCGAAAATCACGACGCGTGACGAAATATTACAATAACATAGAAAGCATTGATTATGCCCGCATTTTTCAATTAACCGTCACAATGGGGCCCCATCTATTGTGTATGCTCTCAGCTAAGCGATTTACAAAACCATGTTACACAACACAATATTACTTATTTTTATACAAACATCAGGGAAAAAACTAGAGATTACTTATTACGTAGGGGACCATTAGCTTTGACAAATAAGGTGGCGGATTACATACAAAATGGCGTGTTCTTTGGCACGAATTTTGCGGGTAGTTCGCATTTAATGGTATTATAATAAATAATGGTGATCTCCTCGTAGAAGTATTAGTGATTTATTATCCGCACATCTGCATTGAATTTTTTTTGGTCATGTTAATGGTATATTCCCTTAAAATCTTTTTTATGACGCATACAAAAAGGTGATTAGAATAACACAGTTCCTAATCTTATTAGGTTCTATGATCAATTTAAGAGCTTTTTTTTACACAAAGTAAAAAAAATAACTCTTAAATTGTAACTTGGTTTTTTGGATAACTGTTAAGTTTTCTACTTTTTTTTTTACTTTATTCACATAGTTGATTGATTGGTTTTCCCATGATATGATTTTGCTAGACTATTGGGCAAAGTCTAACAGTGAACTGCAATAAGCTAAGATAACTGGCTAGCCTAGCACCTGTCCCCCATAATCCAATTACTACCAAGACCTAACTCCACTGACTCCTGCCTATCATGACGACTGATAGATTCACAAGGCAACCAGTAAATTCTTCCCACTTCGGATCACCATACCTATAGCTATAAATAAATACATAGGTACTTCAAACTCCCTTAGAACCTCATTAATTTTATTCGTAAGTTTTGTTCCCGAATTGTCTTTGAACCAAGTTCTAAGAGGCAAAGTTAACAACTCGAAAAGAAGCTCATTGTCGGGTAGGTTGTAACACTTGTTAGACAAAGTTCCGCATTTCTTCATACATTACGTAAATAAGTCACCAAGTGGGGGACTAGGGGTGTGACACGGTTACGGTATTTACGCTCCGATAAATCCGGTTATCGGCACTAATTTATTAATTGGATCAATTGCTGCTGCTGATGTTTCTGCATCAGATATTGAGGTTTCCTGATTTATCTCAGCAACTTTATTAGGGTCAGCGTCGCTATAGGATAAAGTTTTCTTCATATTTATTATGTTTATAAAATCAGTTTGGTTGTCGACCTTTAATTGCTGTAGTAAGGAGGCTATTTGCTACTTTGTATTTGTGTATTTTATTTCTTTATCTTTGTATTGTGCGTTTTGTTTGGATATTTTTTATTCCTTTTCTATTTTTTTTTTCTTCTTAGTAGAAGTGACTCTCAGAGATATCTTTTCTCCTGCACAACAATATCGTTTGCGTAGAGCTGTAGAGAAAACTAATTTATACATATGTATGTTAAATAAAGAATTAGGGTGCTAAATAAAGGCGGAGTACCTAACGTTATTCCAAATTTAACCCTCAAAAAATGTACGGTAATTCTGAAGGTTTTACTGGATTTTACATTACTCCGCGTTTATTTTTTAAAACGGGGTTGAAATTTAACGTAACGAATGAAAAGCGGTAGTCAGAAGCCCAAAAGTCTAACAACCAGGGGTATCATGTAGCTGGTTTGTGGAAGTCAGAAAGGCAGTCGCTTCATGTTCAGCTGCATCAAGTTAAACTGGAAGATGACTCCAAAATAGAAAGAAAAGGCTTCAGAGATTGTTTGAATGAAAAGCGGGAAAGGATCAATTGCAATCAATTTTAATCGTAGTATTATTGTCAATCACTTTAATTGCATTCCATAGCCATCAATTTGCGCATATGTGTGCGCAAACACTTACAAATTGAAAATTGCAATTGACCGTTTCAGGGACCCTTAAAAGAGCTCGTTAGAAGTGCCTACCCACATAAAGTATAACGAATATTCTTTTGTATTTGTTCGATAACAAAGAGAACACAACGACATCGCACTTTCTTCTCGAAGACAACCATAAAAGCAATAACATAACCATAACATTTGTAATTCCCAAAGAGGATGCTCGAAATTGTAAACAATGGTATTACACTGTTACCCGTATGGGAGTACAGTTGTTACTTTATAAGGTACGTAAAAGGCAAGTATCTATGCATTTATTTGATTTATGTCACCTTTATTTTCTAAAGAAAATCCGTGTTTATAGATATGAGCATACCTTTGTGCTCACCTATTCACATCTCAAAATTTCTTTCTTTATTATTTTTTTTTATTTCTTACTCTATGGCGCCGATTCCCTTGTTCACAAAATAAACTAAATTTAAGTTCAGTGCATCTTTTTCTTTCTATTTCATTAAGAAAAGGACAGAAGATAAATATTAGTTTAGTCCTGTCTAATTAGTCAGCGCCTGACGTAAATTGACGTATTTTTAGTAGCCATGTTTTTAATCACGTCTAAACTGTCTATGGAGTATCTTAATTTGACAGGACTAAACTAATATTTATCTTCTGTCCTTTTCTTAATGAAATAGAAAGAAAAAGATGCACTGAACTTGAATTTAGTTTAGTTTGTGAACAAGGGAATCGGCGCCAATATATGTATATTTTCTCTTATTTCCTTTGTCTGTGGTATGTATATAAATACTTCATACTATAAACAGAGTAAAAGTAAATTAGCTAGCGAAACTCCGCAGACGGGATGGGTATCGATATCTAAATATGATAAAACATGCACATATTTCGCCAGCTAATTTAACGTGAGCTTATACGAGTATGTACACCTATTATAAATTAAAGTCGCTTTTCGTGTCTGTATGACCGCGAAATTCTTGAAAACTATGCGACGGATTTTGATGCGGTTTTCACCATCATTAAGAGGATTTATCCCGGATGGTTTATGTGTAAAACGTTAATATAAAACGTACATTTATTTAATAAATATCGATATTTTGTCAACACGACAGTAAAAGAAAACTCGGGTAATACTAATGCATAAGAGTTTTTTGAAACTGATCGATGAAAAAAATCTTAATATCGAAGTTGAAAACGTGATTTTTTAAATCAAATTAAGTTGTAATAATGGGACGACTTACTTTTACCAATCTTTGACTTGCTATATTTAATAAACTATTCGATTTTATATTTGGTTGATTTTTGTATACAGATTGAGAACGCCATTAAGATATATGAAGTTTTTATTGTCGTATTGTCGTCTCCACCTTTTATATTTTATATGAATACCTCATCATCATCTGCCCAGCGTTTTCCCAAGCTGAACACTGATATTTTACATGCAGCGACTGCCTATCTGACCTCCACAACCTAGTTACTGGGTAATACGAAGCCGCACAATCAGTCTTACCAAGGGGTATTACCCCTTGGTAAGACTGATTGTCAGACTTTCGTGCTTCTGACGACCCATAACGACTGTCATAGATCCTGAAAGACAGCCAGGAGCAACAGATTAATGTGGTTTCCGAGACACGGGGGGGTCTTGGTATGTAAATATACTAAGAAGAAAGAGAGGAGAGGGGAGAGAGGAGGTTGAATTTTATATAAATACTTAAACATTGAAAATTAAAATTGAACAAAAACAATAATTAATGCGACCACACGTGTCATTTTCGTGAAAATTATGTCTTTGGATAGACTGGGAACCTAAATTTGTCCGTGTATTTAATATAATTGGGTTAATCTAATTAATTGTCAGATTGTCACGTCACTAAAGCAAACACAAAAAGTCTTTGATTAAAACAAGGATTAAATTGATCCTGAAAACAATGTTCAAGTGTTCAGAAACTCGAAAGTCTTTTTTTATGTTCGAACACAAATCCAAAGCGGATTGCTTTCGTATTTAAGAACTTGAAACAAGGAGCAATGGATCGCATTAATTACGTTACGAGTACAAAGCATTGTCAAAGTTAATTCTTGTAATAAAATCATCGGCAATTTAACGCCAGTATCGAGGGAGATCACACCGAAAATAGAAATGGAATTACGTTTAAATCGCAGAAACACGTAGCTTAAAATGACTAAATACTGGTGCTTAGGGAACATTATAACTTAAATGTCTGAATATTAATTAAAATTGCTCGTGCCTTGGTGATAACAGCCTCACGGGTTGTTCGATCAGGGTTGCCGCGGTCGGTCCGTGGACCATCTATCTTTACGTACCGAGAGCCCACGGAACCATGTTAACCCGTTGGTCCCGGCTGTCATTCGTGGATCTTTGACAGTCGTTACGGGTCGTCAGAAGCCCGAAAGTCTGACAACCAGTCTTAACTAGGGGTATCGTGTTACCCAGTAAATGGGTTTTTGAGGTCACGAACAATACTGGTATTCAGCTGCATTCGGTTAGATTGGAAGCCGACCTCAAACATTGTTGGGAAAAGGCTAGGCAGATGGTATAAATTTAAATCGCTGATTCTAACTAAGCAGGTTACGAGGGACACGGTGGAGCACACGGTGGAGGTCTGCCCCGCTTGGGCGGAGCACCGCCGTGTCCTCGTAGAGGCGATCGGCAGCGGCGGCGGCCTCTCGCGCCCGGCCCTGGTGCAAGCCATGGTCCGGAGCGAGAGGGAGTGGGAGGCAGTCGCCTCCTTCTGCGAAGCAGTCATGCTAGCGAAGGAGGTGGCGGGACGGATGAGGGAGAGAGCCTCCCGTCCCAGCCGCCGCGGGAGACACCCCGGGCATCGGGAGTCGAGTGAAGACTACCGGCCACCGTAGGCGCGGGCCTGCGGGCGGAGAGCAATGGGTAGCTCACCGCCCGATCAGGACCAGGCCCGTGCCGGACGGCGCGTAAGTGTTCCACGCACGCCTCAAAGAGATGTCAGTATAACGAGGGGCCCCTCAGGGCCGAAGCCTGCCGGGTCAGCGGGATTGTCCGAAAGGGTTACCGCTACCCCGGAACATAAAGGGCGAAGGAAGGAACATGGGTGGGTTTTAGTCAGTAAGAGTCTGACACTCCCTTCCGCTCCACCCAGAGCGGGAGGGGTCATTTGATGATTTCCCATCCCGAAAAAAAAAAAAAAGCAGGTTACGAGTATGATGTTGAATACAAAATGGGCTTCAAAGGTAGCCTCATAATTCGAGCATCATGCTTCCGGAAAAAAAGTAGCCGACGCAAAAAACATCGTTAGAGATTTTGAGGGTTTTGTTTCACGCCACCTTTTTTAAAACCTCTTATGTTGTGAAACATAACAAAGACACTGGTGTCACGTGCACAGTAAGTATCTCATTACCATTTCTCGTGAACATAATAATAATAACCGATAGGAAAAGAATTTTTGATGTTATCTCGAGAATGTTGCTACGATGTTGCGGTAGGTACAAATATTTCATTATCCAGAATGAAATTGAATAGGTGCGCCAAATTAAAATATCGAATTCAACGTGTTATAAAGTAAATTTAGAGCATGCCATTAGGAAAGGGACGCACATACGTGCGCGCCCTTTTTTCTGAGGAACGGTCAAAATTAGGTAAATACCGCTCAACGCGTTGCCAACTTGCTTCATGTTGTGAACGCTGCGATGAATGGATCTCTTATCGGGCGCGCGCTATAATTGATACTTTAATTTTCTTATTTGTATTGAACATTTTGAATTTTTTTTTTTTACCGGAACGGACATAATTCGTGTCTATTTGAAAGCAAGGCAACTTAGTTTGCACTATCTAAGACGATAATTACAAGATTTTTTAAAGCATTTGGATTTGGGAAAAGACAATTTATGAAGCTTATATAACTGTTACCTTCTATTTCGATTTGAAGCAAGTTTTCAATTTCACCTGTATACACACAATGTTATACTATACCTAGCTAACGTGTCAATAGATATTCCTATCTATCTATTCAGGACAGAATTCCACACGTGAAACTAAATCCAATTTAGTTTTCAACTATTGAATATCGGCGTTGCCATAGGCACACCGCACACCACTATTCCAGCTAGGTGTCAATTTGCATGCAAAAAAAAATCATACGATAGTGGGAAATAACAGTCTTAAAATCTAGTTTTTAGGCATTCAATGCAAAAACTAATAGAGCCGGGATTTTCATACTATGTTGGATTTTTATTTCATCAACTCGAACGGATTACAGCTTAATGCTAGAGTTCCATTAAAAAGGCAGTGAATCTGACACATATGTATAGACTCATTTGGATTTTGAATTGCTGTGTACTGTTTTTTTAGACTATATCGGTCTAGTACTGGACACGGGCTGGTCCTCTCGTCATCATCATTTTCCATCCCAATTTATTTGGGGTCGGCGCAACATGTCTTTTTCTTCCATACTTCTCTATTAGTCGTCATCTCGGTAGTCATCCCCTTTCTAACCATATCATCATTCACACAGTCCATCCATCGTTTCTTTGGTCTTCCCCTACTCTTATAGCCATCGACATTCATACTCAAAACTCCATGGTCATCACTCATGGCTTGGTCCTCTATTGAATCTAATTCAATCAAAATACTTGTCAACATCCTCATCATTTGATAGCCTTTTTCCACCCGCTGGTGAGTTCAGGTCTACTCCATTTTGTGCCATGCTTCCCTGGTTTGTGCTAGTCTGATCCAACGGGTTTGCGTAACAGACTAACAGCTTTCATTTTGACAATTCCACAATATTCATTGCGTTATTTACGTTGTTGAGCAAACAAATTTTTCGAACATATGAAGCATTGGATTAGCAATGTCCTTCAAAATGGTTCAGATTGTGATTGATAGTGCATTGTGTGATTAGGGTGCGGGTCAAAGTAATAAAAAAATCCTATTCTAACTTACGAATCATAGGATTCTATTTATTTATTTATTTAACCATTTATGAACAGTAACACTCGAAACTCCAGTGGCATGCTAAGGACTACATTGCTATGAACTGTGCGAGCACGATACAGCCAGTGCGTGTGCGTGTATGAGTGAAATAACATTATATTTCTGTTGCATTTAGAATACGCGTCATAGTGGCGACCTGTTCTTACCATTGCATTGCTAAAATTCGCGCAAATGTAACAAGAAACAAAAAACAGCCACACATTGTAATTAAGACTCGAACTCACACTTCATTGATCGTGAATCCGTTACTTAGCCCAAACAGTTACCAGTTTGGGCTAAGCAACCCGTTGCTTAGCAACAGTTCCCGTTGCAAACTGGGAACTGTTTGGGCTAAGCAACGGGTTGCTTAGCCCAAACTGGTAACTGTTTGGGCTAAGTAACGGATTCACGATCAATGAAGTGTGAGTTCGAGTCTTAATTACAATGTGTGGGGCTGTTTTTTGTTTCTTTGAAACCATAATAATATTTGTATTTTAAGCAAAAACTTGTTAGGTAATATTTATGTCTATTTATAATGTATTCATGCTTATTATTTATTTATAAGAAATTAAATACCTATTAGTTATTGTATTATTACTTAACTATTTATGTGATTATGTTGTATTTAATTAAAATATTTTAGGTGTTGGAAGGTGGAAATAAAAAAGTCGTGCTGAACGATAACAAAAATGTTTATTCGTTTTATTTATTTATAAAATTAGCAAACTTTTATGAGAATTGTGACGTCACATTCCTGCCTTAACGAAAAGAAGATTGAAAGTAAACCTCAATTTAAGATCATTAAATAATTACGGATATATCAATAGGTATATTTAGTTACACCGTCTAATTTATTAAAACCAAAACATCTAAATAGGTATTAATATTTTGTATAACCCCCATTATTTTCAATACAGTCAAGTAGCCGTTTGAGCATGGACCCTGCAATACCACATATTTCGGTTCCTCTTAAATTTTCCCACACCTCCATGCAATGGGATTTTAATTGTGGTATACACCTCTTATCCCGTGACTCCCACCTTTGCACCATCAAACCCCATAGATTTTCCATGGGGTTGAGGTCGGGTGATCGCGCTGGCCATGGAACAACAATTAACTCCGGGTGATTGTGAAACCACTCACGCACAGTGCTCGCCCGGTGAATAGGACAATTGTCCTGGACAAATGACATTTTTGTCAACTCATCAGCTGGGTAAATGTTGCGCACAGTATGTAGAAGTATTAGACGATGTCATGCTACCTAGCATAAGTAGAACTGTTGGCGCGTGGAGGAATAAAAGTCAGTTCTCCTGGCCCTACTGCACTCATCCATCCCCACATATTAATTGTAATTCGACCTGAGTGTGTTTTAGGGAATACGTTTTTATCACACCAGCAAGTGTTATCCTTTTGACTTGATTTGAATGTCTTTTCATCTGAAAATATGGTAGTATTCCAGTCACAATCTAAATAATCCCGTGCAAAACGTAATCGTTTTTGTTTTTGTCTTTCTGTCAAGAAGGGCTTTTTAGCTGATCTTCTGTGATGCAAGCCTTCAGCGTGAAGGGCACGGCTAACAACCAGTCTTACCAAGGGTATTACCCAGTAACTGGGTTGTGGAGGTCGGATAGGCAGTCGCTCCATGTAAAATACTGGTATTCTAGTTGCATCTGATTAGACTGGAAGCCGACCCCAACATAGTTGGGAAAAGGCTAGGCGGATGATGTGTGATGTTTGTTTATAATAAAGAAAAAAATATATACCAACGGAGTGTTCTACCTACATGAACAAAAATACATATTATTTCAATACATCAAAATAAACTAATAATTGGCAGGATGCATCTTATAAAAGCTCAATCGAGCGCACTACACGTTTGCGAATAAAATCATTTAATTGAAAGCCCCGCCACTCCTCGACAAAGCACGTTGTCGACTGAAAAAATACTTTATCTGCATCGTTAAAAATATGGAATGCAATAAATCATACGATATTTAATTAATCGGACATTTGTAATGTTAGCTCGCAACCCTCACGGATGCATTAAGACGCAGGGTGCGTAATAAAACCAACTTATAGCGCTATTGTGGAACTTTTGGCATACAGATCACGGCTCATCGACTTTTATTCGAGAGGGGCACTGAACAACGCTCATAAATTCACGACGATGACGGATTAAATGGGCCATACACGCATTTTAAAATCAGTTTGTAAGAGACAGCACAGCGGACTTCCCATTCATTCTAATCATGCACAGTCCTATTTGTCAACTCAGTTATTGGCGGCTCAGTACAGCCACTTGCTCCAATTACCACCATAAAAAAGGCTAATCAATTGACTGTAATGGTATAATAAATAACAGTAATTTAGAGCTCTGTTTCGCAAAAATACTTCAGCTCCTGCTAGTTAAAACGAAAGAAAAAAACATTAAAAGAAAAGAACAAAGCCTGCGACTTCCATTGGAAAACATGTCTAAAACGCGAGCAACATTTTCTTTTACAAAAATGGGTGTACGATAAACAAGCATTTTGTGAGGAGCGTAGTTCTTAGGGATGCAGCCATATAAAGGGGAAGGCGGGGTAACGCGATAACGCCACGGATGCCCCGTAGACAATAGAGGAGAGTGTACGCCGACTTTAGCATGTCACGTTCAAACGAGGCCCTCACTGCGAGCAGACATTTTAGAGACTCAAGTGCGCTTGACGCTTAGCGCACCTCTACGTATTAGTTCGTTAACATTCCTTTTCAATAAGTCAATTTATTTTCCTGAAGCAGAGAGGTAGACTTACACTTTTGAATTATATATTTTTTTTTATTTAAACAGCGTTGGTCACGAATTGTTTTTCTCATGGACTGTTTTCTTATCCAATCTATTATTTATTGTCACATACAAGGTCGTGAAAATCAATATTCTTCAATAATATAATAGTGGTACCTATACTTATTACCTAGGTTATGTAGCTTATACAACAGTAACATACGTGCTCAAAACCATTATACTGGCTGGAATTTGTGAAATGTAGGTACCTTGAATCGACCATAGCCATTTTTGTGAAACAGTTTGAAATTACAAAGCTACGTTTGTAAAATTCTCTTCAAACTGTACGTTTTAAAGGGTTGAATTTTTAAAACGTATACCTGTGGATCCATATCCAAACAAGAACAATGATACTGTTCAGGAATTCTGTAGAACTGTAAGCAATTCGGCGTGTGGGCTCAGTGCTCTGAATATAAAGGAGCCTATCTCTCAAGCAGCTGCCTGCATCCGTGCCGCGCGCGCGAGATGTTCCCGAGCAACCGAACGTTATTGGATTCATTCGTTTGTCGTTTACTCACATTTGTGATAACGTTTAGATGAAATTTACTGTTGCGGTACATTACTTTTGATTGCAATCTTTATAGGATTGGTTTCCATGTTTTTTTTTTTTGTGGAAAATCCATGCAGGAGCTTTATTTTTGTTCTTCAAGACATTTCGCCTAGGTTTGCTACAAACTACAACACAGCGGAGCTTGTAGTGCATATGTCGCCGCCAACTGGTTCATTATACGTGCGAGCCGAATTGGTCGCAGTAACTAAGCCAGTTCACCCCGACCAAATGGGTTAGGTTAGAACTGTGATCAACCGCGTGCGAGCCGAGAGAGCGAAGCAAGGCTAGCACTACTTCCAAAGGCCAGGCGGTTAACTAAACGGCTAATTTAACCAGTTATCTGCGACATATGTATTGTATTAGACGCATTGGCTGAGTATCATCCAGACCGCTAGTTGAACGGCGCCGTTTAATTAAAAGGCTAGGCGGTCAACTGAAATGCTGATTAAGCTAGTTGGCTGCGACACATGTCATGCCATAATCATCGTAGGTACAATTTCGTCATGCAACATTTTTATTTATTTCGGAGGGCAGATGCGAAAGTTATAATTAAAACAGTACAATTTCAAAGGGTGTTTGTACGAGGTTCGTTTCGCCATATCGTTATACTTGATCCGATTAAAACCACCTGCTTATTTCAAATTTAGTCCTCTGTGTATTTTCATCATAATTTTGATGTAGTGAGGAATAATATAATGAAAAACTTTCTCTATAAATCTTTGAGGAATATTGTGAAAGTTTTTCCTTCGTGTTATAACGGGCATTCAATTATCGGGGCATCATAGATGAAGGGTCAATTTTCCCGCGCTGAAAGCAGTTAATTTCAAACAACCTCTTTGCTTTTTGATCAAAGTCTGTGAGCGATTGTCGCTTGAAAAAGTTCAGCATAAATGCTTTTTCCAAGGTTTATTTTTCTTTCTTTCTTTCTTTGAACACGGTCATAACAGCGAGTTCAACAAACTTCGACCAGACTTCGGTTTTTTTTATTTTTCTACCTTTCTTCGAGTTCAATCGATTCGATTGTTGTATTGCTTGGTAAGTTAGCGACGAATTGATCTGGTTTATTTCCGGATTACAATGAAATGTTTTTATTGAGAACAGTTTTATAATCATTATTTTCAAAGTGTCTCGTCTGAGAGAGCAATAGGTCAATGACATTAAGATAATCTTGGGTCACTGTAATCATTTGAATACACTGACGAGTTGGTATTCTAGAATATTTAGGAATAAAACTTACGATACAGATAAAGACATTAAAAAACATCAAACAGCAATCGAATTATTAATTTCTTTGTTTGAATCTCTGAAAGTACTGATGCGATTACAGAAAAGATTTCACTGATAGACCGCTACACTATTGTCATAGGATAGTTACGTATACTTCACGCGGAGAAAGTCGAGGGCAGAAGCTAGTAGATACTTGAATATACATAAATAGATAAAAAATGTGAATTAACCCCTTTATTCATAAACGTTGAATAAAGTACTGTTTTCCCCCAACTGTTATTTTTTTGTGTTGTGTTCTTTTTATGCGTCATGTTTGACTTTTTAACCATCAACTTTTGACGTCTAAACGTCAATTAACTTTAATCATCGTTTATAAATAAACTGCATAGTGTTTAGCAGTGTCTCATCATCTGCCTAGCCTTTTCCCAACTATGTTGGGGTCGGCTTCCAGTCTAACCGGATGCAGCTGAATACCAGTATTTTACATGGAGCGACTGCCTATCTGACCTCCACAACCCAGTTACTGGGTAATACGATACCCCTTGGTAAGACTGGTTGTCAGACTTTCGGGCTACTGACGACCTGTAACGACTGTCAAAGATCCACGAATGACAGCCGGGACCAACGGCTTAACGTGCTTTCCGAGGCACAGAGGGGTCTTGGTATGTGAAGATGGTCACCCATCCACGGCCCAACCGCGGCAAGCGTAGCTTAACCTGATCGATCGACCCGTGCGGCTGTTATTATTTAGCCACAAGCCCCCAGTGTCTACAAAAACATATTGAATATTGATAAGACTGATTTCTGTAACACTGTTTTTCGTTCAAATTACATGGACGCCGAAAACACTAGAAGTGTTTCTTTCCCCACCAAAACGTAGAGAGATAGATTTCTATATAAAAGCGCATAAATCAGTATAAGAGCTGACACTTGAGAGTCACCCGCATCACTGTCAGGAGCTCCGACCCCACCATTATTTGCATCAACCTACAAACCTATCCGACTACCCACATTCCCGAACTTCCCGAATTCAAATGAAATGGCCGCGATTAAGTCGTTGAAGTGATCACAACACTGAACAATGTTGAAAACAAGATTATTTTGTTTTCTTATGATTAGTTTGACATTGAATACACAATAAAAAATGTAGATAAACCACACAATTCATATCAATTAACTAGTAGTTCTCAAAGTCATGGATATTTCCAGAATGAATATACAAGTATACTAGGCACTGGGCTTGTGGCTAAATGATAACAGCCGCACGGGTCGATCGATCAAATTAGGCTACTCTTGCCACGGTTGGTCCGCGGATGGGTGACCATCTTTACATACCCAAGAGGACCCCTCCGTGCCTCGGAAAGCACGTTAACCCGTTGGTTGGGACCAACGGGATAACGTGCTATCATTCGTGGATCTTTAACAGTCGTTACGGTTCGTCAGAAGCCCGAAAGTCTGACAGCCAGTCTTACCAAGGGTTATCGTATTACCCAATAACTGGGTTGTGTAGGTCAGATAGGCAGTCGCTCCATGTAAAATACTGGTATTCAGCTGCATCCGATTAGACTGGAAGCTGACCCCAACATAGTTGGGAAAAGGCTAGGCAGATGATGATGTAGGTACTAAGTTATCTCCTTTATTTATAAATGTTACTTAAAGTTAAGTAATGATTAGCGACTGTTTAACCATACGTTGTGACGTTTAAACATCTCTTAACTTTAAGTAACGTTTATTGCCTTTAAAAACTGTATAACTTCTACCTCTGCTTATCCTCCAGTAGGTACAACAAACATAATATCGGTACTAATAACTGTAGCTGTAGGAACATCAAATTGTAATTTTCTCCCAACAGCAGCCATTAAAAACAATAATTATTATTACATAATTAAGTTCAACGCTTCTCTGTCTTAATTCAAAGTAAGTTTAGTACTTCGAAAGTTAAAGTTTACTACGTAATACGTTTTACCATTTGTGTTTAATTTAGTAATTCCGTAAAACCACGAGGCATTCTCCAAAGAGAACCACGCGATCTAAACATGCTTAGTCTTAACTTTAAGTCAAGTAATCTAAAATGTATTAGTTTCGGGAACTTTCAGCGTCCGGTAATTTGTGAACTGAAATGATAAAATAACACGAAGTTACTGTCCACTCCGGTTTCTATTAGATATTGTAACGACCCTTTTCGGCAAATGCCCTGACTCTGACCCTGTGTATTATTAAGTTCAGCTAGACAACTTTAGTAACCCATTTTATCTATACTAATCTTATGAAGAGGTAAAAGGCCAGAAACTCTATAGAACCTTGCCCCAGTCAATAAAAGTCATGAACAATCATGCAATATGCAGCAATAATTTACATTTTCTGTAAATGGCTGGGGCAGGATCTGATATTGTTCTTTGTGAGTATGTATGTAGTGGGTAATCTTCGGAACTCCTGATCCGATTCCGAAAATTCTTTCATTAATGGAACAGTACAGTATTGCCGAGTGTCATAGGATATATTTCAAAGTGCAAGTTTGTACAAGCAAGTCAAAGCTAGAAGTTTAAAAAAGTCGAGGGTAGAATCTAGTATTTAATATAATTATCTTCAAACCAAATAAAAGCATCAGTAACCAAGACGACTCGTCATTTTATACAGGATGTATCAAAAAGGTGTGGTCAAATTTCAGAGTGTGGAACAGACCATCAAACTGAATAACAGTTACTCCATGTAAACAACATCGTAATTGTGAAAAAATATCAGCCGTCTCGTACAAAACTTCAATAGGTCTATATGAACCATTTGGTTCAAATAGACCTATTATACATTTGTATAGGAAGGCTGATTATTTTTTCTCGTTTACGATGTTGGTCCCATGTAGTACATAAGTTGTTCAGCTTTATGGTCTGTAACACACCCTTAAATTTGACCACACCCTTCTGATACACCCCGGTATAGAAACCGTAGATCTACCAACCGGTAGCCACCCCAGCCGGGGATCTGGAACGGTAGTTAAATATTTTAATTACGGTAATTATTTGCGAACTGAAATATAACAGTTGTCGAGCGACCATACCGATGTTAAAGACGGAACGATGGACTGAACGGTAACTAATAGTGATAGAGTATTGGAGACCGATACCGGTATTTGTATCGGTCTCCAAGGTGGGGAAGTTTGTCTTTCAAACAGAATATTGAATATTAAAAGGCGGAAAACTGTCCGTTTTATTCGCGAACAGTAACTTTATTTATTTCAAACGGTGCTTGACTCTTGCTCCGTACTCGTGGTTGGACTGGAAATAACTGAAAAACTGTATATACATCGTTCACCTGGTTAGTGGCAGTTTTTATAACTGATTTCGCGAGACTAGCTAACAAGGCAGAATGGATGAAAAACTAAGTTACATTAGATAAATGTAGTACCTTTTTATTTAAAATAATAATAGGTGAAAGTGCTAAGTAATAAAAGCCGCACGGGTTACAGGCTAAGCTACCCTTGCCGCGGTTGGTCCGTGGATGGGTAACAATCTTCACATATCAAGACCCCTCCGTGTCTCTGAAAGCAAGTTAAGCCGTTAGTCCCGACTGTCATTCGTGTATGTATCTTTGGCAGTCGTTACGGGTCGTCAGAATCCTGAAAATCTGACAACCTGTATTACAAAGGGGTATCGTATTACCCAGTAACTGGGTTGTAGAGGTCAGATAGGCAGTCGCTTCATGTGTACTGGTATTCAGTTGCATCCGGTGAGACTGGAAGCCGACCCCAACATGGGAAAAGGCTAGGCAGATGATGATGTTTTGTTTTATCCGTGAAAACAGAACGATTGCGTACATACATCATAAGTTCGTTTATGAAAGTCTTTATAATCGCAAAGCTAGTTTATCTAATAACATTATCAATTATCAAATATATTAATCATCGAAAATAAAACCTAGAAGTTGATAATATTTAATCAAATCATGTCCATTACCAATGGCCATAAATCATAGCTACATTACCTACTTCCCAAGGATGCAACAGGCTACGATAGGTCACGAAACATAAAAAAAAAAAACTAAAGCCGACCTTCGCAAAATACGTTAAAATTCGTATAAGCATTAGGAACACCTGTCAGGTAGGTGTCAGTGCGTCGTGTTCGGAATACGAAAAACGCTGGGCGCGTCTCGTGGCCCGCATAATACGCGCTACGGCACTAGCGGTACGCACATATTGAATTCCCTATCAATTGATACTTCGTCACCTACAGGAACGCAGGAAGCGGTGACAGGATGTGTCCCCAGATATTGTCACGTCGTGCATGTATTTTATTATGAGATAGATCGTAAAAAACGTGGAATTTCGAGGAACTCAATGTTTTTTAGGGTGTTATCCAATCTTGGTCTCTTGAGGCGGGAATTTTTAACAATGTTAACAACAAACAAAATAAGCCAAAATGAAGTTGTAGGATGTGTGTTCCTAAGTCCGCCCTAACAATTATCTTAAGCCATTATCATTTTTTTTTAAAACGTTTCCCCATACTAGGTATTTTTCCTGTGTCGTGGGTGCGTTTAGAAACATTTAAACTCACATACAGAAACAGCCAGACCCGGAACAACTACTTGTAGGTCATACAAATATTTGTTCCGTGCGGGAATTGAACCCGCGACACGCAGCGCAGCAGTCAATCGCTTATATAACCACTGCGCCAACCGTGCCGCCAGGTATCATTAACTCTGAGGGAGTCTAAACGTCCCTGCGAATAACAACTAAACTTCTATTGCGTCTCGGTTATTGACTGTCGTTCAACCGATGAATTATACCAACGTATGTAGGTATATATATAAGATGTATGTATTGATACACGAAATATTTTAAGATATACACCTATAGGTGGTAAAGAAGGCGTAGAAAAGTATTTTTTAAGTATTTTTTTTTTATTATTAAGTTACTTGACACACATCATAAATCACAATGTATCTTAAAATTGTAAATAAAAATACATAAATGACACATAGATAAAAAACAATTCGTTGTTATGGCTTCTTTATATTATTTATACAAAAAATACAAACACAAAAAATAATCTCTTATTACATTTATGATTCTCCAACTTCGCCAAAAGGAAAAGTAGGAAACACATTTTCCGCGCGAATCGTTCTAACAACTTATTTATTCAACCAAATGGGTGTAATGAAAGCCCAATAGAAAAGCAATATTGTCCATTTTCCAATAAAAAAAGTTAACGAGGACAGAAAAGAAAATCCATTTTCATAAAATAACACTTGAGCGTTGAAACGGGAACACGGTGACATTACCGGGTTTTATCACTTGTTATAAGTAACTTATATTCGTATAAGAACGTTTTTACGACTTGACAAAACCTTAAGATTTTTTATTATATGTACGTATGTTAGTTTAATATTAATGTATGTATAATACACATGTCATAAACTTTTCGTAATAAATTCTCTAAATGATATTGAAAACTGCATCAAAATACGTTGCGTAGTTTAGAAGAATAAAGCGGTCACACAGACAGACACGACAAGCGACTTTAATTTGTTATATGTATAGATTTTACATCGACGCCATATTGTAATTTCCAACACTTCACAGGCCTTCCAATTAAGTCGGTCGCACTCGCACCTCTAAAACAAAAGCGCTTGAGAAACCGCTCCTTGATTTTTCATCGAAAGATTCTGAATTTCATTCACTTGTTTTAATCAATTCGGTTTAATTTTTTATTCGAATTTGGGAAATATGAGAAACAAAAGGGAACACTTATAGTACAATCCATTGAAAGAGGGCTTTAGCGGTTTATAAATACGATTTTGGATATAGTTGGCAAACCTAGTCTCAAAACTATATAATTTGAGCATGGCTGGCCATAAGTCAGTTTATATAATTTTAAATAGGAAATAAAAGCACAAGTCATATAAACGTCTAAATTACCTATCAAAATGCAATTCAAGACGCAACAGCATCTGCAGAACAAAATGCTCAAGTCCATTCTCAGGAATTTAATATAGGCCATACAACATGTTCGCAATGCTTCCCAGTTTGGTAGATAAGACTTATTAAAATACTTTAGATTGCCGTCTTTGCCGTCCCGGGCTACGTAACTGGAGCCCCCTGAAACCTCGAATGCTGGTCACGACCACGATCAACAACGATTTTTCATTAAAACATTTTTCACCAATTGTGTAGCAGAGACACAGATGCCATAAATTAGAAGTGAACGCATTTTCCTGGTGATTTATTATCAGAGATAATATTTACCAATAAATCCATTCTTGTCATCCATTTTGGGATGAGGACCACCCTCACGGCAAACGTAAATACAGCATTAAACGTATAACGAGTATAAATAAATGAAACATACCTACTATTAAATAATTTTGAATGGATAATGGACGAATACCTGACTAACGAGTTTCATGACAAATGAACGGTTGCTATGTCCCAACTAATCCACCATAATTGTCCTAACGACCCATATGACAAAGGTTGTGGAAGGTAACATAATATTCATCGTGAGTCGTTACTACTGGTAACCTTCACAAAGGAAGCTCAAATGAAATTTAACTGTTCGTTGATTGACGAAGGGACCCGTTGTCCACAATAATTATCTCGGAGGAAGCGGGTAAGATGAGCGCTAGTCGCGTGCTCCCACCACTTATGTATGCCTAGTACGCACGGAGGTACATAAGGACATCCGTAACGTAGACAATACAAGAAGTTATGTAATATTTCCTCATTCACTGCGGGTTGTCGGTTTACAGGCACGTAACTAAATAAGCGCCGGTGCTCTAGAGATTTCGAAACGAGAGAAGATTTAGAATATATAAGATTTTCATTTGTAGAATAGGCACATAGATTTTTGAATAAGTATATGTTGTACACCGATGGTCCCCAAAATAAGCGAGAATTCACAGAGATCAAAATCGAAAATGATCACTAGAACGGCTGGCGCTTATTAATTTGAAAATTATGCCAAATTCTACCAATTCTTCGAAGCAAGTGGTCTGTATTTTAGCATCGGGCATTAAACCACTTTCAATTTCAAACATATAGAAGCCACAACTGAAAACAGAGCTCAACTCTATGTTTGTATAGGACTTAACAATGAAGAGGTTTGGTATAAGTACATAAACGGTTCAGACTACCTCGTACGTACCCTGTTTCAATAGATGTTCTCTCCCCAACTCTTTGAGGACTAATTGCTAAACGTTGCTATAGCTATTAATAAATCCAAGACCAGCCTTTGACAAAGTTAAGCCACAATTGAAACGACATAAGACAACGGATGCAGCCATTTGAGACGTTCGATTAAATTATGAACAGTCCTTTATTAAAATTTGTAGTACGTGACCATTGATTAAATTATCGATCATAGCCTAAAAGCCAATTCAATTATGTCGAAAACAAACTCTAAATGGGAATTTGATTCGGAGATAACGAGTAAAGCGAAATTGAACACTTAAAACTAACTCTTTATAAGCAGAATGTGAACCAAAACAGACATTAGCAAAGTTTTATGAGTTTTCCTACTTCAGCCTGAAATAGGAACGAGTTTTATGCATTCCTTGGAGAGGTACTACGCATTATAGCCTAATACGTTTTGGTCCTTCGGGACTAATGTCGATGAAGGGCTCGAAATAAAGTCCAGTTTGGAAAACTCTTTAGTTATTGAGTTTATATATTTTGGTCCTTCTTCCACTCTCCAACGAAATATGTAAATTCCTCCGTAACCCGGCTTCGACCGTGACTAAATAATAACTTTAATAAGAAGATTTTGTCCTAGCTTATCGGCCTCGAGCGCACCCCCGCTACGTAAATAAAAGAAAAAATTACTGGGTCTTTTAAACTCTTCAAGCAAGATTGGTTCACTGAATTAGACTTTTTTTGTATTAGAATACATATTATAAATGAATAAGCTACTCGATATGACAATAAGTCAGTGATTTTATGTATATCCGGACTTTATGCTTATAGGTCATCCATTGGTCAAGTGGCTGCGACTGGTGCGCGAACTGAATTCAATTTTCAAGTCAGTTTTAGTTTAATTTATTGGTACAGTGTCAGCAGCAATCCTTGATATCTTGGTTTTCCAATGTGTTTCGTCAACAGAATTTGTATTAGATTACATCTGCATCATCTAGTACATCTAGCACCCCAATTCCGTAACACACTTTCAATCACAATTGAAATAATTTTGAAGGATATTGCTAATCCATTGCTTCATATGTTTGAAAAATTTGTCTGCTCTACAACGTAAATGCCGCAATGAATGTTGATTAACTGTCAAAATGAAAGCCATTGCTACTGTTAATGTGATAGGTACGCAATTACTCAGCAGACTTCCTAAAATTACCGACTTTACTGAATGCTGCATTTACTTTGCACTATGTTGGCCATTCTGTATTTACTTTAATCTTTTTGTTATTTATTTTAACCACATTTGTTCCTAGGCTGGTTTCAAGTGGAGTTAAGGTCAAGTAGAGTCACTTAGTGCAATTGCAGCTCTACTTAGCCGACCAGGAAACGTAAGAGCAAGTAAACACATTAGATTAACTTCTTGCCCTCCCTCTAATTGAACCTTCCAGCTTTCAAACTTTATTGACTTACTTAATGCACTTGTACGTTGTGTATGGTCGATTGATGACTCATGCGCACTCAAAACGGAAGCTACCTAGCCAGTAAGAAGTCGACATTATGCACGAAGTAGTGGTAGTATACACGACGATATATCAAGCTATACATTTCCAGTTTTAGCTGACCTCCCATTGTATAGGCTTTTTGTGCAATGAGAAGCCAGCTTATACTAGAAGATTATGCTTGATATGTCATCGTGCGGCAGTCAAGTGTTTTATATCTTCATCAATTTTCAAATTCGTTCCTTTATTAAGTCGGGACACATAATACCTTTTGAAGCTACGGCACTGAACACGCTATTGCATAGAAAATTCTTTTTTATTACTTGATAACAAAGATTCAAATAGTCTACACCTTTGGCCAATGTCGAGTTGAACCCAACCTAAAATCTTTTTAAAAGCCTGGCCATTTTATTATATACATATATATACAATGTGGAGACAACAATACGACAATAAATGAAAACACTGGCAATACTAATGCATAAGATTATTTTGCAACTATCAAATAAATCCTAACATTGAAATTAAAAAAGTGATTTTTTCAAACAAACTAAATAACAGTGATGAGCCGACTATAGGTTTTGCCAATTTTTGACTAGCTTTAGTGTCTAAACTATTGAATATTGGTTGAATTTTTGTATGCAAAAGAAGAAGAAAGAAGTTTGATTTATTGTCGTATTGTCGTGTCCACCTTATATACATTTTTTTTTTATTTAATTGTCAGTGCCTGCCAGTGGCACATATTTAATTCGGTCAGACGTGTAAAGAAGATGACTGAATGTCATTCTGCGGTATTGACATGACGACGCAATATATAATGCTGAGTCGGTAAAGCGGATTCTGTCGTGTAATGAGCGGGAAAAAAAAAACCCTTAAGATGACGAACATATTTTGAGTGTGACTGTACCTTCCTACGGCTACGACTGCGGCTATCATCATCTGCTTAGCTTTTTCCCAACTATGTTGAGGTCGGCTTCCAATCTAACCAGACGCAGCTGAATACCAGTATTTTACATGGAGCGACTGCCTATCTGATGTCCACAACCCAGTTACTGGGTAATACGATACCCCTGGGTGAGACTGGTTGTCAGACTTTCGGGCCATAACGACTGTCAAAGATCCACGAATGACAGTCGGGACCTACCCATAGTCAGTCACCCATCCACAGACCAACCGCGGCAAGCGTAGCTTAACCTGATCGAACGACTTGTGCCGCTGTTATTATTTACCCACGGGCCCCTCCTACGGCTGTACAGTACCTACGGTTATATGAATGCTATATGTCTTGACCCCTCTTTTTAATCAGCCATTTCTTTCTAGCTTGCAATCAGACGGCTTTTGTTTTCTGACTTGTTAAAGGTTCTTCCTGATGTCTATAATGGCATCGATCGATGAATTGCAAATTCGCAAATTGGTACTTTGGGTGTGCCGTTTATGTCACTTCTTTTCTGCCAAACCTTTCTAGGGGTTATGTAATGTCATAGTTTTGGCTGTCTTCCCAAAATGTTCAAGCTGAAGGTATATCTTTTTCCCAAGTTTAGTTGAAGGCCATCTCTGAGCATCACGGCATCTGTCTGGTAAGAATCATCATCATCATCTTCTCTTTTGGGACTTGACATTAGTCCAGTCCAATTCAGAAACCTATATCTGGGCAGTGTGACTGAGGTCTCAAGGAAAGAATCAAACCCAAGCCCCTACTACGTAGCAGCGTCGTTTGCGAAAACTAAATACTCGTAACAAGGGCGGCAACCCATTGTCTATAACCGAAATGATTGAACGACGAAAATGTCAAGCATTACGCGTGCACGCACAAACTCCTCTTCTCTTTTAGGAAATAATGATCGTAACTATTCCTAAGTACAGCATTATGCTAAACAAAGGAAATACTAATGTCAAGCAGTGAAAAAGTCAAAAGGCACAAATCAGTGAGGCATTGTCTTATGTGGAAAACAAGCTAAGGGGTCTGACCACATGACTCACAGCCCTGCCAGATGGCAAGCGATTACAAACCGCATTCGCAATAATTAATCGCAGCTGTTATTACTTAACTTACTTATTATGTAAACTAAGATCAATGAATAAGGAAATATATTAAATACAAAACATGCTTGTACTAAACATTTCTCCTTATAAAAACAACTCTATTATGTGGAGTCATCAATACTATAATGCTGATAAGGTGGCTGGTACAGTACAGTGAGCCAGTTAAAAAGAAACCACTTGGTCCGTACGTGAAGACCAATAAGAACTTTATTTATTTACATATCTGACGCTGGTACTTGTTTTATTGCACTTTTTATCATATGCGAAGCACCTACTTCCTACTGCGAAGAGCTAGTAGGTCATCGCTCTACCTTACACCCACCTTAAATTAAAATAGATTAAAGCAATTGTTTTGTTACAAGTATTCACGCTGGGACACCAACTGGTAACGCCAATAATATAAAGTTTGGGCCAATTAAACTGCAGGTCCAACGTAACCCTTCACTCGTCAAAGTTACTCCATAAAATAGCCGTAACTAACTTTAGAACAACTAAAGCAGTTCTAGCACGAAAGAGTGCTCTTAATAACTCCTTAAAAGTAAAACAAAAGACTTTTAAAACTATTTAAGTACTCGTTAGAAAGTTTGGAATACCTGAGAGAGGTCCCCGTCTCCTCTGATTTTCTCGACAACGGTAAGTTTCCTGTCGCCGAACACGAGTCCCGTGCACATCACTAACAACAACACTAGTCTTGCTTCCATTGTTGCACGCAAAACATCCAGAGATCACAGGAGAGGTTCACAGAGATACACTCGCGGGATACATGTGCGGGATATCCGAGCAGGGAACGCGCGATATACGAGAATGCGCCGCGATAAATGCCGGCTGTAGCGCGGGAGGCACTGACGCGTTGACGCGCCGCTCGTGCCGTCTCCCTCACACACCAACCGGCGCGGCAACTAACTGGTCATCACACCAGCGTGACCGTTGAGCTTCGAAAAATTATTAAAAACATGATTAGCATAACAACTTCACTTGATAAGCACAAAATGGATTCGATACTTTTCGATGTCAAGGTTCCGCGGTTATTTATGACAGCTACTTAACATTTGATGCGGTTTACCTGCTGTTTGTACTGCCAACAACCTTTTGTAACTGTCAAATTCAAAAGCCTTTGTACACAACAACGGCAAACTTCTCACAAGCTGCGTTGATGCAATCGAACTGTTACGTGTTAGAGGAGGTGATTGTTAAATAATGTTACCTGTGTCTATTTTTGACAGAACCGGAACGTAAACAAAACCCGTCAAGCTTTCTTGTTTTGTTTATTTGGGTATTTAAAAAATCGTGTGGGTTTTGCAAATTATTAAATTCATTTCAGACTTATTATTTGTCCATAATTGTCAGCTACAAAGGTCTTAAAAATTTGCATCACACATAAAATTCAAAATGTTAAATATTCATTTTTTTTTTTTATATAATTAATAATACCTACTCCGAATCAACTCGATGTTTCTCTATTTAACTAGCTCAACATACAAATGAATACAAAAAATCCTTTTGTTTTTTGTTCAATAAGTGTGAAAATACTCGTACACACGAGCGACACAAGTCTTCGAGTAGTCAGATAGGAAACGCCACGTCAATCGTATTTTAAAAACTAGATGAGGTCGGCACGTCATCTAGTTTTTAAAATATGATTGACGTGTAAAATAATAATCAAAATATCATCTAAAATTGCCATTTCAGTAACCATGCAAATGACAGATGCATGACATTTAACTTAAAAATATTAGACACAAATGAGAATAATAAAAAGTGTGTGATCATAATTTAGAACACTACAAAAAACAAAACAATAATTTAACGACATGAGATAGGCGTCGAAGATTTGTTTTTCAAAGAACACATTTACGCTATATCATCTCTCATCGTCCAATTATTTTGCAAACCGAAAACCCGTCCAAATTAGGAAACTTCATAAAGAAAACAAATCTGCGAACAGCGTAAAAATTGTTATCTGCCGATAGCCCAACTCGCTTTGTTAGACTGCGGCACATGAAGAGACTTGACGTGTAACGGATAGTTCTACCTGTGGTACCCTTCCACCGGCTGGTGTACGGACTGCGGCTCGTTAGGCCGATACGTGCCGTCATGTCGTGATATTATGGTCCATTGTATTTTGTACCCTATCGCCTATCCATCTTTTACCTTTCCTGGCGTTTATTTTTTCAGTTTTGTTGCGCTTTCGCGTGTCATAATATGTATTTTGTATATGGACAGGATAGTTGAAAGTTTCATCAATCAATGTTCAATTTGCAAAACTAAAGGCTTATTGGGACTAGTTGTTTGTTAGGTTACGTATGAAATATTTACATAATTTAAAAAGCTAACAGTCTTAAAATAATAATAATAATAATATGTACAAGTATATAAGAAGGAGGGGAAATAATCAAAGGGCATCAAAAAATTCGTCCGCATCGCTGTCAATAGGAAACGTTCCCAAAAGGCTGGCAGCATTGCCACGTTGTATGGCAATGCTGATTCTTTGGCCAAAAAATAGGCCAGCCCTCTAGCTTATTTGTATTTTATTTGGGACACGGACAGGAAGTACAAACATTAAAACACGAAGAATTAAATCTAACAAAATCATGAAAATAATAAAATCTTTATTTGAGCCTTTTTGGCATCGCACAGGTGCCGGTTTACCTGTGCGATGCCAAAAAGGCTCCTATCTCAACATAATGCTGAGATTTAAAAAAACTTGATATTAATAAAAGCAGATACCGAAACGCTGGTATTCTGATAGAGCCTACTGTTAGCTTAGGATCAAATTAAATTTTAACGATGTATTATGAGAAGTGCACTGAAATAAACAGAATATTCCATTGGGCTGCTAATAAATATGATAGGCTAGAGCTAATCATATCCCATTTGAACAAAGCAACACGTCACGTAAAACGCACTATAGTTTTCATTTTAGTATGAAAAGCCAGTATCAAGCTTGATTAATTTCACAATTTAAGCTTCAATAGACTGTTTGAACTTTATCCGTGTGTACGTAAACTCTGACATAATATTCACAAACCTTTTCTTATGACAGCAACTTTATTTTATCATTTTACAGAAGAAATTAACATCAGCACCTAAATGGTGTAACACACTATCAATCACAATCTGAATCATTTTGAAGGATAATGCTAATCCATTGCTTCATATGTTCGAAAAATTGTACAGACGCCAGCAGGTCAACCTACCCGAAACTGTCAAATTTTCCCAATCAATCTTGAACATTAATGCTTTAGCGATAAAGTTGAAAACCTATTAAAGAAATTTGACAGATTGTAGTAGCTTGACGTGCTGGCGTCTGTACTCAACAATGTAAATAACACAATGAATGTTGTTGAACTGTCAAAATTCCATTCCTACTGTTAATATGTTACGCAATTACCTCGCTGCTCATTAGATAACCGTAGTATAATATATCCTTGCATATACACCGACTGTTTAATTAACGGCATTTCTTCGCGACAGATGTTTTCTAATCCTTCATTTTACGAAAGGTTTAATTTATGAAATGAGATAACCATTCGCCATTTCACTATTGTGGTTTAATTTAACAAAACTCTTTCAATATATTTTAACAAAGGTTCCCGAGATATTGACGAGACGGACCCAATTACTTTTTATGAAATTTTTCGAAGTCCTTTGTTTTGTTGACGAGGAAACAAATTATTTCGAAATGAATAAAGTTTTATTGATGTACATTTTCATAAAATTAATTAACTTCTCTTCGCCCGTGTTGATGTCGGAATACATCTTACCGGGAATGTCCTACCAGGATTAATCCAATGTGTGAATTCAGGTTATAAACTATCTGTGTGCCAAATTTCATCCAAATCCGTTCAGCAGTTTTTGCGCCAGTAAAGATCCCAGTCATATTTTTTTCCAACATCTTCAACAATCATCATCATATTGCAGACAATTTCCACAAAATTTTAATGAACAACTCATGAATCACTCCAGCCATTGGTAAAAACCGTATGAAAATCCGTTCGGTATTTTTTGAGTTTATCGCGTTCAGACAGACAGACACGGCTGGGGGACTTTATTTTATAATATGTAGTAATTTACTAAATTGGTCTTAATATTACAATGGTGACATTAAAATAAGAGACAGTACGTACTGTAGAGATAGTATATAGCCTATTTGGGGCTTACATGCAACCTCCGCGAGTTTGTTAAAAGTGATTGGAATAAAATACGAGACAAACATGACGTTAATTTAAGATTAGAAGAGATTAGGGGTCAGATTGGACTGACAAGCAAACGAATTAAGTTGATAATCTATGATAATTACGATGATAATTAAGATACGTTATATATTTTCTAGGAATAATTATTGAACATATGTGATAAACTCCTCCCGGTACCCTGAAGCTCTTAGAGAGCTTCACAGTACCTACAGCTAATGAAAAAATAACAAGGCATACAAAAACAATTTTGTTCAACTTATTATTAAGATAAACAATATGAGAGAAAATTACTTGTCAACATTCAAAAGCCATACGAACTGTTTAAGATCCACTGTTCTCAATCTAGGTAGAAATGGGTCACAAACAGCTGCCAAGATATACCTACTAAGTGTACAGGGTGGATTTTTGAGATGGTATAAAATATTTGATTTTGAAACAATGTAAGGTGTAGGTGTACAGGATGGATTTTTTACACGGGGCAGTAAGTTTGTTATTTTAACAGTTGTAGCTACAAGAAAACGGTCTTAGGAGACTGAACTTAACTTTTTGAGACATTTTGATCTGAATTCACAGACTATATTATTATATCATGGTCTTGTTTCCTACAACATGTATGGGAGAAGTTTTTTTGCGATTTCTGATCTGATTGAGTTTATTTGACAAAAACATCAAAGAAAGTTTTTGTTAAAATTATTTTCGAGACGACTGTAATTTTTTTTTTATCTAAAAAATTGTTGGTAGAAGTTATGGACAGTCTCCTAAGACCTGCAGTGCGATTCTGTAACCATCTCACCGTGAAAACTTAGATGAAGTGAGCGTGGAGTGAGCTATCATTCCAACTACTGCTAGTGATTGACACTACTGACAGCTCACATCAAGCTCACTTCACTTGAGTTTTCACGCTGAGATTTTTACAAAATCGGCCGGCTGTTCCTGTAGCTACAGCGGTTAAAACACTGACCCTTACTGTCCCGTCCCAAAAATCCATTCTGTATACCTACGACCTTCACCTTACCACGTTTCCAAAAAACAAATATTTGGATAATCAATATATGTGTATAAGGGAAAGTTATACGTTATTTGTGTTTGAACTTCTATAATGTATGTGAGTTTACAGTCAATTGTGAAGCCGTAAACTTTTTCATTACGATACCGATGTGTTTTACGACCGAAAGTAAAATTCTGATGCGGCCTAATACATGTTAATATGTAGAATGTCTACAGCAGATAGGTATGGGCCAACCACCCATTTAATACAAGTGTCATCTTTTTCTTCTAAGCGTGTCGATGGCAATCTAAATGGACTCGGCCCAGAATTCGGCTACGTGTTTTGCGCCATCACTAACATCCATTAGTTCCTGTAATGTGCTGACGACAGGATACGCAGGACACGATATTAAGTGTCCCATCATTTGTAGAACAGAAACGCATTTGCACTCCAAGGAGTCATCTATAGATCTCCATCTGAACAGGTTTTTCTTACTTTGGCCAACCTGGGTCCGGAGTCTGTTAAAGACTAGAAAGTCTTGGAGGACTAGTCTCTGGAAGACTTGGAGGCCAAGGCAACTCGTGTTCAGGTGAGAGATCCTCACTAGGTGGAACAAATGGTATGTTTAATAAAGCGCTGTCTCGTCACAGCTTCAGTGTCATCTAAAGAAAATAAATCAGACGTTGTCTTTGAACACGATATAAGACAGTTATATGAACACTTAGCCTCTTGGCAGCTACTCGTATATATAGGGTAGATTAACTGGCAATGAATGAACTTCGGGACTGCATATGTATTTCGCATTGCTCTACCCTCGAAAAAGTAAAATCTTAGCAATGGGATAAGCCCGACATATACATACATACGGCAAGATTTCTATAGGCTTTCATGTATTGACGTGTTTAAATATTCACGCCACTTACATACTTATCATAATCAGCCTATAATGTTCCCACTGCTGGGACTCAGGCCTCCTCTCTCCAAGAGGGAGTGGGCTGTAATCTACCACGCGGGCCCAGTGAGTACCTTGTTGTCAGTGTCAGAGGCTGAGTAAGTCAACGGGATATGTCAAGTAGGATTCAGAGTCGTATCAAATGGCCTAAAATTAATTAGAAATCCCTTTAGTTTACATGTCAGTGTTTCTTTATACAATTTTTTTGTCAACCAATAGTATAATCAGCCTATAATGTTCCTACTGCTGGGACATAGGCCTCCTCTGGGTTCGGGTTGGTAGATGTCACATGTCTTCGAATTTTTATTTAGTTCTAGGACATGCCGGTTTCCTCACAACGTTTTCCTTTACCGTTTTGAGAGCAGTGGTGATGAAATTATTTCCACAAAATAAAGCACCTGCTTGATTTCGAACTCACGACTCGGTAAGTCGTGGCCGTAACCACTGGGCCACCACTGATCACACACACAAAATGTAGAGCAATTCTCGCTCTCTTTAAACCCTTATTTTTAGGTTAGAACTTACCCCCAATAGCCAAAAGAGTACTAATTACAGAATTATTATTAACAGTATCAACAATGTGACCAAAAAGTCCGTAATAGTAAATAGAGTAACACAATTTAGGTACATGGGATTCTCGGAACGTCGTGAAAGAGCTTCTGTCCCGAGATTCATTAATATTTGCGTTTCTCGTTAGCTGCTAACTAATTACATCGTCACTAATACATGTTAACTTGATTTAGAATTAGGAGCAAAACCTTGTTTGTTAGCAGATGACAGAGATACTCGTATATAGATCATTTCGTCCGTTGAACTGCATCGCGAGTGGACCTCTGTCGAATTCCTGCCGTTTTTATTTTTCAAATTTGTTTTGATTACTCATTTTGTGTTACTACAAAGTTCGGTACCTCTCTTACTGTCTTGTGGAAGTGTCCATTAACGGTCGGCGCCATCTTAGAATCTGTATAGCTCCGTCCCGTACTACTCTGTCGGTGAGTCGAAGACACTAAACACATTTAAATCACAGAATAAACTTTAAAAAGTGTTTCGGTGATACCGGGGTTTGAACTCGCGACGCGACGTGCATTGCGACCGAGGCGCCGCCTTGGACGGCTGAGCCACGAGTTAGTGGGAGGCGCCGCGCGAAATACTCGACCGGTATCAGCACTCTTGGGTTGTTGAGACTCTTTACATCGCTACACATCATATAACACAATGATCCGCTCTCCCACCACATCTGCTTCCTCGCCTAACTTAACAAACATTACTGGAACACCTGAGAATGTAACACAAAGAAAGAGAAAACAACCTGAATCGGAAATAACAAATGCTATCAATACTCTTAACCATGATATAAATATGAAATTTAACGAGTTGAGGTCTTACTTTGACTGTGCCATGTCTAAATTAACAGAAAACGTAGGTTCTATAAAAACTGAATTGTCCTCATTGTCTGAAACCACTGCAGAAATTAAAAATGAACTAAATTCACTGCGTTCTGATCACTTACTACTCGAAAAACAAGTAAATGACAGGCACGATAACTTGGTCAAGGAACTTAGCGGCTTGCAGGTGTCGTTAGAACATACATCGGCCCTGCAAGACGACTTAAGGAAACAGGTCGATACCATATCTATGCAGAACAAGAGTACAGAGTTTCTGGATGAGACTATATTCGGTTTGGAAGTGAAAATCGATACACTTGAGCAGCAGGCCAGGCAATGTAACGTGGAAATATGTAATCTCCCGGAAAGGCGATCTGAAAACTTGATAACAATTATGGAGAATATTAGCGCAAAAATAAACTGTTCACTGAATCAAAGAGACATAATTGCCATTCATCGCGTCCCGCATGCACGGAAAGATAATAATAAACCTAAAAACATTGTTGTGAAGCTTTGCTCCCGGATATTACGGGATAATCTGCTCAGTGCTTTTCGATTGGCAAAGGGGATAAAAACTGATCAACTAGGAATTTCTGGAACAGTGCAATCTATCTATATGAATGAACATCTCACGCTAAAAAACAAGCAGTTGTTTCGAGCATGCAAAGAAGCCGCAAATAAAAGCAAGTACAAGTTTGTGTGGGTTAAGCATGCCACCATTCTTGTGCGTGAGTTTGATGGAGCGCCCGCTATTGCAATTAGGTCTATCCAGGATATTTCTAAAATTAAACCTGGCGCTTCTCTCACAAATGTTACAGGTGCTACAGCTAGTAATTAAAATTAACCGTTTAAGGATTTGTTTTTGTGTACTATTTGCATATTATCATACGGATTATATTTTTAAGATGTTAGTTTCTCTTCAACATTATGTAATTGTTATTGTATTCATATTCTATTCTATAAGTTTTGTTATAGGCAGGTATACTATTATACTATGTAATTTCTATATAAATTATCATCTCAATATTACTCAGTCCGATCTGCCTCTACATCTTGTCATATTATTATTATTTATTTGCCCTATATATAGTCTAGACTTCATCTGTATATCAATTATGCGGATAATGGCGCTTTTTAAAAATATTAATTTCAACTTTAAACTTATTAAATTCAACTTCTTAAAGTCTCATCCCTTCAACTGTGGATAATTTAATTGTTTACTATCAGAATTGTAGGGGTATACGCACTAAACTAAACATATTGTATATGAACATTCTGTCTAATTGTTATGACATTATAATCCTAACGGAAACATGGCTTACTCCACATATTTCTGACGGTGAGTTCATGGATAACCGCTACAATGTTTATCGGTGCGACCGTAACCGCACTGTCACTAACAAAAAAGAGGGTGGGGGGGTCTTGGTGGCGGTGCTTAAAAGTTTAGCGTCCACTCTCGTATCCTTGACACATCCAGTCAGCCCTTATATTGAGCACATTCTCATACAGTTACCAGGGAACAAAACTGATGGAAACTGCATTATTAGCGGGGTGTATATTCCCCCCAAATCTTCTGTGGATATTTACCAAGGCCACTTTAATCTTCTACATAGTACTCTATGCAACCTCAACACTAAAACATTTTATCTTTTTGGAGACTATAACTTACCAGATATTAGCTGGTTACCTAACAAACACGGTAGTGTCTCGGCTCTGCAATGCTTTTACAGTGATTCCTCAACAGCAAGCGAACACATGAGCAATTTTCTTTCCTTAATCAATGCGTCACAGTTCAATAACATGAGAAATAACAATGGTCGTATTCTAGATTTATTAATCAGCAATACTGATTGCACTACACATGTCCCATCCTATACATTGCTGCCAATTGATGGTCATCACCCTCCTTTTTGTGCTACTATTGCATATCAATCCACATTTAAGACCGTCGCGCAAGCTCAAGCATACAAATATAACTTCTTCAAAGCAAATTATGAACTAATTAATCTCGATCTATCTGAAATTGACTGGGTGGCTTGTTTTAGTTCTTTGCCTGCAAACGAATGTGTCAGTTCCTTTTATAACATTCTATACGGCTCGATTAAAAAACACACTCCCAAGACTCGCACCAATTCGACAAAATTTCCAGTTTGGTTTTCTAAGTCGCTAATTCACATTTTTAAATCAAAAAATAAAGCCTGGATTAAATGGAAGACGTATAAAAACCTGTCTGACTACGAACAATTCTCTTTCCTAAGACGTAGATTTCAATCTGAATGTAATATTAATTACTGTAAGTATATAGACAGTGTTGAGCAAAACATAAAGAAAAATGTTAAGAATTTGTGGAGTTATGTTTCTAACCGTCAATCAAATAATGGTATTCCTGCCTCTGTGTTTTATAAAAGTCAAATTTCAACTGACCCAACTTTTACTTGTGACTTATTCGTAGATTATTTTCAGTCAGTCTATGAAACATCAACATTAAACGACAGTCTATGGGTACCTCCTGATATTTGTGCAGATAATTGTGTTATTATTAATCGTACTTCTTTTAGTCATGAACAAGTTTTAAGAGAGCTTAAATTGTTAGATACAACTAAAGGACCTGGTCCTGATGGGTTACCGGCTTACTTTCTCAGGAGAGTCGCCGCGAATATTTCCACGCCGTTATACTTCATATATAATAAATGTATTATTGATGGAATATTCCCTGAAGTTTGGAAAATGGCTAATATAACACCAGTACATAAAAGCGGCTCTAAACTAGATGTTGAAAATTATCGACCTATCTCCATCTTGTCTGCCTTATCGAAGATTTTTGAGAGACTTGTACATGGCGCAATTTACCCCACACTACATAACATCATTATTTCTCAACAACATGGATTTGTCCAAAGGAGATCTACAGTTACCAATTTATTAACTTTCACAAATTATTTATTCAATAATATGGATCAGCAGATACAAACTGATGCCGTATACACAGACTACCGGAAAGCTTTTGATAAGGTGGACCATGAGTTACTTCTTCAAAAGCTTGCATACAACGGGATTCGAGGAGACTTACTTCGCTGGTTTATATCGTACGTAACGAACAGAACTCAACGAGTTGTGATTAGGGGATATCAATCCAAACTGATCACCGTGTCCTCTGGCGTGCCCCAGGGATCAATTTTAGGCCCCTTGCTTTTTATTATATTTATCAATGACGTCTGGAATTGTTTTTTGCATTCAAAGTTCTTACTATACGCAGACGATCTCAAAATATACAGGGCAATACGCACTCTTAATGGCTGTGATTTACTTCAAGACGACCTAAATAGATTCTCTGCGTACTGTATTAGCAATAAGATACAATTAAGCACTTCTAAATGTGTATCTATCACTTTCACTAAAAAGAAAAATATTATAAAACGTGCGTATACTCTCAGTAATGCTCCTTTGTGTGAGGTTATGTCGGTGAAGGATCTGGGGATAATATTAGATAGTAAGCTCCATCTTGATCAACATATTCAAAAAATTATTAATAGCTCATATCGTATGTATGGCTTTGTGATGAGAACCGCCTCAGACTTTAAGCGTCCTGATACCTACATACATCTTTATAAGTCACTAATAAGGTCACAACTTGAATACGCCGTATTGATATGGAATCCCCTATACAAAAGATACGTAGATAGCTTGGAAAATGTTCAGCGCAAATTTATTAAAGCGGTGCGTTACCGTTGCCGGCATAGTTTGAGCCCTGGTGGCTCCTGTAGGGATGTTAAGTTGATGGACTTGAAGTCTAGACGCCTGTTACTTGAGATGATGTTTCTATATGACATATGTAGCAGCAGATATGACTGCTCAGATTTGGTAAATAAATTAAGTTATGTTGTACCTAGAACTGTTGTGGGACGCGGGGTGCGCGCACGTCCACTATTCGCCATCCCATCTTGCCGCACTAATGCTGGAGTTCGCGCACCTCTACGTCGTATAGCAGATAATTATAACACAAATTTCTCGGATGTTGATCTATTTACATTATCATCCAACAAATTTCGAAATACTGTAATCCGAAAATTAACAAACTAAAACTATATAACTGTAACATCTAATAAAACAAAATATCAATCACTCGCATGCCTAGTTAGTTTCTTATACAAAAAAAATGGAATAGGTAACATGTGGATAACGTTGTGAGTTACACATACACTATATACTTTAGATACTAAGGACTATTAATTAAGAAACCTTTGTGTAACTGTTTGTTTTCCCAAAGAAAAATAAATAAATAAATAAATAAATAGACAACTATATTAAGTTAAGCTTGAAGTAGGTGATATACGTTTTAATTGTTATATGTTGATGACAATCTATTTCTTTAGCTAGTGCGAATCTTGGGGTTCATTCGATTAATTGAGTCTGGTTTAACCACGCGGGGGTCGGTACATTTCATTGATTGATTCATAGTGACTTAACAACACGCCTGTAATCCCTGAAGGGTTAAAAGTCCCAGAACATTTTAACTCCTTCTCCATCAAAGTTACCTTAAAATAATTAAAATCGACTATCGCAGTCGGCGACATCTTTAGTTTAAAACCATTAGCACGTTCCATCTGCTATAAATGTATTACCAACACAAGAAACTTTTATCTTTCTACTTTAACTAATATTAAACTTAGTTTCATCACGTTCTTTTCAAGTTAAGTCTTGCCAACCTTATCTGTTTAAGCCTAACTTAGAAGTGTATTAGCTAGAACTAAAATCTGCTCGGGAATTTTATTTTTATGCTTACACATGCTGACTACTAGTTTCAGTTTTTAGCTTCTTCATTGTTAGTTTTTTGCTTGACTAGTTATTAATTTTATATTAATTGAATTTTAGTCTCCTATAATGTTAACAACAACATGTGTATTATTTGTTGGTTTTCAAACAATATTCTTAGCTTTGATTAAGTATATTTCAGATCTCACTAAGTAGCCCTCGCAATGATTCAACATTAATCTAACAGACAAATATATTCCACCGAATTGGACCGTAACGTTATTCATGCGTACAAATCGTTTAGCACGCCCAATCTGTAGGTAATCCAATTGCTAGTTAGTAGTGATGTATTTACGACGATTCAGACCCCACTCCGGCCCTCGCCTGCTTATATACTCCGTGGGTTTCGAATTTGGATTGAAATCGAACCATTTTGGGACTGATATGACGATGACAATAATTCTGAGTAAAATGATAGCAAAATAGAATATGAAATTACCATCCATGTATATTTTAAGAAAAGGGATGTTATCAAGCGACGTTTGCAAATAGGAGAATGAACTACATCAATGGGTGTAAGATACGGAAGAGCAAGTAGAATGAGAACTCGCAAAAAAGGAGCAAAATTAAAAAAGAAATCGTACAGCGCTTGAACGAATGAATGAATGGAACCGTTATCTGTACACTGAAAGTTCATTTTATTGGTGCCATTGTCTGAAAAATAGGTCACCTAAATATTGTTGTTAGTGAGATAAATAATAATGATATTGTCAAATGTGATTATTTTGATTGAATAATTACTTATTTCTAATGTTCAATGATGTAATTTAACTGCTGATGGTAGTTTTGGTAGGTCACTTTGACCCTTACCCGTTGATCTTTCGAAACTAATGATAAACCGACGGTGTAATTTCGTAACACACTAACAGTAACAATGGCTTTCATTTTGACAGTTCAACAACATTCATTGCGTTATTTACGTTGATGAGCAGACAATTTTTTGGAACAGCAATGGATTAGCAATATCCTTCAAAACGATTCAAATTGTGACTGTGTTTGTTACGCAATTAGGGTGCTGGCCAGTGAACCGCACTTTTTTGACCGTCTAATCGGTTTTCCGACCGCATCGTGACCTTTTTCCGCGTAGCCCTTTGATGAAAATGATGAAAACTCCTTGAAAATTTAAATGCAGGCCTCAAATATAGTTGCCACGTAACTTTGACAACCCTGAAGTATTTTAATTATTCCGCCGTAATCAGGAAACGTCGGTGCCAAGTGCCTCAAAAGACCAAAGTTCAAAATAAATCATTTACTTTCGTATAACTATACATAACGAATTTAAATACGATAAAAGCTTACTACCCACTGAAAGTCATTTTGCCCTCGTTAATTTCATTCTTGTTATATAAGTCTCAATTTGTGGGGTAATTTATTAAATTCAAGGATTATGTCACTTTACGAGCTTATGAAAGGACCGGGCGGAGCTTTTATTCCGTAACATAATGTAATTAGAATTTTGTACGTGGATCGGTAAGTTCCGTATTCGTCGATTCGAATTGGATACCTTAACAGTGACATTTTATGAAAATTCATATTTATAATTTAATGAATACCTACGTAATGAAATTTTTGTACTCAATAATGACCCCTAATGACAATTATGCCTATGGAAAGTATTATTATCTACGTAGGGTTATTGTTTCATACAAGATTAATTACGGAGATTTTTTCTAATTATAGGTAATCAGACTAGCTTCTATCCGCGACTTCGTCCGCGTGAATTTTCTTGGTATCCCGACCCACCCCGTCGCATCGCATAGCATCGCCCGGCCGCGCTCTTATTTCGTCTTCGCTTAGGGATGTTTCTGACTTTTTATTTACTTTCTTGGCTCCTAAGGCTCCTAGCGTGATGTTAATGTAGCGGTATCTACAACGCCACATGCGAACAACGCGTCATACTGACGTCACGCAAATCCTGCATCTCGCAAGCAGAGTTTACCGCGCAATTAGCATAGATAGAATTTCCCAACATCAATCGTTGGACAATTGCCCGCCAGACACAACACCCATCTGGTCGGAGGATCCTCCCTTTTCTATGGAGGATGAGTGAACTTTACACCCTGTTCCTCATACCTCTAAATTAATAGCCTTCCTCAAGAATTGGGCTATCAAATGCAATAAGATTTTTTCTAATTCTACTAACACGAGATTAGTGAATTTAAACAAACTGTTCAGCTTTATTATTAGTTATATATTGTATATAGATTCTGTTGAATAGGTACAGACGCCAACACATCAAGCTACCCGAAACTGTCAAATTTTCCCAATCAACCTTGAACCTAATGCTTTAGCGATAAAGTTGAAAACATATTAAAGATATTTTGACATATTGTAGTAGTTATGTGCTGGCGTCATGGATATTTTTTTTCAATTAAAAGGCTACATCCTGGAATTCATATAGTTCATAACCCATTCCTATTCCTAGGTGTCTTTTCATTATTATTCTCATGTTCACAGATATTACTTTACTTACATGTAAAACATTACAAAGGCGAAATTAATATTTTTCCTTTTGAATAATAAAAAGATTGACAGTTTTATGTGAAAAGAGGTTTTTATATCATATTTTGTACAGTAATGTACAGACGCCAGCAGGTCAAGCTACCCGAAACTGTCAAATTTTCCCAAACAACCTTGCACCTTAAAGCTATAGTGATAAAGTTGAAAATGTATTAAAGAAATTTGACAGATTGTAGTAGCTTGATGTGCTGGCGTCTGTACAAAAATATTAATCAACCAGGTAGTACGTCTGATAATGATACGTCACAAATCAAAGGAAGGGAAGAACGTCATTAAAGCTGAAATATATAGTCTGTAATATAATTATAATAATGATTATCGATACATTAATGTTTGCGAAACGTAGGTATTTATTTAATACTAGCTATGTCCGCAACTTCGTGCCGGAAAACCAATTGGATTTCATGGGTTATTTTTCGCGTAACCCTGATTCTTTTTCTAAAATTAAACTACTCTTTATAATATCTGTTATCTGCCAGTGAAAGTCCCGTCAAAATTGGTCCAGACGTTTCGGAGATTAGCCGGAACAAACAGATCCTTTCCAATTCCTGTAAGCTGTTATTTTGACGTTACAAACAGGTACTTCAATTTTATTTAGTTGCATAGAATCTGTGACTTATAATTATGACCATAAATATTTATTTCAATTTTAAATGCTGAAGTAACTCTAACCTTTTTGAACGGATTTGGATGAAATTTCACACACGGTTTGACAATGACCTGGGACCTTTTTACCCCGGTAACACGTTCCCGTGGGATAATTTCTGCACTACACTTAAGTGAAGCCGCGGACAAAAGGCATAAACTTAGAATGTATGCTTTGTTGCTGATCAGATAATCATAACATCAAGTCTCGATCTTCCACGCCTATATTATCAGAATAGAGTAACAAATAGACGAAGACAAAACAGACGCAAAATAATAATAATAATATTTTTTTATTCACGAAAACATAAACTTTGACAATCAAGTTTACAGAGAGGTATGTAAACATAAATAAATTTTAGACAGAGATTGGAAACAAAACATAGGTCAAAAGTCAAAAGTCCAAAGAAATAAGAACCTACCCCCCAAACTAGGAAAATCCTGTATCTTGGGAGGCAGTGACAGTGAAATTGACAATAACACAAAAGACAGATAGCTGCATCTGTATTCAGTTACAAACGCTACATTCTTCCTACCTACGAACTAGACGCTACAAACGATAATACGACCTACAAGGCTACAAAGCTACAAGGCTACAATTTAGTATTCCTGGCGTAAAACGAAAAGTTCCACATATTCCCGTATAGGATATTGCGGTTTTCTAAAATGCACAAATTTTATTACGAGTTATGAATGTTCAAAGGAGTTTGCAAGGTGTTCCCGCGTCCCGCGGAACTTTCTAACTAGAGAGGACCTCAAATTTACGAGGAATTCTAACAAGAATGAACAACTTACAATCAGATAATGTAGATATGTATAGAAGTTTATTTTGGTCCTTAGAGTCTAAGTTCTCTACGAGTGTAGAATATGGGCTCGCTACTTTGGAATAACCCACAATGTTCGAGAGACGAAAATTAATGTATGAGCTTTATGGCGACAAGATGTCTTCCAAGGCAGTTTATTTATTTCAGGCGACGCAGGACCATAGATACCTCAACCTAAATATACATATGTATTTTTATTTTAAAATATTCTTATTGTACCTTGCTACACTAGCTTGTTCTTGTGCTGTCCTGTGGCCAGAAGTACTCTTCCATGACGATGGGCAGATAACAATTCGGTACGCGCACCAAGAACGCTTTGAAGTTGACGTTGCGGTGCGACTCCAGTAACTGCACCCTCGGCGTGTACCTCGTCTTCTGGCGCACGTACTCCACGATGTCCTCCGCCTTAGTGGTGTAGTGTTTAAATTATAAGCATCGTTGTGGATACGACAATAAATAAAAACGCTGACAATACTAATGCATAGGACTATTTTAATACTATCAAATAAATCCTAACATCGAAAGGAGAACGGCAAGCTTGTATGAAGGTTTGGTACACCTAAAAAAACTCGTGTTTAGCCACTAAACATTTACATTTAATAGGTAAAAATACTACATAATTGAGGGTCTTATTCGTAGATTTTATAAAGTTGGGGTTCTTAACTTATATGCATTTTTAAGAAGTTAGGTTAAGTTTTATTTTGTCTCCCACACAATCGCCATCGGCGGGCCGAGTGCAATAATTATGATCACTAGAGTCTTTATTGACATGATAGTGGTTTCGTGGTTTCTAGAGTTAGATAATCGACAGTTGAGTTTTTGGTTGAGTTGACCATAATAAACTAACTTCTTTATAATTATGTTCCTTTAAATCTATAAAACTTCTTTTCATTTAGAGGCCAAACTGTCAGCTCTGCTTGCTGTGTGTGCTTAGCGAATAGCGACTGAAATCTTCACCTAAATCAAAAAGTGGTTCAGAGGTTTATGCATGAAAACGTAAGACAGAATTACTTTCATTTATAATATTATTATGGAACTTGGCTCAAGCCTGACTTCACTACTTGAGTAGGTAATAGGTAGGGTAGGTAATATACTCGGAATAAATTAAACAATTCTCATATCATATAATGACTTTATTTTATTCAGCAGGTCTACCTACTATATTCTTATAATAACCTCATCTAGGAAGGGAGCTGGTGGCGTCATACCCTCATGGCGAGCATACCCTAGGTACCAGAGGATACTCATAACATGTGAGCAACACCCTACAGTTCTAAGCCCCACAATGCAGTTGCAACAATAACTTGTTATTGCTTCCCGCAGAGGGCTCAACTCGACGTAGATAAAAGTTATGGTAGCTAATGTTTCGAAGAGCATAATGCACGTGAAACACAGCAAAACACGACCATTCAATCTGTGGTAAAACAATTTGAAAAGTAACGTGACAATCTGTCATCTGTCAAAGATTTTTTTTTTTTATATTGTATCGTATATCGATTAATGAGTGGTAATCGATTAAAGAAACGAAAACATGATTTTGTATTATTTTACAAGAATCATTAATTATGATAACCAAAATCTTACATTAGTGATGTTTAATAATTAATTATCTATTCTGTTATATTATAACAGTAAAAATACGTTAGTTATTCGGTTGAAAGGTTTATCGATTTATTATTCGATTTAATCCATGCATTACATCCATTTCAGCTGCGTTTTGTTGTCATCTTTTTTGCGTTTTGTTCAATGTTATATTAATTAAGGTTTTTTCACTATTCCCAACTTTTAAAAATGTTTAGATTATTGAAAAATTAACCATTTTAGTTGCTTATTAAATTGTTTAAATATGAACCCAAAACAAACATTTTAAAAGGTGTACGTCAGCTGCCGTTCTTCTTTAAAACGTGATTTTTTCAAACAATCTAATTAGTAGTGATGAGATCTTTGACTAACTATAGTGACTAAACTAATGGATATATTTGGTTAAATTTTTGTATGCAGACTGAGAATGTCATTTGGTATACGCAGTTAAATTTATTGTCATGTTGTCGTTTTCACTTTGGATTGAAGCTCTCTGTAAGGTCTCTGAATTTCTCTACTTTCAAAAACGGTGAAGGAAAACATCATGCGGAAATCGGCATGTCCTAGAACCAAAAAATCGAAGACATAACACCTACCAACCCGCACAGGGCCCGCGTGGTGGATTACGATCCACTCCCTCTCACCTACAGAAAACTATCAGGGAATTGTTTTATCCTGGAGTTTTCAGACAACCGAAACTAATATTCCCATAAGCATCAGTCAGCGTCCTTTGGTATTGTTGTTAGCACACAAAGAGGATTCTGCTATCTATTTATAATTCTCATATCATCATCATCATCATCATCAGCCTATAGCAGTCCACTGCTGGACATAGGGCTCTCCTATTGCACACCATTCAACTCGATTTTCGGCAACTCTCATCCAGCTGCTACCAGCCATCCTGTGAAGATCGTCGCTCCACCTAGCCTGAGGGCGTCCTACCTTACGTTTACCGATTCGCGGTCTCCACTCAAAAACACGACTTCCCCAACGGTCATCGGACTCCCATACTCGTGTTGCATCATTATCAGTCTCTCATGGAATAAGAGAAACCGTTGGCCGTAGCGCAACTTTTATATAACACAAAAAGAAAACATCAATATCATGTATCTTATTTACAAAGTTCGCAAACAGAATCTAAGATCAGAGCGTAGTAGGTACTAAGCTAAAATTCTAATTAAACACAGATGGTGTATTCTATAATAAACTGTTGCGTAATAATGCAAACAAACGCCATAGTTGCTAGGCGAGCCATTTTGCCAGAAGGGTCTAGACGATCTTTCAATATTTTTTTACTCGTTTTTAACGTGAAATATAGCTATTCACTCTAAGACCTGAGACAAACCCCATCATTTATAAACAAACCACTTCAATCAATCAACTCGGCCTATCGCAGTCACAACACCCTGTGGTCCGGCCTAATCCAATGCATTTATTTTAATTAAACCATTTATTTTTGGATTCTCGGAGAGTCAGTCAGTTAGTCAAAAAGTTGAGCACTCCTAAGGCTGCTTTCCCACCAGAGATGTGCTATGCAGCTATGCTGCGAGGATGTGAAAGTTAAGCTACGAAACTATGCGACCGTTTCCACTTATGCTAAGCTGTGTAGCGGAGCGAGTAAGATGTGCTATGAAGATGCCTCACCGCGTCCTGTGCGAGGATCGATAGTAGGGAAAGCTCGAGGGGGAGTACTCTGCACATAGCTACACCACTCACGCATCCATACCTCCCATCCATAGCACGCATCCTTCTATATAAAAAACATAGCTTAGTTGAACCCGAACCCCACCAGTGTTATGCCATGTGGACCAATGAATATGATTGGTGGATATCACGCGTCCATAGCAATGTAGCATAGCACATCTCTGGTGGAAAAGCAGCCTAACAATGAGCCTTCGTAGTTACACGATACAGCCAATTGCTAGTAACAGAAACGCTAATCATCATCCACAGCCCGACATCACCCACTGTTGTACATGGGCCTATCTTTTCTTGTGCCGATCGCCACGCTCCTGTACCAGCCTCATCCAGGTTCTAACCACGATGGTAACAATGCTGTCCGACGACCGACACTTCGTCTTTCAATCCTTGGAAGCCACTCGGCCACTGCCTTACTCCACCTGTAATCACTGCGCCTTGCCAGGTATCCTACCCAACTCCATTTGAGTTCCATAATTCGTTTTCATCATCATCTTCTCAGCCTTTTTTCCAACTATGTTAGGGTTGGCTACCAGTCTAACGGATGCAACTGAATGCTAGTATTTTCCATGGAGCGACTGCCTATCTGACATCCCTTAGTAAGACTGGTTCCATAATTTGTTTTCAAGCATCATAAAGGTTTTGAAGCAATCTGGTGATCACAAGACGCGAGAGAGATACGCAAATCTTAATTATACTTAAGCGCTAATTACTTGGATTAGTAAAACTACTGCTTAGATTAAGTTTGGTTTATTTAATCGGAACGGTAAGTTAGTTTAATGACACATTGTAATTATGTTACGATATGGTAGACCGGCTGCTGATCAGGTTGACACTTGATTACCGAAAGGTCACCTGCACCGGCCACCGAACCGCGTTGATTGACAATTAACAAAGGTAGATTAGTGCGCTCCCGTCTGACAAACTGGCGAGATGACCTTTGGAAAGAAGCTGGAGGAATGTAGGTGCATATTATATGAAGCGTGGGATTATAAGAAACAAGTTTAACAGGCATTCACGGAGAGGCTTATTTTATTTTTCTTAGGGGTGATTTTTCAATAGACAGATAATGTTTATTCTTGGAATAAAATTGACGTCTGACAGATTTTGTATAGAAGAACTGTCAAAAATTACAAATTATTCTTCGGATAAATTTTTTTGGCGTTGGAAATATCTGCCTTTAGACGTTTAAAACATCCCACACTAACAGCAAAGAAAATAATCGAAAGAAATCCTGGATTAATAATGATTTGAATTTAGAAATCGCCATCACACAGTGACCTAATTTGGTGATCACTCTACGAGTGTCCGTTCCATCTCTGTATTTCAGGCCTCTATCCTGTAGCATACTCAGCCTATAATGATCCCACTGCTGGGACACAGGCCTCCTCGACGCGCGTCCAGTGTGGGTTGCATCTACAAACCCTAAATGTCTATCCTGCAGTAGTACCTACAATCACCGACCATTATATTACCATTACAATTATAGACAATAACAAACACAAAAAAAAAGAATTATCCAATTTGGTGCAGTCGATCGGAAGTTATGCGCGTACATACATTTCGGTGATTCATTTTTATTTATATAGATAGAAGATATGTTGTTAAATATAGGTAAATCAAATACGCAACACAACGAAAATGCTCTCCAGTCTTAGTACCTACGTGATCCGATCTATTTTTAATCATATTAATCCACACACTGGTCCAATCTCAGGAGCCGCTGTTATAGCAAATTATACTCTAATATCACACACGCGTTGACAGACCGCCATCTAATGAAAATGTAAAGCCAAAACTTGGCAAGTGAACTGTTGCTTATTTAGGGTTGACGCGCACCCGGTAATGCATAATAAAGTTGTTAGGAACGCAGGCTGGCGCCATGCCAGCGTGCCATCCCCGATGGCAATTCGCTGATAAACTTCTTCGGGACAAAAATCCGCACTTCTTTGTTCCTTGGCCATCCATGCAAATAGAATCACACTTTATTTACCCACTGCGATGTTATGGGGTCATCATATCACGTTTGTGTTCTCGAGGGGTTTGGCAGAAATGTGCCTACTGATATTATTATACTTACAGTTGGCAAATGGCAGTAGGTGGCTATACTACATTATTTAATGTTATAATATTATGAATATCGGGGAATGGTTCATGACAGTTACCGGACACAATTTTTATTTTGATAAATTTTGACAGAAATAACATTATGTACATAGCATAATCAGCCTTTAATGATCCTACTGCTGGGACACAGGCCTGATCTCGGTGAGGGGGAGTGGGCTATAATCTACCACGCGTGCCCAGTGCGGGTTGGTTGATGTCATATGACTTCGAATTTTTAGTTCCAGGACATGCCGGTTTCCTCACGATGTTTTCCTTCGTCGTTTTGAGAGCGGTGGTGATAAAATTATTTACACAAAGTAAAGTGCCTGCTTGGGTTCGAACCCACAACCTACAATTCGTAAGCCGGGGCCGTTACCATTGGGCCACCACTGCTCTTGTTGTGTTTTATGTACAGACGCCAGCAGGTCAACCTACCCGAAACTGTCAAATTTTCCCATTCAACCTTAATGCTTTAGCGATAAAGTTGAAAATCTATTAAAGAAATTTCACAGATTGTAGTAGCTTGATGTGCTGGCGTCTGTACATAATCAAAACCAAATCCCAGAAAGATAATTCAGTATCAAAGAATTCAATTATGTTTTTGAACTCCGATACTGTAAAATACCTCAGAAACGTAAAACTAGTCAGTTGTTTTCAATAAAGGGGAGTGAAATAAATAAACAGATTCGCTTTACAAAGCTGATATCGATACATTCTCGCTCGGATAAACTATTTTACGGGATAAACAATGAGAGCATTCACACTATCGATACCGCGCCAATCCCTTAGTTCCGAATAAATAACAGTCGAGAGGAAGCGGAGGTGTTAGAAGTTTAGCACGCTGTGATTCGTCACTCTTGTACTCTTTTTTCTTACTTTAAAGATTCCACTGGGAACTGAGGTTTGGAGGAAAACGTATTAAGGCGCGGTAAGAAGAAAATTTTAAGGTAACTGACAATAGCGCATCGCGGCGAAAATAAAGTTAATAAAAACAGCGATGCGTTTGATGTTAATGACCACCAAAATAAAAATAATTTTGCATTTTTAATTAAATTAAAAAGTAAATGTACGGCTCGGTGGGATGGATAATTTGTAGGTATTCCTTTAGTTGGTTGAATTCCCTTTATTATCATTAGGTACATAAAATATGATAGTTTACGCTCAAAATTTTGAGAATTATGCGACGAAAAATATTCCTTGAGCTCTGTTTTACTACCACTACTACACTATACTATTTTATTTTCTTGAAATATGGTTGTGTGTGCTCAAAGTACCCAGAAGGCCAATTCTCGTCATTTAAATCGTTGAAAATCTAGTCGCAGTCTCATCTCGGCGACAAACAAATGTCAAAAACTTGTCAAAAATGTAAAGAAATTAGAGGTATTTTTGACAGATTTACACTGGGATCAGACTGTGAACGTTCTTAAAATTACGACAATTGTCCCTCAGCCATTCATCATTGTTTTTCCTCTTTCTTAATAAACCTTGTTTCATTATCGCCTTACTTCTGACGAGCTAGTAATTAATGCTACCCGAAGAGATGCCTGCAATAACCATAACCATAAGCATGACATTCCATTACTCCCCTTATTGAAAATAATTTGAAGCCACAGAAATGAATATTAAACTCCAACGACAACCTCATGAATAAATAATGTGAAGTTCCATCATTAAAAGTTAGCATCAAAACTTATTTAGTCTCCTATTCCTTACGTTTCCCCTCACAATTCGCCGTTATTCTGTATAAGAATGGTGTACAAACGAAGCCTCTTATATTTCTTGTCGGGTGTTAGATTAGAAGGCTCTCCGAGTCAAAAGATTTATGACGCCAATACTAAGTCGATCTAAAACGTTTGGGTAGCGCTCTCAGTTCCTGCGATCAATCCTGATTTAATGTTCCAAAAGTCGACAATTTTACAGACAAAAAAGGGAATTTATTTGGTGAAGGTTTTTGATGGTAGGTATCTATTTTCATTTACATTTTATGATCGAATGGAAAACGGAATATTAGAAGCAATTATTGTAATATGTCTACTTAAACCAATTAAAATGAACGTTTAATTTAGAGGCCATGAAATCTCAATCTAAAATAATAATTATATAACATAATATTTAGTTTCAAAGTCAAAGTCAAATTATTTATTTCAAATATGCACATAAAAGGCGCTTTTTAACGTCAAGATTTACAAAAAATAGAATTGATCTGGGCGGCGGGCGCCGGAAGCTGGACGCTTGAGTGGAAGTCGTCCCTTCCAAAAGGTAGTTTCGTATGGAGAAGAGTGTCAAGAAACATCGTATTATAGAACTTATCATTTATTTATAGTATTATAATATGTCGCAATTTTCTGTTCTTTCCTTATTGTCTATTTATAACGGGTGTAACAAGACACTTAACGAAGCCGAGAGTCACTTCTACTCCCAGTCATTGTAATCATTTTTTTGTACTGGACCCTACCTGGGAACCTTCTGGTTACGAAGATATTGAAGGTCAAAAATCCAACTTTTACTAACGTTTTTAATGTTCTAACACAACTTTACCCTTGCACCGTTGCATGCATCCATAAGCACAATGTTTTGCGTGTGTTACAGTGCGCACTACCGCAAACTGAAAATTTTCACACCAAAAATAAAAGTCGTTTCCCAGCAATTATTTTTATGCAATGTTGCTTAGTTTGGTGTACAGAATGCGTAGTTGACGGCTATGTGTTGTGTCTTTTTCCACCCTGTATGTGTGTATAGCTAGAAGGCGTTGCGGCAGAACCCGTAGAAGATGGCGGGACGAGCTGAACAAAACAAATGACCAGTGGTTTACTTTAGCCCTGGATCGAAAGAACTGGAAGTCATGGGGAGAGGCCTTTGCCCAGCGGTTGGATGATGCAGGCTAACAGTAACAGTATGTGTGTACAGACGCCAGCAGGTCAAGCTACCTGAAACTGTCAAATTTTCCCAATCAACCTCGAACCTTAATGCTTTAGCGATAAAGTTGAAAATCTATTAAAGAAATTTGTCAGATTGTAGTAACTTGATGTGCTGGCGTCCGTACATAAATGTTTGAAAAAATAAAAATATTGTAACGGTACTCACCTTCTCACATTTCATAAAATACTTCATGTTTGCTTCAGCAACGGTTCTGTTTCATCACACTGTACTCATTCCCTCTAAGTAGTTTTGCGAAACGTTGTTGTCATGAATATTAAAGAGAAACATTAGTTTGAAGGAGCACTATTTTTATTCGAGTTATGAATAAAATCTTCAAGAGTTTTGTTTCTTTCAAGATTTCATTCAAATTTTAGATACTACACCAATTGGATCGAAGGCTATACAATCTTTTATTCATGACACATCATTCAGGATCCGATTCGTAAATCACAGATTTTCCTATAAATAACGAGGCACTGTTTTGTATTACTATACCTATAAATAAATAGCATTTCATTCGTCATTTATATTTATAAAGCAGTATAAAGGGAAATGGCCGAAATATGATCAAACTTCCTCTAAACATTATTATTTCGTTAGTCCCTTACACCTTTTAGACGTAGATGGATGTTGTTATTTATTTTAACATAATAACACAGATGCTCTTTCAGCTATGCGAACCCGAAAAGCTGACCAATTTTCCTTTTTAATGCACGCCTTGATCAAAGGGCGGGCGGCGAAGCGACGACAAAATAACTCGTCGGCTCATAAAATTCATTATTTCGGCCTATCCAAGTCATCAAGCATGTTTTAACAACACTTACATTAATGAAAATATAAAACATGTACAATTTAAAAAGTAGTAATTTTAATAACTGTATTTAAAATAATAATATACATGTGAAAAAAATAAGCAAACAAATCATTTAAAAAGTTAAGAATTCCGGTTTTGTTTTTTTTTTAAGGCGCTGCTCATTCGTGGGACACCGTAAAATGCTCAGTTTTTGTCGCACAGTTAGGCATATTGGTAAAAAATTACAAACCAGTGTTCAAATAAAAGAGTTATTCAAAAATATTTCATAAAAATAAAATAGTATCATGATAAAACAATCGAAAAACAGAACTCAAAACTATTTATATGTCGCATAATTCTCAAAGCGTAAACTGTCATATTTTATGTAATGATAATAAAGGGAATTAAATCAAATAAAGAAATACCTAAATTATTCCACTGAGCATTGCATTTATTTTTTAATACAATTAAATCTGGAAAATTACTTTTATTTTGTTAGTCATTCGATTCAACTAACATCAAACGCATCGCTATTTTGAACCTTACTTGCAGCCGCGATGCGCTATTGTCATTTTCCTAAAAAAATGCTTCTTACCGTACCTTTTTAGGTTTATTAATAGGTACTTAAAATGAGAATAAACAAGCGATGTTTTGCACAAACGCATCAGTAGAACTCTTCACATAATTTGTCAAACTTTCTTTAAACGCTTTGAGATTGAAATCTGCTAAATATTGTAGCTCGCCGACGGAAACTTGCAAAGGAAAAGACGGGAATGCCTGTAAAGCCTTTGATACATTTTCTTCGTTATCAAGCCACGGGAGCCAAATAAATTCGTGAAGTGCAGGATTTGCTCTTGGGTCTAGCTTTGGTCTTTGTCGTGGATTTATTGCGGACCAGTACACTCGGAGTCGAAGGACCATGTGCTGCACGAGCTTCGGATGGGAGGACCACAAATCATTAGTTTCTCCTGGATCCACGCTTAAGTCAAATATACATCCTTTTGCTGTAAGTGAAAAATTGTTCAGGATTAAACATAATTTACCTACAATTTGCTGCTTAAGTTAACTTTTTTTATGTAAACTATAAAATTTTAAAGAGAAAAGATTTATTTTTTTGTATGTTTGTTTATTAAGAGAAAATATTTATTTTTTTGGATTTTAAAGAGAAAAGATTTATTTTTTTGTATGTTTGTTTATTAAGCTTTAACGTTAAAACGGCCGAATAGATTTGTATGAAATTTGGCACATGAGCAGACCATAACCTGAATTAAGACATAGGATACTTTTTATGCCGACAATCCCACGGGATCGAACTTATGCGGGTGAAACCGCGGGGCGCAGCTAGTTTCTATATAAATTCAAATAATTTCGCTTCATAACTGCCATATCTAGGTCCAGAGAAAGGTGGAATAATATGGGGAGGCCTTTGCCCAGCAGTGGGACAACATATGTAAACACTTACCTTAGTTATGTATTTATTCGCTAAGTGAACAATGTATGTTCTTTTCGAATAAATAAAGAATCTTTAAAGCCAAACGAATGAAAAAAAAGCCACTCGTGCTGTGTCTGAACTGAATACATTCTCATATTCAGACACATTCTCATATGAATACCCCGTAAGTCATGCAAACACTAAACGCACAAGTGTAATTATTCCCGTTCTATACTTAATCTGTCATTATTTTAGAGTAAGCTAAGATAATCTCAAAATTCACTTTTTTTTATAATTGCCTTGTCTGAAAGCTGCCCAGTCCTTAAGATCGTCCATTGTTATTAACGCCTCGCGTCTGGGAGGTGTCTCATCTTTTGTTCAAGCATTTCATTGGTTAATACCGTCTATTGTATGGTTATAATTGCCACCTGCAGCACCAATTAGTGTCGGCACCCAGTACGTTAGGTACGTGAAATAGACCCGGCCAAATGTTGGATGGTGTAGATGCTGCGTGCCATACAACCGCTGTAGTCCGAACCGCACCTTCCCAGGGCGTGCCTTTTGTACCACCCAGAGGTAAATTCAAGCCGAAATTCCGATTTAATCCTGTTGAAGCTGCACCATTATCGGTAACCAAAACGATGATAGTGTTGTTGAGAAGTTCTCTCTATGTGCCGATATAACGGGACCAACCCTCGTGCCTAAGCCGGAAACGAGACTTGTTGAGATATCGATACACGTTAATTGATATGGGTAGTTGCAATTGCAAAGCAGCTTTGAGGCAAGATGTTGGACATAACAATATGCATGTAATTTAAACAATGGCCAAATTTATTTTTGTAATAAACTGTATTACTTCAGAATGATGCCTCCAGCTATATTTTTTATTATAATTTATTTTTGAACAAGAAATTATTTAAGAAAGTGCAATAAAACTGGGAAATTAAATTATTTGAAAAGCGACGCCATTAGTCAGAGCGAATCTGATGTCTATGACAACAATATGTAGTTAAATGTCAATGTGTTATAAATGAGTTTGCGATTCAGTCCGTGGGCAATGTTATGAACTATGACGTCACACCAAGCGCGCAAAAATAAAGGGCGTTTAAGGCGCCCGTGGCTATTTTTAACTTTTTTTAAGTACATACTTTAATTGCTTTTTTCGCGTTGAACGTTATTGTTTTACTATTAAATAGCGATAATAATATCGAATAAAAAAAAATATTGAAAAAATACATGCGTAAGTATTTCCCTACAAAGGATATAAGTGAACCTGATCTTCATGATTGACGGTAATCGCTTTACTGTCTCTTGAGCTTTGAATACCCTGAGCGAGCAAATCGTCCGCCATTGATGGAGCAAAAAAACTTGCTCTATAAAAAAGTCAATTACGCGATGTCCGATCTTAACTCAACCTTAAGACCACAGAGACTAAAGTATCACTAATAAGATTCTGAGGTTTTTCCTTTCTAGATAAATAGCATTAGACTGGTCGTACGTTGAAAGTAGGAAGATTGTGGATCGATATGGCACGGTTCAACGAAATTGATACACTTTGATTGGAAGGCGCAAAAATGGAGGATGGCTGACAGTAAAGCCAAGAGCACAATACACCAGCAACGGGCTGCAACGCATTTTCATACAAAAAAGTGCAGTGCCTGTAGTATGCGTTGGTTCATAGAAAATGTAAGAAAGTGATGAAGAAGGATTTTTGCAATGCGTTGTGTTGCGGGGCGGCCCATCCCAATCTGAGGAGTAATTGCGTAACAAACTATCAGTAGCAATAGCTTTCATTTTGACAGTTCAACAACATTCATTGCGTTATTTACGTTGTTGAGCAGACAAATTTTTCGAACATGTCAAGCAATGGACTAGCAATATCCTTCAAAATGATTCACATTGAGATTGATAGAACGTTTGTACATGATTTGATTGTTTCAACCAAATTGGTAAGCAAAAGCGAACCGTATACCTACTGCGAGGGTAACTAAATTGGCAATTACTCTTGAGTCCATAACGGTAACCTCAGGTACCATTCCTATACGTATAATAGTCATAAGATTTGATTCTGTATAATCTCCGTGCTGAGTGTGCGATGTGGTCGTTTGTGGCGATGAACTCCTCAGGCGGCTGTAGATTAACGTAGCCCCCTCCGATGTGGTACGTACTACGTACGATATGTACAGCGGTACTGATGTATCGTGATTCCTTATGACTGTAATGATAGACATAGTTATGTTACCGTAATTAAAATAACTGAAAATCTGAAAAGGGTCATTTTACTCATATAAAATGACCCTTTTCAGATGTTCAGTTATTGAAAGTTAAGTGTTTACTATTAACTTACTTTACTATTAACACTTTATTTATTGGTTGAGAGCAGCGGTGGCCCAATGGTAAGACTTACGAGTTGTAGGTCGTAGGTTCGAACCCAGATAGACGCTTTACTTTGTGTAAATTATTTCATCACCAATACTCCCAAAACGGGGAAGGAAAACATCGTGAGGAAACCGGCATGTCCTAGAAAAATTCGAAGACATGTGACATCTACCAACCTGAACCCAGAGGAGGCCTATGTCCCAGCAGTAGGAACATTATAGGCTGATTATACTATTGGTTGACAAAAAAATTGTATAAAGAAACACTGACATGTAAACTAAAGGGATTTCTAATCAGCGGGATTGTCCGAAAGGGTTACCGCTACCCCGGAACATAAAGGGCAAAGGAAGGAACATGGGTGGGTTTTAGTCAGTAAGAGTCTGACACTCCCTTCCGCTCCACCCAGAGCGGGAGGGGTCATTTGATGATTTACCATCCGGAAAAAAAAAAAGGTATTTCTAATTAATTTTAGGCCATTTGATACGACTCTGAATCCTACTTGACGTATCCGATTGACTTACCCAGCCTCTGACACTGTTAAGTGTTACCCCCATCAACACTGTAGCTTTTGCAATATTTTATTTATGCACGGCGCATCAGGGATCATATTACCAGGCACCATTTAATATAATTCATTGCTTTAAAACTCTGTGATGTCCTAAATCTGTATATATTATAAAAATGCGTGCAACTAATAAATAACCATGTGTGTACGTTACTAACCTTTTAATTGCTTGCGTACAGTTTACTGCCCGATCTGTTCGTACTTCGGTGAGGTGGCCCCTTTGATCTTCCATCCTGTCTCTTAAACTAGGAGGCCTGTATCTTATGACACTGTTCGGCCCGACGGTTGCGTAAATTAAGTTGTGCCCTTTAAGAGTGGAATAGTGTCGATCTATCTGTCTATCATTACATGGTGAATAGCATTATCTGTAAATTGAACATTCCTTCTTTGTGTATTTTTTATTTTAACATCCTATAATACTAAACAACAGCTTACTAGCAGTATTCGGGTCGAAATTATTAAGGAAATCGAGTTCATAGACAATAAGGAGAGAAATAAGGTGGATTTGTTATGAAAACATGAAACTTATCCCAGTTTCATGTTTTCATAACAAATCCTCCTACAGGAAATTGCGTTCAATATTGATATCATTATCTAAATTACTTAGTTGTTTTGTTACAGCTAAGTAACTACCCACTTTTCAAACGACCCCATTATTGTGAGTGTCAATTACACGCTTCGAGTAAATTATCTATTAGTGGTAAATCCTAAGCTAAATTATAAATGCGCGAATGAGTTTTTTTTTTTTGTTTGTTGCACTTACACGCTAAAACGGCTACAGTTGAGCAGCGGTGGCCCAGTGGAAACGGCCGCGGCTTACGAGTTGTAGATCGCAGATTCGAACCCTGACAGGCCCTTTACTTTGTGTAAATTATTTCATCACCACTACTCTCAAAACGGTGACGGAAAACATCGTGAGGAATCCGGCATGTCCTAGAACCAAAAATACGAAGACATGTGACATCTACCAACCCGCACCGGGCCCGCGTGGTGGATTACGGCCCACTCTCTTTTATTGAGAGGAGGCCTGTGTCCCAGCAGTGGGAATATTATAATATATGCTGATTATGATTAATTGTTCAAAATGATGACCATTGTTTTCAATACACAGCTGGATTCGACGTCTCAAGGATTGTACTGCATTCAGCATTACAATATTATTGATTCCATTTAGAATATTTTCCAAAGATCTTTTCAAGTCATCAATTACATTATACGTGTTTTTGTAGATTTCGTTTTTCACGTACCCCCAGAGAAGATAATCTAAGGGGGTAAGATGGCCTGGCTGACCTGGCTGGCCACGGCACAGTACGTTCATTTTCCTTATATTTGCCGTATGTCATTACTTCCCAGAATTTGATCCTTATTAGGGACACTATCGAATAGTGTAATAATAATTAATAATATTTTTTTTTAATCAAAATCAACGAGTTCGATTCTTGGCTAGAAATATTGATTTTTCAAAAATCCAATGATGCAGTTTTTGTTTTCATCTAAATAGAGCACGAAACTCCTTTAAGTACTTTTCGCTATTCCTCATATATACCTTTATAGGTATCTTTGTGCTATCTCGTGGAATAATTTCCGACCTACACGCAAGCGAAACCTCGGGCAAAAGCTAGCTATACTATAAATATGGCAGTATTATGACTCATGCTTCAGTAAATAAGATTTTTTCAGCAAATATATTTTTCTTCTTCTTCGACAACGAGCCTATGTCTAAAAATAAAATTCAAGCAAATATAGAAAACAATTTTCTACTCCTAAGTTCACACAAAAGCGGATTTCTTTTCTTCCCTTCAAAAATGCTACTTTGTGTTCCAAATACCTTAAGGCCCTTCGTACACACACGTTTTTCTTGCCGTGAAAAACTACGGTTTTTTCGCCGGTGTAGGTACTCGTACAGATGCCAGCAGGTCTTGCTACCCGAAACTGTCAAATTTTCCCAATCAACCTTAATGCTTTAGCGATAAAGTTGAAAATGTATTAAAGAAATTTGACAGATTGTAGTAGCTTGATGTGCTGGCGTCTGTACGGTTCGTCAGTGGTGTAAGAATCAGTTTGGAAGCTTGTTGATGGACACGCTTTGTCTACGGCGCGGTTTAACGCCGTGTGTAGGCACGGTCGTCAGTGTTCTATGGATCACTATGGAAGCTTGTTGCCAGGCATGTTTTTTCTACGGCGCGGTTTAGATATACGCCGTGTTTATGCACGGTCGACAGTGTTGTATGGATCACTATGGAAGCGTGTTGATAAAAACGTTTTTTCTACGGCGCGGTTTAACGCCGTGTGTAAGCACGGTCGTCAGTGTTGTATGGATCACTATGGAAGCGTGTTGATAGACACGTTTTTTCTACGGCGCGGTTTAACGCCGTGTGTAAGCACGGTCGTCAGTGTTGTATGGATCACTATGGAAGCGTGTTGATAGACACGTTTTTTCTACGGCGCGGTTTAACGCCGTGTGTAAGCACGGTCGTCAGTGTTGTATGGATCACTATGGAAGCGTGTTGATAAAAACGTTTTTTCTACGGCGAGGTTTAACGCCATGTGTAAGCACGGTCGTCAGTGTTGTATGGATCACTATGGAAGCGTGTTGATAGTCACGTTTTTTCTACGGCGCGGTTTAACGCCGTGTGTAAGCACGTTCGTCAGTGTTGTATGGATCACTATGGAAGCGTGTTGATAAAAACGTTTTTTCTACGGCGCGGTTTAACGCCATGTGTAAGCACGGTCGTCAGTGTTGTATGGATCACTATGGAAGCGTGTTGATAGACACGTTTTTTCTACGGCGCGGTTTAACGCCGTGTGTACGCACGGTCGTCAGTGTTGTATGGATCACTATGGAAGCGTGTTGATAGACAGGTTTTTTCTACGACGCGGTTTAACGCCGTACCGTAAGAAACCGTGCTGTGTACAAAGGGCCTGACGTTTAAAGACATAAATATACATACGTTCCTCTACGTGGTTGTATGTTTAGTAATCCACGCCCCTGCCTAAGAAGCCGTAGAATGTATCAAAGCCTCTATTAGTGGGGAGATAATGTTCCCTGGATTTACCGAGACCCATTTACCTATCAAATGTGTGGTGTAGCCCAATTCTTGTAAATGTTCGGGCAGTAAGCGCTCCGTGGAAGGTAGGCCGCGATCCTCTACAGATGTGATCGAGATTCCTTGCGTACCTGAATGTATAATTACTATTGGTTATTAGCTTAATGAACGGAGAGATGTACCTAGTCAGGGAAATCAATTGTTAAGCTAATTGACACCCTACGTCAATTTATTTACCGTATCCATTTCATATATACATACATACACTCGTAAGCTCACGCCATCGTCTCATGGGGGTAGGCAGAAACTACTCGTAAAAAACGCCACCTGCTACGATTCTTACATACTACTTTTGACTCTTTTTCGTTACATCAGAAGGGCAATTCTCGTAATTTTAATAACGTTCACAGTCTGATCTCATTCTCAATCTGTCAGAAATACGTCTAATTTCCCTACATTTTTGACATTGATTGTCGCTGAGATGAGATCGCGACTTGAATTTGACCGTTTTTTTATGTATGAGAATTTTTATCGGCTCAACTGCCAAAAAAAAAATTGAAAAAAAAATCCCCAACTGTAGCTAATATGTAGTAACAATACTTAATTGGTACAGATAAAGTACAATAGCAAACTCGAGTATTTTTAGACGTTTTGGAAACGGAATAAGCATTTCTAATAAAGAATTATAAGTTGCTTTTGAAGTCTTTCTTTCGTAATTTCGTAGAAATCCTAATAAAATGGTTCATTAAAAGTTTTAAAAGGCCACGGTACTTCCAGCCATAATACTTTGATTTTTTGCCACAAATTAGCTTGTTTGTATAAAGGATAACAAAAAAAAAAACAGGTCAGTTTTTTATAAACATGAAAGTTTGTATGGATTGATGGATAGATGTATGGATGGATGGATGTTAGTTACTCTTTCACGCAAAAACTACTGAACGGATTTGGATGCAATTTGGCACACAGATGGTTTATAACCAGGATTAACATATAGAATACTTTTATCCCGATATTTCCACGGGATCAAAACTTATGCGGGTACCGCGGGGCGCAGCTAGTTTTTCATATTTTGAGCAGCTCATTAGGTATATAAAATTGTTAGTTTTTTTTTTTTAATAATATTATAAAGTAAATTACGTTACAAATCGTCGTAAATAAAATAAAATTAATAATGTAAGGTATCGCCTTACATTATTAATTTTATTTTATTTCGGGCGACGTAAATTTAAATAATTGGGTTGCCATGGTAGTATTTACAGTATTTTTATGTTTATATTTTTAATACTTTACTATTAAAAATATAAACAGAAAAATACTACGCTACTCGCCAGGCTACGATACATTTTAATCTAGACATTTTTAAACTTTATTTGCTGAAAATCTTCTGAAGCTTTTCGTAGCACTAATCCGCCACTGCCAATTATTTTAACACAACACTAGCCGACAGAGTTAGAAAATATAGGTAGGAAATAAGACCTGTGCTAAATTTTTGTTTATCTACATCTAAGAGTCATTATGCCAAATTAATAGGTACCTTAGTATAAATACATAATGTTCTTCCTCTGCTTAGTATTGCCCTAATTTGTGGTTTCCTGACATTAAAAGAAATACCAAAAGCCACCGAGTTAACTCCATATCAAAAAGCCAAATAAACAGCTTCCCTTTAAAATTTTGCAGAGATAAATTCACCCGAGCTTCGTATGTATATAAAAGCGCTTTCTTCGCTTCCATACGTACCCATCCTTATAGGATATTGTCCGGTGAAAAGCGCGCTCCTGGCTGGCGTGCCGCGCGCGTGGGTATATACTGCGGTATTATGACGCCCTGGTATGCGAGCGTGTCGATATTAGGCGTCATTATTTGATTCGAGCCGTGGAAGCTCACGTCGCCTCAGCCCTGTTAAGGTTGTACGGTGATTACGTCAAAAACTTGGTTAGGGAAATAAATCGGCTGGATATTCAAGGTGAGTATTTTTACTATAGTTTAATAAGGTAAATCATAGACATTTATGTAATGGCAACTTTATGGTGTAGTAATTGGTAAAATTGACTGGTGGTAGGTACAGACGCCAGCACATCAAGCTACTACAATCTGTCGCTAAAGCATCAAGGTTAAAGGTTGATTGGGAAAATTTGACAGTTTCGGGTAGCTTGACCTGCTGGCGTTTGTACAGACCTAGAACTAGAAAACAGGGGGTTTATCATGCTTAGATCAGGAGGTATCCGAAGAAGAAGTAAAGAAAGAAAAAGTGGAAGAAAGAAAATATGTTTAGTTGCGGTAAACATGACGAAAAGAAAGAACACAAACACGAAAAAGAACAATTTTAGGAAAAACATCCATACAAAACGGCCATCGCTCAGCATAGGTACACTGCGACCCTATGCTGTTTAGAGCTACAGCGCTGGTTTTCATCGACAGCCGGCATTGACGTGATGACGTCGACCAGTGCAGCATTCAATGAGATATAAATAAGAAATAAAAAATTAAAATAAATACACAATACTTTTATTCTAAATGTTTATATAAATATAATATTTAAAATGGCTACATTCCGTTCCGTCGGCAACGACGCCCGGTTCGCCGCCGGCTAAAAGTAATCTGTGCGCGCAGTGTATCTACTGGCCTGCAGTAGAGACAACATAAAAGGCTAATTATGTTGTGTCACCTGTATACTGGATTAGAGGGGATTGGATTAGGGGGGGGGGGGGGGATTACATTGAGGGGCCCATGGCTAAATAATAACAGCCGCACAGGTTGATCGATCAGGTTAAGCTACGCTTGCCGCGGTTGGTCTATGGATGGGTGACCATCTTTACATACCGAGACCCCTCCGTGCCTCGGAAAGCGCATTAAGCCGTTGGTCCCGGCTGTCATTCGTAGATCTTTGACAGTCGTTACGGGTAGTCAGAAGCCCGAAAGTCTGACAACCAGTCCTTACCAAGGGGTATCGTATTACCCAGTAACTGGGTTGTGGAGGCCAGATAGGCAATCGCTCTATCTAATATACTGGTATTAAGCTGAATCCGGTTAGACTGGAAGCCGACCCCAACATAGTTGGGAAAAGGCTAGACAGATAATGATGACCTGTATACTAGATTAAGTTTTACAGTGGCAATGACCCCGACTTACAGGTTTTAAGTCGCGGGTTCGAACCCAGGCAAGCGCTTTACTTTGTAAATAATTCCATCACCACTGCTGTCAAATCGGTGAACGAAAACACCGTGAGGAAACCAGCATGTCGAAGTTCGAAGACATGTGACATCTACGAACCCGCACTGGGCCCATTTCTTCTCGAAGAGATGACGCCTGTGTCCCAGCGGTGGGAACATTCTACTTAGTAATCTACAAAGAAGAGTCCAACTACATAAAGTCATATAGCTAGCATAGTCGATATACTGAGTAGCAACAATGTAATTTTACATACCAAATCATCTGCTACAATAAACACTAAATTCGGCTTGGAGTAACTTTCACACTTAATTTACAACCACGAGTGACGTGAAAATACTGAAACAAAGAGAAACTTTGAATAGAGGCTGCCTATTGCAAAGCAGACCGAATATCATTTTACAAATAACTCACTAAAATGTTAGCCTCATTTTGATAAATTAGTCGGAAACAATTTTCATCTGAAACCCGTCAGCCTAATGAAATACTTTGATAACAATAGTACCTGCTTATAAGTACCTGTCTAGGTACATTGACGAACGGTTAGCGAAGCAAAAGTATGGACGGAAATGCAGGAATAGCGGGCAAACTGAATGAGAAACTTGGAGAAAAAATCTGAAATTCTCAAAGGCAACGACAACATTTTTATTATTAAGAATGAACGCATTTTAAAGTGCTTTCTGAATATCAAAGACTAGCTCCGGTCTGCGACGTGAGTTGATTTGTACCTCGACTGGAAAGAAAGCGCGACTGGGAAAATTTCATTTTCTTTACATTGGATAGTTCCGGATAGACCATAGGTTCTCAACGTGGGCTATAACGACCCCGCGTGGACCTTTGAGATTTTCAGGGGGGCAGTAGAAGACCCAGAGAAATTATATATCCTATCCTATCTTACGACTATATTACACGTTTAAATATAATCATGGCAATAGCTGTTTCAGATTCTCGACAGATGGTATGTAAATAAAATTGGGGGGCTCAAAAAAAACTGGGCAATTGCGAGTTGAACTCGCGTGGAGAGGGCTCCGTATTTCTTTTAGGTTTTCTTGTAATCTATAAGTAAGTACAGAACTGTTTTCTGTATTTCTTTTCAAAATTTTCGATTAAGTAGTTTCGGAGATAAGGTGGGGGGGAAAGGTCAATTTTCATCTATTTTCTTAAATAATTTTTATACTATTTATTTTTTATGTTTGAGACACTCACAGGAAAGCCTTTCACTTAATATGACACACGATATGGTTTACAAGACTTTAATTTTCCCCCAAAAAGTGACTTCCATTTTCAAAATTCATAAATTTTCGTTACATGTCCGTATTTGTTTATATTCGTTATTTATTTTCGTTACATGTTCATTTGGACCTACGAAACCCTAAAAATATTCTCAAAGTGAACGGTGGGCAAAATAAGGTTGAGAACCTATGGGATAGACCAAGAACACACTAAGATCTAAAGTTATAGCCAACATCTCGTTACCGAAAAATTTAAAATGTTATCCAAGTATTGGAAGATACATTGCCTCGTTAGTTTAGTGGTTGCAAGCGATACTGCTGAGCATGAGGTCTTGGATTTGACTCCCGGGTCGGGCAAAGTGTTACTGCGTTTTTTCACCAGAAAATTCTCAATTCCAGCAAATCTTCTTTTAGTAAAATATACACCTACTTAAATACCGACTGAAATATAAATATTGTCTTCCAAATATTTTCAGGATTCGATAAGATACGAGTACCTACTATACCACTAGAGGTAAATAAAAAAGTTTTTTTTTTTTTTAGTTATAATACACACTTTTTTCGAGATGTCTTTATACGAGAGCTAAAAACCAATTTTTCGCCGCTTTCCGCTCCGCTCATCAATGAGCTAATAAGTTTAGTGTCAGCACCTGTATGAATACTAAAATTACCAATAATAGGTATAGTTGCAACCCAATTTTACGTTAATAACAAAAGCGATGAGCGGTTGAGCTGGACTCCTTTAATAAAGATTGGTTCCTTGGCAGCTCTGGACAGAGCAGACAGCAGTGGGAAATTAACGGCTAAAAAAAACGAAAGCAATTCATGACAATTTATTGTTCTATCTACACGGAAATGCTTTTCTTCATTTTTATAAGGAAATAAAACCAAATAATGTTTTTGCTTTGATACTACCTACATACTATATTTTAAACTAGCTTCAGCCAGCGACTTCGTATACGTGAAATTTCTTGTTCCCCCGACCCACCCTGTCGCATTGCATCGCCTGCTTGCGATTTTATTTCGTTTTCGCTTAGCGTTTATTCTAACGGACGGCACGGTTGGTGCAGTGGTCAAGCGATTGACTGCTGCGCTGCGTGTCGCGGGTTCGATTCCCGCACGGAACAAATATTTGTATGACCTACAAGTAGTTGTTCCGGGTCTGGCTGTTTGTGTATGTGAGTTTAAATGTTTGTAAACGCACCCACGATATAGGAGAAATTCCTAGTGTGGGGCAACGTAAAAAAAAAAAACACTTTGTTTATTATTGCTCGGCTTATAAGGGTTTTAGCGTGATGTTCAATAGCCTATAGCTTCCATCAAAAATTGGGCTATGAAATTCAAAAATAAATTTTCAAATCCAACCGGTAGTTCCAGAGATTAACGCGTTCAAACTCTTCAGCTTTATTATTAGTAGATAAACCCACGCAAATTGTAACAACTCTGTTCCTTACCTGTTTGACAAATAAATCCGAATAGGAATCCATCATTTTAACGTCACACTCAGACTTTCAACAGCAATTAAAACTTCTTTAACTTGTCAGGGATAATAAACGTGGCTCTATGTAAAGAAGCGTGCAACGTTGACGACTCCTGCAAGAGGTCATGACCCGTCTGATAGTAATAGGTTTTCACTGACTAAAACTATTTTTCTAGAAATAAGGTTTCCTAAAGAGAATAATTCTATAATTATTCTCTTTAGGAAACCTTATTTCTATCATGGCCGATTATATCACAGATTCAATAACATTCGTTACATAATAGAAATTGATTACTTAACTTTAAAGGTTATAGACATCTGTTTGATTTCTTTAACGTTAATTAAATGAGGACTTACAAGGGAGAGCCGTTGAGAGAAATCTTGCAGGCCATTATTATTTTTATATTATCCAACCCCAAATTGAATCATTTCAAGAACCATTTTCATTATTATATTCAACCATTTACTTTTACCAGATAATGTTGATTATAATAAGAAATAATTTGGTCAGTATATCATACTTAATTATTTTATGGCATTAATGTGTATGTAAGTCTACCCCGTTGGTCCCGTGGCCGCAAGCGCGACAGCTGAGCGTGGGGTTCCTGGGTTCGATTCCTGGGTCGGGCAAAATGTTATTGGGTTTTCCCATTAGGAATTTCTTTGTAACAGCCCGGAGTTTGGAAGTTGACTGTGTGATATCCCCGTGCCTCGGTAAGCATGTTCAGCCGTACGTCCTGCACCTGATCTCTCTCCGGTCATATCGGATTGCCGTCCCATCTGACGATGAGAGTGAGGAAAGCGAGAGTTCAGTGTTGCTGCGCACACACTTGTGCACTTTAATATCTCCCGCGCCGAAAGCTGGTTTCCGCTGCGATTAGTCGCCATGGGCAAAATTCGTCCCGAAGGACTTTATGTAAGTATATTCTCATATTTTATGTTTATATTTAAATCAGATATTGTTTTGGATTTCGTGTATTTTATTTCTCCTTCTACTCTTACACACGATGTCTAAATCTATTTTTATCTACTTTCCTATCGCAAGTATGTTGGAAGATTTCTTTAGAAATAATTATCACCTTTGTACGTATTTTTGTGTTCCTTTCTTCTTCTCTGTTTGTATTTGTCTACAGACACACACAGATACTACAATCTGTCAAAATTTCTTTAATAGATTTTCAACTTTATCGCTAAAGCATTATGTTCAGTGTTGATTGGAAAAATTTGCCAGTTTTAGGTAGCTTGATGTGCTGGCATATGTAAATAAATGGTTAAATATATTAAACAAAGAAATAAACATTCATATTATCATCTTATCTTCCTGCGTTACCAGTAAGCCAATATGGAAAGCTCCAAGTCGACTGCGTAAGTGGGCCGCTGCAGAAACAATTTGTCGAAGTGGGGGATTACAGACCAATCCAACACCCAGTGCAAGTGCTGTGTTTCTGACCAGACCATGCCCCACTTACTGGAGTGTCCTAAGTGCCCATTCACCTGCACCTTGGACCTAAAGAATGCCACTGATGACTATATAAAAAATAAAACAATGAGTAAGAGTACCATCTATACTGTAATCTATTCTGGTGGGACTGTCCTGTTTCTGTAGTGCGTCAGGGATGTTCGCAGGTGCACATGTAGATTGCTTTTACACAACAATCCGTAAAAGGTGCGCTTCCCTGGTGCGCAGGGTGTGGGGTGGCTCCAAAGGTGTCTTAAGCAGGGTTGCGAGTCGCCCCGACTGTGTGTACGTGGGTCACTGTTGTGCCGCCTCTCATGGGATGTCGCGATGAGTATTGTTTTGTATTGTTTCCTTGTTTTTGTTAAGTGTCTGTGCTTACTAAAATAGTCGTAAGTTTTACCAACAATCTTGTTGAGTCTTCGTTACTTTAATAAAGAAAAAATCTATTCTATTCTATACGAAAAGAAAAAGAAGACCAGTTGCCCACCTTTAACATTATGACGATAATTATAATTCCAACAGACATAACAAAGTTACTAAAAAACAAAGTATGATGTTTCAACTTGAAGAATAGGGCGGTATAAAAAACAACAGATTTTGCCAACTTTTTGCTATAAAACAACGATTTGCATGAGAAATGAGAACATCTGGCTCCATCAGTTGCGGTATCAGGAAGACAATGTAATTAGTTAAGAAACTCGTAGAATAAAATAAAAATTAGAATATAAAATACATAACCTTACGCCTTGTTCCCACGGGGGTAGACAGAAACTACAGAACGCCTCCTGCTGGGATCCTCACATACTCCTCTCGCTTAGTTTAAGTTCATACATCTGCACCATAATAGCGTAACACACTTTCAATCAGGATCTGAATAATTTTGAAGGATATTGCTAATCCATTGCTTCATATGTTCGAAAATGTTACTTATTTATTTACTACTAGCTGCGTCCCGCGGTTTCACCCGCATAAGTTTTGATCCCGTGGGAATATCGGTATCAAAAGTATCCTATACGTTAATCCTGGTTATAAACCATCTGTGTGCCAAATTTCATCCAAATCCGTTCAGTAGTTTTTGCGTGAAAGAGTAACAAACATCCATCCATCCATACAAACTTTCACGTTTATAATATACGAGTATATATATAGATAGTAGGATATAATATGATTACCATTTACATTTGTCTGCTCTGAAAGCCATTACCTCTGTTACTTTGTGTGTTACGCAATTATCCCGCTGGTAAAACACGCACGCCGGTTGCCCGTAAAATGTATATAATATTTTATATATTTTGTACATTTTAATCACATTAATTCATCCCTCATTTTTTATCATATTGCTCCTTAAACAACATCATTATATTTTCTTTGAAAATAAAATTTTGTGAGTGACACATTTGACAAAAATACATCAGAGGGACAATTCTCGTAATTTTAAGAACGTTCATGTTCTGATCTCAGTCTCAATCTGTCAAAAATACCTCTAATTTCCTTACATTTTTGACATTGATCGTCATTGAGATGAGATTACGATTACTTAGATTTTTTACGTTTTTAATTACAGGAATTGGCCTTCAGAACATATTCATTTTAAATTCAAAATTTACTTTATTACAACTTTATATACACATAGAGTTTGTATATTCAATACTTATCACTTCTGTGCGCTTGTGTACTTTATTGCATAAGATTCAAAATGTGCCTAAAACGTATTTCTGGACTTGTCGTTTCGCCCACAAATAAAATAACATCATTTCAGCCGAAAGACGTCCACTGCTGTACATAGGCCTAGCACCTCCTCTTCGACCAATTCTGTGCTTCTAACATCTAACGGGTTCCTGCTGCAAATCGTCTGCACAAATAATTTTATGTTTTAAAGTGTCGATTCGCCCGTTTTGGCCAATTAAATTCGTGCCACAATATTATAATAAGTTACAACACTCGAAGCTTCATCACGAAAACGCTATAATTATGAACCTCATTCCGGTATTTTTTTTTCTCAAATACTTACATCATTCTCTTGTTATCCAGCTTAAGTGGCTTAGTAAAATAGGTCAGGTAAGGACTGTGGAGGCACGTAATAATAAATCCGTTCATTTCATTTCACCTGGACTGTTGTTTTACGTACTTTGCTCGCACTGTAAACTAAATATTTAAAGCGAAAAGAAAACCACAATCCAATTATGCAACGTAATTAAAATTAATGAATTTTAATTGTCAACCTAGTTATTAATATAAAATATTTATAGTTATAATCAGTCGCACCGTACAAAACAGTGTGGCGTAAGACAGGGTGGTCTGACTTAGCCCAAGCTCTTTAACCTGCACGTGGATCGGCTGGTCCATGAGATCAGCAGCACTCAGGTGGGTTGCTCGATTGATGGAGTTTTTGTTAACAATATAAGCTACGCCGATGATATGGTGCTGCTGAGCCCATCGATCAGTGCCCTCAGGCGTTTAATAAAGGTGTGCGAATGCTATGCGGGGGCCCATGGGCTCAGGTATAACACGACCAAGAGTGAGGTGATGGTTTTCAAGGCCGATACGAAGTGCTATGACATTGTACCTCAGGGCACATTGAGCAGCAGTGCTCTGAAAAGGGTGGCGCAGTTTAAGTACCTGGGCCACTGGGTCACCGAGGCCCTCACAGATGATGTGGATGTTGAAAGGGAACGCAGGGCATTGTCAGTCAGAGCTAATATGCTGGCCCGTAGGTTTGCATGTTGTACTGCACAGGTAAAAATAACCTTATTCAAGTCATACTGTCAGTCTTTTTATACGTGCAGCCTATGGGTGAGGCATACGCAGAGGACTTACAGTGCTCTGCGTGTCCAATACAATAACGCGTTCAGGATGTTGTTGGGGTTGCCACGCTTTTGTAGCGCATCAGGTATGTTTGCAGACGCGCAAGTGGATGGCTTTCAAGCGATACATCGCAAAAGAATTGCGTCTCTGATGCGCCGCATACGGGGCAGCCCCAACAGCTTCCTGCAGCTTATTGCAGGGAGAATGGATGTGGATTGCTCCTTCATGGACTATTGGACAAAACTCCATGTACGAGTAGTGCGGTCCTGATCCAATATTTCTAGTGTATAGTTTGTAAAAGTTTTACTAACATAGTTTTTTAAGTCATTGTCACTAACATTATATGGATTATGTGTAGGTACTTGTATGTGTAGTCCGAAATAAATAATGTTATTATTATTCCTTTATTTCATTTACATACTTACAGATTATATTTTTAAATATTTTTTATAAACAAAAAGATAAAAAAACATTTAAAAATATAAAAAATAGTAGCCCATCGGTATCGGGAACAGGGTCCAAGCTACCGGCGGTCAGGGCTCCAGAGAGAGGAACTTCCTCCTTTATTATTATTATTATTAAATGTTGGTCCCGTGATAGAGAAAATTGTTCAGTTTGATAGTCATTTTGACCACACCGTTCTGACACATTCTGTATAAGAAACTCTTGTGCATAATTTCATGCTTCTAGACTGGGTCTAGAAGCATGAAATTATGCACAAGAGTTTCTTATTGTGCGTTGTCTGTCAGTGAATAAATAAGATTTTTATTAAGTAGGTGACCCAGAGGTATCGACCTTGACTGAAGAGTTGTCTTGACTGAAGGTCGTGAGTTCGAACCCAGGCAGAAACTTTACTTTGTATATTTAATTTTATCACCACTTACGGAACGGTGAAGGAAAACATCGTGAAGAAACCGGCGTGTGCTAGAACCAAAAAAGCGGCCAAGTGCGAGTCGGACTCGCCCATGAAGGGTTCCGTAGCAGGAAATTGTGGTTTACGATTTATGACGTATTAAAAAAAAACTACTTACTAGATCTCGTTCAAACCAATTTTCAGTGGAAGTTTGCATGGTAATGTACATCATATATTTTTTTTTAGTTTTATCATTCTCTTATTTTAGAAGTTACAGGGGGACACACACATATTACCACTTTGGAAGTGTGTCTCGCGCAAACTATTCGGTTTAGAATAAAATTATATTAGAAACCTCAATATCATTTTTGGAGACCTATCTATAGATACCCCACACGTATGGGTTTGATGAAAAAAAAATTTTGAGTTTCAATTCTAAGTATGGGGAACCCCCAAAAATTATTGTTTTTTTTTTCAATTTTTTTGTGAAAATCTTATAGCGGTTCACAGAATACATCTACTTACCAAGTTTCAACAGTATAGTTCTTATAGTAGTGTGACATACGGACGGACAGACAGACAGACATGACGAATCCATAAGGGTTCCGTTTTTTGTCATTTGGCTACGGAACCCTAAAAATCGAAGAGACGTGACATCCACCAACCCGCACTGGGCCCGCGTGGTGGATTACTGTCCACTCCCTCTCACAGAGAGGAGGCCTGTGTCCCAGCCGTGGGAACATTATAGACTGATTATGCTATCTATAACAGTGACTTGGAACATGTTCTGTCGAGAGCAGTCTACCCTCCGTCCCGTATTATAAGCTTATTTTGGTTAAATCATATTCATATCTCCACCATCTTATCATAATATCTTATGTTATACCCAATAGACATTTATACATGTAGTGTTCATATAGACAGGGGCTTGGCAACTTTCTGTATAATATGACGATTTGCCTTGGAAGCCTTGAGGCATTAACTCTATACTCCTGTATATTATGTTCATAAATCCTGAAAGCAGCAACTCCACGTTCGGAATCCCTCTCTTTTTAAGAGCTATTGTTTTTGGGAATTTTCTATAAACAACCATCTTTGATAAGAAGTTTATTGTACCTATAAATATGGTCTAAGGGCTGGTTTTTATGCGAAGAATAAATATGACAGCTTGACATGTCTGTATACTAATAATAAAGCTGAAGAGTTTGTTTGTTTGAACGCGCTAATCTCTGGAACTACCAGTCGGATATGAAAAAATATTTGCCAATTCTTAGGGAAGGCTATAGGTTACTTAACATCACGCTAGGACCACAAGGAGCCGAGCAAAAAAATTGTTAGAAAGCACAATAAGCGAAAATGAAGTAATGCGCGGGCAGGCACAAGAAATTTCACGTCGACGAAGTCGCGGGCAAAAACTAGTTTCCTATACAGAAGCTGTCAAACAGCCATATTTAGTCTTCTGCTAACTTTTCTGAGTATTGAAAAATCAGCCCTAAATCTTTGTATTGAACTTATTCGTAATAATTATTGTTCACGTTTTAATTGTGAAGATGTTCAGTGTGTGTGTGTTGCGTTTGCTATTTTGAAGGGCCAGGCGCCTTACGGATTTTTGTTTTACATAATTATACTAACTCGCAGTAGGTCCGTGTGGCAGATTATGTTCCCATTGCTGGGGCACAGGCCTCCTCTCGTCGAGAAAGAGTGGGCTATAATCCACCACAGCCCAGTGCGCGTTGGTAGATGTCACACGTCTTCGAATTTTTGGTTTCTTTCACCGTTTTGATAGAAATGGTGATAAAATTATTTATACAAGGTAAAGCACCTGCCTGGGTTCGAACCCACGATCTACAACACATGAGTCGGGGCTTAACAGCCCCGGTAGCCCAATAGTAACCCATTAGGCTACCACTACTCACTGGCACGCAGTGGGAACATTACAGGCTGATTACTTACGTAGGTATACCGTCACTAATTATATTTTTCGGTCCAAAATTTTTACCATCGTCGTGAACTTGTACGCTCCGCATATTTCTATTGTAAAATACATTACACAATACACGTTATACCAAAATAAACAACCATACCTCGTAATATTTTCATTGAAGAACACTGAAGCCCAAACTCTAATCTTTGTATCCTAATTTATTTATATCTTTACACACAGTTTTGCAGCAAAAGTTTGGCCTTAAAGTCCCTTCCTAATGAGGTTTATCGAGGAAACTTTCTTAATCTGTGTTCCTGAACCATAGGTACATTATAAAGGTATGTTTCATGTCATATTTCAACGAAATCCCCATTACAGATTCCATCTACGCGTAACCATCAATGTGTCAGAGCCAGACACGTCAAATAATCCCGGCTTGTCGAACAAAATTACCTGTAATTTCCTGTAATTGCCCGTAATTAATTACAATACAAGATCATAACTTTGCATAATTACTTTGAATTCGTACAATATCACGTTTTGTGTTTTCGACGATCACATAGCTATAGTTGTGGCGTTTTAGCGTGACAATAGTAGTCATTGACCTAAGTGCGGTCACCAAAGGAGATAAGAAACCAGGGTCGTCAGATATAGTTGAAGTTTAGTAAGAAACCGATGGATGTTTCTGAATGAAATTTAATTTAATTAATAGAAAACAAACAGTTTATTTATCAAATTAAATTTCATTAAAAAAATCCATCGCTTTCTTACTAAACTTCAACTATATCCGACGCCCTGCTTACTTATCTTTTTTGGTGACTGTACATTTTCTAGCATTTTTTTTTTATTTCAAAACAATATCTATCGTGAACTTCAACATGTTCCAATAACGAAAAACCATACCTACATAGTTTATTATTTGGATTTCTATTCAGACATATTAGGGAAATGGCAATGACCGCTATTGCCTTGCTAAAACGCGACCACTATAATAATAATAATATATTCTTTATTTCGGACTACACATTCAAGTACACATAATCCATATATAATGTTAGTGACAATGACTTAAAAAACTATGTTAGTAAAACTTTTACAAACTATACACTAGAAATATTGGATCAGGACCGCACTACTCGTACATGGAGTTTTGTCCAATGCTCCATGAAGGAGCAATCCACATCCATTCTCCCTGCAATAAGCTGCAGGAAGCTGTTGGGGCTGCCCCGTATGCGCTGAGACGCAATTCTTTTGCGATGTATCGCTTGAAAGCCATCTACTTGCGCGTCTGCAAACATACCTGATGCGCTACAAAAGCGTGTCAACCCCATTAACATCCCGAACGCGTTATTGTATTGGACACGCAGGGCACTGTAAGTCCTCTGCGTATGCATCACCCATAGGCTGCACGTATACAAAAGCCCGACAGTATGACTTGAATAAGGTTATTTTTACCTGTGCAGTACAACGTGCAAACCTACGGGCCAGCATTAGCTCTGGCTGACAATGCAAAATGCTACTATAAAATGCTACTATACTAGTACCACGATGCAACATTTTATGCGTGCCAAATGCCAGATAAGCCGTGACTTATCGAGGGGACGTGCCTTGCTGGACGCGTAATGTTCGCTATGCCAAGTATTTAGCGAGATAACTGACCGTGATTAGGTATGTATCCTATCAGGCTTACTGTCTTCTCTTAATTTATGAGAGATAGTTTGTACTTTGTGAGTCTGCTTAGCTTATTATCTCTTATCAAAGATACGAACTTAAATGATGTTTTCATGTTGTTACGTATTGTGTCTTCGAATTATGGCTAGACTAGACATGACATGCCAATATATTCGTGAAGAGTATTAGATCGCTCTTAGTGATAAGACCGCCCATTGTGTCACCCTCTGTAAAATTTCTATATTTATGTCTGTAATTTATACGGTGTAGATAATAAAGAGTATTCTATTCTATTACTTTTAAGGTCTGTTTCAAGATGTCTGAATAAGAAAGAAGAAAGAAAGAAAGAAAATGCATTTATTTGGCACAAACTAAAAGATACACAATACACCAGATACATACATCAAATAAACACACACAATAAAATAAAAAAAATAATAAAAAATAAAAGATTAAATAAAAAGTGTGAAGTCCGATGTAAGAAATTAGCAGGAAAAGTGTGCATGTGAGTGAATAGCCACTACTCAATTATTTACTCACCGAATAAATCAAAAAATTTAACAGAATTTGTAAAAAATTTAATTCCAAGTAAGTTAATGGAAAATTAATCGTAGGTTGTGAAATAGTCACATCTAAATAAAATTACGTAGAAAATGAGTAATAAAATATCATAAAAGACAAAAAAATAAGCTGCGGGGTATTTACGTAACACACTAACAGTAGAAATGGCTTTTATTTTGACAGTTCAACAACATTCATTGCGTTATTCACGTTGTTGAACAGACACACATTTTAAACATAAGAAGCAATATCCTTCAAAATTATTCAGATTGTGAATGATAGTCTGTTACGCAATAAGTGTGCTGTTCCAATCCAATTGTATTAGGTACAGACGCCAGCAGGTCAAGCTACCCGAAACTGTCAAATTTTCCGAATCAACCTTGAACCTTAACGCTTTAGCGATAAAGTTGAAAATCTATTAAATAAATTTGACAGGTTGTAGTAGCTTTATGTGCTGGCGACTGTACCTAATACAATTGGATTTTAAAACGTAAAAAATTAATTGAGATTGGCAAAAAAAAATAAGTTGAATAATTGATTGATTTGATTAATTGAATTGAATTTCCTTATATTAAACATGATTATTATGTATAACATACAAACTAAAAAAAAGTAATGCGAGGCTTACACAATCGTGATGTGTTGGCAAATGCAAAAGGTACTCAGCAGTAGGTAATCAGTTCAAGCAAACAAGCTGGGCAGAGATAACATGTTTATAACCTCGCCGGACGACCGACATGTATAGAACATGTCGGTCGTCCGGCAGCGAGATGGGCGGACAACATTGATTGTTACCATCGCGAGTAGAACCTGGATGATGCTGACACAGGGGCGCGGCGGCGAATGGCACTTTAAAAGAGATGATAATCCCATTTCACACAAAATCTCATCGTTAAGTCTTAGTATAATTCCAATTAAGAATATAATTATTATAAAGTTCGCCTACGTCAGTATATTCGCCTCCTAAAACGGTTTGTGTACTCAAACCCTTTAAAATTCTTACTAAAATTTAGCTAACGAATTAAAATACGTCCATTCAGGTCTATACATTAATTATTTAATAAATTACGTATAAGACCGTTCCTAATTCTAAATAGTACCTTAAAAGGGTAATAAAACTCTCAATTTTAATAGCACTTTCGTGTAGTAAATGGACCAGAAATAGGCCTCATCTAGAAAAGGTCTTTGAGGTGTCACGTAACTTCAGTAGTCCTGCTAATCTCTACAACTAGGCTCGGTATGTTTGTTCCCACTAAGTATGAGACGTCTGACATGTCACTACCTTTCCTGTTTATCCCCCCAACTAAGGTCAAAACTTTGTCCGATGAGACAGGAGTGGGTTTTCAACAAAAGGGTAACATGTTTCCCGAAATCAAAGGACAGATTTTTATAGCCAGTAAAAATAAAAAAGGATTCTATCGGAGTTCTCAATCGGGACAAATAAAACACTTAGCAAATATCAAGTTACAACAAACTAAAAACTACATCCGAGGCATTGTTTGCTGTAGTTAGTGCTGCAAAGTTTCAGCGACTGAATTCCGTATCAAAATCTCGCATGCAACAGCTGTCGATAAAATATTTTCGAAAAATTCCGTCGTATCCACATATTTGCAAATCTTATTTTCTCATATTCGCATACCTACGTGTTCAGCTATTCGCATTTCGCATGGCTGTCCTTTCGCCGGATATTTCAAAGTTTACTTCGAAAATACACAATTTTTCAAAATAAAACTTGTTCTTTGAACGTAAAGTGTCCATTGAAAAATCCTCATTGTTTACAAAGTGAAAAACAAAAGGTCGCGCTCAAGCGGCCAGGAAGCCTTAATGCTTCTTTGAAAGTTGTCGAACTAATTAAAAGTTTAACACCTCTTGTTGCCAGCGTTTCCGGCCGCATGTTCCGTGGCTCGCAAATTGCCCCAACTTTTCATATCCGCACTGTTTACTTATTGCGAGCTTTTATTTAACCTGATCCTATAGGCTTGTGGCTAAGTAATAACAGCCGCAGTGATCAATCGATCAGGTTAAGCTACGCTTGCCGCTGTTGGTCCGTGGATGGATGACCAACTTTACATACCGCGACCTTCGTGCTCCGAAAAGCTAGTTAAACTATTGGTCCCGGTTGTCATTCGTGGATCTTTGATAGTCGTTATGGGTCATCAGAAGTCCGAAAGTCTGACAACAAGTCTTAAGAAGGGGTATAGTATTACCTAGTAACTGGGTTGTGGAGGTCAGATAGCCGGTCGCTCCATGTAAAATACACTGGTATTCAGCTTCATCTGGTTAGACTGGATGCCGACCCCAACACATTTGGGAAAAGGCTAGGCAGATGATGGCTTTAAAATGTTCATCATCGTTACCATAATGTTAACCTCAACTGCGCTACGATGCGGATTGCGATTCATGTCACGCGACTTGTTTGAGCAAATGTTTCTATTCTAACATTTTACTTCAAAGCTAAGTTGTTTATTACGACACTTCTCAACGTTAAGATATTGCAGCATTTCTGCCTAAAGATAGTCAGCGGGGTAATTGCGTAACACACTAACAGTAGCAATGGCTTTCATTTTTATAGTTAACAATTGCGTCATTTACTTACGTGGTTGAGCAGACCTTTTTTTTTCAAACATATGAAGCATTGGATTCGCAATATCCTTTAAAATGATTCAGATATTGATTGTAATTGTGTTACGCCATTAGGGTGCAGTGTAGATGGAGCCATCTCTATTGAAAAACTCCGTCTAAGTGCGAGTCGGACTCGCGCATGAAGGGTTCCGTACCATTATCTGTAAAAATCACGTCTGTGGTATGCGAGCCTCCTTTTATTTTTAAAGTGAATACAGTAATACCCCGGACTTACGCGACAGGTAGGACCGAGCGATAACAGTATAAGTCGAATTCGCGTAAGTCGGGATTCAACTTTGCATATAAATACATATAAAGTTTGTGTAATCGGGACCAGAGTCTAAAAAAAACAATAATTTAGAAGAAACATGTTTAATAAAATGTTAATAAAACAATTTACATTACTATGAATAAAACAACGTAAACCGAAGTTATTTTGATGTCGAAGACTTCATATATTCTAACAATGCCGCCTGACGAGTTAAGTTTTTCTTCTTCTCTGGTAAAATTTCCTCGTAGCATGCCAGTAACTTTTTTTATTTCCCGTTTTTTAGTAGAAACGCGCTCTTCATTGAAATATGTTTTTTCTAAAATTTGTAACCCTTTTTCAATTGAACTGAGGCCTTCTGTTAAGCTCGAAATCGTCATTTGATTTTCCGATGCAACTGGGTCTAACGAATAGCGTCTACCTGTTGCCGTTATTAATATCGAGCAAAAAACGGCAAAAAAATCACGTTTGTTGTATGGGAGCCCCACTTAAATATTTATGTTATTCCGTTTTTAGTATTTTTTGTTATAGCAGAAACAGAAATACATCATCTGTGAAAATTTCAACTGTCTAGCTATCACGGTTCATGAGATACAGCCTGGTGACAGACATACAGACAATGGAGTCTTAGTAGTAGGGTCCCGTTTTTAACCTTTGGGCACGGAACCGAACCCTAAAAATTAGAAACCTGCTTAGATAAATAAACATCATTTCATCTTATGACGAAGCTTGAAAGCCAACTAGATAACGTCACCATCCTCTCGTAACAAATCCAGCCAAATATCTACCTGGAACAAACAACCTCTGGCTATTGATTCTACTAATTTAATTACCTATAACTAAACTCCTTTAGCATATGTTACCATTAGTGATTTATAATATTAATCAAGCCTATGGTTTGTTAAATGAATTAGGGCTCTATTCTAAGATGGTGTGGGGTGGTGTTAATTGCTCTAGGAGTGTAAAATGATCGACAAACGAGGTGTGACGTGAAACTATCTGTAACAGTGAACGCAATTTGGGTGACTGCATGCTCTGCCGCATCTTATTCGCTGTCAATACGGGTTCGCACTAATTTGTACATGCAAATAGTAGTACATATATAGGATATAGTGTAGAACGTTGTTTGTTTTATTAATAGACATACGCGGTAGTGCAGTAGCGTAGTGTATGCGCAGTAGTGTTTAGTTTTATGATCTTCCTGTAAGAGTCGCAATAAATACTTTTTCTTTCTTTCTTTTCTTTCAGTAGGTAAAGGTGAGCAGTGGTGGCCTAGTGGGAACTGCCCCGACTTACGAGTAGTAGACTGTGGGTTCAAACCACAGAACAGATAAAAGTATCTGTTCTGTGGTTCAAACCCAGCACACATGGACATTCTAGGACGTTTGAGAGCAACACTTATCTCAAAACGGCATGTCCTAGCACCAAAAATTCGAAGTCATGTGACATCTTCCAACTGGTAGATTACAGCCCACTCCTTCTCGAAGAGAGGATGCCTGTGTCGTTGGTTGATAGTCAGGAAAAGAACAACGTGTTTGTATTGAATTGAGTTCTGTCTGGATAATATCTATGACTACGCGCTATGGAGCGAGCTATGCTCGAAGTCTCTTTGAAGGATAAAATCAGGATTGAAATTTTCTGGGAAAGAACTGGAGTTACCGATATAGCTTGCAGAGTAAGCAAACTGAAGTAGCAGTGGGCTGGCCATGTCTGTCGCAGGACCGATGGAGCAGACAAGTTCTGGAGTGGAGACCGCGTATCGGCAAGCGTAGCGTGGGGCGCCCCCCAGTTAGATGGACCGACGACCTTAAGAAGGTGGCTGGGACAGACTGGATGCGGACAGGCTGTCGTGGCGCAGTCTAGGAGAGGCGTATGTCCAGCAGTGGACTGCGATAGGCTGAGTTGATTGGTTGATTGAATATCTATGATGGACATGATCAATGAAAAATGTGAATATCAAAAGGGGGCTATCAAAAGGTATTTTACAAGGCAAAGGTGAGTGGAAACGCCGGGAGGGAACAGCCTAGAAGGACATATAGTGACCTTATTGGTGGTGTTTGTCAGATTGGTTAGGTGAGTAGTGCTTGCAAGATGCAAGCAGATGTATGACCTTAAACGACGTAAAAGGAGTATGCAGGGATCGTAGCAGGTTCTCTGTAGTTTCTGCCTACCTCCTTGGGGAGAAGGCGTTAATCAATATTTATAACATGATAAATTGTTTTCAATCAAATTATCGTGATTTTAAACTAAGTAACTGACGATTTTTTCACCCTACAAAAGTGTTGAAGAAAACACATTTTCCACTCAAAATAAATGAACTAGACTAAAAATGACACCTTCTTTTAGAGATTTCAATTATGATAAAGCGCTTCAAATATTTTTTTTTTATCGAATGGCGAATTATTACTCTGCGCAAACCGAGAATGAAGAATGATTGTATTGAAGTTTTATACAGAGATTTTAATTGTATATTACAGATATAGGTAGGAATAAAGCACTCGTATTTTAAAGAAAATGAAGAATCTATACCATACACTAGACTATACAATCAGTAGAATCTATTATGGGCTGATTTTTCCATCGCCAGATAATTTTATCGGAGGAATAATTTTGATTTTTTTACAGTCAGACGTCAATTTTATTCCACGAATAAAAATTGTCTGTCGATTGAAAAATCAGACCTAATTGTACTAAAAAGGACACTAGCGCTCAGAATTGATAAGAGTTATAAATATTATAAAACGTGTACTTTTTTCTTAACTTCATTGCATAAAATTCAATATGTGCCAAATGCCTAATCTGGAGTTGTCGACTCGCCCACAAATAAATTAACGTCGTACGAGTCGACTAATAAGCAAATCTTTGGACATAAGCTTAGTTATATTAATTACTACAAAATAAAATGCCGCCATAGCGTGTTTGTTTCCCTTATAAATAAATAATAAATAACCTCGTTTGTCAGTTGGATAGACACATTGTACTAAATATATTCCGAGTAAATTACAGAGCATCCAATTTGACATCACAGGGTATAACAATTTGACATCATAGAGTGACAATGTTGTACGGGGTTGGTAATTTCAGGATGACTCTACACATCGTAATTAGCGTTCTCTAAAGGCGAGTTTGGACTATACGAACGTAGAGGAAACACAGACAGCTAGAAATTCTTGGAAAACGTTGTATTAGGAAGAGTAGCAAACCCCAAAATGAACCTTTCATTTCAAAGGAAATTCTGGGTCTTGTTGACACAATATCAGAAGGGTAATTCTCGTAATTTAAAACGTTCAAAATCCATTTGCAGTTTCATCTCGGCGACAAATAAATGTCAAATACTTGTTAAAATGTAGGGAAATTATAGGTATTTTTGACAGATTGAGACTGACATCCGACTGTGAACGTTCTTAAAATTACGAGATTTTTTTAAATGAAAAATTTTATTTTACACTTTTTAGCAGCTTTGGCATCTACCCTACAAATTCTTATACCTTCACTTGCTAAGTAAATAACAAAAGTTATTATAACGCCATCAACAAACACTAAGTGAAAAAATACGTATTATTGAAGATAACATAAAAACTACTCATCAAAACTTGTGTGACCACCCTATAAATATATCCTTTCAAACAAAAAAAGAATTTATCAAATCCTACTAATATTATAAACGTGAAAGTTTGTATGGATGGATGTTTGTTACTCTTTCACGCAAAAACTACTAAACGGATTTGGATGAAATTTAGGACACAGATGGTTCATAACCAGGATTAACACATAGAATACTTTGTATCTCGATATTCCCACGGGATCAAAACTTATACGGGTGAAACTGCGGGACACAGCTAGTCGGTTTATAAATAACGGAGTTCTGAAGTAACAAACATGAAAAGTAGGTACAACCAAATTGAGAACCTCCTCTTTTTTTTAATTCGTCAAAAACGATTGCAGCTTGTAATTATTCTGCGATGAAAACGGGAAGCTGTGTGAACGCAAGTTTACCAATCGTTTTTACCCATTCATGCCAATCGTCTCCGGAACCCTAATTAATACTACCGTTCCATCTTACAATAATTCCCTTCCAGTTTCGATGAGCAACAAATCACATTATTGCAGTTTTTTTTTTGTAAGGTCTAAACACACCTTTAGTTTTGCTATTTTCCGGGCTAGAGATATTTAATGGAAAAGTTAGTAAAGGATTTCACAGGAGTCTCGAGCGAAGTGACACTTACGATGAGATGTTGAAAGTGTCCTACAATTTCAAGCTTGGCTTTTTGCACATTGTTGGAACGTGATGTTTTTACACTTTAGCAATTAATTAGGAAACTTAATGTTGCTCTGTAAAACTCATGCGGCGTCGACGATACGTTGCTATTATTATTAACAGTTCTGAGAAAAACTACACCAGTAACCTTGCGTAACACACTAACAGCAGCAGTGGTTTTCATTTTGACAACATTCATTGCGTTATTTACGTGGTTAAGCAGACAATTTTTTCGAACACATAAAGCAATGGATTGAAGAAAGAAGAGGAAGTCTGAAAGTGGCACCGATAACTGAAAAGTTGTGTGGAAATCGGTTGTCATGGTATGGGCATGTGTTACGGAGAAATGAGGAAAATGTCGTGAGGAGAGTTTTGAGTATGAATGTCGATGGGTATAAGAGTAGGGGAAGACCAAAGAAACGATGGATGCAATGTGTGAATGATGAAATGGTTAGAAAGGGGGTAACTACCGAGATGACGACAAATAGAGAATGGAAGAAAAAGACATGTTGCGCCGACCCCAAATAAATTGGGATAAGGACAGGAGAATGATGATAAAGCAATGGATTAGCAATATCCTTCAAAATGATTCGTACTTAGATTGATAGTGTGTTACGCAATTAGGGTACTGTACAAACCTAGATTTTGAAAAATAAGCTTCACCCCTTTTTTTCTTGAATGGAAAGGCAGAAGTACCTAACCATGTTTCCTTTTATCTGAATTAGTAATTGGTATTAGTATTATCTTAACCACCAACCCGCCATGGGCACGCTTGGTGGATTACGGCCCAATCCCTCTCACAGAGAGGAGTCCCAGCAGTAAGAACATTATAGGCTGATTATGCTATTAAAAAGCCGCTAAGCTGAAGTGGGACTGGGCTGGCCACGTCTGCCGTATGCCCAATAAGCTGTGGCCCAAAATAACTACCACGTGGAACCCTGACACAGCTAGAAGGCGTCGTGGCAGACCTGGTAGAAGATGGCGGGACGAACTGGACAAAACAAACGACCAGTGGTCTACTTTAGCCCTGGATCGGAAGAGCTGGAAGTCATGGGGAGAGGCTTTTGCCAGCAGTAGGATGATGCAGGCTAACAGTAATGCTATTATGTAGGTTAGGTTGAGGGAGAGAGCCTCCCGTCCCAGCCGCCGCGGGAGACACTCCGGGCGTCGGGAGTCGCGTGACGACTCCCGGCCACCGTAGGCGCGGGCCTGCGGGCGGAGAGCAATGGGTAGCTCACCGCCCGATCAGGACCAGGCCCGTGCCGGACGGCGCGTTAGTGTTCCACGCGCTTCAAAGAGATGTCAGCATAATTTGAGGGGCCCCTTAGGGCCGATGCCTGCCGGGTCAGCGGGATTGTCCGAAAGGGTTACCGCTACCCCGGAACATAAAGGGCGAAGGAAGGAACATGGGTGGGTTTTAGTCAGTAAGAGTCTGACACTCCCTTCCGCTTCACCCAGATCGGGAGGGGTCATTTGATGATTTCCCACCAGAAAAAAAAAAACCCTATCAGTATTATACTTAAAATTTAACCTAAAGTATTTGTAGATTTACCCTTAATAACCTTTCGGCTCGAAAATACTCTACCTAAACAAATTAAACCCCAAAGCGTTGCTGCCTATCTATATTTAGCGCTGAAGGTTGACTCCACAGATTATCTATATCTGTGGTTGACTCAGTACATCTATCGGTGTCACACCTACAGCCGTTGTCACTCCATCATTACTTCGAAAGCGTTCTGCAAGTGACATCGCATAACAAGACGTGTTCCACGTCCAATTAATTAATTGACTACAACAAGATGATTGATTTGAATACTATCGTCTCTGTCTGGTCCTGAGAATAAAAATATATAGGTAGACTAAGGGATGAATTTTCAATCGACAGATAATTTTTATTCGTGGAATAAAATTTACGTCTGACAGATTTTGTATCGAAGAACTGTCAAAAATTCAATCTAGCGTTGGAAAAACCAGCCCTTAGACCAAAGGGAAGGTGTAAAAAAAGTTTTATGAATATACAGGGTCAAATTAAATTAGCTTGCGAAACTCCGCATACGGAGATGCGATGAGTATCGCTGATGATGATACGATGGGTATCGCTATCGATATCTAAACACGATAAAACAAAAAATAAATTAATTTGATGATCTTTTTTTATTGGTAGCGGCCATCGACCGCAGTTAAAATATCAGTGTAAAAATCAGTTTTTTATGTGTAAATAAAAACACATTGTTTGTGTGTTTTTGGTGTTTTTTTCGTGTCGCAATAAATACGTTTTCTTTCATTCTTTTTTTTCATTAAATTTTACAGACGTGATTAGTAGGTAACACGATAAAACGTATTTTCTCAACTCGTACTTAAAGTAAAAACACTAACAGCGGACTTCAACCCCTAAAAAAAATGTTTATTTCCATTTTATCGTGTTTAGATTACTCATCACTTCTGCATAGTTTCGCTAGCCAATTTAATTCGACCCTGTAAAAGTCTTGTCTGATGTATCTCGTGTATCTTTTAATTCAGTAGGTGGGTGTCACCACGACATATGGGTCTGGTAAAAGTTTGTTGAACTCGTATAATAACTATAGGCTCGACTCGAGGGAAATCTCGCGCTATAATAATTCATAGAGTTTCCTAAGCAAGGATACCTCTTACCCTCTTCAGGTCAGGCACCCCGGATAGCGGGCACACGACTCACTTTGACAACGTTCTGACGCGCACAGCGCAGCTGCGTACAATCTTCATCAATTTAATCACTAGACTGAACGCCGACTGTTTTGATTAATTACGTTCTCTTCGGCGGTAGACATATGGATCCGACTAGTTTGCGCAGAATACCCGAGACAATGCCGCGTTCTATAGTTTATGACCACGTATGAATACATCGCCTTCCCTGTTTTAGGACACAAAAGGTTAGTTCGAGTGTGGCATGGAGATAAACGAATAATAAATGCATCACGACTTGGTGGTCTTCGATTTCCAATCGCAGATAAAGAAATTCGATTAAAGTTTTCTCTTGAAAGTTGTAACACTATTTGGTAAGTAGAATAAAGAGCATTTACCTGGCAAGTGGTCTTTATTCTACAGCTGGAGACAAAGCTTTGAAGATTTTATTTCTATTATTTTCTTGTACGGTTTTTGGTAGGAGGCTTTTGACACTGCAGCAGCAGTATTATTAAAGTGATTGAGTGAATATTTATTTTATTTGGTAATATTTTACATTATATCTATTTTGTATTTTTATTTTATTCCGTAACTGCCCGTGACATCACAGCGGGCCCTATCCAATTTTTTAAATGTCGTAATATCATGCTGAGATAGGAGCCTTTTGGCCTCGTATAGTACTTTCTGTTTCATTGTTATTTTTGTTACTTTTTTTTTATATAACTTGATTTTTTATTTTTAACTGTGTTTAGTTTAGTTTGTGATCTATACGAGTCGCAATAAATACTTTTTCTTTCTTTCATTCAGTAGTTTTAATAAGACTCTTAGCTCATGTTGTTTTTGAAAGCCAACAATTTAAATCTGCTGTCTGGTGTCATCTTTACTGTAATTATTGATTGATCCAACAACCAATAATTGTGATTAGACAGGGCATTAGTTTGTATAGGATATAAGAAGAATATTCATTAACATTTTTTGGTCCCGTCGTAGTCGTAGGTATCTTCAACATACAGCCTGCTCATAGTTTTTTAAATTGCGCCACAGCGTACTGAATTTCGCAGTTTTCCAATTTAGTGAAGTGAAACACTGCCTTCATAGGAAGCCGGGATGCGACGCTCCTTCAACAAATTAAAAATGCCACAAACCATTTGCGTGTTATTTCATTTCAGTGTTCAAATACTGCAACGTTAGGTCGTACATCTGTATGCAGACACAGTAAATTGCATTTTTCTTCGTCGATAGAAGATCGTTTTTATTTTCTTTTAATTGTCACACCGGTTGGCTCTCCGTGCATTGGACATAGGGTTTGGGTGCCGGGATGTCTCGTGTCTCCCGGGACTTTTCGTAATTTTAGTTGTCTCGAGTCTCGGGACTTTCGGGTCGAGATTCGAGACGAAACAAGATTGTCGAAATTGTTAGTGTTCTCCTTGTCCAGTGACATTATTACAAAAATCAGAAACAGATTGTCGGACAAAGCTGTTGACGCTCTTTTTTAAAAGCCTATTTTATTAAATCAGCAAAGAAGTCTAATTAATGTCTTAGTTGAATATTTAAAAGACTGATTTATAAGTCTGTTTTATTATTTTTTATATTTAGATTATTTAATTATGAAACAAATCTATGAGAATGAACAATGTTGTTATTATGGCCAATAATTAGATACTAGAATTACTAGATAATAGTAAAGTTATTAAGAATTAGTATGATTTTTAACTAAGTTCGTTTTATAACTATAAGATTTCACTGCTTAAAAGTGAATATGTGTGTGATTAAAAGAAATAAACATAGCAATTGTTAAGACTGAAGTTACCGTTAAAGTTATTAAGATTTAATTTTCTGTTTAATAAAAGTTGATTTTTCCAAAAAAAATGCCTTCTTTTAATACGTTTCACCAGAAATTAATTAAAATTCTTCAAAAAAGGCTTACATCTCTTTAAAAAAAGTTCTTAAAAGTCTCTAAGTCCCGCGAATTCCCGGGAATTTGATTGTAGGCTGTCTCGTGTCCCGGGACTTTGAAATTGCCGGGAATTCCCAAACCCTAATTGGACAGCTTCAACTTTTGCCCTTGTAATCTAAATTATTTTTACACCATGTAAGTACAAACCCTTTGGTGTCGAAAAACGTTTTATGTAATGTTTCGATCCGACCAAAAGAAAGCCACAGGCCCTGACTCTTAGTAGCATCACTTTTCTGGTACAAAGTACAGGATGTACAACCTGGTTGGCTTTGCTTTGCAAAAAAGGGCTAAATGTCTTTTTTCGGGAGAACATTTCCAAAACTGGAGTAGGGTACGGTAGGCTGTGGAAAGTCTTTTCTTAAATTAAGGTGTGATACGGAAATGAGAATGCTAAGAGAGATGTGTGGTGTACGAATGGATACAATAAGAAATGAGTACATAAGAGGAAGTCTGAGTCAGTGGGATTGTCCGAAAGGGTTACCGCTGCCCCGGAACATAAAGGGCGAAGGAAGGAACATGGGTGGGTTTTAGTCAGTAAGAGTCTGGCACTCCCTTCCGCTCCACCCAGAGCGGGAGGGGTCATTTGATGATTTCCCACCAAAAAAAAAAAAAAAGAGGAAGTCTGAAAATGGCACCAGTAACTACAAAGTTGTGTGGAAATCAGTTGTCATGGTATGGGCATGTGATACGGAGGAATGAGGAAAGATTGAATGTCGTTGGCTATAAGAGTGGGGGAAGACCAAAGAAACGATGGATGGACTCTGTCAATGATGATATGATTAGAAAGGGGATGACTACCAAGATGACGACTAATAGAGAATACGGAAATGCAAATAAATTGGCATAGGGGCAGGAGAATGATGTTGATGATGATAGGTAAGTACATAATGTCAAACTGTACCTATTAAGTTTTAACCAACCAAATATGAGTTTTAGTAGAAGAAAATTGTTTATTTATATTTATGGGCTTATTCCCAGTGAGAGGAAAGGCCGTGAAAAACAAGTTAGTAACTTGGGATATACTACCGTTTGTAACTTGTTAACATGATAAAATGTGTTTATTTTTTCATGTTTAGTTATTTATGAGCATCCCAACAAAAGTAAAATTGGGTTAAACAAACTTTAACTTACCTTTTTACCTTTTTGTTCAACTGTGGTTATAAACAATATTATCTCTAATGGTTTTATGCCCCGTGTAACTTTAGATAATTTTACCTACGTCAATCAAGTATAAATTGTACTCAACGATAAGAAAAATGTAATGCAAAGTGTATTTATTACATTTTTCTTATCGTTGAGTTATTACAACATTATTTTTTTCTGAATCAAAATCAAAAGTCATTTATTAAAATCAGGCTGAGAATCTGCACTTTTAGAACGTCAAAATTATATTTACGATAAGAAAATGCCTGGAGGCTTTTATTTAGGTAGTAAGTTTTTCTAAAAACTACACTACTACATACATTACTGTTTACATTTTAATTAAAATTTAAATGTAACTAAAAACTTACTACCTAAATAAAAGCCTCCAGGCATTTTCTTATCGTTGAGTACAATCTTTGATTCGACCTACACCCTAATCGCGTAACGCACTTTCAATCACTATCCGATAGTTTTGAATGTTATTGCCAATCCATTGCTTCATAGGTTCAAAAAAATTCGTCTGCTCAACAACGCAGTAAACGTTGGTGGACTGTCAAAATGAAACCCATTGTGATCTATTGGCATTTTACGTGTGTAACGCCAATTACCCCGCTGTACGCAAAAAGATGACGGAGACGCTTGGACTTGGAGTTGCGGACACCAGCCTGTCATACCTACTACTAGTTGATTCGACGGTAAACATTATCTTTTTATTCCTGGTACTTTTTTGTACTTTGAATTTCGCAACTTGTGACGAGGGTCGAGACTGTGTGTAGGTAAACCCAAGCACCTATGGGTACCGAAATATAGTTACGAGCTGTCAAAAACCATGGTCAAGGTTCATTCTACGAACGTGTAGCACGTGTAGATCTTGTAGACTGTAGATTTATAGACCATTTTCTGTTTTGTTAGTACTTGTTGACAGGCCCTTTCCTCTCATACCAGCCGATCGATTCTGTAAAAATCTCACCGTGAAAAGTTAGGTGAAGTGAGCTTAGAGTGAGCTGTCAATAGTGTCAATCCCTAGTATTAGTTGGAATGACAGCTCACTCCACGCTCACTTCACCTAAGTTTTCACGGTGAGATGGTTACAGAGTCGCACTGCTGTTAACACTGTAATTTTAAAACATTGTAAATGCCATTTATTTTTGTATGTGAAATAAAATATTTTGATTTAATTTGGTTGATTCAATCGTGCACATAACATTCTTTTTGAAGTAAATAAGCAACGACCATTCTTGTAAAGATAATGGTGATGTGCCAGTAACATGAAAACATACAGATTAAGTTCACAACATTAACTTGCAATTACAGTTAACTAACTACGGTAACGTTTTCTTATCTTTATTTTAAGGTTCAGGTCAATGTCACGTTAATGTACTGTACATGAGAACCATAAACGATAAACTATCTTCTGACATAGAAAATAGTTACGGTTTCACGGTTTAAGATAAATTATTTCACTCAAGAAGAATACAATTATTCACTCCTATGAGGAAATACAAAATACGAGTTTAGGCAATGGTTTTGCTGGGTCATGGACTAAAATTCATTTATATAAAAATAAAAAACAGTACAAACTTACAATTCAAACATTATTCAGAACATGGTGCTTTAATAGCCTATTAAAAGTTGGAAGTGATTTCGATTCCTTAATTACTTTAGGTATATAGTTATTTATGTACACATTATTGTACTCTACAAAAATACATAGCAAAAAAATACATCAAACACTACAAAATATCTAATGGTCGGCCTTATTGATTTCTGCAATCCCTTCAGGCAACCTTGGAATGGACTGTTTTTCCTGTTACAAAGGTTACAAAGTATTATTTACCAGTTAGCCCCAAACTAGACAGTTAGTCTGTATCTTGGGGCTCAGTGTGACATGATCTACCGGTAGGTACAGTCCCCAAAGGAGATAAGTAACCGGGGTCGTTGAAGTTTTTTAAAAGTTTTTAATTAATGGAAAACGTTTATTTATCAAACTAAATTTAATTCGGAAACCTCCGTCGGTGTCTTACTAAACTTCAACTATATCCGACGACCCTGGTTACTTATCTCTTTTGGTGACTGTACATGGTCGTTTTTAATTAGTTGGCGAAACTTTATTACAGACTTGTTGGATATCATTATCTAATGACAATAAAAAAATATGTCACTCCAACTTTTCGGTACAGATTCAGCTCCTTATACTGGTATAGGTAGATATCACAATCATGGACCTGTTGTTATAGCTTAATTTAAATCAGAACCATCACCCTATTTGCGTAACACACTATCAATCACTATCAAAATCATTTTGAAGGTTATTGCTAATCCATTGTTTCGTATGTTCGAAAAAATTGTCTGATCTACGACGTAAATAACGCAATAAATGTTGTTGAACTCTCATTCCTACTGTTAGTGTGTTACGCAATTACCCCGATGGTAGGTAAAGGTACAGAAATGCTGTGAATGAGGTATCGACCATAATCAGCCTATAATGTTCCCACTGCTGGGACACAGGCCTCCTCTCTGTGAGAGAGAGTGGACTGTAATCCACCACGCGGGCCCAGTGCGGGTTGGTAGATGTCACGTCTTCGAATTTTTAGGTTCTAGGACATGCCGATTTCCTGATGACGTTTCCTTCAACATTTTGAGAGCAGTGGTGATGAAAAATAGAATTTACACAAAGTAAAGCACTTGTCTGGGTTCGACCTACGACATATATATATATTATACGTTACCACTTAGCCACCACTGCTCTACAGATACGACAATACAATCTCTTAGAATTCCTTACTTTAAAGCGTCGTTCTAAACGTCCCCAAACTCTCTCACGTAAAATATAAGAACAAAACAAAGGTTACTCGTGGGCAGTCCCAAGATACATGTAAACGTTTCCGAATCTGTTCTGTCGGATGCGAACCGGGTGCCTAATTATAATAACGTGTTGCGTCATCAGGGAATTCGGAATGTTCCCCACGTACACGTAGATTCGTAATGATAAGTGCGATGTGATAGCGTTGTTTTGTCTACAACATAATGGTTGCAGGAAGTGCGCGGTTTTCATCTTTGATAAATGAATTATCTATTGGAAATCTGATTGAAGAGAAATGTGGTCACGCCAATGCTATTTATTGAATATAATCGATGCTTTTATGATTTAAAAGTGCTCATTATATGATTTTGGCTACGGACTTCATACTTTTTTTTTGTTAGCCTATACTACCCTACTGCTGAGCAAAGGCCTCCCCCAAATCCTTCCAGGAACTCTTTTCCCGCACCATACCGAACCAGCCCTCGCGGTACGCGTCCAGATCGTCTCACCATCTCTTTCTGGGCCGGCCTCGGCAGCGCCGACCATCTTCAGGTACCCATAGTGTTGAGGCTTCATCCCCAGCGCCCAGTGGTCAGCAGGCATGCGGCTGATGTGATCCGCCCAATCCTATTTGAGCCTGACAACCTTTTTTCCACATTCAGTATGCCCGTTTTGGAACGCAGCGTGGTATTCTGAATTATTAATATATCCGAACACTATAATTTCAGTGCCTTATAACATTACAACTGTCGCAAGATTATATAAAATGCATTGAACAAATTAATAGATCGGACCACCTGTTACTTTCTTCTTGAACTGCCAAAGCACATACCAAAAGGTTCAAAATGCTAGCCAAGCATTTATCACGCCAACTGACAGAAAAATACATTTTCATTGCCTATTCTGAAAGAAAAATTACTCCGACACTGCATTCACTCGCTACCATTAAGTCTTCTTTCTTTCCTTTTAAGTTTAGACATGCATTTAGCACGTGTGCAGGCTATTCCTGAAACAAAACAGCTAATTCATCAATTCGCAGCCCTCGTCAGACGAGACGATTGCTACAAAAACCTATTTCTACCCTTTGTTTTCCCGTCGTGTTGCAGTTTTTTCCCGACGTCGACGTCCGGCGTCCGCTTCAATTAGTTCCCGTTGTGACGTACACACCGCATATCCATCAAAGAGTTCCGCAAATAACGATTGCAAATACACAAATCATTTTTTTTTTCTAACCAGCCAACAACCTTTATCGATACACAGCTCTAGGCAGCAATATTTATGTAGATGAAAACTGAATTTGGCGTTACCCCGATTTGTATGCATCGTAAATAAATTCTTTCAGCGATACTTTTTTTTAAATGGTTACAAAATATTTTTCCGTTCAGGATTTGGATATCAATTGGTTACTATGTCACATTAATCTGGAAGCTGAAAAAACAATTGACTTTTCTTTTTAATCGCGTTAAAACTAGTTACACTTTCTTTTTTTTTGAGAGCTCCAAATTTAGTGGAGTGCTAATGCAGTGAAGTGAAAACCGTGCTCTATATATAGGGATCCCTATCTATACTTCCTCCAATTCACTTTGTAGTCTCAGGTATATTTAAATATTATTTCTGTTCATCCATTGTTGGTTGTTGTTTGTCTCCGTCAGGTAGTTCAATGTAGACGGTGGTTTTTTTTTTAAATAGGAAAAACAAGTCCTTTTTTGAAAAATATATTCGGGTAAAATAGGTAATCCAACTCTTCTAACTTTTCTCCAAAAACTAATAAGTGGCACTTATGTTATCAAATATATACTTAAAGATCATAATTATCGGAATTATAAAAAAGAAAAGACTTTATATTTAATTGAAAACAAATATATTTTTGTTCAAGTACTATATCTATTCTCCAATCACAAATAAGTGGCACTTAGATTAACAACTAGGTACTCAGAGATAATAATATGTCCATGGTTTACGAAACCAATCTTAAATCTAAGATTTATTATCGTTTTGATCAGATAGTTAAGTATTTTAGATATGTACAGACGCCAGCAGGTCAAGCTACCCGAAACTGTCAAATTTTCCCAATCAACCTTGAACCTTAATGCTTTAGCGATAAAGTTGAAAATATATTAAAGAAATTTGACAGATTGTAGTAACTTGATGTGCTGGCGTCCGTACCACTACCTACATAGGTAGAGGTACACGTAGGTATAGGTATCATGCACCAGCACAATGTTGTGCTGGTGCAATATCGATCCACAAAATCTCTCTCACCGAAAATTCTTGCCATTCCAAAGGGCTAAAAGAAAATTGAACTATCGGGGCGATAGTTTTTTTGGCCTTGCGGTCACGATCTTCTCTCAATAATGTAACAGCGAAAGCATGGTAATGCCCTCCGAATGAGTCAGCTGCTGCCCGCTCTCCCAGACCGACTAAAGGCGATCCATCAAGCTGTCTGTTTGACGAGATGACCCATTTTGCTTGGTCGACGACCGTCACTTTAGGCGAATTGGAAGTGGTATCGGCCGAATGTTCGGCCGTTTCCTGCTACGAAGTTACTATTTGGTTCGGTCGGTCCCGATCCTACACTCCTACACTTTTTCGAATATTGACTATGGTCCCGACCCAACTGAGCCGATCCGAACTTTTTTCGCATTTTTCAATAATATTCGGTTCGGACATGTGTCGATCCGATCCGATCATTCGCACTTTGCACTTCGTAGTAGACCCCAAGGTCTAACTCAAATCATGATTCGGAACAAGTTTAATTGATTTCCTTTTTTTCCAAGGGTTACGGACGCAAGAATCATACTAATATATCCCTTTATCAATTTATCCGAACTCTTGAAGCGGAAAAACGCAACAATACACCAGAAAATGTACGAGTTGGAATCGCAAAATAAATTGAAATATTCACAACATTAGGCGCATTCACAAAGCAGGAAATATTATTTATAAATGTAGGTAACATGCGAGGCGCCGGCAACGGCAATAAAAACTTTGTAAAAGCTAACGCAAAATATTTTTCCCAACTTTGCGCGAACACGTCGCTTTTAAAGGACATTAACAGTTATGCAAATGTCGAATCCGCTTAGCGAAATTTTGGTGAGGCCTTTTTGCATTAACCTTAAAACTGCCATACAAAGGAGAATGTGGTTTTCCACCTTCCTTATCCGTATGGAGGTAGATATAACCTATGTGACTACAACAACCGTCAAAAGAAAATTACATCAGATGTTCACATAAGATACCACTCTTCATGTTGTTATCTTTTTCATAAATTGGCTTAGAGACTCAAAAAAACGAGATGTCGAGATTCAAAATAAGGAATTCAAGACAGCCGCGGGTCTTTTGGTCCGCGGCCGGAATACAAATGAACAAATATAAAGTAGAATATCTCGGGACTACTGAAAATGGACTTTGAAATGTTGACACAATATTTTTTTGTGTTTACGTAAAAACTACACTTGTTACTGAAGAACTGAATGATACTAAAATACCGGGGATTTGTTACTTGGCTACCGACTGTGAACAAGTGAACAAACCTGCTTGTATCTCTTTTTGTTTTACAATGTCAATCGGCCACATTTATCATCTTAACCATTTATCATCATCTACGAGGTACGTCGGTGGAATCTCCAGCAGCTTCGTCCTTCGTGGGTACTAATAACTAGCGAAATTACTGCCACAGCCCCCTTTATCACCCACAAGGGTCATTGCCGTGCCAATCTGTTGCGAACTTGTGATATGTTTTTACCTGCTGATAACTGATGGCCCATATCAATCTACCTAGCCTTTTCGGTTTTCCCAACTATGTTGGGGTCGGCTTCCAGTCTAATAGGAAGTAGCTGAATACCAGTATTTTACTTGGAGCGACTGCCTATACAGATACCTCTTGGTAAGACTGGTTGTCAGATTTTCAGGCTTCTGACGACCCGTAATGACTCAGATCCACGAATGGCAGCTGGTACCTAAGTGCTTTCCAAGGCACGGAAGAGTCTCGGTATGTAAAACTGATTCCTCAGCGGGGTGGTTGCGTAACGCACTAACAGTAGCAATGGCTTTCATTTTAACTATTCAACAACTTTCATTGCGACATTTACGTTGTTGAGCAGACAAATTTTTCGAGCATATGAAGCAATGGATTAGCTCCTTCAAATTGATTAAGATTTTTATTGAAAGTGTGTTACACAATTAGGGTGCAGGTCTCAACGGAATAAAACGCCCCTATCGATCTTGTTCAAGTAAATTGACGATCAAAAATATAGAGCCGCCTTGATATAATCCTATACGTGTTTACAATCTCTGATACAGTTTTATAGGCCTATCAAATATAACCTTTCGTGCGTTATCTTGCCATTTTTATGTGCCTAGCTCATTGTAAAACAGGCGGTTGAACGACCATCAAAATGTTTATCATTCTTAAACTTTATACAATATCTATAAATTTGTAGATTAAAATATGCTTCGCATTGAGTTAAACAAAAAACCTCAAGGGATTTTTTTTTATTAGCCCTTAGTGTCCCACTGCTGAGCAAAGCCCCCCTACTATCCTTCCACTTCCCTCTGTCCAGAGCTGCCAAGGACCAATCTTTATTAAAGGAGTGCAGCTCATCCCGCCATCTCCGTCTGGGCTTGCCACGATGTCGATTGCCATTAAGCGGGACCCACTGGGTCGTATGTTTGGCCCATTGATCGTTTGACATGCGGCAGATGTGTCCAGCCCAATTCCATTTAAGCGTAGCAGCTTTCCGAGAGACATTCACGGATTGTTGTATTCTTAACCCGGTCCACAAGTTTAATACCCAGAATACTCCGTTCCATAGCTCTCTGGCTAACCTCGAGCGTGGCCCTCTGCTGAATTGTCAAAGACCATGTTTGAGAACCATACGTGAGGATAGGAAGAACACACATGTCGATGAGTCTTCTCTTGAGGGATACCCATATTTTATTTATAAAATAAACTTTTTAATTCACATCATTATTTTTCTTTTCTATTCTTTTTTTATGAATAAATTGGTGTCTAAACTTTCACTTCTGCATGTTGTAGGGCCAGTGCCAACTATCGCTACACATGGTGAAAGAAGTTATTATTAATAATCGCAGTACCTATCTATATTTTCCAATATGGGAGAACGCTGCTGAGCAGTCTGCCCCTTGAAACCAGGGAAGAATATACCCGGTCAACAAACAATATCTACAAAAGATGTGAAAATTCCGTAATACAAGTCATTTCCCATAATCGGTTTGACGACAAAATAAGAAGTTTCAGTAATGTTCCCGAAGCTTGATTGATGACAGCCATAATTCAATTGAGTACCTAATGCGGGGGTGCGTGCAGTAACGTTGTAGGGGCGGAGCTATTGTGTCAGATACAAGGTAATGAAACAAGCTTGCAACTCTAATACGAATGGAAACGAATTAGTTGTTCTCTACATAAATAAATAAAATTCTTTACGTTCACGTTATTTACATAAATTAAATACTTTTTTACAAAAAAAAAAAAATAATCGACTTCCAAATAAAACACTACAGCGTAAAAAATTACTTTAATTTCGGAAGTCGGTAGTGAAAAACGAAAATACAAAACCAAAGACACACACACTGCCGGGATTTTTCGGATATCGGTTGATGTTTATTATTTTTCACTATTTGTTATGGTTCCTACCCCACATCAGTTCGTATAGGTACCACTACTTGCTAGTGTGTTGTATTGAAAAATATAAAATAAAAGTTATTATTGAAGTTAACTCCAAAACTACCAAATAAAAGTAAACAAAATGAATATGGGACTACAGCGCAAGCTTTTTCTACCAAATGAAAAAAGAATGATTAAAATCAGCTCATAAACAAAGAAGTTATGCCCGAAAATATATAAAAATATATAGGTATATGTATACTAGCGAACCCGGCAGACGTCTTCCTGCCCGGTAAAACCAGCGCCACCTACCGGGTCCAATTGTGTTTTCAAACCATCCAGGAATCCATTGAAATATACACACAAAATTTCATCCAAATCGGTCCAGCCGTTTAGGAGGAGTTAGGTGACAAACACACGTATAGAAGAATTATATATATTAAGATAAAGACGAATTGAAAAACTCCTCCGTTTTAGAACTCTGCTAAAAATCACACTTGTCGTGTTTTGGCACGACTATGTTTAAACCTATGTGAACCTTAAATTGGTTGTACCTACTTATTTAGGTAAGCAAGATTGTACTGTAAGCTTCTACAAATAAAAGTAAAAGTTGAATTAGCCCATAGACACTAAATTGATTGTCGGACAAAGTAATCGATCACCTACTCAAAAGAAATAAAGAGGCTAATAGAATTGTAGTCTACTACACCAAGTAATAAAACGGATACGTATTGCAATATCTAAAATTAAACTAACGTAAAATAACCTACGTTCAAAATCCCTAAAATCTATTTAGATTTTAAGGATTATGAACGTTTTCGAATTCATAGGTAGGTGTTAGTTGCTTAGGCATTTTACATAAGCAACTAACACCTACCTATGAATTACCTAAATTTAAAATACTGATTGGACTAAATATCTACGAGTATCATTCAAAAATATGTTTCTGGCACTCGCCGGCCGCTGCCGTGGCACCGCTCGCTTCGCTCGCTCGGCTCGTGTGTTGTGTCGAGGTAGGTTTTCCCTTACGAAATAAAATAAGTAAAAAATAAAACCTTGAATCGAGAGAGCAAATCCGCAGACTTGGGGTATACTTTCATCAAGAATTGTTTTGCCAGTTAATGTGTTATTACTCTGTCAACAGCATGCCCTTTTTCACAAAGAAATCACTTCAATTCCAACAACCGCCAGTATGCCTTCCAATTCATAAAGTTGCATATTCAAATCGGTTTAGTTATTTGCTAGAATCACACAGTTGTAGTGGCAAAATGGAGGAGCTTGATTTAAATTTTGAAAAAATGTTTAAAATCGCAACAAAATCTTTGCGTGTAAACGGAGCTCATCCATCAATCGCAAGGGATACACGCTGGAAAGTTCGATTCTCAATCATAATGACAAATACATTTGCCTGTTGTCTTTTTCTCTTGCATTCCATCTTTTTTAATGACATTAAATTGGGATTATTCGCTGAAGCCAGCAAGAACTGCACGATGGTCATCGTGTCTTGTACAATTAGTCTTAAATATATGGTGCTCCTGCATCACGAAGAATCCATTAAAGAACTCATCAACATCCTGGAAAGGGACTACGAAACGGCCCAGGATTCTAGAGAAGATATGGATATAGTAGTCAAGTATGCTAAAAGAGGTGTTACCGTATGCAAATTTTGGCTTGTGTTCGGCTTCGGCACTAGCGCTATCTTCCCAATAAAAGCATTTTTCCTAATGGTATATTATTACTGCAAGGGAGAGTTTGTTCTTGTTCCTCTTTTTGATCTAACGTATCCTGAACCAATAGAAAGCTATAAAAATGGAGTTATAGTCTTTTGGCTGTTGTTCATTGCAACTTTTCTATTCGATGTTTATGCCTCAACGATGTATGTAGGGTTTGATCCTATGGTACCTATATTTATGTTACATACGTGTGGACAACTTGAGTTGCTTAGCCGACGCATCGGTAAATTATTCGTAGAAACCGAAAATAACGAAGAAATAGAAGAAGGATTAAAAAAGATTATTTCGAAACTGCAAGACCTTTACAAGTACGGCAATTTGTGGTGTTTTGATGATGTGATATTAAGATTTGCTGAACATTTTAATTAATACGTACTTCATTTTGCAGGTTAGTAGATCGCGTGAAAGATAACTTTTCTATGTTATACGAATACAACATGAAAGCAACTACATTTTTATTACCACTAACTGCATTCCAAATAGTCGCAGTAAGTAAACTAGATACATGTATTTTATCTATACATTCTACAATAGAAAACCTAGTCTTAATTATATTTTATTTAACGTTAAAAAGATTTCATTTCTAAAGCTATGAAACACATCCTCTAAACATTAAAATAATCCGACTACGCGGAATACAAGATGAATTATACACAATAAATTATAATTAATTCTTGCAGGAGTTGCGAGATAAACGGATAAACGTCGAGTTTATTTCATTCTTTGTTGGCTGCATTTTACATTTTTACATGCCTTGTTACTACAGCGATCTTCTCATGGAAACGGTAAGACCATAATTAATTAGAAGATTCATAAATCTCAAGTTATCAGTAAGAAATTTAGGTTAGTATCGACTTAGATTAACTGAATAGCTGTGCATTTAGCTAGAAATTAACTAATACATATGACTTAGTAGATTACATAAGTCACACGTATCGTATACTATTTTACAGCTCGACTTAATAGAAAAGCGTGACTTAAATGTGGGTTTAGGTCACAGAGTGCTCTAAAAGTAATTAAACATATATTATGTATGTACCTACTAGCTGACCCGACAGACGTTGTCCTGTCCAAATGTCTCAATAATTCATACTAAAGTCCCAGATCCCAGATCTAGAAAAACGAAAATTCAATTTTTCCCAAATTTCCCAATATCAATTCGGGTTATTACGAACCTTTTATAACAAAAAAAAATAGCCAAGTAGGTCCAGCCGTTCTCAAGTGATATGCTTACTAACAAAAAGCATTTCATTTTTATTCCAGAGCGAAAAGTTTCGTCAAGCGATCTATTCATGTGGCTGGGAGAAATGTCCGGACAAGCGGGTTCGTCAGATTGTGTTGTTCATGATGACGAGGGCCAGAATCCCCATGGGAATCACTACGGTGTTTTACGTGATTAATCTCGATACCTTCGCTGAGGTAGGTTACTGTCCGACAGCATTCTTTTGGCGCAGTCGGGTGAAAATAGGCCGCGCGCTTACCCATGACTGACAGAAAAACTACAGCCAAAATGAGCAACGATCTTTGCTTTATATATTGACAAGTTACATAAAAGAATACATCGTAAGGAAACCGGCATATCGTAGAACCAAAACTTCGAAGACATGTGACATCTACCAACCCGCACTGGGCCCACTCCCTCTCGAAGAGAGGAGGCCTGTGTCCCAGCAGTGGGAATGTTATAGGCTGACAATGCTACAATAAAAAAGCTGTTTTTAAATAGGAGTAATTTACTCTTACATTAAATATTACACCTTTTAAAAGTTCATGAACAAATCATTAAATCATCATTTGCTTTCAGATGTGTCGTCAGTCATACACACTCTTTAATTTGATGAATGCCGCTTGGGAATAGGAGAGGAGAAGGGAGAGCTGAAAGAGAAAATAACATAATTTAAGAGTACAGAGAGCACTTGCACTTTTATTTTGTCAATAGCTATTTCCTCAACTATGTTGAGGTCGGCTTTCAGTCTGGCCGGATGCAGCTGAATACCAGGACTTTACATGGAGCGACTGCCTATCTGACCACTACAACTCAGTTACTGGGTAAACAATACCCCTTGATAAGACTGGTTATCAGACTTTCGGGCTTCTGACGACCAAAGATCCACGTATGACAGCCGGGACCAACGGCTCAACGTGCTTTCCGAGGCAAGGAGAGGTCTTGGTATGTTAACCATCCACGGACACCCATCCACGGCAAGCGTAGCTTTAGCTATTACCATAACCAATACATAACTAATGATATATCTACACATAACATTCTGTATTTCATTAATTAAACAACCTGTACATGAAATAAATTCCTTATCATACGTTCAACTTTATTATTACACATCCATTGTAATAATTGGGTATAAATTCTGTGAAAATCCAATTATATAAGGCCATTAAAAAGGATAAGCATTGTCTACTTCGATGCTTTAACAACATAGGAGGATTTACTGAATACTCGTAATTATACAGACACGAACCTACATCATACAGCCACGAAATATGGGTTCAATCATATTGATTATATTCTGTAAACTTTTTGACCGTTGAAAATGAATTCATCGCTCTAGGCATACCTATTACATAACATAACATCAGAAGAAAGAAAGAAAGAAAAATATTTTATTCTGCACAAACAAAACGCACAATTACAAGTAAAAAAATAATAATAATAAAATATAAAAAAAAAACGAAAAAGACATAAGATGCACATAGTCAAAAGACACGTACTCATGCATAAAAATGTTGACACTTTTGTCTATTGCTCGCAGTCAAGGCCATGGACCAATGACAACTCACATTAATTGACAGTTGACAGTACAGATATTGGCAGATGACCACAAAACAATAACATCACGTCTTTATTCCCGAATGGTTAGGCAGAGGTGCAACTATAATACATCCACATTTCGCGGGTTGTTTTTTAAGTCCCATGTAATAGGGGGCGATCCTATTGCCATCGCCTGGGCAGAAATCCAGTCTCCGGGCTGCTACTGAAAGTACCTATTAATTTATGATTGTAATTATGATAAGTAAGTACAGACGCCAGCAGATCAAGCTACCCGGAACTGTCAAATTTTCCCAATCAACCTTCAACCTTAATGCTTTAGCGATAAAGTTGAAAATCTATTAAAGAAATTTGACAGATTGTAGTAGCTTGATGTGCTGGCGTCTGTACATTAGGTATATTAACTACCTACCTCACTTACGTGCGTACCTATGAGGAAAAACTACAAACATACTATGCAAAAAAACACAACATTTGCATAGATGCTATTTTCCCACGGTCAAATATTTAAGGAAAAGTGTATTTTTTCGTAGAAATGATAATGATAATTAACTAACATAGGTTGGGTACCTACTTTTTTTAAGCTTATATTTATTTGCAAAACCTATTCAAGTTGATACAATCAAGATAAAAACCTTAACCTCTGCAACGATTTACGTGTGACTGCCTCATTTGTCTCACAAAACAGATAAATTAACTGTTCTAAAAAAATAAAGAAAGAAAGAAAAAGAAAGAAAAGTATTTTATTCTGCACAAACAAAACGCACAATTCGTTCTATGATTGTTCTAGTGAACGCAAGCCGTACTGCTGAGCATGAGCTCCTAGATTCGATCCCCATGTCGGACAAAGTGTTATTGGGGTTTTCCATCACGAATTCCTCAGTAGCAGCTTGGAGTCTGGATGTTTGCCTGGTTGATGGCAATAGGCTCGCTCCCTATTACCTTGTACTTAAACATAACTGGTGAAAGGTGGGTGTACTATGGGTACACCGCTGCCTTACCCTTTGGGGATTACAGGCCTGATGTTATGATGTACTTTTTGGCTTTGTTACAAAACCTCCACAGATTACAGTAAATGCTTATTCATTAGTATCTGCTAATGTCCTGGTGACAGTAATTATTTTCTCGCTGCTCAGGATAATGCCGGTGTAATGAGATTCCGTTGAGAGGGCGACAAAATAGCCGACGGAGGCTGCACGAAGTCAAAACTTTCTCTGGGCCTAACACACTGTGTTCATCTTATAAACCCGGGATGCAAAAACTGTACGTATAACTTTATAGATTAAGGCCTGAATTCTAAACAAAGTTTGAGTAAAAAATAAAGAAAATAAGTAAATTTATTTGACCCAGATTTTAAGGCACACAATATAAGAACAGAGGACAAATTTGTATTGAATCTGTCAGTTTTAAAACCGAGATTTATGACTGAGCATCTGCCTAGGATTTTCTCTACTATATTAGGGTCGGCTTCCAGTCTAACCGGATGCAGCTGAATACCAGTATTTTACATGGAGCGACTGCCTATCTGACCTCCATAAGCCAGTTGCTGGGTAATACGATACCCCGTGGTCAGACTTGTTGTCAGACTTTCGGGCTTCAGACTAGCCGTAACGACTGTCAAAGATCTACAATTGACAGCTGGGACCAACGGTTTAACGCGCTTTCCGAGGCACTAAGGGGTCTCGATATGTAATGAATGGTCATGGTCACCCAACCACGGACCGACCTCGGCAAGCGTAGTTTAACCTTTGCGATAAACCCGTGCTGCTGTTATCATTTAGCCAAGAGCCCCTCGAGATTTGTGACTGAGAATCGTTCTAAAATGCGAGCCTAAAGCTAGTACAGATTACGATTTAAGAATATTATACAGGCTGGCAGGGACATCAACGCGTAAATTAACCATGATTTCAGCACATGATTCTAGATCACCTAGCGTAGAATTTTTTCTTCGGTTATCAAAAAAAATATCTGCTGTTTCATAGAAAAGCGCAATACAGCATTCAAAATGTATCGAACAGCAAATATTTTTTTAAAAAACCGACGAGAAATTTCAACGCCTTCAGAATCATGTACTGAATTTGCACGATGATCCCTCTGCAACCTGTATTATTCTATCCATGGCCTGCACAAGTTTCTTTTAATGTTCATTACCTTACCAGTAGGTAAGTACGTCCGATACAAACCATGCTGACGGGCTAATCTTTGCTTCAAAGCCACTCACTCCCGTTAAGCTTAAAGTGGCACCCTAAAAACTAGTCGGTCTATAATGTAAAAAATCTCACCGTGAAAACTTCGGTGAAGTGAGCTGTCATTCCAAGGGATTAACACTATTGGCAGCTCACTTCACCGAAGTGAGATTTTTACAGAATTGATCGGCTGTATCAAAGCATTTTTTTTTTCAATCGATTGGGATAGTAATATATTTTAACAACAAAGTATTTTACAGGGAGGACAAGGATTCCTAAAATAAGACATTTAAGCTACATTTAAACAGTGTCTTTATCAAAAACTGTAGGTAAGAGCAGATACGAAAATTCCGCTCGCTGATATAGCAAAACTCTAAGCAATATACTCGTATTACGGTGACGTAGATAACGCTTCAACCATTGCTGAGCTAGCGAGTTCTCCCCTAAAGTGTGAAAAGATTTGGAGTGCCTATATTTTTATCTAGAAACGAAGCTAACAAGGCAACTGTTAGACAGCCATTAGTACTTGAAATGGACCAGTTCGTATGGTAAAGATGTGATATTACCTACAGCAAATACAGGGTGTAAAAAGGCATCCCATAACCATCAATTTCGCATTCTGTACATCAAACTAAGTAACATTGCACAAAAATAATTGCTGGGAAACGACTTTTATTTTTGACCTTCAATATCTCCGTAACCAGAAGGTTTACAGATATGGCCCAGTAAAAAAATGATAACAATGTCGGGGAGTACAAGTGACCCTCGGCTTCGTTGAGTGTCTTTTTACACCCGTTATATTTTTGCCAATGTTCGCTTTTCAATAGAAGCATTTCATGAGCTGTTATAAAAGAAAAAAGTATAAATGAAGCCGTAAAAGCGTGGCGGAAGCCCTTTACAACCAACTGAATCAACTTACAAACATAGATTAACTTCTGAAAAAGGGAACCTTGACCTCCAGGCTCATCCGACCTAAGTTAGCCGATAATATGGTATTTTTTTTACATAATCTACTGAACCTTGGTCAACAGTATATAGTACATAGTCTTACCATCGTTTCCGAAAAGCAAAGTAAACGGATTTAAAAATTAGATGAGGTGAGAATAGATAAAGATAAGGAACTGCATATTATACTAACCTGAGGCGCTTCACAGGTAAACAGCGAAAATTCATGCTACATATTAAGTAGCTTACCGAGGAACACTTTAATAGCTACTTAAAATGTTTCACAGAGATTCTGTTCATGTAATAAGCAGCCTCTTTTGTAAGGAAACGTTTGTAATACGCTCCTAAATTCCTTTGCTACAATGAGAAGCATTTTAAAGCTACCTCAAATTCGTACTATCTCTCAGGTGTCACTCTTCATTGCGTTCATCATGAAGTGTATTTGAGAAAATTGTATCGACAGTTTCAATCTTGAATTATAACAACGTATTTTTATACAATGTGGAGACGATGATACGATAATAATGTACACTTTGTATATTTCATGACGTTGCTAGTCTGCACATAAAAATGCAATCATAATATCCAATAGTATCGTATAGCCAGTTGGTTAATAGACAAAACCCATCGTTAGCCCATCACTACTATTTACTTAGTTTGAAAAAAAATATTTTTCAAATTCAATGTTAAGATTTGTTTGATAGTTTCAAAATACACGAGTATAAATATACTGGCGTATTTTTATTTATTGTAAAATTGTTGTCTGCAAATTGTCAACTAAATTTGAAAATTGTGTTTCATCGTTTGAATTATTAAAATAAAGTAGAAACTTGAATATTTTGTTCTTGCAAACCTTGCCGTAACAACGATATTAGCATATTTTATTTTGCTAGCTTCTGTAAGATTTATGTGCGTACATAAATCATGACGCTTGCAGGAATAAAGATTTTCGAGTGGGGTCTACTCATTGCCAATCTCAGCGTACAGTCCTAATTGATATCGATTTGCAATGGAGTGCTAGAGGATTAGCAGATTAGGCAAAACTAAGGCTTGCTGAAACTGTAGGCGAACGTATCATCTATCTAGATGCACTTACGTATTTGATCGCCTTTGTAGTATAATTGAACTTAAATGATCTGTAAATGATAAATGATTTTATTTTGAAAGTACTCGTACGTGTGCACAAACACTTTTCCACGTCAATTATATTTTAAAAACTAGTAACTGTAAAAACAAATTTTCAAAAATGTTCACCAGTTTTCTTTGCGTTGTTATGTGTTCCTTTCCTTTATTTCAGCGTGTGAGCTCCGAAATATTACATTTTGGTTTAATTTTCACAAAATAATTGAATTTACATTTATTTGCTTCTATCGACTCGTATCGTCCATATCAATCATGGATTACTGCCTCTGCTGCTCCTGTCTTTATTTTACGACGGTGCCGAGTATGATTTTGTCGGATTTATGCACAATAATTTTATTTTACAGCGTTGTAAAAATGTCGCGTATCCTACTTTGGTCCCAACACTACTGTTGTAAATCGGACATTCAATCATTTTTTAATATTATACCCTGACATTTTGCAGCGGTATGAAAAAAGAAAATGTATCCTACGAAGATCTACGAAGGTAGCCTAGTACTGCCGTCAGAATGAAAGTTCGTCGAAACGTTTCAATAACGCTACTTATGTGATTGAAAACGTAGCAGTTATTGTATATATTTTTATTTAGGTATTACTAAATGTTTACTAGGGACTATCTAATGAATGAAATGATTGATGAAGGAAGAAATGAAGGATTAAATGATTAATTGGGGGAAGGGTATGTATTAAGCCGTGTCTCCCGCGCGTTTTTTCGGAACATTACAAAAAAAAACCTTACACATGAACATTTGTTTTCACACACAAACTGTCTCCTGCATATTAAAATATTTTTAGATTAGTGTCAACTATCACAAGAATATAACCTCAAAACCTGTGACAGCTTTCAAAATGCTAAATGCTAGATGTGCGCGGTGCGCGTGGCGGCTGAAGATGAAACCAACCCTTCCCCTCTTCGCCCGCGCAGGGAATGTTTTCCATGCAGCTCGGAAAACACACACAAATGTGTATGGCCACGCCTCTTTGTTTTGAAATTTTTGTGTAATGTTTCGAAAAACGCGCGCAAGACACACCGCTTTAAATACACATATGTAATAAAACAAACCATGTATGATTTTACATTTACTTAGCATATTATCTTGTATAAAATCCTTTTCTCACGCATACAAAAAGTTAACAACAATAAACATTTATCCAGACTTTATGAAGAGATAAATTGCAAAAACAGGAGATTAATTTGCAACTTTGTTAATAAAAATACTATTATTACTCTATTGTTATTCTTGCAAAACAGTTGAATACAATCCTACTGAAAAATTGACCTTATTAAATCGAAGCACTTAAAAATATATTATTACCATTTACATTTTCATAACACCACTTTTGCTCAAAAAACTTTTCAATTAAGCAGATTGCAACCGTGTAAAATTAAAAAAAAACTCAGTATACCAAAATGCTTTAATGCTAATTGAGTTGCAAAATCTTTTCTTTTCCGCGTTCACTGAGACAACAAGAAGACGATCACTCACAAATGGCTAATTCAACTCTGTAAGCTATTTCCTTTATAATTATATATGCCATTATTGAAAACCACGGTTTCCGTGGTATCCTAAGTAAACAAAAAATACAGATTTTGCAAGTTCGTTATCTCAATAGACACGGCAAGTACGCTTACACAATCGCCGACAATGAAAAAGACACTCCAACAAGACCTCGCCAGTTATATCTACTTGTATGTAAATATTTTAACAATCTCTGTCCGGGAACTCACTGCGAAGCTGAACTGTGAGAATTATTCATTACATGGCCACGCTTCCAGTCTTGCAATGATAAAAAATCAAAACTAACATTTTAAGAAGGACCATTGTTCTTACAACCATCTAAGGACGGTTCTATAAACACGTTTAAGTAAATTTTAAGATATTCCATGATAACACTTAAGACTAATTATCACAGGGTGATCTGATACAGTGCAAATACCAACATTTATATAGGTAATACAAGCTGGTGTCCGCAACTCCACGTCAGTGCGCGTATTTTGCAATACAGATTCATTGAGTTACCTCACTTAATCCAAACATCCCACGTATAGTTGAACAGACTAGGAGCAGCTAAGGGGTTCCTGAAAACCGGCATAATTCTAGGGATCCTCTTCTCCATCTCTGTTTCCAACAAAGCCTGCAAGCACGGCACTAAGTCTGGATAACTGGCGGATAATTCCGTTGTTTCGCAGGGATCCTCTATTATATTGTAAAGACATACTGTTCCTGAAAATTATATATACAGTATTATTGGATATGTCTATCACTTTGATAGCTGTTTGATACCAAGGAGTAGCAAACTAATAGATTGATTCAGACACATTACATATAGATGTAGCAACATTAACTACTATGTTTTTCGAGACTGGAGACTGAAAATTCGACGGTGTGTAGACTGAAATTTCAGGGCTATTCAGTAGTCCATTTGTTCACTACTCCGCATTTAGCATTACATTACTAAACTCACCGTTACCAGGATAACATGTTGTAGCCGAAGATGTATCGCATTTTATTGTTGTTTTATTTCTTAGACTCAAGTCATTTGTATCGAAGGACATTCCAAGGTATTCTAGTACACCGTACACTGTACTGCCTTTAAGAGCGTCGACATAAGACGGTGGATTGCCAATCATGCCTGTGAGATTCATGCCATGGTATGTACTGTAACTCTGAACAACGTGACCCGTTACTAACTTAAACTCTCCGTATATTACTGAAGCATATCCTGCGCTATCGTCGATTTCATACATTTCTATCCTTTGAGAAGGTAAATTAGAGTTAATACTGTCCCACTGGTCGATTCCATCAATGTCTGTGGGAGCTTTTACACCAGCAGCACTCAATAAAGTTGGCAACCAGTCTGTAACGTGCATGTAGCCGTCCCAGTAATGACTTGAATTGTTTAAGTGGGTACTCCATACCAACCCAACAACTCTCACACCTCCCTCATAAGGTGTCAATTTAATTCCTCTCAGGGGATAATTTGAAGCGTAGTTATTATACTCGCCGACTGTCATACCTCCATTGTCTGATGCAAACACAATTATCGTGTTTTCTAAAATGCCCTTGTCAGATAGAGCTTGGACAATCTCACCGACGCTGTCGTCAAGTTTCCTAACCATGGCTAAAAGGTAAACGGAAATATAAGTTTGATGAACATTAACACGCAAATCGCCGCCATAGTGAGTAGACTCTAAGTAGTGCGCATGTGAACATATGAATGTGGTAGTGTTTTTATTTCCCGTTTACAATGAAGTATATTTGTTGTATTGTATCACGAGAATGTTGTGAGAGTCTCGACACTCAAAAAGACATACAAATTTTCAACACGGTGTTAGCCAAATTATAACTGAGCCCTCTAATTCTTTAGGTATAATATTTACCTGCAAATATCCTTCTCTCAGGTGACTCGACATGTCTCATCGCCCTGACTTCTTCTGGTGGTGCCTGCAATGGGGCACCTGCGTTGCTGGCATGCGGAGCGTTGTGTGCAACCAATAAGAAAAGTGGAGACAGTGTGTCGTGATTCTCGATAACTAATAAAAACAAATAAAACTGAGTGCAAGAAAACTGGACCTATGTTACAGTTTTATTGATCGAATGATATGATATAACTCCATGTAAGAGCTGCAGACGGAATATATTATCTTATCTAATATAGTGGTAACTATATTAGATAAGATAATATATTCTATACTTAGGTGGTAACCTAAGTGCACGTTATGGTAAAGCAATAAAGATATTGAGTGTTAAGTATTGTTATTTCGCTATCTGTCTGAATGTCTCTGTGAAGATGTGCTCTGGAGAGCAGTGGTGGCCCAGTGATAACGGCCGCAATTTACGAGTGACAGTCTGACAGGCGCTTTACTTTGAATAAATTATTTCATCACCACTGCTCTCAAAACGGTGAAGGAAAACATCGTGAGGAAACTGACATGTCTTATAACCAAAAACTCGAAGACATGTGACATCTATAAACCCGCACTGGGCCCGCGTGGTGATTACGGCCCATTCCCTCTCACAGAGAAGAGACCTGTAACCCAGCAGTGGGAACCTTACAAGCTGATTATGCTATAATTATGCTGAATGTCTCTAACCTAACCTCTAAAAAGTAACGTAAGTATAACAAACATGACAAAAGGTTTTCCAAGTTTTTGACAATATATTTAATTCCCATGAGAATTGACATTTATAAAAAAAAATACATTTATCTTCATTCAACAATTCTCTAACCAGTGCGATAATATGTCATATTCTTATCTGTAATAAACCTTACCTGACTTGGCATGTTCTGTGTAGACGTCGGTGATGTAACCCTCAACGTCCCATGCTGGGGTCTGGTTTCTAAATAAGGATAAACCAGAAACTTGGCCGACGGCCCACTAGAAAACAAGTTTAGACTCATTCATAGACAAATTAGGGTTAAACCTCGTAAAGTGTTCTAGATGATATTTATATTTAGTTCTTTGCACTATAAACCAACTTAAGGTCTTAGCATAACCTTAGCTTAGTTTAAGCATAGTTCAAGCCTTTAAGAAGCTTTGGGTGAAAATCGGACAGAATCGAACCCAGTTTACTCCCTTGGGGAATACCTAAGTTGAACAGGTGTCCCATATTCTCTAGCTGCCTTTTGTACTATTTTACAAAAATAATACTGGAATAGCTTCAAGCAATTGAAGTTCCTCGTTCTTCGTGTCCCTTAACCCATTTATGTTTTCCACTGGGAATATAGATGTGTCGTAGACTTTAGCTAAATCTAGAAAGATTCCCAATTATATAGAGAATTATAAGTCACCTACTGGCTACTCTATGGAAAACAATAATAAATAGATAAATACATTATAATACTTACATCTTCCTCATAAGTGTACTCATAATAATCCAAGTAACCACCCCTATGTCCAAAATGACTATCGAAGCCTCTTTTGGTAGGTAAATATTCTTCCCGGGATGACCCAACGTGCCACTTGCCAACCAAATGGGTTGTATAACCCGCATCTTGGAAATACTCAGGCAATAGTATCAAACTTGTTGGAATGCCCCGATCCTCACCCATTGTTAAAGGATAACCTTGCATCCCTGGTTGAGAAAACACAGTTTACGTCATAGTACAGTTCCAAAAAACAATGTGCAATAAAATAAAATAATACTCATACGTGGAAAATTATTTGTAGGCATTACAGGGTAGCGTACTACAAAAATTGGTTAAAAATTGGTCGGAATGCTTATTAAGAAGCATTGACGTCACAGACTCAATGACCGGGTTAATGAGACATCTTATAACGATTTAGACAGAAAAGCTATGTAGTAATATCCAAAATAGGATATCTAAAGGAATTAGGTACCCACCTGTTTTATATGAATATTTTCCAGTAAGAAGAGCTGATCTAGAGGGCGTACATACCGCATGGCTGTAGTACCTTCCCAGTGCTATTCCTGAATACGCCAACAAGTCAATGTTAGGTGTTAAAATTTGATCAGATCCGTGAAAACTGACGTCATTCCATCCCTATAAAAAAATGGATGTGTGTCAATGGCTCCAATTTGTTTTTAAACAAAGCTATAATAAAATAGAAATGGTTATCGGTTTACATTATTGAAACTGTCTATTGTTCTCCTTAAAGACTCGTGTTAATTACATAAGAACATTGAACATTGTTTTCATCAAGAAAATTAATTAATCTTCAGGTTATTGAGTTTGGGGACTTCATTATGTGAATCTCACATAGCGGTATTTTGAGCTATTACAAAAAAGGTCCATCATCATCAGCTCTAAGACTAATTATTTCAGGATACAGATTATTGCTAGATTGGTATTCAGACTTTAGTTTTTCCGGCTACCTATTGCGACTGCCATAGATAATGTTATGACGATGAATCTATAAACTATTTCACGATCATCACACTAAAATACAAGTATTATGATGACGAAGGTCATATATTTCATGGTCTACAAAAAAGAGTTGGTTCCTGGTGATGTTACTATAGCTAAAGAAAAATATTTAAGGGGGAAACAAAAACTGGATAACACAAAAATTAAGTTTAAAATAATACGAATAAAACTTACCATATCATCAGCCATTATAAAAACGATATTGGGATTATCCGCTTCACAAGATAAACCAATGACTCCGATGGTCACAAAAAAAGATAATACACTGTGGGTTCCCATGCTAAAACAAAACAAGGAATAAAAACTAAGTGAATTTTTTTACAATCACTGACACTACCTCAGAAACAGTTAGTTACCTTGACAAAAATATGAGACTAAATAAATAAAACAGTACTTTAATCGTCCAGATATTTTTATCTCAGTGCCATAGCACGTGCGTGCACTGTTGACGGATCAAACTGTGTGACCGCAGTCACGAGTACGACCGGCATTGATATCACAAAAATTTGTGCATCTGCTTGTATTTATTCATTATGGTTTTTCATTATGTATTTTATTCTAATAAAAGTTGAATAAACGATTACGCAACGAGATGTGTTGTATGCGCGAATAGGAATTAGGAATAAGGATTTTTTTAAGGAAAATGCAATGTAAAATTTCTTGAATGTCTACTAATAATGCTGTGGTCTTATTTTGCAACATAGTTTTTTCAACCTTATTGCTTTTAATTATGTTTGATTTTTCCATAACGACTTCTGCTCTTATTTAAAAAAAAATACGTTTACTTTCAATCAAAGTAGTAAATATATTGCAAACGATAATAAACTTTATATATGAGTATTAAGGTTTATAATCAAGTTATATGCAATCGCGTCCTCTTGAGCGATGTGTTTTTGTACCTAATCGTTAATCTAGCGTTATTGTTGTTCGAAGCTTCAGACGAAAATACAGACGCCAGCAGGTCAAGCTACCCGAAACTGTCAAATTTTCCCAATTAACCTTCAACCTTAATGCTTTAGCGATAAAGTTGAAAACCTATTACAGAGATTTGACAGATTATAGTAGCTTGATGTGCTGGCGTCTGTACCTGATAGAGCAGCTAATACTTATTTGTGATTTTAGTATTGGTCCCATTGTAAAGTATTTCATATTTACGTAAATATGTCTACAAAATGGTGCATGTAAAAACATGATGAATAGTTTAGAAAGAAAGAAGAAAAAAAGAAAAAGAAAGAAAATACGTTTATTAAAAAAACACAAACCACCAGCGCCACCAGCGCTGGCTGCGGCTGGCGCGGTGGTGGGTGGCAGGTTTTTTGTGTTGTTTGTTTTTAGTTTAAAATAATGTTGCTAATAAAATCATAAAAGGAAGATAGTCTTAATAATCGTGGATTTATAATAACGGCAGAGAATAAATAGATTAGAAAAACCCAGCGAATAGTTATTATCGTGCCCAAACGATGGACTATTAGGTAGGTATCCACGATAAATAACGCACGAGTATTAAATATCCACATTAAAATGTATTGTAACATTGCCACACACCGTGCCCATTGCTTGTTAGTTATTATTTGCCTAGCCTTTTCCCAACTCTGTTGGGGTCGGCTGCCGTTCCCACCGGATGCAGCTGAATACCAGTATATTACATGAAGCGACTGCCTATCTGACCTCCACTATCCAGTTGCTGGGTAACACGATACCCCTTGGTAAGACTGATTGTCAGAGTTTCGGGCGCCATGACTGCCAAAGATCGACGAATGACAGCCAAGACGTGGATCTTGATATGTAATGATGTTCACCCAACCATGGACCAACCGCGGCAAGCGTATCTTAACCTGATCAATCGACCCGTGCAGCTGTTATTACTGAGCCACAAGCCAAGCAGCAAGACTGTAAGTATCTTGGTATCCTTCTTACTTTTCAGCGAAGCATGGAATCATCGATCGCTTATCGTCAGCCCTCGATTTAGAACCTAGCGCTCCGCTCTTTGCAATGTCATATCATTAATTTATATTAATCATAATAGAATAAGGATTGTCAAAGTAATCGTAATTGAATTGTTCTTGAAGTTTTTTATCGAGAAGTTTTGGTGTGAAGAATTTTCTGTAGCGATTCATGTGAATACTGTTTTTTTGTTGTGATTATCCGTGACAGTTCTAGAAGTCTTAGAATGTCATGTAAAGCCAGGGGAAATTGTGAAATCCGTGGGAACCCAACTCTCGGATTCCACAAACCTTAGAGCTCTCCGCAGCCGAAACCTAAGTATTTGGGTATGTCGGAAGCATTGTGTATCAATGTTACTGACATGAAGCAATCGTTGAAGGAGCGCTTCTTTGGCCGCCTGAAAAAAGTAGTTAATAGTCTTTTATCAGGCGGAAACAAGGTGCGCGCCTTTAATAGTAGGGTCATGCCGGTTTTGATGTACTCTTTCGGCATACTCAAATGGACACAGACCGAACTCGAGGCCCTGGATACGCTGCTGACTGCAAATCGAATGCGTGATGCATTCGATTTGCAGTCAGCAACGGTCATCGGTAATGAGGCTATATATCCCGCGAAAATGTGGCGGTCGAGGCTTTTTAAACGCTAAGACCCTCCACAATCGCGAGATATGCAGTCTCAGGGACTACTTCCTAGAAACCGACGTGGGGATGCATCGAGATGTGGTCGAGGTGGACAAGGGTCTCACCCCGCTCTCCTTGGCTAAAGAGAACTGGCGCAAGCCAGTAGTGCTTGATACTAATTATCGCATGGAAGTATGGCAGAGTAAAAAGCTTCACGGACGCTTTTACCGGGCCCTACATGGACCCGATGTAGATCTAGCGTCCGTAGCCTGGCTGCGTTTCGGTGACCTCTTTGGAGAAACTGAAGGATTTATTTGCGCGATTATGGACGAAGTTATGATGACGAACAATTACCGGAGATTTATTGTAAAACACGGCACGGTTGGCATCTGTCGGGCATGCCACCGGCCGGGCGAATCAATCAGGTATATTATCAGGTCAATCAAACAGTTATCAATCAGTTATCAATCGGTTATCAATCAGGTTTATTATTGGGGGCTACGGGAATGGCCGGGAACACCTGGCCATTCCCGTCCGACACTGGTGGAGGCCTGTGCAATACAGGCAAGGGTGCCCCCGCACCCGTTGCCTGCTGGCCTCCACCTGGGAGGAGTCGGAGATGACCGTCAAACTGACGTCTTCTTTAACCCCTCCTCCGCCTTCGGAGCGCCGCCGCGTGAGGATCGTCCTCCCGCGCGCGCTCCGCCGCCTCCTTCTGGGACATGACGTGTTCGCAGAAGGAGGCGACTGCCTCCCAGGACCCCTCGTCCCCCAGCATGGCGTTAACCAGACCGGGGAGTGAGAGGTCCTGTCCGATCACCGCAATGAGACTGCGGCGCGGCACGACGGGCACACCTCGAGGGTGTGCTGCGCCGAGTCCTCCGCCGCGCCACAATCGTGGCACGATGGCGTCTCCTCCCGTCCGATCCGGTGCAGGTACGATCCGAAATAACCGTGTCCGGACAGCACCTGCACCAGACGGAACGAGAGGAACACATGCGACCGCTCGAGCCAGTCTCGCAGGATCGGCCCAAGCGCGTCGATGGTTCGGCGGCCGAAGGCTGCGGTGGCGAGGTCTGCCGTCCAATGGACGACGATGGCATCCCTCGCCTCCCGCCGGACGGCCTCCCGCTCTTCCGGGGCGGGGCGTTCTCCTCTCGCCCTCCGCCCCGCCGTCCATTCGTACACTCTGGCAAGCACCCACGCCTCGAGCTCCCAAGGCGGGGTGCCGGCCAGAGCGCAAGCTGCCGCGGAGCCCACCGTGCGGTAGGCCTGCGCCACCCGCTGAGCTATGGCCCTTTGGGGTGCCCGCAAGGCAGCGGCGTTCTCCCTCCTTTGGAGGGAGTCCTCTCAGATAGGGGCCCCGTACAGGGCCATACTCTTCAAGATGCCGGCGTAGAGTTGCCGGCATCGGGCGCTGGGCCCCCCCAGGTTGGGAAGCAGCCACGACAGCGCGCCCGCGGCCTTCAGCAGGCGCGACGACAGCCCGCTAAAGTGCGGGCCGAAGCGCCACCAGCTGTCGAGTACAAGGCCCAGATATTTCATCTGGGCCTTGACCCCGACTCTGACGACCTCCACGAAGATATGGGCGTCAGGCGGGGGGCGCTGCCGAGGTCCGTGGAAGAACACGGCCTCGGTCTTGTGCAGCGCCACCGTTAGTCCTAGGCGGCGGATCCTCCCCGCGACCAAGGATCCGCCCGCCGAGGCCAAGTTGGCCGCCTCCCTGAAACTCTCCCCCCGGGCGGTGAGGAGAGTGTCATCCGCGTAGCAGACGACACTCGTGCCTCGGAGGAGAGTTCCCCGCAGGAGCCAATCGTAGCCGACGTTCCAGAGGAGTGATCCTATGACTGACCCCTGTGGAACGCCGGCTTCGACGGCGTACCGCCGGACTTGGCCAGCCCTATTCACCAGGAGGATCGCCCGATCCTCCAGGTAGCTGGCCAGCAGACTGCGCAGGTATAGAGGCACTCCGTGGAATCGGAGCGCCTCTAGGATGGTGGAGTGGGGAACAGAGTTGAAGGCGTTGGCTATGTCGAATGACACAGCCAACAATCCGTCCCCCGCCTCCACCGCCTCCTTCACCTGGCCCTTGAGGCGGGCCAGCGCGTCCACCGTGGAACGCTCAGCCCGAAAACCGAACTGAGCGTCCGACAAGTCCGGCCCGGTGTCCCGCAGATGGCCCTTTAGGCGGGCAGCGATTATCCCCTCGAACATTTTGCCGACCTCATCGAGCAGTACGATGGGCCGGTATGCCGAGGGGGAATCTGCCGGGCGGCCCTCCTTGCGAAGGAGGCACAACTGCCCCTCCTTCCACGGTTTCGGGAACCTCCCAGACGCAAGGCATGCGCTGAAGAGGTCCCGAAACCCCTCCTCCATGCGAGTGGCGGCGATTGCCACCACTCTTGCGGGAACACCGTCGGGGCCCGGAGCCGTCTTCTTGGCGCGGATGCGGAGAATCGCCGCGCCGAGTTCCGACTCCGTGACAGGGAGGGCCTCCTCTTCCTCGTCGTCTGGCGGTAGGCCCATCTCTGGCGGGGTGAAGCGGTCCCTGCACGGGAACAGGGACCGAACCACCCCATCCAGAAATGAGGGCTCCAGGGTCTCGGCAACCGGGGGACCAAAGGGGCGCAGTTTGTTGCGCGCTGCCTTATATGGTCTCCCGTAAGGGTCGTTGTCGAGACCCTCCAGCAGCTCGGCTCTCGCCAAGTCTTTGGCGGTGGCGACGGCCCGACCGAGGACCGTTTTTGCCTCCGTGTATACCTCATAGAGGCGGTCCTCGTCGGGTCGGTTCCGTCGACACCGCCGCCGGGTCCGCGTGTAGGCCCTCCTTGCCTCCACGCACGCTGCTCGAAGCCCCGCCAGCTCCGCCGACCACCAGTACACGGCGCGTCTGGGCGGTGGTCGGCGAGACCGAGGCATGCTGGAGTTGCACACCTCGGTTAGAGACCCCCTCAGTTGCCCCGCTACGGTGTCCACGTCCAGGCCGGCGGTAGGCGGCGAAAGCCAGTCCTGGATGAACGCCGCCTCCCCCGCTGCCTCCCTGTCCAGGCGGGTTAGAGCCCACCGCGGGAACGGTGAGCGCCCCGAGAGGGGCTGCGCCACTCCGGGGCCACTGGTGGAGATGTCGAACCGCACGTAGCGGTGGTCCGACATGGTCTCCCCCAGGTCCACCCGCCAGTTCAGAACGCGCGCGGCTAACGCAGGGGTGGCGAAGGTGACGTCCACTATCGAGCCACCCTGACGCCGCACGCATGTCTGGACGCTTCCTCTGTTCAAGAGGGAGAGTCCAGAGGAGGCTGCCCACAGCTCCACCGCCCGCCCCCGTGTGTCGGTGGCCGGGTTGCCCCAGGTCACCGACTTGGCATTCAGGTCTCCCAGCACGGAGACCTGACGCGGCACCGCCCTGCCGACCACGGCGGCCAGGACTCCGAGAAAGTTCTCAAAGTCCTGAAGATGCGGTTTGGGGAGAAATATACCCCCACTAGGGCAAAGTCTCCCCACGCGGCGGCTACGTATCCCGATCCCCTCTCTAATAGCGAGAGGGGAGGGGAGTCTGTGGAAGACCGCGCCGCTAGTGCCACCGAGTCGTCCTCGTCACCCAGCCAGCTGCCGGGGATCGAGTAGGGCTCGGCGACCACCGCTACGTTCACCGACCACTCGGCCATGACATGCACTACAAGGTCCTGGGCCGCTCTGCAGTGGTTGGTGTTCGCCTGGAGGATGCGGTAGTCGGAAACCATTATTCCGACATTGCACCTACATCCTCAGCTGCCGCTGCAGCTCCAGCGGCGGCAGCTGAGGATGCAGGTGCAATGCGACGACGGCAGCGGTGGTGGCGGCAGGGCGAACCTGCGCCGGCACTATGCCCTTCCTCACGGGGGGCTTGCAGTTCCTGCCCGTCATCCTGTGGCCCGCAGGGCGGCCGCTGGCGGCACACGCCATGCAGTGTGGCGTAGTGGCGCGGCAGGTGACGCTCTTGTGTCCCTCTTGCCCGCACTGGTAACACGCGTCTCCCCAGTCAGACTTGGAGGGACACGTGGCTCGGGTGTGGCCGAACGCGAAGCACTTGAAGCAGCGCGTAGGCTGGTCTTCAAGTGCCCGGACCACAGCCGAGCCGAGCCCCACGAGCAGCCGTCCCTTGGTCGCAGCAAGGACGGCCCCGGCCGCGGCGACTGGGCACTCGACGCGGATGGTGCCCATGCCGCGGCGACCGGGCCGGACGGCTCCGCCTTTCACCGCGCCGGCGTCGCAGCCTCCAGCCGCCGCGACGGCCGCCACCACATCCTCCTTGGTGACCGAGTCGTCAAGATCGGCCACCTCCAAGGCTGCGCTCTTGACGGGTCTGACGACCGTCGCCGCGTCCGCGATGACCTCTTGCAACTTTGTTGCGAAGAGGTCAGCATTGGTGCCGCGCTGCTCCCCCGAGAACTCGAAAATTCGAGCCCCGGTTAGGGTTCGCCGGCACGTGATATTGCTGATCCCCAGCTGGGAGGGATCAGCATTAGTACGAGCCCGTCTTAGGACGGACTCGTACGTCTCGCCCCGCTCCGCGGCCTCCGGGGTGATGGTCACCACGACGGCCGCGGTTTTGGGAGGAACCAGCTTCCTCCCGCCGGCTGGGGCCCTTTTGGCTGCAGGAGCAGTCGCAGCGGGCTTGGGGGCAGATTTTGTGCCACCCTTCCCCTTTCCTCTCCTGACCACTTCCGTCCACGACTGGTTAGACGGGGTGCTGGAGGGAAGAAGGGCGTCTTCCCGCTGCGAGTTCTGGGGGGCTGCTGGAGTGGCAGACGACCCAGGCGCTCCCTCCGCGCTTGTGGTGGGGGTTTGAGGAGCCACCTTGCTCCTCTTGCCCTTCCCTTTCCCCTTTGAGGGCTTCGGGGCCTGGGGCTGCGCACCCGATGCCGGGCCTGCCACAGGCGCAGGTTCCGGCTCCGTCGGTGGACGGCTCTTATCCGCCGCTAGCGGCGGGCGGAGCCGCCTTTCCGGCAGGAGCCGGTCCTCGATGCCTGCCAGGCAGGCTCTGGTGAAGGCTCTCTCCTCCATGACAACCTTTCGGATTATATCCTCAAGGTTGGAAGGGGAGGAGGAGCCTCCTACCACCGGTCCTGGGGCAGTTTGGACAGGCCGGGCCGTGGCCTCAGCCAGCTTCTGGTGAAGCTGGCTGACCTCTGCCTGCAGGCGATCCACCTTCGCCTGCAGCGTCCGCGTCTCGTCCGTAGCCGTCCTCTTTGCCAGCTTCTGGACAATGCCGTGCAAGCTGGCGGCCCGGCATTTGAGGGCCTTTTGAAAGGTCCCCTTCAAATTGGAGGACTTCGGGGCGTCCTCCACGACCTCCTCTTTATCCTCCTGCGCCATTCGCACCAGTTCCGCCAGGGAGTGGTCGGCATACAGCACGGTGGATGCACCATAGCCGGCCCTCGACCTGGCGGATTGCGCCTGGCGCTCTTTGGCGGCGACCCTCTCCTCCAGGTCCTGCTGGAGTTGCGCCCTTTTGGCCAGGTGTAGCTGGCGCTCGGCGTCCACCAAGCCCACATCGTGGGTGGTAGCCGAAGAAGAAGTCGAAGCCGTTTTGGACTTCGACTTCTTCTTCGCCTTACCTCCGACCGACTCCGAGGAGCCCTCGGACCCGAGCCTCAGGTAGGCCCTCTTCCGCCTGAGGCGGTCATTCTCGGCCGCCGACGTGTCCATAATGGAGTCGTCGGAGTCTGACAACTCGCCTGTCCTGCTGATAAAGCTGGCCGCAGATGGTGCGCGGTCAGCGTCCGACGCCAAGGCGTCGCCGGCGTGGCCCTGAGAAGGGCCGTTGGGTTGGCCCTGAGAAGGGCCGTTTGAATCGCCCTGGGAAGAGCGATTCGGCACAAAACGTCCAGAGACGTCACGCATCGGTTTTTTCTTCATTTCTGCAGATGAAGGCGTCGATATCTGCGAAGTCACAGCGCACTTTAGCCGCCGGTCTGCCACTCCGTTACGGTGGTCAGACACGGCGTTGCCCGGGGGAAACTACGTGGAAGTATGCGCTGTGGGGGTTCAAAAGATATGCGTATAAATATACTGGCGTATTTTTATTTATTGTCAAATTGTTGTCTGCAAATTGTCAACTAAATTTGAAAAGTGTGTTTCATCATTTGAATTATTATAATAAAGTAGAAACTTGAATATTTTGTTCTTGCAAACCTTGCCGTAACAACGATATTAGCATATTTTATTTTGCTAGCTTCTGTAAGATTTATGTGCGTACATAAATCATGACGCTTGCAGGAATAAAGTTTTTCGAGTGGGGTCTACTCATTGCCAATCTCAGCTTACAGTCCTAATTGATATCGATTTGCAATGGAGTGCTACAGGATTAGCAGATTAGGCAAAACTAAGGCTTGCTGAGACTATAGGCGAACGTATCATCTATCTAGATGCACTTACGTATTTGATCGCCTTTGTAGTATGAATGAAATTAAATGATCTGTAAATGATAAATGATTTTATTTTGTAAGTAGGTGTGCACAAACACTTTTACACGTCAATTATATTTTAAAAACTAGTAACTGTAAAAACAAATTTTCAAAAATGTTCACCAGTTTTCTTTGCGTTGTTATGTGTTCCTTTCCTTTATTTCAGAGTGTGAGCTCCGAAATATTACATTTTGGTTTAATTTTCACAAAATAATTGAGTTTACGTTTATTTGCTTCTATCGACTCGTATCGTCCATATCAATCATAGATTACTGAATCTGCTGCTCCTGTCTTTATTTTACGACGGTGCCGAGCATGATTTTGTCGGATTTATGCACAATTATTTTATTTTAACAAGCATTAGGTTGCTTAGCTTGGGACAAATGGTGCTGTGTGAAATGTCCAGGGATTTATTTATTTATTTATTTATTTATTTTACAGCGTTGTAAAAATGTCGCGTATCCTACTTTGGTCCCAACACTACTGTTGTAAATCGGACATTCAATCATTTTTTTTAATATTATACCCTGTCATTTTGCAGCGGTATGAAAAAAGAAAATGTATGTAAGCGCGGGTGGACTCGGGGATCTCGAATGATAATAATCAGACATCTTGTAAACACTTTTAATTATTCACAACCAACAATGATTCACACGAATTAATTTTACCAAGAGATGTACACCGTTCAAAATACAATTTAATACTGTGCGCTCAGCGACTAGAGCGAGCCTATTTATACATTGAAACAACTGTCAACGTCAGACAGCAACGACTTCCGTTGACACTTGTTTTACAACAAAATTTGAAAGAAAAAAGAAAGAAAGAAAATACGTTTATTTGCGGCAAACATGACGCATAAAAAAGAACATAAACACAAAAAAAAGTAACAAGTAACAATTTAAATTGTATTTAGTAAAAATAATCTAATTGTGTACAAAACTTGATTTGTAATCAATAACACTTATTAAATTGTAAATTTAGTTAGGTAACAATAATTTTAATCAAAAGAACTGACAGTTACAATGTTTCATTTTTAGACTTTTAGATTAATAAAAACAAACCTTAAAATTAACAATACTTAATTTAATACGATTTTATAATGTAATGCAAAATCACTTATTTATTTATTGTACTGATTCGGGTTTCCGTTACGTCATCAACTGTTATGACGTTTATTTTTCTCTATGTTTTATTTGCCAGCGCTATCACGGCCATACTGACGAGCGGGCCTTGCTAGGGCCAGCGAATCTCTCTGAAAAACACACAAAACTTTAAAAAAATGCAATCATTTTTAGACCAGACTCAGAGGCAACAACATTGCTTAGTCTGGTGAAACTGTCAAACTCAGAGGTCGCAGATCGTGGCTTGATCATAAAGATTCAGAGGCCTGTCTTTGACTTGGCTCGACTTTTTTTCTTTTTTTTTTTAGATCAGACTCAGAGGCAACAACATTGCTTAGTCTGGTGAAACTGTCAAACTCAGAGGTCGCAGATCGTGGCTTGGTCATAAAGATTCAGAGGCCTGTCTTTGACTTGGCTCGACTGAAATTTTTTTTTTTAACCAACCAACCGAAACCATGGCCATGACCAAGGCCTTTGAATACAACCATTTTGTCAACTCGAAATAAAACGTTTCACATAATTTTATCCATAAACTTAACTTTTCAATTATAAACAATTTTATAAACTGTTTCTCACCTTATTCTCGCTATCACGGTCTATTCATTCAGTTAAATTAGGATTAGGTACCAATCTCATGTGTTCATGTGTGATTACAGTATTTTTATTTCGCTGAGACCGAATGTCTTTTACTTCGTATCTGTGATTGTCTAAGACTTTTATTATTTGATAGGGTCCCAGATATTTTGGTCCTAGTTTGTTACCCGACCACTGAGTGTCTTTACAAAGAACAAAGTCTCCTTCTAGAAAGGGTTTAATTTTAGCACACTTAGAATCGAAACGCATTTTATTTTTTTCTGCTGTTTCGGCCATTCTGTGCTCAGCGTCTAAACGGATTTCATCTTTGTTTATATCTTCATTAGATAGGGATATCTGTTCGATTGCAGGGGGAGAGCATCTTTTACCTAGCAGAAGTTCTAAAGGGGAATACCCTGTAGCTTTAGATTTCGTACAATTTAATGCTAATTGCAATTCACCTATTTTATTAACCCAAACTCTCGATTGCGTTAGAGATATGGCTGTAAGGTGATCCTTAAGAGTGCGCATTTGTCTTTCAGCTTGACCGTTAGCTCTAGGTGTACCGCGAGCATGATGTTCGATACCGAAAGATTTAAAAAAAATCTTGAATTTCTGTGCCCATAATAGCCGATTCCCTGTCAGAAATAATTCTACATGGGGTGCCAAAAATATTAATCATTTCGCGGAAGCTTTTTAATATTATATTAGTACTTTTATCTTTCAGTGGATACAGAAGTATAAATTTTTGTAAATGCGTCAATAGCTACCAGAACATATGCTTTTTTGTTTGTGCCGGTAAGATTACCCATAAGGTCTACATGTATCGTATGGAAAGGTATGCTTATTTTATCAATGGGGTGCAGTTCCATTTGCTTTTTACCGGAAGGCTCTTTGACAATTTTGCATTGTAAACAGTTATCGCAAAATTGGCGTACTCGTTTTGTCATGTGTTTAAACCAAAAGTGTTCCCGAATTTTATCCAGAGTACGTTCCCATCCCGTATGCGAAAGATGTTCGTGGTATCTATTTATCAATGAACAAACAAGTGATTCGGGGACTACTGTACGAGTTAGTGATTCTCTTTTTTGGTTTTGTATGGTTATCATCAAGAGATTCGATCGAATACAAAATTTTCTGTCATAGTCATCTTTATTCTTTATAGCATCGCGAAGACTTTTGAGTTCTTTGTCCCTTTCTTGCTCAACTACAATCCACGCTGGATCTTTCGTTAAAATATTAATTTGTGGATTTCTACTCAAAAAATCTACGTGGGCCATTTGTTCCCCCTTACGGTAAATAACATCAAAGTCAAAATTTTGTATGCCCATAGCCTATGAACCCGAGGGATAGTTCCTTTTTATGTTTTGAAGCCTTAAGGGCATTGCAGTCAGTTACAACTGTAAATTTGCGGCCATATAGAAAATGGCGAAAATGTTTTATTGCTCTGACAACAGCTAAAGTCTCTAATTCGTATGAATGGTATCTTGTTTCAGCATCACTAGTGCGCATACTAAAGTATTCAACGACTTTGCGACGATTATTGTCGTTCTGAATGAGAATAGCCCCGAGACCTTTCGCGCTAGCATCTGTATGGACTTCTATTGGAAGAGTTGGATCAAAATTGCAAAGTATAGGTTCAGAGATCAAAAGTGTGATGACATGTTGCCTTCTTGATTCGTGTTCGGGAGACCATACAAATGGTACGTCTTTTTTTGTAAGTCCATATAGTGGAGTCATTAGTTGGGAAAATTGAGGGGATAAAACGTCGAAAATAGCTTGCCAGACCATTGAATTGCCTAAGTTGCTTTAGTGTTTTGGGTGGTTCTGAAAATTTAAGTGCTGTCAATTTAGTAGGATTTGGCTTCACTTCACCATTCTTAATAATATTACCGAGATATTCTATGGACGTCTTGAGGAATTTACATTTTGAGTGATTTATCGTAAATCCTGCTTCTGATGGTCTTTTTAATACAAGTGCCAGCCTTTCCAAGCCTTCTTGCTCACTAGATGAGGGTATTAAAACATCATCAATATATACTAGTGCAATGTCGTCGCAATAGTCGCCTAAAGCTGCATTAATGGCGCGCTAGTATACTGAAGGTGCATTACTTAGACCAAATGGCATTGATAAGTACTCATACTGGCCATCGGGCGTAACGAAGGCCGTTTTTTCGATTGATTCCTCTGAAATTCTAATTTGGTGGAACCCTGATTCCATATCAAGGCTTGAAAAGAATCGAGCTTTAGCAAGTTTATCAATATGATCTTCTATCAGTGGCAGAGGATAGTGGTCACGAACCGTATTTGAATTTAGTTCGCGGAAATCGACACAAAGCCGGTCATAACCATTTTTCTTTTTTACTAGCAAAATAGGACTTGCAAAAGGTGAGCAACATCTCTATTAATCCCCTTAGTTTTAAGATCTTCAATAATTGTCTTAACCTTTTCTCTCTCTACCGGTGTTAGTCGATACTTCTTTGCACTATACGATTGAGTGACTTTTTTCATTTTATTGAAAGTAAATAAATCTGTGTGTTTTTCTAGGATACTTATTAACTGAGAAGTATCTTTCAAATCAGTATCAATATTAGCCAAAGATGATATTTTGTAATTAAAAATGTAACTTACTCTTTCTATTGAAGTTCCTTCGTTTGTAATTGAAATTTTAATCCCCGGTATTTTGATAGAATCTAGTCCTAAAATTACATCATAATTTAAATCATTAACGACATGAAGTTTTACTTCGAATGTCACACCATTTAATGTGGCTACAGTGTTTATCGATTCACTTGAAGGTATGCTACTGCCCCCAAACCCTCGTAATTGCAAAAGTTCTATTCGGCGTTTACCCTTAATTGACCCAGAAACTTTTTTCTTAATAAGCGAACATTCGGCACCACTATCTATTAAACAAGAAAGAAAGATATCACCTATTTGTAGTTGAACTTCGTTGGGCAGCTTTTCCTTATGTATCGTATTGACTTCCCGGCGTGAAGGTGGTGGTGCAGATGTTGAAGCAGTAACAGGAACAGAAGTCTTCTCAGATTGTGACTCATTTTTCTTTTTATGCCAGCAGCGGTCAGATGTGTGGCCTGGTTTCTTGCAGATTTCACAAAGTCTTGACTTCCCGGCGTGAAGGTGGTGGTGCAGATGTTGAAGCAGTAACAGGAACAGAAGTCTTCTCAGATTGTGACTCATTTTTCTTTTTATGCCAGCAGCGGTCAGATGTGTGGCCTGGTTTCTTGCAGATTTCACAAAGTCTGTTTTTGCAATCACGAGAAATATGCCCTGGTTTGTGGCAATTGTGACACGTCGCAGTTGTTGGAAGGTCAAGCCTTGGTTGCTTAGCACGGGGTTCATCTGACATTGCATCGGCGGGTCGTTTACGATAGTTCGCCAATGTGGCTATCAGTTCTGCTTGTGATCTAGGTGCTGACCTGAGGAGTTCAGCTTGGTAAAACTTTGGTCTTATGCCAGATATTACAGCCTCCACCATGAGCTCAGTTGGAGCATTCGGAGAAATTCTTGAAAACAAACGCCATGATTCGGCAACATATTCAGAAAAAGATTTAGCCTGATTTGAAGTATATTCCCGAAATGCATTGACGTACACAATGTACCTTGTTTCGCCACTAAATTGTGCTATGAGTTCTCTTTGGAGTGAATCCCAATTAGCAAGAGAATGAGCATTAGTGTCTGCCCATTGCTTCGCGCGTCCTTGCAAGCATGCTAATCCCTTCATCATAGCAACAAATTGTGAACAACCTCGCATGGTGATTAAAGAGGTGACTTGTTTACACCATTCCTCAACTGTTATTTTATGCTCGTCGGGATCATAATTTGGTAAATAAATTTCACTTAGCTTGTGGGTACTCGTGGTTTGGTTCCGGAAAACCATCCTTTCTGGCAACTTCACCTGGCAGCGAAGTAAAGTCAGCTCCTCCGAAATTCCTGGTCGAGAGGTCGGCAGGGTAGGCGAGTATCCGACGTTTGGCCCCCAAACTGGAACGGGCTGGGGCCGCCTTCAAGCGGCTCTTGCCCAACCTGGGGGGGCCAAACGCCTCCTGCCGGAGGTTTTACGCGGGGGTCGTGCGGTCCATGGCCCTATACGGGGCCCCGGTGTGGGCGCGTTCACTGCGGCGGCGAGCCGCCCACTACCTGAACGCGCCCCCGAAGGTGGTAGCCGTAAGGCTAATCCGGGGCTACCGCACGATCTCGCGCGAGGCGGCAAGCCTCCTTGCCGGACTGCCGCCATGGGATCTGGAGGCGATAGTCCTCGCGCGCCTGTATGAGTGGCGCGCGGAGGCACTACGCCGGGGGGAAAGTCCGCTCCCGCGGCAAATTGCTGCGGAGCGGACGGACCTCCGGCTCGATCTCATGGCGACATGGAAAGAGCGACTGTCGCAACCCAGCGCAGGGCACGCCGCGATAGCGGCGATAAGACCCCTCTTTGAGGAGTGGCTAGAGAGGCGCCACGGCGCCCTCACCTACCGCCTGACGCAGGTCCTCACCGGACACGGAAGTTTCGGGAGGTTCCTGCACATCATCAGGCGGGAGGACCCGCCCGCGATCCTGGCAATGGTGACACCATTGCCAGGATCGCCCAGAGGACACGGTGGAGCACACGGTGGAGGTCTGCCCCGCTTGGGCGGAGCACCGCCGTGTCCTCGTAGAGGCGATCGGCAGCGGCGGCGGCCTCTCGCGCCCGGACCTGGTGCAAGCCATGGTCCGGAGCTAGAGGGAGTGGGAGGCAGTCGCCTCCTTCTGCGAAGCAGTCATGCTAGCGAAGGAGGTGGCGGGACGGATGAGGGAGAGAGCCTCCCGTCCCAGCCGCCGCGGGAGACGCCCCGGGCGTCGGGAGTCGAGCGACGACTACCGGCCACCGTAGGCGCGGGCCTGCGGGCGGAGAGCAATGGGTAGCTCACCGCCCGATCAGGACCAGGCCCGTGCCGGACGGCGCGTAAGTGTTCCACGCGCGCCTCAAAGAGATGTCAGCATAATCAGAGGGGCCCCTTAGGGCCGAAGCCTGCCGGGTCAGCGGGATTGTCCGAAAGGGTTACCGCTGCCCCGGAACATAAAGGGCGAAGGAAGGAACATGGGTGAGTTTTAGTCAGTAAGAGTCTGACACTCCCTTCCGCTCCAACCAGAGCGGGAGGGGTCATTTGATGATTTCCAATCCCAAAAAAAAAAAAAAAAAAAGGGTAGGCGAGTACGTTGATTGGTTCAGTTCAGGAGCGGGCTCATCCCTTTCTTCTGATGTAAGAGCGGGTGGACTCGGGGATCTCGAATGATAATGATCAGACATCTTGTAAACACGTTTAATTATTCACAACCAACAATGATTCACACGAATTAATTTTACCAAGAGATGTACACCGTTCAAAATACAATTTAATACTGTGCGCTCAGCGACTAGAGGAAGCCTATTTATACATTGAAACAACTGTCGACGTCAGACAGCAACGACTTCCGTTGACACTTGTTTTACAACAAAATTTAAATTGTATTTAGTCAAAATAATCTAATTGTGTACAAAACTTGATTTGTAATCAATAACACTTATTAAATTGTAAATTTAGTTAGGTAACAATAATTTTAATCAAAAGAACTGACAGTTACAATGTTTCATTTTTAGACTTTTAGATTAATAAAAACAAACCTTAAAATTAACAATACTTAATTTAATACGATTTTATAATGTAATGCAAAATCACTTATTTATTTATTGTACTGATTCGGGTTTCCGTTAGGTCATCAACTGTTATGACGTTTGTTTTTCTCTATGTTTTATTTGCCAGCGCTATCATGTATACCTACGAAGATCTACGAAGGTAGCCTAGTACTGCCGTCAGAATGAAAGTTCGTCGAAACGTTGCAATAACGCTACTTATGTGATTGAAAACGTAGCAGTTATTGTATATATTTTTATTTAGGTATTACTAAATGTTTACTAGGGACTATCTAATGAATGAAATGATTGATAAAGGAAGAAATGAAGGATGAAATGATTGATTGGGGGAAGGGTATGTATTAGGCCGTGTCTCCCGCGCGTGTTTTTTCGGAACATTGCAAAAAAAACCTTACACTTAAACATTTGTTTTCATACACAAGCTGTCTCCCGCGTATTAAAATATTTTTAGATTAGTGTCAACTAGCACAAGAATATAACCTCAAAACCTGTGACAGCTTTCAAAATGCTAAATGCTAGATGTGCGCGGTGCGCGTGGCGGCTGAAGATGAAACCAACCCTTCCCCTCTTCGCCCACACAGGGAATGTTTTCCGTGCAGCTCGGAAAACACACAAATGTGTATGGCCACGCCTCTTTGTTTTGAAATTTTTGTGTAATGTTTTGAAAAACGCACGCAGGACACACGGCTTTAAATACATATATGTAATAAAACAAACCATGTATGATTTTACATTTACTTAGCATATTATCTTGTATAAAATCCTTTTCTCACGCATACAAAAAGTTAACAACAATAAACATTTATCCAGACTTTATGAAGAGATAAATTGCAAAAACAGGAGATTAATTTGTAACTTTGTTAATAAAAATACTATTATTATTCAATTGTTATTCTTGCAAAACAGTTGAATACAATCCTACCCTACTGGAAAATTGACCTTATTAAATCGAAGCACTTAAAAATATATTATTACCATTTACATTTTCATAACACCACTTTTGCTCAAAAAACTTTTCAAATACGCAGATTGCAAAGAGATTTAGGATAGGTACAATAGAGAGGCTATGCAAAGAAATGTCATAGAAAAACTGTGATCCCATGTCTCAGTGACGCCATCTAGTATAATATAGCGAAATTAGAGCGGCAATTGGGAACATCTTAACACAAAAAATTGCAAAAATGAATTAAATTTAGTAAAATATATTCAGCTATTGTACGGTAGGTGGCCAGTGTGGTCAGTGTTGCCAGATCCAATTTTCAATCCGTGGAGTAAGCCTGAAAAACCTTATATACTTAGTTCAAATGGTAAATAAATATAAAAAAAAAATTAAACAAATTAAGCAAAACTTGTCTCAAACAGTTAAAACTATATTAGAATTGTATTCTATGACTAGGTATCAGTTTCAGTGCGTGTTTATGTACATTTTAAAATAAAATCATTTTAAATGTGCCTGCTTTGCCTCTGAATTATTATAGCACTCAGTTTATTCCGCTTTTTGTGTAAAGTAGAGCTAATGTCACAAAGCGCATATTTTCTTTACAATATTGTCGGTTGCGTTTCGGTTTTAGCAAAATATTTTTTTTTTACGTATTTTGCAAATATTTGTAAATCTTGTATCTGTATGTATACGCACATCCGAGGCGAGGTCCAAAATCCGTAGATCTATGAAAAAATCCGTAGATCTGGCAATGCGGGGTGACACTAAGTAGAAAGTATAAAACCTGTGGTAGGGATTTTACCATTTCGATATAAATGTATCGATAATATTGAAAAAAGTTACTAAGACTATTTTTTTTTTCGCATTTGAATAGATTGAAACAAGTGCCAAAAATTAGGAAAGCTATAAAATGATTAGCAGTTTCAATGTTTACAAGTTATTTATTTATAAAATTATTTTTACATACGAATTACTAATTATCGTTATTATGATCTAGTGATCCAAGTGTCAGCGACACGGCAAGCGGCAAGCACGGCAAGTGCGCGGCAAGTGTCAGTGTGTCGATTCCCACAGGACACAAATATTTTTGTGATGAATATAAGTGATTGTGTTGGTCCGGGTGTTTCTAATGTTTATAAGTAGTATTTCTTTTGTAAATAAGTATTTATTTACAAAAGAAAGTATTTAAGTATTGTATCCATTGCTTAGTATCCATAGTATAAGCTCTGCTCTGCGGTTTGAAGCAAACAGATCAGTCGACCTTGCGTACGTACAAAATATAAAAGTCAAAAACACTCATACCGCTGGTATTGAGGAAACTATGGACGTTCTATTTAAAAATGTTATGCCTGACGATCGATAGAATAATGATAGCGACTACCACCACCACATCAGAGCATGGGCTACCTGTGTCCTCAACGTCAGACCTACCATCCATTGACGAACTTTTAAAAGTGGTTAACAAACTCCCACTTATTAAAGGATCAATAAAATTAAAATTTAACCGGTTTACTACGCGTTCAGTTTTTAATTTCATGATGTTCTGAATACTTTGCACGTCCACTCAAATCTGTGTGGTTATTTCCTCAAAAGACAATTTCAGACCACTTCACTTCTAGTACAGGGTACCGATCCTTTTTTTTTAATTGATCGACCAGTCTTTCCGAAGTAGATGTTCTCTCTTTTATAATGCTTCGAGCATAATTTTGACGAAGCAGATGGAAACCAATTTTCTTATCTACGGTCTGTCTGAACAAACCGTATCCACTTTTCACGTTCTACATTATTTACATTCGGAAACCTAAAATAACAGAAACCTACATGAATTAATAGTACTTGTTCATTTATTGACATTTAAATAAAATGACATGATTATCTTCAAACAGTATTATATTTTATGTGATAATTATTATTTACCTTAATAAATATTATCGATAACAAAATCGATAAACAACATCACATCTCAACAAGGCAGTAGTAAAACTACTCCGCAATAGAGGGCGTTTATAACAAAATTAGCAAATGTTCTAGATCTATTTATGAAAATTGTTTAATTTTAATTAATGAGTAAATATAAATAATTCATACGAAATAAACCGAAGTTAGGTCCAGCCGTTTTACTATAACGAGATTTACAATATCGCAATGCGCAACTTGGCATATTTCCTTAGAAAATATTTGTTTTTAGTGGACACAAATACGACTTGACACGCAGGCGTACCACACTAGACTGAGCGACTTTTGACCACTAGGACAAATGTATCGGATTACGATTTTGTTAGCAATGTCCCGTCTATTGTCAAGTAAATAATTTAAAGTAAATAATTTAATGTCTTTGGCAGATTGCAACCGTGAAAAACTAAAAAAAACTCAGTGTAGCAAAATGCTTTAATGCTAATTGAGTTGCAAAATATTTTCTTTTCCGCGTTCACTGAGACAACAAGAAGACGATAACTCACAAATGGCTAATTCAACTCTGTAAGCTATTTCCTTTTTAGTTGTAGGTATATGCCATTATTGAAAACCACGGTTTCCGTGGTATCCTAAGTAAACAAAAAATACAGATTTTGCAAGTTCGTTATCTCAATAGACACTGCAAGTACGCTTACACAATCGGCGACAATGAAAAAGACACTCCAACAAGACCTCGCCAGTTATATCTACTCGTATGTAAATATTTTAACAATCTCTGTCCGGGAACTCACTGCGAAGCTGAACTGTGAGAATTATTCATTACATGGCCACGCTTCCAGTCTTGCAATGATAAAAAATCAAAACTAACATTTCAAGAAGGACCATTGTTCTTACAACCATCTAAGGACGGTTCTATAAACACGTTTAAGTACATTTTAAGACATTCCATGACAACACTTTTTTTTTTTTTTTCCGGTGGGAAATCATCAAATGACCCCTCCCGCTCTGGGTGGAGCGGAAGGGAGTGTCAGACTCTTACTGACTAAAACCCACCCATGTTCCTTCCTTCGCCCTTTATGTTCCGGGGTAGCGGTGACCCTTTCGGACAATCCCGCTGACCCGGCAGGCTCCATGATAACACTTAAGACTAATTATTACAGGGTGATCTGATACACTGCAAATACCAACATTTATAATAGGTAATACAAGCTGGTGTCCGCAACTCCACGTCAGTGCGCGTATTTTGCAATACAGATTCATTGAGTTACCTCACTTAATCCAAACATCCCACGTATAGTTGAACAGACTAGGAGCAGCTAAGGGGCTCCTGAAAACCGGCATAATTCTAGGGATCCTCTTCTCCACCTCTGTTTCCAACAAAGCCTGCAAGCGCGGCACTAAGTCCGGATAACTGGCGGATAAGTCCGTTGTTTCGCAGGGATCCTCTATTATATTGTAAAGACATACTGTTCCTGAAAATTATATATGCAGTATTATTGGATATGTCTATCACTTTGATAGCTGTTTGATACCAAGGAGTAGCAAACTAATGGATTGATTCAGACACATTACATATAGATGTAGCAACATCCACTACTATGGTTTTCGAGACTGGAGACTGAAAATTCGATGGTGTGTAGACTGAAATTTCAGGACTATTCAGTAGTCCATTTGTTCACTACTCCGCATTTAGCATTACATTACTAAACTCACCGTTACCAGGATAACATATTGTAGCCGAAGATGTATCGCATTTTATGGTTGTTTTATTTCTTAGACTCAAGTCATTTGTATTGAAAGACATTCCAAGGTATTCTAGTACACCGTACACTGTACTGCCTTTAAGAGCGTCGACATAAGACGGTGGATTGCCAATCATGCCTGTGAGATTCATGCCATGGTATGTACTGTAACTCTGAACAACGTGACCCGTTACCAACTTAAACTCTCCGTATATTACTGAAGCATATCCTGCGCTATCGTCGATTTCATACATTTCTATCCTTTGAGAAGGTAAATTAGAGTTAATACTGTCCCACTGGTCGATTCCATCAATGTCTGTGGGAGCTTTTACACCAGCAGCACTCAATAAAGTTGGCAACCAGTCTGTAACGTGCATGTAGCCGTCCCAGTAATGATTTGAATTGTTTAAGTGGGTACTCCATACCAACCCAACAACTCTCACACCTCCCTCATAAGGTGTCAATTTAATTCCTCTCAGGGGGTAATTTGAAGCGTAGTTAGTAAGCTCGCCGACTGTCATACCTCCATTGTCTGATGCAAACACAATTATCGTGTTTTCTAAAATACCCTTGTCAGATAGAGCTTGGACAATCTCACCGACGCTGTCGTCAAGTTTCTTAACCATGGCTAAAAGGTAAACGGAAATATAAGTTTGATGAACATTAACACGCAAATCGCCGCCATAGTGAGTAGACTCTAAGTAGTGCGCATGTGAACATATGAGTGTGGTAGTGTTTTTATTTCCCGTTTACAATGAAGTATATTTGTTGTATTGTATCACGAGAATGTTGTGAGAGTCTCGACACTCAAAAAGACATACAAATTTTCAACACGGTGTTAGCCAAATTATAACTGAGCCCTCTAATTCTTTAGGTATAATATTTACCTGCAAATATCCTTCTCTCAGGTGACTCGACATGTCTCATCGCCCTGACTTCTTCTGGTGGTGCCTGCAATGGGGCACCTGGGTTGCTGGCATGCGGAGCGTTGTGTGCAACCAATAAGAAAAGTGGAGACAGTGTGTCGTGATTCTCGATAACTAATAAAAACAAATAAAATTGAGTGCAAGAAAACTGGACCTATGTTACAGTTTTATTGATCGAATGATATGATATAACTCCATGTAAGAGCTGCAGACGGAATATCTTATCATATCTAATATAGTTACCACCTAAGTACACGTTATGGTAAAGCAATAAAGATATTGAGTGTTAAGTATTGTTATTTCGCTATCTGTCTGAATGTCTCCGTGAAGATGTGCTCTGGACAGCAGTGGTGGCCCAGTGATAACGGCCGCGATTTACGAGTGACAGCCTGACAGGCGCTTTACTTTGAATAAATTATTTCATCACCACTGCTCTCAAAACGGTGAAGGAAAACATCGTGAGGAAACCGACATGTCTTATAACCAAAAACTCGAAGACATGTGACATCTATCAACCCGCACCGGGCCCGCGTGGTGGATTACGGCCCATTCTCTCTCACAGAGGACAGACCTGTAACCCAGCAGTGGGAACCTTACAAGCTGATTATGCTATAATTATGCTGAATGTCTCTAACCTAACTTCTACAGAGTAACGTAAGTATGACAAACATGACAAGGTTTTCCAAGTTTTTGACAATATATTTAAATCCCATGAGAATTGACATTTATAAAACAAAAATTCATTTATCTTCATTCAATAATTCTCTAACCAGTGCGATATGTAATATTCTTATCTGTAATAAACCTTACCTGACTTGGCATGTTCTGTGTAGACGTCGGTGATGTAACCCTCAACGTCCCATGCTGGGGTCTGGTTTCTAAATAAGGATAAACCAGAAACTTGACCGACGGCCCACTAGAAAACAAATTTAGACTCATTCATAGACAAATTAGGGTTAAACCTCGTAAAGTGTTCTAGATGATATTATTATTTAGTTCTTTGCACTATAAACCAACTTAGCATAACCTTAGCTTAGTTTAGCATAGTTCAAGCCTTTACGAAGTTTTGGGTGAAAATCGGACAGAATCGGACCCAGTTTACTCCCTTGGGGAATACCTAAGTTGAACAGGTGTCCCATATTCTCTAGCTGCATTTTGTACTAGTTTACAAAAAAATACTGGAATAGCTTCAAACAATTGAAGTTCCTCGTTCTTCGTGTCCCTTAACCCATTTATGTTTTCCACTGGGAATATAGATGTGTCGTAGACTTTAGCTAAATCTAGAAAGATTCCCAAGTAATATAGAGAATTATAAGTCACCTACTGGCTACTCTATGGAAAACAATAATAAATTGATAAATACATTATAATACTTACATCTTCCTGATAAGTGTACTCATAATAATCCAAGAAACCACCCCTATGTCCAAAATGACTATCGAAGCCCCTTTTGGTAGGTAAATATTCTTCCCGGGATAACCCAACGTGCCACTTGCCAACCAAATGGGTTGTATAACCCGCGTCTTGGAAATACTCAGGCAATAGTCTCAAACTTGTTGGAATGCCCCGATCCTCACTCATTGCTAAAGGATAACCTTGCATCCCTGGTTGAGAAAACACAGTTTACGTCATAGTACAGATCCAAAAAACAATGTGCAATAAAATAAAATAATACTCATACGTGGAAAATTATTTGTAGGCATTACAGGGTAGCGTACTACAAAAATTGGTTAAAAATTGGTCGGAATGCTTATTAAGAAGCATTGACGTCACAGACTCAATGACCGGGTTAATGAGACCTCTTATAACGATTTTAGACAAAAAAGCTATGTAGTAATATCCAAAATAGGATATCTAAAGGAATTAGGTACCCACCTGTTTTATATGAATATTTTCCAGTAAGAAGAGCTGATCTAGAGGGCGTACATATCGCATGGCTGTAGTACCTTCCCAGTGCTATTCCTGAATACGCCAACAAGTCAATGTTAGGTGTTAAAATTTGATCAGATCCGTGAAAACTGACGTCATTCCATCCCTATAAAAAAAATGGATGTGTGTCAATGGCTCCAATTTGTTTTTAAACAAAGCTATAATAAAATAGAAATGGTTATCGGTTTATATTATTGAAACTGTCTATTGTTCTCCTTAAAGACTCGTGTTAATTACATAAGAACATTGAACATTGTTTTCATCAAGAAAATTAATTAATCTTCAGGTTATTGAGTTTGGGGACTTCATTATGTGAATCTCATATAGCGGTATTTTGAGCTATTACAAAAAAGGTCCATCATCATCAGCTCCAAGACTAATTATTTCAGGATACAGATTATTGCTAGATTGGTATTCAGACTTTAGTTTTTTCGGCTACCTATTGCGACTGCCATAGATAATGTTATGACGATGAATCTATAAACTATTTTACGATCATCACACTAAAATACAAGTATGATGACGAAGGTCATATATTTCATGGTCTACAAAAAAGAGTTGGTTCCTGGTGATGTTCCTATAGCTAAAGAAAAAATATTTAAGGGGGAAACAAAAACTGGATAACACAAGGATTAAGTTTAAAATAATACGAATAAAAATTACCAAATCATCAGCCATTATAAAAACGATATTGGGATTATCCGCTTCACAAGATAAACCAATGACTCCGATGGCCACAAAAAAAGATAATATACTATGGGTTCCCATGCTAAAACAAAACGAGGAATAAAAACAAAGTGAAAATTTTTACAATCACTGACACTACCTCAGAAACAGTTAGTTACCTTGATAATAGAGACTAAATAAATAAAACAGTACTGTAATCGTCTAGATATCTCTATCTCAGTGCCATAGCACGTGCGTGCACTGTTGACGGATCGCACTGTGTGACCGCAGTCACGAGTACGACCGGCATTTATATCACATAAATTTGCACATCTGCTCGTATTTATTCATTACTAGCTTCTGCCCGCGGCTTCGCCCGCGTGGATGTCGGAAATTATCCCACGGGACATGCTACCGAAACAAAAAGTAGCCTATACAGCCTATTAAGGCATTAAGTCAGCCTTTGTTCCTTTTTTGTATGCAAAAATTTAAATAATTAATTCTATGTTACTCCATAACATCAGCTATCTGCCAGTGAAAGTCCCGTCAGAACCGGTCCAGCCGTTTCGAAGATTAGCCGCAACAAACAGACAAACAAAAATTTTAAAAAATATTTTTTATATAAGTACTTAACGTGTATATTTTCATTTTCATACGCATTTAGTCAAATTTGTTATTTTTAAGACCCCACTTCACTCTTCAAAAGGTAGTTTTTGAAAATAATGATTAAGATCTCATAATTAATTCAGAAATGAATGAATTATGAGATCCTAATCATTATTTATTATTTACGTCTACGCCTTATAAAAGTAAACATAAGTACCTACCTAATTAAAAAAAAAAAACTCAATAACAGAAAATAAAATACCTACCTACCTAAATAAACCTATTTCTGATGATAACTAATCTAAACTCAATAAATAAGCAAAATATCGCAAAATCCCTAAAAACTAATATCTTAGTTTTTAGGGATTTTGCGATATCGTATCTTAAGATAAAATATTATAGTATCTTAGCCGTGTGCAGCGCCCCTTACTGAACTCCACTGCGGGTGACGTAACCTACGACCAACTTATTATTTGCGGTTGTTACAGTAATCGGATCTAGGGATCGAACCACAAAATTAAGTTTGTTTTTTATTGTATATACTTTTCCGGGATAAAAAGTACCCAGTGTGGTGTCCAGGATATTAAAGAATAATTATACCAAGTTTCATCGTAATCGAACCGGTAGTTTTTGCGTGATGCCTGAACAAACAGACAGACAGACAGACAGACAAAAATTTTTTTAATCACATTTTTGGGTTCGGTGTCGGTCTAGTAACACCCCCTGCCATTTATTTTTTGATATTTTCAATGTACAGAATTTTCACTTCTACAGATTTATTATAAGTATACTCGTAGATGTATTTTCAATATGTACTTTATTCTAATAAAAGTTGAATAAACGATTACGCAACGAAATGTGCATGCGCGAATAGGATTAGGAATGACTTTTTTAAGGAAGACTCTATGTCTCGATGTACCTGATAGAGCAGCTAATACTTATTTGTGATTTTAGTATTAGTCTCATTGTAAAGTTTTTCACGGGGTGCTTGGACAGGAAACCTCCCCGTGTGCCCGTGGACTGGAATTCCCTTATGGATACGTCCGGGGGGAAGTCCAGTCTCCGGGACGGTGCACCCTGGGGTGCGGGCAATGACTCCCCATTGGGCACTGTGTGCCTAGGGGGTCTCGTTGCCCGTATGCCAATATCCTGTCGGAGGTACGCTCCAACGTTTGTTTCTCTGCGCTCGCAGAGAAGCACAGCGGCGGAGTAAGAGCGGGCTCGGTGTGCACTAACTCTGCCGCCGGGCGGGCAGGAAGAACTCTTCTTCTTCTGCCACCGTTAGTCTCGTAGCCCCGAAGATTGTCAAGGTCATGTCTCTGACTTTTGAAGGGGGTCGAGGGTCTTGGCTTAACCGCCCGGGCCGCGAGGTAGAAAACCTCTATAAAAAATCACCCCAAACCTCCAAGCGGCGGCGCACCGTGAGGGAGGTTGGTAGCTTGACTAATGGGTAGCTAAATTAGTCTCTAGTGCGAACCACATATATTTTGAGACAATAAAAAGTTAATTTATACTCGTGGGAACACAATGGAAAATGTTACACAAATAAATAAAAATCGCGTAGAGGAAGGGATGTGCGGTCGGAGTCCGACGCCGCATCTAGCGTGACGGGCTCATTTAAGAGGCCGGAGCGCGTAGTGGTTGGGGCTGCTGGGAAGAACCTAAGGTTCTTCCAGAAGCGCCCCAAATCGGGGGATGGCCAGGGGTCCTCCTCGGATGGCGGGTCGAGCTCGGCCCGCAGGAAAATAAGCCGGCGGGGCGGAGTCCATGAGGGGGGCATGGGCAGAGGGCTTGCCGTGAAGGAGGCCAGTGAGCCGGCCCAGCGAGCCGAGAGGCTCGACACGGACGGGCAGCACTCGGGAGTGGCCAGCCGCAAGACAGCCCTCTCAGAGTCGTCAGGCGGTGAGCTGGACGCCGTTGGTGGCTCCAATTCGGAGCGGGCGGTCAGGTTTGAGGAGGTCGTGGTAGCCGCAATCAAGAGTGTGGCCCTGAAGAGGATTCAGTCCTCCAAAGACAGGGCCATATCTGCAGCCACGGCCTCCATCATAGCGGCAGCAAAGGCCACCCAGTCCGAGCCCCCGCCGGACGGAATCTCCGAAATGCGGGCGGAGGTCGCCCGTTTGACAGCCGCCATGGAGCTTCTCCGACAGGAGAATAAGGAGCTCCGAGCGGACCTGGCCGGGCTGCGAGCAGCCGCCCCCGGGAGGTGCCGCAGGAGAGGGCGCAACATGGGTGGGGTGGACCAGTACCTGCTGAGGATCGGGTGCTGACCCTGGTGCGACAGGACCTGGCCTCTTTCCAGAGCAGGTTTTCCGTCCTGGAGGCCATTGTTCTGCGCCCACCGCTAGCGGGGAGCCGGCCGGTTTCGGGCCAGCGAAAGGCGGCTTCGTATGCTGCCACCGCGGCTGCCACAGCTACAGCCACGGCGCAGGCTAAAGGTGGGACCGCACCGAAACCCGCGAGGGCCCCAGCTCCGGCGGCGAAACGGCCGCCCCCGCCGCCTCCTACATCCCCTCCGGCCGACGCCGATTGGCAAGTAGCCGGAGAGAAGAGAAAGGCGGGGAAGGCTGCGAGGGCGGCCAAAAAGAAAGAGAGGCGGCAACGGCGCAGGGAGCGAAGTGTCACGGCTAGGCTTCGTGCCCCGAAGTCCGCAGCTGTAGTGATCACACTACAGCCGGAAGCGGAGAAGAAGGGCATGTCTTACCGCGACGTGCTTGCCAAGGCGAGAGCGGCGGTGAACCTCCAGGAGCTCGGCGTTGCGGAGGGCTTCCGGGTAAGGGTCACTGCGACTGGGGCCCGGATGCTGGAGGTCCCTGGTGCGGCCAGCGGCCCGACTGCTGACGCTCTGGCCGAAAGGCTTAGGGCGTCCCTAAGTGCAGACGAGGCCCGAGTGTCCAGACCCACTAAGTGCGCTGATATGCGCATCCTGGGTCTGGACGACTCTGCGACGGTGGAGGAGGTGGTGGCTGTCATCGTCAGGACTGGGGGGTGCTCTGCCGAGCAAGTGAGGGCGGGCACCATTCGTCCTGACTTCACGGGGATGCAAGCCATTACGGTGAGCTGCCCCGTGTCGGCGGCCCAAAAAATAGCCGGGGAGGGCCGAAGGCTCCTGGTGGGCTGGGTGTCCGCGCAGGTGAAACTCCTGGAACCCAGACCTCTGAGGTGCTTCCGCTGCCATGTGGGCAACCACGTCGGAGCTAAATGCACCTCGGAGGTGGACTGCAGCAGTCTCTGCTTCCGCTGCGGTCAGCCCGATCACAAGGCCGGCTCATGTAATGCCGCAATGCCGCACTGTTATATATGTGCGGAAGCTGGCAAGCCGGCCGATCACCGGGTTGGGAGTAAAGCCTGCGCTCCACCCGCCAAAGCGAGGGGCAGGGTCAAGCCCTCCGCCACCGCCGTCATCGCCGCAGCCGTCGCCACCACTGCCGCCGCTGCCGCCTCCACCGCCGTCGCCGCCGCATCCATCGCGGCTGGGCCCTCACAGGGGGCCCTAGAGGGGGCTGATATGGAGTGCCAATAATGGCCCCATTACGCCTCCTCCAGGCGAACATCAACCACTGCGCCTCCGCTCAGGATCTGTTGCTCCAGAGCATGGCGCAGTGGTCGATCAACATCGCCGTGGTCGCTGAGCCGTACTTTGTCCCGCCCAGGGACGACTGGGTGGAGGACCTAAGCGGCTCAGTGATCCTTATTTCGTCGGCCGCCGCCGGTACCCCGTCCCTCGAGGCGGTCAAGAGAGGACGGGGTTGCGTGGCAGCACGGTTCGGGGAGATAGTCGTGGTAGGGGTATACTTCTCCCCGAGCCGAACTCTCGCCGAGTTCCACAACTCCCTTGCGGAGCTGAGAGTCGTCGTCGTGGGGCTCCGTTCCCTCTCCGTACTCGTCCTCGGGGACTTCAATGCTAAGAACGTGGCTTGGGATTCCCGGTATACGGGGCAGGATGGTGGAGGACTGGGCTCTGGAGACAGGCCTGGTCGTCCTAAACCGGGGTTCGGTCCCAACATGCGTGCGGATGCGGGGTGAGTCAGTGGTGGACATCTCGTTCGCCAGCCCCGCTCTGTCGCCGCATGTCGTCAACTGGCGTGTCATGGAGGAGGTGGAGACCTATTCCGACCACCGGTACATCCGGTTCGACGTCTCCGCCCAGACCTCGAGCGCGCCAGTCCGACAGGCCCCGGGTGGTCCGCGGTGGGCGCTGAAGCAGCTGGACCGGGAGCTCCTCCTGGAAGCCTCGATCGTGCAGGCCTGGGTGTCACCACCGGACAGGCCTGCTGACATCAACGACGAGGCGGAGTGGTTCCGGGAGGCCATGTCCGAAATATGCGACGTGGCAATGCCCCGGGTCCAGCCCGGACGCGCCCGGACGCGCCCGGCGCCAGGTGTACTGGTGGTCGCCGGAGCTGACATCTCTGCGCGAGGCGTGCGTGGCTGCGCGACGTCGGTACACCAGGCACCGCAGGCTCCGTATCCGCCCTCCGGATACGGAAGCCATTCAGGCGGAGCTGTACGAGGAGTACAGAGCGGCGAAGACCGCCCTCCGAGCGGAGATCCTGCGGGCCAAGGGTTTGGCCCGCGAGGAGTCGCTGGGGTTCTGAACAGAGACCCGTGGGGACGCCCATACAAGATGGTGCGGGAGAAACTCCGCCCATGGGCTCCCCCGCTGACGCAGAGTCCTCGGCCCCAGCTCGTGGAGGACGTGGTGAGCGCTCTGTTTCCTTTGCGAGGGGAACATACTCCCCCGCCCATGGTTCCGCCTCCTGCGGTGCCAGATGCGGACCACACCACTGACGACGACGACGATGCTCCGGAGGTGACCGAGGTAGAGCTGAGAGTGGCGGTACGTAGGCTGAATACCAAAAATACCGCCCCAGGACCCGACGGCTTACCTGGAAAAGCCTGGGTTCTGGCCTTGGAGGCTCTCGGGCTTCGACTAAGGGGGCTACTAAGCGCATGCTTGGAGAGGGGCCAGTTCCCACTACGTTGGAAAACGGGGAAACTGGTCCTCATCAAGAAACCGGGGCGCCCTGCGGACTCCGTCCGCTTACCGGCCATCATGCTGCTCGACGAGGTGGGCAAGCTCTTTGAAAGAGTCATTGCAGACCGCCTTGTCGAGCGGCTGGTGCGGGTGGGGCCGGATTTGGCGGAAAGCCAGTTTGGTTTCCGCAGGGGACGCTCTACGGTGGACGCCATCATGCGCGTGCGAGCCCTCACGACGGGGGATGCCGTGGCCCGGGGTGGGGTTGTCTTGGCGGTGTCTCTAGACATCGCCAATGCCTTCAATACCCTGCCCTGGAGTTGCATCAGGGAGGCACTCCGGTATCACCGGATGCCGACCTACCTCTGTCGCATTGTCGAGGCCTATTTGACGGACAGAGCCGTCATCTACCCCGGTCACCGGGGAGAGTGGAACCGGCGAGAGATGTCGTGCGGTGTCCCACAGGGATCGGTCCTGGGGCCGCATCTGTGGGATATCGGGTACGACTGGGTGCTGCGCGCCGACCTCCCTAGCGGCGTCAGCGTGGTTTGCTACGCTGACGACACGCTGGTCCTAGCGCAGGGGAGGTCGCACCAGGCGGCGGCCGAAATAGCGACACGCGGGGTTGCGACAATCGTTGAGAGGATCCGGCAATTCGGCAACAGTGACACCTGTGCGGTAGACGTAGCGGGAGTAAACAGTGACACCTGCGCGGTAGACGTAGCGGGAGTCTACAGGTGTCACCTGCGCGGTAGACGTAGCGGGAAAAATAAGGGCGAGTCCATTGTTGGGACCACGCTGATTGTTGATTGTTGGGACTCGAGGTGGCCCTGCACAAGTCTGAGGCCATGTGTTTTCATGGTCCTCGGGACGCGCCACCGTCGGGTTCCCAAATAACGGTAGGAGGGGTTCACATCGGCGTCGAGTCGACGATGAAGTACCTGGGACTCGTCCTCGACAGCCGGTGGAACTTCGTGGAGCATTTCCGACGTTTGGCTCCCAGACTGGAGCGGGCCGGGGCTGCCTTGAGGCGGCTCCTGCCCAATCTAGGGGGTCCAAACGCCTCCTGCCGGAGGCTATATGCGGGGGTCGTGCGGTCCATGGCCCTTTACGGGGCACCGGTGTAGGCGCGTTCCTTGAGGCGGCGACCAGTCCGCCGGTGAACGCGTCCCAAAGGGTCATGGCCATCCGGCTGATCCGAGGATACCGCATAGTCTCCGCTGAGGCGGCGAGCCTCCTTGCCGGGTTGCCGCCATGGGATCTGGAGGCAAAAGCCCTCGCCCACATATAGGACTGGCGAGAGGAGGCAAAACGCCGGGGCGTAACTCCGCTGCCGCGAGAGATCACGGTACAGCGGACAGAGCTCCGGCGGGATCTCATGGCGACATGGAGAGTGCGATTGTCATTTCATTTCATTTCATTTATTTATTTCTCTCACAATGTTTTCGTGGCACTTTACAGTTTTTAGACTATATAAATTCACATTGTGAGAGCTGGTGCCTGAAGTAGGTTTTAGAAAAAAAAACCTGTATTACAGGTCACCAGGCCCCACATAGTGGCATCATACAATTTAGGAGGCATAAGATGTAATTCCACTAAACAATAACAACAAAAGCAGTCGGAGGGTGTGTGGTGAATGTGTAGGTGAAGGGTGGTGAATGTGTAGGTGAATGGTGATGAATGTGTAGGTGAATGGTGATAAATGTGTAGGTGAATGGTGGTTAATGTGTAGGTGAATGGAGGCGGGTGTATGAGAATGGTGGTGAATTTGTAAGTAATTTTAATACAAGTATCATTCAGTCGAGTGGAGCAATTTCTCTGTGTCATTATAGGAAAGACTTTTCAAGAGGTCAGTTACTTTTTGCTTACAACTGTGTTTATGTAGTGAATAAATATTTTGACCCTTGTTAATAAAATTATACAGATAATCCCCTAGGTAACAGTAAAACTTGTGGGACCGACGTAAACGAAAAAATGCCGTACCGCATACAGTACCCTTTCGTCGTTTATCTTTCATTAGATCCGAGTCATAAACTAGCTGCGAGTGCTTTTTAAGGATTGTATGCAGAACGAAAGTTTGTCTTATAGACAGTACATCCCACTTTTTGTAAAAGTCGACTGTAGGAAATCGGAAGGGAAGACCCGCAGCAACCTTAAGTATGGCACGTTGAGCTCTCTCCGCCTCTATCAAGTGCGTTTTAGCAGCACCTCCCCAGGAGATGATGCAGTATTCAATAAGTGACTGACACAAGGCACAGTAGACCATCTTGATGGTACGTAGGTCGGCTACATGTTTTAGACTCTTAAATATATAAATGAGTTTGCGCAATCTCGTTACCAGAACGTCTATATGCGGTTTGAAGCTGAGGAATTGGTCCAATGTCACTCCAAGGTATTTAATATTATCTGTCCTTTGAAGAGTAGGACATACGCAAGGCTGGTAGGTTGACCCGCACGTGTGAGCCGTTATTGACAGTGAACGTGGAGGTAGGACGTTCGATCGGTGTGCAAATGCCACGTATTTGGTTTTCGTGACATTGAGAGTCAGCACATTTTTCCGTAACCAAGTAACAACCCGGTTAAGCCCCTCCTGAGCCACACCAAAGACCCCTTCCCAGCTGTCACCACTAAAGAAGAGAGCAGTGTCATCGGCAAATGTAAAAATTTTACCATTACTAAGGTGAAGCTGGCACAGGTCGTTATTGTAGATCAAGAAGAGGGTCGGTCCGAGTATACTGCCCTGAGGCACTCCAAAGATGACTGGCTCTTCGCTACTTACCATACCATCAATTCTAACTCGCTGTTTCCGGTTAAACGCAACCCAGTGCTGGGCACGCCACAATTGCGGCGATAAGTCCCCTCTTTGAGGAGTGGCTGGAGAGGCGCCACGGCGCCCTTACCTTCCGCCTGACGCAGGTCCTCACCGGACACGGTTGTTTCGGGAGGTTCCTGTTCAGGATAAGGCGGGAGGAAACGCCAGGGTGTCACCACTGTGCGGATCGCCCGGAGGACACGGTGGAGCATACGGTGGAGGTCTGCCCGGCTTGGGCGGAGCACCGCCGCGTCCTCGTGGCGGCGATCGGCGGCGGCGATCTCTCGCGTCCGGCCCTGGTCCAGGCCATGGTACGGAGCGAGAGTGCATGGGAAGCCGTCACTTCCTTCTGCGAAGCAGTAATGCTCGCACAGGAGAAGGCGGAACGCGTGAGGGAGAGGCTATCTCTGCGCCCTCACGCCCCTAGTCACCGCAGGAGACGCCCTGGACGTCAGGAGTCACCAGCCGACTCCCGGCCACCGTAGGCGCGGGCTTGCGGGCGGCGAGCTATGGGCAGCTCGCCGCCCGGCAAAGACCAGGCCCGAGTCGACGGCGCGTTGTGTTCCACGCGCGCCTCAAAGAGATGTCAGCACGAAGTGACGGGGTCCGTTAAAGCCGATGCCTGCCAGGGCCGCGGGTTGTTCGGAAGAGATACCGTGGTCCCTGGCATAGGCAACTGAAGGAATACGGGTGGGTTTTAGTCAGTAAAAGTCTGACACGCCCTCCTGCTCCGCCCAGAGCGGGAGAAGTCACATGATGATTTCCCACCCAGAAAAAAAAAATAAAAAAAGTTTTTCATATTTAGGTAAATATGTCTATAAAGTGGTGCGTGTAAAAACATGATAAATAGTTTAAAATAATGTTGCCAATAAAATCATAAAAGGAAGATAGTCTTAATAATCGTGGATTTATAATAACGGCAGAGAATAAATAGATTAGAAAAACCCAGCGAATAGCTGTTATCGTGCCCAAACGATCGATGGACGATAAATAACGCACGAGTATTAAATGTCCACATTAAAATGTATTGTAACATTGCCACACACCGTGCCCCTTGCTTGTTAGTTATTATTTGCCTAGCCTTTTCCCAACTCTGTAGGGGTCGGCTGCCGTTCCCACCGGATGCAGCTGAATACCAGTATATTACATAAAGCGACTGCCTATCTGACCTCCACTATCCAGTTGCTGGGTAACACGATACCCCTTGGTAAGACTGATTGTCAGAGTTTCGGGCGCCATGACTGCCAAAGATCGACGAATGACAGCCAAGACATGGATCTTGATATGTAATGATGTTCACCCAACCATGGACCAACCGCGGCAAGCGTATCTTAACCTGATCAATCGACCCGTGCAGCTGTTATTACTGAGCCACAAACCAAGCAGCAAGACTGTAAGTATCTTGGTATCCTTCTTACTTTTCAGCGAAGCATGGAATCATCGATCGCTTATCGTCAGCCCTCGATTTAGAACCTAGCGCTCCGCTCTTTGCAATTTCATATCATTAATTTATATTAATCATAATAGAATAAGGATTGTCAAAGTAATCGTAATTGAATTGTTCTTTAACTGATACTGATGTCGCGCAATCGTGTATTTTTCGATACCGTTTTTTATCGAGAAGTTTTGGTGTGAAGAATTTTCTGTAGCGATTCATATGAATACTGTTTTTTTGTTGTGATTATCCGTGACGGTTCTAGACGTCTTAGAATGTCATGTAAAGCGAGGGGAGATTGTGGAATCCGTGGGAACCCAACTCTCGGATTTCACAAACCGTAGAGCCCTCTCCGCAGCCGAAACCTATAAGTATTTGGGTATGTCGGAAGCATTGTGTATCAATGTTACTGACATGAAGCAATCGTTGAAGGAGCGCTTCTTTGGCCGCCTGAAAAAAGTATTTAATAGTCTTTTATCAGGCGGAAACAAGGTGCGCGCCTTTAATAGTTGAGTCATGCCGGTTTTGATGTACTCTTTCGGCATACTCAAATGGACTCAGACCGAACTCGAAGCCCTGGATACGCTGCTGACTGCAAATCGAATGCATCACCAACGGTCATCGGTAATGAGGCTGTATATCCCGCGAAAATGTGGCTGTCGAGGCTTTTTAAACGCTAAGACCCTCCACAATCGCGAGATATGCAGTCTCAGGGAATATTTCCTAGAAACCGACGTGGGGATGCATCGAGATGTGGTCGAGGTGGACAAGGGTCTCACCCCGCTCTCCTTGGCTAAAGAGAACTGGCGCAAGCCAGTAGTGCTTGATACTAATGATCGCATGGAAGTATGGCAGAGTAAAGAGCTTCACGGACGCTTTTACCGGGCCCTACATGGACCCGATGTAGATCTAGCGTCCGTAGCCTGGCTGCGTTTCGGTGACCTCTTTGGAGAAACTGAAGGATTTATTTGCGCGATTATGGACGAAGTTATGATGACGAACAATTACCGGAGATTTATTGTAAAACACGGCACGATTGACATCTGTCGGGCATGCCACCGGCCGGGAGAATCAATCAGGTATATTATCTCCGGATGTCCTCATCTAGCTAACGGAGAGTACTTGCATAGACACAAACTCAAACTTGTAGCCAGGATAATCCATCAGCAACTTGCTCTGAAATACAGCCTTGTGGAATCTGGGGTACCGTACTACGGGTATGTGCCCGACCCAGTTCTCGAAAATGGAAATATCACATTGTACTGGGATCGATCCATCATCACTGACAGGACTATTGTTGCCAATAAGCCTGATATAGTGGTGGTGGATCGATCAGAGCGGCGCGCAATGATTGTTGACATAACCGTCCCGCATGATGAGAACCTCGTGAAAGCCGAGAAAGATAAACCAATCAAGTATCTTGACTTGGCTCGCGAGGTTGTGGCATGTGGCATGTGGATTCAGCAATCGTTGTGCCGATAGTCCGACCAAAACCTGAGGAAGCTCTCGTTGGGCAGTTGGATCAAGGGCTTGATTCAGAAAGCGGCGCTTCTGAACACAGCCCTCATTGTCAGGAGGTTCCTCTCTCTGGAGCCCTAACCGCCGGTAGCTTGGACCCTGTTCCCGATACCGGTGGGCTACTATTTTTTTTTATATTTTTAAATGTTTTTTTTTTTATATTTGTTTATAAAAATATTTAAAAATGTAATTTGTAATGTGTATAAATTGTATGTATATTATATATATTCAATATATAATAATATATTTATTCAAAAAGTTATAAGGCATGAAAAATTAGTACAGTTTTGCTTAAATGTAAATTATATTCCTAAGACTTACGAACCTAAACTAGGTAATCCTGTGTTTCAGGCGAGAAGAGCTAAAATAGTATTTTAAAATTAATAAATAATCAAAAGTTGACAATAGAAAAATACTCGTAATTATATGTTGAGTACCATAACTCCTAGTTCCTTAATTTGATAAATATTTGTATACCTATATTTACTTTAACACAGAAAATTCTCTGTTTCTTCGTAAGATATACTTTGGAGACCCTCCTTAAGGATTCTCTTACAACTTGTACTTATAGTTCAGAGAATAAATGTTTGCTTTCGAGTTTAGTCTATTATAAAGGAGAGGTCCGAGGTACAGGTAAAATTTGGCTATAAAAGCATGTTTTGTAGAAGTTTGTTGACAAACTATATATTTACGTCTTTTATTAGTATATCTAGTGCTGTAGGGTAGAGCTTTGTGTTGTTTTAATACAATGCCCATAATAAATAGCTGTCGAACTGTTAATACTTCACAAGATTTAGGAGGTTAGTAGGAAAAAGGAAAGGGCGGAAAGTAGACACTTTGAGAATAGCCCTCTGAGCTCTCTCGATGGTTAGTAACAATATTTTACCCAATGTTTTATATTAAATAAATGTTTCCACTCTAATATCAAATGTTTATCTGGGAAATCTCAAATCTGCAAACGTAGGTAATATAATTATCCATTATATTCTAATTTTGATACCTAAGCATCATCAGTTACCGTGTTTCAAGAAAACATAAATTATGCAATCAAGATTTCGGAAGTCAAACCATTCCAGCCGTAGGTATATCGCAATAATGGTATTATCAAAATTAAATTGGTCGGAAAAAAAACAATCCTCCAAAGTCCTTTGAAAATATATCCAATACTAGCTGGGCCAAGCGGTTTCACTCGCATAAGTTTCGATCCCGTGGGAATAACGGGATAAAAATCCTGGTTATAAACCATCTGTGTGCGAAATTTCATCCAAATCCGTTCACTAGTTTGTGCGTGAAAGAGTAACAAACATCCATCCATCCATACAAACTTTCACGTTTATAATATTAGTAGGATAGTAGGATTAGGGCAGATAGGTTAAAGTCAATACGAATTCAAGATAAAAGTTAGACACAAGTCCAATAGGACTAGTTGATCGCATTTATACTATAGCTACCATCTGAATGAATGTTAGGAATGAAATTGCTACTCCGCTGACGGATTGCCAATTCATTCCCATCAACTGTGCAACTGTAGCTCGCTCTCCTTTCTCGAATTGCGTGGGATACCAGCCAACTGCCACATTCTGGATACCTTTTTTGCAACTCAGATTCAGAATTTGCATGATTCCAGCATTACTTGCTTAAAAAATCCAAGCCTGAATAAGCTTTCTGCAGCAATGTTTATGCAAACTGCATGGAAAATAAGATAAAACTTAAACAGAGGCGACAAAATCGTTGTGCAGGCTAAAGTTGAGGTGAGTGGTGAACTTTAGACTTTAGTAATTATGCAACTTAGCGCGCTGTGAACATGTGGGTCACCCAATAACTCATCAACAACATTATCACACGTTTAACTTCAGTAATTACGCCGAGCAGGGTGCCAAGTTAGAGAGTTTAGATGCGGGTAAAAAACCTTTAAAATTGCACACTTTAGATTAACATCAAAAAGGTTGCTTCAAATCATTCATCATCCTCCACCTTGTATGCTATCAAATATAATAAGTAAACAACATTAAAAAATGCTCCCATTTTATAAATATAATGTTTATATAAACATTTGGAACTAGGAATTGTATATTTATTTAATTCCTCATTTTGTTTTTTTATCTTATCGTATGCACAGGTTGACGTCATCACGTCAATGCCGGCTGTCGCTGGGGCTCTGTCTCGCATAGGGTCATAACATTAAACTGAGCGAAGGCCGTTTTGCGTGGATATGACGCATATTTTCCCCTGAGTTGTTCTTTTTTTGTATTTGTATTCTTCTCGGCGTCATGTTTATCACAAATTTAAACGTATTTTCTTTCTTTCTCTATGCTCTAATGAATTGCTCTAGTATTTTTCAATCTACCTTAGATTGGAAAAAACTATCTATATCCTGTCCATTAGGTAAACCGTTTTTTGACAGATGGAACTAGTGATTGCAGCAACACACAATACTTTGACTGATACACGTACGATATTATAATGTCTGTAAGAAGCCATAAATAAGATAATTTAATAAGGTAAGGCAGTTTATTATTGATTTTATTACACATTTCAAAATTATTTTATAAGTAATCTGGAATATGTACGTTCTATGACAACTGTCAAAATACGGTTAACCTAATGGATAGGGATCAATAACAAACTATTACAATGCCGCCGTATAACTAACAAATTGAGTTTAGCTTGCTCGGACCCGTTTAATATATCCTAGATTTTCCGCAATCAAAGACCCCTACAAACTTTTCTACTAAACATACAAAACTACCCCCCGTAGACTGAAAAAGATTTTATTTGCCCGTAACAGTTTGAAACGCTTCGTAGAAATAGGAATGGACATGTCGACCGGCCACCGCAACTTTGCGTACATAATGTAGTTGTCAAACGTTCTAGTTGAGGCCAGCACCGCACATTTTCATACTAACCGGAACTGCCGCTAACGACTCCTATTTCAACGTTAAACTTTAACGCTTGGCTTGTCATGGTTTTATAAATTATTTTGGGGTAGTTTTAACAACCTGCGGGGTAACTACTGTGTTAATAAGACACAAATGAATGTATTATTGGTGATATGAGGCATGGAACTGGCGCGCGCAACCGTAAGGTGTGCATGCACATGAGCAACACGCGTCAGTTACTGTAAGTCGTAAGTGTGCACTTAAGTGGACGAAGCAAAAGGAGTAGCTAGGTTAAAATCTTTGCAGCCCTTAATTTTGCAGTTTCTGTCTTCCCTTATTGGGATAAAGAGGTAAAGTTAGGGAAAATTACTATTTTCCCTAACTTTACCTCTTTAATAAATACGGGCAATTTAAGCTGGTAGTCAATTTGCTTGGTATACTTGCCATTCTTGCAATTTAAGTTGAATAAATTTGACAGATTGTCGGAGAGGGGTCATTGTAGAGAAATAATATACGAAATAGGTACGTGTTTAGTAATAATCGACTAATAAAGAAATATGGAAGAAAAACATGTTGCACCGACTCCATATAAATTGGGATAAGAGCAGGAGAATGAATGATGATGTACAGACGCCAGCTGCACTGCACATCAAGCTACTACAATCTGTCAAATTTCTTTAATAGATTTTCAACTTTATCGCAAAAGCATTAGGTCCAAGGTTGATTGGGAAAATTTGACAATTTCGGGTAGCTTGATGTCCTGGCGTCTGTATTTTCGTCTGAAGCTTCGAACAACAATAACGCTAGATTAACGATTAGGTACAAAAACACATCGCACAAGAGGCCGCGATTGCATATAACTTGATTATAAACCTTAATACTCATATATAAAGTTTATTATCGTTTGCAATATATTTACTACTTTGTTTGAAAGTAAACGTATTTTTTTAAATAAGAGCAGAAGTCGTTATGGAAAAATCAAACATAATTTATAAGCAATAAGGTTGAAAAAACTATGTTGCAAAATAAGACCACAACATTATTTGTGGTCTTATTTTTTCCGATCGTTTTTGATGCGCTCATCAAAATATTGGTATCGCTACTATTGTTGAACGAAGGTCTGAAGTAAACAACTAGAATCAATCCCAATTTGATTGAAACTCGAAGATATGGGAACTAAGCCAGCTAGAAAGCCGCAGCTGTTTGTATCTTCCTAGTTTCTAAGCTTATTGATCACAGGTTCTATCCCCCCGTGGAACAAGTTGATTGGGACTTCAGATATCCATTTGATCTGAGCCTGGCTGTTTCTGCATAAGTAACGTGTGTCTGGGAACAATCTTCGCGTCATATGGTTTGAAAACAAGGATTAAATTATACATATTATGAAGAGTTCGGATTTAAATAATGCTGCCAACATTTTGGGCACTTTTCCTGTTGACAGTGATGCGGATGAATTTTTTGATGTCCTATAATTCTTTACCCAACCCCCTCCACCCCGTTTTTTTAAATATACATGTACATTTTATTATTTTAAGTTTATTAACTTATATTCTGTAAAAATTATCTTGCTCGAAAATAAAACTGCTATACTAAGAAGAAAAAAATGTTACATACAATTACGACTGAAATGAAAATATTGCAGTCTTGTGAAGTAACTTTGACCACTTCAAATATAGCTATAAAAATAACAATAGTTATACCCTGTAATCACCACCCCCCTCCTGTCATCCCTGTGTCTATTTTTGACAGCTGTCTTAGAAAGAATTTTTTTTTTTTGTTCTCTATCGTGGTTACGTTTACAAACATTTAAACTCACATACACAAACAGCCAGCCTCGGAACAACTACTTGTAGGTCATACAAATATTTGTTCCGTGCGGGAATCCAACCCGCGACACACAGCGCAGCAGTCAATCGCTTAACCACTGCGCCAACCATGGCGTCAAATTATACGTTATAAAGATTATACGTAAAAGTTAACTTTAAAATGCGTAATAAAATAAATATATAACAGGTCATATATTTATTTTATTACGCATTTTAAAGTCCGTAAGAAGCCATAAATAAAATAATTCGATACCTAAGATAAGGCAGTCCTTATCTTATTGAATTATCATATTTATGGCTTCTTACAGACATTATAATACCGTACGTGTATCAATCAATGTATTGTGTTGCTGAAGTCATAGTTCCATCTGTCAAAAAAACGGTTTACCTAATGGACAGGATATAATCATAATCGTCAACCACGCAGACAAATCGATATTAAATTCTGCCGGCGCAAACATTCGTAGAATACAGTCTTCATTTACTAGAATTAATAAAATCAAACAATTTCGACAAAACTTCATGTTTATATTCATTTGTTTAGTTCTTTATGCTAAGTATCACAAATATTTACATTACAAGTTTACAACAACGAACGATCTAAGTACCTAACTACAAATACTTATTACAATACAGTTATACATATAACACAAGGGGGTATCTCTACCAACAATTTCCTAAGGGTAGCACACATGCTATACCTGGATGTCACTACGCGTATCTTCATTGGTCTAGTGACGAAACGTGACTTCACGGAAATGTGACCAATAAGCAGGCTATGTATGTGGACTTCGCGTGGCATGGCGTGTTATAAGTCTGTTGCCACCTTCAAGCTCCTCGTCCACAAGAGACTAATTTCACGTACAACTGTACGTTCACATGTATTTTACCTTTGACAGCAGCAACCGAATAGCAACCTTATTCCAACGAAAATAAAGATAATTGTGATTTTGATAGACTTGGCTATGGCAGCAACCCAATAGCAAACTTAATGCCACGACAAAAAAGATCACTGTGATTTTGACATTGATGCAAAATAACTGTGAACGGACTGTAAAACCGGTTTCTGAAAGCGAATCAAATCTATAACCATGTCAAGTGAATTGTTGTTATTTCGCAACCAATAACGACAGCTAACGTGAGATTTAATCTAAATTATCTTTGACTGATTGAATTTGAATCAAGTTTTTAGAAGTCCTATAGAAAATTACTAGATTCCTACAGAATTCCACACAAAAGTTAATGGATTTAGCTCAAAGTTCTCCAGCTCGTGTTCAATCGTGGGTGGACAAGGCACTTAATGTCAAATAGTCAAATGATTCTTAAAAAGATTTCGACGTAAAAAGACTTTTAACATACAAAAGTTCTTCAACGTTAGAAGTATTTAAGAACTCCTTAAACTATTGGAAATTGTTGACGAGATAGATCAATCTACCTATTTATTATCTACAATAAATAACAGATCAACAATAAAAGGTGAAGTTCAATACAACTACACAACACTCAAGAGCTAATTTCTCAATAGTCAGATATTTCAAACTACTAATTACAACAGTTTGACATATTTTATATACAAAAATTGTCAAACCGCAATATTTATTCCTCAGATACAAGTTACGTGACTATCGGAAAATCAGCCCTAACTCTACAAATACTTAAACTGATGAACTTAAAACTTTATGGTACGGTAAGTATAGAGTCTCTTTATGCAATCATTAAAAATACTCAAAGTAATGAAGATATTTACTTCTACAATATTAATACAGAAAATAGGGAAGAAATCGATGCATCTTTCGATGAAAAAAGCACTATCATACCTTAAACAAAATTCTTTGAAATCAATCTCGAACCGTTTCGTTAAAAAATAATAAATGGCATCTTACAGACTTCTGACACATGCATAGTAAGTCCAAGTATTGAAACAAAAAATCCTCCAGAACACTCCAGAACAAATCTCCTGAATAAAAGTTAAAATAGGGCAGTGATTACAAAACCAACCTATAATGTACCCACTGCTAGAACTTAAGCTAGCACCCTAATTGTGTAACACACTTTTAATGACAATCTGAATCATTTTGAAGGATATTGCTTCATATGTTCGAAAAATGTGTCTGCTCGTCAACGTAAATAACGCAATGAATTTAGTAGAACTGTCAAAATGAAAGCTAGTTAGTGTGTGTTGCACAACTACCCCGCTGCTCTCTTCAAAAAGGAGTGATCCGTAATCCACTACTCGGGCCCGGTTGGTATGAAAGTGAATACTAAAAACTAAATACTGATTAAAACACACTTTTCAGAATACACAAAAAGTTTCTCAAGCCGGTCGTACCATCGCAGTTGATGACAGCGGCGACCGTTGTGTTTCTATTCCCCGTCGTCTGCTGGTTGAAATTAAATGTCAGGTTGAGATTTTCAGTTCTTTTCTTATCATTAGGCCGTGGTCTAGAGTTGTTGTTACTGCGGGTAACGTTGGGTTGGAGCCAGGGGGTCCAAACGTAGTTAAAGTTTGCAGGGTCTGAAGCAACATTCAGTCTGAGGGCCCCTCGTCTTAGCTGCGTCGCCCATAGTCCCCTCAGCCGGCTTGTAAGCAAAGTGGCTATCTTATTCGCCTTGCTCCATAGATTGTTATTCTCCATCGGATCACGACGCACGTTGTAAAGGCAGCCGCGAGCTGAAATTATATTATAAGATGTGTTATATAACATAACGTCAAGCCTGTAATCCCCAAAGTGTTGGGCAGAGGTGACTTATAGTATCTACAACCACATTTCGCCAGTAATGTTTAAGTCCCATGTAATAGGCTGCGAGCCTAGTGCCATCAACTGGACACAAATTCTATTAATATTATAAACGCGAAAGTTTGTATGGATGGATGTTTGTTACTCTTTCACGCAAAAACTGCTGAACAGATTTGGATGAAATTTGGCATACAGATAGCTTATAACCAAGATTAACACATAGGATACTTTTTATCCCGATATTCCTACGGGATCGAAACTTATGCGGGTAACTTCCACGGGGCACAGCTAGTATATATATATATAATAACTTTATTTCAGTGAACATCCATATTTGTGTTAGTACTTAAGAACTAAATTAGTAAACCACAAAAAGACAAAACAAACGAAATTAAATAGACACGTGGAGTGCGATCCAGTGTCTAAGAAAAGGACCGTCTAAACTGTCCACTATTACTTGGATGGATCTTGCTCAGATATGGTGCAATATGGAGGCCGCTCGCTTTTTCATGATGGCATGAAAACCATCAATCCGAGCCTCCATATAGACTCCGGGCTGCTATTGAGAAATTCCTGATGGCAAAACCCAATAACACTTTACCCGACCTGGGAATCAAACCCAGGACCTTATGCTCAGCAGTAGCGCTTGCTACTTTTGCAGAAGTTCTGTGTCTCATTATATTTTTGTTGACAAGACTTATCCTGGCGAGGGAATTAGGACACAACATGTTTACAACAACATTACGTGAAAATGCGGGTGATATAATTTTTCATACAGATAAATTTGAATACAATGAAGGTCTAAAAAATTTGCTTTATCTAAAATCCCAATTAAGAAATGCGGGCTGTCTGAAAAAGGATTCAATATTTTACGCTTTTAATGAATCTGGGACTATATGTAGGCGCCCTGAATAATTGAGTTGCTAATATAAATGTTAGTTTACCTTATCTAGGTAAACTAACATTTATATTAGCAACAATTGGATAAAAATTTAGGTATTCAGAGGCTTTAATCGGTTATACAGCCGATTATACAGGGTGGCAGGGACGTCGACGCGCAACCTTCTACCATGGGTTCTGTTGGCGCCGCGGATTGCCAATGTGGCGCTGTCAATGTCATCCAGACGTTAATGACCCACGTGTGACAGCGGCTTCCCGCGCATTCCGTTAAGAAAAGAAAATGACATGCGTTTCGTGTCAGTATTTCTGCATTTTTTCTTAAATTTTCATTTTACTCATTGTAAAAGTTTATTCATTAAACGTTAAACCAACAAAAACAAGGGTTCGTTACAGATTCAGTACATGATTCTGAATTTTTATTGGATACCGTGGAGTTTCTTGCCGGCTCTTCTCCATAGGAAACGACCAATTGGAACCGTGCACCTAGCTTCTGACCTTTCGTGCACCTAGGTTTATGTGAAATCAAATATTTTGATTTTATTACTGGGAAATTTTTCGTCGGTTACAAAAAAAAATGATGTTTCATGTATTTTGACCGCAAAGCTGCAAAAGTATTATACTTTTCTATGAAACAGCCGAAGTTTTTTTAATACTGACGATAATGTCTACGCCAGGGGTCTAGAATCATGTACTGAATTCATGATTATAGTTTGCGCGACAATGTCTCAGCCACCCTGTATTTCTCAGAAATAAAGGATAATTCTAAATTGGAGCATACTATAAATATTTTAGAACAATGAGAGACAATAATTTGTTTCTGAAAAGGAAAATTCTTAGAAAATTGTGAAATGATGCAGGGTAAGTGCCGAGGGAATTTCTTGAAACTTGAAGTAACAGAAGATTTCTATGACTGTCGTAAAAGACGATTAATGTCCTTTTCATGGCCGGGGGACACTGCATCCACCATTTTGGTTTCACACAAAACGAACCGCTGTGTGCAATAGAATGGAACGGAGCGAAATGCTTATAATTTTCTTTAAAATTAATGTTGATCGACTCTCTCATTTTCAATCTTTGTATCAATTTTGGCAGACGCAGTAGAGGTTTGACCACCTCCAAAAACACTTTAAAACCATTTTGTTCAGTTTTTAAAGCACTGCATTTAAATGATGACAAAATCAACAAAATCCAATGCATATTGATTGACGAGGTATTTTGCCGATTTAATCCTACTTATAGGCATGTAACGTCCTACGTGAACAACCCTCGATCTCACGTGATTGAAATGCTATCTATCTACAGTCCGTTCACAGTTATTTTACCTCTGACAGCAGCAACCTAACAGCAACCTTATTGTAACGATGTGATCACTGTGATCTTTATTAGATCACAGTGATTTTGACAGACTTGTTAGTGGCGGCATCCCAACAGCAACCTTATTAGAATAAGAATAAAGATCACTGTGATTTGGACAGTTATGCAAAATCAGAGGGAAATAACTATAAAAGGACTGTACTGCTAGCTAGACAGTTAAGATAACTTACTGGGTGAAGGAAGACAAGGCGTAGCGTCCCTCGCAGTATCCTCTTGTTTAACAGTAGCCGCTCTTCTAGTCGCTCTCACAACATCAAAATCTAAATAAACCCCTATATTCTCGAAAGCTCTTGTTACTTCACAAGTTCTTAAAGCAGGGAAATATTCGGGAGGAGTCCTTTTATTCACCATGAACTCAGCTCCATAGTAACCATTACTTAGCCCTGTTACGTTACCAACAACTATTTTATAATCGCCTGCTCTGTAAGCTGCCCAGGAGTTTGTGCTGCTGTCTTCAACAGCTATTAAGACCTCAGTACGTTTGGATGTTCCATCTTGCATTATAGAGTCCCATTGGTTGACTCCATCTATGGCTGTTGGGACTGTTCCTCCGGTTGCGGCCATTATGGTTGGTAGCCAGTCCGAGATGTGCATCAGTCCTTGCCAGACCCTCGGTCTGACTGAGGACTGCCATATAAAAGCTGGAACTCGGACTCCTCCCTCCCAAGGTGTATATTTCTTTCCTCTGAAAGGTAAGTTGACTCCCCAGTTTCTAAATTCTCCGACTGTTGGTGCTCCGTTGTCGGAAGCGAAAACGATGATAGTGTCGTCAAGGATCCCTCTGTCTGATAAAGCTCGGACTATTTTGCCGACGCTACGGTCCACGTGCGTCACGATTTCTGAAAAGATTAAATATAACTTTGGTTTGTGCAAGAGGAATTCAAATGAGAGGAATCAAAGATTAGACTTTATGCTAGATTACAATGAATTACTATTTCTCCCGTATAAAGAAAGTCTGATTCTGAATGTGTTTATCCAAAAGTCAGCTGTAAGTAGTTTCAATATTGAGTATAAAACAAAGTAGTGTTGTGTCTGTCTGAGCGACCCCGTAGATCTTCTACACAGCAACTCTATGGATTTTGATGAAGTTTTCATTAGCATTAAGCGTATTTCTTACGGAATGTTTATGTATACAATATAATACATTAATATTTCACTTAGATTTAGCATAGATATCTCAATGTTTTGAATTGTTGCCATTGCACCCGTGCATAGCAGAGCTATAGCAATATTTGCATGTATAAGAAGCCTAACTCCTAAACAAAAATATGTCTTGAAAAACTGGTTCCTCGATTCTGGAAACTCCGATTTATGTCATTAGTACACAAAACTTAATCCAATGAAATTGTACGTAGTTTCCTAGTGTAAACCAAAATCGCTCTGTGCAGGGTATCACTAAGCCGAAATCCACATTCACCACTGAGCTCTCAAACAGTGCCAACCTGGAAATTCTTAAATATCATGATTCTAACAACTGAGGCCGCCATTGGGACATAAGGGTATATGCGGATATTCGGGTACAATGAAATTCGTTTCAACGTAAAAATGTTTCACTATTTTATACAAACGTAATAAATGGATTTGCTAAAAATAAATCCCTGTTTTCGACAAATCCATTATTTTTCTACTTTGTTTTTCTAGTAAACTTAGTTGGGTTACAAAACACGTTATGTAAATATGCCATTTCATAACGTGTTTTGTTTATTTTTGGGTATTATTCCTGTAGTTTGTAAAGTATTTTTTCCTCTGGGTAGGAAGAAACTACACAACGCCACCTACTGCGATCCTTACATCCTCCTTTTGCTTCGTTTACGTGCTTACGTTTACATCTGCGTCGGTTTCGCCTAAGCACCTAACCGCCATTTTCTTTGTTTTTTTCTTTGTATTAAAAATATAACACTATACAACCATAGATAAAGGTGTTTGTTACATTACCTGCAAAAAGTCTTCGGTTAGAGTTGGCGATGTGCGCGTGTTTGACTGGTGAGTACAGCGGCGGCTGTAACGCTCCGCCATCATTGCCTGCGTGTGGAGCGTTGTGCGTCACGTGGAGGAACAGGGGCTGAGAATAGTTGTGATGGTGGATAACTGGGGAAAAAATAACATAATCTTAAAAAAATGTTTACCTCATCATCATCAATTTCTTTCATCATGTCGTGATGGCCCACTGGTTAAGGCCTGGCCTCTCATGCAAGAAGTTGTGGGTTCAAATCAGAGTAAGTACCAATGTGAAATTTATAAATTCATATGGACTTTCTCAGTTTATCTTGGATATTATTGACATCGGTGAAAGAAAAACATCGTGAGGTAACCTGCCGCTCTATTCTGTAAAAATCTCACCGTGATAACTTAGGTGAAGTGAGTTAAAAGTGAGCTGTCATTCTACCTGATGCTATGGGATTGATACTATTGACAGCTCACTTCACGTTCACTTCATCTAAGTTTTTACGGTGAGGTGTTTACAGAATAGTTTGGCTGGTCTTATAGTCAATATAAGTCTGAAATCACCATCCCGTCTTGTAGAGTTACTTGCCCAATCTTCTCCATACGAAAACTACCTTTTGTAAGGGGCGACTAGAATCAATTTTACGTTATTGTAAATTTTGACATTCAAAAGTGCCTTTGTATGTCTATTTAAAATAAATACTTTGACTTTGAACAAGCGTGCCTTCTCTGTATAGGAAGAGGTCTTTGCCTTGTAGTGGGAAAATAATAGGCTGGTATTATTATCATCATTTAAACCGAATGACGTCCGCCATTGGACATAGGCCACTCCCAAGGACTTGGCACTACAACCAGTGTAACACCAGACATATCCAGTGGCGTCTAGCAACCTCCACGGGTTCGATACTGATTCATCTTGGTTCATTCACTCACCTTGTAGTCACCAACTACAAATAGGTCATCTGTGTTAAGTCTTGTAAGAGACTGTACCAGATCTATATTTGGGCAACAACCACCAAGTGAATGGAGCGTGAGATAAAGACATAGCTACAACTGCAGTAGGTAGTGGGACACCGGATATCGAACGACTCTACAGAAAACCAAATTGTACAAACACAATATCATTCTCTGGATGAAGATAAAATTTAGACCATGTGCAAATCGCAATTTTAGCGGTTACTTACCGCTAAAATTGCGATTTGCCCATGGCCTAATTCTAATAAATATTTCGGTGGAAGTCTTTCAAATTAAATAATAGGCACGAATCGCGATACAAAAGCCGTTGAATTCAATCAAAATTTTGGATCACATTGAGTAATGGATATATGCATGATGGCAATAGGTTCTAACCATACGGTATGGGCTCGTATTGAAATGATGGAGGTACGTTCCATACCTAAATGAGTGTTGCAGAACCTCACATTACACCATTCGTTCCCAATTTTGAGTACCTATTGAAGATGAAATCTTGCGCATTTCCATCGTTATTGAATTCATAAAGACTATTGCAAAATGTAATACAAAATACAATGGCATTGTAAATGAAACTTCTGTACAAACTTACTTTTAACTGCTTTCTCGGTGAGTGCGTCCACAATGTACCGTTGCTCGCAATCTTGTGGTGTTGCATCATCGTACAGATCTAGACCGAACAATTGTCGTCCATTCGGCCACTGCGAATAAATAACCATCTCGTAAATATTGTAATAATTAACTTTACATTTGTTCTTGCAAACAAATAGCGCCTAAAACCGTTCACTTTGAAGTACTTTCACGCCTAACAAAACGTGACTGCATATCCGCGTTGCTTGGCCTTATAAAATTTCATGGCTCGGTTACTGGGTGTCCACACCTAATTACCTACATCGACGGACCTTTTGTATTCCGTCTAACGTCGGTAACTCACCGTTTCGACTTTGTTGTACGTGTAATAGTCGACGAATCCGCCTCGCATACCGTAGTGATGGTCGTAGCCGCGAGACATCGGTAGGTACTCTGGTTTGGACATCCCTACGTGCCATTTGCCCACCAAGTGTGTGGAGTAGCCCAACTCCTTCAAGTATGATGGAAGAAGACGCTCCGTCAATGGTATGCCTCGGTCTTCAGAGTTCAATAAAGGCTGGCCGTGCATGCCTGTGAAAATGGGAAGCAAACCGTCACGCCTCTTGCTTGATGCAATTGAGTAAATTAACACATTTGAGTAACCGTTAACGAGTTAGTTGTGTGAGTGTATTATTATTATATGTCCATTATTTTATCAAAGCCAAAGACCATTTTGAAATGGTTTAATTATGATGGTAGGGGTACCTATACATTAGGTATTGTTAGCCACTTAATTTAATGTAAAACTATCGTGTTAAATCTCTGATTGCACCTAGATCTTCGAGAATTGCATAAAAAGTTCGAGCGCAGTGAATGATAAAGTAGAAGCATTGAAAGTGATGTCAAAGGTCTCATCTTAGTGTTAATAAACCGCGTTTTAAGTAGGCAATCAATTCAAAAGAGGTAATTATTCCCGTCACCGCGCCGCACGCGATGGCGCGGCAAACGGCCGCACACCGCGGTAATCACAGTAGTGTCCATCAAGTAATGGAAATCATAATTAAAAGAGTATTTATTTTACCATTTCATCCGCAATTTTACCTTAAATTTTCTCGGTAAATTGCTTGGATTGAGGCCTCTAAGCTTTTCGACTTTTGACATAATGTAAGCCTTATTATAGAGACAAATTTATTTAGATTTATACCTCGCAAGTTAGTTTATTTTTATATTTGTACAGCTGCTCATTAGCTCTCTATGATTTATGTTTAAGGCCAATTTTATTGTATTTGATGTTATTTTTAAACTCTTATAATTAAACGTTACTTTGAACTTGTTTTTTTTTTTTGTTTTCCCTACTTAGTCATTAAATTTGTAGTATGGTGTTTGTGCAATTATTGCGTTTATGGGACATGCGGTGTTAACCTATAAGAAATTGTTATACTAACCTTAGATTTAAGTTAAATATATATATATTTTTTTTTAATAAAATTAAAATAATATTTTTGCATGTCTGTGCAAGGACTCTAAAATTAATGGTAAATACAGTGTACTTATTTATAATACGTACATTCTTTGCAAATAAATATATTCTATTTTAACTGAAACAATTTCGCATAGTTATTCCGTTACATTTCATATTGCATTGCATAAGTGTGGACGGCTCATTTGTATTATATTTCATGTAATGTTTCACCAATCTGTACCGGGCATACGATTATTAACATCTTCAATAAGAGGTTGTCGTTAAGGTTCATCTTCATTCATTTAATATACCTTCATAACCTGGTACACTGGTTATTATAATGTAACCTGAGGAGCGATTCTACTCCTAATTCAACGTTCACAGTCTGAAGGCCAATTCCCGTAATTAAAAACGTATTAAGTTATTTGTAAACAAATTAAGTTATTTTGACTTTTTCCGCTTTCTGTTACGGCTGAATATACAGCGAGCAACTACCATGTGACCTCCGCAAATTCAGTTTCTGGGAGATACCGAAATTCTTACATCCTTAAGCCTTGTACCTCTAGGTAGGTACAAGGCTTAAGGATGTAAGAATTTCGGTTTATACCTTGGTCTCGGCATAAAATTCGAATTTGCCAAAATGTATAGGAAATGTTACAAAAATATTTCACTAAAATTCGCTACAACAAAGAAGAGGCCAATTCTCGTAATTTAAAACGTTCAAAATCTAGTCGCAATCTCATCTCAGCGACAATCAATGTCAAAAACTTGTCAAAAACGTGGGGAAATTAGAGGTATTTTTGACATATTGAGACTGAGATCAGACTGTGATCGTTCTTAAAATTACGAAAATTGCCCCTTTTTTTCTGTTTGGGAAATCATCATATGACTTGTCGATATCAGGTTCCGGTATAGACCACGTTTTATGAATGAAGCAATTAAATCTGCAGTTGTCGTATAAAAATTACAATATAAGTTAATTGCCAAAAGCCCTAGCTTTGCGAAAGCGTATCTACACAAAATTGCGTACAGCTCGACTGAAGGTTAACAACTCTCATTCGGTGGTTTGCCTTTGAGACTGCATTACACTTTCTTGAATGGAAATTAAATTCTTACAGTTGCACAAATTAATTAGAGTAAAAAATACAATGTCCACTGCCCTGTTCGTCGAGTGGTTGCAACTGTTATAAGCGATACTGCAGGCAACAATCGGGTAAAATGTTATTGCGGTTTTTTTATTATAAATTCCTCAGCAGCAGACCAAAATTTGCGCCCGGTTTATACGTAACAGGTGAAATGTCTGTGTACAATCATCTCTACCTACCCTTTCAAGAAATACAGGTGTGATGTTACGGTGTAATAATGTCAATCGTTCTTACCCAACCGCATGGGGTATTTCCCAGTGAGTAGTGCTGTCCGCGCAGGCGTGCAAATTGCTTCGCTGTAGTATTGTTGTAGAATGACGCTCTGATACGCCAGAGTATCAATATTGGGAGTCAGAATCTGATCTGAGCCGTGGAATGATACGTCATTCCAACCCTGTGAATGAAATTATAAAGTTTATTATTAACGTGAGCATTTGCCTGTGTCTTCGCACGCTTGCAGGTCGGAAGTTATCCCACGGGAACCCGGGATTACAAGTCATGGTCAAGGTCAACCTGTGTGCCAAGTTTCATCGAAATCCACTCAGCCCTTAAGTCTTCCAAAGGTAACAGACAGACAGACACTCGCATGTATCACTATTTAGTATAGATTTAGTCTTTAAATTATGTCAAAATTACAGCATGTGTTGGTCACGAAATGACCTGGTTACGCTGTCACAAAAGACCTTAAACTCTCTTGGCAGCGGACTATCTCCAACTAACATTAGACAACTAAAAGCCAGATATATAAATGATAGGTACGTACCTACAATTAGGAACTCGGCCGCTCGGCTCAACGCATCTGACTTGGCTTGGGCCCTCATGAGCCAGTATCCTGTCTGACGTGACACATGCCCAAAGTTATCTTAATCAGCTGACCACTTACGGACAGTCTATTTAACGTTACTCCAGTTAAATGTAATGGGTAATTAGCTATCTGAGATTAACCCCCTAATTCATAAACGCAGACTAAAGTTACTACCAGGGGGCTTACCACCAGCTGTTATAGCAGGGCAGAAGTTGAACTGCACTGCTTTTTTGTTCTATGACTAGGTACAATAAAGCAGTGCAGTTCAACTTCTGCCCTGCTATAAGAGCTGGTGGTAAGTCCCCTGTTTAAATCAAAAAGTATAAACGTAAAAAACTATGTATACGTGATCTAGATAAGTTTTACAGAACTTTACTCTAAAACTCTCAAAATTTTTCTCCCATTTATTACTGATTTCTTAGTAACTTTGAACAGCTTATCCTCAATCCCTCTCTTAGATAGTTTGACATTGAAGAAAGATCAAAAGTGTTATCGAAATGATAAATCTTACCTATTAAAAGATCAACACTGAGTTATGTATGATAAATTTGTTGAATTTATAATTGATTAAATAAAACGTTTACAAAAAGTGTACTAAATGTACAGTTTTTGCACCTAACAATAGTAAGATTTCCCATACAATTAAACTAAAATTGTATTACACGTGCAGCTGGTTTAATTCAAACCCGTGTTTCAAAGGTTAACAAATAAAAATAATAATTATTTATTTTTCTAATTTGTTAAAAATACGTCATTGCTACTGAAGGTGGTTTTTCCTAACCGACGCGGACGACTCTGAGAAGAAACACCGAAACCAACTTAGAGGTAAAAATCACAGATCTAGATAAAGTTATTTAGAATCATCATCTGCCTAGCATTTTCCCAACTATGTTGGGGTCGGCTTGCAGTCTACCCGGATAACAGTGAAGTCACACACACAGACAGTGAAGTCTAGCTGAATAACAGTGTTTTACATGGAGCGACTGCCTATCTGAACTCCACAACCCTTTACAGGGTAATACGATACCTCTTGGTAAGACTGGTTGTCAGACTTTCGAGCTTCTGGCGATCCGTAACGACTGTGAATCCACGATTGACAGCTGGCACCAACGGCTTAACGTGCTTTCCGAGGCATGGAAGGATCTTGGTATGTAAAAATAGTCACCCATCCACGGACCAACCTCGGCAAGAGTAGCTTAACTTGATCGATCGGCCCGTGCGGCTGCTATTTCTTAGCCACAAGCCCCTAAAGAATGACCGTTAGATAAACCTGAAAGTGTTACGCACGCAAAGATTATATCGCGCAAAAGATAACCGGATCAATGACAGCATACTCGTAATAAATTCATGGTCAATAAAAAAACAACGTGCTCAATGAAATACTTGAACTATTAAGAAATAATGATGGTATTGTTTTGTTTCTTTTCATTCACTAGAGCGTGAAATTAGTTATATAATTATGAATTTAATGTAGTACCTAATATTAACGGTAATGTCTCTATTGGTTCTAGTACATACTGGCATGTTGTGTGGCTATTACAGCATTTGAATAAACGAAAATTAATTGCACTAATGGCCAAGCAGACTATGTCGAAAAAGTTAACTGAGGTTTATTAACCTCAGCCTCAGTTTAGAGGGAGATTTCGTCCTCTCACCCGGCCCGCAGCAGTCGCACCGGGCGTCGGCGGAGGGCGGACAACGCCCTCTTCCAGCCTCCCTAAATGGGTCCAGGGGCGACGGACTCGGGGACGTCTGTCGCTCCCCACACATCTGGACCCGAGGTGGCGGCGCGTAGTGTTCCACGCGCGCCCCTCTTAGCCGTCGCGGGGGGAGTCAACACCTCACTCCCCCCCCTGACCCGAGGAGGCCCGCGGCAGCGGGTCGGCACCAGTCGGGGGTTGCGGAAGGATCTTACGTTCCCGCGACCCCCGGCGTAGGTGCGAGATGGAACACTGAGGTGGTTTTTAGTCAGTAAGAGTCTGACAGACCCCGTCGCCCGCCCCAGGGCGGCGGACATCCATGAGGATTTTCCACCCTGGGAAAAAAAAAAAAAAGAAACCTACAGTGGGACTGCTTGCTAATCACGGAGACAGCCAAGCATAGTTTGGTTTATTTGACTTTAAAATACCTACTGGTATTCAGCTGCATCTGGTTAGACTGGAAACCGACCCCAACATTGTTGGGAAAAGGCTAGGCAGATTGATATGGGTAAGATTTATTTTTAGTAAAATTACCCAGATATATTTGCATCTATGTGATTCTTTAAATAATTTAAGTTACGTACAGACGTATTTGTAGAGCAACTTTTACTATTAAGGTACTCTCGTATATATTTAACTAGCTACGCCCCGCGGTTTCACCCTCAAAAGTCTCGATCCCATAATAATATCGGGATCAAAAGTATCCTATGTCCTAACCAAAGCCATGGTCTACCCATGTGTCAAATTTAATCCAAATCCGTTCAGCCGTTTTAGCGTGAAAGCGTAACAAACAAACATACAAAAAATCAATTCTTTTCACTTTATATAAGTTTAGATACAGTACAAAATACGGACAGCAATAGGAAAGTTCTTACATACACTAATGAAAATTGTGCAATTACAATTATAATTCAAAGCTAACCAAGTTGTTGATTAACGTACCTGTTTATTGCACGAAACGGCGGTAGCTGCCATTCCCACTCGTAATGGTTTAAAATACGATAGATTACTAAATGGGCCGCTAAACGGCCGCCGATACAGAACAATACGGCTGCCGACAAGGAGCAATGCCGGTGTCAACCGAATGCGGTTTTACGGATTTAAAAAATCGAGATACTCAATTCTAGCTTGTCGGAATGCTGTAAACATTTTAACAACCGTTTTTATTGTGCAACCTTAGACATTTATAGCCTGAGTATTTATATCGATATTGAGGCCTTTTTAACTTAATTGGGATCATCATGAAAATATATAAACTGCAGCCGAAAGATTTACCGGTACGCTATCACATAGATAATATTTTCACAATTATATTCGATAGAAAGAGACCGAAACAACGGAAAAATTTTATTTATTATATTTAGTATGGTGATTTAAATTATAATAACCTTTGTAGGTGATACTAATTTTGTTAGTAACATGTTCTCATTGCACTATTTGTTATTTTACATTACCAAACTGGAAAGATTCTGTAAAATAACGAATTAAGTTGTTAGAGATTTCGGAGACAAAATCCCATTAGCGTCTAATAACGATATCATTTAAAAAAAAAATACAAATTTAAATGAAACATGGAAAAAAGAATGCTCAAAAACGAATGCCTCAATGTTATTCTTCCTAAAATTTCAGTGAATGCTCCATCCTGCAGAACTAATTTGATTCAAACAACTGTCCAAACTTATTCGTCCTGGCCATTTGCTACGCTCAGGTTAGATGTCCTTTTTGAGCCTTTGGTGAGCAAAATATGAATAATCGAACTTCAAAATCGTTTTTATCTAGAAATTTTGCTGGAAAATTTTGTTGTTATGTGCCTAGCTAAACTTGTTCCTTCAACATGGCTATAGTCATAAAGACCATTAAATATTACTATTCAGATAGACGAAAATAACAAAGACTTCATAAAACTAAATCGTTTCGTACGGGTCTATATTGCCGGGACAAATGTCACATTTATGCTTATAAATGTCAAATTCTGCACAATAGTAGGGCAGTAAGAATTTTGCCCCTGAAGGCCGGCGACCTATGTCGTGCTATGACAGCTCAATTCTACTAGGTTCTAACCGAGTGTTTAATTTTTCATTTAGGTCTTAAATTAATATCCCAACTTTCAATTTGGTACTTAATACAACTTCAAGTGTAAACAAAATTGATTGAAAAGTTTTTTGCCACATAATTAATTAAACTTTACATACAATAGGCACATAATTATACCGTCAGTTTTATAAATACTATCGCGTGTTTAGTGTTACTAGGTCTAGGGGTTTGTGTACTTGCTTAATAATCCTATAATGCTGCCACTACTGGGACACAGGCCTCTGCTCTTCAAGAAGGAGTGGGCTCTATCTGTAATCTACCACGCGGGTCCAGTGCGGGTTGGTAGATGTCACTTGTTTTCGAATGTTTGGTTCTAGGACATGCCGGTTTCCTCACGATGTTTTCCTTCACCGTTTTGAGAGCAGTGGCGATGACATAATTTACACAAAGTGAAGCGCCTGCCTGGCCTTTACAACTATGTAAAGGCTCCGACTTACGGGTTGTAGGTCGTGGGTGCGACAGAGGATACCCAGCAGTCGTGGCTTAGTAGCCATCACTGCTGGCTGTCCTCTGTGTACTTGCGATTTATCATAAAACGAACTATATAGTAGAATCTATGTCTTATGTCATCATTATCAGCTGAGCCTTTAAACAAATTAAGTTATTTTGACTTTTTCAGGTTTCTGTTACGGCTGAATATACAGCGAGCAAATACCATGTGACCTCCGCAAATTCAGTTTCTGTGAGATACCGAAATTCTTACATCCTTAAGCCTTGTACTTTGTACCTTGTGCGAAGTATGTAACTTCGCACAAGGTCTCGGCATAAAATTTGAATTTGCCAAAATGTATCGGAAATGTTACAAAAATATTTCACGAAAATTTGCTACAACAAACAGAAGGCCAATTCTCGTAATTAATTAATCTATACTTATAATAAATCTGTAGAAGTGAAAATTCTGTACATTGAAAAAATCAAAAAAATAAATGGCAGGGGGTGTTACTAGACCGAAACCGAACCCAAAAATGTGATTAAAAAAATGTTTGTCTGTCTTTCTGTCTGTCTGTCTGTTTGTTCAGGCATCACGCAAAAACTACGGGTTCGATTACGATGAAACTTGGTTCTGGAATTCTTTAATATTATGGGCACCACACTGGGTACTTTTTATCCCGGAAAAGTATATACAATAAAAAACAAACTTAATTTTGCGGTTCGATCCCTAGACCCGATTTCAGTACCAACCGCAAATAATAAGTTTGTCGTAGTCTACGTCACCCGCAGTAGAGTTCACTAAGGGGCGCTACACACGGCTAAGATACTATAATATTTTATCTTAAGATACAATATCGCTCGCCATACAATTCAATGGACTATCACACACGACGAAGATAATAAATAATATTTCATATTTTCGTATCTTAAGATGAATTTGTTATGTTAAGTTATGCTGTAAATGTAGTGCTGAAGGTTGAATTTGGCTTGCACCGTTCGCAGCACACACGCGGCGCGCGGCCGCCACGGATCGCTAACGTATACTATAAGGACGGAGTCTGAGCTCGCGCATCATACATTTTTTGAACTTTGATTTGAACGGACGTGTCGAGTGGCGAGCGTTCGTTCTTATTAGCATTCTATAAATTGTATGTTTTAACTGCTACTTGCAATTCTAAACCGTGCTTTTCAGTGCGACCTTTTTATTCCTTTTAGTTTTTACTAAGTACAGTTTAAGGTAGAGTTATTTAGGTTAATTTTTATAAGTCGTAGGTATAGATTTTAATTTTAAAGTATAGGTAGTATATTTGATAGTGTACGTAGTGACCGTAGGTTATTTTATAATACTGTTAGGTAGGATTAGTCATTCGTGTAGATATTAGTTTTTAGGGATTTTGCTTATTTATTGAGTTTAGATTAGTTATCATCAGAAATAGGTTTATTTAGGTAGGTAGGTATTTTATTTTCTGTTATTGAGTTTATTTTTTTTAATAAGGTAGGTACTTAGGTTTACTTTTATAAGGCGTAGACCGTATAGATTTTAATTTCAAGTATAGGTAGGGGCCCGCGCGGGACAGAAGTATTAATACCGGTATGCTCGATAGATAACGTTCTACACAAATAGCATTTTACACAAAAAACTCATTGATAAGTTTCGTCATCCACGCGAACGAAGTCGCGGGCACAGCTAGTAAAAAATAAATGAATAAAAAGACTAGATTTTGAACGTTTTACGTTCAAAATCTAGTCGTAGTCTCATCTCGGCGACAAACAAATGTCAAATACTTGTCAAAATGTAGGGAAATTAGAAGTATTTTTTGACAGATTGAGACTGAGATCAGACTGTGAAAGTTCTTAAAATTACGAGAATTGCCCCTCTGTTTTCCATCTTGAGATATAGTGCGGTTTCCATACTTTTGAAAACTGTCAGACATGACTCGGGTCTTACCTACCTATTAATTGATTTTATAAAAGCTATGCTTTTTTTTGTTTTATTTTTATTGTTTTAAATGGCTTTCAATTTCATATCGTTTAAGAACACTGTATGAATTAGTTAGCTGTAAGTTTCCCGAAAATATTCAAATTAAATTAAATAAATAAAAAGTGAAACAAATAACTAAACAATAATAACGCAACCACTGAGATAAAATAAAATAACTTACTAGGGACTTTTTTTAGCCTGTCAAAGTCTATAAAATATTCGTAATTATCAACGTAGATATACCGTATCCGTCATTCGTGTTATCGTTGCATTGTTTAAAAATAGAGATGATAGTGTTATAATACAAAAATGGTGTTAATTTATTTATATGAGTGCAGATTAAAATAAAAATGAAATTAATTCATTTAAATTACAGTCTTAGATGTAAGATTTTTACCAAAATGTATGTTTTATTGATTTTTTTAGATAAATCTTATTATGTTTTGATAAAATTATATTTCAAAAATATATATATTTTATGGGTTCCTTCTTTTACATTATACAAGCCCTTATCGTTCTGAGGAATATTGATTAAAAACCGAATTTACATCGAATATGTTAGAATATCATGTCAGGAGTAAACAAAAAATGCAGAAAATTGTGCGTGTATTCCCTTCGGGGAATACAGGCGTTATGTTGTTTAAAATATTAATTACCATATCATCAACCATGATGAACACGACGTGTGGTGGCCCCTGTCGATACGCTGATATCATCGTTGATATCATAGCCAAGATGATCCACCACTGTTTCCTGAAAAATGAAATGTATTTCTGTTTAGCATAATCTACCTATAATATTTCCACTGCTGGGACTGACACGCACACAGGCCTCGTCTCAGTGAGAGAGACTAGGACAGAATCCACCACGCGGGCCCAGTGCGGGTTGGTACAGACGCCAGCACATCAAGCTACTACAATCTGTCAAATTTATTTAATAGATTTTCAACTTTATTGCTAAACCATTAAGGTTTAAGGCTGACTGGGAAAATTTGACAGTTTCGGGTAGCTTGACCTGCTGGCGTCTGTACATATCTGAGGTCTTAGAATTTTTGGTTCTAGGACATGCCGGTTTCTTCACAATGTTTTCCTTCTTCTACTGAATGCTCGACCCTGCATTTGCCACTCTATGAGATTGCGCTTTAAATTCACATTAGCATTATTTTGGTGACATTGTAAGATAAACAAAGCACTTAAGATGATGATATGACATTTTATTAAAATTCAAATATTAATTAGATATTTAATTTAAAAAAAAAAAGAGTTATTTACCCTAAACCCGTTTGTTTAAATTTTAGATAATGTAGACTGTGAATATTCATTTACACACATCAATTGGCATGACATCAATTGATTTTAATGATGTGCTTTTTAAGACGAATAAGATACCTCTGAACATCAGGACGGCGACCAGTCGGTTATCTTTCAAAGTGAAGGCACGTGATCATATCCGTCAGAAGTTGGCCGTAATATCCCAGCGCTGATTTTCTGGATTCGTTTTCTGTCCTACTGATCATTTTGTCTCCAGATATTTTGTTCATATGTATGTATGTATCTAGCTATGTTTTAGTATATTTATTCTAGTATTTTATAGTCATTTCCTAGCTATTTATCCCGTATGTTGCACCTGCCATGTTTTGTCTCTGCATCACCCTAAAGTTGACTGGTAGAAATTGCCTCAGGCATTAAGTCCGCCTTTGTACAATATTGTTTTACGTGAGCATTTTAATTAGGTAATAAATAAAATAAATCAAGACTTTTGTAGGTCCTTAACGCGGCCTCCAAAGAGTGCTTAGTTGTCTAGACTAGAGCTAGTAGACTGAGACAACCTTAACATATATAAGTATAGACACAATATACAATATTTGTAAATATGTGAGCACCATGATAAATGATTTTATTTCTGTAAGAAGTTTGTACAAATACTTTTACACATCAATCATGTTTTAAAACTAGATGAGGTCGGCATTTCCTATCTGACTCAGAGGTCACAATCTCTTTTAAAGTTCAGATAATATCTTGGTTAGATCATGTATCTATCACATAATGAATTTATCTGTCATGGCTTAACTTTTAACTGCCTTTACCTAATGTGGTATAGTAATTTTAGACAAGACAAAGACTAAGACATTTATTCGTCGAATATGGTAGGTACAAAGATGGTTGGTTCAAATGGATAAGTTCGACACACCCTATTCTATATATCCTATTTATTATATATTTATTCTAGGTGCATCGTCCTTCATCATCATAATCAGCCTATAATGTTCCCACTGCTGGGACACAGGCCTCTCTGTGAGAGGCTGTGGGCCGTAATCTACCACGCGGGCCCAGTGCGGGTTGGTAGATGTCACATGTTTTCGAATTTTTGGTTCTAGGATATGCCGGTTCCTCGCGATGTTTTCCTTCATCGTTTTGAGAGCAGTGGTGATGAAATTATTTACACAAAGTAAAGCGCCTGCCTGGGTTAGAACCCACGAGCTACAACTCGTAAGTTGGGGCCGCTACCACTGGACCATCACTGGTGCCGCATCGTCCTTACATATAATTATATAGTTAATGTATCAATAAAAAATATAGTAAAACATTTTAAAAGAGTAACAGTGGAGTATCTTCCCCATTCTTCTCTATATGAAACCTATATATACCTTTTGGAAGTGATAACTAGAATCAATTCTATTTTATTGTAATTTTTGACGTTCAAAAGTGCCTGAACCTGAGCTGTGCCTGATGTGACGAACTAAACTGTCATGCCTTGAATAATTACATACCTCAGGGGGCCAGTGCGCATCAATAAACTACGCCATAGCTCCCATAGTCCCTGCCACGGGATGTCAAATACTAGGTCTCAGATACTAGTTGGACCTAGTATTTGAAATCCCATAGATGGGACTACGGGAGCTACTGCGCAGTCTCAGATACTAAGTGAACCTAGTATATTTTTACATAAATAATTAGATATTTTCATTCCATAAGATTTCACACTGGCGCCGATTCCCTTGTTCACAAACTAAACTAAATTTAAGTTCAGTGCATCTTTTTCTTTCTATTTCATTAAGAAAAGGACAGAAGATAAATATTAGCTTAGTCCTGTCAAATTAGTCAGCGCCTGACGTAAATTGACGTATTTTTAGTCACTATGTATTTATTCACGTCTAAACTGTCTATGGAGTATCTTAATTTGACAGGACTAAACTAATATTTATCTTCTGTCCTTTTCTTAATGAAATAGAAAAAAAAAGATGCACTGAACTTAAATTTAGTTTAGTTTGTGAACAAGGGAATCGGCGCCATTATCTCCTGAAAAGTACCTAATAGGAAATACTCGCATAACAATAGTTCGTTTCGTTAACATGAAGGCCGAGAGTGTCACGAAGGCTGTCTTTTAGAAAAAAGGATTGCAAATTTGTCGACAACATAATAAGCTGGAAAAGACTGGCCCAAATTATGAGACAATGGCATAAAAGGAGGAAGCATAGATGTAAGTACATTTCTATGGGGAGAAGCGTTATTCCTGGTCGTTGGACTGAAAAACTCTTCATCTACCTTCTGCCTTTTCCTAACGTTGGGGTCGCCTTCCAGTCCTGAGTACCAGTACTATACATAGAGCGACTGCCTATCTGACCTCCATAACCCAGTCCACAGTACTACCAAGTGGTTGTATCCAGTTACCGGGTAATACGAAACCCCTTGGTAAGACTGGTTGTCAGACTTTGCGTTGTAACGACTGTCAAAGATATACGAATGACAACCAGGATCAACGCCTTAACATGCTTTCAGAGACTCGGAAGGGTATTGGTATGTAAAGATGGTCAACCATCCACGGACCAACCGCGGCAAGCGTAACTTAACCTGATCGATCGACCCGTGCGGCTGTTATTACTTAGCCACAATTGGACAAAAAAACTGTAGGTACATAGAGAATCATTAGATTCTCTAGTAAAAGACTGAACGGAGAATGGGAGGCAGCGTTTTATGCATTTTAACACCATACTGCGATTGGCAACCCGCCTGCAAACCATGGCGATTATAGCAATTCCCCGAAAAATGACAAGCACCAAGGGAATCCACTGGATGCGAGAAGCACAGAAGCGGCCGATGTGGCGACGCTTGGGGATGTCCAGCAGTGGACGTCTTTCGGCTGCAATAATGATGATGAGGAGATGATGATCTATACATCTCATACAAATAAATAAAATTGAAGGGTCTGTTTGTAATGACAAAATAACAGCTTTTTGCATTAATGTTTGTCTGTCTGTCTGTTTGTTCCTGCTAATCTCCGAAACGGCTGGGCCGATTTTGACGGGACTTTCACTGGCAGATAGCTGATGTTATAAGGCGTAGGCTACTTGATTTATTATTTTAGAAAAGAGTAAGGGCTCTGCGCAATAAAAAAATTAAGCCCATGAAATCCAATTTTTTTCTGACATGCACGCTAACTCCGAGGTCTCAACTAGTTATGAATAAAAACAAAAAAAAACCTTATAGAACAATAGCTTAGCAACAGTAATCAAAACATGCGTGTTTTAGCTGACCTGTTTATATATTTAATGTATGTATTTATCTCTGATAATTCAATGGTTGCATGCTTTATGATTGATACACTTGCATAATTTAGACAATGGAATTGGGTTATAAGCTTCTGTGGTTTTGAACCCTAAAATTAAAATAATAGTGATTGCCCTATTTATGTTTTTTTAATTCGACTTTTTGTCTCGTTGTCGCAAACGCTATTGCTGAGCACGAGGTCCTGGGTTCGAATCCCATGTCGGGCAAAGTATTGTTGGGTTTTTCCATCAGGAATTTCTCAGTTGCAGCCTGGAGTCTGGATCTGTGCCTGGCTGATGGCAATAGGATATTACATGGGACTTAATTATAACTGGCGAAATGTGGGTGTGCATACTATAGGTACACCTCTACGCAAGTCTTCGGGGAAAATTGGCGTTATGTTACGTGTTTTTAGAATTCTCAGTTAGTGTATAACCAATTCTGAATAACTGTCTTTCCATTAGTGATTCGTGCCCGATATTAGCCCTAGTTTTAAAAATGATATATAAAAATCATCATTGCCTGCCCTTAGAATTAGCAAGAATATTAAATCACAAAGAAGAGAGTTATATTGTTGTCAATATAAAAATAATGCTTGTAAACTTGCTGGTCCTGCTCCACAGGTAAATCTAGCGCATAATCTGCCTATAATGTTCCCACTGCTGGGACACAGGCCTCCTCTCTGTGAGAGGGAGTGGGCCGTAATCCACCATGTAGTTCGGGTTCGTATATGTCACATATCTTCGAATTTTAATTCTAGGACATGCCGGTTTCCTCACGATGTTTTCCTTCACCGTTTTGAAAGCAGTGGTGATGAAATTATTTATACAATGTAAAGCGCCTGTCAGGGTTCGAATCCACGACCTTCAACTCGGTAAATCGCGGTCGTTACCACTGGGCCACCGGTGCTCTCTATGGTAAATCTAGTCTAGACTTAATCAAACCAGTTGCTAATTGAATTAAATTATTTTCAAATATGTATGTATGACTTGTAAGTAGGTTTGTACAAACACTTTTACACGTCAATCATATTTTAAAACTAGATGAGGTCGGCGTTACTAGTCTGAGAAGAAAGGCCGAAACAAAATCAGAGGTCACAGTCTCTTTTAAAGTCCAGACATAATCTTGGTCAGATCATATGAAGACCATGTAGATCGATGTCTGAGATGGTCTTTTGAGGAAAGAACCACACAGATTGAGAGGACCTGTCCAGTCAGTGCATGCATTTGTCAGAAATACCAACCACCATGACAAAACTTAACAGAACAGAGAGAAAATAAAAAATAAAACGACCCACATAGTCTTCACATTCACAATAATTAAAATAATAGAATACTTTACAAAGTAAACAAATGTCATTGTATATACCTATATAAAATTAATTAATGTCAAAGTGTATAAAAAAACAACAAAAGAGAAAAATAAAAGAAATAAAAACATTCAATATGTAAAAAATTGAAAGCAGCTCAATCCCAAGCCTTTTTGTCCTCGATATAATCCTTAACGGTATTCTAATGGGTTTATTTATATCTATTCACTGATATAATGTTATAGGGTACCGTACCAAAATGAGTAAAAAGGAACCCTTAAGTTGCGACGTCGTCTATCTGTCCGTCCGTCCATTTGTCACAGCTGCTTATTTCAGGAACTACTATTGTTATCTACTTGAAATTTGAAAATAGTTATAGGTAATTAACGGTAGCCCATCTATATTACAAGAGAAAGCATTGAAAAAAAAATAGTTTCATTGCAACTGGAACGGAAAATTAATGAAAGACTGTTAAATTTTAAAGTAACTGGATCAAGTGCGATGTGTAATCTCCATTTGCACACTTTTTGAAAAATGTCCGTAATAATTAATGCACTCTCCGGCCCCCCTTATCTTCAAAGTTTGCTAAGTGAAGAATCTCAAATACATCTAGTTGATACATGCTTATGTAAATTATACTGGATGAATAAAAATTATCTGTTATTAACACACTTTTTAAGAAATCATCAAAAAAGCCGTTACATGCAAACTTAGTTATGCGGTCCCAAACAATGAAAACCTTTGAAAATGGACATAAATGAACATATTTTTCCTACGGAACACTCAGCGCGTAAGTCCGACTCGCTCTTTTCCGGTTTTTATAAACATAGTAATGAAGTACAGTGTAGCTCTACTTAAAGTACTGGGCCCGCGTGGTGGATCCCTCTCACCGAGAGGAGGCCTGTCAGTGTCCCAGCAGTGGGAACCTTATCGGATGATTATGGTTATGCTATGCTACTTCAAGTTACAATATTTGTAGATGTAGGCACCATGTAAGTAGCTATATCATCGGTATTAATTATTTGCCAAAGCTAAAATAATAGTTTTTACCCACTGTAGTAGGTACATACAAAACATAACTACTTGATACTTGATACAGTTGAATAAATAGTTTTACTAACTACGTAGTAAAAGTATTTATTCAACTGTATTACTACCTTCGTAATAAAACTATTTATTCAATTGTATCCTACAGTTTAAAAATTGTTTTACCCATGTGTACTGGAGCCAACATGTACGCGTGTGTAAAACGATTTCTTCTGCCCGTTCTTAAAAGATTTGAATCAGAGAAAACCTAATTAAATTCTATCTAATTTGTTATATATATAAAGTAATATTTACATATATAATTCTGTAAGTTATTATATACCTACTGAACCACTTTTGAAAACAACAAAAAAACACACTCACCAACTCGTAAACATATTCAGTATTTTATACATTTTAAAGTATTATCGTAAAAAAACAGCACTAGCACACACCAAATTCGTCAACAACAGTCCACAAAAAGAAATATTGAACACCGCGAGAAACCGCACATTGAAAGCATATAAACATAAGTATATGTATGTATAGAGGTCTATTCTGCACGAGCGCTCAACTTACACAAACCTCTGAAACCAAGCGAAGGCTGTATTCTATTGTAAACTGCTTATGGGCGTCACTGAGAATTACCGAAGGTCATATTTACCTATATTCGTGCGAAAACCCAAACACGTGGTTCTCATTTAAATGTAATTAAGTCGGTAGTGCATCATTTACTGCTTTTATTTAAACTCGAGTAAAGCATATTTCTATCTACCAGCCGACACTGGGCCCGCGTGGTAGATTTACAGCCCACTCCCTCTCACAGAGAGGAGGCCTGTGTCCCAGGAATGGGAACATTATAAGTTGGTTATTTAAAGCGAATTTCTCTGATTGATATCTGTAAGAAAATATCATCTCACACTGTTTCTGCAATACCGTTCTGCAATGTTGTTAAATATATATTGACCTTACGATAGCTAGATCACAATGGTATTGTTAGAATATATAAATGAGTTTCCGAAATGTTCCGTAAGAGTTTACTGAATATAATTAAAATATTGTAACAGCAGAATGTATTTATTTACAATCTGAATGTCAATCTGACAATAGATGAAATGTTACAACAGACATAGTAATGAAAAACGTTATTAAATCTTACCTTCATCGGCTTTCGCAGAGAAAATATTCATCGAATTCCCGATTAATTTCTCTGACATTCTTATAACTGCTCATCTACTGAGCGTCAGGCAGTTTCAGATTAGGTAATATCTTTCCAAGAAAGTTGCATATTGGTATGATTTGTTGTAGCTTAGATTTAGACTAAGGCATGCTATCCGGATATCCAAAATATCCGGATATCCGTTGAAAATATTATATGGATATCATTCGTTTTATTACATTAAAAACTTATATTAGTTTGAGTTACGGTGTGTATGTTCAGTTTTTTCCTTCCTTGTGCAGCTATTATGCCATATTTTTCTGACTATAGTCCAAAACCCTAACCTCACTGGTTTGCCTGTATTGAATGAGGAAGCTGGGGTGACGTCACTCCAGCTAACACACACTAAACGACTCATATTAACGAAGTTTTTGTGGCAGCTAAATTAAGACTGGGAACTTTGATTGCAGCTATTATGCCTTAAATATTGGCATAGGTAGAATTATTCTATCACATATGAGGAAGCTGGAGTTATACACACTGAGTTACGTACGTTTTTTTAAAGTGGTATCCAAAATATTCATATTATCCGGATTTATCCGGATAGTGTACTGGAAGTATCCGAAATATTCGGATAGTAAAATAGGGCGGTTACTAGCATGCACACATTTCGACATAAGCTATTGTAGAGCATCTTTTCAAGTACACTATGTCAAATAAGGCAATGACAAACTTGATAGTGAGCCACCGCACCTGGCCGGAATAATAAATGAATTATTAGGATAACAAAACTACGGTATTACACCACACATGTTTGGAAACATAATTAAAACAAACATTCAGTTAGGGTCAACACAACACTTACAATGTAACCCAACAGACAAATGTCTGTGAAAGCGCAGTTATAGTAGGTAAATCATAGACATCAGATTTTTAACCGACTTCAAAAAAAGGAGGAGGTTGTCAATTCATATGTTTTTATTTTAAGTATGTTTATATGTCTCTCTAATTTGTGTGGGGTAGGCGTACAACTAAAAAGTGAAAAATAAAAACTTTTTTTTTTTAAACGATTTTTATTGAACTATTTGGCCCACCCCTGGGCAAAGGTCTTCCCCCAATTTTCCAGTTTTCTTTATGTTGTGCCTTGTCCGGCCTATCGGTCAGGAACGTGTCAAAATCGTAACACCACGACATCCGACTAATATGCAGGGTCAAATTAAATTAGCTAGCGAATCTCCGCAGACGTCAGTTACAGTTGAGAAAGTCGGCTTTCTTTTGTTTTATCGTGTCTAGAGATATAGATAGGTAATCATAAGGTCTGTGAAGTTTACATAAAAAAAAAACTGATATTTCAAGTGACTACACGTCTTGCGGCCCATGACGCCACAAAAAATAACATTAATTTATTTTAGTTTGTTATGATATCCCATAACGTCTGCAGAGTTTCGCTAGCTAATTTAATTTGACCCTGTATTTAAATCCTAACGCTATACTTCAATAGAAAAGGAGTTATTTTTCAATTAATACTTTTACTGGATGCCTCCTTCTAGGAACAACAGAGGATTTCGACAGCAAGAGTCGGACGTAACTAAACTCCAACCCCACGGCTTCCCGGAACGGTAGTTATCAACAATACAAAATATCTATCTAGCTCTTCCTGAATTTCAGTATCAGAACTAGTGATAAGGTCTGGTTTTCTTTATCAAACTGGTATCAAACCTCTGGAGTAATTGGTAGATATCTCTTTAGTTATAGCATCCTAAGTTTATTTTATTATTATGAGAGTAGGTTTCTAGTGTAAACTTAATTAATTGAAACCGGCATAAAAGTTATCATCAGCAAAAACTACTCGCATTATTAGCATAATAAATTAATAACACAATACAGTTTTATAAACACTTCATAAAAAATTGTTAATTTTATGGCTTGAATATTCCTAATTCACACGGATTATATAATATATCTTCATGCTTAGGTACTCAGAATACATCGTTTCGTGTTGAAAACACGTGCACTTACACACACACCTACATCTTGATAATTCAATTTGTCCCAAAATAGGTTGGGTTGGCTAGCTTTTTCCCGCGGCTTCACCCGCGTGAAGGTCGGAAATTATCCCACGGGAGCGTACTTCCGGGTTAAAAGTATCCGACGTCCTAACCCAGCTCACAGTCTACCTGTGTGCCAAATTCGAAATCAGAAAGGTAACAGACGGAGTTGCTTTCGGAATTTAGCTTTTGCTCGCGGCTTGGTCTGCGATCCAGATTGAAAAGTAGCTCATGTCCTTACCCAGTTAATAGTCTATTTGTGTGCCAAATTTCATGTAAATCCGTTCAGCTGTTTAAGCGTGAAAGCGTAAGAAACCCATTTTCGCATTTATATTAGTTAGGATAGTATGAATTTCTGCGTGAGCGCTTAGCTTTCGATCACAAAACTGTTGCCCTTGCTCCACTAAACTTTTCTGTTATTATCTCAAAGTGCCGGATACCATGACGTAAACATTTTTTCTATTATTCTGTTACGCAGACGTTGTACAACATTTACCTTATCTCTCTTTTAGCACGGACAGCCAATATTGCGTGAGATCACGACATTCGTAATAATTAGAATATATTATGTTTTTGCCAAAAGGTCAAGGTGTTTGTATTCAGGAAAATACCAAAATAAGAAAAAGAACAAGCGTTTTGTTTTTGACAATATATGACGGTTTTTATTTTTAGGGGCCCGTGGCTAAATAATAACAGCCGCACAGGTCGATCGATCAGGCTTGCCGCGGATGGGTCATGGGTCATGAGTGTGGAGGGGTCTGGGAATGTAAAGATAGTCTTACATACCGAGACCTATCCGTGCCTCGGAAGGCACGCTAAGCCGTTGGTCCCGGCTGTCATTCGTGGATCTTTGACAGTCGTTACGGGTAGTCAGAAGCCCAAAAGACTGACAACCAGTCTTACCAAGGGGTATCGTATTAGCCAGTAACTGGATTGTGGAGGTCAGATAATCGATAAGTCGCTTCATGTAAAATACTGGTATTCAGCTGCTTCCAGTTAGACTGGAAGCCGACCCCAACATAGTTGGGAAAAGGCTAGGCAGGTGATGATGAGAGTTTTTATGTTCCTAATTTAAAACTTCATTTCAATATAATGCTAGTTCTAGGGACATTCCATAGTGCTAGGGACATTCATCCAGCTTCATGTGACGAGATGACACTAAGTATATATTTTTTTTCCTTTTTCTAATAAAATCATTTATTTGAATTTATATTTCTTCAATGATGCAATAATAACTCCTAATAATGAATTTTAAAATTATTAATGTTACCTACATTCATTTTTTTTTTTTATTTATCATCACTGTAATATTTTCAATACAACGTATTTTGTTATGAAATACGAGTAAATGACTTATGACTTGGTGTTAAATATGTGTATATTTTATAATTATATTATTTTTACTTAATTAACCCGGTGTTAATCTATACTAACTTCATTAAGAAAATATGTATAGGTAAAGAGTTAATGATTTATAGTCCTTTGAAACGAAACCTGATTCATGTAATTTCATGTTACGCAACAGCGATTGTTACCATTTTCAAGGAATTACAACTTTTATTATAACAAGGTTAAAGTCTCGTGTACCTACCCACATGTTGGAGGTATTCCAAACGAGTGCTGTTCGGGGACTTTCACCAAAAATGCGTTAATTATTTCGTAAGGGGATTTTAGTAATAAAACCGGTTTTTGCGTAAGCTTACAGGTTCTCAAGAATGTGATCTAAGTAATGCTGCGAAATATATTTTAACGATATGTTATCAAATATTCTGTATTTGATTTAAAAAAATATACGACATACTCGTGTTACCGGACCTGTAAAGCCGGGTATCCACTTAGGTTCGCCGTGGTTTGCGAACACTGTGTGCTCCGCGAACGTGAACGTGTACAGTGTACACACTTAGGCTGCAACATCAGTGCTCCTGTCGGAGCACTAACATTCCGCGCTCCAGTCTCCAGTCGACACACGACAGACGGTCGGTGCAAACATGCCGCCTCCAGAATTAGTAGGAAGTGCAGCTTATATTTTGATACATTATATTGTGATGGAATACAAACGACCTCCTCGATTTTGGCAAGCTAATATGTATAAGGGAAGAAAAAATAATGAAATAATGCATATATTAAAATAATAATGCATATAATTATATTTACATAAGTCGGGTTCAGTGTTTAATGCTTTGCCAATTATCTTCCAGGTGTCTCCTTTTAAATTCTTTTTCTTGTAGTTTTCATCTCGTGGGTCCCATAAAACATTATGTTTACGGTATTCTTCTATGAGCTGTAGACATTTTTCATCGGACCACTCCATGTTCGCGAACTTAACAAACCCGTCGTGACACGCTCGCGTCCACGAACAAACTGCGCTCCCCTTTGAGATCGCGCAAAAAACCGCTTCCCGAGCGCTCCGCCGTGCTCCGATCGTGCTCCAGTCGCGCTCCGCGATCACGACGTATCCATTATGTTTGGTTTGCGGAGCGGGCGCGTTCGCAAACCACGGCGAACCTAAGTGGATACCCGGCTTAAGATCTATGTATGTGCTGACAAAATTCATCTGCCAAGTCGCTGGAAGCAAGAGAGATTTGAAGTTCGAAAGTATCGAGCAGTTACACCAATAAGTCACCACTGCTCTCAAAACAGTGAAGGAAAACATTGTGAAGTAACCAGCATGTCCTAGAACCAAAAAATCGAAGACGTGTGACATCTACCAACCCGCACTGGGCGCGCGTGGTAGATTACAGTCCACTCCCTCTCACAGAGAGGAGGCCTGTGTCCCAGCAGTGAGATCGTTATAGGCAGATTATGCTTATGCTCATTAATGTATTTAGTGGCTGGCAGGTGGCAATTATAAATGTAAGCCTTGTACCCAGTCAGCGGGATTGTCCGAAAGTCAGCGGGATTGTCCGAAAGGGTTACCGCTGCCCCGGAACATGAAGGGCGAAGGAAGGAACATGGGCGGGTTTTAGTCAGTAAGAGTCTGACACTCCCTTCCGCTCCACCCAGAGCGGGAGGGGTCATTTGATGATTTCCCACCAGAAAAAAAGAAAAAAAAAAAGCCTTGTACCCACCTACGATTAGTTCGGGTATGAATTGATAACCTTATTTAATTGTCAACAATTACCTTCACAGTTTTAAACGGTGAACGAAAACATCGGGAGGAAACCGGCATTTCCTAGAACCAAAAATTCGAAGACATGTGATATCTATAACCCGCACTGGGACCGTGTGGTGGATTACGCTCCACTCCCTCTCACAGAGAGGTGTCCCAGCAGTGGGAACATTATAGGCAGACAATGTGTATTTATATAGGTATTACTATTATTGTAATTACCTTCAGAAATAAACAATTAAGAAAAAATGGTCACTAAATTGATTACTTCTGAAGGTAATTGTATTCTTACCCTGATCCTATTAGATAAGCTGGTGGTTTATTTAGGTTAATGAATAGGTATTCATTAACCTAAATAAACCACTATCTGTTGCTCGCAGCATCTCGCAGCTTATCTAATACTATTTATAGATATTTACCTAAATATCAAACAAAAACCATTTTGACGCCATGGTTGGCGCAGTGGTTAAGCGATTGACTGCTGCGCTGTGTGTCGCGGGTTCGATTCCCGCACGGAACAAATATTTGTATGACGTACAAGTAGTTGTTCCGGGTCTGGCTGTTTGTGTATGTGAGTTTAAATGTTTGTAAACGCACCCACGACACAGGAGAAATTCCTAGTGGGGGCAACGTTTCTTATAAAAAAAAAAACCAACCAATTGACATTAAGAGGGGAAATCCTGTCACAGTCAATAAAACTTTTAGTAAGTAAATACTTCCGTCTCAGAACGCAAAGGTTTCTTTCATTTAAAAATAAATAAAATAAACAATTGTCTACCTGCTCGGAAATTAAGTATCAATTATTATGTCATTTATAGCTCGCATTGTGACACATTGTTATAACATTTTAATTATGAAACGACATTTCAAAGTTATTTTTCCTGCATGTTTATTAAGATTGTCTATTAAGATTACATAAAGATTTGTTCACAACCCAGTGTTTGCGGTATTAGAAGACAATTAAAATCCATAACTATTTAATCGTCCATCCATTCCTTAAATAGCTGGGGCACCGATCAGTGTTATGTACAGACGCCAGCACGTCAAGCTACTACAATTTGTCAAAGGACAATGACCAAAAGTCGTACCAAAAAGTCTCATGCATGAAGATCAAAATATTATTATATTTTCATGTTTTTTTACGGCATTACGCGTCGGGGATTTTATTTTTGAACAGGGAATTTAATTTAAAGTAAAACAGTGTTAATATTGTTTTATTCCCTTTACATGACGTTCCGTTTCAAATGATATGATTAATATAACCTTGAATTTTGAAAGTGTCATGATCACGTCTTTCAAAACCATGTAAAAAAAATATACTTTGCCGATTATTAATTAAAAATAACTAGAATAAAATAGGATAGAATTTTTATTTAAACGATTATCATTTTTTTAGAGCAATAATGGCCGTTCGTGTATGACATGTCAAACAAAATAAAGTACCCAGTTTTCAGGTTATTTCGATTTTTTTGAAAATCTCCCAAACCCGGGATTTGTTTACAAAAAGAACTTTTGTAGGCGTTAATATGATAAGTGTAGTCAATAAAAACAAAGTTTGTGTAGGCAAACATGTGGACTCAGTGGACTGTATTATAATATAGGTCAATAAAATTACGAGTCGCTGACACAACTGGCATTTATTTTTTACGTGTAAAAAGAGTAAAAAAAACATAAATATATGTAAAAAAAGGTCGCAGTTTGACTTTGATGCAGCATGGTACGGGATTCCATACATCCATGAGCATTGTCCTTTCTTTAATAAATTTTCAACTTTATCGTTAGAGCATTTTTTTTTCTGGTGGGAAATCATCAGATGACCCCTCCCGCTCTGGGTGGAGCGGAAGGGAGTGTCAGACTCTTACTGACTAAAACCCACCCATGTTCCTTCCTTCGCCCTTTATGTTCCGGGGTAGCGGTAACCCTTTCGGACAATCCCGCTGAATCGTTAGAGCATTAGGTTCAAGGTTGATTGGTAAAATTTGACAGTTTCGGGTAGGTTGACCTGCTGGCGTCGTACAAAAACGAGAGCCTAAAAAAATGGCATCACAAACTTTACCTACATTTATTTTAAAGCCTTTTACTGAGTTTGCACTTTACGTTGGGTTTTTCACACACTTCAGTGGTTTTAGATGCACTTAACCGGTCCACAGTTATTAGTCACAACCACGACACCTTTTATTATAGGTAAGTCTGCGGGAATATCATAAAATGCTGATTCAGACAAGGTCCTCGCACAAGGTTTCACGAATCAAGGGCATTGAGAGCAAGAAAGCAGGCTGAATGTTATGTGAGTATAATAAATTACGACTTGAAGAAATTGTCTTTCAGTAAAAATTTTATTTAAAAAAAGATATCTTAATTGTATGTACAGAACTAACTATTTACACTAGGTACTAAATTAAATGACTGACTAACTAACTATACAAATAAATACAAAGACAAAAGGACACTTTTTTTTAAGTATTCAAACACGTTTTGCAAACTTTTAAATATTTTAGAGGTCAGTGTGAATTCTAATGAAAATGCGATAACTAAGCGAAAGACGTATTTATTTGATAAAACATCTACACTCCGGTTAAAGATTCAGAGATGTCAAAATTTTCCCATTTAAGTAAGTTTTGTACAGACAGGTCAGGTCAAGCTACCCGAAACTGTAAAATTTTCCCAATCAACCTTGAACCTAATGCTATAGCGATAAAGTTGAAAATCTAATAAAGAAATTTGACAGAATGTAGTAGCTTGATGTGCTGGCGCCTGTACCTATCTACACCATTTACTGCTTCCTCTCAGATACTAGCTCTGACATACAATATCAATTTACACGAACAAGTACGAACAGCGAATAGAAAGAACTGTCCAATTTTCTCGACAATTGCAATCTCCTCAGTATCGTGTAAGTCCACATCTGTTACAACTGCTATTGCAAACATCGTGTAAGACGCATCACGTGAGGAACTAGAAATCTGTCATTATCAGCTGTTATGTAAGATGGCGTCACATAAACTTGCGTCTAATACTCGGTAGTACCAATATACTGCGTACTATTAAACCAAGCCCACATTACAGCCGCAACGTCGCCTATCAACTCTGTAATTTGAAAACATTGTCAAAAGCCAATTATTTTTAAAAGAGTAACCGTGGAGTTTCTTTCCGGCTCTTGTCCATGTGAAACGACCAATTGGAACCGTGCACCTAGCTTCTGACGTTTCATAAGTGCCCATGTAGGTTTATGTGAAATAACATATTTTGATTTTGTTTGAACGGGCCGCAGCGCAACACATTTTCATTCAAAAAAGTGTGATGCGACCCGCCTATAATGTGCGTTGGTTCATAGAAAATGTACGAAAATTATGAAGGAGGATTATTGTAATGCGTTGTGTTTCGGCGCAGTCCGCCTCAATCTGTGCTAGCCTTTATAAGGTAGCTGGATACGGAGTCTCTTTAGCATTACCGTGACATAGTGACCCTCAGGCCACACGTAAATTAATTTACTACGACGTTTTTAGACCCCACAATTTATTACAAATTGTAGTACGTATGATTTTTCCGGTAGGAAAATTGGTATGTTTGATGACTTTGTAGTTTTTAATTGTACCTATTTAAATTTTTATAATAGTCAGGTTGACAGTTCTCGTAACGAGGGAGGTCTGCGGTATTTTTCGTTTTATTTATTTTTATTAAATTATTAGGTAGGTACTTACATAAATTATAGTTTCTAGGTAGGTGTCAATTATGTCTGTTTTTACATCGATGACTAATAGTAGCGGTAGTATAACAAAATTTATGGTAAACTATCGTATGCCTATTATTTCATGAAATAACCCGGAAAAGAACCGGAGTTACCGACATAGCTTGCAGAGTAAGCAAGCTGAAGTGGCAGTGGGCTGGCCATGTTTGTCTAAGGACCGATAGCCGGTGGAGCAGACAAGTCCCGGAGTGGAGACCGCGTATCGGCAAGCGTAAGAAGGTCCGAGGTGGCTGGGACAGATTGGATGCGGAATGCGGAGGACAGGGTGTTGTGGAGCAGCCTGCGAGAGACCTATGTCCAGCAGTAGACTGCGATAGGCTGAGTTAATTGATTATTTTATTTGCCTAAGCAATAATGTTGAGATAGAGTTTGCAAGTTCTCACTTCATAAATTGTATCAAGTTGTAGGTAAGAAGTAGTTAGCTGATAATATTTATGTCAAGATTAATTCGCCACAAATAAAACTATGATGTAGATAATAAAAGTAATAATAAAGTTGATTTGATGTGGTTATTGCTAAATCCAATGCGTGCGCGTAACGAGTTGTCCACAACTATTGCTCAACAATGACTTCGCTGGCCGCTTTTCTTTGGAGAACTTCAATATTAAACTACTAGCAGCGCCCCGCAGGTTCACCCGCATACGTTTCGATCTCGTGGAAATATCGGGATAAAAACTATCCTATGTGTTAATCCTGGTTATAAACTATCTTTGTGCCAAATTTTCTCTAAATCCGTTCAAATCAAATCTCAAATCGTTTATTGCAATCCATAATGTGTAATTACAGGTGGTAAATAAAAGAAAAATAATAGAAACAATTAGTAGTATAGTGACAACAACAACAACAACAAACAACAACAACAACAAGTGACAACAATAAGACAACACCACAGAACAACAACAACAATAAGTGACAACAACAACAACACAACAAACAACAACAACAACAACAACAAACAACAACAAATTACAAACAACAACAACAACAAACAACAATTATTGTATTAGTCCGTTCAGTAGTTTTTGCGAGAAAGAGTAACAAAAAAACATCCATCCATCCATCCTCACAAACTTTCGCGTTTATAATATTAGTAGGATTAATTTGAAAACAGATATTTATACCCAGACAGCTTGAAGAAAACATGTGTAGGTTAAAAATTAGTCTACGTATGCTAAGTTGTCATCAGTGGTGGCCAGTGGTAACGGCCGCGACTTACGACGAGTCGCAGGTTCGAATCCAGTCCTCTTTACTTTATGTAAATTATTTCATCACCATTGCTCTTAAAAACGGTGGAAAGGAAAACATCGTGAGGAAACCGGTATTTCCTAGAACCTAGAACCAAAAATTCGGAAACATGTGACATCTACCAACCCGCACTGGACCCGCGTGGTGGATTACGGCCTACTCCCTCTCACTGAAAGGAGGCCTGTGTCACGGTAATATTATCCATACAGTATTGTAACTCGGCCGTATCTTTGAAATAAATGCCTACAGCCGCGCGGTACGTAAACATGCGATAGGGCTGCCCGCCTCCAGCATTTTAATTTGCCTACTTTGTGTTTCCATGTAGTTTTGTGATTGTAAATATACTTTTTTTATATAAACTAATAAAATACTTTGTGAATTGAATAGGAAGTGTTCAATAAAAATGTGTGTTGTTTTTTGATTGGTAAAAATTTAAAAACCATGTTTATGTTTGAATAACAAATCGGTCTTATAAATTTGCGACCGAAAAATATTTGCGCCTCGAATGAGACGTACGAAATGTTTTATTATTAAATTTTAAAGTATAAAAAATCCGCATTCTAATATAAAGCTTAATTAAAAATTGTTTGGCGAATTCATGCAACCAAAAACAGCACAATATATCCTACTCGTCATATTAAATATGTACTTGAACTTATTTTTCGTGAAAAAATCGCGCGGTTTTTGTTAAAAAAACAACACACCGTCCGTTCGTCACTGCGGCACAGTCGCATGTCGAGATCGAGGTGCGTAGGCATAACTCGCGCTTCGTCCGTTTGTATGAAGTTGGAATACTATATAGATAATATTACCGTGCCTGTGTCCCCAGCAGTGGGACCATTATAGGCTGATTATGTTGTTAAATTGAAACCTAAACTCTTAACTAGGTACTACACGCGTGCAGGACGCTTCTTTGTTACCCCACAAACATAATTAATTATTCTATTCGTAGCTCTACAGCTAGTCGCATAGTGCGTGTTTTCAGTAATAATAGGTACCCGGAATATACCTTAATCCTAGCTTTTAGTACTTGTTTCAAAACACCAACATCTTAGGTTGGTACCACAGATTTATAAACTAAAGGGATATATGGTGTGGCTGCCCAACTGTTCGAGTCCGGCTGTCGCCTTCAACTACATATGCACTACAATACGAACACGTGCTCACTCACACTATAACAGTCACCACACTCAAAGCGAGCCAATCGCGTAACGCAGATCGCAACATTGAGACACACAATTACATTGACAATTCTTATTGACAAATCAACGGCGCCCGCGTTTGTTTCTGTTTTGTGCATACATTGTTCGCACGCGCCACGCCCCTTGGCATATCTCCCTTTAGTTTATAAATCTGTGGTTGGTACTTACTTAAGCTAATCTAAAGTTATAGATACTATTATAGATAATGTATCGTCGTGCGTAAACTCTAGCGTTAATCTAATGTCCATGTAGGAAACGAAATATAAACTTTCTAGGTAGTTTGTTTCCTTATTTATCTAGATAAACATAAACATAAAACTTACGACAAAATTTATACATTCAAGCTTCTACGTTTACTCAACAGCTTGTCGTTAAAATATTGATAGCATCATTGTGAGAGATAATGGACATAAAAGAATAAAGAAATAGAAATCTATTAAGTGCACTGAAATTAAATTGGTATAGAAGGATTCAATTTTATTTGAACGATCGGTTACTCAACTGCACTTACAATCTCAAATGAAGGATCTAACCATTTTCTATACCTTTTACAAAATAAAGAGAAGCGTTCGTTTTCAGAGGTAGAACAGCGGGGTAATTGCGTAACAAACTATCCGTAGCAATGGCTTCCATTTTGACAGTTCAACAACATTCATTGCATTATTTACGTTATGAGCAGACAAATTTTTCGAACATACTTGTAATGAAGCAATGGATTAAAATGATTGAGATTGATAGTGTGTGACGCAATAAGGGTTCAGTATGCTGTGGTAACGACTACGAATTAAGTTTTGTTCTAAGCTACTTCATTGGTACTACCGCTTTTGTGCGTGTACCTAAATCACGTGTTGTTTAAACATTAACAGCTGATAATATGTTTAATAGGTAATTAAGTAAACATTTTAAGAGCTCATTATGATTTAACATATTATGCTACGATTAAAATTGTCGCAAGAACCGATTGCTCCTACCGCAGCTATTAACTTTTATTAGAACAATTAATAGGAGCTTCACCTGCGGGGTAATTGCACTAAAAGTAGCAATGGATTCCATTTTGACAGTTCAAGAACATTCATTGCGTTATTTACGTTGTTGAGCAGACAAATTTTTCGAACTTATGAAGCAATGGGTTAGCAATATTCTTTAAAATGATTCAGTGTGTTACGCAATTAGGGCGCTGGTTGTTGTTGTAAACTAGTAAGTGAAATAATGAATCATCATCATCTGCCTAGGCAGATGGTGATGGTGGTGGTGAGCTGATGATGAACATACCTTTTCCCAAAACAATTAATAGGAGCTTCACCTGCGGGGTAATTGCGTAATACACTAAAAGTAGCAATGGATTCCATTTTGACAGTTCAACAACATTCATTGCGTTATTTATGTTGTTGAGCAGACAAATTTTCCGAACTCATGAAGCAATGGATTAGCAACATCCATTAAAATTATTCAGTGTGTTACGCAATTAGGGTGCTGCTTGTAGTTGTAAACTAGTAAGTGTAACATAATAATGAATCATGATCATCTGCCGAGGCAGATGGTGATGGCGGTGCGTGGGTTGTGGGTTGGGTTCCAGTCTAACCAGATGCAGCTGATTACCAGAATAACATAATAATTAATGTGTTACCGCGTAGGGTACCGGTAGCTTGGACCCTACTCCCTATACTACTACTATTTTATCGGACAACTATTCTTTATATTTTTAAATGTTTTTTTTTATAAAACTATATTAAAATGTATTTAATAAGTAAGTAAATAAATAAACGGAACATAAATGTGTTAAATAGATAATGAATGAAGATTTCACGACTAGTAGGGTGCCTAAAATCGGGACATAAATACCTTAGTATCTACTTACTTATATACATTTAAATAAGTACTTTTTGACATGTGCCTTTGTACATAAAGCAAATACATGTTTTTTATTGTTTTCGGTGAAACAACTCGCGCATTAAAAAATATACGATTTATGCAAATAACTTAACTCGTGCACGTAACAATTAGGTACGTACGAGTGCCTTAATTCCTCTAAAAACGAATGATTAACCGTGCAGCGGTCACAAGGTCTTTAACTCCGAGAGAAAGGACACACAAAGCAAAACTCGGCCAAAATAATGCCTTACAAATGTAAACATACCTACTTACTTACATTTCATAACATTCCCTGTACGAAAATTGAAGTTAGCATCAAAAATCATTCACAGAAAAATTCAGGGTCAAAAATTAATTAGCTAGCGAAACTCTGCAGATGTGATGGGTATCAATATCTAAATATCTACGATAAAATAAAAATATAAAATAGTTGGATGTTTTTTTGGGGGATCAACGATCGCTGGGAGTGTTGTTACTTGAAGTAGAGTTGAGAAAATTTGTTTCCTTTTGTTTTATCGTGTTTATATATCGATACTTCTGTGAAGTATACACAAAAAAACTATTGTGTTAAGTGACTACACTAACTGCGGTCGATGACCCCACAAAAACGTCATCAAATTTAATTCTTTTTCGTTTTTATCGTGTTTAGATATCGATACCCATCTCGTCTGCGGAGTTTCGCTAGCTAATTTAATTTGACCCAGTATTTGGTAGTAATAGGTGTTCAAGTCATTTTAAGAACGTAAAATTAAGGTATGATTTATTGAAATAAAATTTATCGATTACGACACGACACGGGTGAGATTGAGACACCCACGTTTTTATCACGAAGTATGTAGGTACTTATACAATTAGGTACCTACACTCTTATTCAGAAGTCGTGATTTATCGTTACAATTGGCAACATTTAATGTCATTATTACCATTCAGTATTTTTTCCACCTCTTCGCCGGATTCGTTTCGGTAATTTGTGTTACCTGTAGGTTGCCCGCGCAATTGCGGTGGTAACTGCAAGAAAATTCAATTAATTGGTTTTTTTTCAGAGCGTACCCATTTGTTCCAACTTGATATTCCCACGGTACCTACCTGAGTAGATACCATGCAAGGTTTTTTGAAAGGTTTGGACTAAACCAAAAATACTTACGGTACTGATTTATAAACCAGATTTATAACTTATCAATCAAGTAAAATCATTGGCTTATCAGTAAAATCGCAGATATCGAAAGATAGTTAAAACATAAACAACCAGTCCATGGTCTCCCTTTCAAACTATTGTGCTAAATCAATCGTGAGCTTTCTATCGTGCAAATCTGATTAGCTATGTAGGTAAGTACCTAATACGTAGTATAACCTGTCCTCTGAAATGAGAAGGCCTTTAAAAATAAATTATTCATTGAGCAGACAAATAATTAAAAAGCTAATCGCTCTAGATATCATGAATAGATACCTAAGTGTGGGTACCTACCTACCACTTCAATATTAGTATCGGATTACGCATTGCGTACCTACCTAGTAAGTAAGAAAAGTTACAATAGAAATATAAAAAACAGGGACCCCACGCAAAACACAAAAGAAAATATTTTATACCTAGATAGCGTTTCTGCGTTCATGAACTACTTTGAAACGACATGTCTCGACAATATTTCTTTATTCGGTACTTTATTTAATTTACCAGTGATTTAACAAAATAGTTCGATCGGCACGTGCCCCTAAGGTCAAGCACGCACCGTTTCGCGACAAGTATCACGCGTTCATGATGGTTGCTACCGTTGCACTCGTGCGCCCGGTATTTGGCAACCTTGAGTACTTTCATTAAATATGTCAAAACGCTTTCATGCTGTTAGCTGAGAACTTATTTGAAGAAAACTAATTTTTTTTCTTCACGTTAAAAATGAACACAATCGGGAGCAATCGTACGTTCGCAGAGTACTTACTTATGGTCTCTGCGTTTTACAGAATAGGTAGTATTTTTTTTGCACGATTACTCAAGGTCATCATTTAATGCTGAATAAGCTAGCGAAAATGGTGTAATAAAAAATATACTCACTAAAACTTCGACGCTATTTGTAGACAATTTTGTTTGCCGGTACGGTGCGTTGATCTCCATTCACCATTCACTGGGCATATTTCAACGATACTTTCGCATGGAAAGGACCCCGTCTATAAAATTAAAGATTGTTTTGATTCAACATAGCAATTTCAGCCATTCACAACCCCTCGTTTTGATATTCGAAGCTTAGCTTATGTTTAAGGCAAATAAAGACTTATCTTAGCTATCTATCACTAGCGACCGGGTGCTTTACTTTACTTCATTACTTACTTTTTACGAATTGACAATACATCGAGATTTCTATATTATGTTATGTAAGTTATGTAGTAATATAACGTAAAACACATGTGTAAATGAACACATAAACCTTCCGGAATAAATTCTCTAAATGATAGTGAAAAGCGCAAATCCGTTGCGTAGTTTAGAAGAACAATTCGGTCACACAACCGGACACAAAAAGCTACTTTAATTTATAATATGGATCAGGATAGATATCTAAAGAAGCCATGTTTGGAGCAGGAGATTACCGTAGTTTCCGTGCATTACTTAATCACTAGTTTGTACATACCTAAATTATTCTTGAGAATGATTTTGTGGCGTTGTACTGAAATATTCATTATTAATCATTCTTTCCAATCACTTCCAGTCGAAAAAAAAAACATTTTCTCATTTTGAATATTGGCTCCGCGGCTATTATTTTACCGCCATCCATGTAATAGACGTTAAACCATAGATTATAAGTAGAAATATCCTATTGAATATTAAATATACGAAAATTTGTGGCATTGGGTGCGTACATGTATAGCCCTAAAAAATAGGTAGGACTGCCTCATTGGTCGGGCAGTGTTATTGGGTTTTTCCATTAGGAATTTCTCAGTAGCAGCCCGGAGACTGCATTTGTACCCGGTTGTTGGCAATAGGCTCACCCCTATTACATGGGACAATACTATATAGGCACACAGGCGTGACGTCAAGTTTAGGCGATTTATGGTACGGTCCGTATCTTCACTGTCGCATCCCTATTGTTATTGATTAAAAACATAAACAAAATTGACATTGACAATTTGACAGGACAGATGACATTTCTATTTTTAGATCTCAGAATCTCACAGATCCTGTAAATTGAATTATTGATTTCATCTAATGTGTTGATAATCCTGAGAAAATGAAAAATATTTTAGAGACTCTTATAAACGCGTCAGAGAAGGCGGCATGTGTAGCTCGATCCTGTTGTGCAGGAGCGACAAACGAAGTGTTATTGGTCGCCGAAAAATTCGAAGGCGATGCCAACGCCCGTTTTGAAAGAGATTTCAAAACGATTGCGGATGTTCTGGCCCAAGAAGCTGCAAAAACTGAAATAGCGGGTCATTTCCCAGAGCTTGCTGAGCATGTAAGAGGTGAAGAGTGTTCCGAGATTGGAGGAGTGAGGATCGAATTATGCGACAGTGTCGAAGGCACTGCGGATATTTTACAGTATTTAGTGGCACCGGCTGTTGCGAATCGAATGGCTGAAGCGGCTCATCGCGACACAGATCACATATTTTGTGACAATTTGCCAAAGGATATTCCAGAGATTGACACTTCTGATGTAGGCATTTGGATAGATCCAATTGGTAAATAACTGTTTTATCCTTCTGAAATATGTAACAAACTAGTACACTTTAACAAATGATTCTAATCAAATTTAATTGCATTCTCTCAAAACAATAACTTGCTGGATACTTCATAATTTTAAACCGTATTCTCCTGTTATTAGATGCTACTGCTGAGTTTATAGCTGGTGTCCAGGGACTTGCTGATGCAGACCATGGTCTTCCATGTGTGACGGTGCTCATTGGTGCTTATCTAAGATCTACTGGAGAACCTATCCTTGGAGTTATCAATCAGCCATTTTATGACAAGTAAGTTGGCATTATATTACTCGCATTTATCTTATCATTTTAATAAATATCTTTTCCTTTTCCTGTTTAATTTGATATTGTAATAAAAGAAAATATTATATTTGATTATGTTTCTTGATTTCCAGTGGCAAAGGGCGTGTTGTGTGGGGCATTAATTACAAAGATATGCATGAGTGGGGTAGCAGTTATGTTGTGGAGAACGATGAAAAGAACATCTTACTCATGAGCACTGCTGAGAAGCCAGAAATTGCAGATAAGTTCCGAGAGGCTGGATGGGAAGTCAAGTCTCTTCCAGGAGCTGGGCATAAGCTTCTGAAAGTGGCTTTAGGTGAGAAAACTAATCAGTTTTACTATAGCAGTTTTTTTTTATTAAATTCTTTCCTAGACTAAGAATTTATTGATATAATGCAGAGATTTGATTTTCCAGAATGGGAATTATTTTAGATTGAAATTCAGCTATGATCACATAATTATGATGGACAGCCATGCAACTACAATGTTGATGATAATTCATTACTATTTTTCATTTACAGGTGAAGCAGCAGCATACATGATGTCTCAAGGAACTACTTTCCGCTGGGACACCTGTGCCCCCCACTCTATTCTCAGAGCTAAGGGTGGGGATCTCATCAGCTACTCCACTCAAGATCCTATCACTTACAACGATGAGGTGGACTTGGAGTCGCAGGACTATAACAACAAAGAAGGCATCATAGCCTTTAGTGATGAAACTACAGCAGAAAAGATTAAGAAAATTCTCAATGACTAAAATACTTTAAAAAAAAAATGTATCTTCTGAATCTCAACTAGTTGATGTAGGTACCTACTATTTTTAAATTATTATACATTAATAATATAATCTTAGGTCCTGCCATATCCAATGCTAAACAAGAGATCATGAAATGATCTGTAATGTTAGCAAGTTTTTCTGTCATTCCTACTACATATTTCTAGATAATTAAAGTGTTCTAATAACTATTTCAAGAAGGCCAGTGTTTTAACGAAATATTGATGTACTTATGTAAGTGAGATGTTACTAAGATTTTTTTGTATACGTGGATATATTTTTACTTGTGAATGTAAAAGCATGTAATATCAAATTTTATTAAAATATTATCTAGTCAGTATTATTCAATTATATTACTTTTAATATGATCTCTATGTTGCATGTTATTGTAAACTGTGATGTATTGTTTTAAAATAAAAGATATCATTTTATACTGCATTTTTATTATTAAAACTTACAATTAATTAGTTACTAGATTCTGATTCTGAAGAAGAACTTTTGCATTTCTTCTTTTTCTTTTTTTTACTTTTCTTATCTTTTTTCTTCTTTATCTTTCCAACTTTTATTGATTCTTTGGACTCCTTTTCCTTTTCCTGCAACAAGATATTTTAGATGATAAAGCTGTTGGTACAACACAATCTAGTTAGCAAAAGTCTTTTATTAACTGCATTGTTTTGGTTCACTGACTAGACAATGCACAGCCTAAACGGCATAAAAGCTCCTTGTATGACTAAAGTGAGTGATATGAAAGGATTTTTGAAAATTCATCCAGTAAACTGGGATGAATTTTCAAAAATCCTTTAGAGCCTTTAGGCTCGGTTAAATAGGAGGTGGAAGTTAGTTCAACATTTATGCCAATTGAAAATCCCATCGGGCACATGGCTTGTTTATAGACTATAAATAAGCCATGCCATGCCAATGGGATCTATCTTCTATAATAAAGCTGAAGAGTTTGTTTGTTTGAACACTAAATCTCTGGATTGGATTTGTTTTTTTTTTTTTTTTAATTTGATAGCCCAATACTTGAGCTCAGAACTTTTTTCATTTTACTTGGCTCGTAAGACTAGTGTGATGTTACATAGCCTTCCTATAAAAGGACTTAGGAGCCGAGTAAAATGGAAAGAGTCAGAAAGAATGGAAAGGGAAAACGAAGTAATAGTGCAGGGTGGCACGGTTTTGTGGGGCATAGTTTATAAGCAAGATTTTTGTAAACTTACCTTTAATAATGAAAAAATAAAAGGCATGCAACGCAATGAGTCGGGGCCGAAATTCACGCAGGCAGAAGAAAGAAATACAGAAAAAGTATTTATTGAGACTTGTACGGACGCCAGCACATCAAGTTACTACAATCTGTCAAATTTCTTTAATAGGTTTTCAACTTTATCGCTAAAGCATTAAGGTTCAAGGTTGATTGGGAAAATTTGACAGTTTCGGGTAGCTTGACCTGCTGGCGTCTGTACATGAAGATCACAAAACTAAACTCAACTAACACAGTCAAAAATAAAAAACTAAATTATATATATTTTTTTTAAAGTAACAAAAAGGAAAAGCTTGTAGTAAATATAAAATTATTGTACTTACGGGTTTCACAACAGTCTCTGTTTTGGTAATAAGTGGTAGTGGTTGGACTTGTGGAGCACAGCCCTCCATCCTTATTGATGCAGTGACTTCATCAACTTTCGACATATCCGCATTTGGAGCCCGATATTGTTCACAGTGGTCCACTCGTACTACACGGCCTAAAATCTGGGGAACGAGATAAAATTTGTTTGTTTGTTTGTATGGATGTAGGGGGTAATCTCTGGAACTACCAATCAGATTTGAAAAATTCTTTTTGCATTTCATAGCCCAATTCTTGAGAAAGGCTATAGGCTATTTAACATCACGCTATGACCCAAAGATGCCGTCCAAAAAGAAAAAAGTCAGAAATAATGCTACCCTAAAACAAAATGAAAGCGCAGGCAGGTGATGCAATACAACGGGGTGAGTCGGGCAAACAAGAAATTTCACGCGAATGAAGTTGTGGGCTTCTGCCCACAACTTCATTCTTTCTACTCTACTACTTTCAACTTTCTATAATACTAACTACAACTACTAGATTCTGCTAGTAGTTGTAGTTAGTATTATAGAAAGTAGATGAATATATCCGAGTTGTTTTAGCATGGCAATACTAGGTTTTTGCCCTTAACATTTTATATCTCCGTAGGAACTCAAAAAATAAACTATGCATGGTTTTTCGTCATTGGAACATGTTGAAAATCACGATTGATTCAGGATGTTAACAGAAAGTCCGCTAACATCCTGAATCAATCATGATCTTTAGTAGGTAATTTAAAAAAAAATGGTTCAATGACTGCTATTGCCACGCTAAAGCGACTCAGGAGTCTATGATTATTGTTCATAAACTATAAGTCTATATTTACATGAAAAATATGATAAGTGGTACTTCTATAATTATTATAGTCAACATACTTTGGTTCCATTTAAATTATCCACAGCCAGGATTGTTGACCGCTGATCCTCATAGCATATAAATGAGAATCCCCTTGACTTTCCAGTTCCTTTGTCTCTCACCAAGTTTATGTTCACTATTTCACCATACCTGCAATAATATAAATGAATGAATGATGTTATTTTGTAAATATCAATCACTTCTCTAACATTAAAATAATATTGTTGGTTATGGACAATACAAAATACAATGTAAAGCGAACTTTTTGTTGGTTGTTTATCTGGTTATGAAAGTTAATGGAGACTTATACCTAACAATAAAGCAGCGTTTAAATGATGAGCACTTCAAACCATATACAACATTACAGGGTAGGTTTTTCTAGCAAGAAGTTCTAGATGAAAAGACAACGATAGCCAAACTTGTGGATTCAACTTACTGTGAGAAAACGCAAATAATGTCGCCTTCAGTGAGATCGTAGGGCAAACCTCCAACAAACACCCAGGCACTGTCCTTGTACTGGTCATGCCAAGAAGTTTTAGATTTACCAGACAGCTCACGTTCACTAAGCTTTAGCACATTTTTCACATTGCTGAAATAAATAGAAACATAAATGATACAATTTCTGTCAACAAACATTATCTAAAAAATGAAAACAAAAGTTATATTTACGTCATAGGATTCATTTCGTCGTTTTATAAAATCTTCTTCCATAGAATAATTGTAATATTACGCTAATTCCTACTTTCTAGTGAAGCAAATGATAGTAATATTTTCATTTATAAAATACAAAACTCTAAAGATAACCTTTACTTTTTTGTATTTCGGTTGTCAAATGTCATGTCACTGTCAGTGTCATGTATTTGGTTGGCAACAACGTCTCCAGGGTTGCCAACTGCTATTGTAAGAAATGCGCTAAACAAACCCTAAAATGCACTAGGATGGTGCTAATTTTGATAAAAGAGCACCAAATAAATAAAATCAATCAATATATTTTTTTATTAACAAAAAGGAAGTTTTTATTGAGAATATTAAGTTTTTATTACAAAATTAGATCGTCGTCCGAATCAGAGTTGGAATCATGCTTTGGTGTGGTGGTTGTTTGAGAAGCTGAGGGACCAGGAGTTGATTGTTGGAGTTTAAACTTGTACACACGGCTACACATCAAGCTATGCATATCCAGTTTTAGCTGACCTCGTATTGTATAGGTTTTTCGTACAATCAGAAGGCAGCTTATACTGGTTTTGTATAGCTTGATGTGTAGCCGTGCGTACGGACGCCAGCACATCAAGTTACTACAATCTGTCAAATTTCTTTAATAGATTTTCAACTTTATCGCTAAAGCATTAAGATTCAAGGTTGATTAGGAAAATTTGACAGTTTCGGGTAGCTTGACCTGCTGGCGTCCGTACTTCATTCAGTATACTTCATAGGTATATCAAATAGGCTTTATTTTTTGTATCCGAAATCATACAAAAAAGTATTTCTGAAGTATAACAAAAATGCGCTAGTTAGGGCACTAGGCACTGTTATAGAATTTTGAGCGCTAAAACATCAAGAAATGCACTAGATCTAGTGCCGAAAGCACTAAGTTGGCAACATTGAACGTCTCTATGAATAAGGTTAATCACCAAAGCCCATCCTCATCCCAATTTATTTGGAGTCGGGGCCACATGTATTTTCTTCCATACTCGGCTCGGTATTTCTCAATTCTCAAATCTTTATTGCGTACCATAATGTATATAGTTGGTAAGGAAATAAAATTTACATTAGTCACAATTATGGATCCTGTCGGGCACAGAATAGATCAAGTAGGAGATAGGAGGAAGAACACCGGTGTGCGTTACCCCAGCGGAATGTTGTCGCTTTTCAGGATTTCGGCTTGATAGATAATTAGTACCGCATCTCGTGTAATTGTGCCCGAAATTTATATAAACTTAGTTATACTTGTAAGTTATGCCGTATAAGAGATACAGCAATTTGCTAAACATAACCCTATATTAGCTACGAATGCTACGACCACCGGTTAAAAAACATGCCGCTGGGGTATCGTTACTCCAGCGGAATCGGTTTTTCGTAAATATATTTGGATCGGCTGGACGCACTAATTATAAACTTTGGGTACAATCTGTCAAGTCGAAATCCTGAAAAGCGACAACATACCGCTGGCGTAACGCACACAGAACACTGGGTGTTTAATGTGATAATAATATTTCCATGTATCCTTTATCAAATGCTTTAGTCATATCAAGTAGAAGCCCTACCGCGTACGTTTTATCATTTTATATATTTTTAAACGGCTAAGATTGTGGAACGGTTTTATCGAATTCGGTTCGTCCGAATTTAGAACATTCCCACTTCGGATTGAACTCTGATTTTGAATTCGCATTCGGATCAGACGTAGAATGCGAAACCGCTCTTATCGCGCTCACGCTATTTCGGAACGGGAATAAGATTACAGCTCAACTCGGAACGCACCCAGAATCCAGAATTGTTAAAAAAAAAACTGAGATTTCATAAATTTATAGTCTATGGATGGTTATCATGGTTTTAAATGTCATGTTGCTATTGTTACTTTGATACGTGCTTTGAAAGTTTACAAATCAACAAAATAATTCCTGGATTCTTGGGTTGAACAGAGAAGCTAGATCCGCTAAAGGAACATAGTTACGTTATACAGCTGTTACAATGACGACCCCTCCAGATGCACAAGATAACTATGATCAGGTTCGTAAAACAGGTCCCAAAGTTTCACCTCTACTTTCCTAAGATGACCCACTGACCCAACGTTGATATCAATGTCTTAATTTTTCTTACAGTTTGACGAAGAGGAAACTGAACAGCACCTTGGGGCGACTGCATCAGGACGAAAAAGGCTATTCAGTAAAGAATTAAGATGCATGATGTACGGGTTTGGAGACGACCAAAATCCATACACAGAAAGTGTTGACTTTTTGGAAGATTTAGTCATCGAATTTATAACAGATACGACTCATAGGTAGGTTAACTGGAAAGAGTAACTGTTAGGTATTGAACCATAGTGTGTTTATAGGATTTTTTTATTAAATCAGATGCTGATGAATTTTCAGGGCAATGGAAGTGGGCCGAACAGGTAGAGTTCAAGTAGAAGATATAATTTTCTTAGTCCGGAAAGACCAACGTAAATATGCTCGAGTTAAAGATTTACTAACAATGAATGAAGAACTGAAGAAAGCTAGAAAAGCCTTTGACGAAGTTAAATATGTTGGTGAGTAGAAGTGAATTGTTAAATGAAATGATGCTTTATTTTATTTTTCAAACTTATCTGAACTTACAATGTGATCTATTTATTATCAAAGTGTAATGAAAAAAAAAAAAATAATCATCTAAATTAAATAATAAATGTTGTTTTAGATATTTTAATATTGTAAAATTTGTGATGTGTGTGTGTGTAATAATTGTATTTTTATAAAATTATAGAAGACCAACAATAACATAGATGATCAAACAAGGCTGCCATGCTTCTAAGACTGATGCAAGTAACAATATTTGATTATGACACATTGCTTCTGTCTTTGCACAACTAATGTCATTTATCAACCCTTGTAATCTAAACCTTTTTATATGTTACAAACAAAACACTGCAATATGTTTTGCTATACCTTTTAATATTATGCTTAACTGTTAAAAATGTATGTTTAACCCTTTGACAGCCACTCCACGGATTTTGTATGTTTATTTTGAACTGTAATAAAGTGTAGAGCATGATTTAATTTGACGTCCATATACATCGTGGAGGTCAGAGTTAATTAAGAATCTTTAAAAACACATGGCTCTGCAAAATTTTCCTATTCCCTTATGCTCTAAGGAGATTAGCATTAAATAACTCAATTGAAATAATTCAAATAATAAGTAAATTGTAATAACTGCAGATATACTTATTAATCCATATGCTCAATAATGTAAGTTTAATAAATTATATTATTAGTAAGTAGGTTTGTACAAAT